>CM059564.1:78935225-80292791 GCA_030386875.1 Morinoia aosen
AGGAACAGGGGGAAATTGGGGGTAGGAACAGGGGGAAATTGGGGGTAGGAACAGAGGGAAATTGGGGGGTAGGAACGGGGGGAAATGGGGAAGGTAGGAATAGGGGGAAAATGGGGGGTAGGAACGGGGGGAAAATGGGGGGGTAGGAACGGGGGGGAAATGGGAAGGTAGGAATAGGGGGAAAATGGGGGGGTAGGAACAGGGGGCAAATGGGAAGGTAGGAATAGGGGGAAAATGGGGGGTAGGAACAGGGGGCAAATGGTAACGTAGGAATAGGGGGGAAATGGGAAGGTAGGAATAGGGGGGAAATGGGGGTAAGAACATGGAGAAATGGGGAGGTAATAACAGGGGAAATGGGGGGTAGGAACTGGGGGAAATGGGGAAGTAGGAACTGGGGGAAATGGGGGGTAGAAATAGGTGGAAATGGGAAGGTAGGAATAAGGGAGAAATGGGGGTAGGAACAGGGGGGAAATGGGGGGGTAGGGAACAGGGGGGAAATGGAGGGGTAGGAACAGGGGGGAAATAGGGGGGTAGGAACCGGGGGGAAATACGGGAAGCAACAGGGAGAAATAGGGAGGTAGGAACAGGGGGAAATGGGGGGGGGTAGGAACAAGGGGGGAATGAGGGGTAGGAACAAGGGGGGTATGGGGGGTAGGAACAGGGGGAAATAGGGGTAGGAACAGGGGAAAATGGGGGGTAGGAACAGGGGAAAATGGGGGGGTAGGAACAGGGGGGAAATGGGGGGTAGTAACAGGGGGGAAATGGGGTAGGAACAGGGGGGAAATGGGGAGGTAGGAACAGGGGGAAATGGGGGGAGGAACAGGGGGGAATGGGGGGTAGGAACAGTGGGAAATGGGGGTAGGAACAGGTAGAAATAGGGAGGTAGGAACAGGGGGAAATAAGGAGTAGGAAAAGGGGGAAATGGGGGGTAGGAACATTGTGAAATGAGGGGTAGGAACTGGGGGGGAACGGGGGTAGGAATAGGGGGAAATGAGGGTAGGAAAAGGGGGGGAATGGGGGTAGAAACTGGGGGAAATGGGGGTAGGAATAGGGGGGAAATGGGGTAGAACAAGGGGGAAATGATGGTAGGAACTGAGGGAAATATGGGTAGGAACAGGGGGAAATGGGGAGTAGTACAGGGGGAAATGGGGAGGTAGGAACTGGGGGGAAATGGGGAGGTAGGAACTGGGGGAAAAGGGGGGGTAGGAACTGGGGGAAATACGGGGTAGGAACTGGGGGGGAAACGGGGGGTAGGAACACTGAGAAATGGGGAGGTATGAACAGGGAGGAAATGGGGAGGTAGGAACTGGGTGGAAAGGGGTAGGAATTGGGAGGAAATGGGGGTAGGAATAGGGGGGAAATGGTAGGTAGGAACTGAGGTGAAATGGGGGTAGAATAAGGGGGAAATGGGGGTAGGAATAGAGGTGAAATGGAGGGGTAGGATCAGGGGAAATGGGGGTAGGAACTGGGGGAATGGGGTTAGAACTGGGGGGAATGGGGGTAGGAACTGGGGGAAATGGGGGTAGGAATAGGGGGAAATGGGGGTAGGAATAGGGGGAAATGGGGGGTAGGAACAGGGGGAAATGGAGATGTAGGAACAGGGGGAAATGGGGGTGGGGGGTAGAAACAGGGGGAAAGGGGGGTAGGAACAGGGGGGAAATGGGGGTGGGGGTAGGAATAGGGGGAAACGGGGGGGTAGAAACAGGGGGGAAATGGAGGGGTAAAAACAGGGGAAATGGAGGTAGGAACTGGGGGGAAATTGGGGTAGGAACTGGATGAAATGTGGGTAGGAATAGGGGAAATGAGGGGTAGGAAAAGGGGGGAAATGGGGGGTAGGAACAAGGGGAAATTGGGGTGGGGGTAGGAACAGGGGGAAATGGGGGATAGGAACAGGGGGGAAATGGGGGTGGGGGGTAGGAACAGGGGGAAACGGGGGGTAGAAACAGGGGGGAAATGGAAGGGTAAGAACAGGGGAAATGGAGGTAGGAACTGGGGGGAAATTTAGGTAGGAATAGGGGAAATGATGGGGTAGGAAGAAGGGGGAAATGGGGGGTAGGAACAGGGGGAAGTGGGGGTAGGAACAGGGGGAAATGGAGGAGTAAGAACAGGGAGAAATGGGGGTAGGAACTGGGGGGAAATGGGGGTAGGAACTGGGGGAAATGGGGGTAGGAACAAGGGGGAAATGGGGGGTAGGAACAAGGGGGAAATGGGGGGTAGGAACAAGGGGGAAATGGGGGGTGGGGTAGGAACAGGGGGGAAATGGGGGCAGGAAAAGGGGGGAAATGGGGGGTAGGAACAAGGGGAAATTGGGGTGGGGGTAGGAACAGGAAGAAATGGGGGATAGGAACAGGGGGGAAATGGGAATTTAACAGGGGGAAATGGGGGTAGGAATAGGGGGGAAATGGGGGTAGGAACTGGGGGAAATGTGGGTAGGAATAGGGGGGAAAGAGGGGGTAGGAACAAGGGGGAAATGGGATGGTAGGAAAAGGGGGAAATGGGAATGGTAGGAACAGGGGGTAATGGGGGTAGAAACTGGGATAAAATGGGGAGTAGGAACAAGGGGAAATGGGGGGGGGTAGGAACTGGGAGGAAATGGGGGGAAATGGTAGTAGGAACTGGGAGCAAATGGGTGTAGGATAAGGGGGAAATGGAGAGTAGGAACAAGGGGGAAATGGGGGTGGGGGGTAGGAAAAGGTGAAAAATGGGGGGTAGGAACGGCGGGAAATGGAGGGGTAGGAATAGGGGGAAATGATAGGGTAGGAACAGGGGGAAATGGTTGTAGGAACTGGGGGGAAATGGGGGTAGGAACTTGGGGAAATGGGGGTAGGAACAGGGGGGAAATGGGGGTAGGAAAAAGGGGGAAATTTGGGTGGGGGTAGGAACAGGGGGAAAGGGGGGAAAGGAACAGGGGGGAAATGGGGGTAGGAACAGGGGGAAATGGGGTAAGAATAGGGGGGAAATGGGGTAAGAATAGGGGGGAAATGGGGTAAGAATAGGGGGGAAATGGGGGTAGGAACTGGGGGAAATGTGGGTTGGAATAGGGGAGAAAAAGGGGATAGGAACAAGGGGAAAATGGGGGGGTAGGAACAGGGGGAAATGGGAATGGTAGGAACAGGGGGTAATGAGGGTAGAAACTGGGATAAAATGGGGAGTAGGAACAAGGGGGAAATGGGGGGTAGGAACTGGGAGGAAATGGGGGGAAATGGGGGTAGGAACTGGGAGCAAATGGGGGGTAGGATAAGGGGGAAATGGGGGGTAGGAACTGGGAGGAAATGGGGGAAAATGGGTTAGAAACTGGGAGGAAATGGGGAGTAGGAACAAGGGGGAAATGGGGGGGTAAAAACTGGGAGGAAATGGGGGGGGTAGGAACTGAGGGAGAATGAGGGGTAGGAACAAGGGGGAATTGGGGGATATGAATAGGGGGGAAATGGGGGGTAGAAACAAGGGAGAAATGGGGTTAGGAACAAGGGGAAATGGAGGGGTAGGAACTGGGGGGAAATGGGGAGTAGGAACTGAGGGAGAATGAGGGGAAGGAACAAAGGGGTAGTGGGGGGAGCATAAAGGGGGCTTGCATTATATGCCACAAAATAAAATAAGTTCAATATAACACTACACATAGAAAACTTCACACACATACGAGCGTGTGTAAGTCATACCCTGTCTCATACAACGCATACAGGCCTATACTGGACACTAGAAATATATGTTACTGAGCCTTTTAATTTGAGGACACGGTCGGGGGACACTAAAAGTCTGTCGGTTCTCGACGGATTTTTCTAAGATTTTCCCAGTAGGTGTCAAATGATGCGGCATTTCTTTTTGAACACATGTGTTTTTTTCGTAAATTTATAAAAAAATTGAATTTTTTTAAAACTGAAAACGTGGGTGTTGCGGAAAAGTGTCCATCGCCCACAATTCTAAAGTTACAGAAAAGCATAAAGGTTTTCTAGGTAGCTAATTGTCTTGTCGTGAGATCCGGTGGTAAGGTTTTTCGATAATTTGATTTTTTGAATTATAAGGAATTTTTTCCACAAAACCGACCACTTTTTCTGTTTTTTGAAATTATTTTGCTTCTAATTATTAGTATGATGGGAAATTTAAAAAACTGTACCTTCGCCTCTCTGGGATATTTTAATCGCTATCGATTGATGCATTTGCCATTCCTGTACCTTCAAAACTGTGAGAGAAGGGCCTCTTCAAAGATCAAAAAGTTAAGTTTTCGGTAGAGTCATTTTTCTAAAATTTTTCTTATTTTCTTCGTATTCTTTTTCGAACTAGGCATTTTTTCCCAAAATTTTTTTTACAGATAATGTAGATCTTTTCAAGTTCTATCGATTGGTATGTTTTCCATTCCTGTACGTTCAAAACTGTGGGAAAGGGTTCATACCAAAAAACAATGAATCCAAATTTCAGAACACCAGTCTTTTTTAAAAAGGGTATTTTTCTTAATTACACTCAAATTTTTCTTTTTCAACTCTTTCACTTGGTAGCTTTCTTGAGCCCTTTTGAATGATATATTTGCCATTCTTGTACCTTCAAAACTGCGGGAGGCGATTATGTGTTTACACAACAGCTAATTAGCTGATGACTCAGAGCAGACGGGTAAAAAAAAACACTCAGTTACATCATCAAAATTAACATTGAGAGTGAGAATGTTTCGTTTGAGTACTAAAGCATTTCAAGCAAGGCCATGAATGAACTCTCTTGCTATTCACGTCGAGGAACGCCCAAAACTGATGCGTAATTAAGAGGGGGAGAGGGAAATCACTCATCCACTGGCGCGCCAAGGTCACGTTACTGCGTGTCTTCTACTCCGTCCAGGAGACGAACCAATGCAAGTACTTGAGAGCGAATTATACCGTTGGATGAGCAAGAAAAGTCTCTATAAGAAGAGTTTATAAACCGAAAACCTACCATTATCTAAATTCGACCAAGACCGTGCCCTTAATCTTAACACCAAATAAATGCAAACCAAGAAATATATATAAATGATCTAATGCCCCTATGAATCTACGAAAAATATTTTATTGAACCATGTTTATTAAAATGAAAATACATTAAGTCTATTTTTTAATGTATTATCTTTTTTCATAATGTTTCGTCTTTTTCTCAATGTTTTGTCTTTTCCTTAATGTTTCGTCTATTTCCTAATGTTTCGTTTTTATCTATGTTTCGTCTTTGTCTTAATGTTTCGCGTTTTCTTAATATTTCGTCTTTTTCTCAAGATTTCGTCCCCCTCTCAACGTTTCGTCTTTTTCTCAATGTTTCTTTTTTTCTTAATGTTTCATCTTTTTCTTAATGTCTCGTCTTTTTCTTAATATTTTGGCTTTTTCTTAATGTTTCGCTTTTTTCTTAATGTTTCGTCTTTTTCTTAATATTTCGTCTTTTCTAAATTCTTTGTTGTTTTCTATATGTTTTGTTTCTTCCAAAATGTTCCGCACAGAAGGCCACGTATAACGAACGATAACTTATAGAACGATGTATTGTTAGCAGGCCCACCATCACGTGAAAAGAAAAGAAAGAAAGCTTTTTATTACCTTGACTTTCCTTGACTTTCCGTGACATTGACTTTCAATAGCAAATTCACATGAGGAATAACACGGCAATTTTTCAGGGTGAAATTATGCGTTATTTTTCTATTATTTCCATATGATATTCGTTATTTTGGTTTAATAATTTGATTTTTGGTGGCAAAAATAATTTGGTTTAATTATGCCACCTTACCTAGGAAACACCGTTATTTAATGACTGTTGGCATGTTATTTGTTGACAATAACAAGAAAATAGAGAACAGAATCTCCATCGAATCAAATAATTTTATATCCACGCCGTAAATTAAAAGCAACAGGAGCAAAATATCAAAACCAAACAGTATATTACGTTAAAACCATCATTGTTCCCAAAAACTAAAATGAATATCATCACTAGGAGTAGGCATATCCAAACCAGGCCTACGAAGAAACTGTCTACCCAAAACCCTAGGCCTACCGAAAAAGTCTTAACAAAAAAACACTAAGCCTCCCCATGGACATAACGTTAACTTGACAAACATTGGCCCACACACTCGCCCGATCTTCACCCCTTACCGATATGCAGAGCACTCAGCTGCTGTGGCATCTGTTGTGGTTGTGGCATGTTATGGGTGCTCTAGCGGAAATTCTATCTTCGCTTCGGCACGCATAGGAACGGAAGGCGTAGGGACACCAAGAAGAACACGTGGTTTCTTCGGTTTATTTCAAGACCCGTTGACTCCGTAAGACTGCACAAACAGGTATGATTCAGACTCGGACCAGCAATCGCATGTCAAGAAAATCCTAATTTAAGATCATAGTCGAATGATCAATTAATGTATATGGTACTGCATAACGAAAAAGGAATTTCATACTTCTAAGGTATATGAGAGGTAGCTGAGTAAGACACGAAGGACGGCTAAATAATGTTAGAACTAGGTATGATATTCTAATGACAGAATTCATAACACAATATTCATTATTACATAAGAAAGTTTTAGCCTCCCTTTAACCACGACAAAGATGTTCCAAGAGAGGGAAGAGGAAGGCACCATTTGGTATGGAGTTGAGGGAACGCGGAATCTATGCATAAGGTGCACAAAAACAGTAAGCGAAGAAAGAAATTCATGAAACAAGAAGAAGTTTCTGTTGCATTGACAGGGAAGAGAATAAGTCTCCACCCACGGAGCACATTGCTAGAAAACACATTTCTAAAAACACATTTGCAATACACGCACAGGACCAAAGGGAAACAGTCTACTCACGCACACATTGATTACAATTTTTAATACTCGGCCTTCTCTGACTGTTTTCATGATCAAATGCTACAGTACCACTGGTCACCACCTTGATAGAACAACCTGACAGTACCTCTTAGAATACTTACAGACGGTGGGGGAAGGTCCCTCACGCTAGAAAATCTCGTCACAGCCTATTTACATCTACCAGAAGAATGTCTACTTATTTTTCTTTGCTCTACCTGTGGGGAGGGAAATGATTAAAGGTTAGGTCTCTGATGCAGGGACAAGCTACTTAGGTTACAGCAGATCAGTCAAGAGTCCTATCATTAAAAATAACAACGGCTATCTCATTGACTAGCCTAATACTGAAAGGGTTTGACATGGCTCGCCAGTTTTTTTTTTTAACTGGCTTAATTTTAATACAGGGCAACAAGTACACATTGACCAACGTCGCCTTGAAAACACAAATCACATGGGCCAGTGGTCTCATAAATTTCTGCGCCTATTCCCAGTCTACCTCTGAGAATGCTTTAACTTTAGGCTTCCACCTTACTGACTGGCGCAACTTGCCCAGCACAGCTCATAGGTGAGGAGCCAACAGATTGACAAAATATTTTACTTTATTTCATATCTTTTTCTTAATGAATATTTTAGAAATTGCAATACAAAGACAGGAAAAAATCATGTTTCCAAAGCTGGTACAAAGTTTAGCACGATGGGTCATTGTAAATTTCTCAATATAAACGACTAATGTATAATCCATGGAAGAACCATAACATAGTTTGTATTTTTAATACACAAATCTTTGAATATTGAAGCAGTGGTTGATTTGTATTCCTAATTAAATATAAAATTGTGTTATTTTTGTGTTAATCTATGAAATGTGATAAACTTAAAATACAGGCATCTGTGTCAGTTCAAATGCATTGAAATGTCAGTCTTTCCATGTTACATTTACTGCCTATGACACTGTTTACAATGTTATATTTACTTTCTATGACAACATAGCTTACATAGCTTGACTATTATGCAAATATTGCTGAGCAAAAAAAACATTTGGACGTTAATACAGAATCACTTTGAACAGTGAAAGAAAAGTAGGAATCAGTTCATCAGTTAGAACCACACATTCGGTGGTCTGCTAAAATACTATCGATCTAGAATCTAACTTATTTCTTAGCATTACACTGCAGCACACTCGCTATAGAACGCACTAGATTCCCAACGTCACAACGGCTAGTCTGTCTCAATGTGGGTGGTTCACCGGCCGCCAGAAGCATCCTCGAATGCTCTAGAAACCGGCTGTTCTCCGCTATCAAACACAGATTGTATGAAGGCAATCGACAAATATGGTTAATTCACAAACACGTTTGGATTAATAAGTCTTTGACACAAATTCACATCACGAAAGGACACAAAACTTAAAATTATCCGGGAAGCGTTGTTTCCCTTGTGCGCACTTCGTTCGAAAAACACGCTGCGTCAGTCTTGCGGACCAGCGCGGATCCGCAGAGTGTTGCCAAAATTAAATTGTCAAAATTTCGCGTCTTGTAAGACGCGACATGGCATCTGCTGCGGCTGTGGCATCTGCTGTGTGGCGGAGACGGCATCGAGTAACGCCAGGAGGTCGTGGCATTGCTGCTTCAGAGCGGCCACTGTGGCGCTTTACACCTGCCGCCATGCCACGATGTGGCGTGGCGAGTTAGTGGCGCCAATTTCGACTGGATTCTATTGTACCCATTAGAATACGGTAATACCCTGACATGTCGACGTGCGAATTCAGTTCGTTCCGAGGCCTACGTCGTATGTTGAGTTATTCATATGTTGGATCCATTAATTTTCATAGGAATACATGAAATCATATTTAATTCGTTCCACAGCTCAAAAACCCACCTTCACTTTGCTTTACAATGGTTGAGATCGTAGACATGTTGCGGCCATGTTGCTTAGCTAGATAGCTCACACTCCCACCACGTTCATGGTTTTCTATGATTTCTTGCTCTAATTAAACTGAAAGCATTGTCTTCTTCCATTTTTTTCACCACTACCAGCACACGCACTAGCTGTCTTGGGACCCATGATAATGAACAATGAAAGAATGAAAAAATGACACCAATTATCACTAAGAAGAAAGAGCCGATCACCAGAGATGAATACGGAGCAAAACATAACTGGGAACTGACCTCTCGGCCCGTCGTGAGTGTTGCCGCATTGCGGATTTAACCACGAAACTTCGACGTCGTACGTTGAATTTCCCATCGGATGTAGAGCCGATAATTTGATCGAATTTCACATCGTATGTTGAAAAATTCGTACGTTAGAGCAAACGTATGTCGAGGTATGAATGTAGTAGGCGACCATTAATTGATTCAATTGTACCTAACAGAATAATTGTATTGTACCTACCATTAGAATAATGGTATTCTATTGTACCTACCATTAAATAATTACATTCGATTAGACCCACCATTAGAATAATTGTATTCTATATTACCTATTTAAATTATACCTTATATCACTGTACCGAATAGGATTTTACCCATTAGGAGAGTGTCCATTAGCATTAAACACATTGTAGGAAGTGTACTCATTTGAATTATACCCATTAAAAGAAGTGTACCCATTAGGACAGCACCCATTAGAATTACACCCATTACAAGGATTGTAACCATTAGGACAGTGCCCGTTAGAATTACACCCATTACAAAGATTGTAACCATTAGGACAGTGCCCATTAGAATTACACCCATTACAAGGATTGTAACCATTAGGACAGTGCCCATTAGAATAAAACTCATTACAAGGATTGTAACCATTAGGACAGTGCCCAATAGAATAATACTCATTACAAGGATTGTAACCATTAGGACAGTGCCCATTAGAATAATACTCATTACAAGGATTGTATTATTACCATTAGGACTGTTCTCATTTGAATTATACGTATTACAAAAAGTGTACTACAAAAAGTGTAATAGGGTGTGGGGATACTGTCCCTCCCCAACCCCGTTTCTTGCATTATTGGGAAGGAAAGCCCATTTGTGGCTTCTCCTATACCTGACAGGCAATTTAGACTCAAATTAGCAATGCTCTGGTGACTTGGCTTCATGTCTGGGCCAAATGAAGGCTTTTACCCTATAAGCAGGCAGGGATTTGGGGTCAACTGGAGCTCTCGTTGGAAGTTTGGGGTATATTAGTCGATTTGCAGATTGTGATCGATTGGATTTTGGGGTAAATTGGAGTAAACGTTAGGACTTTCGGACAAACTGGAGTTGTGGACGTTGATTAGATTAGGTCGGACGTCCGACTACCTCTCCACCCCTGCCTCCATTCACCTCCTGACGGCCGCTACGAAACTCTCCCCCGCCCTCACGAGGTCCAAAAAGGCGAGGGTGACGATATCGTCTTGCTCGTCTCTCGCTATCGCCGCCCACTGCGTGAGGGCGGCACTGAAAGCGGCGTGTTGGCAGAAGAGCATCTGTGAGGGAGAGCAGAATGTAAGAGTTCCTGGGGAAATTTGGAGAGCAGTGGGCGAGTTGTTGGAGCAGAATATAATAAGAGGAGTTGTTGGACAAATTGGGGGAGCAGAATGTGAAAAGGAGAGTTGCTGGACAAATTTGAGAATTCTAAACTAAGTATAAATTAACGCTTTGACAGCGACGTGAGCCACCGGTGTTCACTGGGGGAATTTTCATAGTGCTGCTGACTAACCAGTAGTCACAGACTCAATTTTCATGAATCCCAAATCAAAACTAAATAGGGGCACAATTCAGTCAATGCATACTACTCTTAAAATTGCTTACTTCAATTGAATTTGATTTAGAGTTGAGCATTATATGTCAGTGTACCTGCCGCTGTCAAAGTGTTAATGAGCAGGACCTAAAAAGAAAGGGTTCCAGGACTAAAGGAAGAAACTGGGATCTGGAAAAAAAGTTTGCAGACAAAGATATTTCGAAACTGAATAATGAATTTTGAAACTAAAAAATGAGTTTTGGAAACTAAAAAAGAGCTTGTGAACTAAAAAATGAATTTTAAAACTATAAAGAAAATTTGGGAACTAAAAAACGTTTTTTACTGAAATAAAACAAAAGTTTTGTAGCCAAAAAACAGTACGAGTAATGAAAATAAGTTTGGGAACCAATAAGAGATTAAGAGAGATTGAAACTAAAAAAAACAAGTTTGAGAACTGATAAAAGAGATAAGGAACAAGAAAAATGGAAATGAAAACTAAAAAAAAGTTTGGTAACTTGAAAAAAGAGTTTTGGACCTTGAAAAAAATTGGAACCTAAAAAAGGAGTATGGGAACTTAAAAAAGGAATTTGGGAGCTAAAAATAGTGTTATGAGAACTAAAAACAAGTTAAGATTTAAGAAAATAATTCGAGAACTAAAAAAAAAGAGTTTAGGACACCAAAAAGTTTAAAAAACAAAAAATAAGAGTTTTGAAAATTACACAAAAGTTAAGGAGCTAAGAAAAGAATCAAGGGAACTAAAATAAGAGTTAGGGATTTGCGAAAATAGTTGGGGACTATAAAGAGGAGTTTGGAAAATTTCAAAAAGAATTAGGGAAACTAAAAAAAAGGATATATTGAAAAATGTGGGGAACTTAGAAAATATGGAAAATAAAAGAACGATAGTGATAGAAAAGAAAGATGGAGAACTAAAAGAGAGATGGAGAAATAAAAGAAAGATGGAGGAATGAAAGAAATATGGGGGAATAAAAGAAAGATGGGGAATAAAAGAAAGATGGAGAAATAAAAAAGAGATGGAGAAATAAAAGAGAGATGGAGAAATAAAAGAGAGATGGAGAAATAAAAAAAGATGGAGGAATAAAAGAAAGATAGAAATATAAAAGAAAGATGGAGAAATAAAAAAGAGATGGAGAAATAAAAGAAAGATGGAGAAGTAAAAGAGAGATGGAGAAATAAAAGAGAGATGGAGAAATGAATGAAAGATGGAGGAATACAAGAAAGATGGAGATATAAAAGAAAAATAGAGAAATAAAAAAAGGGAAGGGTCAAGCGTATCAACAAAAAAAGGCATCCTTCTTATTCAAAATTATGTTGTTCATTATTTCTTGACAGATTCTCTAGAACTAATTAAGATTGCATGGACATAAAACTGTTCTCTATGCATGCTTATGCCGGATTATATTGAATAAGTTAAGCCTCTACGAACACAACAAAGGTGTTCCACAGAAAGAAAGGAGGACGCACCATTCAATATGGCGACAAGGGAATGGGAAATTTATGCACAAGATTTACTGTATGCAAAACCAGCAAGTTAAAAAACAAGTTAAAAAAAGATAAAATATGAAAAAGAAAACATAAAAAACAGCGAAACAGTCAACCAAAAAAAGATGTTCCGTAACAAAACAATAAACCTATTCTATTTCAACTAAAGGAAGGCCTACCTAGCCCTCAGTGCGAGACCTCACAAATTCCCCCTGAGTATATTTTCAATTACTACAACAGGGGTTTCTCCCTGACGTACATATGCAATGCAAAGCCTACTTCAGAATCAATATTTCAAATTTTGAAACTTATTTTTTTCGAATCACCATAGGTAGGAAGTACATGGCCGAGCTTAAAAGCCACACGGCTTTACGGTAAAACAAAACTGCTGACAACAATAATGCATCACTGAAAAACCACCAAAGCCACATGGCTGACTAAAATCCTTTACTAGTTACAGGGAGCCCGCAATAGCCGCACGACTGAGACGCTCTCTACACTGCACCAGCCACACGGCTCACCCTTCCTTAGCCACACTACACCAGCCACACGGCTCACCCTTCCCTAGCCGCACTACACCAGCCCACGGCGCACCCTTCCCTACTACACTACGCCAGCCACATGGCTGAGGCACACCGGTCAGCCAGCAGCCCGAGCAGGCGGTGGAGCGTGGAGTGGCTGTGCGAGCGGCTGGAGTTGGCTGAGAGGGCTGACAGGTACGGCAGGGTGGCTGACCAGCAAAACTGGACTGCCCGCAGTGCCGCCTGGGCTGCCCCAGGGCGTGGAGGGAGTATATATGGAGGGAGCATAGCCGTCTGTGCAGAGAACCAGTTTTGAGATTTCTCCTATGTCTGTGGTAACCAATAGCCGTCTCGCAAGTGTGACGTCAGCACGGAAGTCAGTTACCTACTGACTATGCTAGAGTGCGCACACGCTCGCTGAATGCTCTTGTAGCTGCTGAGTTAATCGCATAATCGTTTCGCATTAATTTGGGATTCTAAGACTCCGAAAGATAATAAATTGTGTTTCCTCACTTGAGGACACTTAATAATATCAAAATTACTAGCAAAGGTACATTAAGAGTTGAAAACTATTAAGATTACAGGCCCTTGATTATAACAAATTAGAGCGACTTGCACGCACACCTCACCCTTTGACTTGCGGTGTGGTACTAATCTTGCTTTGGAAAATGAGAGGAAGGGTTGTAGGTAAGGTGGGTGGAGCAACTTCAGCCAAGCGTCTGTGGTTGGCTCAGAATTGTGACGTGTCGGGCCTTGAGAGTGCCCTAGTGTTTCAACTTTTGCAGCCAAATTGAGCCCGATCAGAGTCCGCTATGCTCTCTCCATATATCCTAGTTCCATGCCCCAGGGGGAGGTGGGTTGACATGATGCACAGCTGCGCCACCGTCGACGCCGTCGTTGTGCTCATACTGCCTGTAGGTGTTTGTTTTGGTTATTTTTTGTTATTTTTTAGGAATTAAGGGTTTTAAGAATAAGTTGTTTCAGGAATTCGTTATCGTCCTATTTTCGTTTTTTTTAGGAATCTTTTTTAGTCCTGTTTCGTTTTTTTCCTTGGGTGGGGGGGGGGATTTAGATAGGGTTTTTGGAATTTTACATCGTCCTATTTCTGTTTTTACGAATTGGTGGTTTTAGGATTAAGAACTGTAGTTCTTAGACAAACTCGTTCTAAACAAAAGTGAGAATTAGGCCTGCCCTCGGATATTATGCAACATATCAACGAAGGCAAGGCCTACACAAATTATGAAGAACAAACTAAATTCCCATACCAAGAAAATCAGCAACAATTTTATTTCTTGCTCATGAATTCATCGTGAATACGTCGCAGCTATTATGATAAGATGCAAACTACAGTAATCTTATAATAAAAGCAGAATACAGTGGAAAATATTGATTTTTCGTAGTCAACACATTTGCTTTTAGTTTATTTAACCCCCATAACAGATGAAAATGGAAGAGCAAGATAAGCTACTTTGATCATTCAAGGTATATATTCGAATAAAACCCAATTTCAAACGTTTCAGCCACAGGCCATCATCAGTGATAAGAATTCTGAAAAGTACAAAGTGAAAAATAAAATTTAACTATTTTAGAATGACAAATAAAAAAACAAGCTATAAAATTACATTAATTACGATTATCTATTTACAATGGTTAAATGAAAAGAACTAAGAGTGTTGTTTAAACCCGGCTTAAGTTTAAAAATGTACAAGGACCCTAAAGTGCACACATCTGTATAAAACTGTGATTCTGCTAAGATTGAAAATTGATTGATGGAAATTGCATTATCGCACTCGTCCGAATGCTCTCGAATGGCGGAAAATGGGGGCTTTGACAAAATTGAGTCTATTCTAAAGCTCCTACCAGAATGCTCGCAAATTCGAGTGCGAAGAGTACGGGATGTACATCCAATGTACTCTGATGCACAACGCAAACAACTAAACTTATGAACAAGAGTAGCTCGCATTCCGGCCCGAAGCTGATCTTTATAATAAAAAAACGACGATTTTTGAAGTTGTTTACCAATACAATTTTAAAATTCCCATCATAGAAATACTTTGAAAACACACCAGCTGTGGGAAAATTTTCCCCACTATGGCTTGAGTGTCTCCGAGGTGGCGTTTCTCTTTCAACCTTTCCGCGTAGATGTCCGGGTGCCGCTCGCTGGTCGTTGCTCTAATGTTTCGGTAGGGTCGCAGGTGAGGTGGTAGTTACGCAATTTTCATTTAGCAGACTTGATTTGATCCCTCTAAAAGCTGATATTAGCTCAGCTTTCTAATGACGTTATGTCGAATTAAGCAGTGTTTGAACTTATATCACAGAGCTGCCAGTTTTTTATCCGTCCGTTTATGCCTCTACAAAGGCGTGTTACAGCGTCGGCCTACGCTTCGGTGAAGTGGTTCGCGGCTAGTTCCGTGGCACCAAGTTCAGGCTAAGATCCTCTACCCCCTTCCTGACTGCTTTTTCTTTGTCTATTAATTTGAGTGCCTGTGCTATTACTTCATTACATTTGTAGACTATCGTGTCAATTTTTCTACGGTGCTTCAAGCAAGTAAAATTAACTAAAATTACCATTGAAACTTCGAGGAATTAACTCTTAACTCGTCCTTGCGACGTTAATTACTCATACTATTAATATTACTATTGAAGTCGTTCGTCTTTTTGATGGGCTAAATTAGCCTGGATCAGAGCGATCTTCTAACTTTAACTTCTTTCTCAAGTAACTAAAATCTCTCAACTATTCTTGCTGTCTTTCCGTTTGAAGCACTTAATCTCTTACTGATTTCTTCTAAATTTCCTTAAGTAAACCTTCTGTCTGAACGTATCGTCACTGAGTGCATTAAAAAGTCGGGTTTGTTACTTTACTTGTATTGGATTGTCATTTTCATTGTCATTGTTGATGTTGCTGCTTAAGCAAAATATTGTCCTTATTAATTTTGTGGTTTATTCGGGGCTTAAGGTTGTACGTTTTTTTATAGTATACTCCGGAGGAGGCTTCTGCTGGTGCTGGCGTTGTCGCAGCCGGGTTTCAGCTGTTCCAGCTAATTTGCTAACAGGCTAGCCTCTCCGTGGCTTTAAGGTATAGATCTAGCAAAACTAGAAAGATTAGGTTGCATTTGCGTAATACTTGAAATTCACTGGTTAGTTGCGTTGTTTCGCCTTGACTTTCGCTAATATTTCTGTCTCATAACAGTTGAGGGTGGAGCGTGTGCCGGAGGTGTCGACGCGGGGTTTTATCGACTATTCCAGCCCTTTTCTTGAGTCGCGGCGTTACTCACCCTCTGCCTGCCATCGCTTGAGGTGTCGCCTCTGTACGGAACCGGGTCAATGTGCCCTTAAAATTCAGCCCTTCGGGTGGAGCCGACGGTCCCACCTCCTATTGCTGCTGCGCCCGTCAGCGTATCGAGCTCGCTACGATAGCGCCCTGGACTTTGGTCATTGACGGCGCCTGCGAACGTTTTAAACGCCCACGGCATAAGGGACTTTTAACACTAACTTTAAACCAACCTAATAAAGAGTGTTTTTTTAAAAAGGCAATTATCTGGTTAGCGAGTGCTAGCCGTTAAATTAAAATTGTACTTGAAATTAAATATTAAGAGTTGCGTTTGCGTTCATTGTGTTCGTTGCGTTCATGTCGTTAAATCGCTCGATATAATAATAATAATAATAATAATAATGAAGGCATCAACGGATGCTTTATTTCCGATCAAGCCTGATACATATCACCTTGTACATTGGATTTTCAAATGCCTTATATCTAACGCCAGGACGCCATGACGCTTTCCCCCGGTCAAGACCGGTACCCATTTCAGACACCTGGGTAGAGTGGGGTATTGTGCTTGGAATTTTTCTCCTATACCCAACAGAGAAAATCGCCACCGCCAGCGCCGAGTTTCGAACCCGGGTCTACCGCACGGCGGCAGAAACCTCTAGCCACATGGCTATGGCGAGCAATTAAGGGTGGATTAATAAAAACCTTATGAAATTAAACCTTACTTCTATTTTCAGTTTCCTACACTGAAAAACGATTGTATGTGAATTATTTCCCATACAAGTTCATACTGAGTTTTTATCTACCTTCTCATTAACATTTCTCTTATCTTTCCTTCAGAGGAAGAGTAATAAATGAACTTAATTCTTCTTACTGGTTGTTCCTGTTTCGGGAGATCACGTCGTATTGTAACTTCTTTGTGTAATAACTGTTTTTACAGTCTAATAAAGCATCATCTTCCCCCTAGCGGACCCTGTGAGTTAATTCATTGCTCGTACTAACAAAATTAACTTGCAGAATGGATAAGTCGTTGGCGCGGAAACGCGGCGTGTACAAAAGGAAAATAACGCTGGGTCTGAACAAGGCCAACGACGCCATCGCTGACGTTAAAACTGCCGAACTCGAAGCGCACTGCGCCCTCGTGAAGCGGAACTTGGAGCAAGTGAGGCAGTGGGAAGAGAAGGTCACTACCTCAATGATCGAGGGCAAGTGTTCAGATGAAGTTATAAATGCTGAGGTAGATGAGCAGTTAGCTTATAGTGTTGAAATCGAGGTGGCATTAGATGAACTTAATAAAGCAGGGCAAGGTATAAATGTCAATGCCACCGCGGGATTTGGTCTTTCCAAAGACGTAAAATTGCCACAATTAGAGATAGAGCCATTTAAAGGCGATAGTGATGATCATCTGAAATACCACACATTTATGGTTCAGTTTAACAATGCGATTGGTCACCGTTCACATTTGTCGCCTTCTGCTAAACTTACTTACATTAAAAGTTTTTTGTCCGGGTATGCGGCAAAGTTGATCGAGCATTTGACCATAAATGAAGGCAACTACGAAGTTGCGCTTACCTTGCTAAAGAAAGAATTTTTAGACGAAAAAGCTGTAGTTAGCGAGTTGTGCCTTAAATTGTTTACGCTGAAATGTAAGTCGGACAAGTCTTTCGTGGAAGTTAAAGTATTTCTTAGAGAAGTTAGAGGGATCATATCTGATTTGAAAACGTTTGGGTGTGATATCTTGGGGGAAAATGCTAGTAATATTGTGATAGGGCACCATATTTTTTCGAAATTACCGATGCTGTTCAAACAAGAATTAGCTAGGAAACTTAATAGTAATTATCCCACTTTGAACGAGATTTTTCTTAATTACCTTGAGGTGATTGCTACCTTAAATTTGCGTGTGGCTCCTGACAACGTGCAGAGTGATTCGCGACCCTTCCTGAAGCCTGATAGTTTTAATAAGCAAAATAATCAGGTCTTTGCTAATGCAGCTATTGCACCAACTGATCGTAAAGCGTGTATATTTTGCTTCAGCCAGAGTCACAGCATGCTGCACTGTTCCGCTTATTCAACTCGTAAGAGCCGAATGGATAGGTGTGCAGAGCTTAAAATATGTCACAATTGTACCAGTTCTAAGCATGAAGCAGCCAGGTGTTTTTCTAAGCTTGACTTTGAATGCAAATTTTGTAAGCAGAAGACTCATGTCGCTGCTCTCTGTCCTATGACGGATACAGGTATTCAAACTAATTATTGCCTGAATTCTGCTTCTGAAGTGCAGTCAGGGTACATTTTACCTATAATTACCTTGCCAGTTAGCAATGTTAGATTCCTGATTGATTCAAGGTCTCAGCGTTCCTATGTCTCCAGTAAGGTGCTGGAAAAAAAATTTTCCTCTCGGCCTCAAAATGTCTAAATTCACTGTAAATTCTTTCCTGGAAAAGGGAATTCGCGAATTCACGGAAGTTAGCTTGTGTGTAGATCTGCTAGACGGTAGTAAACCATTGCAAGCTCCTGTATTAGTGGATGAAAAATTCCAGATGTCCTTTACAATAAATTCCTTGCACCAGGCTATTTCCAACATAGCAAATAGTTACCCTTTGGCTGATAGCTCTTTCAGTAAAGGCTGTATTATTGACGAGGTACGGCTTGATGGTATTCTTGGAATTGACTTGCTCCAGTGCTATAACGATTTCACAGTTGTGAAATGCATGAAAGGAGGTGCCTTTTCGTACGGTAACAGGATCATTCCAATAGGTAATGTGGAGCATTTTCTTACCCCTGAAGAAGCTGTAAAAATGTACCGTGATTTGCATGTTGCAGGTGCGGCCAGAGAGTCCGCTATAAATTTCGTCCTAGATCCTCGTCCGTGCAGTGTGGATCCCATAAATGGTGTATTGGACTGCAGCCATGTTGAAGGTGGTTTGGACAAAATTTCCAAGCTCGAGTCCATTGGCTTATCGGATGATGAGGTGAGTGATTCTGATGCGACAAAGATCGAAGAGTTTGATGCGGGAATTTCTTTAAACCACCGCAAATATCATGTGAAACTAATCTGGAATGATAATATCTCTGAAGTAAATGACAATTTCCCTGTTGCCCGAGCGGTATTAAGTAGGGTTCTTGAAAGGTTAAATCAGAAAGGAATGTTGAAAATGTACGACGATGATTTCCAGCAGCAGTTGTCCGAAGGCATTATTGAAGAGGTTCCACTTAATTCTAGTCAACCGAGAGTTTATATACCTCACAGAGAAGTGATTAAAACTGATCCAACATCTACTACTAAAGTAAGACCCGTTTTGAACTCTAGCATAAATTTAGGACGTAAGCCTTCTCTTAACGAGGCAGCATTTCCAGGCGTAGATTTAATGAAAAAATTGTTCGATATCCTGATAGGCATCAGACGAGATGATTACTTGGTAATGGCCGACATTAGGAAGGCATTTTTACAAATAAAGTTGGCGGATGATGAAGATAGAAATAAATTTTGTATTCTGTGGCAAAGGAACGGCAATTTGGTACCTTACCGATATACGATTATAGTTTTTGGGTTTGTGTCGAGTCCGTTTATTTTGAACTATGTGATAAAGAAACACGCAAAAAATTATCCCGATGACATGTGCAGTTATTTCTTGTTGAATAGGATGTATGTAGACAATTTGTACATGACTGGGTGTAACCATGAAGAATTGCACACGTTGTATAATGTTGCTTGTGACAGGATGAAAGAAGGGGGTTTTGACTTACGATCGTGGTCGTCTAATTGTGACGAACTACAGAATTCCTTTGTTAATGATGGCGTAAGCTCTAACCATGATGAACCTTATGAAAAAATGTTAGGTTATCGGTACGATAAGAATACGGACTTGATAAGTGTAGATTTGGAAACGGAGGTTGAGACAGGTGATGTCACAAAGCGTAAATTACTCTCTTGCTTAGCTAAGTGTTTTGATCCGCTCGGTTTACCCGCGCCAGTGACTGTTAAAGGAAAAAGTTTGATGAGAGAAGTTTGGAGGGAACGCTTGGGGTGGGATCATGTGCTCCCAGACCACTTAAATAAAACATCGGCGTCTTTGCAGAAAGATTTGAGTAAATTTAATTCATTTAAATTTGATCGTAGGTGTTTTAACACTGGTGACGCTCTAAAAATTAACAATTTTCACTGATGCTTCGCGATTAAATTACGGCTTTTGTACATACACTGTGACGGAGATGTCAGAGCGTCCGTCATTGCTGTTTAGTAAAACCCACGCCGCCCCTCTGAAGACAAAAACTCTTCCTACGTTAGAGTTACTTGCAGTTTACA
The DNA here is from genome assembly GCA_030386875.1 of Morinoia aosen. Taxonomy (NCBI): domain Eukaryota; kingdom Metazoa; phylum Arthropoda; class Malacostraca; order Amphipoda; family Talitridae; genus Morinoia; species Morinoia aosen. The sequence goes on from CM059564.1 coordinate 78,955,301, forward strand.
TGGCTTTAAAGTGCCTTATTAATTTGATGAATTCATTAGATAAAGTAACCGTTGCTGATTTAACTATTGCTGTAGATTCACAAATTGTTATTTCGTGGATCTTGAACAAAACCGTAAAAACTAAAAATGTGTTTGCTAATAATAGAGTTAAGGATATTAATCAATACGTGTCCAGTTTGAAAGAAGAATTTAATCTTGATTGCTCTTTCAGGTACGTTCCGTCGGATCGAAATCCTGCAGATTTAGTGACCCGAGGTTTGTCGGCCCGGGAACTTGAAGGGAAGTTGGATTTCTGGCAACACGGCCCCGACTTCGTAAAAAGGCCTACCCAGTGGACGTCTAATATTTTAGGTTGTATTTCAGAGGCTAATAAGAACCTTGTTTCGTGTCCCATCCAGGTGGAGCCGGCACCGTCGGATTCCCAGGTATTTCCGCCGGAGCGGTATTCAAAGTTATATAAGCTAATCGGTGTTACTGCTCAACTTTTTCGTGCCTCCCTAAAGATGAAAGAAAATGTTATAACCAGACTTGATTGCGTTAACAGAGCGAAAAATTACTGGGTAAAAATTGAGCAAAAAGTTCACTTTCCTAACGAATATTCCTTTTTGAGTGAGGACAAGAGAGCTAGGTCTCCTCCGCAATTAATTAGAGACTTGAATCTTTTCCTCGATGGTGAGGGCATAATCCGTTCTCGTGGTAGATTGAATAAGTGCAGTTACGTCTCCTACGGCGTTGCAAATCCCATCTTGTTATCTAGACATAGTTCATTCACAAAATTGATTATTGTTGACTGTCATGAAAAATGTAAACACTTAGGTTTAAATTCTACTTTAAATGTCTCGCGGAATCAGGGATATTGGCTCCCTAGAGGACGGCGGCTCATTCGGAGCGTTTTGCAGGAATGTGTATTGTGTAAAATATTTAATGCTTTGCCTTTTAGGTATCCTAAGACAACTGATTTACCTGGAGACAGGGTGGACTTAGCACGGCCTTTCCAGAACATAGGCATAGATTTCACCGGGCATTTCAACATAAAATTCGGTGATACGTTTGTGAAAATGTATATATTGATTTTCACCTGCCTTAGCATCCGTGCGGTGCATTTAGAACTAGTGTCGGACATGTTGGCGTCGTCTTTTCTAGCCGCTTTCATTCGCTTTTCCAACAGGTATGGATTTGAAGGCTATTTACAGCGACAATGAACCTACGTTTATTCAGTCAGCGGAATATCTAAACCATTCCTTTTCAGCTGATAACGTCTCGCAGCATTTGGCGAGAAATAACGTAATGCACATCCGTATTCCCTTGTATAGTGCCTGGAACGGGGCAATTTGGGAGCGGACGATTGGAGTTATCAAAAAATGTTTGTACAAATCAATAGGTAAAGGTAAAATTGAATACTTTCAAATGTTGACTCTCTTGACAGATGTGCAGGAAGCGGTGAATTCAAGACCCCTTACTGGTCGGGATACCGCTGATCAATCCTACGAAATAATTACTCCTAATTCATTTCTAAAATTAAGCGCTAGTAGTAATTTATCATTCGGCGGAAACTTTGGGTCAGATGTACCCAAACCAACGCGTAGTTCTATACGTTAAACACTCTTGAGCTTCGAGAAGAAGCTCTAGAAAAATTTAAAGATTTATTCTATAATGACTATTTGCTTTCCTTGCGTGAACGACATTTAAATTCTTACCAGCCTATGTGGAGTGACAGAATCAAGGTTAATGATCTTGTGTTGATTTCTTCGCCCGTGAAACCACGCCCCATGTGGTCCATGGGACGAGTAGTAAAATTATTTAAAGGTGCCGAAGGCCGCACACGCTCTGTACAATTAATAAAACCAGATCGTTCATTATCTAATTATGCCATTTCTTTATTGTATCCCTTAGAATTAAATTCAGGCCAGGTAAAACCTTACCAGCTCCCTGTTGATGCCATTGAGCCTGATGCGACGCAGGACCCGTCCGGCCGTAGCATTGAGGGCAGACCCAGGAGGGCGGCTGCTGAGCGTTGCCTTCGAAAGATGCGCGAATAAATTCGCGCATTCTCTCTCTCCCCCCCCCCCCTCCCCCCGGGAGTGTGTGGGAAATTTTTCTCCACTACGGCTTGAGTGTCTCCGAGGTGGCGTTTCTCTTCCAACCTTTCCGCGTAGGTGTCGGGGTGCCGCTCGCTGGTCGTTGCTCAAATGTTTCGGTAGGGTCGCAGGCAAGGTCGTAGGTACGCAATTTTCATTTAGCAGACTTGTTTTGATCCCGGTTGAAGCTGATGTTAGCTTGAATCCCTAATGACGTTATGTCGAATTAAGCAGTGCTTAACTTAGTGCTTTGAACTGCCATTTTTATCGGTCCGTTTATGCCTCTACAAAGGCGTTTTGCAGCGTCGGCCTATGCTTCGGTGATGTGGTTCGCGGCTAGTTCCGTGGCACCCAGTTCAGGCTAAGACCCTCTACCCTCTTCCTGACTGCTGTTTCTCTGTATATTATTTTGTGTGCCTGTGCTATTATTTCATTACTTTTATTTTGTAGACTATCGTGTCAATTTCCCTACGGTGCTTCAAGCCAGTAAATTAACTAAAATTAACCCATATCAGCCCACACTACTATATATATAGTAGTTAAATTTTACATATGAATCGAAAACAATTAAAGCGTAATTGAGGGAAAGTTACTACACCACTTCGTTGGTATGACATGTATAGACACGTTTGAACATGCATTGGCAGTAGTGAGAGCAACACTCGGCTTTGTTGTCTCATTTAGTCTGAGGTACTCTCGCTAGCAGGATGTCAGCTAAATGCAGGTATTTATTACTTGAGCTAAATTTAGAGGGAGCGTCCTGATATTTCAACAAAATATGCATAACGGCTTATATTTATGTTATGGATATTTATATTGAAAAAATTATTATAGAATTTGATTTATATGAATTTTTCGCTTACATACTATATATAGTATGTTGGGCAGATGTGGTGACAAATGTGTATAAATATTTGTTGATTGGTTCATTTGTTTGGTAAACAATATTGAATTTGTTTAAAATGTTCATTTTAGTTTTAAAAAAGCAAAAAAAATATTTTTACTCTCTAATATAAAATGCATATTATCAGATCATCGACCGTGGACAGGATATTGGAAATGTTAGAGGAATGTGAAGAAGATCCAGCTGGAATCTTCATTGAACCTACACCTGTCAATGAGGATTCAGATGAAGATTCTGCAGATGAAGATGCAGGTGGCGATGTTGACAACCTCAATTCAAGACTATTGCAGGCTCCTGCTACTGTTGTGTTTGCCAATGAAGATGAAAATGAGGAACCAGATGACATGCAGCCGCCACAAAAAAAGAAGCGTAAAAGTCAAAAAGAAAGTTTGACATACAGTTGGAGTCAGAAAATTTGCTCTCAAATTCCAGTGATGTTGGAAGAGCAGAGTAATACAACTCCAACAGAAAATTTGAAAGAGAAAACAGCAGTTCAGAAATTTGAATTTTTCTTCTCTGATGACATATGAGAACTAATATGTGATCAGATGAAATTGTATGCATGTCAGAAAGGTAAACAATTTGACATCTCAGTACGTGATTTGAGGACAGTACTTGGGATTCTTATTCTGTCTGGATATCACCTGTTGCCCAGTCGTAGACATTATTGGTCTGAGGGAAGTGATTTGCATGTAGCACTAGTTGCAGATGCTATGTCACGAAATAGGTTTGAGGAAATTTTGAGGCACATTCATTTCGCAGATAATTAAAAACTGAACAAAAATAACAAGCTGGCCAAATTGCGACTGCTGATTGATCATTTGAACAAGAAATTTTCTGATGCATACCCTATGAATCATTGCCTGAATTTGAACGAATCAATGATTGAATATTTCGGCAGGCATGGATGTAAGCAGTGCATACGAAATGAGCCTATACGGTTTGGGTTCAAGGCTTGATGTCTCAATTCAAGACTAGGGTATATGTGCTCATTTGATATATTTCAAGGATCTTCATTTGGACCATCTGAAGAATTAGAGAACTTTTATGGAAAAGGAGGAAAAGTTTTGTTGAATTTCATAAATAATTTGCCAAAGAAGATAAAAGAATTGCCACTTGAATTTTATTTTGACAATTATTTCACCCGTCTTCCTCTTATCTCTAAACTTAGGTCAATGAAGTACGGTGCTACTGGTACAATCCGAAACAACAGACTCCCAAAAACCTGCACTCTGAAATCTGAAAAAGAAATGAAAAAGGAACCAAGAGGAACAAGAGATATTGCGTACGACTCGAGAAATAAGATAGAAGTTGTGCGCTGGTTGGATAATGCAGTTGTTACAACAGCTTCAAATATTGACGCATCCTTCCCAATCGTGAAAGTGTCAAGATGGTCAACAAAGGATAAGAAAGCTATTTCCATTGAGCAGCCACAAATAATAAATCGTGACAATTATTTTATGGGTGGCACCGACCGGATGGATCAGAACATAAATAAATATCGAGTGTCAATTAGACTGAAAAAGTAGTGGCGGTGGGCAATATTCACTTGGATGCTGGATGCCACTATACAAAATTGTTGGGTTTTGCACAAAGGAGGAGAACCAGATATGCCCTTCTTGGAATTCAAACGTTCGATTGCACGTACCTACATGCAGCAATCAGAGCAAAGAGCGACATGTGGTAGACCTAAATATTCTACCAAAGTGATATCTGATGTGCGATATGACAACTTTGGACATTATATTGTTCCTCTACCGAAACAAGCTTGGAAATGTGCACTTGAAAATTGCAAATCGCGTCCTTCACAGGGTTGCAATAAATGTAAAGTGGCATTATGTGTTCGGTGCTTCATGCCTTATCATGTGCAAAACTAGTTTCAACAGGTGTATGTACTGGATTCCGAAGCCCATGTTTGTTTAATTCAACTTTATGTAGTATATTATATATTTAGGCTCAATCGGGCATATATATATTTGGGCTCAATGGGCATCGGGCATCGGGCGTCGTCGAGTGCGGAGGTCAACTGACGCTCCGCGTAAACACGGCGTCAAACATTCCAAAATGTAAGGGAACGAAACTTTCCCAAAACCCCAAACTCGAACTGAGTATCTGTGAATGTGCTTTCTACCTCATTGAATCGCGAAAGTGAAAAAACAGTAATCAAATACAATCATTTGTGACCAATTTAATCGTGCAAAACAGACTGGTGCTTTCTGTAAACTTTGTCTCTACTCGAAGTCTGTGTAGCGACCTTCGGTGTAGCCTCCCTCTCTGGTCAACCGCAACACCTGCTCCTCCCTCTTCCGCTTATAGAACAAACGTACCACGAATACCAGCATGGAAACAAAAAAAGCCCGATGCACTAGCAAATTTGAATTTTGTGAAGACAAACATAAAACACAGTGATAAATTTTTTTGTTATTTCATCAGTTATTGCAAAAAAAAATTATGTTTAGTGTCTATGACGCTCAATTTTGACTTTTAATCCTCAATATTGTGTTCAAATTACTGTACCGGTAAGTAACTCTGTCCTTTTATTGAGAACTTTTGGTGAAACAGTGACGTAAAAAGTGTTTTGGAGAAAAGATTTTCTGTAAATGTTGAAGGTCGCAAAATGAGTGAATAAAATGTGAAACCCTGAAACAATAGAGCTCTATGAGGGCTCAGCTACGCCAAGTCTGCGCCGGCACCCCTTCCTCCCCCCCCCCCCCCAGCCTACCCTCTCCTTGTTAGAATTGCCACGCTGTAATAGTGACTAACTTAAATCTGTGTTCACTGCTAGAACATAATTCCACAACGTAAGGTGAATTTTCTGCAATATGACATCTTTTGGATAGCTCACCATAGCAATCTTTACACGAAAAAAAAAATTGTATTGGTTTCTTCAAAAGCAGACGAGCGAGAAACGCCAAGCTGGATCACCGCAAGCATCCTGCTCGCTCAGCTACTCGGAAAGCAGCTCTATCTGGAGAAATAACATCCCTCACAACAGCGCCGCATGAAAACTCAAACCCCAAAAAGCGGAATATATCTGAACCGTTCAGAAAACGAAAGCAAAAACCACCAAAATTCTCGAGTGTAAAATCGCTCGTTCAAAAGCCTAAGCCGCTCACAATGACTACAAAAACTCCGACAGAGAAACGGTATGACGTCGACGAAAGCACCGCAACTCCCAAAACATCACCAGTGCCGACCGACAGAGAATCGACGGAGAGGTGCCCGACAGAGAATCGAGCAGCAGAGTCACTCGTCTTTGACGAAAATCTCCCAAGCGCTGCTTGTACCTCATCCCTGGCGCCAGCTGCCCCAGCACCACCGCTAGCTCCTTTGTCTCGTCCCAACGATTGCGTCATGGCGGCATCTCCCCTGTCCTGCGTCACTGAGAAAGCTCAAAATTATTCACCAACGACGACGACACCAACGTCAACGTTGGAACGCGATAAAATTTTCGATGTGAGAAACCATTCAGAGAGTAAAATGGGTAATTTTAATTATAATTTTAATGATAAATTGTGTGTAGGCTTTTCAGGCGGTGGAGTTAGGTTTGAAAATGCATTCGCGGCAGCTGACACTGGCACTAAAGTACCTCAGAGCGTAAACTGCGAGGATAACTTAAGATTTTCAGAGGAGAACAATACAAACAGACCTGCTAAAGCTTTTGATGGGTACTTACATCCTCTCCAAATGACCAGTTCCCAAATAATTCAAGAAATAAATAACATGCTGTCTCTTACAGCTGCATTTCTCAATAAAGCTTTGAGACAAAATTGTCCCCCAAGCCCAGCGTCGATTTTTTCCACTGTATCGAATATTCAAATGATTACAGAACAGCTTTTTGCTTTAAATTATTGTATCAGCGCTCATGATTTTACGCCGGTGGTAGCTGCGAGTAACCATCATTATGCGAAATCCCCTCTAGACACTTTTCTCGTTGGAGACAATAGTCTCACAAAAATCAACAGAGATGACATTGATAGCGCATGCAGGATTCAGACCATAACTTCGGAACGTCTAAATGATCTTTATGATGAAATCGAACGCGCACCTCCTTTCAGGAACTATATAATTAGTTTCAAAGGTTTGAGCCTCTCGTCCCATAATCTCACCAAGTTAAAAAATCTGATCATGACAAAGAATCTTTGTATAAACTAAGCTTATCACAAATGGTCAAAGAACCGACTCGCATCACTAAAGTCTCTGCAACTCTCCTCGATCTAGCAATCACAAATAATCCTACCGCAATACTTAGTACAGTAATATCACCTTCTATTTCCGATCACCACTCTATAGAATGTGAAATTAATATTGCGAAGGAAAGACAAAAATACCGCTTAATGACCTATAGCTCGAAAAGGCACTATTCATCAGAACTATTTCAAGAAAAACTACTCGAAAGGTCTACCGAATTTCAGAAAATGATGCAATCTGACGATGTTGACATACAAGTGTCAATCTTCAACGAGAACTTCACAGCAGCTCTCGACGAATGTGCACCTTACGTCACCAAAGAAACCAAGCCAAAACGGACTGTTTGGATTACTGACGAAGTTAAAGAGATGAGCAGAATAAAGAAAGATAACTTGCGAGAGTACAAAAACAATAGATCAAACAGTACCTTATACAAGAGATATAAAGAACATGAAAAAATTCTTCGAAAGAAAATCTCTGAAGCGAAACAAACTCACTTCCACCAGGCACTGATAACGGCTAAAAATAACCCGAAGCGAACTTGGGAAATCATTAGTGAGGCAGCCCCATATAAAAATTTAGATCGCATAAGTAATTTTGAAAATCCCTTGGCAACAGCCACGGATTTCAACACATTCTTTTCAAAAGTAGGGGCTCAAGTTTTCAGTGAGGTGTGTACCAATCCAGATGAAACGACAATTGAAAATTCATGCCCCACTGCACCCTCGAGGACTGATGTCAAGTGGAGACCACGCCCTGTCGATTTACCGGAGTTACGAAACATCTTATACTCACTAAAAAACACAAAGGCAGTTGGACATGATGGTATCAGTCTTCAATATATCAAAGACAGTTTCCATGTTACAGCACCATGGATTCGTCTGATAATTAATACATCAATAGTAACCAACACGTTTCCAAACCAATGGAAACACTCCATTATTAGACCGTTGCACAAAAGTGGTGACCTAAATACAGCATCAAACTACAGGCCCATCAGTCTTTTGCCTGTCATGTCTAAACTATTGGAGAAAGTGGTGACAAATCAACTGTCATTTCACCTGGACGAGTCAAATTTACTCCACCAAAATCAATATGCCTATAGAAGAAATACTAGCACTCAAGACGCTCTGCTCAATATATCTGAAAAAATGTACAGTGACATCGATCAAAAGAATGTAACACTCTTGCTGCTACTCGATCTTTCTAAGGCGTTCGATAGCGTCCAACATGAAAGACTTCTACGTAAAATACTGAACTTGGGAATAGACACGCAATGGTTTGAAAGTTACTTGTCAAATCGATCTCATGCAGTCCGCATAGAAAACAAATTGTCCCCATTCATTCAAAACAATTTTGGTGTTCCCCAAGGATCCATTCTTGGTCCGCTGCTGTTTTCTATTTTCATTAATGATTTCCCTCCAATGCCTTCTAACACACGGATCTCAATGTATGCAGATGATGTTCAAATTGCAATAACAAGTTCTGTATCGGAAATACCACAGACGCAAATTAAAGCCGAAACTTCACTGACTAGCCTGAAATCATGGTACGACCGAAATGGTCTCAAATTAAATGCTAATAAAACACAATGCATTATTTTTGGATCCAAAGATGCAATTAAAAATCTTCAGATCTCACTCTTGCAGTTGGAAATGATAAAATTAATGCATCAGAAAAAGTTAAAAATCTAGGTATCTGGTTCGATAGAAATATGTCCTTCAAATCTCACGTTGAGACTACTTGCAACAAAATCTACGGAACTTTGATGTTTTTTCATCGTATAAAAAGTATGCTAGACGAAAAATCCAGATTATTAGCCATTCAATCCCTTATGTTATCGCGCATTGACTACTGCAGCCTAGTATGGGGAGACTTACCTCAATACCTTCAAAGGGACTTACAAAAATGCATGAATTTTGCAGCCAAGGTGGTATGCAACGGTAATTTCAAAAGAAGTGATCACGTAACCCCTCTCCTCAATAAACTAGGCTGGATCCCTATCCAAGAAAGGCTCTTCATGCAGAAGGCCCAATACGTATTCTCCTCGTTATATCTTCCTCAGAGCAATGCTGAGATAGTGCGTTTCCATCCACCCACTGTAACCAATCAAAAATCGAACAGAAACAATAATGTCTTAGTCAACTATCGTTCATCTCACTTAGGGCAGAAGGCTCTGTCCATATCAGGCGCCTTACTGTGGAACAAACTTCCCATGAGTATTAAAGTCCCTCAAAGACCAAGAGAATTTAAAGCCAAAATAACTCGTCATCTTGAGTCTCAATAATAATCCTTAGTTACAGAACATACTGAATGAGTACTGACGAATCTCTTTTACCTGGTATCTCCATTGCTGAACAATCTCCCTCGCTCATTGTTTTATAATTCAAGACATCACACAACAGTTTTGAAGTATGCGTAGGTATTATGATTTGACCGCCTATACGTTGTCATTTGCAAACATGCTTACTTGTATATGTGTGTACGTATATAGGTGTATGTGCGCATATGGGTGTGTATATGTGCACGTACAACTGTGTGCACTAGAGTAGATGAACCAGTCGAAGGTGCATTTTATGTCATTCCTCTCCGTTTCTGTGCAAGCATCAAACTAGACCGTCATGGTACCTATGTGTGTGTGTGTGTTGATCAATTGCAGACATTCTGCACCATATTACAAAGATAATGTGTTTTTTTCTAATATGAAATTGTAAAGCATCCATGTAAAAAAAATAAATTCATTGTGTGATCATCCATTTATACTGCAGTAATATACTTATTCGGCTTATAGTTATATGCTTATAATAATGTGATACCTACGTTTGTTTATCAATTGCCGACAATTTGCGCCATATTTCAAAGATAATGTGATTTTTTTTCCTATTATGAAACCTTTATAGGACATTATAATGTTTTCTTTCTTATTCACGTCCCACAATCGTTTTCATGTTTCTGACTTAAGTAGACTGTTTTGTGCCACTATTTTTAGTACGAATTTTTTTAAAATTCATGCTATAATAAAAGATATTTTCTCCGTTCCCCCGATTGGAATTCTGGTTTATACTGACTAGTTTACGCTGATATTTGCGCACATGCTTACTTGTGTATATGTGTACGTGTCCACGCTATGCGTATGACACTCTGTAGAATGCGTATGTATTGCCTCGATGCATAGAAATGCATTTGTGTATGCTTACGAGTTTGGTGTAAGTATGTGCGTGGGTATATGTGTGCATGTGTATGTGTATATATTTACATGTATACGTGCACATATGTGTGTACTAGACTGACAACTAGCATTTTACTAGAGATAATGGTCTTTTTTCTGTGCACTCTCAACTTGTAACATTACCTAACTCGTCATCTCTTTAGTATTGTAAAGCATTCATGTAAAAACTATACATTTGTTGTGCGATCATCCATTTATATTTAAATAAAATGCTTGTTAACTAATGACCGTTGTGTTAAAATTCTTGAATCAAAAATACAAAACTTTTAATCTTCTTGGTCCTCATGCTTATATGTACATATATGTAAATATATATATATGTGTGTATGTGTGTGTGGGTGTGTGTATGGATATATACACACATGCATACGTATATGTACATATGTGTGTATATGGATATATATTTATATATATATATATATTTTTTATGATTCCTTAAAATGACACTTGTGAACATTGACCGAAACAAACGATTTCATATATTATTTCCTGGCGTCAACAATTGCGAAGTTTTATGTCATGTACATGTAAACTGTCAGAAATGTTTTCACCCCACAATGAAAAGGCATCGTCCATGAATTTGTGTTATCTCTTATAATTATCATTACATGTATTATCAAATGTAGATTAAGCAAGATTAGGAGTACATTGCCCTCAATCATTTATTTTCGACTAGTGACATGGGTATTACAAGACTCATGTGTGTGTATCATCTAAGTGTATTATCTTTAAGATATTTAAAAACCAATGATTGTAATATTGTACAATCTCTATTGGAAATAAAGTTTTTTCTTTTTCTTTCTTTCTTTCTTTTCAAAATAATGAAATTAAAAAGGAATGTACATTTAAAGGCAATGAAATATAGGTTCTTTAAAATTTTGTATCATTGTACCCTATAACAGCCCAACCTACTATATATAGTAGTCTCGAAATTCATACAAATGATACATTTTTTATTAAAAATTTGTATAGACATGATAATTATAACCAAATGACCTTAGTTACCACAAAAAAAAAGTTTTAAAAAAATTTGGGCAGATATGGGTTAACATTGAAACTTCAATGAAGTAACTCTTAACTCATCCTTGCGACGTTAATTACTCTTGCGATTAATATTACTATTGAAGTCGTTCGTCTTTTTGATGGGTTTTATTAGCCTGGATCAGAGCGATCTTCTAACTTTGACTTCTTTCTCAAGTATCTAAAATCTCTTAGCTATTCTTACTGTCTTTCTGCTTGAAGCACTTAGTCTCTTACTGACTTCTTCTAAATTTCCTTAATTAAACCTTCTGTCTGAACGTATCGTCACTGAGTGGTTTAAAATCCCAGGATTATTTCATTAATTGTATTGTATTGTCATTTTCGTTGTCATGGTCATGTTGCTTCTTAAGTGAAATATTGTCCCTATTAATTTCGTAGTTTATTCGGGATTTAAGGTTGTACGTTTTTATAGTATACTCCGGAGGAGGCTCCTGCCGGTGCTGAAGTTGTCGCAGCCGGGTTTCAGCTGTTCCAGCTAATTTCTAACAGGCTAGCCTCTCCGTTGCTTTAAGGTACATATCCAGCAGAACTTAAAAAGTTAGGTTGCATTTGCGTAATACTCGAAATTCACTGGTTAGTTGTCTCGTTTCGCCTTTACTTTTTCTGATATTTCTTGCTCATAGCAGTTGAGGGTGGAGCGAGCGCCAGAGGTGTCGCCGCGGGGTTCTACCGCCGAGTCCAGTACTATATTGCGTCGCGGAGTCACTCGCCCTCTGTCTACCACCGCTCGAGGTGTCGCCCGTGTGCGGAACTAGGGTCTACGTGTTCTTAAATTCCGCCTTTCAATTGGAGCCAGCGCTACCAACCGCTACTACCGGAGCCCGTCAACGTCTCGTGCTTTTACGGCGCCTGCTAACCTTTTAACACCTACGGCATAAGCGGCCTTTTAACTCTCTTTAACTTTTAATCACCTTAATAAAGAAGCTTTTAAGGAGATCATCCCAGGCCTCTGCTAAGCCCCTGTTGCTCGGGGGTCATTTCTCATGTGTTTGTTGGGAAAGGACCCTTAGGTGGTGGACGATTCGGTCCTAAAATTTTATTGCGCTACGGACAATAATTCCCCCTATTCCCCCGAAAATTTTTCATTTTCGACTGATTTTGACTCCATATAAAAAGAGAACAAATGGGAAATGGAAAAAAACATTTGAGTTTGTTAGAAGTGTTCCAAGGATTCTAAAACTGTCTTTGTTTTTGTTCTAGCATCAAAACTGAATGAGGAGAGGAATTTTCACTGTTCCCTTAACCACGTTTTACTGGTGCCGAACTGTGTTATTATTATCTACGTATTGTGAAGGGAATAGTCTATAGACAAGGATATGATGAGGACTACTTGCACATAGCCCACCCACACCTTCCCGTGGTGGTACCGTTAGTATACCCACTAGGAGTTGCAACTCATTACATATTGTTTATGTAAATTGGCAACATAGTGTTCATAAGCTTATTTATACAAGTGTTGTCTGTGGGTAGAACCGACGTGGGGAGCGCCCACTAACACCTGGGTTCTTTTTTTATTAGTTTTGCGTAATTATCTTGAATTGTTTTTGTGTTTGAAAGGAAAACTAGAAGCGGCCCCCTTGATTTATTAAAGGGTCACACCCATTATATAAAATAAAGGGAGAGCAACAATGCGTATCCCTTCACTGGTCTTGGAGGTGTTACACCCAGAGATCAGGGACCATGGAGGGTAGCAGGCGGGGAGGGGAGCTCGAGGAGCTCCGTGGACGGTCTCCCCGGCGGGGAGCGCGGTGCTGGCACTGCGGGTCCGAAGACCGCTGGGACTGCGAGGGGGCAGCGTGGGGGAGCGGCTGCGCGCCCTGCTGCGCCTGCCGCTGCCGCGGGACCTACTACGGCTACTGCTACTGCTACCACTGCTGGAGCGGGCGGCCACAACCTAGTTGATAAAAGGATCGACGCCTTTGAGGAAAAGATCAACTCACTTATAGACTTAATTCGAAACCTACGGCCAACCTACGAAAACACCCTGGCTGACTCCAGACCCAGCGAACCCGACACTGTGGAAGAAAGGATCAGCAACATGGAGCGCATCATAGAGAATGTATTGGGGGCAGTTTCCGAGCTTCTTCATTAACGCACATAGAGTGCTCCTGGTGTGGGAGCCGAACGGAAAAAAAACAAAATACAAAAAACAAACTTGACCTGAATAACCTACCTGAAGAGAAACGCTTCAAAAGATTTTACATCATGAAATTTACTCCTGAAAATAAGAGGAAAATCAACCCCTATCACCTCCGAAATGAAATCTACAAACAAACAAACCTCTTCCCGAAAAAATCGCGACGAGCGGTCAAGAAAACCTAACAATAGAAGTAGTGAATCAACAACAGGGCGAAGCACTTCTGAAGATGACAAAGATAGGCCAAGTGCCTTGCCGGGTAATCGAAGCTTTTCACTTGAACATCTCCAAAGGCCTCATTTACGTCAATGAATTCAACATCGAGAGTGTTGAAGAATTCGCAAGTGGCCTAATAGAAAACTGCAACGTTACCACAGTCACTGAAGCCTCCTTTATTAAACCTAAATATCAACAAACGAAAGCTTCCTTAGTAGAATTTAACCAAGAAATTCCTCCCGATTATATATATATCCCAGGAGAACGAACAGACACCAAAGTTTACCCCTTCAAAGATAAGCCAATGTCCTGCTCCAAGTGCCAATAGTTCGGCCACACTTGGAAGAGGTGCAACAAAAGCCACCCGGTCTGTGGCAAATGTGGACAGGAAAACCACACCTCCGACGCGTGCTTGGAGGAAAGAGCGACCTGCCTCCATTGCCAGGGGCGACATCGGGCGAGAGACAGGGTTTGCGCCAAGTACCAAGATGAGGAGAAGATTCTGGAAATCCAGAGGAAGTTCAAAGTGGGCAAAAGGAGAGCCAGACAGATCATGAGCGGAGTTGATACCGTTCCCGAGCAGAAAAATAAAGAAGGTGCAACACACTTCATTTGCAAACTTTCCGAAACAGATAAACGGAAACTCATTCCATGGACCTTTGAAAAAAGTCTTAGCTTCAAACTTGGCCAAAAACCTATGAGTATTCGATCAGGCGGCAAAGACCATTTCATTTTCAAAATATCCCCCGACAATTCGAATACCCTAATTACCAGCATAACGTCTGTCAACGGGATGTCAGTACAAATCTCGGAACACCCACGCTTCAATACCATCCAAGGGATAACGTTCATTTACAAATATGACCTGTCCGACTTTGAAGAATTCAAAAGAGGCCTTATGGAAGAACATAACCTGCAGAACGCCCAAAAAGCAACCTGGATCAAGCCCTAAAACCCCAGCTCCATCCCACTGCTGCTTACATTTCGCCATGATCTTCTGGAATATATAAAAATAACCGGCGAACAAATGAAATCTAGAATTTACGAGTACCTCCCCAAACCGATGCTTGGCAAGAAATGCCAAGAATACGGCCATACATTCAAACACTGTCCGACCGCTGAAGTAATTTGCGGTAAGTGCGACGCAGGCGGACACGAGCGAGACCAGTGCACCAGCGACAAACTCTACTGTCACCATTGTGGAGGTGACCACCCTACGGGATCGGAAAAGTGCCTAGAACATAAATACCAGAAAGAAATACTATCAATTCAGATCCGCCACAAAATGACTAGTAAACAGGCCCAACTAAAACTCAATAAAGATCAACCCCAACTTAGACACAACTTTGCTTAAGCACTACAACGAAACCTGAGCAAACGCCAACACTCGCAAGACCCTGAAACGACGAGCTGTAGTAGCAGCCCGGGGACAAACCAGCTTTCCCCTGCTGCTGCACCAAGGCGGAACATCGTACGGGAGACCACACCCTGCGCTGAAGTTAAAAGAAAGCGTGCGGGCTCTGACGATGATGAGGCTCCAACGGAAGAGAAGAAGGTAACCGACGCTGCAGCCCAGGTAAACCCCTCCATAACAACAACTACAGCAGACAACGGAGACGAGTCAGCACTTAGCGAAATGGAAACCACAAGCGAAAATAACCCAACTGTGCGAAGCCAAGCAAAACACATGTACGACGAATACACCAAACAAAACCACAAGGACGGACGCCGAAAAAACTCCTCTCCAAAAGAAGAACGAAAATCTCGGGGGGACACTCCCAGGGCGACAACGCAACGAAAGGAGCGCTCTCGGAGCCGGTCGCAACCGCGAGGCCGCTCTCAATAACCCGGACAGACCAACACTGTTGCACGCCATCTATCATCCCACCATTTCTGCATCCCTTCCCGCCTCTGTCCTACCATGACACACTACATCAGCGAGGCAAACATCATTCAGTGGAACTGTCAGGGACTCCGTTCAAAAAAGGATGAACTCTCCCTGCTGACTAATAACTATCACCCTATCGCAATTGCTCTCCAAGAAACAAAGCTGTGGAATAATTCCAACTTCAACCTACCGCACTATGTGTGCCTCCGTCGAGATGGCCATTTTAACGTTACCCCGCACGGAGGAGTAGCATTATTGATCCATGAACCCGTCCCGTATGAAGAAATTCAACTTAACACGCAAATTCAAGCAATAGCTGCAGTCATTCAATCAAGCCGAACCATAACCTTAGCATCTATCTATTCTTCAAGAACCCACACACTAAGCAAAGAAGGACTCCGCGACATAATCAACAAACTACCTCCCCCGGTACTCATCATGGGCGACTTTAACGGCCACAACACAGCGTGGGGATGCGGAGACTCAGATGCTAGAGGACACATCATCGAGGATGTAGTAACTGAACTAAACCTAAACATTATCAACTCAGGAGCACCGACGAGAATGTCATATAACACCGAATCTGCAATAGACCTGACCATTTGCTCTCCAAGGCTTGCATCTGACCTCCAGTGGTCAGTCGCCAGCTCCCCAAACGACAGCGACCACTGTCCCATCACGATCACCTTCATGAATAACCACCAACATGAAGAGGGGAGAGTGGTGTGGAACGTGAAAGAGGTGAATTGGGAAACATACCAAAATCATCCTTGGTGGAACGGCTTACCACCAATCAGAGAGGAAACTTGCAGTGAAGCCTTGCTACAATTTTATGAAACCATCATCAATATTACGCAGGAATGTGTAGCACAAATTACACTGAGCAAATTTTATCCAAAACCATACTGGACAGGAGCGCTGAAGGAAACTAGAAGAAATAGAGAAAAACTGTATCAGAAATACAGACGGATCAAAAATGCACGGAATAGCATTTTGTGGAAGCAAGCTAGAGCAATCCACTGCAAAGCATTAAGGAGATCGTCCCACTTTTTCAACTTTTTTAGTCCGATTCGTTTAAAAATTGGCCAGTATATGTATTTTGTGAAAGTAAACCTTTTTTACTCATGTCGTTTTTTCGATTTAGGGCTTAGTTTTTATTTTATTTTCGAAAAATGAGTTTTTTGGTACATTTTATGGACATTTCAAAATGATCTCCTCATTCAGTTTTGATGCTAGAACAAAACCAAAGACAGTTTTAGAATCCTTGGAACATTCCTAACAAACTCAAATGAGCTTTTTTTCATATTCAAATTTTTTCTATATTTTCCAAATTTTTTAAAATTTCTAAAAACAGAGTAATTTTTTGGGTTTAGAGCTACACATTTTTTTGAAAAATTTGAATTTGAGAAAAGGCTCATTTGAATTTGTTAGGAATGTTCCAAGGATTCTAAAACTGTCTTTGGTTTTGTTCTAACATCAAAACTGAATAAGGAGATACATTTTGAATGTTTAAAGTTAAAAGTGTTGGGTATAAGCATAAAACGAAATTTTTTGTTGAATTGTAATATAATTAACAATTTATGTAATTGAATGTAGTTTTAATTTAATTTCGATAATATCCATGCATAACTTCACATTCACACTGTGAATTTTAATTTCCAAACCCCCCAAAATAAAATAAAATTTTTGTTTTGTTTTCAAAACTATGAATTTTTTTTTAGTTTGATTCTTATGAAATTTGACTATGATGTGTAACTTCTGAAAAAAAAACACAATTTATTCATTTCATTTTTTGATTTAGGCCTTAGTTTTTGAAAAAATTGACATATTGGATACAGGTATTGATATTTCACTGAGATTGATATTTCAAGATGTATCTCCTCATTCAGTTTTGATGCTAGAACAAAAGCAAAGACAGTTTTAGAATCCTTGGAACATTCACAACAAACTCAAATGTTTTTTTTCAATTTCCCATTTGTTGTCTTTTTATATGGGGTTGAAATGGGCTCGAAGTTAAGATTTTGGTCCCCTTACCCCCCCCCCCCCCCCCCCTGAGAGGGGATCTATGGTCCGTAGCGCCATAAAATTTTAGGACCGAATAGTCCACCACCTAAGGGTTCTTTTTCCAACAAAAACATGAAAAATTACCACCTGAGTGACATGGGCCAGGGCCGGCCTGGGACGATCTCCTTAAAGGAAGAAAAGAGGAACGCTTGGATCAAACTGGCACACACCCTCGATAAGAACACACCCATGTCAAAAATTTATGAAACTATCCGGAAAATCAAAGGCCGCCAACAAAGAAGCATTCATATTTTAAAAGAAAACGACCCGTCGTATACGACAATCCCCGAAATAGCAAACAAACTGGCGTCAGTATTCAGCGAAGTATCCAGCTCCACCAAATATTCAACCCACTTCCAAACAATAAAAGAAATATCTGAGCAACAGCAGCTAAACTTCTCCTCGGATAACAGCGAAGATTATAATTCAACCTTCACACTGCAGGAACTAAACACTGCATTATCCAACGTCAAACACTCGGCCCCTGGTCCTGACCAAATAAACTATCTAATGATTAAAAATATGCCTGATAATGCCAAACAGCACCTTGTAAACCTATTCAATAAATTCTGGAACGACAGTTTCTTCCCCGATGAATGGCGCACAGCCATAGTCATTCCTTTACCGAAACCAAACAAATCACCTTCATCACCTGAGGACTACCGCCCAATCGCTCTGACCAGCTGTCTGTGCAAGACCATGGAGCGGATGATAAATAACCGCCGCACGAGTTCTGCGAAATGCGCGGCTTCCTCACCAACATCCAGTGCGGCGGCCGTCGAAGCAGATCAACCGTAGATCACCTCGTCAGATTAGAATCATTTGTACGCCATGCATTTGTACGAGACGAACATTGCATCAGCGTGTTCTTCGACCTCAAAAAAGCCTATGATATCACGTGGAAACATGGCATAGTGAAAGACCTCCACTCGATGGGTCTAAGAGGTAAATTACCCTCGTACATCAAACAATTCTCAAGTAACCGTATCTTCCAAGTCTTAAATCAACCAGTGCCTCTCTAACCCCTATCATCAAAAGGAAGGAGTTCCCCAAGGAGCCGTGTTATCAGTGACCCTATTTGCAATACAAAATAAATCAAATAGCTCACGTTCTACCTCAAGACCATAGACTTCACGCCTCGCTGTTTGTGGACGACTTGCAGATCGCCTAGCGTCACAGGGATGTGAACATCATCCAAACCCAACTGCAGAACTGCATCGACCAAGTCACCGCGTGGACCAACAAAAACGGCTTCTCATTCTCCCCAGGCAAAACTAAGGCCCTGCACTTTAGCCTCCTGCCGGGCTTATTCCCAGATCCATTATTGAACATGAACGAAGAAAACATCGAGTACACTAACGAATGCAAATTCCTGGGCCTATGGTGGGATAAGAAACTAACTTGGAATCCCCACATAACAAAAAGGAAGGACAGCTGCAAAAAGATGATCAATGTGCTAAGATCCATCTCCTCACATGAATGGGGCGCCGATCAGCACATCTTGATGCATTTGTACAAGATATTTATCAGGTCTAAAATAAATTACGGATGCACTGTTTATGATTCTGCCTGTAACACCACCCTCAAGGACATCGACACCATAGCCAATGAATGCCTCAGAATTGCCACTGGAGTATTTAAGTCATCGCCGATATCATCCCTACAAATTATTGCGAATGAAATGCCGCTACAACTCTGGAGACACAGTCTATCACTTAAATATTACTACAAAACCAAAAGTCAGCTCAATCATCCTGCTTACAAGATGGTCATCCCCCCACAGATAAACGCTTGTTCAATAACAAGCATATTACCCCAACGTTTGCAATAAGAACCAACACGCTGTTAGACAAACTAGCAATCGAAAGAAGGTTTGTAATGACTGGCTTTTCTCGTCGATTACTCGGCGTTACAACGCCTACTTGGAAAACACTCCCTGCAGACATCAACCTAAAACTTAAAGAATACAGAAAAGAGCTAACCCCGCCAATCGTATATCAACTGGAGTTCAACAGAATTGTTCATGAAAATAACTCAAACACCCTCATCTCCACCGACGGTTCGAAGAGCGACCATGGGGTTGGCACCGCTGCTGTGTGCGGAGATGTAATTTGCAGGGTCACGCTCCCGCCCGTCGCCTCCATCTTCAGTGCGGAGCTTCAGGCCATACATCTGGCTCTGAACATCATTCAAGAAAAACCTTCTCAAAGTGACTACACCATTTTGACCGACTCACTGAGCTCTCTGCTCAGCATCCGTGACAAGCGCACCAGACACCCAATGTTGAGAAAACTGCAGAACAGATTACATGACCTTCATCAAAATAACAAAAACGTATCCTTCTGTTGGGTTCCGTCTCATGTAAGGTATTGCTCACAATGAACAAGCCGACCGTGCAGCGAGGGCAGCAGCCCTAGCCACCCCCGAATTCCTATCTGTCTGCTACACAGACTGGTATCCGACCATAGATCAAAAAATGAACGAAATATGGAGTGAGGCCTGGCGACGGGGCAGAGGCATTCTCCGCAGCATACGACCGACGCCAGGACCATGGAAAAAACAGAAACTGAAGCGCAAATATGAGGTGATCGTCAACAGGCTGAGAACTGGCCACACGTGGATTACACATAACTATCTCATGAACCAGGACGTTGAAGAGGCCCCTCCGGGCTGCCCACTGTGTGATGAAGCAACTTTGTCGGTCCCACATATTCTCATCAACTGCCCCAACCTCGCTGAAGCCAGAACTACTCACATCCAAATCTTCAGGAATCCAAACACCCTAGCAACCATTCAGCACCTACTGTGCGATGGTGGCCCCCTGACAGAAATACTGGCGTTCCTATGCATTATAGGACTTCAAAGTTCTTTATGAGCACCTAGCAATTCGGGTGGAGAAACTGCAGTATGGCCGGGCGCGCTACGTTGGTACCTCCGGGGGGATTTCAGCGTGGGTAAGGCGTCCGGCCATGGCGTCCGGCAGCATGGGTAAGGCACTTGGCTATTGAAGGGTGGGCAGCTGAAACCCACTGGGAACTAGGCTGTACTGCCATTCTTAATCCATGCTGTTTCTTTGTAAATGCTCCGCGAAAGTGGAGGGGTCCACATTTGCTATTATCTGGCGACCCTGGTGGAAAAGCGACCCCAATCAATCAATGAGGAGATACGTCTTGAAATATCAATATCAGTGAGAAGTACCAAAAATTTTCAATTTTTTCCTGATTTTGACCCCATATAAAAAAACAAATGGGAAATGGAAAAAAGCCCACGTGAGTTTGTTAGAAATGTTTCAAGGATTCTGAAACTGTCTTTGGTTTTGTTCCAGCATCAAATTTCAATGAGGAGATACGTCTTGAAATATCAATATCAGTGAAATATCAATTCATAAAAACCAATATGTCAATTTTTTTCGAAAACTAATGTCTAAATCAAAAAATGAATAGAAAAAATTGTGTTTCTTATCAAAAGTTACATATCATAGTCAATTTTCATAAGAATCACACTGAAAAAAGAAAAAATTCATATATAAAAATAAGTAAAATTTTTTTTTATTTATTCATTTTGGAAATCACAATTCAAAGTGTGAATATGAAGCCATGTATGGAAATTATCGAAATAAAAATTCAAACTGCATTCAATTACATAAATTGTTCATTATATTACACTTCATCAAAAAATTTTGTTTTGGCTTATACCAAAAAAAAAACTTTCGACATTCAACCCGTATCTCCTCAGTGAGTTTTGATGCTAGAACAAAACCAAAGACAGTTTTGGAATCCTTAAAACATTTCTAACAAGCCCACGTCAGCTTTTTTTGAAATTCAAATTTTTTGGAAGACATATAGCTCTAAACCCAAAAAATTGTTGTTGATGTCAGAAATTTAAAAAAAAATTGAAAAATCGAAAAAATTTGAATTTGAAAAAAAGGCCGACGTGAGCTTGTTAGAAATGTTTCAAGGATTCTATAACTGTCTTTGGCTTTGTTCTAGCATCAAAACTCAATGAGGAGATACGTCTTGAAATGTACATAAAAATATACCAAAAAACTAATTTTTCGTAAAAAAATAAGGCCTATATCGAAAAAATGACACGAGTAAAAAAGTTTACTTACATAAAATACATATACTGGCCAATTTTCAAACGAATCGGACGAAAAAAGTTCTCCAACCGGGATGATCTCCTTAAATGATAACTACCTTGGATAGCGACGGTTAAGCCGTCATCCATTAAATATACGTTAATATAAATATCAAGAGTTGTGTTTGCGTTCAATGTGTTCGTTGCGTTCATGTCATTAAATCGCTCGATATAAGGGTGGATTAATAAAACCCTTAAAAAATTAAACCTTACTTCTATTCTCTATTCCTTCACTGAAAAAAGATTGTATGAGAATTATTTCCCATAAAGGCACTTCAGTACGAAACAGGTAATCCTAAAGCAAAACATAATATTGAATATAATAATGTCAACAAAGCTCACAATTGGTCACCTGAATCTCCTGAACTTGACCTCCAGCTGCTGTAGCATCGACTGCTCCATCACGCAGTGCACCAGGCTCCACAGCCTGGCAACTCAGTGACCATCACAAGATGTTGTCAGTACCCTGAAAACCAGAGAAGGAATAAGTTCAATGAGGTTATCACTGCCAAAGTGGTAGTAAATGCAAAATGGCTTCCCAAAACTAGAAGTAATTTATTATACAAGGTAAAGCCGATGAAAAGAACACAAATAAACTGAGAATGCAGTTAGTTGAATGAGATAATGACTGCCAAAGAGCCCACAGACAACTAAAAGCAATTAATTGTACACCAAATAGCCCACAACCACCAAGAAGTAATTATATGTATGAGGTAATGACTGCCAACCAGCTCACAAAAATCAGGAAGCAGTAATGTTGAATCCTCTTGGTTTTCAGTCTTTGCACTTTGTGGTTTGATATAAAACTTTGCACACACAATTAATCACAGAACAAACATAAACCGTTTGGCCATTCAGTGCAGAATAAAACCTCTACAATAAATCAAGGACTTGGGAGGTGATAGATACAAGGCCTAAAAACAGAAGTTCAACAATCAACTCGAACTAAATGTCAATTGTAGTAAGTAATGTTTAAAATAGCAGACATGAACTAGAATGCGTTTCCATATAGCTTTGATCAAGTATTTATAAAAATTGAGTTTTTGACTACTGGTTGATCACTAGCATTATGAAAATCCCTCAGTGTACCAGCGGCAGTGCGCGTTACAGTCAAAGTGTTATTAATGACAACATTACACTATTTTCAGTGCATACTTTCACACATTCACAATGTTTCTGCGGTTGTAAATAGTTTGTTTGGCTAGATTTCAAGGAAAACAGCGAAATTAACTGGGCACCTCAAATATCATACATTTTTTACCTCTCTGAGAACTATGAAAAAAATAAATTTCCAAATAATATTTCCCCTGTGGAGTTATTTTTCAACAGGGTAGCAAATCAGATTAAATTTGCACTTACATCAGTACTTGAATGAGCAATTTATTAGCTATTGGTACGAAAATGGCCCAGTACGGAAAGAAAGTGTCAAGCAAGTTATAGAAAAGCCTGCAGGAAATATTCAAGCCAAGTTCGGCGCCAAACCCTGCCAATAAGACTTCTTACTTCAAAGTGTTTCACTATGATTGTGCAGTTGCTATGGCCAACTTGGTCAAGTTAAAAGCAGTTGTATTGAAAAATCAGCTTTAATCCTGTAATACAGTTTAACCTTGCCAAAAAGTGTAAAGAATTTGATTGAACTATAATATGTAACCTTGTGCTCTGTAATTTATTTCATAAAAGGTAGGAAAATAGTGTTAATATATTCCAGTACATAAATGAATAATTTACGAAGTGGTACACACATGTACCCGCGGCCTGATGTGGTCGTCGTGCGGCCTGATGTGGTCGTCCTCACGTGGTCGTCCCGCGGCCTGATGTGGTCGTCCTGACGTGGTCGTTCCGCGGCCTGATGTGGTCGTCCTGACGTGGTCGTCTCGCGGCCTGATGTGGTCGTCCTGACGTGGTCGTCCCGCGGCCTGAGCCGCCTGACGTGGTCGTCCCGCGGCCTGACGCGGTCCTCCTGATGTGGTCGTTTCGCGGACTGATGAGGTCGTCCCGCGTCCTAACGTGGCCGTCCCGCGGCCTGACGGGGTCGTCCCGCTGCCTGATGTGGTCGTCCCGCGGCCTGACGTGGTCGTCCCGCGGCCTGATGTGGTCGTCCCGCGGCCTGACGTGGTCGTCCTGACGTGGTCGTCCCGCGGCCTGATGTGGTCGTCCTGACGTGGTCTTCACGCGGCCTGATGAGGTCGTCCTGACGTGGTCTTCACGCGGCCTGATGAGGTCGTCCTGACGTGATCGTCCCGCGGCCTGACGTGGTCGTCCCGCGGCCTGATGTGGTCGTCCTGACGTGGTCGTCACGCGGCCTGATGTGGTCGTCTTGACGTGGTCGTCCCGCGTCCTGACGTGGTCGTCCCACGGCCTGACGTGGTCGTCCCACGTCCTGACCGGGTCGTCCCGCGTCCTGACGTGGTCGTCCCGCGGCCTGACGTGGTCGTCACGTGGCCTGACGTGGTTGTACTCTCCGGTGGCGGCCTGGTGCTCTCCCTGTGGCTGCCTGGTGCTTTCCGGTGGCGGCCTGGTGCTGTCCCTGTGGCGGCCTGTTCCTGTCCCTATGGCGGCCTGGTGCTCTCCGGTGGCGGCCTGGTGTTCTCACTGTGGCGGCCTGTTGCTGTCCCTGTGGCGGCCTGGTGCTCTCCGCTGGAGGCCTGGTGCTGTCTCTGTGGCGGCCTGTTGCTCTCCCTGTGGCGGCCTGGTGCTGTCCCTGTGGCGGCCTATTCCTGTCCCTGTGGCGGCCTGTTGCTCTCCCTGAGGCGGCCTGATGCTCCCACTGAGGCGGCCTGGTGCTTTCCGGTGGCGGCCTGTTGCTGTCCCTGTGGCGGCATGGTGCTCTCCAGTGGCAGCCTGTTGCTGTCCCTGATGCGGCCTGTTGCTGTCCCTGTGGCGGCCTGTAGCTGTCCCTGTGGCGGCCTGTTGTTGTCCCTGTGGCGGCCTGTTACTGTCCCTGTGGCTGCCTGTTGCTGTCCCTGTGGCAGCCTGGTGCTTTCCGGTGTCGGCCTGTTTCTGTCCCTGTGGCAACTTGGTGCTCGCCGGTGGCGGCCTGTTGCTGTCCCTGTTGCGGCCTGTTGCTGTCCCTGTGGCGGTCTGTTGCTGTCCCTGTGGCTGCCTGGTGCTGTACCTGTGGCAGCCTGGTGCTTTCCGGTGTCGGCCTGTTGCTGTCCCTGTGGCAACCTAGTGCTCTCCGGGGGCGGCCTGTTGCTGTCCCTGTTGCGGCCTGTTGCTGTCCCTGTGGCGGATTGTTGCTGTCCCTGTGGCGGCCTGTTACTGTCCCTGTGGCGGCCTGTTGCTGTCCCTGTGGCGGCCTGGGGCTGTCCCTGTGGCGGCCTGGTGCTGTCCCTGTGGCGGCTCGGGCTCTCCGCTGGAGACCTGGGGCTGTCTCTGTGGCGGCCTGTTGCTGTCCCTATTGCGGCCTGGTGCTCTCCGCTGGAGGCCTGGTGCTGTCCCTGTGGCGGCCTGTTAATGTCCCTGTGGTGGCCTGTTGCTCTCCCTGAGGCGGCCTGTTGCTACCACTGAGGCGGCCTGGTGCTTTCCGGTGGTGGCCTGTTGCTGTCCCTGTGGCGGCCTGGTGCTCTCCGATGGCGGTCTGTTGCTGTCCATGTGGCGGCCTGTTGATGTCCCTGTGGCGGCCTGGTGCTGTCCCTGTGGTGGCCTGTGGCTGTCCCTGTGGCGGCCTGGTGCTCTCCGGTGGCGGCTTGGTGCTGTCCCTGTGGCGGCCCGATGCTGTCCCAATGGCGGCATGATGCTGTCCCTTTGGCGGCGTGGTGTTGTCCCTGTGGCGGAATGGTGTTCTTTGGTGGCGGCCTGTTGCTGTCCCTGTGGCGGCCTGGTGCTGTCTCTGAGGCGGCCTGGTGCTCTCCGATGGAGGCCTGGTGCTTTCCGGTGGAGGCCTGGTGCTGTCTCTGTGGCGGCCTGGTGCTCTTCGGTGGCAGCCTGTTGCTGTCCCTGTGGCGACCTGGTGCTGTCCCTTTCGTCGCCTGTTTCTGTTCCTGTGGCGGCCTGGTGCTCTCCGGTTGAGGCCTGGTGCTGTCCCTTTGGTGGCCTCTTGCTGTCAATGTGCCGGCCTGGTGCTCTCCCGTTGCGGCTTGGTGCTGTCTCTGTGGCGGCCTGAGGCGGCCTGGTGCTCTCCAGTGGCGGCCTGTTGCTGTCCCTGCGGCGGCCTATTGCTTTCGTGGCGGCCTGTTGCTCTCCGGTGGCGGCTTTGTGCTGTCCTTGTGGCGGCCTGGTGCTGTCCCTGTGGCGGCCTGGTGCTCTCTGGTGGCGGTCTGTTGCTGTCTCTGTGGCGGGTTGGTGCTCTCCGGTGACAGCCTGTTGCTGTCCCTGTGGCGGCCTGTTGCTGTCCCTCTGGCCGCCTGTTGCTGTCCTTGTGGCGGCCTGTTGCTGTCCCTGTGGCGGCCTGATGCTGTCCTGCAGCGAACAGTTGCTGATGACGTCGTTGTTTTCATTATCTGTACAAAGTTGACTGGAAAAAAATGATTTTATTTATTCAGGGTAAATATAGCATAAAAGAAATAAATCTGGAATTCCAACACCCAGAAAGAGGTTTTATTGAATATTAAGAAAATTTTGATAAATGAAGAAAACTACAGGTTGATAGAAAATGGTTTATTATATTCAATATGAACTTGCGGGCACCGTTACACCCATGTCTGTTAATTGTCGAAAGCTTTGATTGAGAGGAAAGCAGCAGAATATGCGTTTTCATTGTTTCGTTTAGATGTGTGAAATACTGCATATAAATATAAGGTAAATGTAATAGACACCTTTTACGATGCTTGATGCTATGCTGAGAACACCCATCAGTGCGCACTGACATTGAAACGGAAAATGAATGAGGGTATGATAGGTACTTATATGTACAGTAATAAGAGTGAAAGGGGTTTGCGCATGATGTCATAAACTGAAGTCTAAGAGAGAAAGAACGTGTTTGGGTACGAGCGTTTTGTACGATTACTCATATTAGTGATGGTATTTATTAGTGCCCTTAAATATCTATGAACTACATTGTGTAGAATGAGGAGTTGTGGACAGGTGTCACGTAAAAGTCGAAGCCTTAAATGCGACTTTGTGTTAGTTATTGAGCTAACTCGCCTAAGTGACTATTACGATGATAATATGTATTATAGTGTAAAATTGTAAGTTGCTAGTTGGGAAGATTATGAAATCATCATTGCATCAATATGTAGGTAATGTTTGTAAAATACCACTCGGACAACGTAATTGCCTATAACCGAAGCGTTAACCGAGGTTATTATTTCTGTTGTAATCTGAGACATCTACGAGCTGCATGAGTTATCTACAATACGAGAGTAACTTTGGTTAACTGCCAAAGCGTCAACTTAATAGTCTGATCGAAGTTGTTAACTCAGATTATTATTATCATTATTCTGGAACAGTCTGTCTCAAGTACTCCGGAACGATTTGTTCCGGGTGCTCTGGAACGGTTCGTTCCTAGTGTTCCGGAACGGTTTTTCACAGTGCTCTGGAATGATTTGTTACGAGTGCTCCGAAACGGTTATTCGAGGGCACTCCGGAACGGTTTGTTCCGAGTATTTCGGAACGTTTGTTCGAAGATATCTGTTATGGCTTGTTCCGGGAGCTCCGGAACGGTTTGTTCCGAGTGTTCCGGAACGATTTGTTCTGTGTGCTCCATAACGATTTGTTCCGGGTGCTCTGGTACGGTTTGTTCCGGGCACTACGGAACGGATCATTCGAGTGTTTCAAAACTATATGTTCCAAGTGTTCCAAGACGATTTGTTCCGTGTGTTCAGAAACGGTTTGTTCCGTGTGTTCAGGAACGATTTATTCCGTGTGCTCCTGGACGATTAGTAGCTGGTGCTCCGGAGTGATTCGTACTGAGTGCTTCTGAACGATTTGTTCTGTGTACTCCGGAATGATTTGTTTCAAGTGTTCTGGAACGATTTGTTCCGGGAACTCCGAAACGATTTGTTCCGCGAGCTTCGAAACGATTTGTTCCGTGTGCTCCGGAACTATTTGTTCCAAGTATTCTGGAGCGATTTGTTTTAGGCCCTCCGGAACGATGTGTTCCGGGCACTCTGGAACGATTTGTTCCTGGTACTCCAGAACGATTTGTTTCAGGCACTCCGGAACAATTTGTCCCAAGTGTCCCGAATGATATGTTCCGGGTGCTCCGAAACGATAGCAATCCCGAAAGTGTAACGTCAGTGTAATGATATCCAACCTACTTACAGAATCTCGTCAATTAACTATATTCGGAGAGCATCACTATCCCTTAAAATATTGTGCAATTATCCCTTGAAATTTATAACCTTATGTAACTTAAGCAAAATGCCAAAGCGACAACTGAATAGTCTTGGACCGAAGCGGTCGTTCAATGGGTTTAATTACGAGTGCTACAAAATGATTTGTTCCGGGTGTTCTAAAACGACTTGTTCCGAGTGCTCCTGAACGGTTCGTTCCGGGCAATATTGAATGGAACGTTTCAGTTACTCCGGAATGGATCGTTCCGGACACCACGGAACGGATTGTTCCGGGCACTACGGAACGGATCGCTCCGGACACTACGGAACGGGTCGTTCCGGGTACCACGGAACAGATCGTTCCGGACACTACGGAACCGATCTTTCCGGGCACTACTGAACGGATCGTTCCGGGCACTACGGAACTATATTAGGCTCCTGGGAAGAAATTTGGGGGTTGGCGAGCGTCGATTGTCGTGTTCACGTGTGCTTCTGATCCTCTGGCGAAAATTGTGGTGAATTAAAGTGAAGTTGCTGAAAAACTGGTATAGTTTGTATATTCACGTGGGTACAGTGTGTGACTTTGAATGGAGTGCTCGTGAGATTAGTTCTTTTGTTGCGTGAGAGTTGAGACTGAGCATTGGTGTCGTGACTTGCAATTTTTGACTGAGGTGTTTTGACTGGTAAGCTTTCTTTTCATATAAGGAGTATAGTGTGTGACATTGTATAGAGTGACTGTGAGAGTAGTAGGTAACGTTTTTGTTTCTTTTGTTTGATAACCTGATTTTTAGGAGATTTGGTGAGTGAAGACTTCTTCTGCCTGGAAAATTTATACTGCGATAGAAGTCTGTGTTCGATAATGGCAAGAAATAGAACTGGTCGTAGGAAGGGAGGTGCAAGTGGAATGGATGAGGAGATTGAGTGCATGACTTATAAAGAGTGGGTAGATATAGAAGCATGCAAAGGTTTGAGAGAGATGAGTCGGAAAAAGTTGAGTGATCTTGTGTTTACGTGCTGGAAATGTTTGAATGATGAGAGAAAGAAGTTGAAAGAGGAGGTTGAGAGATTGACAATTCTCATGGTTGCTTTGGAGGCTGACCTGAAGGATGAAAGGAAGTTGAACGAAGGAAAGAATGAGAATGGTGCAAATGCAGTGAATGAAGAGGTGAATGGTGGTGGTGCAAGGAGTGCAAATGAAGTGGATGATAAAGCAAATGATGGTGCAAGGAGTGTGAATGCAGCAAATGATGGTGCAAATGTGACAGATGAGAGTAGAAGTATGAATGAGCAGGATGAAAGAAGTACGAATGGAAAGAGAGTGGAAGAGCAACCTGTTGATATGCCACATGAGGTGCAGGCGCCTGAAGTGGAAGTGAATGAAAGGAAGATTGATGGAAAGAGTGATGTGAGTGGAAGAATTGAACGAAAGAGTAGTATGAAAAAGAGAGTAAGACCTACGATTAGAATATGTGGTGCCAGCATGGTTAAGAATGTGGATAGGTTTGTGAGGATGACTGACCGTAGTGGGTGTACGAGCATGAGAGGAAAGAGAGTGAAAGAGATTTGTAGGCATGCTGAGGAAGTGATAGATGGAATGGATGAAGGGATGGTTGTACTGCAAGGAGGTGACAATAGATTGCTTGAATGTGGAAGAGAGCGTACGGTGAATGCAATTATGAATGTGGTTGAAAGGGCACGGAAGAAGAATGTTAGAGTGGCTGTGACCAGCCTGCTGAGAAGGCCTGCGTGTGATGAGGAGTATGAAAGGGTGCAAAAGGAGGTGAATAGGGAGGTGCATGAAAGGATTATGAGTATGAAGGCTGAGAGTATGAGAAAGCGTGAATTGGGTTCCAGCTTCCTTGATATACATAACGTGATCCAGAGTGGATGTTTTCGTGGAGATGGAGTCCACCTTACACAAGAAGGTGAGATGAAACTCTCCAGGAGATACATCCACTGGATCGGGTCTACTCATTTTGCAATGGAAGGTGGAACAGGATGAATGAAAAGCTGTCCGACCAAAAATTGAAAATGTCATCAATTGTCCAATAGTGCTGTGAGGTGTGGATGTATAAATGTGCGTGGATGGAATGCAGGAAAGTTAGATGACCTTTTAGCAGAATTTGAGAATGGAAATTTGGACTGTGTTGGTGTAGTAGAGACCCAAATGCGTGATAGAGTCAGTTTAAAATGTAAGGAGAGTAAGTACTATTTGATAGGAAAAGGGCGTGAAAGTTGGCAAAAAAGAGGTGGTGGAGTTGGTCTCATTTCAAAAAATGCTCTGAATTGGAAATTAGAAAAAATTCCGGTTGGAAATGAACCTGAAAGTGAAGATTTGTTAGCAATTAAGTGTGAAAGAATGCATGCCAGAGAATGTGTTGTTGTGATTTTATGTTATATGACAACTAATGTGATCTTAGCTCATGAAGAGAATGCAAAAAAGTATGAAATATTAACAAGGATTGTACGAGAACACTGCAGGTGTCCTCTGATTGTGATGGGGGACATGAATGGCCATGTTGGTATACTTTGTGAGCCGGTGAATGCAAATGGACAAAAATTGATATATTTTTGTGAAGAGAATGAACTTGAAAACCTGAATGACACAATAGAAAATGGCTTGCATACATGGCAAAGCAGGGAATGGAAAACTGTAATTGACTATATGATTGTAAATAGTAGAGCAAGAGAGTATGTCAAAGAAACGTTTGTAGATGTAAATGATTTTGATATTGATAGTGCTTGAATATAACTGGGGCAGAAAGAAGTCAATGCTGAAGGTCAGTAGCGTGAAAGAAAGTTGGCAAATAAAAATGGCAAACTGGGAAGAATTTAAGAATGAATTGAGTAGGTGTAACTGGAACAGGTGTGGAAATGTAAATGACCTAAATGGTGAGATTGCAAGAACCTTGTATGATGTGGCAGAGCAAAAGGTTGGTAGAATAAAATGTAGGAAAGGGACATGGAATGCCAGGTGGTTTACAAGTGAGATAAAGGAAGAACGAATGAGAAGAAAGACTTTAAATAAGAAACAACTCAGAATGAGGAAAATGTATGAAAGAAACAGAATTACTGAGGATGAATGGCAGAGTACTTGGAATGAGTACAAGGACCAGCAGAAGAAAGTAAGGAAAATGATTAATGAGGCTAGAGTTAAAGAGGAGAGACACCAAGTTGAAAATCTAAGAAAGAAAGGTCCGGATGGAATGAAAGATTGGTACAAGTTTATACAAGGTAATGATAGAGGTAGTGAAGTTCAAGTTGATGAATTAGTGGTCAATGGTTGCAGTGTGCAAGATAGGATGCAAATGGTGAGAGCAGTTGAAGAATACCGGGAGGACATTGGTGGAATGAATGAGCAGGTTACAGATGATGAACCCGTAAATTTTCTGATTGATGAACGTGAATTGCAAATGGAAGACGAAATCACTTGTGAAGAGGTTGTAATTTTTTTGAAGAAAGTGAAAAATGGAAAGGCATGTGGCCCTGATAAGATCCCATATGAGTTTTATAAATGTGGAGGAGAGAGTATAGTCAGTATGTTGAAATGTTTATTTGATGAGATATGGAAGAGTGAAAGAGTACCGGATGACTGGAACAAGTGTATTGTAGTTCTGTTGCATAAGGGTGGACATAAGAGTATGAAAGAACTTAAAAATCACAGACCAATTGCACTGGGTGACACTGTATGTAAGACCTTTTGTGGTATTTTGAATGAGAGAATGAAAAACTTAGTTGAGGAATTAGGAGTCGTAGGTGAAGAACAGAATGGATTTAGGCAAGATAGACGTGGGGAGGATAATCTGTTTGTAGTGAATGAAATAATTGAGCGAATGAGGAAGGATGATTAGAAGGTATATTTAGCATTCCTGGATATTAAAAAGGCGTAGGACAGAGAGGTTCGGGTTAGGCTCTTTGAAGTTTTGAGAAAAGTTGGGTTTAGCAGAAAAATAGTAAAAATTGTAAAAAGTCTGTATGAGAACACTAGCGCAATATACAGGTTAGGAAATTTGGAAACAGGGCAAGCGAGGAGTGTTAGAGGAGTGAGACAGGGCTGTACTCTGTCTCCCCTGTTGTTTGGATTGTACACAGAAGAATTAGCAGTTCGACTGAGAAGGAGTGGCTTAGGACTGAAAGTTGGTAATGAGAGACTGAGCTGTTTGTTGTATGCTGATGATGTGGTTGTGATTAGTGAATGTGGACATGAACTGCAAAGGAAGATTGACGTTGTGAATGGATATAGTACAGATTTCAAGATGAACTTTGGTGCCGACAGAAGTAAAGCTATGGTTATAAATAGTGATGAGACTGATAGAGACAAACTGTGGAATATTGGAGAAATCAGAATAGGTAGAACAAAAGAATACAAATATCTAGGTTGTATGATAAGTGAAGATGGATGCACTAGAACTAAGGGTGAGAAAGTGGCAAACGCTATACAGTAGAGTGGACGGTTAAGTAGTGTGGCCAGATACAGAGCAAACAAGTTTGAATGTGTGAGAGGAATGTGGAAGTATGTTGCTGTACCTAGTGTCATGTATGGTATGAGTGCTCTTGCCTGGAATGGAAGTGATCTTGAAAAGCTGGATGTAATACAAAATAAGGTAGGACGGTTAGCATTGGGTGCTCCGAAATGGACAGCTACAGAAGCCATTAGAGGTAACCTTGGGTGAAGCCTATTTTCAGAAAGAATGGTGAAAGCAGTGCTGAATTATAAGGTGAGAATTGAAAGAATGCAGAATAGCAGATGGGTAAAGCGAATTTTCGAATGGAATCTGAGTGTAAGCTATTGGGAGAAAGTGTGTTGGGGCATGCAAGGAAACTTAGTATGCTGAAGATTATTCATGTTAGAATTGGGAGACCTGTAGATGACTGGAGTTTGATAAATGCTGGAGGTGTAGGGCCTGAGTGGGACTGCAAAAGGTGGAAGAATGAGATTGAGAGGCAAACAAAAGAGTATGGATTGAATAAGTGGAAGCTTAGCATGATGCGGAAGCCTTCACTTGACTGGTATATGAAAAAAGAAGCACCTAAGTTTGCGATGTTCTATGATGGTAGTTTTGGAAGTCAACTCTTGTTTGCTGTGAGATGTAAGTCATTGAGTGTGAACAGACGTACATGGAGGTGGAATGAGAATAATAACAGATTATATCGGCAGTGTATTAGTGGAGTGGAGGAAACAATTGAGCATTTTGTGCTGGAATGTAGTAAGTATGAGCAGGAGAGAGAAAGTTTCATGAATGTGGTGTTTGAGCAGTATGGAGAGAGTGAGTGGTATGCCAGATGTGCTGAAGATGATTGCGGTATGAGCTGTCTTGCTGGATTGGATCAGGAGTGTAATTTGAGTCTCATTGAAGTTATGAAATTGATTCTTGTGCATGCCTGGAGTAAGAGACAGTGACTGGAATGAGCCAGTCAGGTAGAGTGGTCAGTAATGACCCAATATGAATGGGGATGGTGTTTTGACACACTGGTTATCCCAGTGATGCCGTCCAATGGCAGCTTGGAACAAGGATTGATTGATCCTGAGTAGTTTAGTGGACAAGCCTGGTACCAGGCGCTGAAATATTTGTGTGAAAATTGTGGAGGGAATTCTAGGCCGTTACAAAGGCCCCGACGTTGTCGGCCCTCTATTTCAATTTCAAGAAATGTTCGTGTGGTGTTCATAGAGCTCAATTATTGTAGGGTGTCATCAAAGTTTGCTGGGTCAGACTGTTTCCGCGTGTTCCATCATCACTAACCACAATTCGAAGCTAGGTTTGTGAGGGTTCCGTAATCGTTCCGGGCGTTCTGGATTTTAGGGCCAGTAATATCAGTTCCTCGGAACGTTCCGTTTCGGGCGTTCCGGATATTAGGACTAGTAATATCAGTTCTACGGAACGTTCTGTTCCGGGCGTTCCATCGTTCCGTGCTTTAGGGATTTCCGAAATAGAGGGTGTTAAGGGTTCTATACAGTTATACCGAAACCTTGATGGGCCTTTTTTTCATTTGCTAGTGTGCATTATTTACAGTGACATCTCAGCATATAGGAAAAACTATCCTCTACCATTTTCTCTGTTGAATTCTCATCCTGGATGGGCCAACAGCTGAATCCATAACATCCTCCCATGTTGGCAGTGTAGAGTTGAATGCAAACTGGCTAAAGAACAGATTTATTCTTCCTGGCACTCCTATTATGTCGTTTTGTGGACTTCATTGCTGTGGAATCAAAACTGGTAACAGTAACGGTCAATATTGAATTTAATGTTGTCAACGAATTTCATAATTTCGTAGGTATAGATGGGTAATATAGTCGATTTTAAGACATTTTACACGAATGACAATGTGCCCGGAAGTGCTTAGTTTTCGAGTTATTTAGGTTTGAAGTTATACGAACGGCGCTCCTGAATGGCCCTTTTAACGCAAAAACAGTCATTGTTTTAGCAATGGAAATGGAAGCTAACCCCTATTATAAACGTAAAGAGGTTGGGTCGTGAGGGGGTAGCAACAGTTCTTTTAGTGAAAATTATAAATAAAGCTTTCTAGTGACGTTTGTTTACATCGACTCGAAGATGGCTGCCGCCATCTTCAGCCGGTTGGCGCCATGGCGGCAGCCACCTTGGCGTCGATGTAAACAAACGTCACTCGAAGCCTTTATTTATAATTTTCACTAAAAGAACTGTGCCTATCCCTCACGACCCAACCTCTTTACGCTTGTAATAGGGGGTTAGCTTCCGTTATTAATTAAATTACGCTAGCCCCGCGTGCTTCCATGGCGCGCACAAGCCAGCTTCAAAGTTGAATAATTCGAAAATAGCGCATCGCCGGGCAGAATGTTATTCATGTAAAACGTCTTATAATCGACTATTTTACCCATTTATACCTATGAAATTATGAATTTCGGGTAAAAATTCGTTTTAGCGTACCCCGTCTAGAGTGAAACCGTACATATATTTCAACCGAAGTTTTCATTTGGAGTCGATCGGCATTATCCCCAGCGTCCGCAGAGGTCAAATAAAAAAGTTATATAAGTTATGCGTGAAGCATGCGCACTCGTTTTCTGAGCGAAATTCGTCGGTGAACGGTACTTCAGCGTTGCAAACGCCATTGTAAATTGCCTTTGTGAAATCATACAGATAAAGTCTTAGCGTATCGCTATTAGGAGATATATGTATATATATTTCAACTCAACTGTTCGAGTTGAGTCGATTGGTGTGACGTTCAAGGTCCGCAGAGGTCAAATAAAGAAGTTGTTCCAAATCATTGGAAATGATTATCTTTAAACGGAAAATGTAAATCGACAAGTCGGGAGCGGCGTACCGCCCGCTCGCAAGAAAAACGTAACCTGACCTAACACCTAACCTAACCTAAGCTAACCTGACCTAACACCTAACCTAACACCTAACCTAACCTGACCTGACATGACCTGACCTCACCAGACCAGACCACACCACACCACACCAGACCACACCAGACCAGACCACACCAGACCAGACCACACCAGACCAGACCACACCAGACCAGACAACACCAGACCAGACCACACCAGACCAGGCCACGCCAGACCAGGCCACGCCAGACCAGGCCACGCCAGACCAGGCCACGCCAGACCAGGCCACGCCAGACCAGGCCACGCCAGACCAGGCCACGCCAGACCAGGCCACGCCGGACCAGGCCACGCCAGACAAGGCCACGCCGGACCAGGCCACGCCGGACCAGGCCACGCCAGACCAGGCCACGCCAGACCAGGCCACGCCAGACCAGGCCACGCCAGACCAGGCCACGCCAGACCAGGCCACGCCAGACCAGGCCACGCCAGACCAGGCCACGCCAGACCAGGCCACGCCAGACCAGGCCACGCCAGACCAGGCCACGCCAGACCAGGCCACGCCAGACCAGGCCACGCCAGACCAGGCCACGCCAGACCAGGCCACGCCAGACCAGGCCACGCCAGACCAGGCCACGCCAGACCAGGCCACGCCAGACCAGGCCACGCCAGACCAGGCCACGCCAGACCAGGCCACGCCAGACCAGGCCACGCCAGACCAGGTCACGCCAGACCAGGCCACGCCAGACCAGGCCACGCCAGACCAGGCCACGCCAGACCAGGCCACGCCAGACCAGGCCACGCCAGACCAGGCCACGCCAGACCAGGCCACGCCAGACCAGGCCACGCCAGACCAGACCACGCCAGACCAGACCACGCCAGACCAGACCACGCCAGACCAGACCACACCAGACCAGACCACACCAGACCAGACCAGACCACACCAGACCAGACCACACCAGACCACACCAGACCAGACCACACCAGACCACACCAGACCAGACCACACCAGACCAGACCACACCAGACCAGACCACACCAGACCAGACCACACCAGACCAGACCACACCAGACCAGACCACACCAGACCAGACCACACCAGACTACACCAGACCAGACCACACCAGACCAGACCACACCAGACCAGACCACACCAGACCAGACCACACCAGACCAGACCACACCAGACCAGACCACACCAGACCAGACCACACCAGACCACACCAGACCACACCAGACCACACCACACCACACCAGACCAGACCAGACCAGACCAGACCAGACCAGACCATACCAGACCAGACCAGACCAGACCAGACCAGACCAGACCAGACCAGACCAGACCAGACCAGACCAGACCAGACCAGACCAGACCAGACCAGACCAGACCAGACCAGACCAGACCAGACCAGACCAGACCAGACCAGACCAGACCAGACCAGACCAGACCAGACCAGACCAGACCAGACCAGACCAGACCAGACCAGACCAGACCAGACCAGACCAGACCAGACCAGACCAGACCAGACCAGACCAGACCAGACCAGACCAGACCAGACCAGACCAGACCAGACCAGACCAGACCAGACCAGACCAGACCAGACCAGACCAGACCAGACCAGACCAGACCAGACCAGACCAGACCAGACCAGACCAGACCAGACCAGACCAGACCAGACCAGACCAGACCAGACCAGACCAGACCAGACCAGACCAGACCAGACCAGACCAGACCAGACCAGACCAGACCAGACCAGACCAGAACAGAACAGAACAGACCAGACCAGACCAGACCAGACCAGAACAGACCAGACCAGACCAGACCAGACCAGACCAGACCAGACCAGACCAGACCAGACCAGACCAGACCAGACCAGACCAGACCAGACCAGACCAGACCAGACCAGACCAGACCAGACCAGACCAGACCAGACCAGACCAGACCAGACCAGACCAGACCAGACCAGACCAGACCAGACCAGACCAGACCAGACCAGACCAGACCAGACCAGACCAGACCAGACCAGACCAGACCAGACCAGACCAGACCAGACCAGACCAGACCAGACCAGACCAGACCAGACCAGACCAGACCAGACCAGACCAGACCAGACCAGACCAGACCAGACCAGACCAGACCAGACCAGACCAGACCAGACCAGACCAGACCAGACCAGACCAGACCAGACCAGACCAGACCAGACCAGACCAGACCAGACCAGACCAGACCAGACCAGACCAGACCAGACCAGACCAGACCAGACCAGACCAGACCAGACCAGACCAGACCAGACCAGACCAGACCAGACCAGACCAGACCAGACCAGACCAGACCAGACCAGACCAGACCAGACCAGACCAGACCAGACCAGACCAGACCAGACCAGACCAGACCAGACCAGACCAGACCAGACCAGACCAGACCAGACCAGACCAGACCAGACCAGACCAGACCAGACCAGACCAGACCAGACCAGACCAGACCAGACCAGACCAGACCAGACCAGACCAGACCAGACCAGACCAGACCAGACCAGACCAGACCAGACCAGACCAGACCAGACCAGACCAGACCAGACCAGACCAGACCAGACCAGACCAGACCAGACCAGACCAGACCAGACCAGACCAGACCAGACCAGACCAGACCAGACCAGACCAGACCAGACCAGACCAGACCAGACCAGACCAGACCAGACCAGACCAGACCAGACCAGACCAGACCAGACCAGACCAGACCAGACCAGACCAGACCAGACCAGACCAGACCAGACCAGACCAGACCAGACCAGACCAGACCAGACCAGACCAGACCAGACCAGACCAGACCAGACCAGACCAGACCAGACCAGACCAGACCAGACCAGACCAGACCAGACCAGACCAGACCAGACCAGACCAGACCAGATACATGAAATTTTTCAAAATCAAACAGATACTAGAGAAAGTGAACTATTTTAATGTTTGATCAAAAAATTTTGGAACTTTTTCTAATTTGTGTCCTGCAACCCTGAAATTACATCATGCCCCGACACGCGTGGGAACACATATCTCTCCCTCCCTCTTTATTTAACTTTGTGCCTAAGCCAATAGTTGGAATATTAGAAATTGCATGGGTTTCATTTTTGCCAAGGTCGAGATCGAATGAATGCAAATCATCTCCTTTGGAACAAATCGCCCTCATTTCGAAGCCAAAACAGATGGGTTTACCCCAGATTAGTTGTTTAGCAAAGTGCTTTCTATAGGAAGGGATCATGCTTCCATCTATTGTAATATATTCAGGAAAACCTCTATGTTTGATGAATTTGTTCTAGAGATGTTCAAGCAATGGTCTCAATTTGGCAGCACTGTCATCTGTTGGTATGCCATTATCTCAAAAATGTGATGCAAAAAATCTAGAAAACAATCTTTTCTCAAGCTGTTTGAAAGTAGTTTGTGAATGTGATCATCTAAAGCCAGAATTTATTTTATGGTGGTAATGTACAGAGAAGATAGAAACATGCCCCCAAGAAAA
Organism: Morinoia aosen; assembly: GCA_030386875.1. Classification (NCBI taxonomy): domain Eukaryota; kingdom Metazoa; phylum Arthropoda; class Malacostraca; order Amphipoda; family Talitridae; genus Morinoia; species Morinoia aosen. The sequence continues at coordinate 78,994,221 of CM059564.1, forward strand.
CTTTCAAGTCCTCTGCTGTTACACATTTAGTTTTATTATGCTGTGCTGCATGCAAATTTGGGTAAATGTGTAGCGTTGGTCAGTAATTGATTTTCCACTTTTCGTTGCCTATTCGTAGGTAATTAGATCGAAATAAACAAGTTTTCTTTCATGCACTTTCCGTCTCAAATGAGTATTTTATTAGCTATAGCGGCAAATAACCTACCGCAACTCCAGTGTTTGAAGCGGAAAGAAATTCTTAGATCAAGTAACATGGCAACACTGCAATGGCGTCTCGCTTCCAGCGCTCTGTCATAAAAGACGAAGCCAAACCTACCGCTCTAACCTCGTTAAATACTCATTTGACGAAAAAAGTGTATAGATGAAAAGTTGTTTATTTCGATGTTATTACCATGATTCAAGCAACAAGAATTCAAAAATCGATGAGTAGCTGTGCATTCGAGCGCATTCGTAATCAAAGACGAAACTGAACTTACGACTATAAATCGCAAAATACTCATTGGAGATGGAAAGTGCATAGAAGAAAACTTGTTTATTTTGATTCAATTATTTGAGTTCAGGCACCAAAAAGTGGAAAATCGATTACTGACCAACGCTACACATTTACCCAAATTTGCTTGAACTGCATTTGGACAATTCATAAAAGTTCTGTGGACTTTCTGATGACATAGCTTCATTAGATGGCAATGTTGGGCTGCATCATTGTGAGAGGGTAATTTCCCTATTTTTATTTAGCTACTTTCTTTGTGCTTTCCTTTTAGCTTTAGAATTGAGACTTTTTCATTTCACTGTCTTCCTCTTCATCCTGGTCAACACGAGCTACGGCTGGAAGGAAAGTTGACTTGGTCTTTTCAAACTACCTCCTGCTTCTTCATTTGATTTGTCACCATCACCATCAGACTATTTATTCACTTCTGTAATGCCCATGAAGCATTTTTCATTTTCATGAAATTCTCCTATAAAACTTGCTACTTCATTCGTATTCATTGTGAGGGGAAAAAGCACATGTAAACATCTATACATACAGTCGTACCTCAGTACTCGACCATAATCTGTCCTGAGGTGGTGGTTGAGCACCGATTTGTGCGAACACCGAAACCAATTTTCCCATAAGATATAATATGAAGTATTTCAATCCGTTCTTACCATTTAGAAAAATACCTAAAATATTATGAGAACGTGTATCTAAACAACAAAGAAGACGTAAATGTGCACAAGCAGTACATGATAAAGATAAATGCGACGAGAGGTCGGGCACTCGTACACCACTTCCATATTTTGCTCTAATTTTCTTCTTCAGTTCAATAGTGGTCCTCACTGTTTTCCTCTTTGCCTTCCCCTTATCACTGTCTTTCTTTGAACCCATTATTAAGGGCTAGATCAACACGACAAAGTTTAAATCTGGGAAGAAATACTCAAAAAAACTGCGTACGTCTTACTCCGCTGGCGGTCTGAGTCGAACTGACGCTTACCCGCTGGCCGAGGAGCTCGTTCGTGTCGACTCGGCTAGTCAAGTATCGAAAATCTGTTCGAGGTCCGATGCATTTTCTACTCGAATTTTTTGGTCGAGTATAGAGGCGGTCGAATACCGAGTTACGACTGTATTAGTATTTCATTGACAATCTGTGACATAAAAGCACTTCCTAACACAGAAACATTATTAGCATAAATGTTTACATAAAGCTAGTCCTGACATAATAGCACAGGGTAACTAAATACACACTAGCTCAAGGCAATCTGAGCTGCAATTCTGCAGCACTTTACATGCCTTAGTGCCTGGGCGTAGAATAAATCTATGTGAAAAATTTGAGAAGGAATTTCCCCTTCACTTTGTAATTTTTTATGGTAAAAATGTATATCAATTTGTAAACTAATCATTTAACTTTGTTTTGATCATACACACTTCAATAACAAATGGTCATATTGTGAGAAATGCCTAAAATAACTCACGAGTGAGTTGTGTAGGAACATGCAGCCACTGTGTTGCATGCACTGTTAGATTGTGTGATAAACATCCGCAGAACACGTTCGAAGTGCGTTCTTACCTAGTACAAGTCTTTAATGCATATGTTGACTTGTAGGAAACAGGAAAATTAGATTTGAGTTGAATTATACCATTTTTCTGGAGGGTAGAAAATCTACGGTCAAAGTGAAGCGTGATGCAATCACGGAAAATAATTATTCCGACCCCAAGAATCACTAAAGGAACCCATACAAGAACGTTTTACATGAATGACATTCTGCTCTCTGATCCGTTATTTATGAATTATTCAGCTCTGATGTTATACGTAAAATCGCTTTCCCGCGCAAAATGTGGAACACAGATTACGACCAGGTTGGGTCGGGAAAGGCAAGGTTTGGATCATGAGGTGTTAAAGCTTTCGCCAGAACCTCGTAGAAATAAAGAATGAAATAAATTGTTAATAAAATAATAAGAAATATTGTTATCAGTTAATAACACAAAAAAGTTAACGTACTATTTCTCGTATTTGATGCTTATGACGTTGTTTTTTAGTCGTCATTATTATGTCGTCACCTTTACAGTCTCCTCATAGATGGCGCCTCCCGGTACCGTCACCTTTACAGTTAGTCCATAGATGGCGCCACCCGGTACGGCCGCCGCCATCATGGAGCAGATGTAAACAGAATTGTTCACATGACCTTGATGGGTTGCTTTCAACCTTCATTTATAATTTTCACTTGAAGAACTGTGGCTACCCCTCACGACCCAACCTCTTTTCCTTTGTAATAGAGGGTTAACTTCCGTTATTAATGATATTCACCTTCCTTTGGCGGCTTCTTTTGGCACGGGGAAGCCAACTTCAAAGTCGAAAAATTTAAAAATAGCGCATCAGAGAACAGAATGTCATTCATGTAAAACGTTTTTAAATGGGTTCCTTTAGTCATTCTTGGGAATAAAATTTCCACTTTTTTTATTGCATCACGCTTCACTTTGACCAAATCTACACATAGGCCCTAATTGGTAAATAATATTTCAGGATTAAAAAGTTGTAAGATTTTTCCAATCAATCATTAAAATAGTATCGTTTTCCATATTCAATTTGTTCTGACATAAAATATATTACCGATAACTAGTTCCTTTGTTTAACAATATTCTGTCACAGAAATAATAAATTTTATATTATTCTGTAATATCTGTTATTGATTGGTAAATTAAATGGCTATTTTCCATTCTAACATTGAACATTCCTGTTATATTATTATTCCAATTTTTAACTTCAAATTGCAGTAGCTTTCTAGGAAAAGCTCATTCTTTATCAAACATAAAGCATTTAATGCAATGAATTTAATAATAGAGTCCACATAACTGATATCCTTGTTGAGATATGATCCATGAAAGGTAAATAAAATATATGCTGAATCATGGATCAAATAGAAACCTATCCCTAGCCTTGCTACCTAACCTTAGCCTCTCAACCATCATTTGCTGACTCACACACATTGGCATCCTTTGTTGCATTGTGGATTGTCACTGGGTCAATTGTTACAGCAGAGGTTTCATCAATGAATGCATTTATATATGAGTGATGAGAAAATTGCACAGGTTAGAAAAACAGTCAAATATTTCTCTGGGACTGATGATCGTCAACAAATTTTAAAAAGTTGTGTGCTTCTTAAATTAAATTAGTTGATTCTGATGTATTTTCATTCAATGAATCCAAATATCACGTTGAAATATGTGTCTTGGCTACAGGTTCAAAGATATGAGGCATGCAATATTTGATTAATTTATTTTAATATACTGTATATGTCATTATGTTTTAAACTCTAATCCATATTTACTCTCTACCTTTTTGCTTGATGCTCATAATAGGTTGAAGAGTCACCTTCTGTGACTGATGAAACAATACTGAGGGCAGAGCAACTGAGCGTAGTAAGTAATATACACGTCCGCCAGCCTGTAAGAACGTGTTGAGACATGTAGGCATATCATGAAAAGTATAGCTACCAAACAATTTTCACCATGATATTTGTTCCCAGCAATCTAAAATTTTATGGAAAATGCTACTTTGGTTCTCAATGCGAAGATTACCTTGTTGGAGTGCGCATTTAATATTGTTCTGCATGAAGCTGCATTTTTACAGTGAGAGTGTTTTGCACTCAAAACAATTTCATCAAAAAATTCCTTCAGGGCATTTGGTGGGGATGCTGTTAGCATTTTGCATGCACTTGGCATTTGTAATATAAATAGAGAAATCCAAAATGATTGTCATGTAGCTGAAATTTTTTTTCTGTCTGTAACAAATCATAACACTTCATTAGAATATTATTGAAAAAAGTTCCATTACCTTACCATATGAAGCATATTCAAGTTGAGAGTATCATCAAGATAAATATAGTAGTTGCATTTGGGCATGCATAAGGTTTAGATGGGAAGAATTGATAAATGACTTGTGCATTACTTAAACACAATAATTTAATAAGTAATATTATTAAATGATATTTTTGTACTAATTAAAATTTTTGCGCAGCACTCATTTAAACTTTCAGATATTGCTTTTTGACAGATTGTATGCACTGTTTGTTAGTAAGTGATTCTCAGAGAAGTCTTCGAACTTGAATATCTTAATAGACTTATAATGTTGGCCAAAAAGAGTAATTTTTTTGCGCTGTAAGTTTGAGTATCTTCAGATTTATGCTGAATAATATAGGAAAGCATCATTTGAAACATTTTATTTTTCTGAGATTAAACTACAAAAAAAGCAGGAGTATGCCTGTGAAAGTAAGAGAATACAATTAATCCAAAGATGAATGATAATGAGAGTAGAAGTTGAAGTCTACACTGGAAAGAGCATTCTAGGGTAAAGCACTGGAATTATACAGAGTGGCATCCGAGCATTCAATGAAATGATGGGTAACATTGATTGATTAATGTAGTTGCTGAATTTTTTGTTGTTGGTGCATTGCTGATAAATTTGAGGAATGCATGTTGTGATTCAATTGTATAAAAATAAGCAGGTTGGTATGAGAGCTCCCATCCATAAAGTACAAGCAGATTGAGCATGATTGTAATTGCTCTTGCAGAGTGCTATTGAATCATAAGAAAGAGGAAATAGAGAGTGGACTAGGAGATAAGCTGTTCAGTTTTTGGCATGATAACAAACAAACAAACATGGATCTGATCTGGATGTATGGATCTGATTTTAGCTGTGAAGCAAATGAAGTGAATGATACAGTTGATCAGGGAGTGTTGTTTGAAGTTCTTTGAGTGTCTGGTGTGAAGACCAAGGTGCTTAAGACTATGTGCTATTATATTGATAGCAGAGCATGTGTGAGAACTGAAAGTATAGTGACTGAATGGTTGGAATGGCTCATGAGTTTGCATCTGTGGTATGTAATGTTACGTTTGTTAACTATGCATACAGAGGGAAGTTTGTGGTGTTGGAAATGTCGGCTGCTCAGACCTCAGTCATCATTAAATTGCATCTATTCTGTGCTGATAATTTTGCATTATTAGCTAAGATGAAGAAAATCTGTAGATGGGTAAAGTGTTTAAGGGTCTTTCATGGAAAGACAACAGGTGGTTGTTAATTAGAATTAAGACAAAAATTGTTTATCAAAGTTGTTTGTAGTATTCAGGAGCACTTGAGGCTGCTAATAATGAATTAGATAAGGTGAATACTTGAAGATGGTAAGAAGCGTGGGAAAGTTTGTAAGCAAATGTTACCTTGCTATAACTGCTATAAAAATTGTACTGCAAGGAAATGAGGCATTTTGTTGTTTCATTGGTTGAATATACTTAATCCTCCTGTGTATCTCAATTTCATTCTATTGTATTCAGTTATGTTTGTTTACTGAATGCTTTTTTTTCAGCTTCCTCTTACAGTAAAGAAAAAATAACTTTATAATATAAATTTAATCAATAAATTAAATAATACCTGAATACCTTCTTAAAGCCTGCCTTCCTGTAAAAGGAATATCCTGTGTGATCAGGACCCTCATTAGGTAAGTCATTTATCTTTTATTTGAAAATGCTCATAATGCCAGTCTTTAATTACCATAGTTCTTATATATTGCAAGAATAATCTATTTGTTGTGATAATGTTGAAATTAGAGATGTGACTCAAAAAAACCATGCCGTTTTGTTTAAAAAAACACGTTTTTTACAAAAAAAACCATGGCCAAAAAAAACATGGATATTTTTTTTTTTAATATTTTGTCTGAAAATAACTCAGCAAGAAAAAGAACCACATTACAGTATTTGTTTTCATGTCAGATTATAAAATAAAACAGCATACTTCTTAATTGATGGTTTTCTATGGCTTTATGAAATTTTTCATTTTCTGCGGTTTAATGTTTGATTTCATTTATTTTACAATACGTGTGAATGACCTGTCAACTCCCAAAATGGTGTGTAATAATAACATATCTTTACTTATGGTCATTGATAGAGATATGACAAAAAAACATGCTGTTTTTTTAAAAAAACATGGTAATTATACAAAAAGTATGACTGAAAAACATGGATATTAATATATATTATGTGACCTAAAAAATCTAATGCTGTTTTTTTTACAGAAAAATCATGAATAAAAAACATGGCTTTAATCATATTTTATGGGACCAAAAAATCGTTTTTTTTTTAAAAACGTTAAAAAAATCATGACTAAAAAACACGGATGTAAATATCAGGAAAGTCATTTTTTTAATCGAATCGTCTCTAGAAACTTATAAACAAAGAATGCTGTTAATATTGAAATCATGTTTATTAGAACTCTACTAGGTCTTAGAATGAAATATCTACAAAGAATCTATTCACTCTATAAAACCTTTCGGAGACCAGCTCCAACCTCAGTAAGTCATTCAGTAAAATGTGGTAAAATGGACAGTGAATTTTCACTGTTCCTTTAAAAAACATTTTACTGAATGACTTAGTGAGGATGGAGCTGGTCTCCGAAAGGTTTTATAGAGTGAATAGATTCTTTGAAGATATTTTATTCTAGGACCTGGTATGGTTCTAATGGATTATGGGAAATAATTCCCATACAATCGTTTTCAGCGAAGGAATAGAAAAATAGAAGTAAGGTTTAATTAGTCAAAGTTTTTATTAGATCCACCCTTATATCGAGTGATTTAACGACATGAACGTAACGAACACAGTGAACGCAAACGCAACTCTTAATACTTAATTTTAAGTACAATTTAAGTTTTACGGCTAGCATTCGCTAACCAGATAATTGCCTTTTTTTAAAAAACACTTTATTAAGTTGATTAAAAGTTAGGGCGAGTTAAAAGTCCGCTTATGCCGTGGGCGTTAAAAAAGTTAGCAGGCGCCGTCAAGGACCTCAGTCCAGGGCGCTGTCGTGGCGAGCTCGAGACAACGGGCGCAGGCAGCAATAGGAGGCGAGGAACGTCGGCTCCACGAGAAGGGCTGAATTCTAAGCACACGTAGACCCTTAGTTCCGAACAGAGGTGACACCTCAAGCAGTGGCAGGCAGAGGGCGAGTAACGCCACGACTCAAGAAAAGGGCTGGAATGGTAGATAGAACCCCGCGTCGACACCTCTGGCACAGGCTCCACCCTCAACTGCTAGGAAACAGGAATATTAGCGAGAGTCAAGGCGAAACAACGCAACTAATCAGGTAATTTCAAGTGTTACGCAAATGCAACCTAATCATATAGTCCGACTAGATATATACCTTAAAGCAACGGAGAGGCTAGCCTGTTAGAAGTTAGCTGGAACAGCTGAAACCCGGCTGCGACAAAGTCAGCACCAGCAGACGCCTCCTCCGGAGTATACTATAAAAAAAACGTAAAACCTTAAACCTCGAATAAACCACGAAATTATTAAGGACAATATTTCACTTGAAAAGCAAGATCACCAATGACAATGAAAATGACAACACAATAGAAGTATAACAACTAACCTGAGTTTTTATTGCACTCAGTGACGAAACGTTCAGACAGAAGGTTTAAGTAAGGAAATTTAGAAGAAATCAGTAAGAGATTAAGTGCTTCAAGCGGAAAGACAGTAAGAATAGTAAAGAGATTTTCGATACTTGAGAAAGAAGTTAAAGTTAGAAGATCGCTCTGATCCAGGCTAATTTAGCTTATCAAAAAGACGAACGACTTCAATAGCAATATTAATTGTAATAGTAATTAACGTCGCAAGGACGTGTTAAGAGTTAATTCATTGAAGTTGAAATGTTAATTTCAATTAATTTTACTTGCTTGAAGCACCATAGGAAAATTGACACGATAGTCTACAAAATAAAAGTAAAGAAATAAGAGCACAAGCACACAAAATAATAGACAGAGAAAAAGCAGTCAGGAAGAGGGTAGAGAGTCTTAGCCTGAACTGGGTGCCACGGAACTCGCCGCGAACCCCATCACCGAAGCGTAGGCCGACGATGCAACACGCCTTTGTAAAGGCATAAACGGACGGATAAAAGTGGCACCTTAAACACTAAGTTAACCACTGCTTAATTTGACATTGCGTCATTAGAACGTTGAGCTAACAACAGCTCTTACAAGAATCAAAATCAAGTCTAATCAAGTCTGCTAAATGAAAATTCCGTACCTACGACCTCACCTGCGACCCTACCGAAACATCTGAGCAACGACCAGCGAACGGCACCCCGACACCTACGCGGAAAGGTTGAAAGAGAAAAGCCACCTCGGAGACACCCAAACCGTAGTGGGGAAAATTTTCCCACACACGCCCGGGGGGGGAGAGAATGCGCGAATTTATTCGCGCATCATCCGAAGGCAACGCTCAGCAGCCGCCCTCCTGGGTCTGCCCTCGATGCTACGGCCGGACAGGTCCTGCGTCGCATCAGGCTCAGCGGCATCAACAGGGAGCTGGTAAGGTTTTACCTCGCCAGAATTTTATTCTAAGGGATACAATAAAGAAATGGCATAATTAGATAAAGAACGATCTGGCTTTATTAATTGTACTGAGCGTGTGCGGCCATCGGCACCTTTACATAATTTTACTACTCGACCCATCGACCACATAGGGCGTGGTTTCACGGGCGAAGAAATTAACACAAGATCATTAACCTTGATTCTGTCACTCCATATTGGCTGGTAAGAATTTAAATGTCGTTCGCGCAAGGAAAGTAAATAGTCATTATAGAATAAATCTTTAAATTTCTCTAGAGCTTCTTCTCGAAGCTCAAGAGTGTTTAATATAGAACTACGCGTTGGTTTGGGTATATCTGACCCAAAGTTTCCGCCGAATGATAAATTACTACTAGCGCTTAATTTTAGAAATGAATTTGGAGTAATTATTTCGTAGGATTGATCAGCGGTATCCCGACCAGTAAGGGGTCTTGAATTCACCGCTTCCTGCACATCTGTCAAGAGAGTCAACATTTGAAAATATTCAATTTTACCTTTACCTATTGATTTGTACAAACATTTTTTGACAACTCTAATCATCCGCTCCCAAATTGCCCCGTACCAGGCACTATACAAGGGAATACGGATGTGCTTTACGTTAATTCTCGCCAAATGCTGCGAGACGTTATCATCTGAAAAGGAATGGTTAAGAAATTCCGCTGACTGAATAAACGTAGGTGCATTGTCGCTGTAAATGGCCTTTGGAAACCCATACCTGTTGGAAAAGCGAATGAAAGCAGCTAGAAAAGACGACGCCGACATGTCCGGCACTAGTTCTAAATGCACCGCACGTATGCTAAGGCAGGTGAAAATCAATATATACATTTTCACAAACGTATTACCGAATTTTATGTTGAAATGCCCGGTGAAATCTATGCCTATGTTCTGGAAAGGCCGGACCAAGTCCACCCTGTCTCCAGGTAAATCAGTTGTCTTAGGATATCTAAAGGGCAAAGCATTAAATTTTTTACATATTACACATTCCTGCAAAACGCTCCGAATGAGCGGCCGTCCTCTAGGGAGCCAAAATCCCTGATTCCGCAAGACATTCAAAGTAGAATTTAAACCTAAGTGTTTACATTTTTCATGACAGTCAACGAGAATCAATTTTGTAAAAGAACTATGTCTAGATAACAAAATGGGATTTGCAACGCCGTAGGAGACGTAACTGCACTTATTCAATCTAGCACGAGAACGGATTATTCCCTCATCATCGAGGAAAAGATTCAAGTCTCTAATCAATTGCGGCGGAGACCTAGCTGTCTTGTCCCCACCCAAAAAGGAACATTCGTTAGGAAAGTGAACTTTTTGCTCAATTTTAACCCAGTAATTTTTCGCTCTGTTAATGCAATCAAGTTTGGTTGTAACAATTCCTTTCATTTTTAGGGAGGCACGGAAAAGTTGAGCAGTAACACCGATTAGCTTATCTAGCTTAGAATACCGCTCTGGCGGAAATACCTGGGAAACCGACGGCGCCGGCTCCACCTGGATGGGACACGAAACGAGGTTCTTATTAGCCTCTGAAATACAACCTAAAGTATTAGACGGCCACTGGGTAGGTTTTTTTTAAGAAGTCGGACCGTGTTGCCAGAAATCCAACTTTCCTTCAAGTTCCTGGGCCGACAAACCTCGGGTCACTAAATCTGCCGGATTTTGATCCGACGGAACGTACCTGAAAGAGCAATCAAGATTAAATTCTTCTTTCAAACTGGACACGTATTGATTAATATCCTTAACTCTATTATTAGCAAATACATTTTTCGTTTTTACGGTTTTGTTCAAGATCCACGAAATAACAATTTGTGAATCTACAGCAATAGTTAAATCAGTAACGGTTACTTTATCTAATGAATTCAACAAATTAATAAGGCACTTTAAAGCAATGTAAACTGCAAGTAACTCTAACGTAGGAAGAGTTTTTGTCTTCAGAGGAGCGGCCTTGGTTTTACTAAACAGCAATGACGGGCGCTCTGAGCTCTCCGTCACAGTGTATATACAAAAGCCGTAATTTAATCGCGAAGCATCAGTGAAAATTATTAATTTTAGAGCGTCACCAGTGTTAAAACACCTACGATCAAATTTAAATGAATTTAATTTACTCAAATCTTTCTGCAAAGATGCCCAAGTTTTATTCAAGTGGTCTGGGAGCAAATCATCCCACCCCAAGCGTTCCCTCCAAACTTCTCTCATCAAACTTTTTCCTTCAACAGTCACTGGCGCGAGCAAACCGAGCGGATCAAAACACTTGGCTAAGCAAGAGAGTAATTTACGCTTTGTGACATCACCTGTCTCAACCCCTGTTTCCAAATCTACTCTTATCCTGTCCGTTGTCTTATCGTACCGATAACCTAACATTTTTTCATAAGGTACATCATGGCTAGAGCTTACGCCATCATTAACAAAGGAATTCTGTAGTTCGTCACAATTAGACGACCACGATCGTAAGTCAAAACCCCCTTCTTTCATCCTGTCACAAGCAACATTATACAACGTGTGCAATTCTTCATGGTTACACCCTGTCATGTTTAAATTGTCTACATACATCCTATTCAACAAGAAATAACGGCACATGTCATCTGGATAATTTTTTGCGTGTTTCTTCATCACATAGTTCAAGATAAAAGGACTTGACACAAACCCAAAGACTATAGTCGTATATCGGTAAGCCACCAAATTACCGTCTCTTTGCCACAGAATACAAAATTTATTTCTGTCTTCATCATCCGCTAACTTTATTTGTAGAAATGCCTTCCTAATGTCGGCCATTACCAAGTAATCGTCTCGTCTGATGCCTATCAGGATATCGAACAATATTTTCATCAAATCTACGCCTGGAAATGCCGCCTCGTTAAGAGAAGGCTTACGTCCTAACTTTAAGCTACAGTTCAAAACAGGTCTTACTTTAGTAGTGGTTGTCGGATCCGTTTTAATCACTTCTCTGTGAGGTATATAAACTCTCGGTTGACTGGAATTAAGTGGAACCTCCTCAATAATGCCTTCGGACAACTGCTGCTGGAAAACATCGTCGTACATTTTCAACATTCCTTTCTGATTTAACCTTTCAATAACCCTACCTAATACCGCTCGGGCAACAGGGCAATTGTCATTTACTTCAGAGATATTATCGTTCCAGATTAGTTTCACATGATATTTGCCGTGGTTCAAAGAAATTCCCGCATCAAACTCTTCGATCTTTGTCGCATCAGAGTCACTCACCTCATCATCCGATAAGCCGATGGACTCTAGCTTGAAAATTTTGTCCAAACCACCGTCAACATGGCTGCAGTCCAATACACCATTTATGGGATCCACGCTGCACGGACGAGGATCTAGGACGAAATTTATAGCGGACTCTCTGGCCGCACCTGCAACATGCAAATCACGGTACATTTTTACAGCCTCTTCACGGGTAAGAAAATGCTCCACATTACCCATTGGTGAAACCCTATTACCGTACGAAAAGGCAGCTCCTTTCATGCATTTCACAACTGTGAAATCGTTAAAGCACTGGAGCAAATCAATTCCAAGAATACCATCAAGCCTTACCTCATCAATACTACAGCCTTTACTGAAAGAGCTATCAGCCAAAGGGTAACTATTTGCTATGTTGGAAATAGCCTGGTGCAAGGAATTTATTGTAGAGGACATCTGGAATTTTTCATCCACTAACACAGGAGCTTGCAATGGTTTACTACCGTCTAGCAGATCTACACACAAGCTAACTTCCGCGAATTCGCGGATTCCCTTTTCTAGGAAAGAATTTACCGTGAATTGAGACATTTTAAGGCCGAGAGGAAAATTTATTTTTTCCAGCACCTTATTGGAGACATAGGAACGCTGAGACCCTGAATCAATCAGGAATCTAACATTCGTTACGTTACGCCCCTTGCTAACTGGCAAGGTAATGGTAGGTAAAATGTACCCTGACTGCACGTCAGAAGCAGAATTCAGGCAATAATTAGTTTGAATACCTTTATCCGTCTGTGGACAGAGAGCAGCGACATGAGTCTTCTGCTTACAAAATTTACATTCAAAGTCAAGTTTAGAAAAACACCTAGCTGCTTCATGCTTAGAACTGGTACAATTGTGACATATTTTAAGCTCTGCACACCTATCCATTCGGCTCTTACGAGTTGGATAAGCGGAACAGTGCAGCATGCTGTGACTCTGGCTGAATCAAAATTTACACGCTTTGCGATCAGTTGGTGCAATAGCTGCATTAGCAAAGACCTGATTATTCTGCTTATTAAAACTATCCGGCTTCACAAAGGGTCGCGAATCACTCTGGACGCTGTCAGGAGCCACACGCAAATTCAAGGTAGCAATCACCTCAAGGTAATTAAGAAAAATCTCATTCAAAGTGGGATAATTACTATTAAGTTTCCTAGCTAATTCTTGTTTGAACAGCATCGGTAATTTGGAAAAAATATGGTGCCATATCACAGTATTACTAGCATTTTCCCCCAAGATATCACACCCAAACGTTTTCAAATCAGACATGATCCCTCTAATTTCACTAAGAAATACTTTAACTTCCACGAAAGACTTGTCCGACTTACATTTCAGCGTTAACAATTTAAGGCACAACTCGCTAACTACAGCTTTTTCGTCTAAAAATTTTTTCTTTAGCAAGGTAAGCGCAACTTCGTAGTTGCCATCATTAATGGTCAAATGCTCGATTAACTTTGCTGCATACCCGGACAAATAACTTCTAAGGTAAGTAAGTTTAGCAGAAGGCGACAAATGTGAACGGTGACCAATCGCATTGTTAAACTGAACCATAAATGCATGGTATTTCAGATGATCGTCACTATCGCCTTTAAACGGCTCTATCTTCAATTGGGGCAATTTCACGTCTTTGGAAAGACCGAATCCCGCGGTGGCATTGACATTAATACCTTGCCCTGCTTTATTAAGTTCATCTAATGCCACCTCGATTTCAACACTATAAGCTAACTGCTCATCTACCTCGGCATTCAAAACTTCATCTGAGCACTTACCCTCAATCATTGAGGTAGTTACCTTCTCGTCCCACTGCCTCACTTGCTCCAAGTTACGCTTCACGAGGGCGCGGTGCGCTTCGAGTTCGGCAGTATTACCGTCAGCAATGGCGTCGTTGGCCTTGTTCAGACCCAGCGTAATTTTCCTTTTGTACACGCCGCGTTTCTGCGCTAAAGACTTATCCATTCTGCAAGTTAATTTTGTTAGTACGAGCAATGAATTAAATCACAGGGTCCGCTAGGGGGAAGATGACGCTTAATCAGACAAAAAAATAGTTACTACGCAAAGAAGTTACAATGCAACGATCTCCCGAAACAGGAACAACCTGTAAGAAGAATCAAGTTAATTTATTACCCCTCTTTAGGAAAGATAAGAGAAATGTTAATGAGAAGGTAGGTTAAAAACTCAGTATGAACTTGTATGGGAAATAATTCCCATACAATCGTTTTCAGCGAATGAATAGAAAAATAGAAGTAAGGTTTAATTAGTCAAAGTTTTTATTAGATCCACCCTTATATCGAGTGATTTAACGACATGAACGTAACGAACACAGTGAACGCAAACGCAACTCTTAATACTTAATTTTAAGTACAATTTAAGTTTTACGGCTAGCATTCGCTAACCAGATAATTGCATTTTTTTAAAAAACACTTTATTAAGTTGATTAAAAGTTAGGGCAAGTTAAAAGTCCGCTTATGCCGTGGGCGTTAAAAAAGTTAGCAGGCGCCGTCAAGGACCTCAGTCCAGGGCGCTGTCGTGGCGAGCTCGAGACAACGGGCGCAGGCAGCAATAGGAGGCGAGGAACGTCGGCTCCACGAGAAGGGCTGAATTCTAAGCACACGTTGACCCTTAGTTCCGAACAGAGGTGACACCTCAAGCAGTGGCAGGCAGAGGGCGAGTAACGCCGCGACTCAAGAAAAGGGCTGGAATGGTAGATAGAACCCCGCGTCGACACCTCTGGCACACGCTCCACCCTCAACTGCTAGGAAACAGGAATATTAGCGAGAGTCAAGGCGAAACAACGCAACTAATCAGTTAATTTCAAGTGTTACGCAAATGCAAACTAATCATATAGTCCGACTAGATATATACCTTAAAGCAACGGAGAGGCTAGCCTGTTAGAAGTTAGCTGGAACAGCTGAAACCCGGCTGCGACAAAGTCAGCACCAGCAGACGCCTTCTCCGGAGTATACTATAAAAAAACGTGCAACCTTAAACCCCGAATAAACCACGAAATTATTAAGGACAATATTTCACTTGAAAAGCAACATCACCAATGACAATGAAAATGACAACACAATAGAAGTATAACAACTAACCTGAGTTTTTAATGCACTCAGTGACGAAACGTTCAGACAGAAGGTTTAAGTAAGGAAATTTAGAAGAAATCAGTAAGAGATTAAGTGCTTCAAGCGGAAAGACAGTAAGAATAGTAAAGAGATTTTCGATACTTGAGAAAGAAGTTAAAGTTAGAAGATCGCTCTGATCCAGGCTAATTTAGCCCATCAAAAAGACGAACGACTTCAATAGCAATATTAATTGTAATAGTAATTAACGTCGCAAGGACGAGTTAAGAGTTAATTCATTGAAGTTTCAATGTTAATTTCAATTAATTTTACTTGCTTGAAGCACCATAGGAAAATTGACACGATAGTCTACAAAATAAAAGTAAAGAAATAAGAGCACAAGCACACAAAATAATAGACAGAGAAAAAGCAGTCAGGAAGAGGGTAGAGAGTCTTAGCCTGAACTGGGTGCCACGGAACTCGCCGCGAACCCCATCACCGAAGCGTAGGCCGACGATGCAACACGCCTTTGTAAAGGCATAAACGGACGGATAAAAGTGGCACCTTAAACACTAAGTTAACCACTGCTTAATTTGACATTACGTCATTAGAACGTTGAGCTAACAACAGCTCTTACAAGAATCAAAATCAAGTCTAATCAAGTCTGCTAAATGGAAATTCCGTACCTACGACCTCACCTGCGACCCTACCGAAACATCCGAGCAACGACCAGCGAACGGCACCCCGACACCTACGCGGAAAGGTTGAAAGAGAAAAGCCACCTCGGAGACACCCAAACCGTAGTGGGGAAAATTTTCCCACAGGATATTAATATATTTTATGTGAACAAAAAATCCATGCTGTGTTTTGAATGTTTTTGTTACAAGAAAGTCAAGATTAAAAAACACGGATATTACTATACTTTATTTGACCATAAACAACCATGCTGTTTTATTGAAAAACATTTTTACAGAAAAATAATGACTAAAAAAATGTGGATATTAATATATTCTATGTGCCAAAAAAACCATGCTGGTTTTTTTAAATCATGTTATCTTTACCAAAAAATTATGACTGCACAACATGGATGGATATTAATGACTTTTTGTGAAGAAAACGGGTTTTAAAAATGTCATGGTTTTTTTGGTCAGATAAATATAATAACACTCATGTTTATTTTGTCATGATTTTTGGTAAAAAAAAAATTTTTTTCAAAAAACATGGTTTTTTGATCACATACAATAAATTAATATCCATGTTTTTTTATAAGATGTCAGGACCAAAAAATGAATATTAAAGACTTTTTAGTAAAAAAAACATGTTTTAAAAATAAACAATGATTTTTTTGGTGACATAAAATATGTTAACATCCATTGTCGCGCCCTTACTCCCCGAAGTTTCCGCGGGAGAGAAAAACACCGGAAGAAGAAGGAGCATGTATTGGGCGCGGGTGAATACGTCACTGTAAAAACAAGGGTTATTTAGTTCTACAAATATATCAGCTTGAAGGCACAAAGAAAGTATTCAAGTTTACAACTAAATTAGCTCGGCGGCACAAGGAAAGAACATTCTTTAATGCATTAACCTAGTATCACGATCACAAAGGCGATCAATGCCTCTGCGATATAAACAGTTTCGAAAACAACGCAGATTTCAAGAAAAATAAGAAGCACTGCGAGAAAACAAAATGTAAAATTAAATAAAAAGTTTCTAATCGTCTCCGCTTTTATTACTAGAGCTTAGCTGCTGGTACAACAGAGGTAACCAGTGAGGATTACTCGATTATTCTACCTTTACATCTTTTAAAAATTAGTTATCACTCGACACGACGGAAACAAGGTGGTACGTCTTTACACTTCAAAATACTCACATCTTTATATGCGAGACCTCCGCTACGACACAGACCCTAAGCTACTTTTCATGTTTTACATTGCCTGTAAAGTAAAAGAAATCACATTAAATTTTTATCATACGCACACGCAATTTACAAACCAGACTAGGCTTAACTTTACAAAGACACGAAAGGGGCTCAAGGTCGGCCATTTTTTATAAGGCGCTCGAGGCGCAGCAATACACGACACCTGCATATAGATGACTCGTAAATGCACATGACCTTCAAATTCAATCATAACGCTGCAAATTAAAGCATCTCGGCCCCTTCAATAAATAACGCACTTCTTCGATCTTACAAATGATTTTAATAGGCACAAAATTCATTCTTTAAAGAATCTTCCTATCATCTCAACATATACCCACAAAGTATTAAGAGAACGTTTCAAAAAACGACGGCCATCTTTGCGGCTCAACTTTAGATATTCGAATGACACACACAAAGGTAGAATGGCTATCTACCGTTCTTACAGATATAAAGCACACTTTCACTTCAGTTCCTTACTCTTATTAAGTTCAATCATCACTTAAAAGGGCTCAACACACATTTAAAGCGCAGGCACAAGAGAAATAAAGAGGTCGCTTGAGCACGAACTATCACACCTTGCCCCCGGAAGAGCCTTTGCTATAGTGCGAAGCGAGAGCTATCACAACAAGGGTCGCCAACGAGAATGTTACCAAAAACCCCAGCATACGCTAAAAAAACCCAGATCAGCGAAAAAGGGCGTTAATGAATAAATTTTCTTACCCTTTTTTTATTGTTTTCGTGGTTACCAAGTAGTACAATCGTTGTTGCTCCTTGAAATTAATTGTTTTGCCAACACAATTCATGACTGTAAACCCCAGGAGACAGATAAAAACCCAGATCCGCGGTTAAAACCCCAGAATGCGCAGCCCGCTGAAATAGGACCTACGAAAGGGCAGAGAACTCCAGCAATTAATCCTAATTGCGCGAACAGAGCTAGAACGTTTGAATATGTATCGGAGTTTTTTATTCTTATTTTTAATAAAGATATTATCGACTTCATAAATCGACATTTAGCGACATTAACGATTAACTTTGCTGATGTAATTAAGTTATTGACCTAATATCGCTCATTTCAAAATCACGAATTCGTTCTAGAACTTTTAAGGACAGTCAAATGAGAAGCGGTTCATTTAAAAATGGCGGGCTAAAACCCAAATGACTTAAAGACGGAGAAAGGCATGACATGACATCCATGATTTTAAGACACGATTTTTTATGAAAAAACGTAAAATAAAACCGCATTGTTTTATTGGTCACATAAAATATATTCATGTCCAGGTTTTCTTACACATGATTGTTTGTGACAAAAAACATATTTTAAAAAAAAACAGCATGGGGATTTTAGGTCTCATATATAGTCATGTTTTTAGTCATGATTTTTTTTAGCAAAAAAACATTTCTGTGGTCTCATAAATATATTATTCATGTTTTTTAGTCATGATTTTTTAGTAAAAAACATTTTTTAAAAAACTCCATGGGGTTTTTCAGTCATATAAAATAAATTGTTCTTTAATCATGATTTTTTTGTAAAAAAAAACCGCATGGTTATATGTGGTACCAAAAAATATATTATTCATTTTTATTAGTCAGAATTTTTTAGTAAAAACATGTTTTCAAAAAAACAGCATGTTTTTTTGGTCACCTAAAATATGTTAAAATCCATACTTTTTAGTCATTTTTTTTTGCAATGAAAACATGAAAAAAAAAACACAGTAAAAGTAGTGACTGATAACCCACAATTACCTAGAAAGAAATTTTATAAAATTCATGCTATAATAAAAGATATTTCCTCTGTTTCCCTCGATTGGAATTCTGGTTTATAATGGCTAGTTTATGCTGATATTTGCGCACATGCTTACTTGTATATATGTGTACGTGTGCACGCTACGCGTATGACACTCTGTAGAATGCGTATGTATTGCCTCAATGCATAGAAATGCATTCGTGTATGCTAACGAGTTTGGTGTAAGTATGTGCGTGGGTATGTTTGTGCATGCGTATGTGTATATATCTACATGTATACGTGCACATATGTGTGTACTAAACTGACAACTAGCATTTTACTAGAGAAAATGGTCTTTTTTCTGTGCACTCTCAACTTGTAACATTACCTAACTCGTCATCTCTTTATTATTGTAAAGCATTCATGTACAAACTATACATTTGTTCTGCGATCATCAATTTATATTTAAATAAAATGCTTATTAACTAATGACCGGTATGTTAAAATTGTTGAATCAGAAATATAAAACTTATAATCTTCTTGGTCCTCATGCTTATGTGTACATATATGTGTATATATTTACATGTATGTGTGTACATGTGTGTGTACTAAACTGACAACTAGCATTTTACTAGAGATAATGGTCATTTTCTGTTCACTCTCAACTTGTAACATTACCTAACTCGTCATCTCTTTATTATTGTAAAGCATTCATGTACAAACTATACATTTGTTGTACGATCATCCATTTATATTTAAATAAAATGCTTATTAACTAACGACCGTTATGTTTAAATTGTTGAATTAGAAATACAAAACTTATAATCTTCTTGGTCCTCATGCTTATGCGTACATATATATATATATATATCTGTATGTGTGTGTGTATGTATGTATATATATATGTACGTATATATATATGTATATGGATTTGTATTTATATTTTTTATTCATGCTTCCTTAAAATGACACTTTTGAACATTTGCCCAAACAAGCGATTCATATATTATTTCCTGGCATCAATAATTGCGAAGTTTTATGTCATGTACATGTAAACTGTCAAAAGTGTTTTCACCCCACAATGAAAATGCATCATCCATAAATTTGCGTTATCTCTTATAATTATCATTACATGTATTGTCAAATGTAGATTAAGCAAGATTAGGAGTACATTGCCCTCAATCATTTATTTTCGACTAGTGACACGAGTTTTTCAATACTCGTGTGTGTGTATCATCTAAGTGTATTAATTTTAAGATATTTAAAAACCAATGATTGTAATATTGTACAATCTCTATTGGAAATAAAGTTTTTTCTTTCTTTCTTTCTTTCTAGAGGAGTCTGAGAGGAACAGCTGGAGCCCCAGAACTTATATTGATGGAGTCAAAATTCAGAGCTTATTATCTCTACTATGTCTGTTTTTTTTTGTTCACATAAAAATAAAATCAGACATAGTAGAGATAGTAAGCTCTGAATTTTGACTCCATCAATATAAGTTCTCTGGCAAAAAAAAATGCCATCAAATAAAACCATTTTTTGCATCACTAGTTGAAATATAGTCAAGATCAAAGGAGTCACATTTTCTCTTCAATTTAGAAGAACATTAATGAGTGACCTCTTGTATTGCTATTGCAGTTGTATAGTAGGATGAGTTGATGCCATACTGCAGCCTTGAAGGTTATGATTGTTTGTCCTTTACCTTCAGAACAGCGAAGGTCAGGTGGAGACCAGCGAGTTGGTGCTGGCTGGAGTGCCTGGCAGTGTTGGGGCCACTGATTGACTTCTGGAATCTGACAGGTGAGCCTTCATGGCCTGCTCTACTTCTTTGATGCCTCTTTAATCATGTGACTCATTGTTTTTTTTTTTTTGGTTATTTCCTTCTATAGTTTAAGTTTTGTTTAGTTTTGAACTGTCTTCAGTTTCTTGATAAATATAGTAGTGGCCATAATGGTTTGGACAACTAACAACTAGATAAACTGTCATCAATAACTTCAATGCTAAAAGCTGCAGTGAGCTCAATTTATACACTCATGTGAATTCACATGTCTTACCTAACAGGTATTAAAGTCTTAAATCATTTGGTTCAACAAAACACGAGTTGTAAACAAATAAATTCGAACAGTAAAAATTTTATGTGGTCAAAAAAGTTTAGACAAACATTATAGAAACTGAATAAATATTAAAAATGTGCTATTAAGATGATATAAATATCATAATAACCTAATTACCAATTTAATATTTAGTATGGTCCCTTTATTGTCAATATTGGCTTGTCATCTTCTGCTAGAAGATGTCACCAAGTGGCTGCATTCTTCTTGTGTTATTTTTGCCCATTCATCTTGCAAAGCGGTCCACAAATCTTGCAAATTTCCAAAATTCCTCGCCTTTGTCCTTTCTCCTAGAGGTTTCCAAACATGTTGGAATTCAAATCTGAGCTTTGTGCTGGCTAGTCCATAGCAGTGACTTCTTCTTGATCCAGGGATGACTTCCTGGAGCATTGTCTTGCATAAAAATATGGTCTTCAGCTGGAGAGTTCTTGATAACTGGTACTACATGTCTCTGCAGAAGTTCCTTGCAAACTTCTTCGTTTTCTCTTCCTTTCATGCACACTTGCGGATCGGGGATTTTTGCTGAAATGCCGAAGACCATAATGTAACCCCCACCAAACTTGACTGTGGGTTTGACGCACTGTTTAGACAACCTTTTGGCATTTAATTGACGAACAAATCTTTTTCCATCTGATCCAAACAAATTGTGATTCGTCACTGCCACTTGACACACCAGCGGTGCTTGAGCCATCCTCATAGTTAGCCAAAATATCACCAACAACACTTTTAGGTTGCTGATTGTGATGACTATTGCCCTTATTGACAGTTTTTCTTCAAGGCACAATTTCACAATCAACTCACAAACAGAAGCAGGTATAGGCACTTCCTTAGGCAGGTTGATGCGTTGGCTGCTGCCCGGATAATTACACTAGTCTTATCTGGATCAATCTACCTAACTTTCTCTCTGGCAACATTTTTTCACTCAAACATGGATGTAGAAAAGAATAGATGTCCAATCTTTTTTGGCCACATAAAATTTTTCTATTCTAATATATTTGTTACAACTTGTTTTTGGTTCACCCAAATGATGTAAGATTTTAACACCTGTTAGGTAAGACATGAGGCTTTACATGTGTGTATAAATTGAGCTCATTGCAGCTTCTAGTATTGAAGTTATTGATGATAGTTTGTCAAGTTGTTAGTTGTCCAAACCATTATGGCCGCTACTGTATGTTCAAGATTTGATTGCATGTGTAAGATTATTTAAGGCCTTTAAGTTATTCTCAGTTCTTTCATTTCATTTATAAAATTTCAATTGAATCTTAGTTTTTTTTTGTTTAGCTATCTTGAATTTTTGCAATAGTCAATAATTCAAGTTTTTTTATTGATTTAATTTTGAATTATGATTTCCAGCTGATAGAAATTCATGAATCTTCTCTTGTGTAGCCTATGGGATTGCTGACAAGTCACCCATATCTAGAGATGTGACTCAAAAAAACCATGCCGTTTTTTTTAAACACGTTTTTTTACAAAAAAAACCATGGCAAAAAAAATTGATAATATATTTTTTTTTAATATTTTGTCTGAAAATAACTCAGCAGGAAAAAGAACCATATTAAATTATTTGTTTTCATGTCAGATTACAAAATAAAACTGCATACTTCTTGCTTGATGGTTTTCTATGGTTTTATGAAATTTTTCATTCTCTGGGGTTTCATGTTTTGATATTTCATTTATTTTACAATACATGTGAATGACCTTCAACTCCCAAAATGGTGTGTTATAATAACAAATCTATACTTATTGTCATTGATAGAGATGTGACTAATAAAACATGATTTTTTTTAAAACATGTTATTTATTCACAAATTATGACCAAAAAATATGGATATTAATATATTTTATGTGACCTAAAAATGCAATGCTGTTTGTTTAAAAAACATTGTTTTTTTCAGAAAAGTCATGTCTAAAAAAACATGACTATTATTATATTTTATCGGACAAACTTATAAACAAAGAATGCTGTTAATATTGAAATCATATTCATTAGAACTGTACTAGGTCTTAGAATAAAATATCTACAAAGAATCTATTCACTCTATAAAACCTTTCGGAGACCAGGTCCATCCTCAGTAAGTCATTCAGTAAAATGTGGCAAAATGGACAATGAATTTTCACTGTTTGTTTAAAAAACATTTTATTGAGGATGGAGCTGGTCTCTGAAAGGTTTTATAGAGTGAATAGATTCTTTGTAAATATTTTATTCTAAGACCTGGTGCAGTTCTAATGGATATTAATATATTTTATCTGACCAAAAAATCCATGCTGCTTATTGAATGTTTTTGTTACAAAAAAGTATGACTAAAAAACACGGATATTAATATACTTTATTTGACCATTAACAACCATGCTGTTTTTTGAAAAACACCTTTTTTGCAGGAAAATCATGACTAAAAAACATGGATATTAATATATTCGATGGGCCAAAAAAAAACATGCTGGTTTATTTAAATCATGTTATCTTTACCAAAAAATCATGACTAAAAAGCATGGATAATAATGACTTTTTCTGAAAGATTAGATTATTAGTTAGTTTAAGCCTCACTATCTGCAACAAAGGCTATCCAAAGAGAGGAAGGAAGAAGGCACCATTTAGTATGGAGTTGAAGAAACGTGGAATCTATGCAGAAAGGGCACAGAAACAGAAAGCTAAGAAAGAAGTTTATGAAACAAGAAAAAGTTGAAGAAGAAAGTAGTAGGTGCTGAAAAACAGGACAGCAGTGAACCGAAAAAAGATGGTCCATAACAAAACAAAACCTATTTCATTTCAACAGAAAAGAAAGCCTACCTAACCTTTAGCTCAGGCCCTTACATAGTCCCCCTGAGAGCGCTAATTCCCATAGATGCAATAGTTGTATCCCCCTGAGGGGGACTTTTTTTGAAAAAAAACATGGTTTTAAAAATGTTATGGTTTATTTGGTCAGATAAAATTTAATAACACATGTTTTTTTAGTCATGATTTTTTGTAAATAACTTTTTTTTTCAAAAAGCATGGTTTTTTGGTCACATAAAATAAATTAATTTCCATGTTTTTTTACAAAGAAGTCATGACCAAAAAATGAATAATAATAACTTTTAAGTAAAAAAAATGTTTTTAAAAAACAATGATTTTTTGGTGACAAAGTATATGTGTGGGGCAAGTAAACACGATGGGAGCTTGGCGGTAGTGTTTATTGATAGCCAGGTGTCATCGGCACAGGTAAGAGCTGATATTTGATTGAGCACCCCAATCTCGAAGAGTTCGGCTTATAAAGGTGCGATCAAGACACAGAACTCAAGAGAAAACAGACATAGATGGCAATAGTAAGTGACGACACATCGCTCGCGCACATCACACCCCCTACGACCCTTTGGATGAGAGACAAACTCAAATTTAAACGGTTAAACAAGAAACCCAAAAATTTTTTTTGCAAAACGAACGAATACCGTTGAACAAATTAACCGCAGTTAACAATAAAAGTTAACAAAAGGTATTAAAAAAAATTAAAGCGACAATCGCTATTACAAAAAAAAAACGATCGTTACTTTAAATTTTCACGCAGCTCATAACCATTCGCCAATACCATTAGTACGTTAATGATTTATTTATAGACATTAAAACCGCAAAAAAAATAATACTGCAAACTTATAGAAATGCCTCAAAAAATTTACGCACCGCAAACACCGCAAAATAGTTTAGTCAACGTTAAAAACACATGATTAATCACCAAAAAAAAAATTAAAAACCTCCACTCCTTACAGCTATGGTTGCACCGGATAATATGAAGAATAGCGACTATAATAAGATAATGTAAAGCACAAAACTTAGCAGGGATAAATACTTGCTTAAAAAATAATCAGCAAAAAGCAATAACCCAAACAAGCAAAAGCACTCAACTGACTTACCGTGCATCAAAAACGGCAGCACGTCGACAGCAGTAAGGATAAAAGTAAAAATAAACAACGCCACATATTTTTGGTACAACGTATCTAAAGCAATAATTTCCGATCATGAAAATGTATAGAATAAAAACCGTCACATCTTCTTACATCACATAACCAAAGAACAAAAAATTAATTTAGATAAAAAAAAACAAATTCCGCAGATTGCACATTAAAAAATTACCGAAATTGAATTACATATTAAAAACATGGGTAGTATTGGAAAACACCCAAAATCGCATCATCTCAAAAACAAAAACAGCTAGAAATTAAATTATTAAGTATAACGCCGCAAATGGGTTAGAGAAAAAAAATACGATAAACTGAACGCTTCAGAATTGCGCGCTGACATTCGGAGTAGTAGTAATACATAGGATGAAATACTTACTTAAAGTTAAAAACTTATTCCTAACAGAACATGTTATATTAATAAACACTCGAAATCATTCACCAATTTTTTCACCGCTCGTAAATCTTCATTTCACACATTTTGATTATTAAATTTTCAATTATTTTTTTTCCATCTACTTCACTGGTTAATTTCATAATTTCAATCGACCTAATTTATTGCTAACTTTCCATCTATTTCACAATTAATTTTTCAAATTTTTCAAATTTTCCATGTCGTCAGGGACATGGACGGCCATGTCGTCCCCCTTCCCGTGGACGTCCTGCCCGCCTAATGCTAGGCAAGTTCACGATGACGAGGTCCCTTGCGATGTTAATCATTGTTGATCCTGATTGGCCCTTGGCGGCCTCCCTACCGCGCGTCCGCGAGAGAAAAAATCCTCGCGCTGCGTAAGCATCTTCACTTGCTTTTTTAGATGGTAAAGGATTGTGGCTAATCCCATGGTAATCAGGATTAACAACATCAACGCTATGTCGGTGACGTTATCAGGCAACAGGTCCGTTCTTGTCACCGAGTTTTCCCGAATCCAATTTTCATTCACATTAGAGGAGTGTGTTGACAACGCAATAACCAGTGTATCAACATCGATGCTGCTCTCGGCGTTGCCCATGATGCGCCTCGCACACCTGAAAAGGAAGGATACAGAACCGATTAGCATGACCAACATAAAAACAGAACAACCTAACTCGCAAACCTAAAAAATTTTTTAAAATGATAAATGTTCATGATAAATGTTCATGATAAAGTTCATCGAACCCGTTGGTCGAGTAGCCACCAACCAGTGTATGAATTCTAATTAAATTTTTGCTGATCGCCGAACATTCCGGCTGAACAAATAAAAATAAAAATAATACTGTGAGTTGCGCCGCAGCGTCAAATCAGCTTATCTCACAGGATAAACTGCCGCCTCAGCGATTGCATTTGGCAGTCGGAGAATCCGCTCACTATTAAAAAATGTCAATTCAGCGACATCTCCAGACTATGAATTTTAACGTTGTAAGCGAATTAAAAACAAATGAAGCATCTTAGAGGCAGGGGTTATCAACCCTCAAGGTTAAAATGGATAGTTGCACATTCCTTTTAACCTCAGGTTTACATTAAGTATGATGCCAAGTTAAACTAAAACAACGAGGTACAAAAAGCTGTAAACATAACACATAAAATATAATATACGGGTTAGTGGAAATATTATGAAACACAACGCATATTGCACAGCAAAACTCCTTAACCTATGATCATTAACCTTAATGCAACTGTTAAACAACGTAACGTAGGAAATCGTAACTCGTCGAGTTGTTGCGTCGTCAAAAGCGTAAGTCGTAGAATGAACACGTCAATTCAACTCACAGCTTAACCTTCCTCAAGGGTAATAAGTGATTTAGGTTACTTTTATAAATTTTGGACCCAATTTTAACCTCGGCCCAATTTCTTTTGACCTTTTGAACCACAGCCGGCCCGAGCCACGTCAACTCTAGTTTATGTTTTTTGTCGTGATTTTTTAACAGAACCCGATCCCCCACCTTCACGTCTTTATATCGACGCTTGATGTTTCTGTAAAGGTTTCTTTCAGTTGTATTATTTATAATCAAGTTTCTAATATTTTCTACCGTCCGGGCGGCTTCTTTTGCTCGAAAATTTACTAAATCCAATTCATCATAACTGTAAGTTACAGAATTAAAATTCTCTGACTGATAGAATGCGCACGTATCTCTATTAAACATTACGAAACTAGGAGTTTCGCCTAATGTAGAATTCAATTCGTTGTTTAATGCATTTTCAACGACCTCGAGCATCTGATCCCACTCTGCATGAGGGAGCGGATTAACATATAATTTAAGTAGATTGGTTATTTTTCTGTTGTTTCTCTCTACTATAGCGTTGGAATGAGGGCTGTATGCCAATACTTCTTTTTTAGCGATGGCATGCACATTTGCAAACTGCTTGACCGCCACAGATTTAAATTCTAAAGCGTTATCCGTAATCAGAGTTTTGGGAAATCCTAACAAGGAAAAACAGTTACTCACACACGAAATTACTGTCTCCGTACGACGATTAGAAATGGCATACAACCTGCAAAACCTAGAAAAAAGGTCGATAATAACTAGGATGCATTTATTGCCATTATCTGTTACTTTTAGTGGACCGAGGGTACAACCTCAAACGGTTCTTTCGCTATCGGAGCGGTCAAAATTTTAATTGGAACCGAAGGTCTTGCCTTAATTAATTTACAAACTTCACAATCCTTTACAAATTTTTGCACAATTGTTTTTTCCAAATGATTAAAATATTTAAGCTTAAACTTAAACAATGTGTGTACGTCATCCGTATGGTACATCGCGTGAATAGCTAAAATAGCCTTACCCATCAAAGAGTTAGGTACCACTGCTGTCAAAATGGTGCTAGGTCTGTAGTCAATTTGTCTACGTCGATATAGAATGTCATTCAAAATTTAAAATTTCTGTAGGTCTGGAATTTTCGAAATACTACCGTGCAGTAAAGCGCCCTTCACTTCCATGCAAAATGGGTCTTTTTCTTGTTCGTCAATAAATTCTTTTATAGTCCAAGAAATTTCCTCTTCTTTTGGTACATAGTCTAGAAGCTTGGGACGAGTCTCTTTGTTTTCTGCGTCGTCAGCACTGTCTCTAGGCGGCGGGTCAACTACCTCATGTCTCGTCATCATGCCTTTTTTCTGTGACCGAGTCTCCACAATGCAAACGTCGGATTCAAGCGCGGATTCCAGAGCATCACAAAGCTCTAGTTCTTTAATGGTTAATTTCTCATTGCTTACAGGTAAACTGCTCAGGTAATATGCTACTACATTTTGCTTGCCGGGTAAATATTTAACAACTGGGTCAAATGAATGAACGTTTATACACCAACGTGCCATGTTTGTATCTTCAGGCAGTTTTTTGTGAAAAGTGGAGCCAAGGGGCGGTGGTCTGTGTAGACCCTAATAGGGTATCCAGTAATTAGATATTTAAAATATTTTAAAGCCGAAAAAATCGCGAAAAATTCTTTCTTAGTGGTTGAATATCGCCTCTGGCTAGAATTCAAATTTTTACTATAATAAGCCACAGGTCTCATAATTCGATCACTTGAATCATCTGTCTGCATCAGGACGGCTCCAATTCCAGAGTTAGACGCGTCCGTAAATACGTGGAACTCCTTAGTGTAGTCAGGATGTCATAAAACTGTGTCAGACGTCAGAGCAGATTTGATAAAAGTAAAACTCTTCTGGCATTCGTCAGTCCACGTATAGCCAACATCTTTCCTTAACAGATTGTACAGAGGGTGAGCTACCTCAGCAAAATTAGGCAAGATATTACGGAAATAATTTGCTAAACCTAGGAACTGTTGCAATTCTTTAACATTTCCGGGAGCTCTGCAGTCTTGCAATTTCTGCGAATATTTACATATAATACCATCTGCGGCAATAATGTGTCCTAAATATTCAATCTCTTTTTTGAAGAAATGGCATTTTTCAAGCTTTAAAGACAAATTACCGGAACGAAGCATGTTAAGTACGCTTCCAATATCAGCCAAATGCTGAATTTTTGTTTTGGAAAATACTAATATATCGTCTAAAAAGACGAATGCTAATTTGCCCAGGATAGGTGGAAGTGCAGAGGTCATCACTCTCTGAAAAACTCCCGGGCTCGTACTCAGTCCGAATGGGACTCGTTGAAATTGATATTTACGATAGTTAACGCTGAAGGCGGTAAACCTCCTACTTTCTTGTTCTAATTCGACCTGATGAAAGGCCGAGCGGAGGTCCAAACTATACCATTTACAAGTTGATTTGCTCCAAATGAATTTTGATTTGCTCCTCGTGAAAATAGAATTGCTCCAAGTGAATTTTGATTTGCTCCTCGTGAAAATAGAATTGCTCAAAGTGAATTTTGATTTGCTCCTCGTGAAAATAGAATTGCTCCAAGTGAAATTTGATTTGCTCCTAGTGAAAATAGAATTGCTCCAAGTGAATTTTGATTTGCTCCTCGTGAAAATAGAATTGCTCTAAGTGAATTTTGATTTGCTCCTCGTGAAAATAGAATTGCTCAAAGTGAATTTTGATTTGCTCCTCGTGAAAATAGAATTGCTCCAAGTGAAATTTGATTTGCTCCTAGTGAAAATAGAATTACTCCAAGTGAATTTTGATATGCTCCTCGTGAAAATAGAATTGCTCTAAGTGAATTTTGATTTGCTCCTCGTGAAAATAGAATTGCTCCAAGTGAATTTTAATTTGCTATTTTTCAATTTTAAATCATTACATAAGTATTTTACTGGCTTTATAATGTTATTTGAAAGAATCTTAGCGAAATTTTTTTTTCTTTGTAAAGTAATTTCATTCCAATAATGCATACAAAGATACAGAGTTTTTGCTGAGTATAATTTACAAAAAATATATATAGAATATAATTTTCGTTGTATGAACCATTAATCATTATCAAATCATTTGACAGAGGAATCGTACCTCAGACACTTTGATCAAGGAAGCATCACAGAGATACTGCCACGTTGCACATTGCTGCACGTCACGTTGCACCTTTTGTAGAGAAGCTACCGTCATCAGCTATAAGTGTCCACCTCAACTCCAAATTTAAACTTTCAGAAATCAAAACCTTCAAGATGAAATATAATAAAACAAGTGCGCGAGACAGACAGAGAATAATAGAAGCCTTCAATAATGAAGAGGACTGGAAGAAAGTTGCGAACGCACTTGGAGTAAATGCTAAGACTGCTTACAGGTGGCTGAAAAATAAGCAACTCTTAGCAAAGAAGTAAGGAGGAAATAATAAGAAGAAATGTCCCGAAATATTGAGGACACTGACATCAGCCATAGAGGAAAAT
Source organism: Morinoia aosen (assembly GCA_030386875.1). Taxonomy (NCBI): domain Eukaryota; kingdom Metazoa; phylum Arthropoda; class Malacostraca; order Amphipoda; family Talitridae; genus Morinoia; species Morinoia aosen. The sequence goes on from CM059564.1 coordinate 79,024,300, forward strand.
GTTTCGATTACCCTCTCACAACTTCGTAGAAAAGTACAAGAAGATCACGACATTGACGTGTGTGTTAATACGATCAAAAATTGGCTCGATGGTGAAATGTTTTCCGTCAAATTAGTGAGACCAAGCATTGATAGAATGAATAATGAAGCGAACAAAGGAAAACGCGCTAGATACATGGAACAATTTTTCAATGTGAGATCAGAAGGTAGGACTCCAGTCTGGGTTGATGAAACAAATTTCAACCTTTACTGTAAAAGAAACGAAGGAAGATCAAAAGTTGGTACGAGAGCTTCAGTGATTCTTCCGTCCAGCAAAGGCGCAAATCTGCACATCATTGGAGCAATGACAAGTACCCAATTGCTTCTAACCTCGACTCGCCGTGGCTCGTTCAAACGACAGGATTGTCTGCAGTGGTTCCGGGAGCTCATAGATGCATGTCGTCAGAACGGGATTGACCATCCTACTTTCATAATTGACAATGCTCCGGCTCATTCTATATAGTCTTGAAGGGCTAGAGACAGAATATCCCAGTATTCAGATACTTCGTTTAGCTCCCTATTCTTATCTGCTAAATCCAATAGAGTTGGTTTGGAGCCTAGTGAAGAGTCACGTAAAGAGGCACTTGCGTGAAAGGATGAATGCAATTCTTGAGATAGCACCAGGTGGAGCATTACCAGTTACTGAGCAAAGGATGCGAGAGATGGAGAACATCGCAGTTGAAGCCCTTGGACTTGTCAACCCCGGCATGTTGCTCAACTTTACCAACAGGGTGGAGAAGTACTACGCTGCCGCAACTCGTCAAGAAGACCTTATAGAAATATGTTAATGCGAAAATAACTGTCAAAACTTGTGCAGACGTTGTAATGCATGCTTACTTTTCTGTTTGCCTTGCTTTGTTATGACTTTTCAGCAGCATTATTCTTTTGATCATATTACTGTACTTTATCATCAAAATGCGTTTTTACACGAGTTATTGATAAAACCTCTATATATTTATTGTTCTTTTTAATTCTAAAACACTTTCTATCAATATATTTTCCAATCCCGCTAGGGACTAATGATGATAATAATAATTGTTTATTCGATAGGGCCGGATAATCTACCGGATAATCGTCGGTAGGATTGTTAGATTAGTCGTAAGTTTTAGCCTCCCAGGTAGGGAGGCTAAAACTAAAACCGGGTTGGGAGGCAGCAACAAATGCTATCCAAAGAGAGGAAGGACGAAGGCACCTTTTAGTAAGAAGTAAAGGGAACTCGGAATCTATTCAGAAAAGGCATATACACAGTAAGATGAGAAAGAAGTTCATGAAACAAGATCAAAGTTGAAGAAGAAAGTAATAGGCGTTGAAAAAATACAGGACAGCAGCAAACTGAAAAACATTGTCCGTGACAAAACAAAAACTTATTCTATTTTAACAAAAAGAAAGCCTACCTAACCTTTAGCTTGGGCCCTCTCATTGTCCCCCTAGGTGCACTAATTCCCTTAGATACAATATATAGTTGTATCCCCCTGAGGGGTCATAGGTAGGAAATAACCCTTGGTTAATACAGCTACTTGATGATCGTCGGTAGGTTACCGGTTGAACATGTGATCCTAATACCCTGCAAATTATTGAAAGTCCTTTTGCTTATATGCCTTTAAATGATCGATTAATTAATAAGCTAATTAATTAATCTTTCTGCAAAATTTTTTAAAATTAGTTACTTATTAATTACCATTAATTAAAAAAATAGAGTATTTTTACAACAATATATAACAAAAATATATAGCATTTTATAGAAATGGTTTTTAAATAGGTTCATTTTTCAATAGGAAAAAGCGTTTGGCAGAGTGCCTGAGAAATGGTTGTGTCTACTTATAAGAATGTGATTGCTGCCTGCAGTCCTATGTTGGAAGTACCACACTCCAGCAATTTATTCGTCACAGCCAACACTCTTGTGTCTCCAATAGAACCGGCCGTCCCTACTCATCTTGCTCCCTGGCAGCCATCAGAGATCATTGCCATAGTTCAAACCACCCTTTCAAAAATTCCAATTTCTCCACACTTTGTAGAACTGTAGAGCAATTTGACCCTAGAATTATGGAATCCTTCTTCAATTTTACCCATAGACCTCAGCTAAATATATAGTGATCAAAGTGTGATGAAATTAAATATCGCCCAAACTGTGTAAATATGAGTGTGTTTGAGTGAGTGTGTGTGTGTGTGGGTATATATGTGTGTGCAGTTCGGTTACTTTGTGTAGATGTTATTGGGGTTTGGTTTGATTGCCAGAATTTAGGTGTACTTATGGTCAGGAATGTTTAGGAGAAATTGTTTTTATTTTTTACGGTTAGGCATAACTATATATATATATATATATTTTTCGATGTAGGTATAGTGATATTAGGTTCTTATATATAATTTTCCGCAATTTGTTCATTATTGTTTTTCGTTTCGAGTTTTACAGCACTGATGATGGAATCATAGATTCCGAAACGTTTGCAATTAAAAGAATGTTCCCTTTTATATTGGTTCTTCTTTTCATTTTTCATATTAGATTTCCCAAAAATCGCCCTTTTAATTCTAAAAAAAATATTATTATAATTATTCTACAATATATAGCAATATATAGTGTTTTAAATATGTTGAATACGCAAGCTAATAAATTAACCGTAAGTTTGAGATTAAAACTATAGCAATCTAAAAATCATTTGAATCAATTGCAAATTAAACAAGAGCAAATCAAAATTCACTTGAAGCAATTCTATTTTCACGAGGAGCAAATCAAAATTCACTTGGAGCAATTCTATTTTCACGAGGAGCAAATCAAAATTCACTTGGAGCAATTCTATTTTCACGAGGAGCAAATCAAAATTCACTTGGAGCAATTCTATTTTCACGAGGAGCAAATCAAAATTCACTTGGAGCAATTCTATTTTCACGAGGAGCAAATCAAAATTCACTTGGAGCAATTCTATTTTCACGAGGAGCAAATCAAAATTCATTTGGAGCAAATCAACTTGTAAATGGTATAGTGAACCACGCGTTACCTCCCTAGGTCGACAATATTTCGTCTATTCTGCGTATCGGATAAGAGTTTTTAACTAAAACTTTATTTAAAGCACGAAAATCTATTACGGGACGAAGGTCCCCTGATTTTTTCTTAACAACGATGACAGGAAAATTGAAGTCTGAACTAGATTCCTCAATTATACCCTGCAAAAGCATGTCATTGGTGATTTTCATCACTTCTTCCTGATACTTATGTGGAATTCTGTATGGTGCTAAATTTAGTACAGGCGCTCCCGGTTTCAACTGAATCCGGTGCTTCATAATGTTCGTAACGCCTATAGCTTCTCCTTCTAGTGTAACCACATCTCGAAATTCATTTAATAATTTTACTAAAGGTAACTGCGTGTCCTCTTCATCACAAGAAACCTCATCATTTGTTAAACAACGTCGTACTTCCTGCTTTCCTCCACACGATACACCTACTTGTGCATTAACTCCCAACTTCTCGTCATCAACTCCTTCGAGAAATTGATTTCTACCGCGAGCGTCAGCATTCAACCCAAGTTTTCCTTCAGCTATGGTCTTAATTCCACCACCAGCCGCGACAACCTGCATTGTATCCGACCCTGTGTCAGAATTTATTTCAACATCATTAGCGTCTCTGAGTGCTGTTTCTACACTCGTCAAATACATTTCGCTCTCAATATCATCAGCTGCAATTAACTCAATATTGCACAACATCGTATTCTCGGTTAGATAAATCGCATCTTCTTGTGCATTTAGAACCATCACGGGCACCACGCCGTCGTCTTCTATACGAACTATGGAGTCAGCCACAAAGGCTCCATTTCCAAGACATCTTTTCAAAATCATATACTCTCCTGGATTTTCTTTTTTAATGAAACCGTACACTACCTTCATCGAGTTACCAGGCACTTCCACCTGAGTGCAATAAACTATCAACCGCCTTGAGCACTGTCTCGCCTCAGCCGCGGTCACAATTTTTTTCTTCTCTCCGCAGTTACTATTTTTAGCTGGGTGACTGACCCTGTCGCTCTTTCTCACAATAGCAACTTCTCCGCTAACGTTACTTTTGCCATTAATACCCTTTACCGTTAGACGACTCGGCTTAACGTCTTCGTTCAAGTTCTTAACCTGCTTATAACTTATTAGGCATTTTTCTGAGCCGCTGTCTAGCAAGGCACTCAAATACTGATCATTGTTTTTTATTATTATTGTGGGTTTGTTGCTTTCTTTAAACGCCACCAAACCAGTGCCTTTTTTATTGCAATTCCCCTTTACGACACTAGCAGAGAAATAAGCCTCAACTGCTTTGCTTCGCTCTTGTCTATCCGCAAGCTCTTCGTCTTGCAATAATTTATACCTATTTTCACATTTGAACAAGGGATCAATGAAGGATTTGGTTGTCTCGGTGGTATCTGGACTTTCGACCACAGCTTCTAGATTAACGAGGGTGCTGTTGTTGACCTCGGGCTCAAACAAAATCAATTTCTTCCTGCTACCCTCTACCTGTTTCTATTCTTTGCTTAAAAAATCCCGAGCACCCGGCTCGGCATCTGCAAAATGGACTTCAATCCTACCGCGCGTTATGCTCCCTCAGTATACATTACCTCCGCGTAAACTTCCCGTGGCTCTACAATATTTCACTAAATGTGCTCCACCACACGCAAAACATCCTCTCCCATTAACCTGACCTCTCTGTAATCTACCTCTACATTCAAAATGACCAACCACTGAACATGAATTGCAAATGGAAAACCTCGTTTTTCACCCGAAGTTTGACTGAAACTAGGACCTGAAACTTGCCCAAAACTAGAACCACTGTCTGTCCTCACGGCATTGCACTCCAAATACCCATTTGCTAGGTCTCCTACGTAACCACTAAATTCTCTCGCTCTCCCACGAGGATTTCGCACCCAGGGTCTAGGACCTGCAATCCTGCGTGGTCCTACACGATTCCTACGGTGGGTTCCGAAATTCCCATAGAAAACTTCACTCTCCTGAAAGGAATCCTGCGCTTCAACGCAGTCATCAAGACCATAAGATACATCAGCTACATAACTTTCACTGTTATTTCGGACTGGGTACGGGGCCGCAATGATTTTCTTGTTTTCAGCTTGACTCCTAACAGCTGCAATTAACCATGCCAGTGGCTCTTATGAGGAACCAATTTGACACTCGAAAACTTTCTTCGCAAATGATTGATCCAACAAAGGACCCAAATTAGTTAAAGCGAGACTGTACACAATGCTGTCTGCGACAAATCGTTTGAGTTCTGCCTGCGTTGTGCAAGCTTGGTAGTAGGGATGACGTTGCTAACCATACGTATTTGAATTTAAAACATGATCAGACAGTTTACGTATTTTTGCAAAAACTGTTACTAATTATGCTGCCAAGGCATCATTGCGGACCAGTTGGAGTTCATTTAAATCGCATGCAAGGGCGTGAAGCGACTTCTCACCCTTGCACACGTAAATGTCGTCCAAAATTTTTACAACCTCATCAAAGGTGTAATTTAGATCACTGTTAACTAACTTAGTCACTACAGAGTTGAAGTCACCCACTTGCTTATGGGCAGACCGCACAAGGAATTCCTTCTTTGCATTATCACTATTGACCTCTGGCAACAGTGATATATAGGCCTTAAGGTTCATAATATGCGTCGTCCACGTCTTATTCTCAAGGAACTCCGGTTCGGCAATCCTGCGTCTCCCACGGAAGGTGGGGATTTCGGCGCTCGACATTATGGTTCCTACTCTGGGAGGCATGTTTGCCACTATATCGCGAGCTAACTGAGTACTATCATTATTATTACTAGTGCTACTAGTGCTAGCACTAGCAGTCGGGGTAGTCATTGTCGAAACTTGAGTAGTAGTAACCGTTGGATTACTTATTATGCCACTCTTTGTTATTGTGGGCTCTGTGCGAACGAATTCCGGTTCGCTATCCGAAAAATCTGACATGGATCCTACTACAGAACTATTTCAAGAATTTTCCTATTCACAATCAAAGATATGCAAAAAATAATGTCGCACCTCGCAAAACAAAAGAGAAAACAAAACACATCTAAATTCAAATAATATACACTAAAAATCAAACAATGGTGTACACAATCCTCACTGATCTTTGGAAAGGTAAAAAACTTCAAGAAATATAATCTCCAGACAACTTCTTGAGCTCTCCAGACGAACTTAGCAACACTCTAGTACCTTTGAAAAGACTTGAAAAAAATCATATCAAACACCGAAACGTTTTTACCGTTTTACTTATTGGGGTAATTTACTTATTGGGGTAAAATCATGAAACCTAACCCCTTGTATCAAAACTTGACAGCACCACAAAAACAGTATGCACTTACTTGGCAATGAAACAAAAGGGTTTCGATAATCTGCTAATCCAAGGGACTGCGTGACGCAGTGCGTCTCACTACGTACAATAGATGACTGACCGTACTGACAGGGACAGAGGCTGAGAGCCTTGAGTGCTTACCCGCACTGCGGTAGAGAAAAAAACTCGGGCAGCAAAGCTCTCCGGTACACACGCACTGAAGAAAAAAGATTCAGGAGAACACTTAACTGCAATAAAAAAGAGTCGGGCTGCTGTGTAAGATGCCTCTGGTGCTCGTTGTCGAAGTGCAGGGCAAAAATGCGCTGGGACACAATGGCTGGGAACGATGCTGAAGAACGTAGTTGTCAATTAAAATGGCTTAAAATAGTGACTCTTTGTTCTGATCGTCACTATTTAACCCCTGCTACTGTTTATTTAATTTAAAATGAGTTATTGTACGTAGTAATGTATCCACACTCAAGTTATTGTTCAAAGAAAATTGTTTCTTCACTGATCACTCGTTGCTGGGGATGCGGCTATTGTCACTTCAAAGACAATTTCAATATCTTCTCCTGCCTCGTACACAAGTATTCGAGTGCGAAATGGGGACCCAATATTCAGCCAAATCGTAAATTCGGTGTAAGCCTCCACCAACGCTTCCACTGGTAATTGAAACCAAATACAAACACTGATGCTCGCGGCTGCCACAGTTGGTTATTGTTTTCGTTACACATTTGAGACTGTATAATGTTCCAATTGGACACTTCTTATCCTCTTAAATAATTATACACGCGCACGTGAGTTCGGTTCACCACAGACTGTGCCACCAATGTGTGGGGCAAGTAAACACGATGGGAACTTGGCGGTAGTGTTTATTGATAGCCAGGTGTCATCGGCACAGGTAAGAGCTGATATTTGATTGAGCACCCCAACCTCGACAAGTCCGGCTTATAAAGGTGCGATCAGGACACAGAACTCAAGAGAAAACAGACATAGATGGCAATAGTAAGTGACGACACATCGCTCGCGCACATATATAAATATCCATGATTTTAGGACACGATTTTTATGAAAAACACGTAAAATAAAACAGCATGGTTTTTTAGATCACATAGAATAAATTCATATCCAGGTTTTCTTACACATGATTGTTTGTAAAAAAACATGTTTTTAAAAAGAACAGCATGGGGTTTTTTAGGTCTCATAAATATTTTCATGTTATTTAGTCATGATTTTTTAGTAAAAAAAAAAAAATTTTTTAAAAACTGCGTGGGGTTTTTTAGGTCACATAAAATATATTGTTTTTTAGTCACGATTTTTTTTAAAAAAACAGCATGATTATATGTGATACCAGAAAATATATTAATATTCATTTTCATCAGTCAGAATTTTTTGTAAAAAAAAACATGTTTTTAAAAAAACAGCATGTTTTTTATTTACCTAAAATATATTAATATCTATGTTATTTAGTCATTTTTTGTAATGAAAACATAAAACAGAAACCATACAGTAGAAGTGGTGGCAGATAACCCACAATTACCTAAAGGAGTCTTAAGAGGAACAGCAGGAGCCACAGAACTTATATTGATGGAGTCAAAATTCAGAGCTTATTATCTCTGCTATGTCTGATTTTTTTGTCACATAAAAATAAAATCAGACATAGTAGTGATAGTAAGCTCTGAATTTTCACTCCATCAGTATAAGTTCAGTGGCTCCTCCTGTTCCTTTTAGATGCCTCTAGGTAATTGTGGGCCATCTGCCATCACTTTTACTGTATGGTTTCTTTTTGATGTTTTTATAACAAAAAAGTGACTAAATAACATGGATATTAATATATTTTAGGTGTCCAAAAAAAAACTAAACATAAACCTAACAAAATTTAGGTGTGTGCAAAAAAAAAAAAAAAAAAAAAACACGTAAAAAACAAGTTTTTTTTGCTAAAAAAAACGCCATCAAGTAAAACCCTTTTTTTGCATCCTAACCATATAACAATTTTGTAGTTTTCCTTGATCTTCTGTTATATTTTGCTCATTCATAAGGTTTGTTGTCAGTGTTCCTAAATTATAGACTGTAGTTGGTGCTATACTGGTCTTGTGGAACCTTCATCATTTTTGTTTGAGGAGCCAGACATTTAAGTGTTCTGTGGGAAAATCTCCCACATGCTCATGAGGTGCACTAGTCAGTCGGAACCGTGGCGTGAAGTTGGGCGAGTCGCTTTGCTTCTTTCTGTTGTTTTCAGTCGTTTGCAGTCAGTGGGAAGTAATGTCGGTGGAGTTTTTCAATTTTTAGTTAGGATTTAAGGTGAGCGCTGGTCTGTTGCTGCATTGGAGTCGTCCTCCCGGTGTCAACCCTCTAATTTGTCACAATACCTAAGTATCCCTAATTTCTTGCTGCTTCTGTGTTTCAACTATTGTTACGTTTGCGTGACTGTGGCTGTTATTCAGTTTTTGCTTATTTTTGGGTTTAATTTATTCTCTTAAAGGTGTTCAGGGTTTTAAACATTTAACTTTAAATATTGAATTGACGGCATAGTGCCGATACTATTAGGGATTGAGCTTTGCTCAAATCCCATTGAACTTGAATTGAACTAACGGCATCTCGCCGTACTATATTAGAGATTGAGCTTTGCTTATATCTCAGTGAACCTAAACTCTTTAACATCAGCTCCTAATACTTGGATGTGCTTCTACTACTCATCCTTGAGCTGTTTTATTAAAATTCGCTTCCTCTGGGCCTATGACTTTCAACCGAATTAAAACCTTAAACTATTCTTTCTGTCCTTACCTGAACACCTGCCTTTGACTGTTTTCCTCTAAATTTCCTAACATTCTTCTAAAAGTGGTATAATACTCACCAAGTGTGGCAATAAACTTGGGTGAGTTATTGCAGGTTTAATTTGTCCATATTGATTCTGACTCATTTGAAATTGTTTGTTTTTGTTTGCTCTTGTCCGCGTCAACGTCAGCAAACAATGTCCGCGTCAACTGTCACCGTGGACGCACGCTCCATGTTACCGGAGCTAAATTGTTTCAGAATGTGAGGGAAGAAAAACTCCACGAAGTACGAAATTAGAACTGTGTGTCCGTGAATGTGCCGTCTACCTAACTAAATGGTAAAAGTGAACTTTCAGTGTTTCGGTGATTCAATTATGATCATTTTAACAAGCAGATCAGAGTGGCGAGATGTGAAAACTTAGTGATGCCTTCGCAGTGCCGGTGAGGGCAGCGCGAACAAGCTTACCCCTGGCCCCTCCATCTCCACTCCATCCCTCCAAAACACCTCCACTCTTAACGTGGAAGGACAAGTGCCGTTATCTCCAGAAACAAAATAGAAAGTGTGCTCTGTCAAACTCGCATCTTTGGAAAATAATGGTGACCATTTTTTGTGAACTATTTTTGTTACAATAGAGCATGAATGTTGAAAATTTCTAATGTACTCATTCAATTTTTGATTAAAAAAAATTAGCTTACCTCATGTTCTTTTGATGGACAATTTTGGTTAACTATTGACGTTAAATGTGAGAAGGATAAAAAACTTCTTCTTCTTTGAAGGAACTTTTAAATATAAAAATTAAATAAATTTGATCCAGAAACTTCGGGAAAAACTTACCATGTTAAACATAGTAAGCCTGTGTTCACAGACAGAGCATAATTCCACAATGTGAAGTAAACTTGAACAATCCGACGTTTCTCGAAAAGTTCACCAGAGCAATCTCCTGATGGAAGAGTTGAAGTTCTTTTTCTTCTTTTCTTCTTCTTTTTTTCTGTTCTCTTTTCTTCCCCAAGCAGAACAGCAAGCAACGCTGCTCTGCCGACCGCAAGCATCCTGCCCCCTCCTCCCGCTCACACTCTGTCCTCCTCTGTCTTACACCCCAAGCCCCCCCCCTTGCTTTCCTACTGGCAGTCTCTTTTTATCTACCTTTAAAAGGCGAGGTCTTCTACTTTAACCCAATGAACAAATTTTAATTTTTCTTCCTCTCTATCAACGTCACAATGTATCAATATAGAACTCGTTCAACTACTCGGAAGGTTGCTCCATCTGAAAAAACATCCTCCAGTACAGCTTCGCACGAAAAGCTCAGTAAAAAGCGTCAAGCACCAGCCATAAAGCGGAAAGGCAGACCTAATAAATCCGCCCCTGTGAATCCATCTGTTCAAGGTCCTCAAACACTCAAAACGAAAAATGCTTCTCGGACGTTCGTGAAGTCTGGTATCAGCAAGTGTTTCTCAGCCCCTGAAGCATCACTAATGACTGCAAAATCAGAGTCATCTGACACGGGCGAAAATCTCTCAGGCGCTGCTTGTAATAATTCAGCTCCCAGTAATAATTCATCTTCTCAAGTTCTGAAACCTGCTACGGGCACACCCGAAGCGAGTTCAAGAAATTCCGTACAAGCAGCACTCGACTCTCAACCCCACGCTTTGGACTGTGTCCGAGAAGATTCATCGTCCACAAAGCCGAGAATCTTTAGTGAAGAAGATACGTCCTCACTGGCGGAAGCTGCCACAGCACTGCTAGCTCCTTCGTCTCGCCGAAACGATTGCGTCATGGCGACGTCGCCCCTGCCCTGCGTCACTGAGAAAGCTCAAAATCGTTCACCGCTGACGGAAACACCAACGTCATCGTTAGAACGCGATAAAATTTTGGATGTGTGCAACCAGTCAGAGAGTAAAAGGGGTAATTTTAATTATAATTTTAATGATAAATTGTGTGTAGACCTTTCAGGTGGCGAAGTTATGTTTGAAAATGCATACGAAGCAGCTAATACTGGCAGTAAAATACCTCAGAGCGTAAACTGCGAGGATAACGTAAGATTTTCAGTGGAGAAAAATACAACCAGACCTGTTACCGCTTTTGATGGGTACTTACATCCTCTCCAAATGACCAGTTCCCAAACTATTCACGAAATAAATAACACGCTGTCTCTTACAGCTGCATTTCTCAATAAAGCTTTGAGACAAAATTGTCCCCCAAGCCCAGCGTCGATTTCTTCCACTGTATCAAATATTCAAGTGATTACAGAACAGCTTTTTGCTTTAAATTATCGTATCAGCGCTCATGATTTTACGCCAGTTGTAGCTGCGAGTAACCATCCTTATGCGAAATCCCCTTTAGACACTTTTCTCGTTGGAGACAATAGTCTCACAAAAATCAACAAAGATGACATTGATAGTGCATGCAGGATTCAGACCATAACTTCGGAACGTCTAAATGATCTCTATGATGAGATTGAACGCGCACCTCCTTTCAGGAACTATATAATTAAAATTGACGCGGTGTTCCGCGTCAACTGTCACCGTGGACGCACGCTCCATGTTACCGGAGCTAAATTGTTTCAGAATGTGAGGGAAGAAAAACTCCACGAAGTACGAAATTAGAACTGTGTGTCCGTGAATGTGCCGTCTACCTAACTAAATGGTAAAAGTGAACTTTCAGTGTTTCGGTGATTCAATTATGATCATTTTAACAAGCAGGTCAGAGTGGCGAGATGTGAAAACTTAGTGATGCTTTCGCAGTGCCGGTGAGGGCAGCGCGAACAAGCTTACCCCTGGCCCCTCCATCCCCCCTCCATCTCCACTCCATCCCTCCAAAACACCTCCACTCTTAACGTGGAAGGACAAGTGCCGTTATCTCCAGAAACAAAATAGAAAGTGTGCTCTGTCAAACTCGCATCTTTGGAAAATAATGGTGACCATTTTTTGTGAACTATTTTTTGTTACAATAGAGCATGAATGTTGAAAATTTCTAATGTACTCATTCAATTTTTGATTAAAAAAAAATTAGCTTACCTCATGTTCTTTTGATGGACAATTTTGGTTAACTATTAACGTTAAATGTGAGAAGGATAAAAAATTTCTTCTTCTTTGAAGGAACTTTTAAATATAAAAATCAAATAAATTTGATCCAGCAACTTCGGGAAAAATTTACCATGTTAAACATAGTAAGCCTGTGTTCACAGGCAGAGCATAATTCCACAATGTGAAGTAAACTTGAACAATCCGACGTTTCTCGAAAAGTTCACCAGAGCAATCTCCTGATGGAAGAGTTGAAGTTCTTTTTCTTCTTTTCTTCTTCTTTTTTTCTGTTCTCTTTTCTTCCCCAAGCAGGACAGCAAGCAACGCTGCTCTGCCGACCGCAAGCATCCTGCCCCCTCCTCCCGCTCACACTCTGTCCTCCCCTGTCTTACACCCCAAACCCTCCCCCCCCCCTTGCTTTCCTACTGGCAGTCTCTTTTTATCTACCTTTAAAAGGCGAGGTCTTCTACTTTAACCCAATGAACAAATTTTAATTTTTCTTCCTCTCTATCAACGTCACAATGTATCAATATAGAACTCGTTCAACTACTCGGAAGGTTGCTCCATCTGAAAAAACATCCTCCAGTACAGCTTCGCACGAAAAGCTCAGTAAAAAGCGTCAAGCACCAGCCATAAAGCGGAAAGGCAGACCTAATAAATCCGCCCCTGTGAATCCATCTGTTCAAGGTCCTCAAACACTCAAAACGAAAAATGCTTCTCGGACGTTCGTGAAGTCTGGTATCAGCAAGTGTTTCCCAGCCCCTGAAGCATCACTAATGACTGCAAAATCAGAGTCATCTGACACGGGCGAAAATCTCTCAGGCGCTGCTTGTAATAATTCAGCTCCCAGTAATAATTCATCTTCTCAAGTTCTGAAACCTGCTACGGGCACACCCGAAGCGAGTTCAAGAAATTCCGTACAAGCAGCACTCGACTCTCAACCCCACGCTTTGGACTGTGTCCGAGAAGATTCATCGTCCACAAAGCCGAGAATCTTTAGTGAAGAAGATACGTCCTCACTGGCGGAAGCTGCCACAGCACTGCTAGCTCCTTCGTCTCGCCGAAACGATTGCGTCATGGCGACGTCGCCCCTGCCCTGCGTCACTGAGAAAGCTCAAAATCGTTCACCGCCGACGGAAACACCAACGTCATCGTTAGAACGCGATAAAATTTTGGATGTGTGCAACCAGTCAGAGAGTAAAAGGGGTAATTTTAATTATAATTTTAATGATAAATTGTGTGTAGACCTTTCAGGTGGCGAAGTTATGTTTGAAAATGCATACGAAGCAGCTAATACTGGCAGTAAAATACCTCAGAGCGTAAACTGCGAGGATAACGTAAGATTTTCAGTGGAGAAAAATACAACCAGACCTGTTACCGCTTTTGATGGGTACTTACATCCTCTCCAAATGACCAGTTCCCAAACTATTCACGAAATAAATAACACGCAGTCTCTTACAGCTGCATTTCTCAATAAAGCTTTGAGACAAAATTGTCCCCCAAGCCCAGCGTCGATTTCTTCCACTGTATCAAATGTTCAAGTGATTACAGAACAGCTTTTTGCTTTAAATTATCGTATCAGCGCTCATGATTTTACGCCAGTGGTAGCTGCGAGTAACCATCCTTATGCGAAATCCCCTTTAGACACTTTTCTCGTTGGAGACAATAGTCTCACAAAATCAACAGAGATGACATTGATAGTGCATGCAGGATTCAGACCATAACTTCGGAACGTCTAAATGATCTCTATGATGAGATTGAACGCGCACCTCCTTTCAGGAACTATATAATTAGTTACAAAGGTTTGAGCCTCTCGTCCCAAAATCTCACGAAATTGAAAAATTTGATCAGGACAAAGAATCTTCTTTCTCGTATTTATGTGGTGAGTGCCTGCAGTGGGCAGCAATTGTACATGGCATCGAGCCTGTGCAGAAAAATTGGTCTTAAACTGATTCCGCTGCGAGAAAATGTAAAAACCGGTCCTGTTGATGAAGCTTACAACAATGTCCGCACTTGGCCCGTTACGCGAGAAGACACGCATCATTTTCTTCAACAAATTGCTCTAAAATCACCTTTGAGACTAACTTCACATTTTATCTCCTGTGTCAGAAACTCCCATGATCTGAATGAAGAAATTGAATACTCTAATGATTATTCAAAACAGCAAAATGAGTTGAATGATTGTTCTAAGTTGACCGCCTATCCACGTGAAACCTCCAGCAGCACAAACCGATGTTTGCCTTCATATAACAAACCCTCTCCTCCCCTCTCCTCCCGATGTTTGCCCTCATATAACAAGCCCTCTCCTGCATCCGCCACAAACAACAGCGGAGTGCCTACAAAAAATAGGTTTTCATTGCTATCCAATGCTGATGAAGAGGATGAAAAGCCCCTCTCAGACACGAGTATAAATCAACATCCAATCACATACTCGGAAGCAGTAAAATCAACAGGAAGAGAGAAATCGCTGCAAAATTGCAGTCGACAATCGATGGAAAATCCACTACCCAACGGTATGCACAATCATCACCAGAAAAATATAATTGACACGAGCATTTCTCAGTTCTCTGCAAGTCCCCATACGAGAAATCACCACAGAACAGGAATTCAGAGCCAGAAAAACGTAAATTCCCCGCACCTCTCAGAACCTCTTAATGATGAAAAAAGTGCGAAAAAAACGTCTCCAGCCCCATTTGTGAACGCATGAATTCCACAATGGATGAATTGAAACGATCATGGAACATAAAACTGATTCCCACCAAAGACGATGGACACTGCCTCCTCCACGCAGTAGCTCAACTACTTACAAAACAACCAGCATCAAAATGGAATTACAATTCCCTAAAGGCTGCAATCAAAACAGAGAGTAAAGCAAACTACAGCACATATGCTAAGTTTTTTGACAAGAACAGTGGCGACATGCAAAACCTCATAGATAATTACATTAACGAAAAACATTTTGACCAAGCTGCTGTAGACCTTATACCACTAAGCATTTCAAATGTGACAGGCCAAAAACTTCTCGTCCTGGATGAAAAAGATCATTGTGTTTTGAAAATATCAGTCGTTCCCATTTCAGAGTTATCAAATAATAACCCTCCACTACTGCTCCATCGTAAAAACGATCACTACAGTGCTCTTGTCACACAAGGCAAAAATCAGACCGGGGTTACCTCATCTTGACAAAGTGCCGCTGCCCAGCCAAATAGTAGACTTTCTTACATAGCAGATGCTGGGCCAAACACCCTGGGCAACTTAGACAAAATCGATAAATCCCCTGAAGATAGTAGAGATAGTAGTAACCTCGCTACCTTTAAAAAGAGTGCTAATATAGGTAAAATCAAAATTAAGCATGTAAATGCTCGAAGCCTGAATGGTAAATTGGATGAAATCAGAGTAATGTTGGTCACTGAAAAAATTGACATTTTGTGTGTCTCAGAAACATGGTTTGATTCACGAACCCAAAGTTCATTTTTTAACATTCCTGATTACGTGTTGTACCGCTACGATGGCGCTAAAACCAGCCGAGGTAGTGGATCTTGTATTTTTGTGAAAGAAATGTACTCAACATCTTCACTACTAGTGAATAAAGTTTGCGAAGGCATTGAAATGGTTTGGTTAGAAGTGCAAATAAATAAACACAAATCAATAATCATTGGCAGCCTTTACCGGCACCCATCGTCTCCCCTAAATCGAACACTAGATTTCATTGAGGAAACCTTCAAAGAAATCCTTCAGGCAAGAAGATCATTCTTTGCTTTCGGAGATTTCAATGTTGACCTAACGGATAAAAACAATCAGCTAAGCAAACTATTGTATAAACTAAGCTTATCACAAATGGTCAAAGAACCGACTCGCATCACTAAAATCTCTGCAACTCTCCTCGATCTAGCAATCACAAATAATCCCACCGCAATACTTAGTACAGTAATATCACCTTCTATTTCCGATCACCACTCTATAGAATGTGAAATTAATATTGCGAAGGAAAGACAAAAATACCGCTTAATGACCTATCGCTCGAAAAGGCACTATTCAGCAGAACTATTTCAAGAAAAACTACTCGATAGGTCTACCGAATTCCAGAAAATGATGCAATCTGACGATGTTGATATACAAGTGTCAATTTTCAACGAGAACTTCACAGCAGCTCTCGACGAATGTGCACCTTACGTCACCAAAAAAACCAAGCCAAAACGAACTGTTTGGATCACTGACGAAGTTAAAGAGATGAGCAGAATAAAGAAAGCTAACTTGCGAGAGTACAAAAACAATAGATCAAACAGTACCTTATACAAGAGATATAAAGAACATGAAAAAATTCTTCGAAAGAAAATCACTGAAGCGAAACAAACTCACTTCCACCAGGCACTGATAACGGCTAAAAATAACCCGAAGCGAACTTGGGAAATCATTAGTGAGGTAGCCCCATATAAAAATTTAGATCGAATAAATAATTTTGAAAATCCCTTGGCAACAGCCACGGATTTCAACACATTCTTTTCAAAAGTAGGGCTCAAGTTTTCAGTGAGGTGTGTACCAATCCAGATGAAACGACAATTGAAAATTCATGCCCCACTGCACCCTCGAGGACTGATGTCAAGTGGAGACCACGCCCTGTCGATTTACCAGAGTTACGAAACATCTTATACTCACTAAAAAACACAAAGGCAGTTGGACATGATGGTATCAGTCTTCAATATATCAAAGACAGTTTCCCTGTTACAGCACCATGGATTCGTCTGATAATTAATACATCAATAGTAACCAATACGTTTCCAAACCAATGGAAACACTCCATTATTAGACCGTTGCACAAAAGTGGTGACCTAAATACAGCATCAAACTACAGGCTTATCAGTCTTTTGCCTGTCATGTCCAAACTACTGGAGAAAGTGGTGACAAATCAACTGTCATTTCACCTGGATGAGTCAAATTTACTCCACCAAAATCAATATGCCTATAGAAGAAATACTAGCACTCAAGACGCTCTGCTCAATATATCTGAAAAAATATACAGTGACATCGATCAAAAGAATGTAACACTCTTGCTACTACTCGATCTCTCTAAGGCGTTCGATAGCGTCCAACATGAAAGACTTCTACGTAAAATACTGAACTTGGGAATAGACACGCAATGGTTTGAAAGTTACTTGTCAAATCGATCTCATGCAGTCCGCATAGAAAACAAATTGTCCCCATTCATTCAAAACAATTTTGGTGTTCCCCAAGGATCCATTCTTGGTCCGCTACTGTTTTCTATTTTCATTAATGATTTCCCTCCAATGCCTTCTAACACACGGATTTCTATGTATGCAGATGATGTTCAAATTGCAATAACAAGTTCTGTATCGGAAATACCACAGACGCAAATTAAAGCCGAAACTTTACTGACTAGCCTGAAATCATGGTACGACCGAAATGGTCTCAAATTAAATGCTAACAAAACACAATGCATCATTTTTGGATCCAAAGATGCAATTAAAAAAACTTCAGATCTTACTCTTGCAGTTGGAAATGATAAAATTGATGCATCAGAAAAAGTTAAAAATCTAGGTATCTGGTTCGATAGAAATATGTCCTTCAAATCTCACGTTGAGACTACTTGCAACAAAATCTACGGAACTTTAATGTTTTTTCATCGAATAAAAAGTATGCTAGACGAAAAATCCAGATTATTAGCCATTCAATCCCTTGTGTTATCGCGCATTGACTACTGCAGCCTAGTATGGGGAGACTTACCTCAATACCTTCAAAGGGACTTACAAAAATGCATGAATTTTGCAGCCAAGGTGGTATGCAACGGTAATTTCAAAAGACGTGATCACGTAACCCCTCTCCTCAATAAACTCGGCTGGATCCCTATCCAAGAAAGGCTCCTCATGCAGAAGGCCCAATACGTATTCTCCTCGTTATATCTTCCTCAGAGCAATGCTGAGATAGTGCGTTTCCATCCACCCACTGTAACCAATCAAAAACCGAACAGAAACAATAATGTCTTAGTCAACTATCGTTCATCTCACTTAGGGCAGAAGGCTCTGTCCATATCAGGCGCCTTACTGTGGAACAAACTTCCCCTGAGTATTAAAGTCCCTCAAAGACCGAGAGAATTTAAAGCCAAAATAACTCGTCATCTTGTGTCTCAATAATAATCCTTAGTTACAGAACATACTGAATGAGTACTGACGAATCTCATTTACCTGGTATCTCCATTGCTGAACAATCTCCCTCGCTCATTGTGTTATAATTCAAGACATCAAACAACAGTTTTGAAGTATGCGTAGGTATTATGATTTGACCGCCTATACGTTGTCATTTGCAAACATGCTTACTTGTATATGTGTGTACGTATATAGGTGTATGTGCGCATATGGGTGTGTATATGTGCACGTACAACTGTGTGCACTAGAGTAGATGAACCAGTCGAAGGTGCATTTTATGTCATTCCTCTCCGTTTCTGTGCAAGCATCAAACTAGACCGTCATGGTACCTATGTGTGTGTGTGTTGATCAATTACAGACATTCTGCACCATATTACAAAGATAATGTATTTTTTTTAATATGAAATTGTAAAGCATCCATGTAAAAAAAATATATTCGTTGTGTGATCATCCATTTATACTGCAGTAATATACTTATTCGGCCTATAGTTATATGCTTATAATAATGTGATACCTATGTTTGTTTATCAATTGACGACAATTTGCGCCATATCTCAAAGATAATGTGATTTTTTTTTTCTAATATGAAACCATTATAGGACATTAAGGTTTTCTTTCTTATTCACGTCCCACAATCGTTTTCATGTTTCTGACTTAAGTAGACTGTTTTGTGCCACTATTTTTAGTACGAAATTTTATAAAATTCATGCTATAATGAAAGATATTTTCTCCGTTTCCCTCGATTGGAATTCTGGTTTATACTGACTAGTTTACGCTGATATTTGCGCACATGCTTACTTGTGTAAATGTGTACGTGTCCACGCTATGCGTATGACACTCTGTAGAGTGCGTATGTATTGCCTCGATGCATAGAAATGCATTTGCGTATGCTTACGAGTCAGGTGTAAATATGTGCGTGGGTATATGTGTGCATGTGTATGTGTAAATATTTACATGTATACGTGCATATATGTGTGTACTAGACTGACAACTAGCATTTTTACTGAAGATAATGGTCTTTTTTTCAGTGCACTCTCAACTTGTAACATTACCTAACTCGTCATATCTTTAGTATTGTAAAGCATTCATGTAAAAACTATACATTTGTTGTGCGATCATCCATTTATATTTAAATAAAATGCTTGTTAACTAATGACCGTTATGTTAAAATTGTTGAATCAGAAATACAAAACCTATAATCTTCTTGGTCCTCTTGCTTATATGTACACACGTGTGTGTCCATGTTAACGAAACCGGTGTTTTTCGTAACCTGGGCACACACATGGCCGTAAAACGCGTGTATATATATGTGTGTGTGTGTGTATGTGTGTGAGTGTGTGTATGGATATATACACACATGCATACGTATATGTACATATGTGTGTATGTGGGTATATATTTATATATATTTTTCTTTTTTTTATGCTTCCTCAAAACACTTGTAAACATTGACCGAAACAAGCGATTTCATATATTATTTCCTGGCGTCAAGAATTGCGAAGTCTTATGTCATGTACATGTAAACTGTCAAAAGTGTTTTCACCCCACAATGAAAATGCATCGTCCATGAAATTGTGTTATCTCTTACAATTTTCATTACATGTATTATCAGATGTAGATTAAGCTAGATTAGGAGTTCATTGCCCTCAATCATTTCTTTTGACTAGTGACACGAGTTTTCAATACTCGTGTGTGTGTATCATCTAAGTGTATTAATTTTAAGATATTTTAAAAACCAATGATGGTACTTTTGTACCATCTCTATTGGAAATAAACCATTTTTTTTTCTTTTTTATGTGTACATATATGTGTATATATTTACATGTATGTGTGCACATATGTGTGTAATAAACTGACAACTAGCATTTTACTAGAGATAATGGTCATTTTCTGTTCACTCTCAACTTGTAACATTACCTAACTCGTCATCTCTTTATTATTGCAAAGCATTCATGTACCAACTAGACATTTGTTGTACGATCATCCATTTATATTTAAATAAAATGCTTATTAACTAACGACCGTTATGTTAAAATTGTTGAATTAGAAATACAAACTTATAATCTTCTTGGTCCTCATGCTTATGCGTACATATATACATATATATGTATATCTGTATGTGTGTGTGTATGTATGTATGTATATATATATGTACGTATATATATGTATATGGATTTGTATTTATATATATTTTTTTTTCATGCTTCCTTAAAATGACACTTTTGAACATTTGCCGAAACAAGCGATTCATATATTATTTCCTGGCATCAATAATTGCGAAGTTTTATGTCATGTACATGTAAACTGTCAAAAGTTTTTTCACCCCACAATGAAAATGCATCGTCCATGAATTTGCGTTATCTCTTATAATTATCATTACATGTATTGTCAAATGTAGATTAAGCAAGATTAGGAGTACATTGCCCTCAATCATTTATTTTCGACTAGTGACACGAGTTTTTCAATACTCGTGTGTGTGTATCATCTAAGTGTATTAATTAATTTTAAGATATTTAAAAACCAATGATTGTAATATTGTACAATCTCTATTGGAAATAAAGTTTTTTTCTTTCTTTTCTTTCTTTCTTTAGTTTCAAAGGTTTGAGCCTCTCGTCCCAAAATCTCACGAAATTAAAAAATTTGATCAGGACAAAGAATCTTCTTTCTCGTATTTATGTGGTGAGTGCCTGCAGTGGGCAGCAATTGTACATGGCATCGAGCCTGTGCAGAAAAATTGGTCTTAAACTGATTCCGCTGCGAGCAAATGTAAAAACCGGTCCTGTTGATGAAGCTTACAACAATGTCCGCACTTGGCCCGTTACGCGAGAAGACACGCATCATTTTCTTCAACAAATTGCTCTTAAATCACATTTGAGACTAACTTCACATTTTATCTCCTGTGTCAGAAACTCCCATGATCTGAATGAAGAAATTGAATACTCTAATGATTATTCAAAACAGCTAAATGAGTTGAATGATTGTTCTAAGTTGACCGCCTATCCACGTGAAACCTCCAGCAGCATAAACCGATGTTTGCCTTCATATAACAAACCCTCTCCTCCCCTCTCCTCCCGATGTTTGCCCTCATATAACAAGCCCTCTCCTGCATCCGCCACAAACAACTGCGGAGTGCCTACAAAAAATAGGTTTTCATTGCTATCCAATGCTGATGAAGAGGATGAAAAGCCCCTCTCAGACACGAGTATAAATCAACATCCAATCACATACTCGGAAGCAGTAAAATCAATAGGAAGAGAGAAATCGCTGCAAAATTGCAGTCGACAATCGATGGAAAATCCACTACCCAACGGTATGCACAATCATCACCAGAAAAATATAATTGACACGAGCATTTCTCAGTTCTCTGCAAATCCCCATACGAGAAATCACCACAGAACAGGAATTCAGAGCCAGAAAAACGTAAATTCCCCGCACCTCTCAGAACCTCTTAATGATGAAAAAAGTGCGAAAAAAACGTCTCCAGCCGCATTTGTGAACGCATGAATTCCACAATGGATGAATTGAAACGATCATGGAACATAAAACTGATTCCCACCAAAGCCGATGGACACTGCCTCCTCCACGCAGTAGCTCAACTACTTACAAAACAACCAGCATCAAAATGGAATTACAATTCCCTAAAGGCTGCAATCAAAACAGAGAGTAAAGCAAACTACAGCACATATGCTAAGTTTTTTGACAAGAACAGTGGCGACATGCAAAACCTCATAGATAATTACATTAACGAAAAACATTTTGACCAAGCTGCTGTAGACCTTATACCACTAAGCATTTCAAATGTGACAGGCCAAAAACTTCTCGTCCTGGATGAAAAAGATCATTGTGTTTTGAAAATATCAGTCGTTCCCATTTCAGAGTTATCAAATAATAACCCTCCACTACTGCTCCATCGTAAAAACGATCACTACAGTGCTCTTGTCACACAAGGCAAAAATCAGACCGGGGTTACCTCATCTTGACAAAGTGCCGCTGCCCAGCCAAATAGTAGACTTTCTTACATAGCAGATGCTGGGCCAAACACCCTGGGCAACTTAGACAAAATCGATAAATCCCCTGAAGATAGTAGAGATAGTAGTAACCCCGCTACCTTTAAAAAGAGTGCTAATATAGGTAAAATCAAAATTAAGCATGTAAATGCTCGAAGCCTGAATGGTAAATTGGATGAAATCAGAGTAATGTTGGTCACTGAAAAAATTGACATTTTGTGTGTCTCAGAAACATGGTTTGATTCACGAACCCAAAGTTCATTTTTTAACATTCCTGATTACGTGTTGTACCGCTACGATGGCGCTAAAACCAGCCGAGGTAGTGGATCTTGTATTTTTGTGAAAGAAATGTACTCAACATCTTCACTACTAGTGAATAAAGTTTGCGAAGGCATTGAAATGGTTTGGTTAGAAGTGCAAATAAATAAACACAAATCAATAATCATTGGCAGCCTTTACCGGCACCCATCGTCTCCCCTAAATCGAACACTAGATTTCATTGAGGAAACCTTCAAAGAAATCCTTCAGGCAAAAAGATCATTCATTGCTTTCGGAGATTTCAATGTTGACCTAACGGATAAAAACAATCAGCTAAGCAAACTATTGTATAAACTAAGCTTATCACAAATGGTCAAAGAACCGACTCGCATCACTAAAATCTCTGCAACTCTCCTCGATCTAGCAATCACAAATAATCCCACCGCAATACTTAGTACAGTAATATCACCTTCTATTTCCGATCACCACTCTATAGAATGTGAAATTAATATTGCGAAGGAAAGACAAAAATACCGCTTAATGACCTATCGCTCGAAAAGGCACTATTCAGCAGAACTATTTCAAGAAAAACTACTCGATAGGTCTACCGAATTCCAGAAAATGATGCAATCTGACGATGTTGATATACAAGTGTCAATTTTCAACGAGAACTTCACAGCAGCTCTCGACGAATGTGCACCTTACGTCACCAAAAAAACCAAGCCAAAACGAACTGTTTGGATCACTGACGAAGTTAAAGAGATAAGCAGAATAAAGAAAGCTAACTTGCGAGAGTACAAAAACAATAGATCAAACAGTACCTTATACAAGAGATATAAAGAACATGAAAAAATTCTTCGAAAGAAAATCACTGAAGCGAAACAAACTCACTTCCACCAGGCACTGATAACGGCTAAAAATAACCCGAAGCGAACTTGGGAAATCATTAGTGAGGTAGCCCCATATAAAAATTTAGATCGCATAAGTAATTTTGAAAATCCCTTGGCAACAGCCACGGATTTCAACACATTCTTTTCAAAAGTAGGGGCTCAAGTTTTCAGTGAGGTGTGTACCAATCCAGATGAAACGACAATTGAAAATTCATGCCCCACTGCACCCTCGAGGACTGATGTCAAGTGGAGACCACGCCCTGTCGATTTACCAGAGTTACGAAACATCTTATACTCACTAAAAAACACAAAGGCAGTTGGACATGATGGTATCAGTCTTCAATATATCAAAGATAGTTTCCCTGTTACAGCACCATGGATTCGTCTGATAATTAATACATCAATAGTAACCAATACGTTTCCAAACCAATGGAAACACTCCATTATTAGACCGTTGCACAAAAGTGGTGACCTAAATACAGCATCAAACTACAGGCCCATCAGTCTTTTGCCTGTCATGTCCAAACTACTGGAGAAAGTGGTGACAAATCAACTGTCATTTCACCTGGACGAGTCAAATTTACTCCACCAAAATCAATATGCCTATAGAAGAAATACTAGCACTCAAGACGCTCTGCTCAATATATCTGAAAAAATATACAGTGACATCGATCAAAAGAATGTAACACTCTTGCTACTACTCGATCTCTCTAAGGCGTTTGATAGCGTCCAACATGAAAGACTTCTACGTAAAATACTGAACTTGGGAATAGACACGCAATGGTTTGAAAGTTACTTGTCAAATCGATCTCATGCAGTCCGCATAGAAAACAAATTGTCCCCATTCATTCAAAACAATTTTGGTGTTCCCCAAGGATCCATTCTTGGTCCGCTACTGTTTTCTATTTTCATTAATGATTTCCCTCCAATGCCTTCTAACACACGGATCTCTATGTATGCAGATGATGTTCAAATTGCAATAACAAGTTCTGTATCGGAAATAACACAGACGCAAATTAAAGCCGAAACTTTACTGACTAGCCTGAAATCATGGTACGACCGAAATGGTCTCAAATTAAATGCTAACAAAACACAATGCATCATTTTTGGATCCAAAGATGCAATTAAAAAAACTTCAAATCTTACTCTTGCAGTTGGAAATGATAAAATTGATGCATCAGAAAAAGTTAAAAATCTAGGTATCTGGTTCGATAGAAATATGTCCTTCAAATCTCACGTTGAGACTACTTGCAACAAAATCTACGGAACTTTAATGTTTTTTCATCGAATAAAAAGTATGCTAGACGAAAAATCCAGATTATTAGCCATTCAATCCCTTGTGTTATCGCGCATTGACTACTGCAGCCTAGTATGGGGAGACTTACCTCAATACCTTCAAAGGGACTTACAAAAATGCATGAATTTTGCAGCCAAGGTGGTATGCAACGGTAATTTCAAAAGACGTGATCACGTAACCCCTCTCCTCAATAAACTCGGCTGGATCCCTATCCAAGAAAGGCTCCTCATGCAGAAGGCCCAATACGTATTCTCCTCGTTATATCTTCCTCAGAGCAATGCTGAGATAGTGCGTTTCCATCCACCCACTGTAACCAATTAAAAACCGAACAGAAACAATAATGTCTTAGTCAACTATCGTTCATCTCACTTAGGGCAGAAGGCTCTGTCCATATCAGGCGCCTTACTGTGGAACAAACTTCCCCTGAGTATTAAAGTCCCTCAAAGACCGAGAGAATTTAAAGCCAAAATAACTCGTCATCTTGTGTCTCAATAATAATCCTTAGTTACAGAACATACTGAATGAGTACTGACGAATCTCATTTACCTGGTATCTCCATTGCTGAACAATCTCCCTCGCTCATTGTGTTATAATTCAAGACATCAAACAACAGTTTTGAAGTATGCGTAGGTATTATGATTTGACCGCCTATACGTTGTCATTTGCAAACATGCTTACTTGTATATGTGTGTACGTATATAGGTGTATGTGCGCATATGGGTGTGTATATGTGCACGTACAACTGTGTGCACTAGAGTAGATGAACCAGTCGAAGGTGCATTTTATGTCATTCCTCTCCGTTTCTGTGCAAGCATCAAACTAGACCGTCATGGTACCTATGTGTGTGTGTGTTGATCAATTACAGACATTCTGCACCATATTACAAAGATAATGTATTTTTTCTAATTTGAAATTGTAAAGCATCCATGTAAAAAAAAATAAATTCGTTGTGTGATCATCCATTTATACTGCAGTAATATACTTATTCGGCCTATAGTTATATGCTTATAATAATGTGATACCTATGTTTGTTTATCAATTGACGACAATTTGCGCCATATTTCAAAGATAATGTGATTTTTTTTTCTAATATGAAACCATTATAGGACATTAAGGTTTTCTTTCTTTTTCACGTCCCACAATCGTTTTCATGTTTCTGACTTAAGTAGACTGTTTTGTGCCACTATTTTTAGTACGAAATTTTATAAAATTCATGCTATAATAAAAGATATTTTCTCCGTTTCCCTCGATTGGAATTCTGATTTATACTGACTAGTTTACGCTGATATTTGCGCACATGCTTACTTGTGTAAATGTGTACGTGTCCACGCTATGCGTATGACACTCTGTAGAATGCGTATGTATTGCCTCGATGTATAGAAATGCATTTGCGTATGCTTACGAGTCAGGTGTAAATATGTGCGTGGGTATATGTGTGCATGTGTATGTGTAAATATTTACATGTATACGTGCATATATGTGTGTACTAGACTGACAACTAGCATTTTACTAGAGATAATGGTCTTTTTTTCAGTGCACTCTCAACTTGTAACATTACCTAACTCGTCATATCTTTAGTATTGTAAAGCATTCATGTAAAAACTATACATTTGTTGTGCGATCATCCATTTATATTTAAATAAAATGCTTGTTAACTAATGACCGTTATGTTAAAATTGTTGAATCAGAAATGCAAAACCTATAATCTTCTTGGTCCTCTTGCTTATATTACACACGTGTGTGTCCATGTTAACGAAACCGGTGTTTTTCGTAACCTAGGCACACACATGGCCGTAAAACGCGTGTATATATATGTGTGTGTGTGTGTATGTGTGTGAGTGTGTGTATGGATATATACACACATGCATACGTATATGTACATATGTGTGTATGTGGGTATATATTTATATATATTTTTCTTTTTTTATGCTTCCTCAAAATGACACTTGTAAACATTGACCGAAACAAGCGATTTCATATATTATTTCCTGGCGTCAAGAATTGCGAAGTCTTATGTCATGTACATGTAAACTGTCAAAAGTGTTTTCACCCCACAATGAAAATGCATCGTCCATGAAATTGTGTTATCTCTTACAATTTTCATTACATGTATTATCAGATGTAGATTAAGCTAGATTAGGAGTTCATTGCCCTCAATCATTTCTTTTGACTAGTGACACGAGTTTTTCAATACTCGTGTGTGTGTGTATCATCTAAGTGTATCAATTTTAAGATATTTTAAAAACCAATGATGGTACTTTTGTACCATCTCTATTGGAAATAAACCATTTTTTTTTCTTTTTTATGTGTACATATATGTGTATATATTTACATGTATGTGTGCACATATGTGTGTACTAACCTGACAACTAGCATTTTACTAGAGATAATGGTCATTTTCTGTTCACTCTCAACTTGTAACATTACCTAACTCGTCATCTCTTTATTATTGCAAAGCATTCATGTACCAACTCTACATTTGTTGTACGATCATCCATATATATTTAAATAAAATGCCTATTAACTAACGACCGTTATGTTAAAATTGTTGAATTAGAAATACAAAACTTATAATCTTCTTGGTCCTCATGCTTATGCGTACATATATATATATATATATATATATCTGTATGTGTGTGTGTATGTATGTATGTATATATGTATGTACGTATATATATGTATATGGATTTGTATTTATATATATATATTTTTTTTTCATGCTTCCTTAAAATGACACTTTTGAACATTTGCCGAAACAAGCGATTCATATATTATTTCCTGGCATCAATAATTGCGAAGTTTTATGGCATGTACATGTAAACTGTCAAAAGTTTTTTCACCCCACAATGAAAATGCATCGTCCATGAATTTGCGTTATCTCTTATAATTATCATTACATGTATTGTCAAATGTAGATTAAGCAAGATCAGGAGTACATTGCCCTCAATCATTTATTTTCGACTAGTGACACGAGTTTTTCAATACTCGTGTGTGTGTATCATCTAAGTGTATTAATTTTAAGATATTTAAAAACCAATGATTGTAATATTGTACAATCTCTATTGGAAATAAAGTTTTTTCTTTCTTTCTTTCTTTCTTTTTCTTATTTTTTAGTTATTTTGGTTGTACCGTTCGTTAAACTTAGTTTTGTTTGTCTTCAGTATGATTTCTACGTTCCGTGCCATTGATACTGGGGGCACTCCACTGGCAGTTTTCTTTCTTCAGTCCAGCGTCTCGTCTTCCTCACCTCTAACGTGCAACTTCACCTAGGCCTTGCGGGTGCGTGTAGGTGTGTTGTCTACATTGATATCTTGAAGTTTTCTGACCATAGTACTTTTATGTCTGGTCTTGTTCTTTTGTTCCTGATTTGAACTCACCTTGTTATTGTTTCGCTTCAGGTCGGCATGTGGCCTCTTACCCTGGCTTCACGCTCTAGCGGCAACGTTTCTGTCAAGCATACCTTGCTGTGCCCAGCTGAGACGCCGCTCGGTTGCTTTTTCCGTGCCTTGACGCTGTGAAGCATCCTTCCTATTCTGCCTTCGGGCGACCGTCGCACACTATTGCAACTTTGTACTTTGAACTTAAATCTTAAAAATCAAATATAAACCAATTACGGACACAAATGTGTTCGCTTTCTAAAGCCTAAAGGTAAAAACTACCTTGTACGGCTCCTTAATAAAATATTAAAAACTTGTACGACTTTGTTCCTTTTCGATTATTAACGAAAATAAAACTGAAAATGAAAATGAAGTTGTGGAATTTCCCACAGTTCTCCTAACAGTATGAGAATGTCAGGCTGATGTGCTTGATGGATATGAAACTTGAGGCTCAAAAGTGGCTGATAGGAGTCAGTGGAATGTACTTCAGATGGAGTGTCTGAGGAGTATGGCTGGGGTGACATTGTGGGATAAGTAAATCAATGAGGTGAGGACTATGACTAATGTGGGAAGGGTGGCATAAAGTGTGAATGGCTGTATGTTGAAGTGGTTTGACCATATGGGGAAATCAAAAAGGATTTGTTGGAGAAGGAAGCAATGAAGTCAGAAGCACGAACGGAATGTTAGAGGTTAGCCAAAAACTTAATAAATGTATGGAGTTGAAAGCACGTTGCACCATCATCTCAGAAGATGACCAGTTAAAATGAGTTTATGATGATTGTGAGTGTCTGACTATGATTGTCATGATGGTTATGGCTTAAGGTTCTTTGCCTGCTGGAGTGACAAAAGGACAATGGTAAAAAGGACATGTAATTGTGTCAATTCTTTTGGTCTAGAATCTGTGAAGTCTTATAGAACTGCAAGAGTAAATTCACATAGTGCACTGGGCACCTGCTGTGGAAGAGACTCTCAAAAGATGTATATGTAATAGAGTAAACAATTGAAAGTTACTGACCTCTCAGGAGGATACAATTTCTGTGTCTATGGTAATTGCTGCTCCCTGAAGAAATTTTTAGATCCCAGGCTTAAAGTTAGTAAGGTATTCTTTTTATTAAAAAAGAAAAATTTCATTTTGTTATAAGTCATCTTTTTCAGTTACTGCGTTTTTTCTCACTGTATCCATAACTTTTTTTTCAACTCAAATTTTGTTTCTTAAACTCTTTTCCTTACTTGCTGTTCTTGTATGCAGGGGACCCTGTGTGACTGCAGACCTTGCGTGTAGACTCCTTGTTGCCTCAACTCCAAACTGAACGCTGCCTCCAGCTTTCTTCTCATTAGAACACCTCTGTTGGGAAAAAGAAGGCCTAAACTAACATTGCTAGTATAATACTTCAACTCTATACTAAGCAACTCCTTATTCATTTCTCCTTTTGGCTCTCCTATGTTGAGGTTATGGAGGCTTCAACTAATTTATAATTCAATCTGTGGGTTGTTTGATGATGGGGGAATCTGATTCCTGCTGGTTGGCTATATTTCCTTTGTGGAGGGGATTGACCTTGGTGATTACAAAGTGTCTGTTAATAGTGTAGCCTGTTTGTAAATGCTTCTAATTTTTAAATTGTTATGAAAAGTTTGAATGAAATTTGGTTTAAATTGAAATTTTATTTTGTTCTGTTAGGCTTTCAAAATAAACACTACCACCAGTCTCATGACATTCACCAATATGAAAACAATTTGTTCTACGATATCCTCTATGGTATCAACATAAATAAATTAAATGACTTCTCTGGCATTGTTTTTCAGTGGAGCTATGTGCAATGCAAAATACTCTTCATGTTACCAATTAAAAAAATGCAATCTAAAAGAAACAAATCCGGTAATCTTGTTGACTTACAAAAATTTGATCTATGTGAAATTAGACATTGAGGAAATCAGCCCTTCAACTAATCCATAGTTTCGTGTACAATATGGGCTGTAGTTCCATTTTGTTGAGACAATACATCAGGTTATGTGTTTCTTGGCAAAATTCTTTTCACAATTTCCTTGTACATTTGAGAAGTCATTATGCCCATCCATATCTTTACTTACCATGATAAATTCTTGCAAATTTTTCTGTGTTGTGCATGTTTTTAATCTTGTGGTGGCTATTTCAAAAGTTGAACATGAAACAGAAACTATTAAAAATCTTGTTCTCTTTGATAAGATGTACATCAGTCATTCATCACTTCAGCTTTACAAACACTTGCCATCACAGCCCTAATTTTTTTAAATAAACTACCTTTTTGACGTCTTAATTTAGCATCATTTGCATTAATTTCAGGGCTGAATAATGATTTAAAAATACATCGAGAGAACACTAGGTTTAGCTTGAGAAGTCCCTAGTAGTCATGAGGCTACTGTTCATCTTGTTAGCCTGAGCTAAATGAGAAATTTCCTCGAGCTGTTGAGTTGTCTCACCTTTGAATAGGCCTGTGTGTTTTCTATGTTGTGTGCAGAACCCACTTATCTTCTTTGGGTTTTCATAGCTCATTAATTTTTGGTTTTAATCCCTCCAAACTTTCTGTTTTAATGTATAGGGTAGCTTGTATAAGAACACATCATGTTCCTTGACTCTACACATTTTCTTTAGTTTATACTATATTATCGTATGTCTTTTCTCTGTGAAAACATTTATGCAATGGTAATGAAGCCTTAAACAAACTAATACACAAGTGTTCAGCATCTGTGATTTTTTCTGCAATGTTGGATTATTTTTTGCACCTGCTGTTGATTATTGCTGGTTTTTAAGTGCTGTTTGATGTTTTAATTCAATCCTAATTAATAAGCTTATACAATCATTCTTCACCTTATGAAAGTTACAAAACTGTTTCCAAGTTACGGAACAGCTTTACCTGAAATTTTTGTCTCTGAAAATGAAAGAAAATTCATATCTCATCAATTTTCACTTTTTTTGGGTTTCAATTCCTGCAACAGTTGTGTGTTG
Source organism: Morinoia aosen (assembly GCA_030386875.1). Taxonomy (NCBI): domain Eukaryota; kingdom Metazoa; phylum Arthropoda; class Malacostraca; order Amphipoda; family Talitridae; genus Morinoia; species Morinoia aosen. The sequence goes on from CM059564.1 coordinate 79,055,409, forward strand.
CAGCCAGAAAGAAGGATGAAGTAAGAAATTGAAGCTTCTAACATTGTCAGAAATACTGAAGATCAACAATTTAAAAAACGTTCAGTCTATAATAGCAACCTATATAATATTTAAATTTGTTTTGAAATTTCATCTATTAATTTTTTGGCAGGATAATTACCTAAAATTAAAGAGTGTCTTCATTTTTTGGAATGACAATTAATTGCATAACCTTATACAGGCCCCTCATGGGGATACAACTATTGTATCTATGGGAATTAGCACTCACAGGGGACTATGTGAGGGCCCAAGCTAAAGGTTAGGCAGGCTCTCTTTTTGTTAACATAGAATAGGTTTTTGTTTTGTTACGGACCATCTTTTTCTGGTTCACTGCTGTCCTGTTTTTCAGCACCTACTACATTTTTCTTCAACTTTTTCTTGTTTCATGAACTTTTTTCTTAGCTTACTGTTTCTGTGCACCTTGTGCATAGATTCCACATTTCCTTAACACTTTAACTACGACTACTAAATATTAGGTTCAATGCCAAACTCTAATTTAAAGTCAACTGTGGTAAATCATTTTGAAAAAAAAAACAAACATGAACTGGTCCGTGCCTTCATTTAGCACAGATTAAGTATTTGTGAAAATTGAATTTGCGACTAATGGTCGGTCAGCAGCATTATGAAAATTACCTCTGTGTACTACCGGTGGCGCACGTCGCAGTCAAAGTGTTAACTCCATACAAAATTTTGCCTTCATCCTTCCGCTCTTACAACATCTTTGTTGTGGTAAAGGGAAGCTGAAACTTTCTTAAATAATAATAACAAACCTCAAAGATGGTGTTAGTAAATTCATGATACAAACTTTGCCAGTGGGTAGAAAAGTTGAAAATAACTTTTGAACAAATATAAAAAGTCTGGAAATCTATCGTTTACAAGATATAGAATCGTGTTTCTTTACAGCCAGAAGGTACCTTAACCTATCATGAATTGATGTCCTTTACAATAGATGCTTAATATGACCATCTTCTGCTTCAAAGCAGGTTGTGTACCGATGCAGTAGTGATTCCTGGACATGATTAAACAGTTGTGGATCATCCTTAACACGTTAAGTGCGGCGGGTTAAACTGAAGTTCAATATCCAACTCAAATTTAGTCAATTTTAGTTAGAAATTTTGAAAATAGCAAACATTGGCTGGACCATGCTTTCATTTATTTTCATTTAGTATTTATAAAAATTGAGTCAGTGACTGCTGATTTGCCAGCAACATTATGAAAATCACCTAAATGACCACCGGTGGGTCACGCTGCACTTAACGTGTTAAAGCATCCTGCAGCCTCTACTATCCTTCCAATCAGATCCATCTGTCTCCACTGGCTATTCAGAAACACAACTGTTCAGGTGACCCCAAAGGTAGAAGTTCAAAGGTGTTAAATCTGGTGACTGAGCTGGCCATGGTATGGGTCCAAATCGTGCTATCCATCTGTTGGAAAGGAACAGTGAAGATACTGACGCACATTCCTAGTGGCATGTGGTGGAGCTCCGTTGTGTTGAACCACTTGTTGAGTGGAATGCCCAAAAGTACATTTTCTAGGTCAGGTAATAACTCTCTAAGAAATACTTCATAGTTTTTCCCTGTTAGACATGCTGGAAGAACAAGCAGCCCAACCAAATGGTCGCCAATAATTCCTGCCCTTACATTCACATGAAACCGCACTTGGTGGTTGTACTGATGCTAAGCATGTGGGTTGTGAGGTTGCCACAAGTGTAAATTATGCGTGTTGAACGTTCCACCATGCATAAAAGTTGCTTCATCAGTGGAGGGTACACACTTTGAAAATTCATTATCTGCAGTATTCCTATTTATGAAGCAGCTTGCAAATCGTTTATGGGGCTGAAAGTCGGTTGGTAGCAGTTCTTGTATTCTCAAATCAAGCAGTTCTTGTATTTTGTACAGGTCGTCAGCATTGAGTATGTTCCATACTCAACGTATTCCAAGATCATGTGCAGCGGCTCAAGTGCTTGTATGTGGGTTTCTTTCAAAATGTTGTAGTATCCACTCTTCATCCTCAGCGGGTATTTGCCCATGCCTTTGACCTCTGCTTCTCTTCTTTTTACGTCAAAACTGCAGGCGTCTTGCAGATGTTGATGCAACCTTGTGAAGAATTGATGATCAGGTACATGACAGTTGGGAAACTGCTCTGTATGCAGTCTAGCTGTCAACCTTGCATTGCCATTTGCCAAACCATATGCCATGTGCATATCTGCTTTTTATGAATTTGGGAAGCAATTCAAAGTGTTGAACAATGTCTCACCATGGACCACACACAAAAACAAATTTAGCCAGATTCAGGGGTTGTGAAACATCTCATTCAATTTCCCATAAACGATCGCTTTCCAGACTTTTTGTTATTTATCAAAAAGTAGTTATTTTCAATTTTTCTACCCACTGCCGAAGATTTTACCATGAAATTACAAACACCCTGCGTGTGTATGGATTGTATATTGTAAGAAGAAAAGAAGTGTCATCTGTTAGAATTTCATTTTTATTTTAGAAATAATCTTAGTTGAGATAAAATGTTCATGAGCATGTATGTGAATTGATATTTTTTTGTGTAGCATTGTTCCTTGATTGTTGCTACGTTTGAATTTACTATGCCAGCGGCATGTAGTTAAGCAGCATGATAATGAAATCCGTCATGAAGGTCTATCCGGGAGTCATCAATATACAAGTATGAAAATAATGGGGGAACAGCGACGTATTAAACACGATCAGGAAGAGCTCACATGTGATTTCTGTGACTCTCGTTTTATCATCAAGTCCAGTTCTGATTCACTTAAAAAAGGTGCATTAGACAATAGTATGGTGTACAAGCGTGAAGTGTGCAAATATTCTTCAGCAAGGTCTAGTTTTAATTATGACAGATTGATTTCTTTCATCTTAACTAACTCTCATGGCATAGGTACTAACAATATGTAATTGCAACCATTTTGTGAACCCTAATTTGTAAAAGACAGATAACATTCTGGAAATAAATCTAGACGTATTTCTGCCTTGATGATGTCCCACCAATGGAAGACCTTAATGAAGACAGTAACTTCTACAATTTGATGTTCAAGTTCATAAATGAACCTTTGATTTCTGTTAACTATTCATCAATGATTGATCATATGAGAGCCAAAAATAAATATTTTCATCTTGTGCTACCTGATTGTTATAAAGCAACCCGACAACAAAAAACAAAAGAATTAACTCAAAAAGTAATTCAATAGTGCATGTTTAATTTGAAAAACAAAGGATTTAAAAACAGGTATCACTTCAATGAAATAATTATTTTGACTGCACACTTTTTCACTATAGAAGCTATGAGTGGTTAATCCTATAACACTAAGATAAAAATTATATTACTCTATTCTATTTCAATAAATGATTTTTAAATTGTCTGATCCATTTGATATATAGTTGAATTGCATTATTGAAATGTGTGGCCACTTATTATTTTCTGTAATGATGGAAGAACAGTGTTATGTTTTTAATTTTTTCAAGTTATAGCTTCAGTTTTCTCAAATATTAGAGCAAACAAGCATCCTGATGCTCAGGTACTTAAGCACCCAGCATGGAGCGTGCAGTGGTTATGGTGACAAGCTGACGGATGATGAAGTGGAGAGGCTATGCTGCAGCCAGAATTTCATCAAGCAAGAAGCTGCAGCAGAGAACAAGATGCAAGGTGAGACTTAGGTCTGGTCTGTGTGTGAGACTAAGACAGTTGATATTAAAGTAGAAAACTACGTCTTTCTAGTGTGGAAATGAATTAAAATGGTATTAAGATAGAAGCTCTCCCGTCTGGTTTGAGAGTAAGACCTGCTGTTTATGGTATTTATTGATGCAAAGGAAAATAAATAATCCTTATATAATAAAACTCCAGGTGTCTCTTTGAATAAATAGATTTCTATGTTTTTGTATGTAATTTCCTCTATGTTATTACAATTGGCAGAGTTTCTACATGTATGCACAGTTGTTGCTTTTTTGGTTGACCCGTCTCTCTGTCATGCTCTCAACACTCTAACTGCAACGTATGCTACTGGTAGCCACGGATAAGTTTTTCATAATGCTGTTGACTTACCAGTCGTGGCAAACTCAATTTTCATGATTACTTAGTCAAAGCTATATGAGGGTATGATTCAGTTAATGATTGTTAGTTTCAGAAGTACTTATTACTGTCGACATTAAATTTGAGTTGAATATTGAACTTCATTTTTACCAATTGCAATCAAAGTGTTCCAGATACTTGACCGTATTTGTAATACAAAGAATATTTTAATCACTGGTACGATTAGGACGAATGTAATTTGTCATTCACATTTGGGATATTTATTCAGAAAAAATATTACATCCCCTCGTTTTTGACAGGTCATGAACAGTAATAGGAAATAAGGTGGCAAAAATTTTGTTCAAAAATAAAACCAAATTGCACATTAGATATTTCTATCTAGTCATTATTTTGACATGGTCTGGATAGACAATTCTGGTTTGAATAGAAAATTATGATCCATACAGAAGATGAAACAAAGTTTAAACATAATGCAATTGGTTCATTCGGGCAATCCCTAAAGTACGGAACGCTGGAACGCCCGGAACGGAACGTTCCGTGGAACTGATATTAATGGCCCTAAAATCCGGAACATTCCGTTCCGTAGCGCCCGGAACGTTCCGTTCCGTGATGCCCGGAACGTTCCGTAGTGCCCGGAACGTTCCGTAGTGCCCGGAACGTTCCGTTCCGTGTTGCTCGGAACAACTCTTACAAGCCTAGCCTCGAATTATCGTAAGTGATGATGGAACACGCGGAAACAGCTTGACCCAGTAAACAGTAATGAAACCCTACAATAATTGAGCTCCATAAACACCACGTGAACATTTCTTTCAAGGAGCCTATTATAGTTCCGCAGTGCTCGGAACGTTCCGTTGCGTAGTGCCTGGAACGTTCCGTAGTGCCCGGAACGTTCCGTAGTGCACGGAAAATTCCGTTCCGTAGTGCCCGGAACGCTCCGTTCCGTAGCGCCCGAAATGTTCCGTTCCGTAGTGCCCGGAACGTTCCGTTCCGTAGTGCCCGGAACGCTCCGTTCCGTAGTGCTCGGAACGTTCCGTAGTGCCCGGAACGTTCCGTTCTGTAGTGCCCGGAAAGTTCCGTTCCGTAGTGCCCGGAACGCTCCGTTTCGTAGCGCCCGGAACGTTCCGTTCCGTAGTACCCGGAACGTTCCGTTCCGGAGTGCCCGGAACCTTCCGTTCCGGAGTGCCCGGAACCTTCCGTTCCGGAGTGCCCGGAACGTTCCATTCCGTAGTACCCGGAACGTTCTGTTCCGGAGTGCCCGGAACGAACCGTTCCGGAGCACTCGGAACAAATCGTTTTGGAGCATCCAGAACAAATCGTTGTGCAACACTCGGAAGTAAGTAAACTTATTTAACGACAGCTTCTGTCCAAGACTATTTAGCTGTCGCTTTGGCATTTTTCTGAAGTTACAAAACATTATAAATCTTGAGGGATAGTTGAATTGTATGCATCGGGGTCTTGAATTCCGTCAATGCTTTCCGGATATAGTTTAATTGGCGAGGTTCTGTGTCGATACCGCCGTGCGGTCGACGTGAGGGTTCTTGAAATAAGGGGCTGTCTTCTGTGCAGCTACCTTTTTCTGGGGGTGCTAGGTTTTCCGCACACCTGCCCCTCCTGAGGTTCGTGTGGGTACCGCCTACTCCGTAATTAGTCCGCTAGGGCAACAAAAGTAAATTCTGTTTATGCCGAACTACGGCGGTACCGCGAGAGTGAGGATTGTGTGGGTACCACCTACGCCGTAATTAGTCCGCTAGGGCAAGAGAAATAAATTCTGTTTATGCCAAACTACGGCGGTACCGCGAGAGTGAGGTTTGTGCGGGTACCGCCTACGCAGTAATAAGTCCGCTAGGGCAACAAGTAAATTCTGTTTATGCTGAACTACGGCGGTACCGCTAGAGGGAGGTTTGTGTGGGTACCGCTTAAGCCGTAATTAGTCAACTAGGGCAACAGAAGTAAATTCTGTTTATGCCGAACTACGGCGGTACCGCGAGAGTATGGTTCGTGTCGGTACCGCCTACGCCGTAATTGGTCCGCTAGGGCAACAGAAGTAAATTCTTTTTTCCCGAACTACGGAGGTAACGTTAGGAAACGAGCAACTGTCTGCGCCGTAATCAGTCCGTTAGAGCTCTTCAGAAAATTCCATGATTCGCCGAATTGCGACTTCATCTACATTTTCGACAAACTCTGCGGAATAATTTGTCCTCCTGAGGTGGTTCCTTCAGCCCCTTCTTTAGCGAAGTGTTTTATTACACCAAAGCCTGTAGCGTTAAGGAGTAAGGAATACTCTTTCGACTTCAGGATGCGAACTATGTACTGCAGAATCTCTTTGCAGTGCCTCATACATACACAGATACATTTCAGCAAGAACAGTGATCTAATTTCTTTTGCAAAAATAGTGAGTAAAAACATGAGCTACCGCATAACATGGTACAACACGCAAAATTACATTTTAGATATTAGTGTTATTTCAGCTAGGAAATCAAAATAAAATGGAAATATTAAAATACAATACAAATCACACTTTAGGGCTAACTAAAGTAAATGAACAGACGCGCCATCGGGGTAGGGAAACAGATCTGGGCCCCGTGTTATGTCCCTAGTACGAACCGTTAAATTCTACCATAAAAAAGAGTAAGGACGGTGGAGTGTGAGAGCGACATCTGGCCTACTATCAGGAGGAAACCGCGGGTTCAGCATAACATTCTGGCGTGCCAACGCAGCAACAGTACGGCGGTTACAAAAAAGAAGGCTACGCCTGCGCTCTCAGAGGCGTCGTGGCAACGGGCGAATGGCAACTAGCTGCGGCAACCGGCGAATGGCAACGGGCCATGGCAACGGGCAGCGCGATCTCAACGACAGCGCGGTCTCAAGCTTACAGCAGGAGCAGGGTATTGGCAGTGGCGACAGCAACAGGGAACAGCGACAACAACGATGATCAGCAGCTGTACACATGGGCAGCCGCGGCGATGGCACGGCACAGGTCTTAACGGCTTTCTGGAGCTGCGGCTATTCCCAGCAGCTCGAGAGCTATTTAAGAACACGACGATAGTTTGAGGCATTCATTCCCGCCTGAGAAATCGACGTTGGAAGGTCTCTTCGTGCCCCTTCTTTAATTTGTTAGAATTTGCATACGGTTGGCACACCGTATTAGACTCTGACTCTGTGTTAATTTCGCGTAATAATTTAACGTAAATACGAGACTCTGCTATTGTACTTCATCATCGCTGCATACTTCAGTTACGTGAGATTGTGATGATTGTTATCCCTATATTTGCTAGTTTCATCAATCTCTTGTCATATTTTGTGTACATCTTTCATTATAACAAGTAAAACGATGTGGCCGCATTGAAAGAAACGTCTTTTCTTTCGGAAAATAATTCCTTTGATTTGAAGATTAGGCTTGAAAAGACGGAAAATTTCAAAAACGCTAAACTTGGATTCTAAAGAAAAGAAGTATATAACACCCGTACAGGGAACTGAACACATAAAGAAAATACTTAAGATTATGTGTAACTAACACAAACTGGACTCGACACCACCTGCTGCCTCACATTCTGCAAGTAGGTTTGAGGTCATTACACTGACATAACACTTTAGGGATTGCCATCGTTTCGGAGCACCCGGAACACCTGGAACAGAGTTCCAGGTTTTCCGGAGCATTCGGTACGATCCGTTCCGTAGTACTCGGAGCAAACCGTTCCGTAATACTCGGAACAACCCGTTCCGGAGCACTCGGAACAAACAGTTCCCGAATACTTGAAACAAATTATTCCAGAGCTCTCGGAATAAATCATGCGGGAGTACTTAGGACAAACAGTTGCGAAACACTCCAAATGAACAGTTCTGGAACACATGGAACGAATCGTTCCAGTGCACTCGGAATGAACCGTTCCGTGACACTAGGAACGAATCGTTCCCAAGCAATCGGATGTAACCCTTCCGGAGCACTCGGAACAGTTCCGAAACAATTGGAACAAACAGTTTCATAGCACTCGGAACAAAACACAGAGAACAAATTGTTCCGGAGCAGTGAAAACTAACAATTTCGGCCATCTTGGAACGAATCGTTTAGGAACACTCCTAACAAATAGTTCCAGAACTCATGGAACAAATTGTTCCGGAGTACCTGGGAAAACCCGTTTCGGGAACCTTGAAACGAATCTTTTTAGAGCATTCAGAACAAACTGTTCCGGAATACCCGGGAATAATCGCTCCGCAATTGACGGAACAACTGCTTTGTTATAGACGGAATATAGGCCAACCGTTTCAGAATAGAAAAAACCAACCGTTCCGGAATAGACACAACAAACCGTTCCGGAATAGACGAAACAAACAGCTCTGGAATAGACGGAACGAACCATTCTGGAACACCTAGAACATAACGTTCCGGAATAAATGGAACAGATGGTTCTGATTAAACAGAACAAACCGTTTTGGAATGCACGTAACAAACCTTTCTGGAACACATAGAGCAAACTGTTCCGGAACACTCGAAAACTGCTCTACATCAGAACCAAATGCTCCGGAGTACTCGGAACCACCGAACAACGCTGTTCCAGATCCGGAACACGCCGCACCCGGAACAAAATGCTAAAACATTGAACAGTGAAGATTTTCCATTTCTGTCCAACACAATGGAACACAGCGCCAGGATTCAAACCCTCGACACCTTCACGGAAGGGCGGGTTCCTTAACCACTCGGCTACGACGAGCTTGTAGCAGAACACGTAGAACACGATACTGTCGCGGAATGGTGCATCGAAACGGTGGGTCGAAATGATGGAACGCAGCTTGAGCACGGAAATAGTTTTCAGGGCTCGAAAGGTGTGTGTGGAACGAGTGAAACACGTGTTTCAGGAATTCTGGAACACTTAAAGTAACAAATTTATTCAGAGCCCGCGAAACATATTGCATTAAAGCACTCATAATCAACTCTTCTGCAACACACAGCATAATCTGCTTCCGATTCCTGAGAACACGAAGCGGAAGAACAACTTGAATCGTGTCTGACGCAATGGAAAAATGGCAAATTTGCATCTGGCAGAAATGCATCCGGAACAACCGTTCTGGAGAGCCCGGAACACAACACTAAAGACTTGGAACAACGAAACTTTTTCATTCTTGCCCGAGACGAAGAAACTTGAGCAGCAAAATTTGAGTAGAGGGATAAACTATGAATGGTATCGTGGAACGAAAGAAACACTTGTTCCTAATCACTCGGAAAATTTCTGGAACACACTGCTTTGTAGCAGTTGTGTTGTGTGTTCGGTTACGAATTCACTGACACGCTTCTAGTTGGCACCGCCGCAAACGTTTCCGAAACTAAAGACCGAACTAAGCGTGTGACATAGTTTGGCATGACACATGAACTGATCATGTAGGGAAAATGAAATAGTGCCTGGTACTCGCGAATAATATGTCTTCCCAAGGAGCAAGGTGTGCTGAATGAAACGCCCGTGACTTTCGTTTACCTGACATCTACGTACTATACACTAGTATACAGTGTTGACCTGGAAGTGTTGACTACCATTCGCTGAGGGTAGTCCCGTTCGTCTGTTCGCCTCCTTTGTTTGACAGCTGTTTGCAGGTATTAACGTGTGCAGTTACCCGTGACTCACGTGTCCTAACGTTTAACTGGGAAGCTGCCCGTAATTTATGATCGTTGACTGGAAGCTAGCATAAAACTGGACGGCTTCTTGTGACAAGGGGGACATCCGAACGATTTATAAAAATTGATCTGATTTGTCTGAAAGTTGGCCACTGTATGTATCTTTTGAAAATAAACATATTTTACTCGTGTAACTTTTTCCATTTAGGCTTTAGTTTAGAAAAAAATTGAAATATTCGTTTTTTAGTTCAATTTTACGAATATTTCAAAAGAATAGTCAATGAGTTTTTATGCTACAACAAGTTCAAAGACAGTTTTGAAATCCTCTTAACAATTCCAACAAACCAATGGATCTGAATATACTTATATATTTTTATTTTATTTTGAAAAGCGATTTTTCATCACTAGCTAAATTATACCAATTTTTTTTGTTTTGAACTGTGATAAACACCCCCCCCTCCCGTGGGTTGCCCGTAGCCCCATGTAATTTTAGGGCACAATAGCCCATCACCTAAGGATTCTTTTTCAACAAAGTAACAAAAATGACCCATTGGGCCAGGAAGCCCCTGGATGTCCCCCTTAAGATTGCTAGGATACTGCTCTATAGAGCTTACCTGGAAGGCTGTTCGAAACCTTTGCTTGCTAACGTCTAACTGGGATCCTGCTATTGACCTCTGCTTACTGTAGTCAAATTTTCAGACAATCCTGATGAACCGCAATCTAAAAATATGGTCTCGGTTAGATGCCGTTCATGAAACTTTGAAAATTGAATGGGAGCTTCACGAAGACTAAACCCATTCAAAGCCCTGCATTCAACTGTACAGCTCAGACTTAATACTACATTGATTTAAAACGTCTTAGAGGGAAATAGCAAAGCTTTTAATAAAAAATAACGTAAACGAAATCTGAATTTTCTTAATAAGGAAAAAAACATATGAATAAAACAAATTAATAAAACAATATTCAGTAGCAATCAACAGTTCCATTGCAGAGCTATGAAGCCGTGTGCACGGAAGTTATTATTTACGTCGAAACAATTACTTAACATTTGAAAAGCAAACAAGAAACAGAAAGTACAGCAAACAGCAATATTTTTCACTCTATTTGCAACAATTTAAGGATTGACCAGGAAATCATTTAATCATTTAACGTTTAACTTCTTAGGGAAATACAACAAAGCAAATACAGTAAAATATACATTCATCTTTATACTTTCTTTTAACAACGAGGCAAAAAGATTTCTAGTTTGTTTAAAACGATCGATAATGCATTATAAGGACATCACTGAAGAAAAGGCTCCCTTATCTGTTGAGGAAAAATTTGCAGTAATCATTTATGTTTCGACAGTTTATGCTCCAGAGAAACAGTAGACGAAATACTCTATCATGCCTTGCCCTGCCTCATTTTTTTTACATTCGTACCAAAGCAGCTAATCGGCTAGTCTGGTCGAAACGCACACACTGATATCGCTGTTAAAAACTTTGCGACTTGAATCCTTTTAGAAGGATATGCGATGTGTGTGAATGGAAAGCGCTACTTCAGTAAATTTCATGTTTAACTTCATTTTAACAGAAATTATTGTCTTACTCTGTAACACTTTATTCAGGGCATATGTGGCAGAGTGAAGGTGCGAAACATCTCAATAGTGAGCAGGCAAGCACTCAGTTTTGAGGGCTCTCGTTTTCATAAAAATCATTTTCCTCGTACCTGGGGCGATTGCTTCGCTCAGATTGCAGCGGTGAATGGAGCAAATCGAAGCGTGATTTTATATTTTGCTAAAATCAGTTTCGGGTTTCGAGATTTTTGTAATGAAGCTTGTGTTCTATGGCAATCTACGGAAGAGTGTGCTAATTTTTCATTTATCCGCAACAATGCCTTCCGACAGAAACGAAAATCACTCATTCCCAAATTAGAGCTTTAAACACTCCCCTAAAATAAAATATACAATTACATTTGATATCATGTATGATTATTATTATCTCAGTTTTCTCTACCAAGAATATCTATGAATTTCGACTTCTTTTTCTGCGAAATTAAAAAAAACATCAGAACCATAATCAATTTTTCATTAGTTGTTTCATAGGATTCTCGCGTTGAACTAATAAACAGAACTGGACACTTAAAACAGAAAGGAATGGGAAATAGTCTCTTAATAAATAAGATTACGTAAAAAACAATGCCAACACAAGCTGGAGTCAGCATAAATCTCCAGTATTATGTTCTCTTCTATAACTTCGATCTTGAATTCTCAATTGAGGGCATTGCAGCACAAAAATGGTCCGACATTATTTAAAATTAATGATCTAATTTAAAAGCTGTTTTGATGGGCTACTGACTACTGCTGTAGCGCAGCCAAAGGGGGGAGGGGAGGCACGGGGCCATGCAGCCTCCACCCCTCGAAATGTTGAGCAGGGGGGCAGTTTCAAGTAAATGAATGAAAAAATTGCTGATAATTAATGTCTGGTCTCCCCTGAAATCATTTGTCAGGGATACTGGTCACTCCGAAATTTTGGGATCTCATCTCCTTCATCTCATCCAATTATTGCGCATACGGCAACTTCTAACTCAGTTTTCAAAACTGCATTTTATTATGCACACACGAAATGAGAAAGAGTTCTTTTTACTGCTGTGCAGATGCGCATCGAAATTAGCGTTACCGATTGAGTTTACCAAGCAGATGGGGTTAGGTTGTTATGTTTAAACGTGAAACGACAACACAAGCCAAGCTTCTTTCTTCGCCCGTGTACAGCCGAAGACAAAACTTAGAAGTCAAAGAATTTTAAAAGCACATTATCCCTTCCATCTCCCATAGTATACTTTCTCAACCACAGTTTGCTAAAAGTTCGTGACTTCTGACACTGAGTGTCTCTGGTGTCTCGCATCCATGGATGGTAGGCCACGCATCTGAGCTCAGTGAACTCTCATTCTCTCAAACCTTGGACAGTCTCTCATCTGCCAGTGCGATGGCACGCTGCGTGTTGTTCGGCGTCTTCCTTCAATAGTCGTGTGTCTGTAGAGCGCTCAGCTGAAAATGGTGAGTGAAAGGTTTTTTAGAGTAGCCTGTATTGTTTAATTTAAGGTATTGTAATCAGTAGGCTTATTAAGTAACTATAGATAACCATCAATAAATTCGTTACTCAAGGAAGCCTTCCACTCATTCGCTCATTGTAGGGCCTAGTTAGCCTGTTTCGAAAAATACGTGAGGTTTTTTCAGCTGTTGGGATCAACGAGTGAACAACTATCTGAGAAGCATCGGGACGTGGAAAATAAGTTGGTGAACCAGAGCGAATGTCTTTTTGATTAATGTATGAAAATAATACAATTTAAGTTATATTTCTTGCAGAATTATTATTCGATCACGTTTAGTTAACCTAGCCATTGATTATTCAGGCCATGTCGGTTATGAAGGCTTGACTTTCTCAAAGATTAATCCAAAAACTGTGAAAAATTATTGTATTCATTTAATTGGATGCTCGTTTCAAGTTGAGTTAACACGTCATTTTTTTAATAGAATCAAGCCTAAAGTGGAACACAAATATTTCGAATGTTTTTCATGCTAATAATTACAATAATACAGAGACTCAAACGATAATATTTCAAACTTAACTCACTCCATTTATATGTTATTAACACGAGCTCCTCTTTCGTTTCCGCAATGCTTGAGTATTATCAAATCTTTCGAATATTCTGTAAAAAGTGATTCGCTTAATCTGTGATTTGTGAATTACCTATCATCCTTTACGAAATATTTTAAATCTTTGTACAAACTCAGACCTTGATCCATTTGAACTCACAGTATGGGCAGGTTTCGATCATTATTGAATACCCAATGCAATACGTGAATAATGATGTTTATTATTAAGTATTCATTTATCTTGAAGATGTTGAACACAAGAAAGAAAAATTTTATATTATGAAAATTTTGTTACACTTGATGATCAACACCCACTCCATCTGCTTCCAGATAATGCTAAAATACACTTAATATCTGCATTGAGCATCACCGCTGAAGTAGCCATTCAACCACGATTTGTTCCTGTACGCAATAAAAGTGTTTCAATATGTAATTGCTGTCATAACATATTTCTCAGTTGCTCTTTTCTTATCAATGTCAGAGTGATCGACATTTTTAAAGCGACACTATTGAAGAATACGCGCAGTTTACGTGAAACTGCTTCGGCAGATTTTGAAAGATGTTAGGCTCATTTGACCGGCGACTGTACAGCTCACGTGCTGTGTCGCTCCTGAACTGTGCCTGAGCAATGTTATGATGCTGCGAACTTGCGAAGATCGGGCGTCAGTCCACTGCTAACAAATTTTGTTTTACGAAAAGAGTCTGACCTACAAGTCTTGTAGATTTATTAGACGTCTAAGTTGGAATTAGAATCAAAATTAATCAAAACGAATTTTTTTGCATTCGGAGGTCGCGTGACACTTGAAATCTCGTTCATGTGAAGACCATTGTCCAAGAATTGTAAATCGAGTAGGAGAAGTTCCTCCAAAGCCTCTACAGTGGAGTTTCGAGAGTAGTATTGTATTACTTACTCAGTCTAATGTTTTTAAAGTCGAGAAGTACTGAAGAAACAAGATTTCCGTTATCGATGCTTGTGTACATGTGCTACAGATGATTTTAAGGCAGCTGGAATTGTTCATTTGTTTGTTAGGAAGTCATTGATTCTTAATAAAAAATGAATTCAGTTTGATATCGGAGCATTCTTTTTATATATTTCTCAAATGCCTACATGTAATAGTATGTTGTTTATAAGTTACAGAGGCAGATTTTCATAATTTTTCATCGTAAAAATTCAGAATAGAGAATGGTTAATTAAGTCTAATGAGATGGTGTTATTTTGGCGCTGTGTATTTTAACACGTGTGCCGGGACACTTTTAATTCGTATAAATTATTTTTAAAGTAAGTCGCGATACAGGCATGAATATTTGAAGGTTTAGTAAGCAGTAAGAGGAATGAAGATATGTATGTCCTCCTGGTCGTTGAAGGCTTCAATTTAGTTGTGGTTTATTAAGCTCGACTCCCCCCTGCGGTGCCGTGTGTGTAAGAGCAGACATCTCTCCGGCCTGTCTGAAGTGAAAATTTTATTTTCATGTATGAATAATAATTATTCCTTCCCTTTTAAACTCATTTCTCTAATGGAAATCGATTAATAGTTTCATTTAGACTAATTCATGAAATGGAATTATTGAGTTGAGTAGACTTTATATTTTTGTACAAAGTCATTGCCTAACGCCGAACCCACTGTTTGTCTCTTGAGAAAGTAGCTACTAATTTGCTTAATACTTGCAGTTTAAAATAATGGTTTCTGACTTTGTCGGAATAAAATACCAAGCAAAGCAGCTGAAAACTTAAGACCAAGACACTGACGCTCGAATTTGATCCAAAATGGCATTGATGTGCCTACGAAATATAATGAAGTGTTTTTAAAATAATAGCTTAAAAATCGTTTCAATGATATCGTCTCTCTATTTAATCTCTTTTCGTATAAAATTATTGGTCACCATATTCTCCACATATATTGCCTAATAACTTCATTGTTAAGATTGATCGAGTGCGGCCCGCCCGTACCCGCAACCCTGTTGGCCACTGGGTAAATAATACGCTGCGTTTTTCGGCAGCTTGAGAGATGTCGCGATCTTGTTATACAACACTCAAAATCTTCCCTCTTAATTCCTACTGTTCCTGCTGTCCTGTATCACTTTTTATGTGTTCTGTTTAGTTTGTGTTTCTGCATTATTACTGAAATAGAACCAGATTATTCTGCATAGAAAAAATTTTTATGGATTCGCTGTTTACCTGGATTTGCCATCACTCGCAACAATAACTCCCTTTATTCCCTGGCGCGTAGCAATACCCTTTTTTGCGCGTAACAAAACCATGAATGTAACTCATTTCTGATGCCTCATGAGAAGCATTTAATTTGCTGGTAAACATTTTTGGAACGATCAATTATGTTTCTCATATGGGTGTGTGAGAGCTCTCATGTTTTCCGATTTTCTTAGCATACTTAGAAAAATCAATTAAAGTTCTCCGCTGATTGAATGTATCATTCTTTTGTACCTATCAAGAGCATATTTGAACTCAAAAATAATGAAAGTTCGAAAATCGGTCGAGATGAAGTATTATCGCATGCTTCTCTCTAATTTACATAAAAGTGTAGAATTGTTCCAAGACATTGAGTGGTAAATATTAGAAATACCTTGATGCAATGTCATTCTGATCGAAAAACTGATGCACGTCTCCGCACTGGTATAGAAACGTAACACAGCGTCCTCACGCCTGCACTGTCTGTACAGATGTGGCTGTGCCGTGATGTGACCGTCTCGCTGTCCTGCGGCCTGATGTGGCCGTCTCGCTGTCCTGCGGCCTGATGTGACCGTCCCGCTGTCCTGCGGCCTGATTTGGCCGTCTCGCTGTCCTGAGGCCTGATGTGACCGTCCCGCTGTCCTGCGGCCTGATGTGGCCGTCCCGCTGTCCTGCGGCCTGATGTGGCCGTCCCGCTGTCCTGCGGCCTGATGTGGCCGTCCCGCTGTCCTGCGGCCTGATGTGGCCGTCCCGCTGTCCTGCGGCCTGATGTGGCCGTCCCGCTGTCCTGCGGCCTGATGTGGCCGTCTCGCTGTCCTGCGGCCTGATGTGGCCGTCCCGCTGCTGTCTGCCGCCCTGGTGGTGGCCGTCCTGCTGCTGTCTGCCGCCCTGGTGGTGGCCGTGCTGCTGCTGCTGCCTGCCGCCCTGGTGGTGGCCATCCTGTTTCTTTCCGCCATGGTGATGGCCGTGCTGCTGCCTTCCGCCCTGGTGGTGGCCGTGCTGCTGCCTTCCGCCCTGGTGGTGGCCGTCCTGCTGCCTCCCGTCTTGGTGGTGGCCGTGCTGCTGCATGCCGCCCTTGTGGTGGCCGTCCTGCTGCCTCCCGTCCTGGTGGTGGCCGTGCTGCTGCCTGCCGCCCTGGTTGCGGGCTGATGCTGCCTTCCGCCTTGGTGGTGGCCGTGCTGCTGCCTTCCGCCCTGGTGGTGGCCGTCCTGCTGCCTGCCGCCCTGGTGGTGGCCGTGCTGCTGCCTGCCGCCCTGGTGGTGGCCGTGCTGCTGCCTTCCGTCCTGGTGGTGGCCGTGCTGCTGCCTTCCGCCCTGGTGGTGGCCGTCCTGCTGCCTCCCGTCTTGGTGGTGGCCGTGCTGCTGCCTGCCGCCGTGGTGGTGGCCGTGCTGCTGCCTGCCGCCCTGGTGGTAGCCGTCCAGCTGCCTCCCGTCCTGGTGGTGGCCGTGCTGCTGCCTGCCGCCCTGGTGGCGGGCTGATGCTGCTTTCCGCTCTGGTGGTGGCTGAGCTGCTGCCCTCCGCCCTGGTGGTGGCCGTCCTGCTGTCTGCTGCCCTGGTGGTGGCCGTGCTGCTGCCTGCCGCCCTGGTGGTGGCCGTGCTGCTGCCTTCCGTCCTGGAGGTGGCCGTGCTTCTGCCTTCCGCCCGTGTAGTGGCCGTCCTGCTGCCTCCCGTCTTGGTGGTGGCCGTGCTGCTACCTGCCGCCCTGGTAGTGGCCGTCCTGCTGCCTCCCGTCCTGGTGGTGGCCGTGCTGCTGCCTGCCGCCCTGGTGGCGGGCTGATGCTGCTTTCCGCCCTGGTGGTGGGGCCGTGCTGCTGCCTTCCGCCCTGGTGGTGGCCGTGCTGCTGCCTTCCGCCCTACTGGTGGCCGTCCTGCTTTTTGCCGCGCTGGTGGTGGCCGTGCTGCTGCCTGCCGACCTGCTGCCTTCCGCCCTGGTGATGGCCCTGCTGCTGCCTTCCGCCCTGGTGGTGGCCGTCCTGCTGCCTGCCGCCCTGGTGGTGGCCGTCCTGCTGCCTGCCGCCCTGGTGGTGGCCGTGCTGCTGCCTTGCGCCCTGGTGGTGGCCGTCCTGCTGCCTGCCGTCCTGGTGGTGGCCGTGCTGCTGCCTGCCGCCCTGGTTGCGGGCTGATGCTGCCTTCCGCCCTGGTGGTGCCGTGCTGCTGCCTTCCGCCCTGGTGGTGGCCGTCCTGCTGCCTGCCGCTCTGGTGGTGGCCGTGCTGCTGCCTGCCGCCCTGGTGGTGGCCGTGCTGCTGCCTTCCGTCCCGGTGGTGGCCATGCTGCTGCCTTCCGCCCTGGTGGTGGCCGTGCTGCTGCCTTCCGTCCTGGTGGTGGCCGTACTGCTGCCTTCCGCCCTGGTGGTGGCCGTGCTGCTGCCTTCCGCCCTGGTGGTGGCCGTGCTGCTGCCTTTCGTCCCGGTGGTGGCCATGCTGCTGCCTTCCGCCCTGGTGGTGGCCGTGCTGCTGCCTTCCGCCCTTGTGGTGGCCGTCCTGCTGCCTTCCGCCCTGGTAGTGGCCGTCCTGGTGGTGGCCATCCTGGTGGTGGCCGTGCTGCTGCCTGCCGCCCTGGTGGTGGCCGTGCTGCTGCGTGCCGCCCTTGTAGTGGCCGTCCTGCTGCCTCCCGTCTTGGTGGTGGCCGTGCTGCTGCCTGCCGCCCTGGTTGCGGGCTGATGCTGCCTCCCGCCCTGGTGGTGGCCGTCCTGCTGCCTCCTGTCTTGGTGATGGCCGTGCTGCTGCTGCCTTCTGTCCTGGTGGTGGCCGTAGTGCTGCCTGCCGCCCTGGTGGTGGCCGTCCTGCTTCCTGCCGCGCTGGTGGTGGCCGTGCTGCTGCCTGCCGCCCTGGTGGTGGCCGACCTGCTGCCTTCCGCCCTGGTGATGGCCCTGCTGCTGCCTTCCGCCCTGGTGGTGGCCGTAGTGCTGCCTGCCGCCCTGGTGGTGGCCGTGCTGCTGCCTTCCGCCCAGGTGGTGGCCGTCCTGCTGCCTGCCGCCCTGGTAGTGGCCGTCCTGGTGGTGGCCGTGCTGCTGCCTGCCGCCCTGGTGGTGGCCGTGCTGCTGCGTGCCGCCCTTGTAGTAGCCGTCCTGCTGCCTCCCGTATTGGTGGTGGCCATGCTGCTGCCTGTCGCCCTGGTTGCGGGCTGATGCTGCCTTCCGCCCTGATGGTGGCCGTCCTGCTGCCTCCCGTCTTGGTGGTGGCCGTGCTGCTGCTGCTGCCTTCTGTCCTGGTGATGACCGTGCTGCTGCCTGCCGCCCTTGTGGTGGCCGTGCTGCTGCCTGCCGCCCTGGTGGTGGCCGTGCTGCTGCGTGCCGCCCTTGTAGTAGCCGTCCTGCTGCCTCCCGTATTGGTGGTGGCCATGCTGCTGCCTGCCGCCCTGGTTGCGGGCTGATGCTGCTTTCCGCCCTGGGGGTGGCCGTGCTGCTGCCCTCCGCCTTGGTGGTGGCCGTCCTGCTGCCTGCCGCCCTGGGGGTGGCCGTGCTGCTGCCTGCCGCCCTGGTGGTGGCCGTGCTGCTGCCTTCCGTCCTGGTGGTGGCCGTGCTGCTGCCTTCCGCCCTGGTGGTGGCCGTGCTGCTGCCTTCCGTCCTGGTGGTGGCCGTGCTTCTGCCTTCCGCCCTTGTAGTGGCCGTCCTGCTGCCTCCCTTCTTGGTGGTGGCCGTGCTGCTGCCTTCCGCCCTAGTGGTGGCCGTCCTGCTGCCTGCCGCCCTGGTTGTGGCCGTGCTGCTGCCTTCCGCCCTGGTGGTTTCCGTCCTGCTGCCTGCCGCCCTGGTAGTGGCCGTCCTGGTGGTGGCCGTGCTGCTGCCTGACGCCGTGGTGGTGGCCGTGCTGCTGCGTGCCGCCTTTGAAGTGGCCGTCCTGCTGCCTCCCGTCTTGGTGGTGGCCGTGCTGCTGCCTGCCGTCTTGGTGGTGGCCGTGCTGCTGCCTACTGTCCTGGTGGTTGCCGTGCTTCTGCCTTCCGCCCTGGTGGTGGCCGTCCTGCTGCCTCCCGTCTTAGTGGTGGCCGTGCTGCTGCCTTCCGCCCTGGTGGTGGCCGTCCTGGTGGTGGCCGTGCTGCTGCCTGCTGCCCTGGTGGTGGCCGTGCTGCTGCCTGCCGTCTTGGTGGTGGCTGTGCTGCTGCCTACTGTCCTGGTGGTGGCCGTGCTGCTGCCTTCCGCCCTGGTGGTGGCCGTCCTGCTGCCTCCCGTCTTGGTGGTGGCCGTGCTGCTGCCTTCCGCCCTGGTGGTGGCCGTCCTGCTGCCTCCCGTCTTAGTGGTGGCCGTGCTGCTGCCTTCCGCCCTGGTGGTGGCCGTCCTGGTGGTGGCCGTGCTGCTGCCTTCCGCCCTGGTGGTGGCCGTCCTGCTGCCTCCCGTCTTAGTGGTGGCCGTGCTGCTGCCTGCCGCCCTGGTAGTGGCCGTCCTTGTTGTGGCCGTGCTGCTGCCTGCTGCCCTGGTGGTGGCCGTGCTGCTGCCTGCCGTCTTGGTGGTGGCCGTGCTGCTGCCTACTGTCCTGGTGGTGGCCGTGCTGCTGCCTTCCGCCCTGGTGGTGGCCATCCTGCTGCCTCCCGTCTTGGTGGTGGCCGTGCTGCTGCCTGCCGCCCTGGTTGCGGGCTGATGCTGCCTTCCGCCCTGGTGGTGGCCGTCCTGCTGCCACCCGTCTTGGTGGTGGCCGTGCTGCTGCCTTCTGTCCTGGTGGTGGCCGTGCTGCTGCCTGCCGCCCTGGTGGTGGCCGTGCTGCTGCCTGCTGCCCTTCTGGTGGCCGTCCAGCTGCCTCCCGTCCTGGTGGTGGCCGTGCTGCTGCCTGCCGCCCTGGTTGCGGGCAGATGCTGCCTTCCGCCCTGGTGGTGGCCGTGCTGCTGCCTTCCGCCCTGGTGGTGGCCGTCCTGCTGCCTGCCGCCCTGGTGGTGGCCGTGCTGCTGCCTGCCGCCCTGGTGGTGGCCGTGCTGCTGCCTTCCGTCCTGGTGGTGGCCGTGCTGCTGTCTGCCGCCCTGGTGGTGGCCGTGCTGCTGCTGTCTGCCGCCCTGGAGGTGGCCGTGCTGCTGCTGTCTGCCGCCCTGGAGGTGGCCGTGCTGCTGCTGTCTGCCGCCCTGGTGGTGGCCGTGCTGCTGCTGTCTGCCGCCCTGGTGGTGACCGTCCTGCTGCTGCCTGCCGCCCTGGTGGCGGGCTGAAGCTGCTTTCCGCCCTGGTGGTGGCTGTGCTGCTGCCTGCCGCCCTGGTGGTGGCCGTGCTGCTGCCGCCTTCCGCCCTAGTGGTGGCCGTCCTGCTTCCTGCCGCGCTGGTGGTGGCCGTGCTGCTGTGCTGACTGCCGACCTGCTGCCTTCCGCCCTGGTGATGGCCCTGCTGCTGCCTTCCGCCCTGGTGGTGGCCGTCCTACTTCCTGCCGCGCTGGTGGTGGCCGTGCTGCTGACTGCCGTCCTGCTGCCTGCCGCCCTGGTAGTGGCCGTCCTGGTGGTGGCCGTGCTGCTGCCTGCCGCCGTGATGGTGGCCGTGCTGCTGCGTGCCGCCCTTGTAGTGGCCGTCCGGCTGCCTCCCGTCTTGGTGGTGGCCGTGCTGCCGCCTGCCGTCTTGGTGGTGGCCGTGCTGCTGCCTTCCGTCCTGGTGGTGGCCGTGCTGCTGCCTTCTGCCCTGGTGGTGGCCGTCTTGCTGCCTCCGGTCTTGGTGGTGGCCGTGCTGCTGCTGCCTTCTGTCCTGGTGGTGGCCGTGCTGCTGCCTGCCGCCCTGGTTGTGGCCGTGCTGCTGCCTGCCGCCCTGGTGGTGGCCGTCCTGCTGCCTGCCGCCCTGGTGGTGGCTGTGCTGCTGCCTGCCGCCCTTGTGGTGGCCGTCCTGCTGCCTTCCGTCCTGGTGGTGCCGTGCTGCTGCCTGCCGCCCTGGTTGCGGGCTGATGCTGCCTTTCGCCCTGGTGGTGGCCGTGCTGCTGCCTTCCGCCCTGGTGGTGGCCGTCCTGGTGGTGGCCGTGCTGCTGCCTTCCGCCCTGGTGGTGGCCGTCCTGCTGCCTCCCGTCTTAGTGGTGGCCGTGCTGCTGCCTGCCGCCCTGGTAGTGGCCGTCCTGGTGGTGGCCGTGCTGCTGCCTGCTGCCCTGGTGGTGGCCGTGCTGCTGCCTGCCGTCTTGGTGGTGGCCGTGCTGCTGCTGTCTGCCGCCCTGGTGGTGGCCGTGCTGCTGCTGTCTGCCGCCCTGGTGGTGGCCGTGCTGCTGCTGTCTGCCGCCCTGGTGGTGGCCGTGCTGCTGCTGTCTGCCGCCCTGGTGGTGGCCGTCCTGCTGCTGTCTGCCGCCCTGGTGGTGGCCGTGCTGCTGCTGTCTGCCGCCCTGGAGGTGGCCGTGCTGCTGCTGTCTTTCGCCCTGGAGGTGGCCGTGCTGCTGCTGTCTGCCGCCCTGGTGGTGGCCGTGCTGCTGCTGTCTGCCGCCCTGGTGGTGACCGTCCTGCTGCTGTCTGCCGCCCTGGTGGCGTTCTGATGCTGTAGTGGCGGTGGCCTGATGTTATCGTGGCTGCTGACGCCACCGTTGTTTTTATTATCCCATACAAAGTTAACTAAAAGAAATACTTGAATTTTTTTTTTAAATAAAATTAGCATAATAGGAATCGACCCTGAATTTCCAACACCCAGAAATAGCAGTTATTGGCTATTAAGAAAATTTTGATTAGTGAGGAAATTTACTGAGGCGTAGAAACTAGTTAATTATTGGGCGAATGCGTTGACATTGATAAAACCATGTCTGTTATGTGCGAAACCAATCATTGAAAGGAAAGCAGGGAAATATGAATTTCCGTTGTTGCGCTGATCATCGTTAAACAATTCATATAAATGCAAGTTAAATGGAAATGATACCCTTGCAATATTGAAAACACCCATCAGTGAGTGTGTGATAGGTACGTTTACGGTAATAAAAGTGAAAAGGGATTGCGCGGTATGTCTTAAACTGAAGTTTACGAGCTAAAAAACGTTATTGAGTACGAATGTCTTGGACGGCAACTGTCGTGAACTAAGTTTATTCGTATTATTGTTCCTGGAAATTTTACTTGTTCCCTTTACCACGTTTACTGGCATCGAACTCGAAATATTTTCTTACGGTTATATGATGTGCAACTTTCTTTTTGTGGTTTAGGGAACAAAAAAGAAAAACAGACAAGGATTTGATAGAGGTTACCTGTGCTCAGGTGCGGGTATCCAGCCCACCCGCACCTTCTCGTGGTGGTACCGTTAGTACACCCATTACGACTACTGTCACCCGTACAACCTGTTGTACTGGGATAGCGACTTGATTATTGTAAAAGTTTATCGCCAATCAGAATTATTGTGGGTGGAACCAACGCGGGGGGCGCCTAAGGCACCTCGGTGCTCTAGGTTTTGAATTTCATTTTCATTTTTGGTTTGCTACGCGTTCGTTAGTGTAAGGTGAATAACTAGGTTGCATAACCTACTAAATCGTGTATTGCTCCAATTTTGTGTTAAATTTGTAGTTTTGTTCTTGTTCTAAAGCCTAAAATTAAGAGTAAAAACACCAACCCTGATCCCGGAGGCCGACGGCCTCTGGGGTCGGGCATCATGCCCAGAGGAGCGAGAGGCTCGCGGTCCGGAGGTAAGCGCGCGGGGAGCGAGCGCAGGCCGGACCAGGGAACGACAGAAAAACGAGAAACTTTGCCAAACCCCATTAAGTCAATCAGGACTCCAATCAATAAGGAAACAATCGAGCCTACCATCAATAACGGTGGAAGAATTCAGGCGGAACGTCGTGAGGATGTGGCCGGGGGGACGGCCGTGGGTGCAGCGGTCGAGCAAACCACGTCCGAGCGGGTGAGCGAGGTGGAGAGGAGTGTGAGCAGGCTGATGCGGAGTCTGGGTGAGATGGGATGTGGCGGAGACGTCCGGGATGTTCAGAGTGGCGACCCAGCAACGATGGAAACATCTACGGAGGAGAGAATCAAAAAAGTGGAACTGGCTGTGAGCAAACTGGCGGACATCATTGATTAATTAACACCCCCTTCAGAGGAAAAACAAAAACCTACCTGTTCCCCTGGATCAACCAGGAAGCGAAAATATGTGCCTCTGGACCTCATGGAACTTCCAACCACACCGACATTCATGCGCTTTTATTGCATGAAATTTAAACCAGAAACTAAACGCAACCTAAATCCCTATGCAATTAAGGCCAGCATCATAAACGCTACTGGACTTCTTCCCAAGTCAATTACCACCAGCGGTAAAGATAGTTTCACACTCGAAGCAAGGGATAATAAACAGGGACAAGCCATGCTGACCATCACTAGCGTGAATAGCGTGCCCTGCGAAGTCGTAGTCCACCCAAGACTGAACAAATCCAAAGGACTCATCTACATCAACGAGAACAACATGAGCGACTTCGACGAGTTTGCGGCCGGGCTGAAGGAAGCTTACAACATCAGCAACGTCATTGACGCTACATTCATAAAGACCAGACGAGAACAAACTAGCGCCCTTATCCTCGAATTCAACTCCGAAACACCCCCCAGCTATATATATATTCCAGGTGAGCGCGCGGACACGCCAGTTCATCCATACATCGACAAACCGATGCACTGCTCCAACTGCCAGCTGTATGGCCACACCAAAAAACGCTGCAACAGGCCACCAACCTGCGCAAAGTGCGGCACTAGGGGACATTCAAGCGATCAGTGCCTGGAAGTACAAGCCAAATATCTCCATTGCCGCGGTCCCCACCCGGTGAAAAGCAAAATATGTCCTAAGCATATTGAAGAACAGAAAGTAGTTGAAATTCAAGCCAAGCACAAGGTAGGCATCCGTTGCGCAAGACAACTTTACCACAACTCTGACGAATACTCTGAAAAACCATCAAAAACCTCCACCGAGCACTTTCTCTGCAAAATCGATGCAGCCGAAAAACGCAAATTCTCACCGTGGATACTGGAGAAGAGCCTGCAACGGGAACTTGGGACCAAACCCAAACGCATTTCTTCTAAGGGGAACGATTCCTTTATAATCGAAATCTGCAATTCACGCCAGAGCGACTCTGTCCGCAAGATAAAGTCAATCAATAACATATCTGTCACCATATCCGAATATTGCCACCCCAATGCCGCCAAAGGACTTGTCTACATATACGAGTACGACCTGACAGATTTTGAGAACTTCCGCAAAGGACTCAAAGAAGATCACGACCTCCACGATGGGACCAAGGCAACATGGATCCGACCCAAGGACCCACTTGCCCAACCATTGCTACTAACTTTCCGTGGAGACCTCCCAGAATATCTAACAGTGCCAGGCGAACAATCAAAGAGCAAAGTATACGCCTACGTACCACGCCCGAAGCTTTGTAAAATATGCCTGGAATACGGGCATACCCAAAAGTGGTGCTCAAGCAACACCCCGATTTGTGCTCGGTGTGATAACGCCAATCACAGTGCCACAGAATGTACCAGCTCAAAAATAGAATGTCACCACTGCGGCCAAAATCATTTCAACGGAACCCTTAAATGCATCGAATTTAAATACCAACAAGAAGATGTAACAATACAACACAAATTTAGACTTAGTAGAGCTCAAGCAAAAGCTAAATTGGATGCAGAATGTCCTCAATATCGACGCTCCTTCGTCAGTGCAGTGCAGACGACCGCCGCCAACACAGCGTCAGGCCAAACCCCTCCGAGGGAAATGGAACCTCCGAGCGCTGCCGCTGCTGACAACCCTGTCAAACCTGTGGACGGTAGCACGCGAAGAAAGCGGAAAAACTCCGAACATCAGGAGCGCCCAACGGAAAAGAAACAACTAACAGAGGCAGTGTGTATGAATCCTGATACCGGCGAACTTTATGCTACAACGATACAAATGACCCCAAATTACGATTCCGCTCTCAGCGACTGTGAAATAACCAGCGAGAACAATCCTGCAGTCAGAAGAGAAACCGAAGAAATTTTCAACGAATATAAAACAAATCCATCCACATCCGAGCAATGAACAACCTAGCCTCAATAATTATCCAATGGAACTGTCAAGGAGTTCGAGCCAAGAAAGACGAACTGCTGGAATTGATACACCAGCACCGACCAGCTGTTGTAGCGCAGCAGGAAACCAAGCTATGGCACAATTGCACATTCTCTATACCCCAATACTCCCTTCTTATCAAACACGGTCACTTTAACTTCACCCCCCATGGAGGAGTGGGTCTGCTTATCCATAACTCGGTCCCATTCAGAGAACACGTTTTGACGTCCCAGTTTCAAGTCATCGCAGCCACCATCCAACTTAGTCGGCCGATCACAGTCGTCTCAATGTACACGTCTAGAAATCATAGCCTTACCCTAGAAGCACTACGTGATCTAGAAAATCAACTTCCTACTCCAAGCATTATTATGGGTGATTTCAACAGTTACAGCACAATTTGGGGATGCAGAACGACGGATACTCGGACGCGCATTCTTGAGCAATATCTAGAACAGTCGAACCTCGTTCTATTAAATACAGGATCCCCAACCAGAATTTCGTATAACTCAGAATCCGCCATAGACCTAACACTAGCCTCTCCCTGCCTGAACGCGGAGTTGGAATGGTCTACCTGTCTCTCTCCTGAGGACAGCGATCACTGCCCGATCTTAATCCAGCTAATGAACGCACAACAAAGCGAGCCTAGCAGAACTGTGTTGTGCCTAAAAAAAGCAGATTGGCACTCATACGAGAACCACCCAAAGTGGAAAGAGCTGGAAATCTCGCCGGAAAAAAACTGAAGAACATCTCCAAGCCTTTATTAATGCCATACTGGCTGTAGCTGTGGATTGCATACCCACCAATGAAATTGAAACCTTCTTTCCAAAGCCCTATTGGAGCGCAAAATTGACCGAAACACGACGAAACCGCGAACGCCTATACCAAAAGTACCGCCAGACCAGATTGATACAAAATGCTCTTCGTTGGAAAAGAGCACGAGCAATCCACAGGAACCTCTTACGTGAAGAAAAGCGGAAGGCGTGGATAAGTTTCGCTAATACGTTCACCAGGAATACACCTCTAACAGCCGTATATGCAAATATTCGAAAAATAAAAGGCCAACCCCAACGAAAAATATCCATCTTGCAAGAAAATAATATTACGTATGCCACCGTGCCCCAAATAGCAAACAAGCTAGCGATGGCCTTCAGCAATACAAGCAGCGCTACGAACTACCCCGTCGAGTTTCAACGAGAAAGAGAAAAGGTCCAAAACGAAGGCTTAAATTTTTCATCTACGAACACTGAAGTTTACAACATATCGTTCTCAGCAGCAGAACTAGAAACGGCTCTTCATAACACCAAAGACACCTCGCCTGGAGCGGATCAAATCTCCTATCAGATGTTGAAGCACTTACCCGAAGCCGGCAAGCAATGCCTACTATCCATGATGAATAAATTTTGGCTGAACGGATATTTCCCCCCCAGCTGGCGGGAGGCAATTATAATCCCCTTTCCGAAACCGCATAAATCTCCACAGTCGCCCCAAAACTACAGACCCATCGCACTAACCAGTTGCCTCTGTAAAACAATATAACGTCTGGTCAGCAATAGGCTCTCGGACTTCTGCGACATGCACGGCTGCCTCACGAACATCCAGTGCGGCGGTAGGCGAAGTAGATCCACAACCGACCACCTTGTGCGCCTCGAAACTACGATCAGAAGAGCTTTTGTACAGAACGAACACTTCGTAAGCGTGTTCTTCGATCTAACGAAAGCTTACGATACAACGTGGAAATTTGGAATAATGCGAGATCTCCACCAAATGCAACTACGAGGACGACTCCCCTCGTTCATCCAAGAATTCTTACGCGACCGAAATTTTAGAGTCAGAATCAACAATTATTTGTCCGACCCCTTCCCGCAAGAAGAAGGCGTCCCGCAAGGTTCAGTGCTCTCGGTCACCCTTTTTGCCATTAAAATCAATAGTATCGCCTCTCTGATTCCTCAGGATCCACGATTTCATGCCTCACTGTTTGTGGACGACTTCCAGCTCTGCTATCGACACAGTGATCTAAATGTCATAAAAATTAAACTCCAGGAATGTATTGATCGTGCCGTACGATGGACTCTGAAGAACGGTTTCACTTTCTCATCAGAAAAATCCAAAGCTGTACATTTCACCACGTTGCCCGGTATCCAGATGCCCCCACCCCTAAAAATCGCAAAGCAAGATATTGAGTTTGTAGAGGAAATCAAGTTTCTTGGACTCACGTGGGACACAAAACTCACATGGAAAAAACACATCAACGAAATTAGAGCCAAATGCAAGAAAGGATGCGCTATGCTCAAATCCATCTCCTCCTATGACTGGGGAGGGGATCAGCACATTCTTCTCCACATGTACAAACTTTTTGTTCGGTCAATAATGGACTACGGATGCATTGTCTACGCATCAGCATCCAACACCACCCTTAAGCTCTTGGATCCCGTCGCCAACGACTGCTTGCGTCTGGCTACAGGAGCCTTCAAGTCCACACCTGCTGCAAGCCTCCAAGTTCTAACGGGTGAAATGCCGCTGAACTTGCGAAGGCAACTACTTTCCTTAAAATATTATTTCAAAATAAAAAGCCACTTAGGTAATCCAGCCTTTAACTCTGCTGTCCCTCCTATTGACAGGAGATAGTACGTAAACAAGAAAGTTGTGCCTTCATTTGCCATTCGCACACTCAATAACATTGAATCCCTAAATCTCGAACCCCCTTATATCAAACCCGCTTTCTCGTACCGGCTACTGAACCTTAACGCCCCAACATGGAATACGGTCGCCATCGACATAAACTTGGAACTAACAGCCCTAAAAAAAGAAACAACCCATCCAACTACATACATCCAGGAATACCACCGACTAGCAAGCGAAAATTACCCAGGCCACACTGCCGTCTTCACAGATGGCACCAAGAGCAACGACGGCGTTGGCGCTGCGGCATTCTGTAGCAGCATTCAGAAACAGATTTCACTTCCCCAAGTATCCACTATATTCACTGCGGAACTGTATGCCATTGATCTAGCACTACAGATCATTCGGGATCATCCTAAGGACCAATTTATTATCTTTAGTGATTCCCTGAGTGTTTTGCGAGTTCTCCTCGACAAACGCACGGACCATCCTCATGCCCGCCTTCTCCAACACCAGATTCACGACCTTGCCCAGAATCGTAAAACCATCAAGTTTTGCTGGATCCCCAGCCATGTGGGGATTCGAGGTAACGAGACCGTCGATAGTCTAGCAAAAGCGGCCGCACTTCGCCCGCCAGAGCGATTCCCAACATTTTATAGGGACTGGTTCACGGTTCTCGAGAAAGAGATCCACAGCAAATGGAAGGAAGTCTGGCCCCAGCGGAGGAGCCTCATGCACGAGGCCCAGCTGGAACCGGGATCATGGCCCAAAAGAAGATTGCCACGTCGAGTGGAGGTCGTACTTAATCGACTCAGAAGCGGCCACACCTACCTCACCCACAGCTACCTCATGAACAGTGAGGTACAAGAGCCTCCGCCTGGTTGCCCTTTGTGCCTGGGGGCGCGCCTCACCGTGAAGCACGTTCTCATCGACTGCGCCGCACTGCGCAATACACGACGACAGTGTTTCGAAGTCTTCTCCGACGATAGCCGGCCCCATTCAATAAGCAATATACTTGGCCACAGTGCGCCCGTAGATCAGCTGATTACCTTTCTTCAAAAAATAAATGCTTACGACATGACCTGATACGGGAAAATGTTCAGGCTCCTAACTTGAATCTCTTCATGTAGTACTACTTGAAGAGATTTAACGGGAAGCCGCGCTGTAGGGCTTTATAGCCAGACGTGATTTCGTTTTGGAAGTTTAAAGATGAAGAAACTAATATGGCCGGGCGCGCTGCGTTGATACCTCGGGGGTTTCAGCGTGGGAAAGGCGTCCGGCCATAAATGGGTGGGCAGCTGAAACCCCCTACGGGGTTTGGCTGCTCAGTGCGTTCGAATGAAATATGTTGTGTACAAACTTTAATGGGGAGACACTTGTAATCTTGAGTTGTAATTTTGACCATGATGCTCAGATAATTTTGATGTTTCAAATCATAGCAATGTTTATCTTGTGTGTTTATCTGGAAGAGTCAGATACGAATTAAATTATGTGACCTTCGGTGCAATATAGTTTGAGTAACTGAAGCGCTAGCAAAAACATGTTACTACTACTACTACTACTACTACTACTACTACTCAAACTCCTAAAAAGTACGACCCTTCACTAACCCAAACTGTGCATCATCAAAATTTACTCGCTAATTGTTTTTCTTGTATGTCCAGTGCGACGTGTCATAATGCGTGAGTCTCTTGTATCTTGCTGTTGTCTGCCTTAGTCAGAATATCTGAGTTTTTCCCGGCCAGCGCCGGGGGGGTCCACATTGGCGTTACGCTGGCGACCCCGGTAGAAACGTTTCCGTAAAATTTTTATTATTATTGTTTCAAGTGTTCCTAAACAGTTCAATCCAAGTGTATCGGAACGAATTTTTCCATTGTGTTCTGGAACGTTTTTTCAGAGTATCCCAAAACTATTTATTCCATGTGTTCCGGACGAACGGAACGTTCCCGGCGCTACGGAACGGATCGTTCCGGGCGCTACGGAACAGATCGTTCCGGGCGCTACGGAACGGATCGTTCCGGGCGCTACGGAACGGATCGTTCCGGGGGCTACGGAACGGATCGTTCCGGGCACTACGGAACGTTCTGGGCACTACGCAACGGAACGTTCCGGGCACTACGGAACGGAACGTTCCGGGCACTACGGAACGTTCTGGGCACTACGCAACGGAACGTTCCGGGCACCACGGAACGGAACGTTCCGGGCGCTACGGAACGGAACGTTCCCGAAACTACGGAACGTTCCAGGCACTACGCAACGGAACGTTCCGAGCACTGCGGAACTATAATAGGCTCCTGGGAAGAAATGTTCACGTGGTGTTTATGGAGCTCAATTATTGTAGGGTTTCATTACTGTTTACTGGGTCAAACTGTTTCCGTGTGTTCCATCATCACTTACGATAATTCGAGGCTAGGTTTGTAAGAGTTCCGGGCAACACGGAACGGAACGTTCCGGGCACCACGGAACGGAACGTTCCGGGCGCTACGGAATGGAACGTTCCGGGCGCTACGGAACGGAACGTTCCGGGCACCACGGAACGGAACGTTCCGGGCACTACGGAACGTTCCGGGCACTACGGAACGTTCTGGGCACTACGCAACGGAACGTTCCGAGCACTGCGGAACTATAATAGGATACTGGGAAGAAATGTTCCCGTGGTGTTTATGGAGCTCAATTATTGTAGGGTTTCATTACTGTTTACTGGGTCAAACCGTTTTCGCGTGTTCCATCATCACTTACGATAATTCGAGGCTAGGTTTGTAAGAGTTGTTCCGGGCAACACGGAACGGAACGTTCCGGGCATCACGGAACGTAACGTTCCGGGCGCTAGGGAACGGAATGTTCCGGATTTTAGGGCCATTAATATCAGTTCCACGGAACGTTCCGTTCCGGGCGTTCAACCGATTGTGCCTTGTCAACAGAAATTTCCCTCTCCTGTTTTTTCAGAAAGAATTCGACAGAGATTACTTATCTACATAACTTTCTGTTCCCTCACCTTTTATTTCTCGCGACGGCATGTTTCACAGTGGATTCCAATTCTCAAAAGAAAGCTTCAACAGGTAATTTAATGTGTATTAAAGCGTACGTCGGACTGTATTTTCAATTTTTGGACAAAATTCAGTGCATATTCAGTGACAAATGTAGTCAAAATTACTTTCTTTCAACAATTAATTCAATCGTTCTCTTGCATTACATATTAAGTTATAAGTTCTCGTTAACAAGATTCAACATGACCCACAAGTGAACTAAAGCATTGTAGTCTTCGCATGAATGTTCTCTCCTTTGACTTGGAATGCCTTCAGCAACACCTGAACACCCCTGGCTACACGGTGAGGTGGCCACAGAAGTTCGGCATGAAAGTTATGTGCATTTTTCATTTCATGAGTATCTTTCCCATTTGATGATATAAAATGATGATGACGGCCGATACAAGTATTCAACTCATAGCAGGTTCTCTCAAAAATCAATATCAAAGAGTTCATTTTAAATGAAAGATTTAAACTCAGAACTAAACGTTTTATCTTGTTGGCGCTGCGTAAAGGAAGTCCAAAGTTCGTTTTCGCCTCAGGTTTAGTTGAAGATGTTGCTCATCTATGATTATTTTTAGGAGTCTCCTTGCCTTCTTGATGAAGTGGTCCTGAAATTCAGTGTTGGCTCTTGATGTAAAATTCTTTGTTTATGCAATACGATTTTTGGAGGCACATAGGGTAGTATTTCTGTTGGGAGGGAAAAAATGCAGGAAACAGGCGAGCTCTAATATGTCATTTATACGAGACAATAAAATCAAATATCGTCGAGTAAATTCCAATAGTTTACTAGGACTTTTAGCCTCGAAGATTGTATTCAACGTAGATGATGATGTGTTCAGTACATCCAGCTTGACTACCATGAATTTCATACAAATTTTAAAAATCTCTTCACAAATGTCTCTTCGACTGACATGACAGTATTAGGAAAATTAAAAAAACAAATGTTGTGAATTAGGTCACAGAAATCGTGTAGCAAAATCCGATCTAAATTGCACGGAAACTTCATTCAGATAATGTAAATAACAAAGAATATAGAGAAAGTAATTGCAATCGAAGGTCAAACGAACAAATTAGCATGGAAAATTTGTGATGCTTCGTTGACTTAGCGACATTTTGGTAGAGAGTAATACCGATAAATTTAATAACATTTTATAAAATGTCAGCTTCGTGTAATAGTTTAGCAATGTCGCTCTGACGAATATTTGCCTTTTTATTTCAAATAATTCAAGTAAAGTTTTATTTTTATTTTCGGCAAAATATGCCCCCTTGCTTGACCTATTAACATCATGTTAGTAATATTTTATGCTCTGAATTTCATTCAGTTAGCAATGGAATTTCAACAAAAGGTCTCCACCGAACGCTTTTATGGATAACGCAGTGAATGAAAGAAGTTACAAGAGGCTGTTTTCCCCACGCTCTATAGAACGATTTTGAAATAGAAAAATGAGCTAAAAAATTTCAGCAATAATTCCTCACAAATTGTTATACTCTAATAATTCATAAAGAGAGCAAGCATTTAAAAAAAATTCACGCACGGGACCTTGCGGAACCTCTAAACGCAGCTCATACATCTGTGCTTCGCCTAAACGAAAGCGTTGGATAGGTTTCAGTAATTGGAAAATGGACTCCTCAAACGCTATTTCCAGAAAGAATCGGTTACCAATTTTTGCTTATTTTTTACTGACCAATTGTTGGCTCCAGTGTTCGGACAAAAACTAAACGAAATCAAAATCAACACTGCACTTACTTTTCTTCGAACCACTTCTTGAGGCACGGACTACAAAACACGTGGCAGTACGCCAATATCGCATCTTCCCTTCAAATGGTATCCACACAAACGCCACATTGCTGGGGTTCGTCCTTTGCAGGTAAGAAGTCTGAAAAAGTCTGAATTCTTTGAAATTTACCAGATTTTAGCTGTAAAACGCAAATCTCTCCTTTCAACTACGCTAGACTGCGGCAATTGTAGTCGTCTCTTTTGGCAGTGTCGACTAAAGATTTGATCATTTTCATTGCTTCATCACTCGTGCTCACTGAAGAAAAATCCATGTCTTATGGATTGAGGAGTCGGCATCATGTCTCTTTGACGATATGTTAGATGCTTAAATGAATTTCCATCTCTCATCTGAATGCGAATGAAAGCTTGAGATGTTCTCCCTGCACGTGGTAGTGCGTACGTTTCCCAGTTAGGATACGCTGTTTTACCAGCATTGGTAGACATGAGTATAAAGTTCCCGCTTGTTTCATGACAGGTTAAGGTTTCATATGGTTTTAGGCTGATTCCTTTCGATCAAATCCATTTTGCCATATTCTTTGATGGAGGAATATTCATTCCGTGGACAGGAAGGTGATGTAACGACGAGATGTGACTTATGAAAAATGTAGGAAATTCATTATGATTGTTAGTTTTGGTACAATTGAAAGTTACTACTACTTCTGATTAACTTAGAATAAACGAAGAAATTGCCTTATAACCCAATATCATTTTTATTGGTGAAATCACTGTGGTACTCATAGATCATAAATTAAAAGCTTAATGGGAGAATATAAACAAAACACCGCACAATATAACATAGATACAACCACAGGCCCTACAGATAACAAATAACTAAATTGACACCTCACATCTCATGTCATCAATTACGATACAAATATGGACAGCAGTCGCCGTCTACAGGGACGCTCAAACACAAAAAGTAAAAGCTATCCTTGACGTGTAACAAGAGGCTAATAGGTTCAAATAATAAATGGATAATGCCAAAGATAGAATGTAACATACATGTACTTCCCAAATATTTTTTTTAGATTTGTCCAAACCTATTTCTATGAAATCATCCCTAGCACCAATTACTAACTTAAAAAAAGCATATATCCTAAAAGAACATACAAAATTTGAATAAACAAATTTGGTTAAAAACTTTTCTTTATACTTATTTCTTTTCTCAATACTTAATACTATTCGATGCAAAACTGTTGGGTTTTCTAACCGGAACACAGGAAATAACACACAGAAGAACTCAAAATTTTAATTATTTGAACCTTTTTAACACGACAAACTGTCAACGATAAGCTCCCATTAGGAGAATATTTAAATGGTCTTCGTTGTGCTTGAAGACCCAACGAGTTTTAGGGCGTATCTTCTTACGTCCTGAACGTTTAACAAAGAACCGGAGGCCATCAGAGTTCCAGCACCTCCTATCCCAACACAGAATTGCAATTCAGTGAGGAGGAATGAATTAGTGATTAAATGAGGTACCACTGCGTCAGATCATATGACACTCTGATTTCACTTTAGAAAGTTTCATTAGTATTCACTTACGAACCTAGGCACTACCCAGAGTCCGAGAATTTAAATTTGGAGATGAAACACACGCTGTAAAAGAGAAGTTAGGCTTGGTAAACCAAACAAAGTGGCCTCTTAAAGGAGCATCCCATCCATATCACGCTCGCCAAAGGATTCTGAGGGAGAACAAAAAGCCACAACAGAAAATGGAACCACTTCTCGTTCTGCGTATATATGAAATCTCATATCACCACCGGTTCATCTTGAAATAGTGCCTAAATCACTTATGATTTAAAGAGGGCACCGTAGAGCAACGGGTAGTATGACAGTGAAAATAGTTCAAGAGTCACAAGGACTGAGTAGTTAAAGAGTCACAATGACCGAGTAGTTTTAGAGTCACAAGGACCGAGTAGTTTTAGAGTCACAAGGACCAAGTAGTTTTAGAGTCACAAGGACCGAGTAGTTTTAGAGTCCAGGACCAAATAGTTTAGGAGGGGTAGAAAAGAGGTTGCGAACATGCAAGATAAATAACTAAAAAGAGAATAGGAAGCACAATTGCAGTCACAAATTAAAATAGTAAAAACAAGGCGATCACATATTTCCTGACAGGTGCTACGCTAAAGAGGCCAAGAACCTCCTCACAGCGCGGTTCAATTCAATCTCACGTGTCACAGGCAAGGCACCTGTCGAGCTTAGTGTTGCCACAAGCCGCAACTTAAGCGAGATTTCGCTTGAAGAAGATTAGCGACTTGAAAAAAAAAACATTTTAAATTTAAATTTCTTACATTGAAGGAGATATTTTTTGCATCTTAAAGATCAAGGTGAGTACTGAAAATTGAGTGGTAGCTTCTAGATAAGTGTATTAGAATTTTTTTAATGTCATGTAAAGCGAAAATAAAAGAATAAAAAAATTTCAAAAATTCGAACGTATTTAAAATTCCTTTCTGACGCGATATCAGAAAACTTTTCCTCAACTTTGTAGATCAGTTCATTGTGAATCGGTTAAAAAAACTAATTATCTCTATGTACAATATTGGCTGAGAAACATTTTTTTAAAATTTGCCTTTAGGGAAGTGGTAAATTCCAAAAACTTGATGGCTCTAAATATGCATTCGAATGTTATAAACATGTTGTGAATACCTCACCGCTTATTTCACTCATGAAGTACTTTTCATTAATTTTGACACCGACAGCACGTCTTACTGAGTATTAAAACCTTTGGAAGCGTAAGTTTCCTCCATAGGAGGAGACTTGGTAAAAATAAAAATAAAAATGGCTTATGTGAAAAATAGAAGCTATTCACCAGCTGCAGAAGAAGAGCCGGTGAAAACACCAGCAATGCTAGCAGCTAGAGATCAATGGTCGAGAATCATCGTCAAGCGAAGACAGTTCTACGGAGCAAATGGACGCCAACGAATCTGCCGTAGCTGGCTCATGGTTTGAGCCTAATAGGCCATCCAAGAGACCAAGAGGCAAAGTGGAATCAGACTCGAGTGACACTGCGGACATAACAAAAAAGGTGAGGCAAAACATCCAGAAATCATACCCCACTAACAAGACTCTCGTGTCCCAGGGAGCTGGCACAACTGTGCTTTTCTCCCTACTGCAAACATCAAATGAAGCATATTTTGGAGCAGCATGAAGAAAATAACACTGGATCCCCTGAACATAGCAAAAGGCTTGAAAGATATTCTTGATTATTCCACAGTTAAAGATGTTAGGGTTAACAAGCGCAGGAACATTGTTGCAGTGGAATTTCATGGTGAAGATGCTGCTGGCATTAGATACCTTTTATCAGTGGACCACATTGGGAAGTTTGCTGTTCAGTGCTACCAGCCATCAATGGATTTGGGTGAGGTAAGCTTTGGGGTCATTGGACCAATTGATACAGAATTGGACCCAGAAGAGTTGCTACCATCAGTGAAATGTGTGGGCTACACTGTCCTGCGTTTCTATAGATTAAGCAAATTCAGTAGTGGTAAGAAAGAGCCATCGCTCTCAGTCAAGGTTGCAGTTGCAGGGCCATACCTGCCACGGTCCCTAAAAATTGACCTTGGGTCATTCCAGGTGAGACCTTTTGTGCCACCTCCACTAAGGTGCTACCGTTGCCAGAGACTAGGGCACCTTGCAAGTGGATGCTCAGCAACTCAGCAATGTCTGGTGTGTGGTGGTAATCATCTAAAAGAGAAATGTGAGGCTGGTTCCCCAAAGTGTGCTAACTGCCAGGGCCCACACATGGCTAGCTCACGTGAATGCAGGTACATGCAAGATGCTTCAAAGCTGCAACAACTCATGAGAGAGGGCTTCTCATTCAATGAAGCAAGAAGTGCATTACTGCAGAAGACTGGACAGGGAGACTTTGAAATATCACAGCAGAGCACAATACAGTCTCAATCACAACACCAACTACCAGAAATGAGGACATCAGTAGCAGACATTACAGACAAATCAAGACCAAACACCTTTGATGTTGAAGTAGAAGTTCATCAGATTCAAGGATCATATTACATACCCAGAAGAATCCCAGATCAATGTTTATTTTACCTTCGGCAGGGAAATTAAAGATGTCGTTGCTGATAATCACTAAATGAGCACATTTAAAAACCTTTTACAAGAATGACATTATGCTCACTGATGCGTTATTTTTGAATTATTTAACTTTGAAGTTGGCCTTCCCGCGCCAAAGAAGGCAACCTTAATTGAATTAAAAACGGAAGCTAACCCCCTATTACAAACGTAAAGAGGTTGGGTCGTTAGGGGGAGGCACAGTTCTTCTAGTGAAAATTATAAATAAAGCTTCTAACCCACCCATTAGGGTGACGACCGCAATCTTGTTAACATCGGGTCTTAGATGGCGACCACCATGGGCGCCGCCATCTTGGACCCGATGTCAACAAGATTGCGGTAGTCACCGTAATGGGTGGGTTAGAAGCTTTATTTATAATTTTCACTAGAAGAACTGTGCCTCCCCCTCACGACCCCACCTCTTTACGTTTGTAATAGCTTCCGTTATTAATCAAATTCCGTTTCACGTGCTTGCTTCCTTTGGTGCAAAGGCCAACTTCAAAGTTCAATTATTCGAAAATAACGCATCAGCAAGCATAATGTCATTCCTGTAAAAGGTTTTTAAATGTGCTCATTTAGTGATTATCAGCAACGACATCTTTAATTTCCCTGCCGAAGGTAAAATAAACATTGACCGAATCCCAAATAAACCTAAGACTTACGCTTCTGCACATGGTGGTGCAACCAATCAAGCCGTAGCTGTGGAGCGCTCAGAAAATCAAGATCCAGTACTTCAGGAAGCAGAGATCATGGAAAAGTGTAAAATTCTTGTTGACAATGTGCTAGAGAAAATCTTCTTCAAATTAGGAAAATTTATTTTGGAAATTTTTTCAGTAAACTTGTCCTTGGAGAACAAAAGAGAAAAAGATCTACTAATTCTGGGTATGATCAGAAACCACTTCGGCCTCAAAACTGGGGAAACCATCCTAAATGAATATCATTTGAGAGAGACCATTGCTGCTGAGCCAACATTGGAAGAAAACCTAGCACAAACGTCAAAGAAAAGAACTGATACTACGGAAATTCATAAACAAGTTGAAAAATCAAAAGAAACTAACCCTCTTCAAGGAGTTTTAATGAAGAATCAAGATCCTAAAATCAAGTGTCCAGGAACCAAGAATTCATTCTCAAACAGGCTGCCCTCAAGCAGATCGAGCAAAGAAGAAAAATGGTAAATAGGCCGTTCAAGATCGTGGTTCAGAAATTGCTAAGAAATTCTGCAACAGGAAAAAAGTTACTATTATATCAATTCAACTGTAATGGGCTACGTGATAGGTTGTCTGAGCTTAAGCTGTATTTGTATACCAAAAAACCAGATGTTGTATGTCTATGTGAAACTTGAATTTATTCTCGTGAGCCTAAATTTGTGGGGTATCGGGGCATTTGGCATCATCGACAAAATGGGAACAGAGGGGGCTTGGGCATCTTGGTACGAGGTGATATACCTTTTAGGATAAAACCTCTGAATCTATGCCAACAGGGTTAACTTGAGTTGCTAGCAATTGAGGTGTGTACAAGTTTGGGTTGTATTAATTTGATTAATGTGTACAATCCTAATTGCAATTTAATGGCCTCAGAATTTATTCATTTTCTTTCACAATTGAACAGTGAATTTGTTATGATAGGTGATTACAATGCCCACTCTCCTATGTGGGATCATAGGATGAGATTAAATCAAACTGGTCAGAGTTTATTAAGTATATTAGATCAGTGCCCAGTTGGGGTCATAAATCCTCCTGATTTGCCTACCTATATAGACAAACAGGTCAGCACTACATCCACTCTAGATCTGTGTCTTGTTTCAATGAATCTTTTAAATTGTGGTCAGTTGACCAGAGGGTCAAACTTAGGCATTGACCATTTTCCTATTGAATGTTGTTTTAATGTTTCTGTTAGTAAGTGTGATGTCAAAGGTCAACAGCGGTGAAAAGTCAAAGAAGCAAATTGGCTTGAGTGGAAGATTTCACCACAAAAATCTAAATATGATGGAACCAAGCCTACTTCTGCTGGAGCATTATATGATTCACTTGCCTCAAGAATATTAGCTGCATCAGTTGAACATATCCCACAGACCGTAGGCACCATCAGATGTCATAGAAGCACTCCATAGTGGGATGGTGAATGCTCAAAAGCAGTTGCAAGGAGACGGAAGGCTCAAAGCGTCCTCGCAAAGTCACCAACATTGGAAAATCTCATAAACTTTCATCGTGTTGCAGCAATTGCAAAAAAATATAATAAAGAAGAAAAATTGGAAAGTTGGCAAAAATATACCAACTCCCTAGATGCCAACATCCCAGTTGGAAGAGTGTGACAGACTATCTGCTCGATGAAGGGAAGTCATAGCACAATCCCCTCAGTATCAGTTGGAAAAATCGACTCTGCTACAAGTAAGGCTGAAAAACTGCTTGAGCACTTTACTAGACATAAAATTGATACAGCTGATAGAAACTCACAGCTCACCATGGGAAAAGTCTCCAGCATGTTGACAGAACAGACTATTGAATCTGAATATAATTCACCATTCACAAAAGGAGAAATAACTCAAGCAGTTAGAAATCTCAGGCAAACCAGTCTGGGATATGATAGAATCTCAAACATCTTTTTGCAACATTTTCCTAAAGCTTCAGTGGAGGAGCTACTTGACTTGTACAACACAAGTTTCTTCTCCGCATCTGTCCCGGATGAGTGGAAAGTGAGTATCATTTGCCCAATTAAGAAGCCTAATAAGGATCATTCCACTGTTGAAGGTTATTGACCTATCACATTGTTACCCTGTGTTGGTAAGTTGATGGAAAGACTCGTCAAAAACCGACTGGAACATCTCTTGGAGTCCAAACATGTCTTTTACTGTTTTCAAACAGGATTTCGGAAGGGGAGATCAACCAATGATGCTCTTGCTCTTATGTACCAATCTATTTCTTATTCTCTATGTTATAGGATGTATTGTGTATGTAATGTCGTGCGCTAGCGGAATTGATCTTCGCTTCGGCACGCCATTGAACGGAACTCAATAGGACGCCCAAAGGGAAACGAGGTCTCTTCAGGTTTTTTATTTCTTATCCCGTTGAGCCGTATATCTGCACAGACAAATATGATTCAGACTCGGGCTAGGAATTACGTGACAAAAACCCCGATTTAAGGTTATAGTCGAATGAACAATTAATTTATACGGTGCTGCATGGCGAGAAAGGAGCATCCTACATTTTGAGCAAAACACAGATAACAGCTAAATAATGTTAGAACTAGGTATGATATTCTAGTGACCAAGGGGCAATAAGAGTGGTCACGAGGCACACTCATGGGAACAACATAGCATAATAACATTTCATGACTCCATTATTATCATTCTATGGGAAAGTTTTAGCTTCCCTCAACCACGACAAAGATGTTCCAAGGGAGGAAAAAAGAAGGCACCGTTTGGTATGAGGTTGAGGGAACGCGGAATCTATGCACAAGACACACAGGAGTAGTGAGCTAGGAAAGAAGTTCCTGAAACAAGGAAAGGTTTCTGCTGCATTGACAGGGAAGAAAACAAGTCTCTAGTCGAGGATCACATTGTCGAGAACACCCTGCCAAGGACACACTGCTAGGAAACGCATTAGAAAGAACACATTTATGATACACGGACGCGAATATTGTAGAACTCGTGTCACTAGTCGAAAGGAGTGATTGAGGGCAATGTACTCCTAATCTTGCTTAATCTACATTTGATAATACATGTAATGATAATAATTATAAGAGATAACACAATTTAATGGACGATGCATTTTCATTGTGAGGTGAAAACACTTTTGACAGTTTGCATGTACATGACATAAAACTTCGCAATACTTTACGCCAGGAAATAATGTTAGAATTGCTTGCTTCGGCAGATGTTTAAAAATGTCTTTTTTTAAGGAAGCACAAAAAGATATATCCACGAATGTACATCCGCATCCAACAATCTTGACACAGCGGTCACTAGTTAATAAGCACTTTATTTGAACAAAAGGTGGACAGTCGCACAACAAATCTATAGTTTTCACATGAATGCTTCACAATGTAGCAAAGAAAACGGGTTAGGTAACATCACAAGTTGAAAGAGGGTACTCTAGATACTTACAGACGATGAGGAAAGGTCCCTCAAATTTAGACTTGTGACAGCATATTTTAGTCTGCAAAATAAGTGCCTATTCTGGCTTTCTTTACCCTATCTGTGGAAAAGAGACAGCAAAAATTAGGTCTCTAAAGTAGGGGCAAGTCACTCAGGTTATCAATCAACCATTATCAATAAATTCTATCATAAAAGAAATGAGAGAGGCAAGTACACGTTTGTCAGCGTCGCCTTGAAAACACAAATCATATGAGCTGGTGGTCTCAAATTTCTGCGCTTATTCTCAGTCTACTCCTAAGAATTTTTTTTCTCTTTTTAGGCTTCCACCTGCTGACTGGCGCAGTTTGCCCAGTACAGCTCATGGGTGAGGAGCCAGGCAGCTGACAAAGTATTTTTTACTTTCATAAGAATAGGAGAGCAGAATCACTGATGAAATTTCATCATACTGAGACCGTTTCGGGCAACTACCCATCATCAGCTTATTACAAAAATCTGACATATGTCGCTGAAGATAAGAAATGAATGTAAATGTACAATTAGACAAACACGGATTCAAGGTTCAAAAAGGTACAAATGTAAAAATGCAGTAAATCACACGAAACGACTAAAGACAGAAAAAACTCGTGTTTCCAAAGTCGATACAAGTTTAGCACGCTGTGTCGCTGTGTGCTTTTTACTATCAACAACTGGTGTCTAGTTCATGGAAGAACCACAACATAGTTTGTATTTTTTAATACACAAATCTTTAAATAGTGAAGCAGTGGTTGAATTGTATTCTCAAATAAATATAAATTGCGTCAATCTATGAAATGCAATAAACTTCAAACAATCATGTGTCAATTCTAGAGCATTGAAATGTCAGTCTCTCCATATTACATTTACTGCCTATGACACTGTTTGCAACGCTGTATTTACTTTCTATGACGACATAGTTGACATGGCTTGACTATTATGCAATGTTGCTGAGCAAAGGAAGGAAGAAACATTTGAACTTTAATACAGAATCACTTGGAGCAGTGAAATGAAATAGAAAAATTCATCAGGTAAAATCGCAGTGCTCAGCTTATAATCTGACTAATTTCCAGCATTACACAGCAGCTTACTGGCTGCACCGAAAGAAAACACCAGGCCTAACGACATCACGAGGCTAGTCTAGCTTAATGTGGGTGGCTCACCGGCCACCGGAAACATCCTCGAATGCTCCAGAAGCCGGCTGTTCACCGCTATCTAAACACAAATACGTTAAGGCGATTGACAAACGTAGCCACTAAGGTAACACGTTCAAAAAATAGTCTCCCGTCACGAATTCACGTTTAAAAGGACGTATTCTTAAGATTATCCGGGAACCTGCTCCTTCCACGCACTTCGAACAAACAAAACGTTGGCGTCATTCTTGCGGACGAAGTGCGGATCCGCGGAATGTTGCCGGAATCAAACTATCAAAATTCTT
The DNA here is from genome assembly GCA_030386875.1 of Morinoia aosen. NCBI lineage: Eukaryota > Metazoa > Arthropoda > Malacostraca > Amphipoda > Talitridae > Morinoia > Morinoia aosen. The sequence goes on from CM059564.1 coordinate 79,097,899, forward strand.
TAAATTTTGTCACGTCTTGCAAGACGTGACACTCCCCCCCCTTGGTGGCTCTGGCCACCAATAACTGCCTTCGGGGGGGGGGGGGGGGAAGTGCTGGTCAAGGGCTGGTTCGGTGGCGGGGCGCCACCCACTACGTGCTCATCGCAGCCGTCTCGCCCCGCGGGACGCGTCGGTGTTGTCTTCAGCGACGTGTGGGTGGCCTTCCACCTGCTGCGCGGGCGTGACTCATAGAGGAGTCCTCTCTGCTTCTCCGACCAACGTCGCACTTTCCTTCGCTGGCGGGTGGTGGACCTCTGGAGGGGTCCGGGTGTTGTCTCCTGGTCTTTCTCAACGTTGCCCGGCATTCCTCGTGCGTCAGCGAGTGCGTCGTGCTCGTCCCGATGCTTCGGATTCCGACGTCGGCTTGTCGCATAGGCGGTACTGAGAGGCTGGTTAAGGGAGAATGGAGGTGGGTGCTTGGCGTCTCCTGGAGGGTCGGGGGCTACGGGGCAGCCTTCTCCTTTGCTTGGCCCGTTCCGTCGAGCTCTCTTATCAACGGAGGTGCGCTCAGCGTGGTGCGCGTCGTGCTTTCTCTTCGGATCGCCAAGGTGCGGAAGCTCCCGTTTCCGTTTCTTCTTGGACTTCGGTGGTGCGCTGTCTGGATCGCACTGTGCGTCCATTTCATCGTTTGTTGCTGACTGGTTGATAAATCTCGTCGCTGGCGGGGCTCCCGCTTGATTCTCGTCCTCCATCCTCGTGTTTTTCGTCTTTTCAGGGTCTCCGCGGTCGTCGGGGGGCCGCGGTTGAGAGGTCTCGTCGCTGTGCTGCTGGGTAGTAGCGTCTTTTCCTGAAAACAGTTCAAGGCACGCCTCCGGGCCACAGGTTTTGAGGGCGACTTCGGCTACGATTCTTGCGACCGTGTAAGAATGCTCTCCTTCGGGGCAGACGTCGTCGTTCACCTTGCCGACCACTGCCCAGCCCAAGGCGGTGTGGTGGACGAACGGAGCCTTACGACGTTGTTTGTCGGAGTGGCTGTAGAGTAGGTCTCCACAGTCCGTCCCTAGGAGCACCGCAACTTCTGCGTTTTTGTCCAAGGGCAAGAAATGCCGAGCGAGGTGCGATATCTCCGGGGTTCTTGCGACGCGTTCGTAGGTCGCGACCGCTCTCTTTCTATCGGGGATGGAGTTGCATTCCAACATCGGTGGGAGCTCGAAGATTTGGTCTTCGGACACTCCCTTTATTTTCAGCCCTGACACGCGTCTGCCGTATCGAGCGGCGGATTGATCGGTCAGTGTTTCCAGCTCGTAGTGGGACTTGGGGGTTGTCACGCGGAGGGCGTTCAACAGCTTGGGAGAGCAGAAGGACGTGGTGCTTTGCTCATCTAAGATTACGTATGCGCGGCACGACCGACCCGTGCTCTCGTCGATAACGTCTGCCAGAACAATTTTGCTGCATGCACCCTCCTCGGCTGTGGGTACGCGAGAGGCCAGGGCCACAGCTCTCAATCTCTCCCCGAGTTCGCTCTGAGCTCTGTCGTCGCTCGGTTCTCGACTGGGTCTCTCCTGACGAGTGGTTTCACTCGAATTTCCAGCTGCTCGCCAGTTGATGTGGGCGGCTGTGCTGTGACTGCTGGCTCCGCAGTCATCGCACTTCACAACTTCATTGCAGTGCTTTGCCCAGTGAGGGCCTAGACAACGGTAACATAAATTATGCTCGCGTATGAAGTCCTTCTTCTTCCGAGATTCCATCTTTCTTACCGTTTGGCACGAGTTTGTCGCGTGCTGTGCACTCTGGTGGAGAACGCAGCTGCCGGTTTGATTCTCCGAGGACGTGTAGAGAACTCGCGAGGTTCTTGGATTGGGGCGAGCCGGGGCGGCCGTGTCGAGTCGATTACTCACCCAATTGAGGTTCGATGCCCCAAAACTATCACACTGGGTGTCTGACAGCGTTTTGATGAACTCGCAGAACCCGGCGAAATCAGGTAGCGATCCAAATAATCTTCTGTGCTTAGTTCGTTCGCTTCTCCAGGCGTCCAGAACGAAGAAGGGTAGCCTCTCAACGATGGGAGACAGCCCTACGTCGGTGTTCAGGAAGGCGAGCCCTTGGTTGTGCCGCATTGTGTGATGAATCGCTATGCAGGCGTCGCTGAACTTCCGCAGCTTGAGACCGACCGTGCGGTCGCCCTTTGTTCCCCGTATGTCTGACGCCTGCGCGAGGCGTTCGAGCAGGCTATCGGCTACCCTGTCGTCAGAGGCGAAGCGATTCTTCAATTGTTCGACGATGAGGGTGAGCAGGGCCGCTGTGTCCAGGTAGGTAGCTGCCAGGGTGTCGTCGATGAGGCTTCTTGGTTCGCCGCAGGTGTGGTTCGTGAGGATCTCGATGGCGTCGATGGGCTCCACGGCGAGCCTCTCCATCCTTCTCTTGATGGCATCGAACCATCTGTGGAACAGGTGAGCCTCTCCCGCGTAGGGCTGGCTTGGCGCCTTTTTCAGATCTTCGATCATTGAGAGCCTCATAGCTCCGTCGATCACTGGTGGCTTCGTTTCAAAGACCACGGCGGGTGAGCCGGTGGAAGCCCGGGGCTGGAATGCTGGTGCGGAGGGATTCATCGGAGGTGCGAGATCGGTGTCACGAGGCGAAGCATTCGCAACCGCCGTTGTGCCCCCTGCGGGTTCGATGACGTGATGCTGGAAGGCTAGGTCGACCCATGCTCCTGTGCGGTCCTCTTTGCGCTCAGTATTCTGCTCACCGAAGTGCCGATCATTCTTCGTTTGGTTCCTGTTCCTCAATTTCGACCTCTCGATGGCGATTTGCGCCAACAGTACCGATGGCTCTTCAGTGATGTCAACAAGCATCTGCTTATTGCCTTGGCTAGGGGGCTCGCGGCGCTCGGATTCGCCGTCTTTGTGACGAGAGCTGGCGCTGGGAAGGCCCTGGCTATGATCGCTCTCACTGTCTTGACTCTGGCTGTAATAGCTCGAACCTTGGTGACTCTGACGACGATGGCTGGGGCTGGCCTGGTCTCTGCCCCGACGGTTGGAACGGTGTCTGTTCCTGTTCTCAGCCAATGATGATTTTGGGGGCTTGTTCTGATGGGCAGCGCCTTGCTGCTGGTTCTTGGACGAGGTCCTCTTTGACCTCAAGCTCTTGCGCTGGGAGGGTTCCTTTGTCGCACTCCGTGACGAGCTCCCCAGGAGCTCCTCACTTCTGCGACCCATTGAACCCATCAGCTTCTTCCTGCGGGCTCTGGCGATTGTCAGTGAGTCTCGAACTGCTGTCGCTTCTGCTGTGGCTCCCGAGCTCTCTAGGGCTAGGACCAGCTGGTCTCCAATTCGCTTGACGGTCTTAGCCTTCGCCCGGATTCCGGCGTGGACTTGATCCACCTCGCTGGGCGTCTTGAGATCTCGTGGTACTGCACCATTCAGGAGATTGTTCAAGGCTGCTAGCTCCGTATGGAATTGTTCTTCCAGCTGTGGAAGTCTAGGCTTGCTCTTTCTTCCGAGAGAGGTCATTTCTGTGGTCTCGGATATTCGCCGCGGGCGGCTGAGAATCGGCTGTGGGCCTCCTCTTTGGAGGGCTTCTTCGTGGGAGGGCACCTTCCGCTGACGTCTATATACTGTAATGTCGTGCGCTAGCGGAATTGATCTTCGCTTCGGCACGCCATTGAACGGAACTCAATAGGACGCCCAAAGGGAAACGAGGTCTCTTCAGGTTTTTTATTTCTTATCCCGTTGAGCCGTATATCTGCACAGACAAATATGATTCAGACTCGGGCTAGGAATTACGTGACAAAAACCCCGATTTAAGGTTATAGTCGAATGAACAATTAATTTATACGGTGCTGCATGGCGAGAAAGGAGCATCCTACATTTTGAGCAAAACACAGATAACAGCTAAATAATGTTAGAACTAGGTATGATATTCTAGTGACCAAGGGGCAATAAGAGTGGTCACGAGGCACACTCATGGGAACAACATAGCATAATAACATTTCATGACTCCATTATTATCATTCTATGGGAAAGTTTTAGCTTCCCTCAACCACGACAAAGATGTTCCAAGGGAGGAAAAAAGAAGGCACCGTTTGGTATGAGGTTGAGGGAACGCGGAATCTATGCACAAGACACACAGGAGTAGTGAGCTAGGAAAGAAGTTCCTGAAACAAGGAAAGGTTTCTGCTGCATTGACAGGGAAGAAAACAAGTCTCTAGTCGAGGATCACATTGTCGAGAACACCCTGCCAAGGACACACTGCTAGGAAACGCATTAGAAAGAACACATTTATGATACACGGACGCGAATATTGTAGAACTCGTGTCACTAGTCGAAAGGAGTGATTGAGGGCAATGTACTCCTAATCTTGCTTAATCTACATTTGATAATACATGTAATGATAATAATTATAAGAGATAACACAATTTAATGGACGATGCATTTTCATTGTGAGGTGAAAACACTTTTGACAGTTTGCATGTACATGACATAAAACTTCGCAATACTTTACGCCAGGAAATAATGTTAGAATTGCTTGCTTCGGCAGATGTTTAAAAATGTCTTTTTTTAAGGAAGCACAAAAAGATATATCCACGAATGTACATCCGCATCCAACAATCTTGACACAGCGGTCACTAGTTAATAAGCACTTTATTTGAACAAAAGGTGGACAGTCGCACAACAAATCTATAGTTTTCACATGAATGCTTCACAATGTAGCAAAGAAAACGGGTTAGGTAACATCACAAGTTGAAAGAGGGTACTCTAGATACTTACAGACGATGAGGAAAGGTCCCTCAAATTTAGACTTGTGACAGCATATTTTAGTCTGCAAAATAAGTGCCTATTCTGGCTTTCTTTACCCTATCTGTGGAAAAGAGACAGCAAAAATTAGGTCTCTAAAGTAGGGGCAAGTCACTCAGGTTATCAATCAACCATTATCAATAAATTCTATCATAAAAGAAATGAGAGAGGCAAGTACACGTTTGTCAGCGTCGCCTTGAAAACACAAATCATATGAGCTGGTGGTCTCAAATTTCTGCGCTTATTCTCAGTCTACTCCTAAGAATTTTTTTTCTCTTTTTAGGCTTCCACCTGCTGACTGGCGCAGTTTGCCCAGTACAGCTCATGGGTGAGGAGCCAGGCAGCTGACAAAGTATTTTTTACTTTCATAAGAATAGGAGAGCAGAATCACTGATGAAATTTCATCATACTGAGACCGTTTCGGGCAACTACCCATCATCAGCTTATTACAAAAATCTGACATATGTCGCTGAAGATAAGAAATGAATGTAAATGTACAATTAGACAAACACGGATTCAAGGTTCAAAAAGGTACAAATGTAAAAATGCAGTAAATCACACGAAACGACTAAAGACAGAAAAAACTCGTGTTTCCAAAGTCGATACAAGTTTAGCACGCTGTGTCGCTGTGTGCTTTTTACTATCAACAACTGGTGTCTAGTTCATGGAAGAACCACAACATAGTTTGTATTTTTTAATACACAAATCTTTAAATAGTGAAGCAGTGGTTGAATTGTATTCTCAAATAAATATAAATTGCGTCAATCTATGAAATGCAATAAACTTCAAACAATCATGTGTCAATTCTAGAGCATTGAAATGTCAGTCTCTCCATATTACATTTACTGCCTATGACACTGTTTGCAACGCTGTATTTACTTTCTATGACGACATAGTTGACATGGCTTGACTATTATGCAATGTTGCTGAGCAAAGGAAGGAAGAAACATTTGAACTTTAATACAGAATCACTTGGAGCAGTGAAATGAAATAGAAAAATTCATCAGGTAAAATCGCAGTGCTCAGCTTATAATCTGACTAATTTCCAGCATTACACAGCAGCTTACTGGCTGCACCGAAAGAAAACACCAGGCCTAACGACATCACGAGGCTAGTCTAGCTTAATGTGGGTGGCTCACCGGCCACCGGAAACATCCTCGAATGCTCCAGAAGCCGGCTGTTCACCGCTATCTAAACACAAATACGTTAAGGCGATTGACAAACGTAGCCACTAAGGTAACACGTTCAAAAAATAGTCTCCCGTCACGAATTCACGTTTAAAAGGACGTATTCTTAAGATTATCCGGGAACCTGCTCCTTCCACGCACTTCGAACAAACAAAACGTTGGCGTCATTCTTGCGGACGAAGTGCGGATCCGCGGAATGTTGCCGGAATCAAACTATCAAAATTCTTTAAATTTTGTCACGTCTTGCAAGACGTGACAGTGTATCAGTGTATCTCAATCTAGAAAGTGCCTATGATTGTGTTTGGCATGCAGGATTGCTATTCAAATTGTTACATTTAGGATGTGATGTACGCACTGTGAGCTGGATAAGGTCATACTTGATGGGAGGCACTGTAAGAGTTAGTGTTAACAGTGAATATTCGTCGGATAAAGTTTTAGAGTGTGGCTTGTCGCAGGGAGCAGTACTGAGCCCTACCTTATTTGATGTAATGCTGTATGACATCCCCCAACTTAATGGAGTGAGAGTTATTTCATATGCAGATGACATAACATTATTGTCTTGTGGATCATCACTTGCTCAAGTACAGAGAAATTTGCAAAAATATTTAAATGTGTTATCTTTGTGGCTCCAAAAATGGAAATTGTCAATCAACCCATGTAAATGTTCATACCAAGTCTTTACTTCAAAAAAACTTATACCACACATTAGCCTGAAATTGCTAAACCACCAGTTGAAGAATATTAACCAGCAAAAAGTACTAGGGGTGATCTTTGATGCACCCAAATTAACACTGCAACCACATATAAAGCACGTTAAAGCAGAATGTATGCGCAGGTTGCAAATTATGAAAGCGCTGGCAGGTGTCTGCCTCTTGGGAATCATCTCGTAAAGTTTTGCAGAATTTGTAAATGTCATTTATTCGCAGCAAGTTGGTATATCGACTTGTGGTGTTTCCAGAGCTTCCTGAGTCTTATATGAAATCATTTAATGTTATACAAAATGCTGCTTTGAGGTATATGCTGGGAGCATGCAGGACAACTCCTGTCAGTTCTGTGGATGTGGAAGCATTTATGATGCCATTAAGGCTGTATCTCCAGTTCCTATATATGAAATGGTGCTTGCGTGTTGGAAGTCTGGTAGATGCTAAAGAATTAAATTTAACCTTGGTGCTCACAAGTAACAGGCCATCAGAAACTTATTCATACAGTTATTCAAACCTGTGGTAAGCCTTAAATCTCCAACATCTGCATTTGTCACAGAGCCCACATATTCCTTTAGTGTGTCCAAATGTTGACATTTCTCATTTGATATCATTGTGCTGTCCTAGTTTTAAGTACCCTTCTGTTGTAACTGTTAATGATCTGTTTACTGATTTTCTTGGTTGTAAATATCCTGATTTCAATATCATTTATGCAGACGGGTCCAAAATAGAAGGGTCTGTTGCAGCAGCCATGTACCTACCTGTTCAGAACAAGTCAACTGCTTTGTTAATGAATCTTAATCATTCTGTAGTTGGAGCTGAGCTATTTGCTATACTACAAGCTTTTCGTTATGTTAGACTGAATAGACATTGGTTGGGGAAAACCGTTGTTCTGAGTGACTCACTTTTAGCATTGAGTATAATAAGTGATGTTTTAACCCGTCTTGTAGGAAATTTTGCCATGAAATACAAAAGTTAATACATGACCTTCAAGGCCAGGTAAGATTACAGTGGATCCCAGCACATTGTGGATTCCATGGTAATGAGGTTGCAGATAGAACTACAAAAGTGGGGCATAACAATGAAAAATCAGTGTGGACTTATCTTCATTATTAAAAGGCATTATATAATTTGATGAAGAAATTCCTGGAATTCTGGAAAATTCAATAGAAGTCTAATGTGCAGAGAACCGGCAAAGGGAAATTTTTGTCAGATATGCTGAATAAACCTATTAGCAGACCTTGGTCCATGCTCCCTTCTTGCCAGCTTGAATGTGTTGTTGGTCGACTAAGAATGGGGCACGTTGGAGTCCTGGCACATCTGTACAGATTTAACCTGAGTCCTACCCTAATGTGCATCACTTGTAACTGCCCTGAATCAGTTTCTCATTTCTTGTTTGAGTGCCAGAAATATATAGCTCCTCATAAAAAGCTTAAGGATTTGTGTAATGACTTGAACGTTGCATTTGACATAGGAAATGTTTTGGGATGTGGAGAGAGTCCTGTATATGTTGAAAGGAGAGTCACGTATGCATTAGCACGCTTTTTATGTTCAATTGGTCGATTGTAATCCCTATAGAACATAGAATATTATACAACAATTTAATCTGAGCAACTAGATCCAATTTGATAACATTAAAAGTATACCTTTTGTGAAAAGATGTGACTTTGATAAGCAATTAATCGTATGCATTTTCATCGTTGAAACTGAAATGTTTTCTGCCCAATATGTTGAGTTCACTATTCTCCCGCTTACATAATTTATTTCTTGTTGCGTTGTTTGTGTTTTTGTGTAAATGTTTCTAGTAGTCATTTGTTGTGAAATAAAAGTAAACTAAGATACCTAAGTTACCCCAGTTATATTTTGACTTTCGCGTTTCCCGTTTTCTTTGACTGTGATGTTCGACGCAGTTGATGTGCTTCTGTTGGCCCTTGAAACGTTCTCACTGTTGGACCAGAATACACGCTGTAAAGACGTGTGTGTTTCTCTCTCCAGCCTTTCTGTTAAGCTTCCCTGCGTGATTGGGGTTACCCAATCCAGAGATCAGGATGACCGATGCGGCGACAGGTTATGGGCCCAGACACAGATTGGCATTTAATGGAGAGAATTATGAGCTCTGGGAGATCAAGTTCCTCGGGCATCTACGACTCAAGAAATTGCATGACGTCATCATCGGTCCAGATGCAACTAGCGACGAGGCAGCCAACCGGAAGGCAGATGTCTTTGCTGAATTAGTCCAGTACTTGGACGACAGGAGTTTAGCTCTCATCATCAGAGAAGCCAACGGTGATGGAAGAGCAGCTTTGAAGATTCTTCGTGATCACTACATGGGTGTCAGTAAACCAAGAATAATTCAACTGTATAATGAACTGACAACTTTGAAGAAGTCAAGCGAAGATAGCATTACTGATTACATCATCAGGTCGGAGACAGCTGCAGCGGCATTGAAAACAGCTGGTAAAGCTGTGGATGATACCCTACTAATTGCAATGGTTCTTAAAGGACTCCCAGCAGAGTATAGAACGTTTGCTACTGTAGTTACGCAAAAGGATACGGACTTGAGGTTCAGTGACTTCAAGGTACAACTGAGAAGTTTTGAAGAAACTGAAAAATCTCTTATTAGTGACAGTGGCAGTGACAGTGTAATGAAACTTAAGAATAAACAACATGTGAGGTGTTTTGCATGCTCAAAACTTGGACACTATAAATCAGAGTGCAAAAGTAAAGTCAAGTCGAGTAGATGGTGTATCAACTGTAAATCTACTACCCATGACACCAGTTATTGTCGTAAAATAAGTGCAGCTAAAACAGCAGATGATCCTGGCAGTAGCCATTCTTATACATTTGTTGTCAATGATGTAAGTAGTGTGAACAGTGATGGTAATACTGTAGATACAGCGGCAGAATCATTACTTGTAGATTGTGGTGCATCAGCTCACATTGTTCCTGATCGCTCTAAGTTTGTTAGATTTGACAAAAACTTTGACAGTTCCACGCATTTGATTCAGTTAGCAGATGGTAGTCATCAAAGTGGTGTTGTGAAGGGTAAGGGCGATGCCAGTGTTGTAATTTGTGATGCATTAGGTGAGCAGCACAGAGTTCTGTTGAAGAATTGTTTGCACATACCCTCTTATCATCAGAACATTTTTTCTTTTGCTGCTGCAACTGAGTCAGGTGCTTCAGTAAATTTTCATCCTCGTTCAGCGGAACTTAAAGCAGGAAAAACTGTGTTCAACATTAACAAAGTTGGCAAGTTGTATTATTTAAATAACGTTGAAGTTAAGCCCACAGCAACATATTCAATCAAAAAGTGGCATGAGATATTGGGTCACTGTAATATCAGAGATGTTGCTAAACTCGAGTCTGTTGTGGAAGGAATGAAAATCAGTGACAAAAATGTGAATGAAATCAGTTGTGACGTTTGCACTGAAGGAAAAATGACTCAAACCAGGAATAAACAACATGAACGTGCTACCAAAGTTTTAGAACTGGTTCACTGTGATCTAGCTGGCCCTGTAGATCCTGTAGCAAGAGATGGGTTCAAATATTCAGCAATGTTCATTGATGATTTTTCTGGAATGAATATGACCTATTTACTGAAATCTAAAAGTGACGCTTTGCATGCTACCAAGAAATTCTTTGCTGATTGTGCTCCGTTTGGAACAGTGAAACGATTCAGGTGTGATAATGGAGGTGAATTTTGTTCAAAAGAGTTCAGAAATTTGCTCATCGAGAAGGGTGTCAAGCAAGAATTCAGTTCGCCACATTCACTGCACCAAAATGGCACAGCAGAAAGATCATGGCGAACAACCTTTGAAATGGCCAGATGCATGTTGCTGAATGCAAAGTTACCTAAATGTATGTGGGCCTATTCTCTGAAGGCAGCTGCATACATTCGGAACAGGTGTTTCAATGCAAGAATTGGAATGACTCCATTTGAAGCATTCACAGGCAAAAAGCCAAACATTAGCCACATGCATACCTTTGGAACAAAATGTCATGCCTATGTGCAGGTTAAAAAGAAACTGGATCCTCGTGCTGAGCCAGGAATATTTTTAGGCTACGATAGTCAAAGTCCAGCTCTCCTCGTGTATTTTCCACCTCAAGACGACGTCAGAAAAATCAGACTAGTGAAGTTCAACGACAAGTTCACTGAGAGTACAAAAGCTCCACATATCTCTGAAGACGATGACGCCACAACAGCTGTACCACCAGCGCACGAGCAGCAACAATCACGTGCGGCAGAGGCCCCGCAGAAGGACAGCGAGAAAAAGGTGGCTAGTGAGACGAGACCAGCAGCCGGTACAGCAACACCGGAAGATCAACCTGTGACATCACGGCCAAAACGACAGCGGAAACCACCCCACCACTTGCAAGACTATGTAACAGAAGAATCTGTTCTTGACCAAATGAATAGTTTATCTTTAGAGTCTGTAAGTAAGGTAGACTATTTGTATAGAGTGTCAGATATTCCTAGAAGTTATGCTGAAGCTATCAAATCCCCTGAGTCAGCCAGGTGGCAAGAAGCGATGACGAATGAACTATCGTCATTGAACGATAACGATACTTTTGAGTTAGTAGAGCCTGCTCCTAATAAAAATGTGTTAGGAGGTAGGTGGGTATTTGCTGTCAAACAAGGTCCTGATAATAATCTCACTTACAAAGCTAGGTTTGTAGCTAAAGGGTACAATCAGACTAAAGACCTTGATTACGCAGAAACTTTTTCTCCGACAGCACGAATTACTTCTGTGAGAATGCTCATGCAACAAGCTGTTCAGCATAGTTTAGTAGTTCACCAACTCGATGTAAAAACCGCTTACCTGAATGCAGATATTGATCATGGAATTTATGTAGAACAACTTGAAGGTTTTGTTGTAACTGATTCTAATAACGTTCCTCTCGTGTGTAAGCTTAAGAAGTCTCTTTATGGCTTGAAACAAAGCAGGCGCAACTGGAATAATACGTTGAATTCATTTTTAATTGATCGGGGTTTCTCACAATCTCATGCTGACAATTGTGTCTATACTCTGAATGGTGAAAACTCTCGAGTAATTCTTATTGTTTGGGTTGACGACATGATTGTAGCAGCTAGTAGTATCGACGAGTTGAATAGGGCTAAGAATTCGTTGTGTTCTAGATTTAAGATGAAGGATGTTGGTGTGTTATCTTATTTTCTAGGTATTCAATTCAAACTTGTTGAAAATGCTTCAGAAATGACTATGGACCAACACTGGTACTTGAAAAAGTTAATTTCAAAATTTCAATTAGACGACTCTAACCCTAAATCTTTGCCATGTGACATTAGCATTGACAAAATTTTGGCTATTGACCATAATGTCCCGTGTGATGCGAAACTATACAGAGAAATAGTTGGTAGTTTGATCTACGTCATGACTGGTACCAGGCCTGATATTTCCTATGTTGTAACGAAATTCTCTCAACTGATGTCAAATCCTTCTAAAACTGCTCTAGGCTTAGCTAAGCATACGTTGAAGTACTTAAAAGGCACACAGCATTTGACCTTGAAATTTGTTAAGCAGGACATGCCTTTGACTCTCATTGGTCACTGCGATTCAGACTGGGGAAATTCCCTAGATAGACGTAGCATAACTGGTTATTGTTTCCGATTAGCTGAGCAAGGACCACTGATATCGTGGAAGTCGAACAAGCAGAATGTTGTAGCACTTTCTTCTTGCGAAGCTGAGTATGTCGCTATAACTGCTGCAGTGCAGGAAGGGTTTTTTTTACGTCAACTATTTTCTGACATGAATTGTGATGAAAGGAAGCCTGTTCAATTGTTCGTCGACAATCAAGGTGCGATTGCTTTAGCTAAAAATCCTGTACATCATCAAAGATCTAAACACATCGATATCCGCTTTCATTTCATAAGATCTGAAATTGAGAAAGGAACGGTGTTTCTCACCTATGTTCCATCTGAGAATAACGTTGCCGATGTTTTTACGAAACCTTTCTCTAAGCAGAAACTTAGCAAGTTCCTTCTAATAATGGGAGTATCTTAGTTTAAGGGGGGGGTGTTGAGTTCACTATTCTCCCGCTTACATAATTTATTTCTTGTTGCGTTGTTTGTGTTTTTGTGTAAATGTTTCTAGTAGTCATTTGTTGTGAAATAAAAGTAAACTAAGATACCTAAATTACCCCAGTTATATTTTGACTTTCGCGTTTCCCGTTTTCTTTGACTGTGATGTTCGACGCAGTTGATGTGCTTCTGTTGGCCCTTGAAACGTTCTCACTGTTGGACCAGAATACACGCTGTCAAGACGTGTGTGTTTCTCTCTCCAGCCTTTCTGTTAAGCTTCCCTGCGTGATTGGGGTTACCCAATCCAGAGATCAAGATGACCGATGCGGCGACACAATATACCAAAATGTGTATGTCAGAAACTTGCTGCTGCTCTCTGTCAGTGTCAAATTTCAGCTGTGCAAGATTGTCACTGCCACTGGACTAGCTTCATCCAAAGGTTCTCAGGTCCAACGGTCTTCTAGCTGAGAAAATCTGAGACTTTAAGAGGTCTCAACAAAGCCTCACCCCGAACAAGAAGAAGAAGATGAGGCCTCACAAACAACAATAGCTGTGCTATTGTTGTTTGTGAGTAATATAGTGCAGTAATAATTACTGCACTATTGCTTTTAAAAAAAAAAAACATTGCTATTAGAATGCTGTCTACAAGAATATTATTTCCCTTTAAATTAACTTGAAAATATATGATATTTTGAGCAAAGGACGGGTATTACAAGGTGAATTTTCCTTCAATATAAATTTTGTTGCTGAAGCTAATAATCATTTCTGATATATTATTTTTGCCAAGTTCTGAACTAAGAATTAATGGAATTGATAAAGTCTCATGAAAGAGTATATATATTTTTTCAACATAAGAAGACTCAAAGTGTATATTAAATTGCATTACAAAATTACAATTTGCAAACTAGTACAACTTCAAGTACATACTGAATATGCTATTTTTCAATTATAGGTTACCGGTATGTTGAAACCATTGTATTGATTTTAAATTTACTTATTGATTTTAGTTCTAAAACAACTGCCTGATTATTGTAAACTTAGCAGATAAGGTAAGTTTTAAAAATGTACAATTGCCTGAAATTTTATGTTGTGTTACTGACTGGAGCTTGGAGCAATTAACACCATAACAACCAAATATTTTGGCTTCTGAGCAAAATATTATGGTAAATTCAGTAAAATATTATGGTAATTTCAGCAAAATATTGTGATAATTTCAGCAAAATATTGTGATAATTTTAGCAAAATATGGTAACTTCAGCAAAATATTGTAATTTCAGCAAAATATAGTGGTAATTTCAGCCAAATATTGTGGTAATTTCAGCAAAATATTGTGGTAATTTCAGCAAAATATTGTGGTAATTTCAGCAAAATATTGTGGTAATTTCAGCAAAATATTGTGGTAATTTCAGCAAAATATTGTGGTAATTTCAGCAAAATATTGTGGTAATTTCAGCAAAATATTGTGGTAATTTCAGCAAAATATTGTGGTAATTTCAGTAAGATATTGTGGTAATTTCAGTAAGATATTGTGGTAATTTCAGTAAGATATTGTGGTAATTTCAGTAAGATATTGTGGTAATTTCAGCAAAATATTGTGGTAATTTCAGTAAGATATTGTGGTAATTTCAGTAAGATATTGTGGTAATTTCAGCAAAACATTGTGGTAATTTCAGTAAGATATTGTGGTAATTTCAGTAAGATATTATGGAAATTTAAATAAAGTATTATGGAAATTTTGGCAAATTGATGTAATTTCAGCCAAATCTTATGTTAATTTTTCTTACCACCTTCACTTTGTGTCTGTGGTTGTTAACTGTTGGTTGGGTTAGGATGAAAGTAGCAGAATTGGGAAATCAACTTCACAGCTTGCATTCATTTTTATCTTCCTAAGAAATATGAAAGATGCAATTACAATTGGCTTTTTACCTTTTCCCTTGACAGTTATTCTTCAGAAAGGTCATGAAATATTTAAAATGTCATTCACTTAAACTGGTAAGTGGATTAGCAATTTACCTAGTGGTACACATGTTTCCCAATATGTAGGGTGTTAGTGAATTTTAAAACATGAATCCCAGTAAATGAGGGCTTTTCATCAAAACATTCGAAATATGATCGAGTAATGTCTTAGTGCCATTCAGATAGGATGTAGGTCAATAAATGGTTAAAAAAAACACTAGCAGGTTTCTCAAAATCAGGGGCAAAGCCTGAGCAGTTTGCTGAGTTTTTGTGAAACTGTTATGTCTGTAATCTGAAAACATACCTCAGGTGAGATTGGTTTAACACATTGCTGGCAATACAATCCACTAGTGGGTTGTGCTAAAGTTTTTTTTTTCAGTTTTCAAATGGCCCAGCAATTGGTCATCTGAATTTTTTTGAAAAATCTTCTTGAATTACTTGTATTTTTATACCCTAATTATGTTTGCTAATTATTCAGTTTTTGACTAGTTTTAACTTTAAATTTGACTTGGTTAGTGAACTTCAGTTTAACCCATTGCATTCAATATGTTAAAATGTTAACCACAATGGGTTAAACTGAAGATCAATATTCAACTTAAATTTAAAGTAGATTGTAATAAGCAATCTTTTAAATACTCAACATGAACTGGATTGTGCCTTCATTTAGCTTTGATTAAGTATATATGAAAATTGAGTGTTTGACTACTAGTTAGTAAGCAGCGTTATGAAAATGACCTCCGTGTACCACCAGTAGGTCATGCTGCAGTCAAAGTGTTAATGGGAGGTTAGTGTAGTTCTTGGAGATTAAAAGTAATTATGCTGGCCATTTTTAACTGAGTACAGAATATGCACGAATAGATGGGGTTTTTGATGAATCATTCTAATGGGTCTAATTTGTGCTTGCGTATTTTGAATTTATTTTTAAAGTAGCCTACAGTTTTTCTTTCACTTTACACTGATTTTTATGGAGTCAAATTTGGGGACTTTTATTTTTTCAAACCTCTATCCAAAAGAAAAAGTTCTCACGAATTGATTTAAGTTTATTTGTCCCTTTGATTTGACTGATGGTAGATTAGCTCTGTTTTAAATGAGTTGATTCCAAGCTCTTGGGCATAAAACCCCGTATTAGCCACTGTCTGTTCTGGAGGATGCTAAGAAATTTCTCACTGTACTATACATCCACCATGCGGTGTGCAGGAATTGGAAATATTTTCTTTTGAGGAACAGGGTGCTGGATTTTGGGATATGCTCTTGATACTGAATACTTTGATGAAAAGTTCATGTTTACTGGTTTTTTTTGTGATAAGAAGTTACTGTAATATTGTTTCCTTTAGGACCCCAAAAAATTCGGATTGTTGGGATAATGTAGAAACTCTCTCCTAAACCATGCTTGCCTGGGTTTTTCTAAGGCTTCCTTTGTGAACTTCAATGAATTCAGTGTGTACCTGCACTAGTGAGCAAGTTATCATGTTCACCACGTATTGGTACATGTGTGTACCACTAGGTAAATTATTCATTAATATATTGGAATATATTAACACAATTTTACTACCTTTTACAAAATAAAATAAATTTTAGAGCATAAGGTAGGGTAAGTTCCGAAAATTCGTCCACTTTGAAATTCCGTACACACCAGGTATATTTTACTATAACAAGCTAGTATGGAGTTGAAGTTCATCGAAAAGTGGTTCACGTGGTAACTGTTGGTTTATAATATTGTATAATTGCCACACACCGTAAATAAATATTACTGTTGGAACAAAAATGGCAGCCCAAGTGAATGACCTGCGTTTCAGTTGCTTATGAAGTCGTCACACCTTAATTGACTACCATTTTGCATCGCCGACAAAAAATTTTTCCGTTAACGAAGTTGTTGTGTTAGGCGATGTCGTACCTGTGTGAGTGTTGACAGCTGTAGTGCTGCCATTTTACAGAGTTTTATTCCTCCCTTTGTTTGTTTCTGAGGTGTACTAAATTTCGAATCTTTTAACGGCTTGTGTTATTACTTCGTCCACATGTACGGAGTTTTGAAGAAATCATTTATATGAATTCGTTTGTTCGCACAACGTTTTTTCTTTAAGTTTCTCCACATTGTTTATGATCCTTAATATCTTTTCAGGTATAGATTTTATAGTTTATGAATTGGACCGGCAGGCCGCAGCCGAGACGGTTCAAGAAACGGTTTTTGAAAAGTACAGAAATTTCTTGAGAATTTCTTGAGTCCTACTTCAAACTTTAGTCCACCACTTGTAACTTTTGAAAGAATGCACCTATCGACTTCAAATTACTTCAAAACGAAAGAACAAAACATTTTCTACAAAGGTGTTATAATCACATTCAAAAAATTTTCCTGAGAAGTACAGAAATTATTCGATAAAAATGTTTGATTCGCGTGCCATCACGAGCGCGAAAGGGTCAACTAAAGTCTTTCGTTGGCGCGTGAGACGTACAGGTTCATCGCAGAATTTATGTACTTTTCAGAAATAATTTTGAATGTGTTTATAACACCTTTGTAAAAAATGTTTTGTTCTTTCGTTTGAGAGTAATTTAAAGTCGATAGGTGCATTCTCTCAAAAGTTACGATTGGTGGACTGAAGTTTAAAGTAGGACTCAAGAAGTTTCTGTACTTTTCACAAACCGTTTCTTGAACCGTCTCGGTTGCGGCCTGCCGGTGCCTTGCACACGCTCTTGAAGCGTTGTTTTTGAAACACCATATTTATCACTTGCGTTGCGTATACTCAAACTTCCATTTTTTATCTCTGCTTATGCGTGAACGAGATCATCATTGCAGTAGTGGTGTGTTTTACGAGGAGCCATAATTTAAGGTCAACATTCGTCTCAATTCATACCGGCAGGCCGCAGCCGAGACGGTTCAAGAAACGGTTTGTGAAATGTACAGAAATTTCTTGAGTCCTACTTCAAACTTCAGTCCACCACTCGTAACTTTTGAAAGAATGCACCTATCGACTTGAAATTACTCTCAAGCGAAAGAACAAAACCTTTTCTACAAAGGTGTTATAAACACATCCAAAAAAGTTTTCTAAAAAGTACAGAAATTCCTCAAAATGAACCTGTACGACTCACGCGCCGTCGAAAGACTTTAGTTGACCCTTTCGCGCTCGCGATGGCACGCGAATCAAACATTTTTATTGAAGAATTTCTGTACTTCTCAGGAAAATTTTTGGATGTGTTTATAACACCTTTGTAGAAAATGTTTTGTTCTTTCGTTTGGGAGTAATTTGAAGTCGATAGGTGCATTCTTTCAAAAGTTACGAGTGGTGGACTAAAGTTTGAAGTAGGACTCAAGAAATTCTCGAAAAATTTCTGTACTTTTCACAAACCGTTTCTTGAACCGTCTCGGCTGCGGCCTGCCGGTATCAAAACGTACGTATCAAATCCATTAAAAATGAACACGCTATTATATTACAAAATATTTGAACGCTCACAGGTAACTTTAGCGCTAAGCAAAAATATAAATTTCAATTTAGAGGGTGTACAAACTTTTGTGATGAGATTCGAAACGCGGTCGAAATTTTAAATTAATTTCGAATTTGGTGCGAACTTTCAGAAATTTCAGTTGGACAAAGTGTTCGCAAAGCAAGTTGTTTTTTTCATATCAAGATTTGAAAGATCCTTTTTAGAGCAAAGCACGATGAACCCAATGCATTTGCGCTTTTTTGACGGTATTTTCTGCAGCAATAGCGATCTTGAGAACCGTTTGAGATGGTTTGAAGTTTGAACCGTTTAAATCGGACGAACATTCGGACTTTACCCTAACATATTAGAGTTCAATCAAATTCTTTACACTTTTAGCAAGGTTAAACTGTATTAGAGCATAAAAGCTGATTTTTCAATACAATTGCTTTTAACCTAACCAAACTGGCCATAGCAACTGCACAATCATAGTGAACACTTTAAAGTAAAAAGGCTTATTGGCAGAGTTTGGTGCCTAACTTGGCTTGAATATTTCCTGCAGGTTTTTCTATCACTTACTTGACACTTTCTTCCCGTTTTGGGCTGCTTGCGCACCAATAGCTAAATTGCTCATTCAAGTACTGATTTAAGTGCAAATTTCATCTGATTTGCTACCCTATTGAAAAATAACTCCACAAGTGAAATATTTAAAAATGAAATTTTTCATAGTTCTCAGGAAGGTAAAAAATGTATGATAATTGAGGAGTCCAGTTAATTTTGCTGTTCTACTTGAAATCTAGCCAAACAAACCATTTACAACCACAGAAACGTTGTGATTGTGTCAAAGTATGCACTGAAAATAGTTTAATGCTGTCATTAATAACTCTTTGACTACAACGCGCACTGCCGCTAGTACACTGAGGGATTTTCATAATGCTGGTGGTCAACCAGTAGTCGCAAACTCAATTTTTATAAATACTTGATCAACGCTAGATGAAAACGCATTCCAGTTCAAGTCTGCTATTTTCAACATTGCTGACTACAATTGACATTAAATTCGAGTTGAATGTTGAACTTCAGTTTTTAGGCCTTGCATCTATCACCTCCCAAGTCCTTGATTTATTGTAAAGGTTTTATTCTACACTGAATGGCCAAATGGTTTTTGTTGGTTTTGTGATGAATTGTGAGTGTGCAAAGTTTTACAAAGAGATTGAAAACCGAGAGGTGCATTCAACATTACTGCTTCCTGATTTTTGTGTGCTGGTTGGCAGTCATTACCTCATATGTTTAATTACTTCTTGGTTGTTGTGGGCTATTTGGTGTACAATTAATTGCTTTTAGTTTTCTGTGGGCTCTTTGGCAGTCATTATCTCATTCAATTAACTGCATTCTCAGTTTATTTGTGTTCTTTTCTTAGGCATTACCTTGTATCATTAATTACTTCTAGTTTTGGGAAGCTATTTTGCATTTATTACCACTTTGGCAGTGATAACCTCATTGAACTAATTCTTTCCCTGGTTTTCAGGGTACTGACAACATCTTGTGATGGTCACTGAGTTGCCAGGCTGTGGAGCCTGGTGCACTGCGTGATGGAGCAGTCGATGCTACTGCAGCTGGAGTTCAAGTTCAGGAGATTCAGGGGACCAGCAGTGAGCTTTGTTTACATTTTTATATTCATAATTATGTTTTGCTTTAGAATTACCTGTTTCCTACTGAAGTGCCTCTTTAAAATCATGTCAAGAATTTTGCTTGAGTATTCAAATTTTTTTTGCTGCTCCATGTTGTCAGATTTTTTTCTTAAGGGAAATTTTTGTCTCCATATTACTGTGTGTATTGATTTAAAACATTTTGCAGAGTGGGATTAGACATGGAGGGTAAGGTGTGTTATAAAGTTCAGGGGCAATTGTATGAGGTCCTAAGCTAAAGGTCAGGTAGGCTACCCTTTTGTTGAAGTAAAATAGGTTTTTGTTTTGTTATGGACCTTTTTATGGTTCACTTCTATTGTGATTTTTCAGCACCTATTACTCTCTTTTTCAGCTTTTATCTTGTTTCATAAACTTCCTTCTTAACTGACTGTCGCTATGCCCTTATGCACAGATGCTGCATTCTTTCGACTACATACTAAATGGTACCAACTGACATCTAATCTGTGTTACTAGGTGCGTCTGTGTTGGGAGCTGAGCTCTAATGGTACAGCTGCTTCTGTTCTGATGAGCTGCTTGAACATGAAGGTATGGCTGCCTTAAATGCTTAATCCAACCCTTGACATCAAATTATGCCCTACAAGTCCAGTGTTACTGCAAGAGATTATTTTTAAGATTTAGCATTAAGGAAACTATTATAATCTAACCATCACATGACCTACCTGATGTAAGGATGTAAATGGGTTTCAGCTACGCTACCATTACCTGCCCAGATATGAGAACTTGCTATGAAGTACTAGATACTAAATCACTACCTGACCTGACATGAGAACTTGATACGGAGTACTAGATACTAAACCATTACCTGACCTGATATGAGATCTTGATATAGAGTATTAGATATGTTACAATACTGGTTCATGCCACATATTTGTGTGGCATGGAAGGCCACTGTTTGGTCAGGTTACTAGTAAGCTAATTTGTTGGATATGACCCTGGTAAAATGGATGTTTGAAGTTATTTGCATCCACCATGCTGTGGGGGAAATTGAAAGTTTTTCCTTTTGAAAAACAGGGTGCTGGATTGTGGACTATGCTATTAATACAAGCAATTTTATCTTTTGTTCTCAGTGAAAGCCAGGTGTGAGTGGTGACCTGTAAGCCTGCAAAATTAATAGTTCATGATATTGGTCTCTTTCAAAAAGTTGTTCATTTTTTTCTAATTCATTGAGGAAGTTTTCAGAGTGATGCATAATGTATCTCTCGGTTGTTGAGTGATTTTATGTGGGGCATGTCACGCATTGCTGGAAGAGTCTGAACGGGCTCATTATTGGGGACCATTGACCTGTGGATGCACTGTCAAAATGACCCCAACTGAATTTTAAACTCAAATAACTGTCGGTTTCATCCATACGTTTGGACATGGCTTATTGCATGGCATAATAACTTTTCCAAATAACTGAAACTGGTTGACTTTTATGAGCTTTGTTATTTTAATGAACAGGTTGGGGTGTAAGGTTTGGTTTGAAATATTATTGTACCCCCACATGTTAACTAATCATTTATGTATCATTAATAAGGTTAGTCTCTCTAGGGCTTATGTTGATAAAAAAAATAGATCATGTGACCTAAGGAGGTTCGAACTCGTTTTTCTTCAAGTATATATCAAATGCTACCTCCATGAACGTCCCATGTATAGTTAGTTGCTTGTTGACTGTTATGCGTTTTGTGAAGATCACGCATGACTTGCTTCCTCACCTGAATGATTCAAACAAGTTACCTTTTGTTGACAGTTCAGCAATATAGGTACAAGAAAATTGTTCTCTTTAACCGTTGTACCCACTTAAAGGTATAAGAATTTCTTCCTCTGGTTGCATTATATGAACTCAGCACCTATTGCTATCTTCTTCAATTTGTATCCTGTCCCAAAAATTTGACTTCCTCTTGGTGGGATTGAGGAGATTTATACTAATTTAAAACCCTAATACAATCTGTTGCTTGCAGAGCCATGTTGCAAGGCACAAAAAAATTCTTTTATTTTTGTTTTTGGTTGGAAAGAGTGATGGTGTAAATTTTTTCTTTTGTAAAACAGAAGTGGTGGCTGCATGTGAAGACGAAACATTGCACGAGTAAAAATGTTGTATTTATGGTGGAATTTTCGCTCTTTTACGGTTGAATGACGCACTACATACTTGACCCGATGGCAAAGACAATTTAAGTAAGATGGGCGCGTGTCAGGGAATACGACATTAGAATCCCTTAGCTCACGCGCGATCGCATGCAGATGGTCAGTCGCCGTGCTAGACTGGATGAGTGTGGACGGGTTCGTGTTAATGTAGATTTTGTTAGGTTTTGCGGATTCTTGTCATATGTGTTATAAGGAACTTGTGTTATAGATTATTATTGCATGTAATAATTTCGGTCTCGCTTATTCTGAACAGTGAGGTCGCCAGATCCCCCAGTTTGGGACACTCTAAGCACTGCCCAGCCAAAAGCCACCTGCATAAGCCACCTACATAAGTCGCCTCCAATAAGCCACCTGCATTAGCCACATACGCTAGCTCGTGTTAGCCTTGTTACCTCTACGTTGGAGCCTTGTTACCTCTGCTGCGTTGACGTCTTGTTACCTCTGCTGCGTTGACGTCTTGTTACCTCTGCTGCGTTGACGTCTTGTTACCTCTGCTGCGTTGACGTCTTGTAACCTCTGCTGCGTTGAAGTCTTGTTACCTCTGCTGCGTTGAAGTCTTGCTGCAACGTCGTTCCACTATTTATTAATTGTAAAACTGGATGCTGTCGAGGCGGGCAGAGGTACCGGTAGAGTAGTTGTAGGCGCCTAACTTTGGCTGGCGGACTTTAGTTGTTAGGACTTTCATTGTGTCTTGTATCATTTCTAATTTAAGTTTTTAATGGGCATTTTTGTTACCTACCTGCTATTATGAATTTCGAGTGCATTATGTTTTATTATTTTTTGATATATATATTAAAATCGTTGGTGTTCTATTATCCCGGTTCCCGCAAGCAAAGCCGATAGGACCGAAACCTCAACAGATTTACGCAGATCAAGCCTTATGAGGGGTCAAAATACGGCATTGGTGAGTGCAAGAAGTGTAAGAAGGTTTGTAAGGCCTTTAGGGGTAAACATGCTTTAAATTAGCCCCGTGGTGACTAAGCACAACCGTTTCCAGTGATGGATATAAGCTCTCTTTCCTCACATCAATTCTGAGGTAAACTGTGAACTTAGTTTTAAGTTCTAAACTTTTATTTTACAGTAACGACTTGCGAGAAAGCAAGCTGTAGTGGCCTTTTTTGCCGGTAAATGGGCCTTAATTTAGTGGCCATGCACAATCTGGGGGAGCATGGTGTCCTTTGCTGGAAAATTTGCCTCAATTTATTGGCCAAACACAACCTGGGGAGCAAGGTGTATCAGTGTGAATGAACAGTATTTCAACTCTTTTAGCATCTTTTTCAAAATATTACGTTTTCACATTTCTTTGAAAAGCAATATTTTTCGAGCATTGAAGTTGTTGTTTTAACTCGGCTACTTATAACCTTCCTGCCTTTCAAGGGCGGCCTTGGCAGTGAACGTGTTAATCGGTGATCCAGCGCAACCTAGACGAGCGATTTGTGTAAGGCCTCCTTTGCCCGTCAATGTGTCACAATATTTTACCTGATGATCTAACATAACCCGGGGAACATTTAATCGAGGATTCAACTGCTCGTTGTAGGGTGATCAACTGTCACCGAGTTACCAAGCACGATATGGGTGTGTGTCGACAGTTCTGACCACGTTTCCCCTCACCATTGCCGCGTCATGTATTACTAGCTATGAAAACACTGAACAGAAAAGTCCTTGATGTGCAAGTACTCAGAGTAGGACACCTTATTAAAATCCAGTTCCCACAGCACAGAAGAGTATTCAAAGTGCAAGCTGTGTTTTTTCTGTTATACAGCGACTCAAAACAGCTCCTGGTGCCGTAACACAAATTGGGAGAATCTAAAGTTCCAATTAAGTTTCGTTTTCGCGCGCGTCTCAGAAGAGCTTCAATTAGCACTCAACTTGCAGGTATGACATAGGGAAAAAAACAACGGCGGTTTCACATGCGCATTGTCACCGTGGCCGAGTTGTTGGAGCGCGCGCCCTTCACGCGGTTCGAATCTCGGCAGTGCCGCCCGCTTTTTCTTCCCGTTGAGAGAAAGGAGCACTCGGCCACAATTCCCCACTCTCCCTAGCTGTCAGAAATGGGTACCGGCTTGACCGGGGGTAACCTTCATGGCGTCCTGGTGTTGGTTATAAGACATTTAATAAAAAATGTACAAGATGCAATGTATCAGGCTTGATTAATCGGAAGAAACATTTCATTTTGAATGCCATTGAAATTTTAAGTACGCTAAAGGGAAGTGCTTGCTGAACACTTGTATGATAATGTAGTGTTATGGAGCTTATTATATTTTTCTGTCTATGTGTAAAGCACGCCGCCATTTTAACGGGTATTCTCATACACGCAGTAATGTGTCGAAATCTTGAAAATTTTGGTTTATGGAGCGCATTCTGTTTGTCTGTTTTGATAATATGAATGAATTAGGTATTTAGGGAGAGTTATTGTCTTATGCAGTGTTTAAAGTAATTGTCTTTTAATATTAATAGGAATGTACACCTTGTGTGGTGTTTGTAGAGATGTAATTTCGTTGTGTGGTATGTTGCAAGGTGTAAATGCCCTTTTGTTAAGTTTAAAAGTGTGCATGTTTGCTAATTTCCTTGTTATTTATACTAATGTTCAGTCATTATTGATTGTATCTGTGAATATTATTGCAGTTGGAAATTCATATATGAAGTCCTAATTTGTGAGTTTACATTTGCTTCTTTTATGAAATTATTATTTATTTGACAGTTTCTGGCATTGATATGTTCATGAGCACAATTCTTCTTGCTTTGTCATGTTTGCAAAAAATGGACTGATTTTACTGGCATGATCTAACGTTATTTATTGAAATTAAGATTTTTGATAAAGCCAAATTCAAGGTCCCGAGCTAATGCCTTATTGTTGAAATAAAATAATTTTTTATTCTATTACTGACCGTTTGTTTTTTGGTTTGCTGCTGTCCTTTTTTTGTCAGCACCTGCTACTTTTTCTTTAACTTCTATCTTTTTTATGAACTTCCTTTCTCACGCACTGTTTTTGTGTACCTTGTGTACATAGATTCCGCATTTCTGAATTTATACCTTCCTCTGTCAACGTGACCGGGACTCTTTTGAATTGTATTAATGCTTCTATCTTTGTTGCTGTTAGGGACACTTAAACTAACAGCTAATTACGCACTTTAATCAGTTTGGCAATTTTGAAATGAGTGACTAAAAAAATCTCCAGTAACCTTGCCTGTGGTGTCTATCTACGAAGTGCCACTTCTCCGCTACTGGACTGGAAGTAATAGCTTGGTTTACCCTTGCTTTATCATGCTAGTTGTAATCTAGAGGTGGAAATACACAGCGTGTTCACAAAATGTATACACTGATTGATGTATGTATTTATGATAATAAAACCATATATCAGAACAAAATTTTTATTGCTCCTGCATCATATATTAGTCAGAAAATACATTTTTGTGGACGCTCTGTATTGTAATCTTCTATTGGGAACTCATTCGATGCAGCGTCAGTCCAACTTGAATATAATTATTTCCATTATTGCAAACGTCATCAGGCAAACTGCTATGCAACATTCCACACTGTATTGAGTGATATACTCATCTCCATACTAAATGCTGCCTTCCTCCTTCCTCTCTGTGGATCGCCTTTATTGTTGCAGATAGGAAGGCTTGAACTAACATCTAATCTAATCAGACTGAGTGATAAATAATTCCTTTCTCAATACACTCCCGAAGTACTCCATATAGGCTGTTGGATAAATAAAGTCTTCTCCAATTGAAAGGATCCTTGTATTAATGCTTGCATTTTACTGGCTAGCACATACATTTTTGAGTTTTTAAAAGTTAGTGTTTACTGTTTTTTTTGTACTGTATCACAGGCAGTAAGGATGTTGTTGTCAATCTATCGTGTGCATGCAAGTTTTAATGTTCAGGTGGTGGGTATAGCCAGTCTACTTGAAATATTATTACCTCGCCTCACGTCTAGTCTGTGGGAAAACTCTGGACTTGATTTTGACTCAACATTTTATGTGATGAACGACTTATTTGATCTTTGAGCAGAGATACTTCAATTTGCATTGTTGGTACACTGACTGAATAAATATTCAGTGTTGAGCAACCGTTTAGAGTAGTTCATATTGCTGCTGTATTACAATTCTGGTACACTCCAGACGGTACTTAGACTTGTTTAGCTGAGCATCTTCTGCATCTGCGCTGTTGAGATGAAGGGTAAGTCACTGCTGCACTTCATGAAGTCTGTTGTGGGTTTGGCTGGGCTTTCATGTCTGTTGTGTGCTTAAATAGGCTGTTAAGTCTGTTGTGGTTAAACTGAGTTGTGAGGTATGCTTCATCTTTCAACCTTGAATTCTCTTCTTAACTATTCTGTATCCCTTGTCGGATACGGAATTCAATTGATATCTAATGAATGTAAATTTAAATTATTTAAACCTTAGTTGAGTTGTATGTAGACCATATCTACGAACATCTTTCATTTTTTAATTTTTGATTTCACTGATCCAAGGTGGGAGATAGGTAGGTCGTCTTTATTTTGAAACAAAAAAAAATTGTTTTGTGATGGACTATCTTTTTTCAGTTGACTGCTGTCCTGTTCTTCAGCACCTAGTGCTTTCTTCTTCAACTTCCATCTCGTTTAATAAACTTCTTTCTTAATTTACTGTTTCTATACACCTTACACATAGATTCCGCGTTCCCTTAACTCCACACCAAATGGTGCTGTACTCCTTCCTGTCTTTGGAACGCCTTAGTTACGGTTAGGGAGGCTCAAACTATCATCCCATAAAATCTTGAGGGGGGTTTTACAAAATTTTTATTTTGTTGAAATGTTGGAGAAAGTATTTGAACTCAAATGATTTTACCTGTATGTATATGTTCTTACAAGAAAACATCTCAAGAGTGTGAACTTGTTCGTTGCATTTGTGTGTCGAGTTGCTGCTTTGTGTGGTAGTGTTTCTTAATAAATGCACGTGGAGCATAGGTCACTTGTGGTGTGTCTCATTATATAACAGCACGGGATAGTGCATTTTACTATGTTATCGTATTTGGTATTTCTTGATTGTATGTGAAGCAAAGGTAGCTTGTAGTGTGTATTATTACATAACGTGAGTAGTGATGCAAATAAAACCGGTTTTATTTGATTGCGTTTTTTTTTGCAAAAAAAACGTGTTTTTTATGTGTTTTTTTTTGTTTTTTTTTTGTTTTTTTTTGCACACCTAAATTTTGTTAAGTATATGTCTGGGTTTTATTTTGGACACCTAAAATATATTAATATCCATGTTTTTTAGTCATTTTATTGTTATAAAAACATCAAAAAGAAACCATACAGTAACAGGGTGTCTACTAGGTAGTAAAGTAGTAAAAAGTAGTAAAATTTGGAAAGTAGTAAAAAAAGTAGTAAAAAGTAGTAAAATTTGCCTCAGGGTAGTAAAAAAATTGTCGAGTGGAATAATTCTCTGATAATTTAAAGTAAGGTTACATATTTATATAGAGTATGAAGATTTTTTGAAATTTATTTTTCCCATAATCAGAAATTTGCCTCGATTTATGGGAAATATTCCTGTACAGATGGGGTGTAATTTTAGGATGGGAGCACACAAAATTGAAAAATTTTTCAAAATTTTTGCGAACAATACTAAAAATAGTTCACTTTTTCTTCTCATTCCGTTTGATCTGAAAGTTATCTAGTTGTTTTATGATGGAAGGTTCATTTGAGCCATTTTATTATTAACAAATTATTGAGAGAAAACAATGAAATGGCTTTCGTTTTGATGCGGTAGTTGAGGTTTCATAAATTGTATAAATGTAAATTTAAAAAATGGAATACCAGTGGCGATGCATTGTTGGAAATACTTCTATTAGTGCGCATTTACATTGAGATACAAGCTTAAGAATGTGTGATATCAGGGACTTGTATTGAAAATAAAATAAGGATTTAAAAATTATACATTTAAGATTAGGAGGTCGACATTTAACATCTTTTATTCTTACGTATCAAATATGCATTATACGATTTCAAGGAAAAACGAAATAGCATAGCTACATATTTTCTTGTGTAAGTATATCAAGTGGCTTTGATTGAAATATGTTTGCCAAGTAAAATAATTTATATTTTATTGCAAATTACAATTCTTTTAAATGTAAAACATCTTGCAAACTTTTTCTTTTAAATTTTATGAATAAACATTAACAACTAGCCAAAATTTTTAAATAGGTAGTTGTACTTATCACTAAATAACAATAACATTTTATTGGATTTCATCTCTAGTGGATGCAGTTGCCCGTAAGATATACAAATAGCATAGTTGGCATAATTGTTCTTTTTGTGCACTTGTTCCCCTCAGGGGGATACAATTATTGTTTCTATGGGAATTACCGCTCCCAGGGGGAAAATGTGCGGGCCCGAGCTGAGAGTTAGATAGGCCTTCTTTTTGTTGAAACAAAATGCTTTTGTTATGTCAAGGACCACCATTTTTTGGTTCACTGCTGTCCTGTTCTTCAGCTCCTACTACTTTCTTCCTAAACTTTGCTCTTGTTTCATAATCTTCTTTCATAACTTACTGTTTCTATGCCCTTTCTGCGTAGATTCCGCGTTTCCTTAACTCCAAACTAAACGATGCCTTCCTCCTCCTCTCTTTGGATCGCATTTGTTGCTGGGTAGAGAGGCTAAAACTAATGACTAATCTAATCTTTGTGCACTTGATGCTCAAAAATTAAAATATTTTATCCACAAACGTAAGCACAGAAATAAAATTATTCTCAATTAGCTTTTAGAGTCCCGCTGCAATTTCAGATGAGCAAGTCGTGAATCAAACTTATTACATTTCAATTCCTCCTAATGAATAATGTTTAATTCAAAGTCATATATTTGAATGGTAAGGTCTTGATTATCATAAACTTGATGTAGCCTTACAATTCTTATTCCAAGAAAAATATACTCGCACTCCAAGTTGTTGCGGCAGGATAGAAACATTACAAAGACGTCAAAGGAACTTCTCCGCAGTTCATTTAAATCCAGAAAGTGTTTTATTGGACCTGAGCTTGATTGTGAGCAGTATTATCTTCCTGTGAAAAGACAAGTTTATTCTGTCCACTTCGATTTGGGGAAACAACGATTTACTGAAACAATAATTTTTTTTTGGAAAAAAATTACCTCTTTGTTAAGCTGAAAGTTTTTTTTTCCAGTGACGTTAATTTATGTCCAAATACAGAAAGAATTATGCTATAAAATTAACTTTTAATTCAATGTGTCATCTTTTGAACGAGAGTTTAGTTCCTTAGAAGTTCCTTTTCGCAGTCATGGCGATTCAGTTACCTCCAGAATGTTGTCATAGTATGGAGATGCTCCATGTAATCAAAGTTCATTCTTCTACTAAATGTATATTGGAGAGCTACATGAAATTTGCATTTTCGTTTTGGTTTCGTAGTATAACATGTTCATAACCTATTTGTTATTATTGATCGCAATTAGGATGCCGATTTCGATTTTGAGGTACGATAGAAATAGTTTACAAACTCATATTTCCGAAGTACCATAGTGATTGGTCATAATGAAATTCCCTGATATTCTACCCTGCTGTAAAGGGATCTGACAATCCCCTGGTGTCTACTAGTTTCCAGTCAGTTTATTTTTTCCATATGAACTGTTTTCATCATAGTTGAAAGATGTTAAGACAAGGTCTTCGCCAAACTTTTGTCGGAATCCATTTAGGATGGGGTACCTTAAAAATTTAGGTAACTTTTTGCCGTAAAGCTTCGGTTGCTCCATTTAGTATTAAGCATTTCAAGTATTAAGAAACTTGGAGCTTTTTTTGAATTTTTGGTATTGCGTATATTATTGGCTCAAATTACTTATTATAGGCCAATTACTTAACTTGAGACATTTGGACAACAATCATTGTGTAAAAAAGGTAGTAATTTTTTGCCGTTGAAGGTAGTAAAAAGTAGTAAAAAGTGGTAAAATTTGGAAATGAAATATCAGTAGTCACCATGAGTAAAAGTGGTGGCAGATAACCCACAATTACCTAGAGGCGTCTAAGAGGAAAAGCAGGAGCCACAGAACTTATATTGATGGAGTCAAAATTCAGAGCTTACTATCTCTACTATGTCTGATTTTATTTTTATGTGACCAAAAAATCAGACTTTGCAGAAATAATAAGCTCTGAATTTTGACTCCATCAATATAAGTTCTGTGGTAAGTTCTGTGGCTCCTGCTGTACCTCTTAGACTCCTGTAGGTAATTGTGGGTTATCTGCCACCACTTTTACTGTACGGTTTCTTTTTTATGTTATCATTACAAAAAAATGACTAAAAACCATAGATATTAATATATTTTAGGTGACCAAAAATATATGCTGTTTTTTCAAAACATGTTTTTTTCACAAGAAATTCTGACTAATAAAAATGAATATTAATATATTTTCTTGTACCAAGTATAATCATGCTGTTTTTTTTACAAAGAATCATCACTAAAAAACAATATATTTTATGTGACCTAAAAAGCCCCATGCAGTTTTTTTTAAAACATGTTTTTTACTGAAAAATCATAACTGAAAAAACATGAATAACATATTTATGAGACCAAAAAAATGTTTTTTTACTAAAAATCTTGACTAAAAAAACATGAATATATATATGAGACCTAAAAAACCCCATGCGGTTTTTTTAAAAAATAGTTTTTTTTTTACAGACAATGATGTATAAGAAAACCTGGATATGAATATATTTTTTGCGACCAAATAACCATGCTGTTTTATTTTATATATTTTTCATAAAAAATCGTATCTTAAAATCATGGGTATTAACATATTTTGTTACCAAAAAAATCATTGTTTTTTTTCAAACATGTTTTTTTTATTAAAAAGTTATTATTATTCATTTTTTGGTCACGACTTCTTTGTGAAAAAAAACACCCCCTCAGGGGGATACAATTATTGTATCTATGGGAACTAGCGCTCCCAGGGGGTCAATGTGAGGGCCCAAGCTGAGAGTTCGGTAGGCCTCCTTTTTGTTGAAATAAAATGTTTTTGTTATGTTGAGGACCACCTTTTTTTGGTTCACTGCTGTCCTGTTTTTCAGCACCTACTACTGTCTTCTTCAACTTTGATCTTGTTTCATAATCTTCCTTCCTCTCTTTGGATTGCATTTGTTGTGGGTAGGGAGGCTAAAACTAATGACTAATCTAATCTGTAAAAAAAACATGGATATTAGTTTATTTTATGTGACCAAAAAACCATGCTTTTTGAAAAATGGATTTTTTACAAAAACATGAGTGTTGTTAAATTTTATCTGACCAAAAAAAACATGACCCTTTAACAACCATGATTTTTTCACAAAAAGTCATTAATATCCATGTTTTTTAGTCATGATTTTTTTGGCAAAGAAAACATGATTTAAAAAAACCAGCATGGTTTTTTTTGCACATAAAATATATTAATATCCATATTTTTTAATCGTGATTTTTCTGTAAAAAAGATGTTTTTCAAAAAAAACAGCATGGTTGTTTATGGTAAAATAAAGTATATTAAGATCAGTGTTTTTTAGTCATGATTTTTTTGTAACAAAGATTAAGAATAAGATTATAAGATTATAAGTTAGTTTAAGCCTCCCTAACCGCTACAAAAATAGAGCGTATCAAAGAGAGGAAGGAGGTAGACACCATTTAGTATGGAAATAAGAAAATAAGGAATCTATGCTGGCTGAAAGGGCATAGAAACAGTAAGATGAGAAAGAAGATCATGAAATAAGATAAAAGTTGAAGAAGAAAGTCAGAGGTGCTGAAAAACAGGACAGTAGTGAACCGAAAAAAGGTGGTCTTCAACATAACAAAAAACATTATATTTCAACAAAAAGGCCTACCTAACTCTCAGCTCGGGCCCTCACATTTTCCCCCTGGGAGCGCTAATTCCCATAGATACAATAGTTGTATCCCTTGAGGGGTTTGTAACAGAAACATTCAAAAAACAGCATGGATTTTTTGGTTACATATGATATATTTAATATCCATTAGAACAGTACCAGGTCTTAGAATAAAATATCCACAAAGAATCTATTCTCTCTATCAAACCATTCGGAGACTAGCTCCATCCTCAGTAAGTCATTCAGTCAAATGTTTTTCAAAGGAACAGTGAAAATTCATTGTCCATTTCACCAAATTTTACTGAATGACTGAGGATGGAGCTGGTCTCCGAAAGGTTTTATGGAGTGAATAGATTCTTTGTAGATATTTTATTCTAAGACCTAGTACAGTTCTAATAAACATGACTTCAATATTAACAGCATTCTTTGTTTATAAGTTTCTAAAGACAATTTGATTAAAGATTATTATTATTATTATATAAGAAAGTTTTAGCCTCCCTTAACCACGACAAAGATGTTCCAAGAGAGGAAAGAGGAAGGCACCATTTAGTATGGAGTTGAGGGAACGCGGAATCTATGCAAAAGGTGCACAGAAACAGTAAGCTAGGAAAGAAGTTCATGAAACAAGAAAAAAGTTGAAGAAGAAAGTAGTAGGTGCTGAAAAACAGGACAGCAGTGAACCGAAAAAAGATGGTCTGTAACAAAACAAAAATATATTTTATTACAACAAAAAGGAAGCCTACCTAACCTTTAGCTAGGGCCCTCACATGGTTCCCCTGGGAGCGCTAATACCCATAGATACAATAGTTGTATCCTCCTGAGGGGATTTGATTAAAGAAAAATTACTTTCCTGATATTTATATCCGTGTTTTTTAGTCATGATTTTTTTAAAAGGTTTTAAAAAAAAACAATTTTTTAGTCCCTTAAAATATAATAGCCATGTATATTTTAGTCAAGATTTTTCTGGTAAAAAACAATGTTTTAAAAAACAGCATTGGATTTTTAAGGTCACATAAATATATTAATATCCATGGTTTTTATTCATAATTTGGATATAAATAACATGTTTTTTTTTTTAAAAAAACAGCATGGTTTATTAGTCACATTTCTATCAATGACCATAAGTAAAGATATGTTATTATAACACACCATTTTGGGAGTTGAAGGTCATTCACATGTATTGTAAAATAAATGAAATATCAAAGCATGAAACTGCAGAAAATGAAAAATTTCATAAAACCATGGAAAACCATCAATTAAGAAGTATGCTGTTTTATTTTGTAATTTGACATGAAAACAAATAATGTAATGTAGTTTTTTTTCTTGCCGAGTTATTTTCAGACAAAATATTTAAAAAAAACCAAAATATCCACGTTTTTTTGGCCACGGTTTTTTTTGTAAAAAAAACGTGTTTTTTTTTAGAAAAAACGGCATGATTTTTTTGAGTCACATCTCTAAACGTGAGATTTTACTGTATTTTACCATGATGAAATAAAGTTTGACAATATCGCCGTGGATATATTGTAGAATTTAACAAAAGTTGATGTACTACTTCATCTAATTGATAATTTGCTATATGTGATGTTTGAATGATTTTACATCATTTTTCAAATGTAAGGCTGAAGTAAGCGTTCCATTTTGTGACGTTTGTGTGTATAATTTTGTTTAATTTTGGGTGTAATTATGCCTAATTTCTGCCCATGTTGCTGCAGTGGCCGGTAGAGGAACTGACGAGGCGTCTTCCAGTGCAGCTACACTCAAGGACAACCTGGACGATGTTGACCTTCATGGCCTTGAAGATCTTGATGACATTGATGACCTTGATGAGTTGGAAGATCTGGACGATATAGGTGAGGACGCTCAACACGTTGACTGCGGCATGTTAGACTGAAGTTCAATATTGAACTCAAATTAGAGTTCATTTTAGTTGTCAATTTTGGAAATAACAAAGGTTGAATAGATAGTCCCATCATTTAGTTTTCATTAGGTATTGATAAAAATTAAATTTGTGACTGCTGTTGGGTCAGGAGCATTATGGAAATGACCTCAGTGACCACCGGTGGGTTCCGTTTCAGGCCACCTGTTGGTAGTGACTCTCACAAATGTCCAGGTTGATCAATCATCAAACCAATGTCTGACACGGACCTGACTGACTGCTGTAATGGTAGGATTAATGACCACACACTTTATCAATGCAATTCTTTCATTACTTGAATTTAATTTATTTCCACCTTAACTCTACATCGACCGCCTTTTTTTACAGTACATTAAGGAATCACTTACATGGTTCTTACATGCTAAATGCTTCAATGAAAAGCTCACTGGGGCTCATGAGTGATAATTCAAGAGAAATTGCCGTAATATTTAGTTCGAAAGTAAACACATTTGGGCGTTGTAGGGCTAACACGTTGACTGCAATAGGTCAAACTGGAGTTCAATAGTTAACTCATATTTAAGTAAAGAGTTGTCACCAATATTATGAGAACCCAACATTAACTGGATCGATTAAATGACATTTACTCTGAAAGAGTAATAGAGGTTTTCAAACGATCCAGCGATGGGTAGTTTGGGAGGCTTTGTGGTCATGGGAGACTTCACGGTGTTTGGGTTACAGCATTGTAAAAATAGCGGTTATAAATAGAGCTAAAATAAAGCATATATAGTAGAGGGATAGAGTTTAAAAGAGGGGATGATAAAGTATGAGAGGAGAGGTAATTGCAGTGTAGCAGCATAAATGGAATGTTGTATCTGTTGAGAGTTAATTTTAAAATGTTGGATATTTTACATTTAATTTCAGAGTATTAAATATGACATTTAATATACTGAAATGGTGCCTTCTTCCTTCCTTTCTTTGAATCGCATTTTTTTGCGGATAGGAAGGCTTGGGCTAACTAATAATCTATTCTAATCTAATCTTTAATATACTGATGCATCAACATTTAAATATGACATTTGTTCATGGAGACAATAGTTTCAGTGAAAAATAAGTTATCCAATTGACGACTTGATGAAAATATAATAACTCGTCAGCTAAACCTGACCTCGTCAGTCCCCCAAACCTGACCTCGTCAGTTCCCCAAACCTGACCTCGTCAGTTCCCCAAACCTGACCTCGTCAGTCCCCCAAACCTGACCTCGTCAGTCCCATAAACCTGACCTCGTCTGTCCCCCCAAACCTGACCTCGTCAGTCCCCCCAAATCTGACCTCGTCAGTCCCCCCAAACCTGACCTCGTCAGTCCCCCCAAACCTGACCTCGTCAGTCCCCCCAAACCTGACCTCGTCAGTCCCCCCAAACCTGACCTCGTCAGTCCCCCCAAACCTGACCTCGTCAGTCCCCCCAAACCTGACCTCGTCAGTCCCCCCAAACCTGACCTCGTCAGTCCCCCCAAACCTAACCTCGTCAGTCCCCCCAAACCTGACCTCGTCAGTCCCCCCAAACCTGACCTCGTCAGTCCCCCCAAATCTGACCTCGTCAGTCCCCCGAAATCTGACCTCGTCAGTCCCCTCAAACCTGACCTCGTCAGTCCCCCCAAATCTGACCTCGTCAGTCCCCCCAAACCTGACCTCGTCAGTCCCCCCAAACCTGACCTCGTCAGTCCCCCCAAACCTGACCTCGTCAGTCCCCCCAAACCTGACCTCGTCAGTCCCCCCAAACCTGACCTCGTCAGTCCCCCCAAACCTGACCTCGTCAGTCCCCCCAAACCTGACCTCGCCAGTCAAGTCAGAACTTGTGACCAAGCTAAAATTTGTGTGAATAATCCAATCTATTATTTTTGAAACGAATACTTACCGGCAAACAAACACGGCATAGGGAGGAGGTCTAATAAGAACAATACAAAACCGTGATCGTTACCATGGAAAGGAAGCATGCTCAGGGGAAGTATACCGTGTATACATCATTAAGGTACACCGCATAAGAGTGGTATTGTTTTTAAAACGAGGCTATCTTAAGCTAAAATGGTTCAGCATTTCTGAACATTTGAAGAATATTTGGAGAACATTCTTGAACATTTCACTCAGAGAACAATAAAATATGTTCATGTGCCTTCAAAAGCCGATGTGTGCGCAGCGTCGAATTGAAGTCACTGTACATGCAGAACAGATTTTCGTAATTGACAACCCCTTTTCATTAATCTACTGGATTTTTTCAACCGTTCCTACGTACCTTGTGCATAGATTCTGCGTTCCCTCATATCTATATTAGATGGTATCTTCCTCCTTCTTCTCTTAGGAACATTTTGTTTCCTCCTTACATCTTGTTGAACATCTTGTCGTCCTCCCTGACATCATCTTGTCAGGGAGGCTTAAACTATCATATTCCTATCTAATCTATTACAATTTCCAGCTACCAGAATGCCAAATACAGCATTGGGAGACGGTTCAATTAAAAATGCCACACAAATCTGTTTGTATGAAATCCCATGGGGCTTATTTGAGGTCCCAAGCTATAGGGTAGGCAGACTTTCTTATTGTTGAGGTAGAATACTTTTTTTTTGTTATGTACCATCTATTTTCAGTTTGCTGCTGATCTTATTTTCAGCACCTACTATTTTCTTCCTGTTTCATGAACTTCTTTCTTATCTTAATGTTTCTGTGCACCTTGTGCATAGATTCTGCATTTGCTTAACTCAATACTAAATGGTGCTTTCATCTCTTTGAACATCTTTTTATGGTGAAGATAGGCTAAAACATTCCTATAATCAATCGATTCTTATAAAATCATCCATGTGGCTAAGCGTTTATCAAACAATTCGAATAGCTGCGTGTGTGATAAAATCTGTGCACACAAGCTTTGCACTGCCACCAGAATGCCAAACACAGCTTAGGAAAACTGTTCCTGTGTATGTGTCACAAATCTGTTTTAATGATGGTTGCGTAGTTTCTTTCAACACAACAGGTTTATTTAGCTGTAGCTGCAAACTACAGTTTTAGTAGCTTTAGACTACCAAGGTAGGAGAAGGAAACGCTCTCAAACGCACGAATCAGTGTACTGTCCTCTGTCGGTTACAGACTTCCTCTTAAACCAGCCGTGCCCGAAAGGCAAAAACGCGGCAAAAGCTTCCGGGCTCCTAAAGGCAGAGCGTAACAACAGCTTCCGGACTCTTACTCACAAAACCAGTGCCACATTATAATGGCACATATTTTGATACACAACAATGATCTTCTTTTATAAAATGATCTACTTGTCCTGGAAGTAATCAGTTGAAGCCTTTTTTGTGTAGTGACTATGTCACAGGAAACATGGCTGAGAATACTTTTCTTATGTATTGTAAATTTCATGGCTAAATTTTTCTGTTTTCCTATCATAAACTTGAAGAAATGTTTTGTGGTTAAGTATAAGCATGCAATGTAATATGCCCGTTGAATTCAAGAAGATGAACACACTGAGGGGGATTTTCATAAGGCAATATTCTTGGGAGGTAGCATTTCATTACTAAACCTATTTAAAACTATTGTATCTATGCGAATTTGCACTGCCTTGAGAATATGTAAGGTTCCAAGCTGAGTTTTGCGGGCCTTTTTGTAGACATGAAACACGTTTTTTTCTCATGCACCTGTTTTTTTTTGTCAACTGCCATCCTGTTTTTCAGCACCTCTGACTTTCTTCTTTAACTTGATTCATGTTTCATAAACCTTTTTTTCCACTTCGTGTTTCTATGCACAGGGGATGTTGTATGGTAACCCATCATGTGCATAGATTCCTAATTCTCTTGCCTGAGGCTGCCTTCACACGGAGCGTTTTTTCGACGCGCGTCGAAAACGGCGGTCAGTTTTAGCTGACAGTGCTATCAGATGCTGTCCTACACACGAGGCGTCAAGAAGACGACCGTCATTGGGACGCTGAAGCGTCGGGCGTCATCCTGCTAAGTTCATGCGTTGTTTGCACTGCTCAGTAAGTGGCGGGTGTGCCTCTCAGGGGGATACAACTATTGTATCTATGGGAATTGGCGCTCCCAGGGGGACTATGTGAGGGCCTGAGCTAAAGGTTAGGTAGGCTTCCTTTTTGTTGTAATAAAATAGGTTTTTGTTTTGTTACGGACCATCTTTTTTCGGTTCACTGCTGTCCTGTTTTTCAGCACCTACTACTTTCTTCTTCAACTTTTTTCTTGTTTCATGAACTTCTTTCCTGGCTTACTGTTTCTGTGCACCTCGTACATAGATTCCGCGGTCCCTCAACTCCATACTAAATGGTGCCTTCCTCTTTCCTCTCTTGGAACATCTTTGTCGTGGTTAAGGGAGGCTAAAACTTTCTTATATAATAATAAAAGTGGCGGGTGTGCATTTGCTACGAGACCTACAGACGGAGCGTCGCGTTGTAATTTTGTACTCGCTCGTTTTCATTATCATGGGACTATTTTGTGTTCGAAAACATTTTAATTTGATTTTTATTTGGTGAAATATAGATCAAAAAGCTGAAAAATTCATGTGTAGAGACTATACAGAAGTGAATATTATTATCAGGGTATTTATTTATATTTATAAAACAATCGGGTTTCAGATTTGCATCATATCATATTCCCAGTTTTTCAGTAGATTAAGGTAGGCTTTATTATGGCTGTCGAACTAGTTTATGAATTGTATATGAATCAGACCTACTGTATTCGATTCGGAAAATCAAAGAGAGAAAAATACGCGAACGTGACATGGCAAGTCGTCAATCAACTGCTTCAGGACGCAGTACAATGTATGCTTCACACGACATGATCCCTTACAATATTGTACAACCTGCTCAACCACAAAGAGTGCAAGCTACTATTCCGACTGTGGCGCCGGGTCCTACGTCACCTCTTGATTCAATTCTTTCTGAATCATCAGAATTACTTGATGTCATGAACTAACAGTGATATCTATATTTTGTTTCATTTTGTTATTCTAGTTTGAGGATTTCGGTGAACATTAATAGTGTAAAATTGTCTTATATACTTTATTCTTCAAGGAAACGGTAGTGGTGAACATATGCATCATATGCATTGCCGTAATTTGATTACATTTCTATTTTCAAGTAAATAAGTGTTGGTTGAGTAACATTTATGACAAATTGTTATTACATATTTTCTATTCCATGTTTATGGATGTTGTCAAATATAAGCTTCGGCGCATTTTTCGTAATGTGGGTGAATGAAAATTAGAAACTTATGCATTGCCGTACTTTGATTAGATTTTATTTTTAAAGTAAATGGATAATGGTTAACACATTCTTTGTTTTCTTATCTTAAAGTTATTCCTAGTCTTTCAGCAGGTTTTATTGCGTGTCTCATATTGGTGTCCTCTTTTTCAAACGATGGTTGTAGGTGATTCAACAGTTCATCAAACGAATCTTTGGACATTCGGAATTAGTTGAAAAACTTGTCTTCATCATTTTTTAGTTCAGTTAATAAATTGGAGAAATATCTGGTATTAACAGCTAGCAATGGGTGTATCCACATTCTCCTCTTCTTTCTCTTGTAGAGTGTTCTGTATGCTGAGTATGCAATCAAAACATCAGTAATTTCCTCAGGTATTTCCATTCCGACAAATAATACACACGTCTTTCTTCCTCAACTGCTGTCGCTGCACTGCCAACTGAACCGGGAAACAACGCCCCGTGTGTAGGTAGCGGCGTCTTTAATGACGCGTGTCTTTAATGACGCGCGTCGAAAAAACGCTCCGTGTGAAGGCAGCCTAAAAATTCTCATACCCAAAGGTGCCTTCATCCTTCCTCTCATAGGGAGGAGTGATAAAATATTTTTGTTGTGGTAAGGAAGGCTGAAATTGACTTTTAATCCCTAGACTTACTTTGAACAAAAGCTGAAAGTTCTATGTCCCTTGAAACTTCTCAAGAAATTAGAAATGATCTAAGTAATCATACAAAGTTTTTATGTATTCAATCAATAAAACATAATTGACCCCTAAACCAAATCTCTGTTCATGTATGATTGGGTTTTGCAAAAGGAATAACATTTGCTAAACATTAATGTAAGTAGAAACCTTTCAGCCTCTGCTTGTGTGCAGTTTCCTACTTTTAAGCAAACGTTTTATGATTCCTGCACTCATGCGAGTGAAATGATCAGTTGACGTACTCCATCTCCCTGGTCCTCTTGATGGAAAAATTTAACCCTTTTTGCTTCAACTTCAGTTCTGCTTGATGCAGGTTTAAATGACTCAAACATGGCTGTGGATAGAGTTTGCCTGAATTAATCTTATGTGACAATCTAGTTCAATCGTGGCTCTCTAATAAGTTGGCAGTTATCCATTTTGCCTTAATCAATCTGAATTACCCGTAGCAATCTATTTTTAGGCTTTTACTTATGATTCTTTTAACCAGTGTGCTCCTCAAAATTTTTTTGTTTGGATTGTGTAGTAATTGTTTCATTGATAGTTTCAGTGGGGATTATTTCATTGATAGTTTCAGTGGGGATTGTTTCACTGATTGCGTCTTATAATTTTCCCTACCATAAACATAGAAGGATGGCATTGAGCAATATTGCAGCATAGGCCACATAGCCTGACCCTGTATGTGGCAATGAGACATTTATTACATCACCAGCACACACCAACAGCGTGTCCCCACGGGAAAGATTAGCTATTTGTGGAAGCCTCCCTATACGCAACTAAAAGGTGTTTCAAAGAGAGGTTGGAGGAAGGCTCTATTTAGTGTGGGGTTTCCCATGGTAAATGGTGTTTGCTTTTTCAGTAAGTCAAAATTTAACATCAATAATAATGGTTAAATTGTTATGTCAATGATAATAATTGTCAAATTGTGATGATGTCAATGATAATGATAGTCAGATTGTTATATCAGTGATAATTATATCAGTGACAATAATAGGAAAATTGTTATTATATCAATGATAGTTATAGTGAAATTATAATGATATCTGTGAAAAAAATTGTTAAATTTCAGTGATATCATTGATAATAATAGTCAAATTGTAATATCAGTGATTACAATAGTCAAACTGTAAAGATGACAATGATTAAATAAGAAACTTTGCTTCCCAACAGACTCATTGAGTGACTCTGAGTTGGATGAAGAAGAGGAGTTCCTTGGATTCAAGTGTGATGCTCCAAAATCAGTTTAGTTTGGTTGAATTGGGTGAGTTTTGTTGAATTGTGTGAGTTTGGTTGAATTTGGTGAGTTTGATTGAATTTGACAAATTTGGTGAGTTTGGTTGAATTTGGTGAGTTTGGTTTAGTTTGGTTGAATTTGGTTTAGTTTGGTTGAATTTGGTGAGTTTGGTTAAATTTGGTGAGTTTGGTTGAATTTGGTGAGTTTGATTGAATTTGACAAATTTGGTGAGTTTGGTTGAATTTGGTGAGTTTGGTTGAATTTGGTGAGTTTGGTTTAGTTTGGTTGAATTTGGTGAGTTTGGTTAAATTTGGTGAGTTTGGTTGAATTGGGTGAGTTTGGTTGGTGGCTGTGTGGGACGGGTGTACATGTTATGTCTGCATAGCAAAATTATCCTTTAAAATAAAATTAAATGCTTGAGAACAAAGTACACAAGAGCAAAGTCTAGAGTTTCTGTTTTGAGTGTAGTTGTGTGAAAGACAAGTACAATAATACAATGTTAGTCCATGTAGTTAAGTAGTCAAGTAGCGCAGTAAAGTAGTCAAGTATAGCAGATAAACAGCCAATAAGAAGCCAATAGGGTCAGATGAGCAGCCAATAGGGGCAGATGAGCAGCCAATGGGGGCAGATGAGCAGCCAATAGGGGCAGATGAGCAGCCAATAGGGGCAGATGAGCAGCCGATAGGGGCAGATGAGCAGCCGATAGGGGCAGATGAGCACCCGATAGGGGCAGATGAGCAGCCGATAGGGGCAGATGAGCAGCCGATAGGGGCAGATTAGCAGCCGATAGGGGCAGATTAGCAGCCGATAAGGGCAGATGAGCAGCTGATAGGGGCAGATGAGCAGCCGATAGGAACAGATGAGCAGCCGATAGGAACAGATGAGCAGCCAATAGGGGCAGATGAGCAGCCGATAGGTGCAGATGAGCAGCCGATAGGGGCAGATGAGCAGCCGATAGGGGCAGATGAGCAGCCAATAGGAGTAGATGAGCAGCCAATAGGGGCAGATGAGCAGCCGATAGGGGTAGATGAGCAGCCAATAGGTTCAGATGAGCAGCCAATAGGAGCAGATGAACAGCCAATAGGGGCAGATGAGTACTGAGGCTGCAGATAAGCATCACAGAACAACAGATGAGAAACTAAACACAGCAAACGAGTACCCTGAGGACCCTACAAGAGATACACATCTGCCTGCAAAAGGGAGAGCTGCCCTGAAGCACCCCATGGTCGTGCTACACAGCCTCACGCCCTCTGAGGTGGCCAGGCTGTGTCGGGAGTGGCAGGACACGCCCCTCTTTTGCCCCTCCTTGGAGCAGGAGGGTATGCCTCTCCATGGCCACTCTTGGGAACAGATAGAGAGCAGTCACATCAAAGAGGAAGAACAAGGTACGCTTTTCAATGCCTTTTTGGGGTTTTGGGAATTTTGCTATTAAATGAGATGATTTTTCAATTTTTATGTTATTTTAAGAAGGGTTTGATTAATTTTTTATTCCAACGCCTGTAGCTGTTTAACTTGCTGGGGTTTTGAAAATTTTGCGTTAAAATGAAGTGTCATTTTCAAGATTTTTTGTTGGTTCAAAATTTCCATCCATGAAAATTGATTATTTTCAAAAAATTTTGGGTCAAATTTTCCTACAAAATGGCGTGTATATTACGTGTAAAATAACATGTAAATCCTGAGTTTTTTTTGGCTGGTTGAAATGCGAAAAAACGAGGTGGTCTTTCCGAGAATTCTATGTCAG
Organism: Morinoia aosen; assembly: GCA_030386875.1. Taxonomy (NCBI): domain Eukaryota; kingdom Metazoa; phylum Arthropoda; class Malacostraca; order Amphipoda; family Talitridae; genus Morinoia; species Morinoia aosen. The sequence continues at coordinate 79,140,416 of CM059564.1, forward strand.
TTTGAAAAATTTGGATAAAATTTTTCTATCCATATCTTATGGCTGACTAACTTGCTTGGATTTTGTCAATTTTGCTTGCAAAAATGCAACCAGTTTTTGAAGCCATAGCTTCAGTCACAAAGATTCTATGATTCTTTAATCTTTGCTAAAACTTGTTTCATGAAGAGTTCTTATTTTTGGGTATGCAGATTTTTTGTTTTGCAAAAAAGTATTTTTGTATATTGCAAAAATTGTTTGTGTTTTCACAAAAGTTGTTCACACAGTTCTGAATAGTTTTTCTTTCTTGGAAGGTATCTTTTCTTTTGCAATGATTGGTCTTGTTTTTGAGAAAGTTGTTTACACTGTTTGGTAAAATGCTTTACTATCTTGTTTTGCAAAATGTTTTTATTGACTGTTTTACAAACATTAGTTTTTTATACTGGAAATTTTTTTTATCAATGAGGTATTCATATTAGTTCACAAAAAGTTGCTGTTTTGTTGAGAATTTTTTTAGATTATTTGCTGGGCTAAAGCTGTGCCCAGGTACACGGTAGTCATCAAAGTTTTGTATATTTCCTACTAAGGACAATTTTTCCAGTGTTGGCTATTTTGCTAGCTAATATAAATAGATTATTTATCTAACTAATGAACAGATTATTTATCTAGCTAATAAATATAAATTATTTATCTAGCTAATAAATGTAGATGATTTATCTTGCTAATAAATGTAGATGTTTTATCTAGCCAATAAATATAGATTATTCATCTAGCCAATAAATTTAGACCATTAATCTAGCCAATAATTTATACTCCCTAGACAAATATTGAATTTTAAATGCAAATTATTTGTGAATTTCACACAGGACAAATGTACTTGTTTTAATGCATTTAATCTATTTAAGTGATTCGATGTGTATGTTCTTGCATTTCTACCGTAGAGAACTAGTAATGGTATACTCGTAGGTCAAGTTATTTCAAGTGTACTTGCATTTCTACCATGAGAACTAGCAATGGTATAGGTCAAGCTATTTCAAGTGTACTTGCATTTCTACCATAGAGAACTACACGGTAATGGTATAGTTTACCAGCATCTCACAACAATCTGTAATCTGTAATCATTCTTTGACACCCTAGCTTCAGTGAGCTGCCTCAACTCAGTATGATCACATTTTACGTGCGCTGTTCCTCATATCTTTTCCCAATTTATGGTGTATATATCACCTTGTGAGTCACCTTCCATGGGTTGAAATAATTTTTTACCTTATTTAAAAAAAAAAACAGGCCTCTCACAGTCATCAACCAATTGCATTTTTTGTTTCAAATTGGTCAACCAATGACATTTTTTTAGTGCAAATTGATAAACAAATGGCATTGTTTGTTACAAAGTGATCTACCAGTGACATTGTTAATTACAAAGTGATCTCTCCTCAGGGGGATACAGGTATTGTATCTATGGGAATTAGCACTCCCAGGGGGACTATGTGAGGGCCTGAGCTAAAGGTTAGGTAGGCTTCCTTTTCTTGAAATAGAATAGGTTTTTGTTTTGTTACGGACCATCTTTTTCCGGTTCACTGGGGTCCTGTTTTTCAGCACCTACTACTTTCTTCTTCAACTTTTTCTTGTTTCATGAACTTCTTTCTTAGCTTCCTGTTTCTGTGCACCTTGTGCATAGATTCCACGTTCCCTCAACTCCATACTAAATGGTGCCTTCCTCTCCTAGAACATGTTTGTCGTGCAATTAAGGGAGGCTAAACCTTTTTTATATAATAATAATAATACAAAGTGATCTACCAGTGACATTGTTTATTACAAAGTGTTCTATCTATGACATTGTTTATAACAAAGTGTTCTACCCATGACATTGTTGCAAAGTGATCAACCAATGACATTGTTTGTTACAAAGTGTTCTGCCAATGATATTGTGTTGCCAGGTGACAGTGAGGAGGCATCAAAGGATAACACTCCTAGCACTTCCACCAATCCTAGCACCTCCACCAATCCTAGCACCTCCACCAATCCTAGCACCTCCACCAATCCTAGCACCTCCACCAATCCTTGCACCTCTACCAATCCTAGCACCACCAGCCGTCCCTCCAGCAATCCTAGGCGTGCCTGCAAGAAGGCCAAACGTTCCACTGGTGAACTAAGATGCTCCCTAAGAAACTTGCTCCACACCTTCGTTACACCCGAAGACTTTCTCTGCTCCTCCAGCAAGTTTACTGACTCTCCCAGCTCTCCCAGTAAGTTTCCTGACTCTCCCAGCTCCCCCAGCAAGTCTAATGACTCCCCTAGCGAGTCTAATAACTCCCCCAGAAAGCTTAATGACTTCTCCAGCAAAACTAATGACTCTCCTAGCTCCCCCAGCAAGTCTAACGACTCACCCAGCTCCCCCAGTAAACCCAACGACTCCCTTAGCTCTCCCACCCGGCTCAACAACTCTCCCAGCTCCAGCAAGTCCCAGCGTTTTTCTGGCAAATACAAACGTTTTCCCAGCAAGCGCTCTAGGAGATCCAGTCGCATCTCTAGCAAGCTCGTTCGATTTGCGAGGCCTCCAAGACGCTCTCCCAGCCCACCAAGACGCTCTCCCAGCCCACCAAGACGCTCTCCCAGCCCTCGAAAGCTCTCTTCCAGCCCTCATGTTTGCTCCTCAAGTGTCCATATTTCGAGCACTCCTACCTCCTTCCCCAATGCTCCCACTTTCTTAAGTGCTCCCAACTCTCCCAACCGCTCCCCCAGCACCCCTACTGATCCCATTTGCTCCTCCAGCACTCTCGACTCTTCTATCCGTTCTCCCATCGCTCCCAAGACTCCCATCTGTTCACCTAAGGCTCCCATTCGTCTCTCTCCCAAGACTCCCATCCGTTCTCCCATCGCTCCCAAGGCTCCCATCCGTTGCTCTCCCAAGTCTCCCAACACCCGCTCTTCCAAGGCTCCCCCATTCCCCCCACCCCCAGCAAAAGGCGTGCCGGCGATGCGGAGTTTGTGGCCATTAAAAACGAGCCACTGGCGGCACCGCAGCTCCCTGAGGTGAGGGTGTGGTGTGTGGTGCTGTGTTGTGTGTGGTGCTGTGTTGTGTGTGGTGCTGTGTTGTGTGTGGTGCTGCGTTGTGTGTGGTGCTGCGTTGTGTGTGGTGCTGTGTTGTGTGTGGTGCTGTGTTTTGTGTGGTGCTGCGTTGTGTGTGGTGCTGCGTTGTGTGTGGTGCTGTGTTGTGTGTGGTGCTGCGTTGTGTGTGGTGCTGCGTTGTGTGTGGTGCTGTGTTGTGTGTGTGGTGCTGTGTTGTGTGTGGTGTTGTGTGTGGTGCTGCGTTGTGTGTTGTGCTGCGTTGTGTGTGGTGCTGCGTTGTGTGTGGTGCTGCGTTGTGTGTGGTGCTGCGTTGTGTGTGGTGCTGCGTTGTGTGTGGCGCTGCGTTGTGTGTGGTGCTGCATTGTGTGTGGTGCTGCATTGTGTGTGGTGCTGCGTTGTGTGTGGTGCTGTATTGTGTGGCGATATAGTGCCTTATCCAATAGCAATGTCTATCTCAAAGCCTTCAACCAATAGCAACGCTGAACTCAAAGCCCTCAACCAATAGCAACGCTGAACTCAAAGCCCTCAACCAATAGCAACGCTGAACTCAAAGCCTTTAACTAATAGCAATGCTTATCTCAAAGCCTTCAACCAATAGCAATGCTTATCTCGAAGCCCTTAACCTATAGTAATGCTGAACTCGAAGCCTTGAACCAATAGCAATGCTTATCTCAAAGCCTCCAACCAATAGCAATGCTCATTTCGAAGTCTTCAACCATTAGCAATGCTTAACTCGAAGCCCTCAACCAATAGCAATGCTTATCTCGAAGCCCTCAACCAATAGCAATGCTTTACTCAAAAGCCTTCAACTATTAGCAATGCTTATCTCAAAACCCTGTGCCAATAGCAATGTTTATCTCAAAGCCTTCAACCAATAGGATTGCTCAATTCAAAATTCCCAAACCAATGGGAACGCTGATCTTAAAGCCCTCGACCAATAGGAAGGCTCCACCACAGTAACTGACCAATGGCGTGTGTGCAGGGGCTCTCGTGGCCCCTCAATAGTCGGCCGATTTTCTCTGTAAGGCTCATTTGGGGCACATTCTAATTTCTGAACTATTGCACCCACAAACTTCAAATTGCTTTCAGTTTAAACATCAATTCATTCTCCACGCCGGAGTGTATAAGAAAACTCTCATACGCTTTCTGGGAGGCAAGATAGAGGTTCCCCTACCCCCTTAATGATCGGCCGATTTTCTCGATAAGGCACATTTAGGGCGCATTTGTCGAGAATTTGTCCGCGACACAATCTTTTAAGGTGACTTATAGTCAGGTTTAAGTCAAAATTTTATTTAATCTTAACGTATAAGGAATAAAGGTTCTCGATACGAGCAACAAAGAACTACAACGCGAACACACGAACGACAAGCAACGCGAACACACGAACGACTAAAACATCAACGAATAAATTTATCTTGACGAACTAGAAGGTTACGCATAATTAGGAATATACATTAAAGTTAAGGAGCAGCATAAGCGACTGCTTCAAATAAATTGACGAACGGTCGTCCGGTTCGAGGAAAGGCAACAACAGACGTCGCCAGGCTCCAGGTAAGGCAACAACAGACGTCGCCAGGCTCCAGGTAAGGCAACAACAGACGTCGCCAGGCTCCAGGTAAGGCAACAACAGACGTCGCCAGGCTCCAGGTAAGGCAACAACAGACGTCGCCAGGCTCCAGGTAAGGCAACAACAGACGTCGCCAGGCTCCAGGTAAGGCAACAACAGACGTCGCCAGGCTCCAGGTAAGGCAACAACAGACGTCGCCAGGCTCCAGGTAAGGCAACAACAGACGTCGCCAGGCTCCAGGTAAGGCAACAACAGACGTCGCCAGGCTCCAGGTAAGGCAACAACAGACGTCGCCAGGCTCCAGGTAAGGCAACAACAGACGTCGCCAGGCTCCAGGTAAGGCAACAACAGACGTCGCCAGGCTCCAGGTAAGGCAACAACAGACGTCGCCAGGCTCCAGGTAAGGCAACAACAGACGTCGCCAGGCTCCAGGTAAGGCAACAACAGACGTCGCCAGGCTCCAGGTAAGGCAACAACAGACGTCGCCAGGCTCCAGGTAAGGCAACAACAGACGTCGCCAGGCTCCAGGTAAGGCAACAACAGACGTCGCCAGGCTCCAGGTAAGGCAACAATTCAGACGTCGCCAGGCTCCAGGTAAGGCAACAATAGACGTCGCCAGGCTCCAGGTAAGGCAACAACAGACGTCGCCAGGCTCCAGGTAAGGCAAGAACCGACGTCGCCAGGCTACTGTTCGTGTTAAGAAGAGCGACGTTGAACGATCAAAATGGAAACCAGATAATAATTAAGATACAAATAAGTATGCGACAAGGTGGCAATGTAGCAATTGTTCACAGTATAAATAAGTTGACAACCGTAAGAAATTCATCATTCACCTTCAATAAAAAGACGCCATTAGACATTGCTTGGAAGAACCACAGTTACAGACAAGGAAGACAAGAAGGCACGCGCTGGCTCGGTTAATACTGTAGAGGGGACAAAATATTGAACATGAGCACAATTCTTCACAACGACTGGTGTTAAGTTTCAAGTGGGTATCACAGCAGTAATAAAGCGGCAAAATAGCAAAAATTAGCGCACCTGAACTTATTAGGTCGTCCAGTGTGCTTCTCACTTTGAGGCGCAAAGTTAATTAAGAGAGGCACCGGAAGAACCGGTAAGTGCAAGAAAAGTAAGTGAAAAGGAAGGCTACGTGGGGAGGAATTCAACCCACTAGTAGAAGGCCCCTTTTCCAGGTTAAGTTAGAAGCATGCAATTTTTTTAAGGTTAATTCAAGGTTAATTTAAAGGTTTCAAAGAAAACGGAAAGACCAGCTCAAAGTTTAGTAGAGACTGGTTTAAGAATTCATTAAGCACACACATTCAACCATTCATTCATGAAAATTTAAGATAAGCATAAGGAGAAGAACTTAGGTGAGCTAAGCGCCGAAAAATTGAGCCAGCACGGTTTGTCTCCACGCAACGACGTCCAGCTCCGCCTTCATCAAGGGTAGCGTTGACCGGAAACTGCGGCTTACGACCGGTAGTAGAGCGCAATGAAGGACTGCACGGTAGCAAGTCTAAGGCAATTCTGACCTCTCAGCTCCACCGCTCTCGGACTAGCTTGCGAATAGGTCACTATAGGTTGCTACTTTATGTGATTAGCAGACGTGCACCAATTTTGTGAGGAAATCCTCACACATTCTAATTTCTAAACTATAGCACCTAGAAACTACGAATTGGTTTCAGTTTAAACATCAATTCATTTTCCGCGCCGGAATGTATAATAAAATTCTTATAACTTCTTGGGGAGAGGGCAGGGTTCAAGGTTCTCCTGCCCCCATACGCCGCGCTTGCGAACGCCACAGAGACCCTAATTATGAAGCGCTGTCTCAGAGTGAAGAGAAACTAATCCGTTCAACATTGATTCTGGACACTCAGTTGCGAACATAAGGGATGAATGCATATTCCTTCATTAATTGGTAAAACGACGGGCTATGAGTTTCAAACACTGGACATGATTTCAAATCATTCTTCACTGATGTGAGAGAATGAACGAAAAATAGGTGGTATCAATGTTATCGGTGAAATTGAAGAGAACTGAAAATATACAAGAGTTTGCAAATGATAACGATTGGGTTGAAATCAGAATTAAAAACCTAGTATAGATTTGAGGTTCAAAATTTCATATGTAAAGTTTTGAATAGCATGATTAGGTTTCCTCAAATTTGTTACTGCAGAAATAGAAAGTTAATATCACGTTCTTAGCTGGAAAAGACCCCTCCAAGAGAGGGAAGGGGTCTCTCACATCCCTCTCAGGGAGGAAAGAAGTCTGTGACTGCTTTGGGAGACTAGAGATAAAAATTCTCGCGCCCTCGTGTGGGGCAGGCAGCGAGGTAGACTGATAAGTCTCATTTTGCGATGACTCTAATATCTAAACTATTATTGCACCTACGAACTTCAAATAGCACGAGTCATCGGCGAAATTATAATTTCTTCATCCTCCGAGACAAGTTGATCGCGTGTCCTTTTTGATATCTGCCGCTCGTTCTCCGAAGCCTGTCGTAGTAACTTGAAATCAAGTTTTCTTCTTGTGTACTGAGAAGGCAGTATTTCCAGCCCCAATATATAGGCTAACAGCCAAAAATCAGCTGGCCGAAATAGTGAGGCTAAAATTTGAGCCTTACTTAGTGCTTTTATTTAAAAAGTTTATTCATTCCATGTTTAAGAATAGAAAGTTGTAACTGTCTATGACTCCTCAGATCCTGTCCCATAAACATGTTTGGTTGCAGATTACGCCATATTTATTTAGGACCAGTATTTTATTAAATTTTGCAATCTTTCTGAAAGAATTGTGTCACGAAACGCTACTTCAATAGACAGTGGGACAAGGCTAATCAAAAATAAGTTATACAAAACTTTGCACAACACGTACATCAGGAAACATGTACACCAGCCTGTGTAATCTGGCTAGTGAAATATGTAGTTAGTTAGATTAAAACATGCTTATTACTATACAGCAATCCCTCGATTATCGCGGTTGGTCAGTTCCGATAACTGAATTTTTGCTAAGTAGGGACAACATATTCACCGTATTTATTTGGATCAATAAACTTTGGATTATTAAAACCCTCCTTATTCTATTAAGAACCCATCCTTTACCGTGCAGTACTCTATCAATAACAGGGACTAATTTTAACCAATAACACTTAAGGAATGATGGTGATAACTTTTATTGCTGCGCAGAAAAATTCTTGGTATTTTATTCGGTAAAGTCTTCATATTTTATGCAAAAAAGTCTATGTATTAATTTTACGTGTACGTATTTTAGACACCCGCGGAGTTATGAATCCGCGATAGTCGAACCTCGAAGTAGCGAGGGAACTCTATATACATGTTCTTTCTTTCACTACACGAGCTGAAAATAAGTATGTACAGTTCTACGTACTTGTAAGTTTTATATTCTAATGTTTTCTGGTCCTCTGCATTGATGTTGTTTATAAGCTTTGATTATATTTTCATTGGTTGATTCTTCTCTTTGGATAACAATTCAATAAATTACTTCTCTTCATTAGTGTCACACTGAACAAACCACATCCCTTCATGTGTCTTATGTAAATTTTTTTATTGCTCACTTCAGTCTTATTTTTCTGGTCAAGGCGTCATGTGTTTGGAATTTGCCGTGGGTTAGCATTAACACTGCATTGATTCAGTGGCCGAAATATGAATCATAAATATCACAAATATGAATGCAGTTTTATTACTTCTGTTAAAATTTCTTCTGTTTTTATTCGTTTTGTTTTTGTTACTTGTGTTTCCATTATTTCTTATCATCGAGATTTCTTTTGTTTTTGTTATTTGTTTTGTTGCTATTAAAAAATACATAATGCTGTACACTACAAACAGCAGCTTTTGTGATTCTTTACAAATTTTCTTCGACTGAATGCTATAGAAATACCCACCTGCAGCAAGGCTCCCTAAATTATGAATGCAAAAAACACACTAATGAAGAATCCATTTTCTTGCAATGAAACAGTCTAAATTTCTGCCACTCACGTTTAACATTGGGGATTAAATGTCAAATAAGTTAATACTACACACACGCCTAGCACTTATGAACTGGGGGATATGACTCGCTGCCTTTCATTCTTAGCGTTACCATCTCTTGCAGACTGGATCAAAGTATATTAAAGTTTGAAATTTAGTTCAACTTGAAATGTATATGAATTTTAAAAATTTTTAATTAAAATTTATTTTTGTATGAAATTTATTCATAAATAAAATTCATCAATGTTAAAAGTTAAAATTTATTAGTACATTCAATTTATACTAAGTTTTGAAATTGTACTTGAGATGTAATTTGTAATTGTAATTTGCTAATGCGTCCCACTGTGCTTGTTGGTGGTAACGGCTGGTAACCAATGACAATAACAGGGTGTCTACTAGGTATTAAAGTAGTAAAAAGTAGTAAAAAGTAGTAAAATTTGGAAGGTAGTAAAAAAAGTAGTAAAAAGTAGTAAAATTTGCTTCAGGGTAGTAAAAAAATTGTTAAGTGGAATAATTCTCTGAAAGTTTTAAGTAATGTTACGTATTTATATAGAGTCTAAAGATTTTTTTAAATTTATTTCTGCCATAATCAGAAATTTGCCTCGATTTGTGGGAATATTCCTGTAGAGTGGGGTGTAATTTTAGGATAGGAGCACACAAAATTGAAAAAAATTTCAAAATTTTTGCGAACAACAGTGAAAAAAGTTCACTTTTTCTTCTCATTCCGTTTGATCTGAAAGTTATCTAGTTGTTTTGTGATGGAAGGTTCATTGGAGCCATTTTATTATTAACAAATTATTGAGTGAAAACAATAAAACGGCTTTCGCTTTGATGCGGCAATCGAGGTTTCATAAGTCGTATAAATATAAATTTGAAAAATGTAATACCAGTGGCGATGCATTGTTGAAAACACTTCTATTAGTGCGCACTAACATTGAGATACAAGCTTAGGAACTTGTGATATCAGGGATTAGTATTGAAAATAAAATAAGGATTTAAAAATTGTGCATTTATGATTATGAGGTCAACATTTAACATCTTTTTTTCTTACATATCAAGTATGCATTATGCGATCTCAAGGAAAAATGAAATAGCATAGCTACATATTTTCTGGTGGAAGCATATCAAGTGGCTTTGATTGAAATATGTTTGTCAAGTAAAATAATTTATATTTCATTGTGAATTATGATTCTTTTAAATGTAAAACATCTTGTAAACTTTTTCTTTAAAATTTTATGAATAAACATTAACAACTAGCCAAAATTTTCAAATAGGTAGTTCTACTTATCACTAAATAACTATTAAATTTTATTGGATTTCATCTGAAGTGGATGCAGTTGCCCGTAAGATATATAGCATTGTTGGCATAATTATTCTTTTTGTGCACTCGATTCTCAAAAATTAAAGTATTTTATTCACAAACGTAAGCACAGAAATAAAATTATTCTCAATTAGCTTTTAGAGAGTCCTGCTGCAATTTCAGATGAGTAAGTCGTGAGTCAAACTTTTTACATTTCAATTCCTCCTAATGAATAATGTTTAATTCAAAGTCATATATTTGTCTGGTAAGGTCTTGATTATCATAAACTTGATGTAGCCTTCCAATTCTTATTCCAAGACAAATATTCTCACATTCCCGCAAGTTGTTGCGGCAGGATAGAAACATTGCAATGACGTCTAAGGAACTCCTCTGCAGTTCATTTATATCCAGAAAGTGTTTTTTTGAACTTGAGCTTGATTGTGAGCAGTATTATCTTCCTTTGAAAAGACGAGTTTATTCTGTCCACTTCAATTTGGGGAAACAACGATTTACTGAAACTATAAAGGTTTTTTTTTTAAATTGCCTCTTTGTAAAGCTGGAAGTTTTCTTTTTCCAGTGGCGTTAATTTATGTCCAAATACAGGAAGAATTATGCTATAAAATTATCTTTTAATACAATGTGTCATCATTTGAACGAGAGTTTAGTTCCTTTGAAGTTCCTTTTGGCAGTCATGGCGATTCAGTTACTTCCAGGATGTCGTCATAGCATGGAGATGCTTCATGTAATCAAAGTTCATTCTTCTACTAAATGTATGTGGGAAAGCTACATGAAATTTGCATTTTCGTGATTGGTTCCGTAATATAACACCCCTCAGGGGGATACAACTATTGTTTCTATGGGAATTAGCGCTCCCAGGGGACCCGAGCCAAAGGTTAGGTAGGCTTCCTTTTTGTTAAAATAGAATAGGTTTTTGTTTTGTTACGGACCATCTGTTTTCGGTTCACTGTTGTCCTGTTTTTTCAACACCTACTACTTATTCAACTTTGATCTTGTTTCATGAACTTCTTTCTCATCTTACTGTTTCTATGCCCTTTCTGCATAGAGTCTGCATTCCCTAATATCCATACTAAATGGTGCCTTCCTTCTTCCTCTCTTCGATACGCTCTTTTTTTGTAGCGGTTAGGGAGGCTTAAACTAACCTATAATCTAATCTAATCCGTAATATAACATGTTCATAACCTATTTGTTATTATTGATTGCAATTAGGGTGCCGATTTAGATTTTGAGGTACGATAGAAATAGTTTACAAACTCATATTTCCGAAGTGCCATAGTGTTTGGTCATAATGAAATTCCTTGATATTTTGCCCTGCTGTAAAAGGATCTGACAATCCCCTGGTGTCTACTAGTTTCCAGTCAGTTTATTTTTTCCATATGATGAACTGTTGCCCTCATAGTTGAAAGATGTTAAGACAAAGTCTTTGCCAAACTTTTGTTGTAGTCCATTTAGGACGGGGTACCTTAGGAATTTAGGTAACTTTTTTGCATTAAAGCTTCGGTTGCTCCATTTAGTATTAAGTATTTTAAGTCTTAAGAAACTTGGAACTTTTTTTGAACCTTTGGTATTGCGTATACTATTGACCCAAATTACTCATTATAAGCCGATTACTTACATCTGGGCATTTGGACAACATTCATTGTGTAAAAAAAGGTAGTAATTTTTTGCCATTGAAAGTAGTAAAAAGTAGTAAAAAGTAGTAAAATTTGGAAATGGAATATCAGTAGTCACCATGAAAAATGATACAGATAATACAATAATAATATTCATAATGATGTGAAGAGAGTTGAAATACAGAAACTAAACTCATCTCTACTGTTCAGAAGAGGCAGCGGAAAACCCAGAAGATGCCTGCGCCTCAGCCTCACCTGCCTGCCTCCTCTGCTGTGTTGCCTGCCCCATCTACTGTATTGTCTGCCCCATCTGCTGTGTTGCCTGCCCCATCTACTGTGTTGCCTGCCTCTGCTGTGTTGCCTGCCCCATCTGCTGTGTTGCCTGCCTCCTCTGCTGTGTTGCCTGCCTCCTCTGCTGTGTTGCCTGCCTCCTCTGCTGTGTTGCCTGCCTCCTCTGCTGTGTTGCCTGCCTCCTCTGCTGTGTTGCCTGCCTCCTCTACTGTGTTGCCTGCCTCCTCTGCTGTGTTGCCTGCCTCCTCTGCTGTGTTGCCTGCCCCATCTACTGTGTTGCCTACCCCATCTACTCTGTTGCCTGCCCCATCTGTTGCGTTGCCTGCCCCATCTGTTGCGTTGCCTGCCCCATCTGTTGCGTTGCCTGCCCCATCTGTTGCGTTGCCTGCCCCATCTACTGTGTTGCCTGCCCCATCTACTGTGTTGCCTGCCCCATCTACTGTGTTGCCTGCCCCATCTACTGTGTTGCCTGCCCCATCTACTGTGTTGCCTGCCCCATCTACTGTGTTGCCTGCCCCATCTACTGTGTTGCCTGCCCCATCTACTGTGTTGCCTGCCCCATCTACTGTGTTGCCTGCCCCATCTACTGTGTTTTCCACTTTGTTGAATGCCTCGTCTACCTTACCAACTGCCATGTTTACCTTGTCGACTGCCCCATCTCCCTTGTCGACTGCCCCATCTCCCTTGTCGACTGCCCCATCTCCCTCGTCGACTGCCCCATCTCCCTCGTCGACTGCCCCATCTCCCTCGTCGACTGCCCCATCTCCCTCGTCGACTGCCCCATCTCCCTCGTCGACTGCCCCATCTCCCTCGTCGACAACCCCATCTCCCTCGTCGACTGCTTCGTCTGCCCTTTCGTCTGCTTCATCTACTCTGTCTACTCTGTCGCCTGCCCCATATACCTCGTCAACTGCTTCGTCTACCTCGTCGCTCGCTGCTCCATCTGCTTCATTGCTTGCCCCATCTACCTTATCATCGACCTCATTGCCTGCCCCATCTACCTTACCATCGACCCCATTGCCTGCCCCATCTACCTTACCATCGACCCCATTGCCTGCCCCATCTACCTTACCATCGACCCCATTGCCTGCCCCATCTACCTTACCATCGACCCCATTGCCTGCCCCATCTACCTTACCATCGACCCCATTGCCTGCCCCATCAACGTCACCATCTACGTTCTCGCCTGGCAGCACCAAATGGCCGGAGGACCTAAAGCCATCGAGCGTGCGCCTCATGTGGAACTGCGACAGAAACAAAGCTTTCAAGTGCGAGATTTGCCCCGCTCGTACCACCGCAAGGCGCACCTCAAGCGTCACATCCTCAGCAAGCACGGCAAGGGTGACCCGTACGCTTGCGACTTGTGCGAGTACACTTGCGGGCAGGTGGAGCAGCTCAAGGTGCACTGCATGTCCAAGCACAACATGGGTAAGCCCTTACAGTGTGACTCGTGCAGCTTCGCTATCCCACTGCTGAGTGTCCTCAGGCGGCACAAGCTCGCCAAGCACGTAAAGGTTAAGCCGTTCAAGTGTGTGCTCTGTGACTACAGGTGTCCAAGGAAAGCAGACCTTAAGTATCATCTCGTGTTTGCTCACAGGATGGAGCACGAAAGAGGAAGCCAGTTTCTCACTGAAGATGATGCGCAAATGTCGTTCAACTTGGAGAAGCCTTACAAGTGTGAATATTGCGACGCCTCTTTCTTCGCTAAAGCCGGGTACAAGAGACACCTGACGGCCAAGCACAAAGTAGGGGAGCCGTTCAAGTGTGGCTTGTGTGACTATACGTGCGCCCAGAAGTTCAACCTTAGCCAGCACCGGCTTAGAAAACACGGTGTAGGGAAGCCGTTTTGGTGCGCTCGATGCCTTAACTGCTACTCGGAAAAATCTAAGCTCATGACGCATCTGTACAACAAACACGGCATCTCCAAGCGGTACAAGTGCGGCCTCTGTGAATATTCCTCCGAATACAAACACTGCTTGAAGAAGCATGAGACTGCCAAGCATGGTATCTAGTGTCTGCAAAACGTGATTTAAAACCTATTGAAAGATACCTCCACCATAGGAAACGATATCTTTGCTCTAGAGAAAAATATCTTTGTGTTAGAAAAATGAATCTTAACGGTGTAAATTATTGGATCTTTGCAGTAGGAAAAGAAATCTTGACTGTGGAAAAAGGTATCTTTGTTGTAGAGAAAGATAACCTACACAGTGAGAAATGATATCTTGGCAGTAGAAAAGGTATCTCTACGATGGAAAATATTGTATTTAGCAATAGTTGCGCACTGACCAGATGAGCATTCATGTCGAAGGGACGACTCGCAACTTAGGTTAATGGCTAACTTGCTTGTTGTTGTGATGGCAGGTAGCGTCCGGCTTACGGAAAATGTAAATTTGATTGGCACGTTTTTGTAAATTTTGCTGTGGGATTTAATTGAAGTTTATAGGCATTGATATCTTGTGACGTTTATAGTACAATATTAGTTATTGAACAATAAATGACTTTATGTAATTTAGTTAATTTACTCTGGTGCGATCTGCAGCTGTATAACTCTACAACCACCACCACTCTACAGCTGTATGGCTCCATATCCCTCACTCTAGTTATAGAACCCTACAGCTGTAACTATTTTCTACTTCAACAAAGACAGTGGAATGTGGCACCATCACAAACATCAGATTGTATGAGGGACGTCTGTTGTGTCAACTTGTAATCAAATGTTGTGGTTAGAAATATACTTGTGTGTTGTATGATCGATTTTTTTCATTTTTCGAATGATTCGTTGTCCCATCCTTTTATGTATAAGTTGTACGATTCTGTGAAAACTTACCAGATATTTCGAGAGTTGAACCTGACGCTCTCAGGTCCGGAGTTGCAGAGTCTAACACTGCGACTGCCGCTGCTCCTGAGACATTGAGTCGGAGGACTTATTTACATCGCCTTACCCTTATTCATGGTATCAATAAAACAAAACTTATTATTTCAAGATAAAAGACGGTTTATTTCAATATAAATGGATTTTTTAAAGTTCAGTTCTCCAAAATGTACATGCAGATCTTCATTGCATGCTGAGCAAACGGAAACCTTGCAAGTTCCGCGGTTCGAATGAAGTTTCTGTTCCTAAGTTGGTGCTTTGCTATTTTTCATTGTCCTGTTTTCTTCTAACGATTTTTAGCATCGTCTTACAAGTTTAACTTCTTCGATATAGCTCAATGCAAGCCATAAAAACGTTTTTTCAATCATTAAGTTATACATTTCATGTTTCAACTTTCTTGAAAATAAACGTTTTCACATTTATTTATTTATTTATTTATTTTTCTTTCCTGCAAAGCCAACAGACCCTTGTCAGCGATGTGTGATTAAAAAATTAAGATAAAAGATTAATCTTGATATCTGTATACGCCTTTGTCTTGCAAACGCAGAGCGTTGCTTTCCAGACGACAAGGTCCCGGGTTCGAGTCCTGCGCCTGCTCCACACATTTTTCGGACCAAGCAGCTTCTCTGGTGAAGTAAAACTCGGGAAAAGCTTAAAAAGGGTTAACTGGACGACCCTGTTGGTCAAAAAGCTTGCATATTTCCCTTTTTTCCCTCTCCATGTCAACGCTTTAGAGACCATTGATAATGCGAACGAAAAGAATTTTACAATAGAACAAAGCCCATTTTATGCACATAGACGTAAAATCAAGTCGAGTGCTGCCGATTCAGTCGTTTAATCAAACAACTACGTTACCTCGAGAGAGGAAACAAGGTAGAGTAATTATTATGGAGAAACGTACACCTCTTGTTTGGCTATGTCACGTCGTACAAGACGTGAGAAAATTTGAAGAAATTTGATAAATTTGTTCGGCAACATTTTGCGGATCCGCGCTTCGTCCGCAAGAATGACGCCAACGTTTTATTTGTTTGAAGTGCGTGGGAGGAACAGGTTCCCGGATAATATTAAGTTTTGTGTAGTTAGAGAGTGAACTTGAGTGGGAAACTCATTCGGTTTACGTGTTACCGCGCTAGCTATATTTTCGGGTGTTTTTAACATATTTGTGTTCAGATAGCGGTGAACAGCCGGCTTCTAGAGCATTCGAGGATGCTTCCGGTCGCTGGTGAACCACCCACATTAAGCTAGACTAGCCGTCGTAACGTGTCATAGCAAGTGCGCTGCAGTGTAATGTTTGGAAATGTCAGGTTCCATTTTGGCAGTACTTTAGAAGAAAAGCGTGTGATTTAACTGATGAACTTTCCTATCTCTATTTCACTGCTCCAAGTAGTTTTGTGTTAATGTCCAAATGTTTTTTTTGCTCAGCACCATTTGCATAATAGCCAGGCCATGTAAGTTATGTTGTCATATATAATATTGTAAACAGTGTCAAGGGCAGTGAATGCAACATGGAGAGACTGACATTTCAATGCTTTTTAGTTTGACACAAGATTGCTTGAAGTTTATCACATTTCATAGATTAACATAAGATAGCAAAATCATATATTTATTTGATAATGCAAACCAACCACTGTTTCACTATTGAGAGATTTGTGCGCTGAAAATAAAAACTATGGTGATTCTTCCATGGATTAGACATCAGTTGTTGATATTGAAACGGCACGTCGTGCTGGACCTGCACCAACTTGGGAACATGATTTTTCTTGTCTTTGTGTTTTTCTTGTCTTTGTATTATTTCTTGTCTTCGTATTATTTATAACATTCATTAATAGAAAGATGTGAGGCAAAGTAAAATAAATTTAGTCGAGTGGCTTCTTACCTATGAGCTGTGCTGGGCAAGTTGCGCCAGTCAGCAAGGTGGAAGCCTAAAGTCACGGCATTCAGTAGACTGAGAATAGGCGCAGGAATTCGAGACCACTAGCTCATACGATTTGTGTTCTCAAAGCGACGTTGATAAACGTGTACTTGCCTCTCTCATTTTTTGATAATAGAATTTATTGATAATGGCTGATCTGATAACCTTAGTGACTTGCCCCTGCTTCAGAGACCTAATTTCTGCTGTCTCTTTTCCACAGATAGGGTAAAGAAAGCCAGAGTAGGCACTTAATTTGCAGACTAAAATAAGATGTCACAGGTCTAAACTGAGGGACCTTTCCTCATCGTCTGTAAGTATTTTAGAGTATCTTCTTTTAACTTGTAATGTTACCTAACTCGTCATCTCTTTATATTGTGAAGCAGTGTGAAAACTAAAACTCGTTGTGCGATCGTCCACCTTTGTTCAGACAGAGTGCTTATTGACTAATGACCGCTGTGTTAGGATTGTTGGATACGGATGTACATTTATGTTTGTAACTTTGTGCTTCCTTAAAGGGACACTTTGAACATTGGCCGAAACAAGCGATTCATGTATTGTTGCCTGGCGTCAAGGATTACGAAGTTTATGTCATGTACATATAAACTGTCAAAGGTGTTCTCACCTCACAATGGAAATGCATCGTCCATGAAATTGCGCTGCCTCTTATAGCTATCATTACATGTATTATCGAATGTAGATTGGGCAAGATTAGGAGTACATTGCCCTCAATCATTCCCTTCGACTAGTGACACGAGTTTACAATGTTCGTGTGCGTATATCATAGATGTGCTCTTTCTAAATGTGTTACTCGACTAGAGACGTATTTTTCTTCCCTGTCGATGCAACGGAAACCTTTCTTGTTTGTGAACTTATTTCTCGGCCTACTGTTCCTGTGCACCTTGTGCGTAGATTCCGCGTCCCCCAACTACACGCTAGATGGTGCCTTCCTCTTTCCTCTCTTGGGACACCTTTGTCGCGGTCAAGGGAGGCTAAAACTTTCTTATATAGTAATACTAGTAATGGTAATGCGAATTGTTGTGGTGCTACGTCGTTAGCAGGGCGGTGAATTCTCTTTTTATGTGTTACTATTCTATGGCCTCTTATGTCCCACTCAGCTATTTCTCGTGTACCCTTGAGGTGTGAGTTACTTTCTTGTTGTGCGGTGCTATATGCATCAGTTAATCATTCGACTATGATCTTGAATTAGGCCCCTCATGTCATGCAATTCGTGGTCCGACTCTGAATCATACCTTTCTGGGCAGATTCACGGAACCAGGGGATAAGAAATAAAAAACCTGAAGAGACCTCGTTTCCCTTTGGGCATCCTACCGAGTTCCGTTCAATGGCGTGCCGAAGCGAAGATCAATTCCGCTAGCGCACGACATTACAGGCTAGCCAATAAAGCGGCTGCGTTCCAAGCACTTTATGACGTCACCATTGCGACATGTCGGTAGGCCATTGGTGGTGCCAGGTTTTGGGCTATCAGTAGGGATGTGACAAAATGCAGCATGAAATATGCTGCATATTTGCTGATTTTTGTAGCGCACATGCAGCATAAAATGTGAAGGCTTTGGCAAGAATTGTGCTGGTAAATCCTTAAAATATGCAGAAACACTCGCTTCATATTTACGTACTTCACTTTATCCATACATGTTGAAGCGCATATTATTTGCCAAGAAAAAATATATATATGCTTCACTAGAAAAGCTCCAAATTTATATTTTTTCTGAGGAATATTATACAGAAACAATGATACAGAGTACAGAGTACAGTGTACTTTTTCATACTCCGAAACAACAATTTCATTCATAATTTTTAACTAATAATTAAGTTTAAAAAATTTTAAACTAAACTTTATGACTTATCTAAACACAAACATTTTAAAACAGTAACAATTCTAATCTGAAAGAGTTAAGGACGATGATAACGAATGAAAAAAGTAATCCAATCTAAGTTTGATTTTGTGTAATAGTTTTCATGAATGCAAGGAACATTTTTTAGCACCTTTTTCATACGATGAATATTTTTTAGCATCAGATTCGAGGGTTACACTTAATAATTACGAGGTATTTGAGATTTCAAAAACAAATCTTCTACGGTTATCTGTCAGCAAAGTTTTATGTTGCAGAAACATCCGCTCGACATCATAAGAAACAAGAGGATCAAAGGTGAAGCAAGTAAGTTCGGAAGGGGAATATTCTTTAATGGATTCATCCATTAAAAATGGATGGATTCATCTTTAATGGGTTCATCACGAGTCAAAATTGAGTTGATTGTTTTCATCTTTTTAAAACCTCTGTTTTTTACCAAAATGCATTTTAACTTTAGATAATATATTTTTAAAATGTGCACTTCAATGTTTCCTCTACATTATCCATTAATTTTATTACTCTTGGAATTGGATGTCCCTGAGTTCCTAGCTCCATAACAGTAGAGGTTACCTCAGAAAATGTGCTATTAATGACTGCGAGACTTACTTTAATTGTGAGTCTTCCATTAGATTCTTTGATGCTAGGCGCTCCATCTTGTTCAAAGGACATGAAAGGATTTCAATAAAGTTTAATACATATCATCTTGTACACTGGTTTTTCAAAAGCCTCGTAACTAACACCAGAAAGAAAAGAAAAAGAAAAACATTTTATTTCTAATAAAGTACAAACATGAAATGTCGATACATTGGTTTTTAAAATACCTTAATATTAACATCCTTAACTGATTATAACACGTTGGTATCGTAATACCCGTGTAAAATGTTGAAACAAAAAATGGTTGACAGAGAAGCACAACAAAAATGAGTTCCCTTCCTTGTCTAATCTGATTTTAACAGGGCATTTAAATACAAGTAACTAAGAGAACACAAACTTTGCGACGCTTATTTGAAAAACACTTTCATTAGTGCGCACACGAATTGAAATATAAGCGAAAAACGCATTCAAATACCTTAGCATAGAGATCCTTAATTGCTATTCATACATGGTTATCATAATACCCATGTTAAGTGTTAAAACAAATGATTTAGATCCTTAATGCTATTCATACATGGTTATCGTAATACCCATGTTAAGTGTTGAAACAAATGATTTAGATCGTTAATTGCTATTCATACATGGTTATCGTAATACCCATGATAATTGTCGAAACAAGATTCGGAGAAAAGCACGAAAAAATGCGTTCCTCTTCGTTGCGGTAGTAAGATTTTGGTAATGCATTTAAATACAAGTCACTAAGAAAACATAATTCATGTGACGCATTGCTGAAAACCCTCAGGTTAGTGCGTACTCGTATTGAAAATATGACCATAAGAACATAGGAGCAAGTGATACGAGCGTGAGGGATTGATGTTAGACGTAAAATCAGCAGATTTGATTTAGTTTGCGTCTAGAACTATGAGGTCGACAATCGGGATTTGAGACGATTTTTCACACTGACGCATCAACTGGTATGCCAAGTGGTGAGGTCGGAAAGAATATAATATTCACCATGAAAAAAACAGAAAATGGTTATGATATTTCTTACTTGCGCTAATAGTACTGGCGCAAAGAGTTCATCAGAGTCAAAGACATGAAAAGGATTGTTGTGCGATGCTAGCCGTAACATTTTCAACATAGGTAGAACCGTACAAAAAGTAAACTATCCCAAATGGTGTTGTCATTATGTATTCACGAGAGTAAGAAGGTAAGAAGAGTTTACCACACGAAGCTTACAAGAGCAATTTGAGACCAGAATACAAAGATTAAAAAAATTATGTTCTTTAAAGTTATGACATTCGTCGAATCCGTGGCCTTTTTAAAACGTTTTAATAAGAACGAAGAATGAGAAAAAAGATGCTAAAATACCCTCACATCAACATCCTCTCTTTCTTTGCTGTAATTAATTTGGTTTTTGAAAATGTAAAATAAATGTTAATAACTAAGAAAAAAAATCCCTGTGATACATAGTTCAACACTCTTGTTAGGGTGCGCGTATATTGGATCACGAGTCCATAATAGTTTTTGCATAGCTGGAACCAAGGAGGTTTAAGAATGGAGGCGGCATCAGCGCTCTAAAGTGAAGCCAATTTTCGGTAGCTGTAGGGTACACGGGCACACACACAGAGATGGAGCTCAGTGCGTGTCAGACACTCAGCGTGAGAGGGCGCCGCTATCCACGCTGCGGTCAAGGACGAGTTTCCTCAATATGAGTTTCTTTATCATTCAGCGAGGACGCAATTGAAATATATGCCTAAGAAAAAAACGTATAGCACAGAGTAGCGCAAGTCTGCCATTTAACAGCGCGGTCTTCAGTCGCTGATGATGGAGGTGGTGCTACCCCTCCACTGCAACACCACCTCCACACAGGGACCTAATGCCGGGTGGGCGGGGCTTGGGACGGCAGAAGTGGCTTCACTCGCTTGACTGGCAAAAGATAGGGATGCCGGTTCCATGTATCCAACTTCCTTGGCTGGAACAATACGAAAATTTAACCACCGAAAATGATTTCTTCTTAATGCACACACGAGCGTAGGAAAGTAAAAATTGTCAATGAAGTACGTCGCATGTTCATATGTTTTAATATGAGCGAGAAATGCTTTCAAATTTCTTCAAATTTAAACCATGACTTGATATCTACACATGGGAACCGTAATACTTATACCAGTTAATTTTTGAAACAAATGGCTGGGAAGAAAGCACGTATCAAATGCATTCCCTTCGTTGCGTTGGTCTGATTTTAACAATGGATTTTATTACAAGTGGCCAAGAAAACATTGTGCATGTGATGCGTAGTTAAAAACACTCTAGTTAGTGCACTTCCATATTGAAATTTGAGCTTACAAACATAGGATCTAGTGAAATGAGGGAATATGGTTGAAAGTAAAACGGGTAGATCCAAATTAATTTGCGTCTTAGACTGCGAGGTTGATATAAGAGGTAATTTTACATTGTTTCGTATCAACTAGTAAGCTAAATTACTGGCTCGGATAAATTGAAATATTTTACAATAACGCAAACATTAAATTTCATATGATACTAGCATTGGCACAAAAAAGTTCACCGGATTCAAATAGATGAGAAGGATCGTTGTACAATGTCAACCATAACATTTGCAACACTCTTGAAATAAAACGAGAAATTAAAAAACAACCTAAAATAGTGTGGCCAAAGTATACTCAAAGAGTAAAGGGGACAACACAGTATTACACAATATCGACTAGAGCACTTTAGGAGAGAAATATGTTCTACATATATATATACACACACACATATATATATCCATACACATATACATACATACGAGCATCACATGTGCGTACATACATGTACTTAATATTCGCATACAAGCAATCATAATACTAATATGTCTTGATTGTTGTATGATGTAACGAAAGATAAGATAGTCAGCACTAAAAATTCCTGACTTCTTGTCTAATACGTACTGTAGTTCACACTTATTGTGTAGAGTAGACGCAAGATAGAGAGCTATTTTCTTTTGAATTCTCCTAGTGTTTGAGGGGTTTTGTTGGTCTGGGGGTGTTTGTTCAACAGTAAGGCGCCTGATACTGACGGAGCTTTCTGCCCAATGTTAGATGAACGGTATTTGATTAAGACATCACGTCTCCTATTTGGCTTTAAGTTGGTGACGGTAGGGGAATGGAATTTTACTATTTCAGCATTGCTATGAGGAAGATATAAAGAGGAGAATCCGTATTGAGCTTTGTACACCAGAAACCTTTCCTGAATAGGAGCCCAGACTAGCTTATTCATTAGAGGTGTTACGTGATCATTATTTTTGAATTTACCGTTGCATACAACCTTAGCTGCAAAATTCATGCATTTTTGTAGATCTTTTTGAAGATATTTCGGTATATTTCCCCATACCAGGCTACAGTAGTCAATACGTGATAAGGCGGATGATTGGACGGCCAATAATCTTGATTCTTCGTCAAGCATACTTTATATACGATTAAAATATATTAAAGTCCCGTGAATTGCGTTGCAGGTTTTATCAACGTGGTATTTGAAGGACATGTTTCTATCGAACCAAATACCTAATTTTTTTACTTTTTCTGATGGGTGAATTTTATCATTTCAAACCGTAAGAGTTAGATCCAGATTTCGAATATTGTTTATTGCATCTTTTGATCCAAAAACAAAGAATTGTGTTTTACTCGCGTTTAGCTTGAGACTCTTTTGGTCATACCATGACTTGAGGCTGATCAATATGGCATCGGCTCTATTTTTTGTCTGTGTTATTTCTGATACAGAGCTTCTCATTGCAATTTGGACATCATTTGCACACATAGAGATTCGAGTGTTAGAAGGATTTGGAAGGAAATCGTTGTTGAAAATTGAAAACAATAGCGGACTCAGAATGGATCTGTAGTGTTCTTCCTCAGGCTGCTTTACACTCCTGGCAGACTGTGAATATCTTTAAACTTCGAATATCAATGCCCGGAGTGAGTGCCGGAGGTACAAACGAACCCAATTGGCTAAGGAAAACACAACAGTAATAAATGCCGTTCTATTGTGAAGATCGCCGACAGTTTGGCTTATGAGGTAAATATTTAAAGGTGGGTAGTACAGTACCCGAGGTCGAATTGGAGGACCAAAGGTTGTCGGTGAGTCACGGCGTGCGTGACGTAGCGGTGAGCCGTCGTGGTGGCGGTGGAGGCCGTGAGGCTACTGCTTGCGGAGCGGTTGGGTCTTGTAGTGATAATCAGAGTTGCTGGGAGAGAACTGCTGCGTGGAGAGTCGCTGTGAGTAGCCTGCTGCGGGGTGAGTGTCGCTGGGAGAAGCCTTATGTGAGCCGTTGCTGTGAGGAGGCTCGCTGAGAGAAGACTTGTGTCAATATCAGGGTTGCTGCGAGTGAACTGAACTGCGTTCGCCACGTAGCTGTTTATATAGCCCATGGTGCGGCCTCACTGCGCCAAGCTAGCTCTCTAGTAATTTAAGGCCCTGATACACTGAGAAAATATCGCGGTGACGACCGCCAGCACGCCTCGTAATGTGCCTCCCATCCCTGCACACCAGCCAGTTGGTGAAGTTGCCACCGAGCTTTCAGCGATCCGAGCATGTCTGGATAAGACGGGCGCCGCAGCGATGAGCAGTAACATTTCGTGCGTTGACGGGAGAGGTGCGCAGCTATGTCTTGCTCCGCAATTGAGTTGACATAGCTCAAGCGCTGAATTTTATTGATGCATTTCAAAGATACGAATGCTTGTGGAATGTGACAAGCAGCTCTTACAGAAAGCTAAAGCACAGCGTTATGGGCACTTTATTTGCATCCTGCGCTCTCTGCGGCTGGTCACAATCGCGCACCTACCCGTACGACACGCTGAGACAGACTGACGCCTTGAAATGCATTCCGTGGTGCTTCATCTTGCGTACTGAGTGTATCATGTCGCGAGTTCCCACTTCCCCTGGCAGCCCAATCCACTGCCGCAATTTCTCGAGTCATGAACGCCAGTGTATCAGGGCCTCTAATAGGCGGCTCGCGGTGGCGCTTTTGAAGCGGTCGAGACTGAGCTAAATGTACGTGGGTGTCTTCAGATGTCGCCTGGCTGCTCGGAGCGTGCGGCTTGTAGAGGTTCGGTCGAAAACAGAAAATCCCCCAATAGAATGGTACATCCGGGAACTCAGCAGACAAGAAAATGATAAAGGATTAAAATTCACTGTTCAGGACTTAAGATCACAAACATTACTGGATTACATCAAGAGTAACAGGGTCCAATTCACAAGAACAAAAATAAACATAATCCCCCATGAGGACTTCATAAATCTTCCAAGACATCAGTCAATAATAGCAGCCACCAAAAAACCAAAAAAATTAATTGCTTAAAAATGAACCTAAAGAAAGTAACAATAATTCAACATAAGATTAAGATCACAAACATTACTGGATTACATCAAGAGTAACAGGGTCCAATTCACAAGAACAAAATAAACATAATCCCCCATGAGGACTTCATAAATCTTCCAAGACATCAGTCAATAATAGCAGCCACCAAAAAACCAAAAAAATTAATTGCTTAAAAATGAACCTGAAGAAAGTAACAATAATTCAACATAACGAATCAGAATCTTGGAATACAAATAGAATCACACTATCCAACATATACAACACACTGGACCCAGACATAATACTTATCAATAGTCACTGCCTCATAAATAACCAGCCCCTTAAGATCTTTAATTACAATACATTTTATTCAAATAAGCAAAACGAAAACCACGCAGGCACTGCAATAGCACTCAGGAAAAGCATTTCGTACAGACTTCACGATGATTTCCACACAGACATGATAGCAGTAACAATAGATACGCTACAGGGACCAATCACCATAGGTACTACATATACACCTCCGAGAACAGACTACCTGAATTTTATAGACTTCCACATGCTTTTCAACAGACCGCACCCAACCTATTTTCTAGGTGACATAAACGCCGCACATAGCATAACTGGATACTCACATAGGAACAATAGAGGAAATCATCTTTTCTACCTAATCTCAAAACAGAAATGCACTCACATTGGACCCTTTTTTCCCACCCTAATAACTCACAATAGCACCACCTCACCCGATGTAGTTTTACAAAACAAGCACGCATTTCATAATATTTTCTTGAAGCCTGGCCCCATCACACCTTCGGATCACATTCCAATAATCGCTACCATCACAGCCAACCCAATACAAATTCCCATCAAACCGCGAAGACACTTTCGTAAAGCAAATTGGAATTTATATAAACAGTTACTATCCCCTGTCACACCCCCTTTACAACCGGATCCAACTATAAACGAAATAAACAAATACCTAGACACATGGACCAAACACGTACATGATGCCACAAATACAGCCGTTCCACTCATAAATCACAGAATAATCCCGGGGATCAAACCAACTCACGAAACTTTGACATTACAAGCACAATACCGACAGACAACCCAATACATCTCCAGATATGGGCCATCTATAGATTTGAACCGACATTTGAACGCAATAAGAATCCGATTACAAGAAATATACAAAGGCAAATATCAGCAAACCTGGGAGGAATTAATTCATAGTCTCAAACTGCAGGAGGATCCGAAAATGTTTTGGTCCTCCTGCAAGAGGATGATGGGCGGTAACACTAAACAACAAATACCATACATAGAACATAATAAAGAACAGTTACATACTCCTAAAGAAAAAGAACCCATCTTCAGAGCACACTGGAAGGAAATATTCACTGAACAGGACGATCCCCTCTTCGACAAGGAACACATTGCAACAGTACAAGAGCAAATGATCAACTTAGCAAATACAATCAAACCATACCGAACGGGAAATATCAACAGACTGGACCCTATACATTTTCCCCCTATTACATTCGAAGAACTATTACAATCACTGAGAACGTTCAAACAGAAAGCACCAGGGACAACGGAAATAACCACTTTACAACTTAAAAACTTACCAGAAAACATGATTCACTTTCTGATTTACATTTTCAATATGTCCATATCTGCTGGTTACTTCCCGAACAGTCTAAAACACGCCATAATGATTTTCCTCCCAAAACCAAACACATCCCTGAAATCAGTTCAAAATTACAGACCAATTTCCCTCCTCGATGTACACGGCAAACTACTAGATAAAATTTTAAATAATAGATTAACAAATTTTCTTACAATTCATAACCATTTTAATTGCAGACAACACGGATTCAGATGTAATAGAGGCACTCACACCGCACTGGCAACCATTCACGAATCAATTTCCATCCAATTAGCTCAAAAATTTACAATAGACATTTGCTTAAGAGATGTTAAAAAAGCATTCGATAAGGTATGGCACTCTGGTCTCATCTTCAAACTTTCGCAAATTAATCTTCACCCTATATTTCTCCGGACCCTGAATAGTTACCTCAATGGCAGGACAGCCTCAATAAGAATATCCAATTACTTAGGGCCGCGATTCTCACTGTGCACAGGTGTACCCCAAGGAGCATGCTTATCCCCTACACTGTTTAGCTTTTATACCCATGATTTACCACCGCCGCTACCTAAAACAGACTACATATGCTTTGCAGATGACATCACACAGATAACAGCCGGAAAATATTCACCAAAATATGCAACAGCCAATACCAAAAGAGCAATAGAACAAATAAACACATATGAACGTAAATGGAAAATATTAACCAGCAGTAGTAAATTTGCAATAATCCCCATAAATAGAAGGAAAACAGTTGAAGTTACCATAAACGGCAAATCAATACCATACACAAATAAAGGAAAAGTCCTGGGGTTGAACATAACTACACATGGTATATCATCACAAGCCTCCATTAGACAAGCAATAGCCTACAAGAATCTAGAAGAAATTTACCGTTTTACTTACCTTCCTACAGAAACCAAACTGAAATTATACATGGCCTTTGTAAGATCAGCATTAATATACCCAGTCATACCTTTACACACAGCATCAGCAACAGCAATATCCAAATTACAAAGAGTTCAAAACAAAGCACTAAGATTTATTACCGGCACTAGTTTAATAGAAGCAGTACCATCACAACACCTGCACAATCATCTAAATATCCCTCCCATAAACATACTGCTGCACGAGCATGCAAACAGGATCTGGCACAACATACAGCAATTCGATCCTGACCTGTACACAAAATTAAGTTTTCCTCCGGAGCTCATCCCCAATCAACATTCCCGATTTAAAAGCTCTAGACTACTTGCATTGGCCCCCCCTCCACCTCCGAAATATACATGAACCAACAATCTTGCCAGGCACACCTACTAAGACATATTCCAGTCCTGTTATGAGGACGTGGGGGAAGACCAAATTAATTTCATTAATATTTTTATTTTTTGTTTTCTGGGGTTTTGGCGAGCGGTAGGACGGTCTTCCCCCCCATGGGTGGGAAGCCAAAACCCCAGACTTTTAACTTCATTTCAGTTGCATTGACATACACAAAAACTCTTCTTTTCATTAATTATTTTTCATTACTGTAAAATTTCTTAAATTCCTATTTACTTACACCTCAAATTACCTAATAGCCAACTTGTAAAGATGTACGTAGTGTAAAGTGCATGTCTACAAAACTGTATCTAGGTGTATATAATGCACGATGTGCACAGACGCTATAATTGTAAATAGGTAGAGAAAAATATGTAACTTGAAATGTATATATATATATGTAGATATATATGGTAGGTCGAAGGTAATGTAACATAATGTGCTCGCGCACTGTAGAGAATAGACAACACTCGTAAATAAGATAGAAAATAAGTAAAAACTTAGTCTCCAATTATAGGCGCTAGATGATGCAAATGTGTAGATATTAGATTGTAAATACTCGAAGACCAATAACTAGATAGGCCTAAGTCATAGTTCAGTAACAAACAATGAAATT
Organism: Morinoia aosen; assembly: GCA_030386875.1. Taxonomy (NCBI): domain Eukaryota; kingdom Metazoa; phylum Arthropoda; class Malacostraca; order Amphipoda; family Talitridae; genus Morinoia; species Morinoia aosen. The sequence continues at coordinate 79,168,407 of CM059564.1, forward strand.
TTAGGTATTGCTTACTGTGTAGGTAAGATAAGTGTAATTGTTTAGATAGCTAGGATGTAATGTAGGTAATGTAAATAAGATATTTAATAAGTAAAAACTTATTCTCTAATTATAGGCGCAAGATGATGCAAATGTGTAGATATTAGATTGTATATACTCGTAGATCAATAACTAGATAGGCCCAAGTCATAGTTCAGTAACAAAGAATGAATTTTAGATATTGCTCACTGTGTAGGTAGCTAAGTGTAATTGTTTAGATAGCTAGGATGTTATAAAGATAGTGTGAAAAAAAAAATCAAAAGAAAAAAAAATAAAAATAAAGAAAAATAAGTAAAAAAATGAAAAAAAAATTAAAAAAAATAAAAAAAATAAAAAAATAGAAGAAAAAAAATTATAATAATGATGATAAAAAAAATAAATAAATAAAAAAAAAATAATAATAATAATTAAATGTATATATGCATATTAGTGTGCATGTAATTCGTGTGCGTGTGTGTGTAGGTTGTGGGTGAAAGGGTATGGAACGTATAGAACCATTGTGTGCTCGTGTGTCGTGTGTGGGTGATAATGTATATATATGTATGATAAAACAAAAATTGTACAAAAATTTTATATACTCATATGTATGCCTGTGTATCGTGTGTGTGTGAAATTCTGAATTAAGAAGAAAAAAAAAAGGTACGAGTGCATGTGTCGGGTGTGTGTGTGTATATAAATGTAAAATGTATGTATGCATATGTATAAAAAAATAAAAATAAAAAAATATATATATATATATGTATAATTATGTATGTATATTGTATATAGGGACGTGTAGATGAGCATAAATTTCCCCCATTTAAAATTTATATTGCTTGCCGAGGGCTTTTATCGCCTTCCCACTGAAAAATAATTACGATAGAGCAGAGTAGACGCGGCATAATTAAATAGATGAATCATTTCTAGCATAAAAAGCCCTGACGGGTATTTTCCCTCGTTAAATTAACAAATTAGTAGTATCAATCGAACAAGATGCACAAGATCAACTAATTATGCGTTAAGCGCCTTTTTCTTCTTCCAATATCCTTTTCCTTTTCTCTCCTCCTTTTTCTCTTATGGCACACACTGTGCCAAACTCTAATTCTCTTCTCTTCTTTCCTATTGTCACCGCCCCCCCCTCCCCCCAAGCACCAAACTTGGGAGCTGATTGGTCGGCCAGTAAGGGCGCTTTGGGGCTGTGAGGTAGCGTGCGAGGTAACGCTTCCAAGCTTGTGAGGAGGAGCTGCGCGCAGCTCGTTGAGACCACCACAGACCCTTGAGGGACACCAAAGTTATTTTGAAGGAATGGGGACAACTTGTTATATAAGATTACTGCATGAGATCGATTTGATAGGTAGCTTGTAAACCAATGCGTATTAACTGCTAGGTCCGGTATTTTTCGTAGGAGTTGATCATGTTCGAAGCTGTCGAATGCTTTAGAGAGATCGAGTAGCAGCAAAAGTGTTACATTTTTTTGATCAATATCGCTGTATATTTCTTCAGTGATATTGAGCAGGGCGTCTTGAGTGCTAGTCTTCCTCATATAAGCAAATTGATTTCGATGAAGTAAATTTAACTCGTCCAAGTGAGATGACAGTTGATTCGTTACTACTTTTTCCAATAATTTGGGCATGACAGGTAGAAGGCTTATTGGCCTCTAATTTGACGCTGTATTTATGTCACCAGTTTTATGCAACGTATTAATTATGGAGTGTATCCATTGGTTTGGAAACTTATTAGTTGCTATTGATGTGTTGATAATCAAACGAATCAATGGTGCTGAGACTGGAAAACTGTCTTTGATATATTGAAGGCTAATTCCATCATGTCCGACTACTTTTGTGTTTTTCAATGAGTACAAAATAGTCCGTAACTCTGGTAAATCGACAGGACGTGGCCACCACCGGGCACCAGTTTTTGAAAGTGCAGTAGGGCAGGGCACGAAATTTCAACTGACAGTTGTCCAGGACTGGTTTTACTTACTTCACTGGAAACTTCAGAGCATTGAAAACAATGTGTTGAACACAGTAACTTTTTCCAAATGATTTTCAAAATTACTTTCGCAGTTTGAATTTTTATATTGAGCCACCTCACTAATGATTTCGCATGTACGTTTTTGGTAATTTTTGCCTTGAATAGTTCTTGATGAAAGTGAGTTTGTTTTGCTTGCGTGGTTTTCTTCCGAAGAATCTTTCCGAGTTCTTTATATCTCTTGTGTTTGTTATAGCAAATATTATCGTTGGGACACCTCACATAGGGATGAAGGACCGGATGTGGGTTTTCACCGGATGTAGGATATAAACAAATGTGAAGCGTATCCGAATGTCGAGGTATGACCGGATGCGGGGCATCACCGAAAGAGGAGGTGAAGTACGTGTTGTCAGATGGGCGAAAGGAATTTTTTGATCTTGGAGTTGATAACTTATTAGAAAAATAATAAGCTCCATTTCCATTTTCGGGTACCACAGATGAATTACTACTAATTGTGGAAAAACAACCTTCATTCCGCTGCATGGAACCAACAGTTGTGATGCTCATTATAGTCGACAGGAATAAGTAAGATCAATATTAGAATGACTTTGCGAACGTAAAATAAGATAAATTTTTACTTTCCAGCAAAAATTTCAGAAATTGAAATTTAGAAATTGAAACACAGACACTAAAACTTAGTGCCGCACTCCAAATGCAAACGATCCTTTTATACATATTATTCTATATTTTTATTAACTTCTGCTTCGCTCTAAATCCTGTGTCGACAATTACCATGTGTATTACGATAACCATGTATGAATAGCAATTAAGGATCCAAATCATATGTTTCAACACTTGACATGGGTATTACGATAACCATGTATAAATAGCAATCAAGGGTCTCTATGCTAAGGTATTTGATTGCATTTTTCGCTTTCATTTTTCAATACTAATTGTACGCACTAATGTAAGTGTTTTTTAAATGAGCGTCGCGAGGATTGTGCTCTTGTAGTACAAAATCAGATTAGGCAAGGAAAGGAACTCATTTTTGTTCTACTTTTCTATCAATCATTTTGTTTCAACATTCTACACGGGTACATATTGCGATACCAATGTGTTATGATCATTTAAGGATGTTAATGTTAAGGTGTTTTAAAACCAATGTATCGACATTTCATGTTTGTACTTTATTAGAAAGAAAATGTTTTCCTTTTGCTTCCTTTCTTTTTTCTTGTATAAAGTACTGTTCGACCTATTTTTTATACCCTCGCAAGTAAATTTTCTTTACTCTGCTCAGTTCTTCAATTTCGTTAGCAATCCACACAGTGCGATTTGGCTTATTTTTTTGGTGATATAAGTTGCGCATCCATTGAGAGCTGGTGTAAAGTTTTCGTTAAAGATTGAAACTTGAATGTCCACATCGTCAGATTGTTTCAAATTTTGAAATTCGGTGAACCAGTATAGGAATTTTTCATGAAACAGTTCCGGTGAATATAGACTTTTCAAGTGGTAAGTCATAGAACGATGGTTTTATCTTTCCTTTGCAATATCAATTTTACATTTTACAGAGTGGTGATCGGCGACAGAGGGTGATAAAACTGTGCTAAGTATTGCCGTAGGTATGTTTGTGATCGCCAGATCGAGGAGAGTTTCGGAGACTCTTGTAGTGAATCCTTCAGCCTCATCTCAGCCTAAATTCATAAATTATACAAACTACAATCTTAAAATTAAATAACATCAATACACTTATTTTGTCAATTTTATATTACAAAATTCATTCAATAAAACCCCGAAATCTATTAATATTGTGATCCGGAAATATTTTACAATGAGAAGGCTATATTGACTGACACCTTCGCGTATGGCAACACCAAGCGTTATGCCGATACACGGCTCACTTTTGACCGCTCCTCGTGTGTACAGGGCTCGTACTTCTTAGTCACACGGTTAAGGCCTCACCTCAACAATTCTGCGTCTGAATCTACTGGACATCACACTACACTCACTTATAAACACCTTAGGAGTCAAAAACCCTAAAATCTCAACTGCAGCCCACTCTGCATTAAGATCATTAGTCAGACTCCAATCACCACAAGGAGCTACCTCCTCACCAACCTTATTTAATCTGGACGGCCTGCATACCTGCAGCTAAGCCTCTAAGAACTCCAGTTTAATACCTAACGATGCAATTGCCTTTATTCCTACTGAGTTTGTTCCAACCGGTAGTTTTCCTCATACTGCAACAGTTGCCAGTCCAATATTTTCCAATGCCGAGTTTATACAGGCAGACAGAGGTTAGAGATAACAATGGAGAACTGCAGAGTTTACTGGTAAGGATGTTAACAGGACGGGGATGCGAACCAAATGCGCGGGCCCTAAAGAGCTCACCGCTTATAAGACCTCTGAGGTGCACGGGGGAAGAGGGGCATGGATGGCGCTTGGCGCACAAGTTGCTTAATGTTCGGAACCTTCCGCACCTAACACCATCCTGAGCTTCACACTCCAGTACACGCTTTCACAAGCCTGAGCTGGAAGTGCACCGTCTGAAGTTCCTTCACCCGGCTTGGACTCTTCCCAAGGACGTCTCACGAACTGAGAATCAAGCCTCGCCCTACAGCACTTCAACCTCTATTCCCAATAAAAAGGCGAGCCTGTTCTGGTTACTCATTAACCTACAAGTGATGGTTGGAAGAATCAGTTTGATTATAGACGCTCGGAAATTGCATCCGGACGCTAACTCCTTCTGAGTAAGTGGGCCATATCTATTCCTTTGTATTCCTTATAATTGATGCCTTACCTGGCCGTCTGGTGACCCCCAACAGCATTGAACGCCAACACTGTTCGTTTTAATTTTCCACTAAAATCAAGTGACTACCTCACAACAAGTGGGAAGTTTAAACTCTTGTAACGCGAGTTGGTTCTTTAACCATTTGTGAAAGGTTTAGTTTGTAAAAAAGTCGGCTGTGCAGATTTTTTTCACCCGTTAAGTCAATATTTAAATGGCCGAAAGCAAAGAATGACTTTTTTGTAGCTAGAATTTCTTTAAAATTTTTCTAAATGAAGTCTAGTGTTGTACGTAGAGAAGTCGATGAGTGCCGGTAAAGGCTGCCGGTAATAATGGATTTATGTTTATTTCTCTTCACTTTTAACCATTTATCATGCATTTGAATTTGCAGAAACACAAATTTAAGACTGTATTTTGTACACAGACTCACTCAGCTATATTCAACTGCATCGATCTAAACACCATGTAGTTGCCAAAATCAAACATTTGATTCAAAGCCTTTTTCCCAGAAAACTAATCATTAAAGGAATCCTAAGCCATGTAGGAATTATGGAAAATGACAAGGCAGATCAGTTGGTAAGAAAAGTTTGTATTTCAAATACCAATAGTTCTAATCTAATTCAATACACAGATCTGGGAGTTAACATATACTTACACTGTAAAGGACATAGGCAAAATGAATGGGATAGGGAACATTTCCTATATCACAAAATAAAACCCATATTAAAACCCACCGTAAACACTGATGTCTCAAGTAAGGATCAGGTTATTCTAACCAGGCTGAGGTTACTTACTGCTCAAATAATGCATTATAACTCATTTACCAAAGCATTAAAACCCAAATGCAGCCACTGTAGGTGAGACTTGAACATTTTCCGTGTATTGATTGATTGATTGCTTGTAGTGTTCTCCCTCAGGCTGCTTTACACTCCGGGCAGACTTGTGAATATCTAGAGACTTGTGAATATTGATAGACTTGTGAAATATCTTTGCCCGAAGTGAGTGCCTGAGGTGCAAACGAACCCGGCAAGGTAAGGGAAACACAACTGGAATAAACGCCGTATTATTATGAAGATCGCCGACAATAATGGCACAAGTGAATATTACAGTCGAGTAACACAGTGGCCGATGGCGTCTTGGCGGACCGACGGTTGTCGGGGAGACGCTGCGTGGTTGAAGGATGAGGGCAGACCGGTGAGGCTGCTGCTGGCCGAGTGTCTCCGACCAAGGAGTACCAGAGGCGCTAGCAGGGAACTGGTGCGTCTAGCAAGCAACAAGACGCGGCGGCTGGCAGTCGAGGCGGCGGTGAAGGCGACGGGTGAGGTGCTGGCGGAGCGTCGAGACTTGGTGTGGATATCAGGGACGCTGAGAGTATTGAGTCTGCGCTGGCTGCGTGGCTGTTTATATAGGCCTCGCTGGAGCCCAACTCTGACCATCCAGGTCTCCGATTGGTCAAGACGGGGGTGCCCGCTTTTCGCCGTCTAGGCTTGTGCTATACTTACGGAGGTTTCTATCGACGTTGCCTGACTGTTCGATGCAGGCTGCTTATAAAGCTCGGTCCGGCACCCCAGCTCCAAACTTGAGCTCTGATTAATGGTCGTTTAGCACTGGCGCTTTGAGGCTGTGAGGTGGCACTTTTAAGCTTGTGTGGTGGTGTGTGTTCATACCACCACATGCTCTGCGTTTGAACTTCAGCGGAAGGCAATGAGAGATCATGCCAGAGACCAAAAACCAACCTTTGATGCAAGCAGTGAGCTTGATGAGGGTGGGGGTTCAGTGCTGAGCCGGCCCTGGTCCTTGAATTCATTGTCAATACTGGGATGATGCATTAAACCTCAATGCCCCACGTTCTAAATGCTGTACATTTGGCACCCTTACCTACGACTGGTGATGTGCCTAATTTGTCCAAAGTAACCAAAGTAAAGTATTCTAAGTGTTGTCGTAGGATTATTAGTGATTGCCACTTTATATGCACATATTATATGTGAATATTTGTAGTTCGAATAATAGAAAACAAAATTGAGATCATAATTCTACTTAAAAAATTAGAATAAATAATTTTCTCAACATTGTCCATATAGTGTTGGCAGAGAAGTGATGCCAAATAATAGTACGTGCACTATGCCAAGCAACTTTGATGGTAATATTTCATCCGGAAAAATCAGCATTCTGAATTCGAGATTTCGAGTCGTAACGAAATTCCGAATTCGTCAATCGAGTCTCGTGTTCAGTATTTTCTGCAAAGTAGGTAATTGTGTGGCTTCTATGAACAAATTGTTTGAATTGAGAATTTGCAGAAAATTTCTCTTGGTTCAATTATCCGCTGGTTTTTGTGGTATTCAAGGCTTGAAAGTTATATGTATAACTCCATTTATAACAGCGTTCAACCTAGTAGACTGAGGTCAGTATTACTGGGAGAGTGGAAAGATTTTTCTTCTCATTCGTGGAGGGTGCTTTACAAATCGTGTCTTGCATGTTCATAAAGACAATATCTTTTTCTGGTTTTGATTATTGTTCATGGATTTTTTTCTGTTGAACCATAATAAATCTTACAAACATTTCAATTGCTTCCTATTGATTTAAACGGTCAATGTATATTTTATCTTCGGCAGGGAAATTAAAGATGTCGATGCTGATAATCACCAAATGAGCACATTTAAAAACCTTTTACAGGAATGACATTATGCTCGCTGATGCGTCATTTTTGAATAATTGAACTTTGAAGTTGGCCTTTGCGCCAAAGGAAGCGAGCGCGTGAAACGGAATTTAATTAATAACGGAAGCTATTACAAACGTAAAGAGGTTGGGTCGTGAGGGGGAGGCACAGTTCTTCTAGTGAAAATTATAAATAAAGCTTCTAACCCACCCATTAGGGTGACGACTGCAATCTCGTTGACATCGGGTCCAAGATGGCGGCGCCCATGGTGGTCGCCATCTAAGACCCGATGTAAACAAGATTGCGGTCGTCACCCTAATGGGTGGGTTAGAAGCTTTATTTATAATTTTCAGTAGAAGAACTGTGCCTCCCCCTCACGACCCAACCTCTTTACGTTTGTAATAAGGGGTTAGCTTCCGTTTTTAATTTAATTAAGCTCGCCTTCTTTGGCGCGGGAAGGCCAACTTCAAAGTTAATTGATTCGAAAATGACGCATCAGCGAGCATGATGTCATTCCTGTAAAAGGTTTTTAAATGTGCTCATTTGGTGATTATCAGCAACGACATCTTTAATTTCCCTGCCGAAGATAAAATATACATTGACCGTTTAAATCAATAGGAAGCAATTGAAATGTTTGTAAGATTTATTATGGTTCAACAGAAAAAATCCATTAACAATAATCAAAACCAGAAAAAGATATTGTCTTTATGAACATGCAAGACACGATTTGTAAAGCACCCTCCACGAATGAGAAGAAAAATCTTTCCACTCTCCCAGTAATACTGACCTCAGTCTACTAGGTTGAACGCTGTTATAAATGGAGTTATATAACTTTCAAGCCTCAAATACCACAAAAACCAGCGGATAATTGAACCAAGAGAAATTTTCTGCAAATTCTCAATTCAAACAATTTGTTCATAGAAGCCACACAATTACCTACTTTGCAGAAAATACTGAACACGAGACTCGATTGACGAATTCGGAATTTCGTTACGACTCGAAATCTCGAATTCAGAATGCTGATTTTTCCGGATGAAATATTACCATCAAAGTTGCTTGGCATAGTGCACGTACTATTATTTGGCATCACTTCTCTGCCAACACTATATGGACAATGTTGAGAAAATTATTGATTCTAATTTTTTAAGTAGAATTATGATCTCAATTTTGTTTTCTATTATTCGAACTACAAATATTCATATATAATCTGTGCATATAAAGTGGCAATCACTAAGGGTGCTTACACACTACGAGCGGAGCGGAGCGGCGAGGAGTATAGCGGAGCAAAGCGGCGACGTGTTCACATACAAGCGGAGCGGCGCGATTGATCAGTCGCTATGGAGGACTTTGTGAGTGCATTCCTGCTGCTGGACGGAGTAAAAAATAAAAGAAAGCACTGGGTCCATCCCGTTAATTCTGCGAGAGAAACCCATGGTGAATTTCATCATCTGTACGAGGATCTGAAAAGAGATGAATCTCGATTTTCCTCATACTTAAGGATGAAACCAGCCTCTTTCGAGAGTTTACACTCCCTTGTAGAGGAAAAAATTGCAAAAAGGTAAGACAAAGTTACTTGGTTTAGGTTTTAGTAATGTCCAGTTCCTATATAAGAATTGTATTGTTTCTATGAAGCTTGCTATTCATATTATAAATTATTTAGCAGCTCGTGAGACTCTCACGTTTCAAGTAACGTACTTTTCGTAGTGTTCAACGTCAATAGGTAACATTCATGTAATGATGTAGCCTTCTTTCTATGTTATTTATAGGAATTATAAATGAAAAAACATTTTGGTTTATTATATTTATTATATCATACCAAATGAAGGAAATGAAAACATGAACCTTCTGGAAATAACTTACATACTATTAAATAACTCGTATACGCTTTTAAAATTTCCTTTTAATGAAATAGATTAAAAAAAGATTATAATGTTAAAAAAAACTACCCGTGAAGTCTATTTGACCTGCAAAATTAAATAGAAAATACAAGAAACAGTACAAATATCAGTTTTCTATGAAACCTCAATGAAAACATTAAAGGGAAACTCACCAAATTCAGTCCGCCGCTAGCGGCAATAAATATCTCTGAATTTCTCGAGCGTGCCGCTCCGCTCCGCTCTTCGCCGCTCGCTCCGCTTGTAGTGTGTAAGGTAAAGCGTCTATACATAGGAATAGCCAAAGACATTATTGACACCCGTCGCCGCTCCGCTCCGCGCCGCTCGTAGTGTGTAAGCACCCTAATAATCCTACGACAACACTGAGAATACTTTACTTTGGTTACTTTGGACAAATTAGGCACATCACCAGTCGTAGGTAAGGGTGCCAAATGTACAGCATTTAGAACGTGGGGCATTGAGGTTTGATGCATCATCCCAGTATTGACAATGAATTCAAGGACCAGGGCCGGCTCAGCACTGAACCCCCACCCTCATCAAGCTCACTGCTTGCATCAAAGGTTGGTTTTTGGTCTCTGGCATGATCTCTCATTGCCTTCCGCTGAATTTCAAACGCAGAGCATGTGGTGGTATGAACACACACCACCACACAAGCTTAAAAGTGCCACCTCACAGCCTCAAAGCGCCAGTGCTAAACGACCATTAATCAGAGCTCAAGTGTGGAGCTGGGGTGCCGGACCGAGCTTTATAAGCAGCCTGCATCGAACAGTCAGGCAACGTCAATAGAAACCTCCGTAAGTATAGCACAAGCCTAGACGGCGAAAAGCGGGCACCCCCGTCTTGACCAATCGGAGACCTGGATGGTCAGAGTTGGGCTCCAGCGAGGCCTATATAAACAGCCACGCAGCCAGCGCAGACTCAGTACACTCTCAGCGTCCATGATATCCACACCAAGTCTCGACGCTCTGCCAGCACCTCACCCGTCGCCTTCACCGCCGCCTCGACTGCCAGCCGCCGCGTCTTGTTGCTTGCTAGACGCACCAGTTCCCTGCTAGCGCCTCTGGTACTCCTTGGTCGGAGACACTCGGCCAGCAGCAGCCTCACCGGTCTGCCTTCGTCCTTCAACCACGCAGCGTCTCCCCGACAACCGTCGGTCCGCCAAGACGCCATCGGCCACTGTATTACTCGACTGTAATATTCACTTGTGCCATTATTGTCGGCGATCTTCATAATAATACGGCGTTTATTCCAGTTGTGTTTCCCTTACCTTGCCGGGTTCGTTTGCACCTCAGGCACTCACTTCGGGTAAAGATATTTCACAAGTCTATCAATATTCACAAGTCTCTAGATATTCACAAGTCTGCCCGGAGTGTAAAGCAGCCTGAGGGAGAACACTACAAGCAATCAATCAATACACGGAAAATGTTCAAGTCTCACCTACAGTGGCTGCATTTGGGTTTTAATGCTTTGGTAAATAAGTTACAATGCAATATTTGAGCAGTAAGTAACCTCAGCCTGGTTAGAATAACCTGATCCTTCCTTGAGACATCAGTGTTTACGGTGGGTTTTAATATGGGTTTTATTTTGTGATACAGGAAATTTTCCCTATCCCATTCATTTTGCCTATGTCCTTTACAGTGTAAGTATATGTTAACTCCCAGATCTGTGTATTGAATTAGATTAGAACTATTGGTATTTGAAATACAAACTTTTCTTACCAACTGATCTGCCTTGTCATTTTCCATAATTCCTACATGGCTTAGGATTCCTTTAATGATTAGTTTTCTGGGAAAAAGGCTTTGAATCAAATGTTTGATTTTGGCAACTACATGGTGTTTAGATCGATGCAGTTGAATAGAGCTGAGTGAGTCTGTGTACAAAATACAGTCTTCAATTTGTGTTTCTGCAAATTTAAATGCATGATAAATGGTTAAAAGTGAAGAGAAATAAACATAAATCCATTATTACCGGCAGCCTTTACCGGCACTCATCGACTTCTCTACGTACAACACTAGACTTCATTTAGAAAAATTTTAAAGGAATTCTAGCTACAAAAAAGTCATTCTTTGCTTTCGGCCATTTAAATATTGACTTAACGGGTGAAATAAATCTGCACAGCCGACTTTTTTACAAACTAAACCTTTCACAAATGGTTAAAGAACCAACTCGCGTTACAAAAGTTTAAACTTCCCACTTGTTGTGAGGTAGTCACTTGATTTTAGTGGAAAATTAAAACGAACAGTGTTGGCGTTCAATGCTGTTGGGGGTCACCAGACGGCCAGGTAAGGCATCAATTATAAGGAATACAAAGGAATAGATATGGCCCACTTACTCAGAAGGAGTTAGCGTCCGGACGCAATTTCCGAGCGTCTATAATCATACTGATTCTTCCAACCATCACTTGTAGGTTAATGAGTGACCAGAACAGGCTCGCCTTTTTATTGGGAATAGAGGTTGAAGTGCTGTAGGGCGAGGCTTGATTCTCAGTTCGTGAGACGTTCTTGGGAAGAGTCCAAACCGGGTGAAGGAACTTCAGACGGTGCACTTCCAGCTCAGGCTTGTGAAAGCGTGTACTGGAGTGTGAAGCTCAGGATGGTGTTAGGTGCGGAAGGTTCCGAACATTAAGCAACTCGGCATTGGAAAATATTGGACTGGCGACTGTTGCAGTATGAGGAAAACTCCCGGTTGGAACAAACTCAGTAGGAATAAAGGCAATTGCATCGTTAGGTATTAAACTGGAGTTCTTAGAGGCTTAGCTGCAGGTATGCAGGCCGTCCAGATTAAATAAGGTTGGTGAGGAGGTAGCTCCTTGTGGTGATTGGAGTCTGACTAATGATCTTAATGCAGAGTGGGCTGCAGTTAAGATATTAGGGTTTTTGACTCCTAAAGTGTTTATAAGTGAGTGTAGTGAGATGTTCAGTAGATTCAGACGCAGAATTGTTGAGGTGAGGCCTTAACCGTGTGACTAAGAACTACGAGCCCTGTACACACGAGGAGCGGTCAAAAGTGAGCCGTGAATCGGCATAACGCTTGGTGTTGCCATACGCGAAGGTGTCGGTCAATATAGCCTTCTCAGTGTAAAATATTTCCGGATCACAATATTAATAGATTTCGGGGTTTTATTGAATGAATTTTGTAATATAAAATTGACAAAATAAGTGTATTGATGTTATTTAAGTTTGAGATGGTAGTTTGTATAATTTATGAATTTAGGCTGAGATGAGGCTGAAGGATTCACTACAAGAGTCTCCGAAACTCTCCTCGATCTGGCGATCACAAACATACCTACGGCAATACTTAGTACAGTTTTATCACCCTCTGTCGCCGATCACCACTCTGTAAAATGTAAAATTGATATTGCAAAGGAAAGATAAAACCATCGTTCTATGACTTACCACTTGAAAAGTCTATATTCACCGGAACTGTTTCATGAAAAATTTCTATACTGGTTCACCGAACTTCAAAATTTGAAACAATCTGACGATGTGGACATTCAAGTTTCAATCTTTAACGAAAACTTTACACCAGCTCTCAATGGATACGCACCTTATATCACCAAAAAATAAGCCAAATCGCACTGTGTGGATTGCTAACGAAATTGAAGAACTGAGCAGAGTAAAGAAAATTTACTTGCGAGGGTATAAAAAATAGGTCGAACAGTACTTTATACAAGAAAAAAGAAAGGAAGCAAAAGGAAAACATTTTCTTTCTAATAAAGTACAAACATGAAATGTCGATACATTGGTTTTAAAACACCTTAACATTAACATCCACCTTAACATAACATTAAAACACCTTAACATAACATTAACCTCATTAACATGATTATAACACATTGGTATCGCAATATGTACCCGTGTAGAATGTTGAAACAAAATGATTGATAGAAAAGTAGAACAAAAATGAGTTCCTTTCCTTGCCTAATCTGATTTTGTACTACAAGAGCACAATCCTCGCGACGCTCATTTAAAAAACACTTACGTTAGTGCGTACAATTAGTATTGAAAAATGAAAGCGAAAAATGCAATCAAATACCTTAGCATAGAGACCCTTGATTGCTATTTATACATGGTTATCGTAATACCCATGTCAAGTGTTGAAACATATGATTTGGATCCTTAATTGCTATTCATACATGGTTATCGTAATACACATGGTAATTGTCGACACAGGATTTAGAGCGAAGCAGAAGTTAATAAAAATAAAGAATAATATGTATAAAAGGATCGTTTGCATTTGGAGTGCGGCCTTAAGTTTTAGTGTCTGTGTTTCAATTTCTAAATTTCAATTTCTGAAATTTTTGCTGGAAAGTAAAAATTTATCTTATTTTACGTTCGCAAAGTCATTCTAATATTGATCTTACTTATTCCTGTCGACTATAATGAGCATCACAACTGTTGGTTCCATGCAGCGGAATGAAGGTTGTTTTTCCACAATTAGTAGTAATTCATCTGTGGTACCCGAAAATGGAAATGGAGCTTATTATTTTTCTAATAAGTTATCAACTCCAAGATCCAAAATTCCTTTCGCCCATCTGACAACACGTACTTCACCCCCTCTTTCGGTGATGCCCCGCATCCGGTCATACCTCGACATTCGGATACGCTTCACATTTGTTTATATCCTACATCCGGTGAAAACCCACATCCGGTCCTTCATCCCTATGTGAGGTGTCCCAACGATAATATTTGCTATAACAAACACAAGAGATATGAAGAACTCGGAAAGATTCTTCGGAAGAAAACCACGCAAGCAAAACAAACTCACTTTCATCAAGAACTATTCAAGGCAAAAAATAACCAAAAACGTACATGCGAAATCATTAGTGAGGTGGCTCAATATAAAAATTCAAACTGCGAAAGTAATTTTGAAAATCATTTGGAAAAAGTTACTGTGTTCAACACATTATTTTCAATGTGCTGAAGTTTTCAGTGAAGTAAGTAAAACCAGTCCTGGACAATTGTCAGTTGAAATTTCGTGCCCTGCCCTACTGCACTTTCAAAAACTGGGGCCCGGTGGAGGCCACGTCCTGTCGATTTACCAGAGTTACGGACTATTTTGTACTCATTGAAAAACACAAAAGTAGTCGGACATGATGGAATTAGCCTTCAATATATCAAAGACAGTTTTCCAGTCTCAGCACCATTGATTCGTTTGATTATCAACACATCAATAGCAACTAATAATTTTCCAAACCAATGGATACACTCCATAATTAAAACGTTGCATAAAACTGGTGACATAAATACAGCGTCAAATTAGAGGCCAATAAGCCTTCTACCTGTCCTGCCCAAATTATTGGAAAAAGTAGTAACGAATCAACTGTCATCTCACTTGGACGAGTTAAATTTACTTCATCGAAATCAATTTGCTTATATGAGGAAGACTAGCACTCAAGACGCCCTGCTCAATATCACTGAAGAAATATACAGCGATATCGATCAAAAAAATGTAACACTTTTGCTGCTACTCGATCTCTCTAAAGCATTCGACTGCTTCGAACATGATCAACTCCTACGAAAAATACCGGACCTAGCAGTTGATACGCATTGGTTTACAAGCTACCTATCAAATCGATCTCATGCAGTTCTCTTATATAACAAGTTGTCCCCATTCCTTCAAAATAACTTTGGTGTCCCTCAAGGATCTGTGGTGGTCTCAACGAGCTGTGCGCAGCTCCTCCTCACAAGCTTGGAAGCGTTACCTCGCACGCTACCTCACAGCCCCAAAGCGCCCTTACTGGCCGACCAATCAGCTCCCAAGTTTGGTGCTTGAGGGGGGGGGGGCGGTGACAATAGGAAAGAAGAGAAGAGAATTAGAGTTTGGCACAGTGTGTGCCATAAGAGAAAAAGGAGGAGAGAAAAGGAAAAGGATAGTGGAAGAAGAAAAAGGCGCTTAACGCATAATTAGTTGATCTTGTGCATCTTGTTCGATTGATACTACTAATTTGTTAATTTAACGAGGGAAAATACCAGTCAGGGCTTTTTATGCTAGAAATGATTCATCTATTTAATTATGCCGCGTCTACTCTGCTCTATTGTAATTATTTTTCAGTGGGAAGGCGATAAAAGCCCTCGGCAAGCAATATAAATTTTAAATGGGGGAAATTTATGCTCATCTACAAGTCCCTATATACAATATACATACATAATTATACATATATATATATATATTTTTTTATTTTTATTTTTTTATACATATGCATACATACATTTTACATTTATATACACACACACACACCCGACACATGCACTCGTACCTTTTTTTTTTTTCTTAATTCAGAATTTCTTACACACACGATACACAGGCATACATATGAGTATATAAAATTTGTGTATTTTTTTAAATTTTTTCCACACTATCTATATTACATCCTAGCTATCTAAACAATTACACTTAGCTACCTACACAGTAAGCAATATCTAAAATTCATTCTTTGTTACTGAACTATGACTTAGGCCTATCTAGTTATTGATCTACGAGTATATACAATCTAATATCTACACATTTACATCATCTTGCGCCTATAATTAGAGAATAAGTTTTTACTTAATAAATATCTAATTTACATTACCTACATTACATCCTAGCTATCTAAACAATTACACTTATCTTACCTACACAGTAAGCAATACCTAAAATTTCATTCTTTGTTACTGAACTATGACTTAGGTCTATCTAGTTATTGGTCTACGAGTATTTACAATCTAATATCTACACATTTGCATCATCTAGCGCCTATAATTGGAGACTAAATTTTTACTTATTTACTATCTTATTTACGAGTGTTGTCTATTCTCTACAGTGCGCGAGCACATTATGTTGCATTACCTTCGACCTACCATATATATCTACATATATATATATATATACATTTCAAGTTACTTATTTTTTCTCTACCTATTTACAATTATAGCGTCTGTGCACATCGTGCATTATATACACCTAGATACAGTTTTGCAGACATGCACTTTACACAACGTACATCTTTACAAGTTGGCTATTAAGTAATTTGAGGTGTAAGTAAATAGGAATTTAAGAAATTTTACAGTAATGAAAAATAATTAATGAAAAGAAGAGTTTTTGTGTATGTCAATGCAACTGAAATGAAGTTAAAAGTCTGGGGTTTTGGCTTCCCACCCATGGGGGGGAGGGGGGAAGACATTCCTACCGCTCGCCAAAACCTCAGAAAACAAAAAATAAAAATATAAATGAAATTAATTTGGTCTTCCCCCACGTCCTCATAACAGGACTGGAATTTGTCTTAGTAGGTGTGC
The DNA here is from genome assembly GCA_030386875.1 of Morinoia aosen. Lineage (NCBI taxonomy): Eukaryota > Metazoa > Arthropoda > Malacostraca > Amphipoda > Talitridae > Morinoia > Morinoia aosen. The sequence continues at coordinate 79,185,009 of CM059564.1, forward strand.
CTGGCAAGATTGTTGGTTCATGTATATTTCGGAGGTGGAGGGGGGGGCCAATGAAAGTAGTCTAGAGCTTGTAAATCGGGAATGTTGATTGGGGGTGAGCTCCGGAGGAAAACTTAATTTTGTGTACAGGTCAGGATCGAATTGCTGTATGTTGTGCCAGATCCTGTTTGCATGCTCGTGCAGCAGTATGTTTATGGGAGGGATATTTAGATGATTGTGCAGGTGTTGTGATGGTACTGCTTCTATTAAACTAGCGCCGGTAATAAATCTTAGTGCTTTGTTTTGAACTCTTTGTAATTTGGATATTGCTGTTGCTGATGCTGTGTGTAAAGGTATGACTGGGTATATTAATGCGATCTTACAAAGGCCATGTATAATTTCAGTTTGGTTTCTGTAGGAAGGTAAGTAAAACGGTAAATTTTTTCTAGATTCTTGTAGGCTATTGCTTGTCTAATGGAGGCTTGTGATGATATACCATGTGTAGTTATGTTCAACCCCAGGACTTTTCCTTTATTTGTGTATGGTATTGATTTGCCGTTTATGGTAACTTCAAATGTTTTCCTTCTATTTATGGGGATTATTGCAAATTTGCTACTGTTGGTTAATACTTTCCATTTACTTTCAAATGTGTTTATTTGTTCTATTGCTCTTTTGGTATTGGCTGTTGCATAATTTGGTGAATATTTTCCTGCTGTTATCTGTGTGATGTCATCTGCAAAGCATATGTAGTCTGTTTTAGGTAGCGGCGGTGGTAAATCATGGGTATAAAAGCTAAACAGTGTAGGGGATAAGCATGCTTCTTGGGGTACACCTGTGCACAGTGAGAATCGCGGCCCTAAGTATTTGGATATTCTTATTGAGGCTGTCCTGCCATTGAGGTAACTATTCAGGGTCCGGAGAAATATAGGGTGAAGATTAATTTGCGAAAGTTTGAAGATGAGACCAGAGTGCCATACCTTATCGAATGCTTTTTTAACATCTCTTAAGCAAATGTCTATTGTGAATTTTTGAGCTAATTGGATGGAAATTGATTCGTGAAGGGTTGCCAGTGCGGTGTGAGTGCCTCTATTACATCTGAATCCGTGTTGTCTGCAATTAAAATGGTTATGAATTGTAAGAAAATTTGTTAGTCTATTATTTAAAATTTTATCTAGTAGTTTGCCGTGTACATCCAGGAGGGAAATTGGTCTGTAATTTTGAACTGATTTTAGGGATGTGTTTGGTTTTGGGAGGAAAATCATTATGGCGTGTTTTAGACTGTTCGGGAAGTAACCAGCAGATATGGACATATTGAAAATGTAAATCAGAAAGTGAATCATGTTTTCTGGTAAGTTTTTAGGTTGTAAAGTGGTTATTTCCGTTGTCCCTGGTGCTTTCTGTTTGAACGTTCTCAGTGATTGTAATAGTTCTTCGAATGTAATAGGGGGAAAATGTATAGGGTCCAGTCTGTTGATATTTCCCGTTCGGTATGGTTTGATTGTATTTGCTAAGTTGATCATTTGCTCTTGTACCGTTGCAATGTGTCCCTTGTCGAAGAGGTCCTGTTCAGTGAATATTTCCTTCCAGTGTGCTCTGAAGATGGGTTCTTTTTCTTTAGGAGTATGTAACTGTTCTTTATTATGTTCTATGTATGGTATTTGATATTTAGTGTTACCGCCCATCATCCTCTTGCAGGAGGACCAAAACATTTTCGGATCCTCCTGCAGTTTGAGACTATGAATTAATTCCTCCCAGGTTTGCTGATATTTGCCTTTGTATATTTCTTGTAATCGGATTCTTATTGCGTTCAAATGTCGGTTCAAATCTATAGATGGCCCATATCTGGAGATGTATTGGGTTGTCTGTCGGTATTGTGCTTGTAATGTCAAAGTTTCGTGAGTTGGTTTGATCCCCGGGATTATTCTGTGATTTATGAGTGGAACGGCTGTAGTTGTGGCATCCTGTACGTGTTTGGTCCATGTGTCTAGGTACTTGTTTATTTCGTTTATAGTTGGATCCGGTTGTAAAGGGGGTGTGACAGGTGATAGTAACTGCTTATATAAATTCCAATTTGCTTTACGAAAGTGTCTTCGCGGTTTGATGGGAATTTGTATTGGGTTGGCCTTGATGGTATCGATTATTGGAATGTGATCCGAAGGTGTGATGGGGCCAGGCTTCAAGAAAATATTATGAAATGCATGCTTGTTTTGTAAAACTACATCGGGTGAGGTGGTGCTATTGTGAGTTATTAGGGTGGGAAAAAAGGGTCCAATGTGAGTGCATTTCTGTTTTGAGATTAGGTAGAAAAGATGATTTCCTCTATTGTTCCTATGTGAGTATCCAGTTATGCTATGTGCGGCGTTTATGTCACCTAGAAAATAGGTTGGGTGCGGTCTGTTGAAAAGCATGTGGAAGTCTATAAAATTCAGGTAGTCTGTTCTCGGAGGTGTATATGTAGTACCTATGGTGATTGGTCCCTGTAGCGTATCTATTGTTACTGCTATCATGTCTGTGTGGAAATCATCGTGAAGTCTGTACGAAATGCTTTTCCTGAGTGCTATTGCAGTGCCTGCGTGGTTTTCGTTTTGCTTATTTGAATAAAATGTATTGTAATTAAAGATATTAAGGGGCTGGTTATTTATGAGGCAGTGACTATTGATAAGTATTATGTCTGGGTCCAGTGTGTTGTATGTGTTGGATAGTGTGATTCTATTTGTATTCCAAGATTGCACGTTATGTTGAATTATTGTTACTTTCTTTAGGTTCATTTTTAAGCTATCAATTTTTTTGGTTTTTTGGTGGCTGCTATTATTGATTGATGTCTTGGAAGATTTATGAAGTCCTCATGGGGGATTATGTTTATTTTTGTTCTTGTGAATTGGACCCTGTTACTCTTGATGTAATCCAGTAATGTTTGTGATCTTAAGTCCTGAACAGTGAATTTTAATCCTTTACCATTTTTTTGTCTGTTGAGTTCCCGGATGTACCATTCTATTGGGGGGTTTTCTGGGATTGGTGAATTGTCTATGAAGTTTCTGTACAGTTTCATTTGAAAGTTGTGTTTGTTATCTAATACTATGCTTGAATTACCCAAATCATCACTTATCCTTCGTTTAGTTCCAGCCTCCGTGTCCATAGCCTCCTCCATCTGTTCCTGCTCACACTCCAGAGAGACATCCACCGTTTTTTCCGGTTCCGTTTCCGTCTCCTGTGCTATTGTTTCTGATTTGTAGTAAAAGTTGAAAATTGCGGCTGAGTCACGATCTGGGAAAGTAGTATCGATATTGAAGTTCAGTTTTAAAGATTGTGAAAGAAGTTCGCCAAATTTCTGTGTTCTGTTCAGTGCTGCTATGTGTGCTTCCAAGATGAGTGCTGTCAGTTTAATATGTGTTTGTGATGTTAGTGTGAGGGTGTGTTCTGGGGGTTCGTTTGTAATATTGCGTGCTTCGCAATTTCAGCATAGGTATTTTGAGTTTGTTGGTGATGCTCCTGTTTTTCATTTTCTATTTTTTGTTTGATTACATTTTTCCTATACGGGCAACTTGATCCTAGTGTTCTGTGTGGTCCATTGCAATTGAGGCATTGTTCAAGTGTGCTTGTGCATTGTTGGTAAGTATGTTCTTGTGAAGAGCATTCTGAGCAATATTGTGTTGTTCGGGTGCATTTGGATGTTGGGTGGTCTTCATATTTATAGCACTTGTAACAGATGAGAATATGTGTGTATTTTTCTTGTTCACATTGATAGGGTGTAATTTTTGTATGATACATATAAAACCCATCTCGGAGGATCCTCTGTGCAGTGGTGGTGTCGGAAGTTATGATTTTGATTAGATGAGTATATTGCTTTATTTTAACTATTTCTGTAACTGATAACCATGAATTTTGCTGTTGGATTTCTGCTTTGATTTCCTCGGCAGGTCTTGCACCTATTTCATTATCAATTTGTCTGACAAAAATGGATCTTTTTGCTCTTAGGTCGGGGGGAATAACTGGTATCATATTCAATTTTTGGAATGCATTGATTGCTTTACTGGAAGTTAGTTTATCAACCGAAGTGACATCGTCAGTTACTGCATAGAAACCTGTACTGGTGGAAGTCAGTCTAATGAGAGGAGCAGTCAGGTCTTTGAAGGTTGTTTCAAAAATTTTTGTCTTGTCCACTGGTTTAGCTGGATCGATATACTTAAGTTGTACTCTATATGTTGATGACTTTATTCTAGGTGCTGTACTGGTTGCGGCAATGTTGGGTTTTGGTGGAATGAGCATCGTAGGCGGAGGGTTACCAGGGTTAAGGGGGAAGGACCCCGGAATTGTGTTCCTAGTTTTGGAAGCAGAACGAGGGTTTGAAGAAAGAGGGGCCCTGGGGGGGCGGCCACCCGGGCCTCCCCGCCCAGCACCAGCTCCCCTCCCCCGATCCGGGGGGGGGCATTCGGGAGGAGCCTAGCCCTACCCTACTATAATTACAGTTGAGCTACTCAATATTATGATACAATGTATACAACACACAGCTGTACAAATCGCCTTCTGAAGGCACACTTAGCAACGGTGCCCCTAGTTCAGTTATTGATTACCTAAATAGACGAGTTCGAGAAAATTGTATCACTGTGAACTATACAATATCAACACAGTGAAGCAATCCCTAAATGAAGAAGCATATTATTACATTACACTATACGATACTAATATAGTAAACTATACAGTACTAATACAATAGGCTATACAATTATAATACAATAGACTATACAATATCAATACATTAAACTATACAATGTGAGTGAATACAAACTGTACAGAATTAGGACATTTGAATCGACAAGTATGCACAAGATCACACAACCGAAAGCAACAGTTGGGAAACAGTGCTCACCTCAGGCCCGGAGGGGGTGCCCCTGGGCCGGTGGTCAAAAAAACCACACTCAGTTCTCCGACTTAACTTTCTGTTAAGCTTTCAAAAAACAGAAAGAATAGAAAATAGGGAGCTGAAGAAAGTATTACTTATATGCACTTTTACCGCACAAAGAGAGCCACTAACCAACCACGGCGCATTCACGAGAGTCTGAGACGCAAGACGATGAGACGCAAGAGTCCGGTGAGACGCAAGAGGTGCTTGAGTGCCGGACCGAACCTCTACAAGCCGCACGCTCCGAGCAGCCAGGCGACATCTGAAGACACCCACGTACATTTAGCTCAGTCTCGACCGCTTCAAAAGCGCCACCGCGAGCCGCCTATTAGAGGCCCTGATACACTGGCGTTCATGACTCCAGAAATTGCGGCAGTGGATTGGGCTGCCAGGGGAAGTGGGAACTGGCGACATGATACACTCAGTACGCAAGATGAAGCACCACGGAATGCATTGCAAGGCGTCAGTCTGTCTCAGCGTGTCGTACGGGTAGGTGCGCGATTGTGACCAGCCGCATAGAGCGCAGGATGCAAATAAAGTGCCCATAGCGCTGTGCTTTAGCTTTCTGTAAGAGCTGCTTGTCACATTCCACAAGCATTCGTATCTTTGAAATGCATCAATAAAATTCAGCGCTTGAGCTTTGTCAACTCAATTGCGGAGCAAGACATAGCTGCGCACCTCTCCCGCCAACGCACGAAATGTTACTGCTCATCGCTGTGGCGCCCGTCTTATCCAGACATGCTCGGATCGCTGAAAGCTCGGTGGCAACTTTACCAACTGGCTGGTGTGCAGGGATGGGAGGCACATTACGAGGCGTGCTGGCGGTCGTCACCGCGATATTTGCTCAGTGTATCAGGGCCTTAAATTACTAGAGAGCTTGCTTGGCGCAGTGAGGCCGCACCATGGGCTATATAAACAGCTACGTGGCGAACGCAGTTCAGTTCACTCGCAGCAACCCTGATATTGACACAAGTCTTCTCTCAGCGAGCCTCCTCACAGCAACGGCTCACATAAGGCTTCTCCCAGCGACACTCACCCCGCAGCAGGCTACTCACAGCGACTCTCCACGCAGCAGTTCTCTCCCAGCAACTCTGATTATCACTACAAGACTCAACCGCTCCGCAAGCAGTAGCCTCACGGCCTCCACCGCCACCACGACGGCTCACCGCTACGCCACGCACGCCGTGACTCACCGACAACCTTTGGTCCTCCAATTCGACCTCGGGTACTGTACTACCAACCTTTAAATATTTACCTCATAAGCCAAACTGTCGGTGATCTTCACAATAGAACGGCATTTATTACTGTTGTGGTTTCCTTAGCCAATTGGGTTCGTTTGTACCTCCGGCACTCACTCCGGGCATTGATATTCGAAGTTTAAAGATATTCACAGTCTGCCAGGAGTGTAAAGCAGCCTGAGGAAGAACACTACAGATCCATTCTGAGTCCGCTATTGTTTTCAATTTTCAACAACGATTTCCTTCCAAATCCTTCTAACACTCGAATCTCTATGTGTGCAAATGATGTCCAAATTGCAATGAGAAGCTCTGTATCAGAAATAACACAGACAAAAAATAGAGCCGATGCCATATTGATCAGCCTCAAGTCATGGTACGACCAAAGAGTCTCAAGCTAAACGCGAGTAAAACAAAATTCTTTGTTTTTGGATCAAAAGATGCAATAAACAATATTCGAAATCTGGATCTAACTCTTACGGTTTGAAATGATAAAATTCACCCATCAGAAAAAGTAAAAAAATTAGGTATTTGGTTCGATAGAAACATGTCCTTCAAATACCACGTTGATAAAACCTGCAACGCAATTCACGGGACTTTAATATATTTTAATCGTATATAAAGTATGCTTGACGAAGAATCAAGATTATTGGCCGTCCAATCATCCGCCTTATCACGTATTGACTACTGTAGCCTGGTATGGGGAAATATACCGAAATATCTTCAAAAAGATCTACAAAAATGCATGAATTTTGCAGCTTAGGTTGTATGCAACGGTAAATTCAAAAATAATGATCACGTAACACCTCTAATGAATAAGCTAGTCTGGGCTCCTATTCAGGAAAGGTTTCTGGTGTACAAAGCTCAATACGGATTCTCCTCTTTGTATCTTCCTCATAGCAATGCTGAAATAGTGAAATTCCATTCCCCTACCGTCACCAACTTAAAGCCAAATAGGAGACGTGATGTCTCAATCAAATACCGTTCATCTAACATTGGGCAGAAAGCTCCGTCAGTATCAGGCGCCTTACTGTTGAACAAACACCCCCAGACCAACAAAACCCCTCAAACACTAGGAGAATTCAAAAGTAAAATAGCTCTCTATTTTGCGTCTACTCTACACAATAAGTGTGAACTACAGTACGTATTAGACAAGAAGTCAGGAATTTTTAGTGCTGACTATCTTATCTTTCGTTACATCATACAACAATCAAGACATATTAGTATTGTAATTGCTTGTATGCGAATATTAAGTACATGTATGTACGCACATGTGATGCTCGTATGTATGTATATGTGTATATATGTGTATGGATATATATATGTGTGTGTGTGTATATATATATGTAGAACATATTTCTCTCCTAAAGTGCTCTAGTCGATATTGTGTAATTGTAACGAGCCTCGAGTTTTCTCGTGTCCGGTGGCAGTACAGTACAGAAGAAGGATATAAACAGAAGTTTCATTCATCTTCTTATTACTTGTAAATCTGTAAGCAAAAATCAAACAATTCTCAATAGATGACAAAACCTTCAGTTCAAATAAATTTCAAATTTTAATTCAGAATTATGAAAACACAGTAGAGTTGCACGAATGTAAGCTAGACTAAAAATTCTATCAAGAAAAACACGTACATCAGTATCAGGATTGGCCTAGCCTAACTGATCCACACTGGTAGGAAATTCATTCAATGTTCAAGACCTGCTGCCGTTAATTTAGTCTTAGAACGCAAATGTTCCTGGCTCTGAAACAAAATATAGAACTATGATTCGACGCCAAAAAGAAACTAGCAATGATCTTATAAAATAGCAAAATTTTAATTCCAAGAATAAATTTCATATACAATTAGCTCCACGAAGACACTTCAAACACATTAAAATGAACAATCTTAGCTAGATCTTCCAAAAATCTGCAGTTGAACGAAACACTGGTTATCAATGCAGCCGCAGCCAACCAACATCCGAGCTTATATAGAGCCGACAAAAACGTAGTTGTACGTCAGGGCTTAATGACAATTATTGTTCACAAATATTACATAAGAGCGAGAGAACAACACACTTCCCCCCTAGTACGCAAGTACTAATTCCCACAAAGGTAAATCAGTTCGCAGATCGGTCTTTCGTAATAAAAGATCTTTGTCTTGTCGTCCGTTACTCTCACTACTTTAACGGTAACAGATCTGACTAGGTCGTCAACGCTCCTTTTTACGTTCGTGACAATGCCGATTGGCCAGCAATTACGCTTAACATTTTTATCTTTAAGTAGTACAACATCGCCAGGAGAAAGATTTTTCCTCTTCTTTTGCCACTTCGTTCGCCTCTGAAGAGACTGCAAGTAGTTTGACCTCCAGCTCTTCCAAAATTCTTCAGAAAGAGCTACCATTCTGCGCCAGCGTCGCTGCCCGTAAGTTACCAGAGAAGTTTCGTCGACATCTAATCTAGGAACAGTGTCGTTTTCTCTCTTCATAGTCAGCAACATTGATGGGGATATTGGCTGAGGATCGTTAGGATCTGAAGAGACTAACCATAAAGGAGTTGAATTGACCGTGGCAGTGGCTTCAGCTACAAGCGTGCTGAATTTATCCTTAGAAAGTTTAGTCGTAGGAGCTCTTAACAGAGCTGCATCAAGAGCTCTTTTTATCTGACCCACCTTACGTTCACAGACTCCTGCGAAATGTGACGCGTGAGGAGGGTCAAATTCCCACCTAATGCTGTGAGAGTTTGCTGCCTGTGCTAATTTTTCGAGATTCAAGTCATTACTAAGGCCAACAAAGTTTGTGCCACGATCACTTCGAATAAGACGACATTCTCCTCTAATGACAACGAAGCGTCGCAGAGCACAGTAGAAAGAGTCCGTGCTGAGAGAGTTTAGCATTTCCGTATGTACGCCTCTCGAGGCTAGGCACGTGAGAACGAGGACCCACACCTTCTTTGAAGACGTTCGGCGCGTCTTTCGCCCCTCACCGATGACCCATGGTCCCATGACGTCCACAGCAATATTTGTGAAGGGCGGAGTTTCTTCGAGCCTGTCCACTGGCAAGTCTGCCATTATTTGCTCAGGGGGCTGAGAGCGAAGCTTACGACATGTCACACATGAATTTAGGTATTTTCTCAAGACTCTTCCACAGCGCATGATGTGGTACCCTGCGGACCGAAGGGCTCCCAAGGTCACATGGCGTCCCTGGTGCCCACTGCGCTCATGATAATACCGAATTATCATTACGGTGACAGGGTTATCAGCAGGCAAGAGGACGGGATGCTTCTCACCCAGAGAGAGCGATGATCTAGACAGACGCCCTCCAACCCTGAGAACACCTTCTGAGTCTAGGTAAGGGCACATCCCTATTATAGCACTATTAGACAATAAAGAAATTCCCCTCTGAAGATCAGAAATTTCCTTCGAGAACGAAGATTGAGCGCTCTTAATTAACAGTAGCCTAGCATAAGGAAATGCATTTAGTCCACAACGAGATGCTAAGGGCGTGCCCAAGCGTTGTTTGACGGCATCAATTTTAGTCCACACCATCTTTAACAAAGTTGACACAATTTTCTGAATTTTAGACCAATCTGAAGTTTTGTGAGTTAGAGTGTCCAGTATTCCAAGACCAATCCCAGAAATCAGGGTTACTACAGGCAATTGTTCAGGAACTTCCGGTAACTCCAATGTCGAGAGGTCACCGAGAGCAATTTTTAAATTTAAATTGAATAGAAATTCTGGACCGCGGAGCCACACTGAGGTGGTGAGAGACTCTGGATCGCCAGGGCGAGTAGCCAAGTCTGCCGGATTGTTGGAAGACTCGACATAACTCCACTGTTCAGGTCGTGAGCAAGAGCGTACTAGGTTCACACGACGAGTAACATAGCGAGAAAATCTTCTGTCATTGTTTACAATATACGCAAGTACAACCTTACTGTCAGTATAATAGTTTACGTAGTCGGGTTTGCAGAACAATTCCTCAATAATTCTGGTGGTAGAAATGCACGCAGCAGCCGCAGCACACAGTTCAAGCCTAGGAATAGAGGATGCTGCTCTAGGGGCCACTTTACTCTCACCGTATAAAAATGAGACTCCAACTCTATTAGATTTGTCGACAATACGCATGTAAATTACGTGACCAATTGCGACATTAGAAGCGTCACAAAAAACGTGCAAAGAACGCTCAGTTACATCGTCAAAATCTGCAGGGATAATACTTCGAGGAATAGACAAAATTCCCAAATTTTGTACGGAATTTTTCCAGCGCTGCCATCTATTACATTGAGAGAAAGGCAATGGGTCATCCCAATCCAAAATATGCTCCAAATCAGAGTCAAAAACGTCTCTTTGAATTAGGCGGCCTTCTAACACAATCGGACTGGTGAAGTCAATAGGATCATAGAGCGAATTAACCGTGGACAAAATACCTCTCTTGGTAAACGGCTTGTCTGGCAAGGCACAATTTACCACGAACCTATCACTGGAAAGTGTCCACGAAATTCCTAAAGTTTGATGGGAACTGTTAGAATTGATTTCGTAAGAAGTTACTTTAGTTGCTCTGTCAGAGACTGGGAAGGAGTTTACAACATTATCGTCATTAGACATTATTTTGTGCAAATTCAAACAATAGGAAGATAACACAAATTTAGCTGCAGAAAGAATTTCCACAGCTTCCTCTCGTGACTGGGCACATCCCAGGCCGTCGTCTACGTAAAAGTTGTCCCTAATGAAAGAATTTGCCTTTCGCTTAACAGTTTCGTCAAAACTCAAACTCAGTATAGAGTCAGCGGCAAATCGAAGAGCGGCTACTGCAACTGCCGGACTTGAAGTGTTTCCGAACACATGAACCCTAGCGCGGTGTTGAACAATTTCGCTACCGGGATCATTGTCTTTGAACCAAAAAAATCTCATTAGATCTCTTTGTTCGGGGGGCACATGAAAAGAGTGATACATCGACTCTATATCGGCAACAAATGCTACTTTGTTCTCGCGAAAACGCAAGAGAACACCTCTTAATGTGTTATTCTGATCGGGCCCCTGTAAGAGACGTGAATTTAGACTAGTAGAACAATACGAGGCAGCACTATCAAAAACTATCCTAGTCTTTTTCTTAGGATGCTGCACGGGAAATACTGGCAAAAACCAAACCTTACCGTCGCTCCGCTCGAGCTCTGCGCAGGGAACACGTTCGACATGTTTTAGATCAATAAATTTCTGCATAGCACTTAGACACTGTTCCAGCTTACCAGGGTCTCTCTTCAATCGAACCAGAGCATTTTTCTGGCGGAATAAAACAGGCCTATAGTTATTAGGCATCGTCTTATGTTCATTTTTCAATGGTAAGGGGATTTCTAAATGACCCTCATCGTTGACAATTATTTTATTCTCAACAAAACTCAAAAATTTCCTGTCGTTCCGAGATAGACCCACAAGCTCGTCGTCTTTACAAGAAGAGAACACAGATGGCGTGGCTATTTCTAACTTTGCGTCGAAATGCTCGTGGTCAACTGTGGTTCTAAGTACGCTCATGCGAGAACGTGCGGCTGGACTATCATACGGACAAATAGAGCCTACTACAGCCCAACCTAATGGAGTTTCATACACGCCTGGCGCTGTCTCGCTCTTAAGCTTACACATATGCAGCTGACCTGCATCTCTACCTATAAGAAGAGCTACCGGGGCATCATGATCAAGCGCCAAGAAGTTATCAGCAAAATTGCTTAAATTCGGGTGCTCTTTAATCATGTCAGGAGTAGCCACTTCGTGCTTCGTGTCAGGAATTTGATCATTTTCAAATGCGGGTGGCAATTTAAATGACATTCCAGAAGTTAAACTTCTCACAACAAAGTCAGAAGAAATCCTACCTGAGGAATTTGTTTTATGTCCAGACAGTGTGCGAAGGGAATAGTTGTGCTGAGGTCCCTGAATATTCAATGAATCAAATAAGTAAGAAGTACCGAAAGTGTTAGTGGACTGATCGTCCAGAATTGCATAAGCACGTATAGAAATATCAGGCCGCAACGCACTGTAAATCTCGACAAGAAACGTCTTACCACAACTCCTACCTAACGAAGACTTGCACACTTTGGTGCACAAACTTGCGGCAGGTTTTTGGTCATTACTAGAAACATTAGGTAAATGAGTTTCTCTTTCTCTGGGAAACTTTACAATTCGTTTGTTAGTCTTTAGCTCCCTATTAGAATTAAACTCCCGATGCATCAGAGTCAAGCGATTAGTCGCTTTACAGATATCGCAAGAAACTAAAGTATTGCAATCAACCGCTAAATGAGGCTGCAAACATCTAAAGCAAAAATTGTAACTGGCCACTAACAATCTTTTAGTTCTTACGTCTAAATTGATGAAAGCGTGACACTCCGTCAATTTGTGATTATTAGCACGATGAAGCGGACAAGAAAAACATTTTACCTCTCCATCAGGAGCGACCGAAGTTTGGAGCACGCCAGCTGATTTGCGAGTTGTCTGCTCTCTGCGCTACGTACATTAGTACTCAAGTCATCGCACAACATGTCAGACTCAGATTCCAAAAAATTTGAAAATATCTAAAAAGTTGGATGAACATCATGATTTTTCACATGAACAGATTTCAACTTACGCCAACGATTATTCAGGAATTCTGGTAATTTACCCCTCACGAGCTCCAACCCTGAAGCCTGGTCAAACGTTTTAAGGTCAGGCACATGGTCTATGTTAGCCTGAACGATCAAACAGAGATCGCTGAGTTCTCTCATTTTATTCGCTACTTTAGGATCGTTCTGAGAACCCCTTATCTCCGGAAAGGCAAGCAACCTTTTCCGCAACGAATTCGCAATTTCTACATTGGCCCCAAAACGCTTCTCCAATTTTTGGAGAATAACAGAAAAGGCAGACTCTGGGTTCGTACCATGTGCCGCTTTCAGCCGTAATATTATTTCTCGCGGACTACCCACAGTATGAGCAATTAGAATGTCTAGCTTATCAATGGCATTGATATCTAAGGGTTTCATAGAATGCTGCAATGAATTCAGCCATGGATGAAACAAATGGGGCTCACCAGAGAAAGGACTAGCAGGGAGCCGCTTAAGCTCCTGAATCATCAGATAACGAGTGGGAGCATCAAAGGTACATTTTATACCTAAATCCCCACCAGAGTTACACGGCATGCCTGCATTCCCGGGGCGCACTACAGAGTCCAACTGCTGAGGGGGCAGACTCTCAGCATGCTCAGACTTCGAGCGCGCAGATGCATGAGAACTAGTTAAAGAGCCCAAAACTACGACAGAAGATTCAGCATCAGGATTTTTGTTTTCATCAATCCACTGCTGTATTTTGGCGCGTCTGGAAGATTGCGAAAGGTCATGATTGACTCCGTCGAGCTGTAGTTCCAGGTCATCAATCTCCTGCTGAGTTTCCAGTTTTTGTTTTTGCAAGGTGAGGAACATTTTCTCTTTGAACAATTTTTCTTTATTTTTTAATTTCAGTCTTTCATTCTCTAACTCCAGAGATCTTAACTTTATGTCTATATCCGCAACTTTGTCTAGAGCGGCAATTTTACTGCGAGCACCTTGAAACTTCTGCGAGAGGTTTCGGCGCCGATCCTCCGATGCTACGGACGAGCGCGAAGAGCCTTCCTTCGAGAACGAAGATTGAGCACTCTTCGATGCTCCACTACCATGCAATGACCTCCGCAACGCATGAAGCTTCTCAGTCCTGGCTCTTCTCAGCTCCTCAAATTTTTCCTTCCATTTATAAAGCTCTTCTGCTGCTCCTTCTGAGCTTAGAGAGGAAATTAGGTCAAGATGAGCCCTCTCCAACTCAACCCAGCGCTCCTGTATAGAGAGTTTGATGTCCTGGTAAATGAATGGATCATCACCAATGTTCTCGGGTTCGACGGTCTTCACGTAGCTCAAAAATTCTTTGCATAATTGCTCAAATTTAGGGATTAATTGAGGCAGAGGTGGCCTAACCTTACGAACTGAGCGAGTTGACATTGGTAGAGGAAAGAAGCGCCAGGCTGAAGAGTCAAATTCGCAGATGGGCCTCGGGTGGACTATTGAAACTTTACGACGTTCACAGCCAGGTGATACTGCGTTGTAAATTTGCAAAGATTTAAATTTGCCCGAGTGCAAAGAAGCATGGCAGACATATCGGCCACAAACTGATATTTACTGTAACGAGCCTCGAGTTTTCTCGTGTCCGGTGGCAGTACAGTACAGAAGAAGGATATAAACAGAAGTTTCATTCATCTTCTTATTACTTGTAAATCTGTAAGCAAAAATCAAACAATTCTCAATAGATGACAAAACCTTCAGTTCAAATAAATTTCAAATTTTAATTCAGAATTATGAAAACACAGTAGAGTTGCACGAATGTACGCTAGACTAAAAATTCTATCAAGAAAAACACGTACATCAGTATCAGGATTGACCTAGCTTAATTGATCCACACTGGTAGGAAATTCATTCAATGTTCAAGACCTGCTGCCGTTAATTTAGTCTTGGAACGCAAATGTTCCTGGCTCTAAAACAAAATATAGAACTATGATTCGACGCCAAAAAGAAACTAGCAATGATCTTATAAAATAGCAAAATTTTAATTCCAAGAATAAATTTCATATACAATTAGCTCCACTAAGACACTTCAAACACATTAAAATGAACAATCTTAGCTAGATCTTCCAAAAATCTGCAGTTGAACGAAACACTGGTTATCAATGCAGCCGCAGCCAACCAACATCCGAGCTTATATAGAGCCGACAAAAACGTAGTTGTACGTTAGGGCTTAATGACAATTATTGTTCACAAATATTACATAAGAGCGAGAGAACAACACATGTAATACTGTGTTGTCCCCTTTACTCTTTGAGTATACTTTGGCCACACTATTTTAGGTTGTTTTTGAATTTCTCGTTTTATTTCAAGAGTGTTGCAAATGTTATGGTTGACATTGTACAACGATCCTTCTCATCTATTTGAATCCGGTGAACTTTTTTGTGCCAATGCTAGTATCATATGAAATTTAATGTTTGCGTTATTGTAAAATATTTCAATTTATCCGAGCCAGTAATTTAGCTTACTAGTTTATACGAAACAATGTAAAATTACCTCTTATATCAACCTCGCAGTCTAAGACGCAAATTAATTTGGATCTACCCGTTTTACTTTCAACCATATTCCCTCATTTCACCAGTTCCTATGTTTGTAAGCTCAAATTTCAACATGGGAGTGCACTAACTAGAGTGTTTTTAACTACGCATCACATGCACAATGTTTTTTTGGCCACTTGTAATAAAATCCATTGTTAAAATCAGACCAACGCAACGAAGGGAATGCATTTGATACGTGCTTTCTTCCCAGCCATTTGTTTCAAAAATTAACTGGTATAAGTATTACGGTTCCCATGTGTAGATATCAAGTCATGGTCTAAATTTGAAGAAATTTGAAAGCATTTCTCGCTCATATTAAAACATATGAACATGCGACGTACTTCATTGACAATTTTTAATTTCCTACGCTCGTGTGTGCATTAAGACGTTAAGACGAAATCATTTTCGGTGGTTAACTTTTCGTATTGTTCCAGCCAAGGAAGTTGGATACATGGAACCGGCATCCCTATCTTTTGCCAGTCAAGCGAGTGAAGCCACTTCTGCCGTCCCAAGCCCCGCCCACCCGGCATTAGGTCCCTGTGTGGAGGTGGTGTTGTAGTGGAGGGGTAGCACCACCTCCATCATTAGCGACTGAAGACCGCGCTGTTAAATGGCAGACTTGCGCTACTCTGTGCTATACGTTTTTTTCTTAGGCATATATTTCAATTGCGTCCTCGCTGAATGATAAAGAAACTCATAATGAGGAAACTCGTCCTTGACCGTAGCGTGGATAGCGGCGCCCTCTCACGCTGAGTGTCTGACACGCACTGAGCTCGTGGAGGGAGTATATATGGAGGGAGCATAGCCGTCTGTGAAGGGAACCAGTTTTTGAGATTTCTCCCATGTTTGTGGTAACCAATAGCCGTCTCGCAAGTGTGACGTCAGCACGGAAGCCAGTTACCTACTAACTACGCTAGGGTGCGCACATGCTCGCTGATTGCTCTTCCAGCTGTTGAGTTTATCGTAATCATTAATTTGGGATTCTAAGACTCCGAAAGATAATAAATTGTGTTTCCTCACTCGAGGACACTTAATAATATCAAAATTACTAGCAAAGATACATTAAGAGTTGAAAACTGTAAAGATTACAGGCCCTTGAATATAACAAATTAGAGAGCGACTTGCACGCGCACCTCATCCTTCGATTTGTGGAGCGGTACTAATCTTGCTTTGGCAAATGAACGAGTTGTAGAGGAGGCGAGGAGGAGCCAACTTCAGCCAAGCGTCTGTGGTCGGCTCACGTGTGGGGCCTTGCCAATGCCCCAGTCTCCCAACTTTTGCAGCTAATTTGAACCCGATTGGAATCGGCTATGCTCCCTCCAGTATATCCTAGCTCCATGACTGAGCTCCATCTCCGTGTGTGTGCCCGTGTACCCTACAGCTACCGAAAATTGGCTTCACTTTAGAGCGCTGATGCCGCCTCCATTCTTAAACCTCCTTGGTTCCAGCTATGCAAAAACTATTATGGACTCGTGATCCAATATACGCGCACCCTAACAAGAGTGTTGAACTATGTATCACAGGGATTTTTTTTCTTAGTTATTTACATTTATTTTACATTTTCAAAAACCAAATTAATTACAGCAAAGAAAGAGAGGATGTTGATGTGAGGGTATTTTAGCATCTTCTTTCTCATTCTTCGTTCTTATTAAAACGTTTTAAAAAGGCCACGGATTCGACGAATGTCATAACTTTAAAGAACATAATTTTTTTAATCTTTGTATTCTGGTCTCAAATTGCTCTTGTAAGCTTCGTGTGGTAAACTCTTCTTACCTTCTTACTCTCGTGAATACATAATGACAACACCATTTGGGATAGTTTACTTTTTGTACGGTTCTACCTATGTTGAAAATGTTACGGCTAGCATCGCACAACAATCCTTTTCATGTCTTTGACTCCGATGAACTCTTTGCGCCAGTACTATTAGCGCAAGTAAGAAATATCATAACCATTTTCTGTTTTTTTCATGGTGAATATTATATTCTTTCCGACCTCACCACTTGGCATACCAGTTGATGCGTCAGTGTGAAAAATCTTCTCAAATCCCGATTGTCGACCTCATAGTTCTAGACGCAAACTAAATCAAATCTGCTGATTTTACTTCTAACATCAATTCCTCACGCTCGTATCACTTGCTCCTATGTTCTTATGGTCATATTTTCAATACGAGTACGCACTAACCTGAGGGTTTTCAGCAATGCGTCACATGAATTATGTTTTCTTAGTGACTTGTATTTAAATGCATTACCAAAATCTTACTACCGCAACGAAGAGGAACGCATTTTTTCGTGCTTTTCTCCGAATCTTGTTTCGACAATTATCATGGGTATTACGATAACCATGTATGAATAGCAATTAACGATCTAAATCATTTGTTTCAACACTTAACATGGGTATTACGATAACCATGTATGAATAGCAATTAAGGATCTAAATCATTTGTTTTAACACTTAACATGGGTGTTATGATAACCATGTATGAATAGCAATTAAGGATCTCTATGCTAAGGTATTTGAATGCGTTTTTCGCTTATATTTCAATTCGTGTGCGCACTAATGAAAGTGTTTTTCAAATAAGCGTCGCGAGGTTTGTGTTCTCTTAGTTACTTGTATTTAAATGCACTGTTAAAATCAGATAAGACAAGGAAGGGAACTCATTTTTGTTGTGCTTCTCTGTCAACCATTTTTTGTTTCAACATTTTACACGGGTATTACGATACCAACGTGTTATAATCAGTTAAGGGGGTCCTCCGGGGCCCCTTTTCTCTCAGATGGTCATTTTTCATTTTATTGTTGGAAAAGAACCCTTAGGTGGTGGACTATTCGGTCCTAAAATTTTATGGCGCTACGGACAATAGATCCCCCCCAGGGGGGGAGTAAGGGGACCAAAATCCTAAATTTTCGAGCCCATTTCGACCCCATATAAAAAGAAAACAAAAGAAGATATAAAAAATTTGCGAACATACTGTTACTAGATGTGTTTTAAGGATTCTAAAACTGTCTTTGTTTTTGTTCTAGCCTGAAAACTCAATGAGTTCTATTCTTTTGAAATTTCACTACCAGTGGACTAAAAACCAATATGTCAAATTTTTTCAAAAACTAAGACCTGAATCAAAAAAATGTATAGAAGAAATTGTGTTTCTTTTTAAAAGTTACATATAATAGTCAAATTTCATAAGAATCAAACTGAAAACAAAAAATTTCATAATTTTATGATAAGTAAAAATTTTTTTAATTTCTTCCTTTTTTGGAAATTACAATTCACAGTGTGAATATGATGTTATGCATGGAGATAATCGAAATAAAAATGAAAACAGCATTCAATTACATAAATTTTCCATTATATCACACTAAAACAAACAATTTAGTTTTTGGCCTACACTGTAAAGTCACTTATTCTCAAAATTCAAAAGAATAGAAGTCATTGAGTTTTTGTGCTAGGAAGAAAACAAAGACAGTTTTGGAATCCTTGGAACATTTCTAACAAAGTTATATTCCCCTTTTTTCCATTTTTACATTTCATTTTTTTTTATAATGGTTCAAATCCAAAAATTTCGTTTTTTTTATTCATTGGTAAATTTTCGCGAATAAAAAAAATTAAAAAAAAATGCAAAATCCCCGAATATACCTTTGTTAGAAATGTTTCAAGGATTCCAAAACTGTCTTTGAATTTGTTCTAGCATAAAAACTCAATGACTTCTATTCTTTTGAAATATGCATAAAATGACCCAAAAAACCTATTTTTCAAATTTTTCGGAAAAACTAAGGCCCAAATCAAAAAATTTCAAGTTCAAATATGTTTGTCTGGCAAAACTACATATACTCACCAAGTTTCAGACCAATCGGATCAAAAAAATTTTCAATCCGGAGGACCCCCTTAAGGATGTTAATATTAAGGTATTTTAAAAACCAATGTATCGACATTTCCTGTTTGTACTATATTAGAAATAAAATGTTTTTCTTTTTCTTTTCTTTCTGGTGTTAGTTACGAGGCTTTTGAAAAACCAGTGTACAAGATGATATGTATTAAACTTTATTGAAATCCTTTCATGTCCTTTGAACAAAGCATCAAAGAATCTAATGGAAGACTCACAATTAAAGTAAGTCTCGCAGTCATTAATAGCACATTTTCTGAGGTAACCTCTACTGTTATGGAGCTAGAAACTCAGGGACATCCAATTCCAAGAGTAATAAAATTAATGGATAATGTAGAGGAAACATTGAAGTGCACATTTTAAAAAAATATTATCTAAAGTTAAAATGCATTTTGGTAAAAAACAGAGGTTTTAAAAAGATGAAAACAATCAACTCAATTTTGACTCGTGATGAACCCATTAAAGATGAATCCATCCATTTTTAATGGATGAATCCATTAAAGAATATTCCCCTTCCGAACTTACTTGCTTCACCTTTGATCCTCTTGTTTCTTATGATGTCGAGCGGATGTTTCTGCAACATAAAACTTTGCTGACAGATAACCGTAGATTTGTTTTTGAAATCTCAAATACCTCGTAATTATTAAGTGCAACCCTCGAATCTGATGCTAAAAAATATTCATCGTATAAAAAAGGTGCTAAAAAATGTTCCTTGCATTCATGAAAACTATTACACAAAATCAAACTTAGATTGGATTACTTTTTTCATTCGTCATCATCGTCCTTAACTCTTTCAGATTAGAATTGTTACTGTTTTAAAATGTTTGTGTTTAGATAAGTCATAAAATTTAGTTTAAAATTTTTTAAACTTAATTATTAGTTGAAAATTATGAATGAAATTGTTGTTTCGGAGTATGAAAAAGTACACTGTACTCTGTACTCTGTATCATTGTTTCTGTATAATATTCCTCAGAAAAAATATAAATTTGGAGCTTTTCTAGTGAAGCATATATATATATGCATATATATATTTTTGCTTGGCAAATAATATGCGCTTCAACATGTATGGATAAAGTGAAGTACGTATATATGAAGCGAGTGTTTCTGCATATTTTAAGGATTTACCAGCATAATTCTTGCCAAAGCCTTCACATTTTATGCTGCATGTGCGCTACAAAAATCAGCAAATATGCAGCATATTTCATGCTGCATTTTGTCACATCCCTACTGATAGCCCAAAACCTGGCACCACCAATGGCCTACCGACATGTCGCAATGGTGACGTCATAAAGTGCTTGGAACGCAGCCGCTTTATTGGCTAGCCAAACAAGAGGTGTACGTTTCTCCATAATAATTACTCTACCTTGTTTCCTCTCTCGAGGTAACGTAGTTGTTTGATTAAACAACTGAATCGGCAGCACTCGACTTGATTTTACGTCTATGTGCATAAAATGGGCTTTGTTCTAATGTAAAATTCTTTTCGTTCGCATTATCAATGGTCTCTAAAGCGTTGACATGGAGAGGGAAAAAAAGGGAAATATGCAAGCTTTTTGACCAACAGGGTCGTCCAGTTAACCCTTTTTAAGCTTTTCCCGAGTTTTACTTCACCAGAGAAGCTGCTTGGTCCGCAAATGTGTGGAGCAGGCGCAGGACTCGAACCCGGGACCTTGTCGTCTGGAAAGCAACGCTCTACGTTTGCAAGACAAAGACGTATACAGATATCAAGATTAATCTTTTATCTTAATTTTTTCATCACACATCGCTGACAAGGGTCTGTTGGCTTTGCAGGAAAGAAAAATAAATAAATAAATAAATAAATAAATGTAAAAACGTTTATTTTCAAGAAAGTTGAAACATGAAATGTATAACTTAATGATTGAAAAAACGTTTTTATGGCTTGCATTGAGCTATATCGAAGAAGTTAAACTTGTAAGACGATGCTAAAAATCGTTAGAAGAAAACAGGACAATGAAAAATAGCAAAGCACCAACTTAGGAACAGAAACTTCATTCGAACCGCAGAACTTGCAAGGTTTCCGTTTGCGCAGCATGCAATGAAGATCTGCATGTACATTTTGGAGAACTGAACTTTAAAAAATCCATTTATATTGAAATAAACCGTCTTTTATCTTGAAATAATAAGTTTTGTTTTATTGATACCATGAATAAGGGTAAGGCGATGTAAATAAGTCCTCCGACTCAATGTCTCAGGAGCAGCGGCAGTCGCAGTGTTAGACTCTGCAACTCCGGACCTGAGAGCGTCAGGTTCAACTCTCGAAATATCTGGTAAGTTTTCACAGAATCGTACAACTTATACATAAAAGGATGGGACAACGAATCATTCGAAAAATGAAAAAAATCGATCATACAACACACAAGTATATTTCTAACCACAACATTTGATTACAAGTTGACACAACAGACGTCCCTCATACAATCTGATGTTTGTGATGGTGCCACATTCCACTGTCTTTGTTGAAGTAGAAAATAGTTACAGCTGTATGGTTCTATAACTAGAGTGAGGGATATGGAGCCATACAGCTGTAGAGTGGTGGTGGTTGTAGAGTTATACAGCTGCAGATCGCACCAGAGTAAATTAACTAAATTACATAAAGTCATTTATTGTTCAATAACTAATATTGTACTATAAACGTCACAAGATATCAATGCCTATAAACTTCAATTAAATCCCACAGCAAAATTTACAAAAACGTGCCAATCAAATTTACATTTTCCGTAAGCCGGACGCTACCTGCCATCACAACAACAAGCAAGTTAGCCATTAACCTAAGTTGCGAGTCGTCCCTTCGACATGAATGCTCATCTGGTCAGTGCGCAACTATTGCTAAATACAATATTTTCCATCGTAGAGATACCTTTTCTACTGCCAAGATATCATTTCTCACTGTGTAGGTTATCTTTCTCTACAACAAAGATACCTTTTTCCACAGTCAAGATTTCTTTTCCTACTGCAAAGATCCAATAATTTACACCGTTAAGATTCATTTTTCTAACACAAAGATATTTTTCTCTAGAGCAAAGATATCGTTTCCTATGGTGGAGGTATCTTTCACCAGGTTTTAAATCACGTTTTGCAGACACTAGATACCATGCTCGGCAGTCTCATGCTTCTTCAAGCAGTGTTTGTATTCGGAGGAATATTCACAGAGGCCGCACTTGTACCGCTTGGAGATGCCGTGTTTGTTGTACAGATGCGTCATGAGCTTAGATTTTTCCGAGTAGCAGTTAAGGCATCGAGCGCACCAAAACGGCTTCCCTACACCGTGTTTTCTAAGCCGGTGCTGGCTAAGGTTGAACTTCTGGGCGCACGTATAGTCACACAAGCCACACTTGAACGGCTCCCCTACTTTGTGCTTGGCCGTCAGGTGTCTCTTGTACCCGGCTTTAGCGAAGAAAGAGGCGTCGCAATATTCACACTTGTAAGGCTTCTCCAAGTTGAACGACATTTGCGCATCATCTTCTGTGAGAAACTGGCTTCCTCTTTCGTGCTCCATCCTGTGAGCAAACACGAGATGATACTTAAGGTCTGCTTTCCTTGGACACCTGTAGTCACAGAGCACACACTTGAACGGCTTAACCTTTACGTGCTTGGCGAGCTTGTGCCGCCTGAGGACACTCAGCAGTGGGACGGCGAAGCTGCACGAGTCACACTGTAAGGGCTTACCCATGTTGTGCTTGGACATGCAGTGCACCTTGAGCTGCTCCACCTGCCCGCAAGTGTACTCGCACAAGTCGCAAGCGTACGGGTCACACTTGCCGTGCTTGATGAGGATGTGACGCTTGAGGTGCGCCTTGCGGTGGTACGAGCGGGGCAAATCTCGCACTTGAAAGCTTTGTTTCTGTCGCAGTTCCACATGAGGCGCACGCTCGATGGCTTTAGGTCCTCCGGCCATTTGGTGCTGCCAGGCGAGAACGTAGATGGTGAGGTTGATGGGGCAGGCAATGGGGTCGATGGTAAGGTAGATGGGGCAGGCAATGGGGTCGATGGTAAGGTAGATGGGGCAGGCAATGGGGTCGATGGTAAGGTAGATGGGGCAGGCAATGGGGTCGATGGTAAGGTAGATGGGGCAGGCAATGAGGTCGATGATAAGGTAGATGGGGCAAGCAATGAAGCAGATGGAGCAGCGAGCGACGAGGTAGTCGAAGCAGTTGACGAGGTATATGGGGCAGACGAAAGGGCAGACGAAGCAGTCGACGAGGGAGATGGGGCAGTCGACGAGGGAGATGGGGCAGTCGACGAGGGAGATGGGGCAGTCGACGAGGGAGATGGGGCAGTCGACGAGGGAGATGGGGCAGTCGACGAGGGAGATGGGGCAGTCGACGAGGGAGATGGGGCAGTCGACGAGGGAGATGGGGCAGTCAACGAGGGAGATGGGGCAGTCGACGAGGGAGATGGGGCAGTCGACGAGGGAGATGGGGCAGTCGACAAGGGAGATGGGGCAGTCGACAAGGGAGATGGGGCAGTCGACAAGGGAGATGGGGCAGTCGACAAGGGAGATGGGGCAGTCGACAAGGGAGATGGGGCAGTCGACAAGGGAGATGGGGCAGTCGACAAGGGAGATGGGGCAGTCGACAAGGTAAACATGGCAGTTGGTAAGGTAGACGAGGCATTCAACAAAGTGGACAACACAGTAGATGGGGCAGGCAACGCAACAGATGGGGCAGGCAACGCAACAGATGGGGCAGGCAACGCAACAGATGGGGCAGGCAACGCAACAGATGGGGCAGGCAACGCAACAGATGGGGCAGGCAACGCAACAGATGGGGCAGGCAACGCAACAGATGGGGCAGGCAACGCAACAGATGGGGCAGGCAACGCAACAGATGGGGCAGGCAACGCAACAGATGGGGCAGGCAACGCAACAGATGGGGCAGGCAACGCAACAGATGGGGCAGGCAACAGAGTAGATGGGGTAGGCAACACAGTAGATGGGGCAGGCAACACAGCAGAGGAGGCAGGCAACTCAGCAGAGGAGGCAGGCAACACAGTAGAGGAGGCAGGCAACACAGCAGAGGAGGCAGGCAACACAGCAGAGGAGGCAGGCAACACAGCAGAGGAGGCAGGCAACACAGCATAGGAGGCAGGCAACACAGCAGAGGAGGCAGGCAACACAGCAGAGGAGGCAGGCAACACAGCAGAGGAGGCAGGCAACACAGCAGAGGAGGCAGGCAACACAGCAGATGGGGCAGGCAACACAGAAGAGGCAGGCAACACAGTAGATGGGGCAGGCAACACAGCAGATGGGGCAGACAACACAGTAGATGGGGCAGGCAACACAGCAGAGGAGGCAGGCAGGTGAGGCTGAGGCGCAGGCATCTTCTGGGTTTTCCGCTGCCTCTTCTGAACAGTAGAGATGAGTTTAGTTTCTGTATTTCAACTCTCTTCACATCATTATGAATATTATTATTGTATTATCTGTATTATTTTTCATGGTGACTACTGATATTTCATTTCCAAATTTTACTACTTTTTACTACTTTTTACTACTTTCAATGGCAAAAAATTACTACCTTTTTTTACACAATGAATATTGTCCAAATGCCCAGATGTAAGTAATCGGCTTATAATGAGTAATTTGGGTCAATAGTATACGCAATACCAAAGTTTCAAAAAAGTTCCAAGTTTCTTAAGACTTAAAATACTTAATACTAAATGGAGCAACCGAAGCTTTAATGCAAAAAAGTTACCTAAATTCCTAAGGTACCCCGTCCTAAATGGACTACAACAAAAGTTTGGCAAAGACTTTGTCTTAACATCTTTCAACTATGAGGGCAACAGTTCATCATATGGAAAAAATAAACTGACTGGAAACTAGTAGACACCAGGGGATTGTCAGATCCTTTTACAGCAGGGCAAAATATCAAGGAATTTCATTATGACCAAACACTATGGCACTTCGGAAATATGAGTTTGTAAACTATTTCTATCGTACCTCAAAATCTAAATCGGCACCCTAATTGCAATCAATAATAACAAATAGGTTGTGAACATGTTATATTACGGATTAGATTAGATTATAGGTTAGTTTAAGCCTCCCTAACCGCTACAAAAAAAGAGCGTATCGAAGAGAGGAAGAAGGAAGGCACCATTTAGTATGGATATTAGGGAATGCAGAATCTATGCAGAAAGGGCATAGAAACAGTAAGATGAGAAAGAAGTTCATGAAACAAGATCAAAGTTGAATAAGTAGTAGGTGTTGGAAAAACAGGACAACAGTGAACCGAAAACAGATGGTCCGTAACAAAACAAAAACCTATTCTATTTTAACAAAAAGGAAGCCTACCTAACCTTTGGCTCGGGTCCCCTGGGAGCGCTAATTCCCATAGAAACAATAGTTGTATCCCCCTGAGGGGTGTTATATTACGGAACCAATCACGAAAATGCAAATTTCATGTAGCTTTCCCACATACATTTAGTAGAAGAATGAACTTTGATTACATGAAGCATCTCCATGCTATGACGACATCCTGGAGGTAACTAAATCGCCATGACTGCCAAAAGGAACTTCTAAGGAACTAAACTCTCGTTCAAATGATGACACATTGTATTAAAAGATAATTTTATAGCATAATTCTTCCTGTATTTGGACATAAATTAACGCCACTGGAAAAAGAAAACTTCCATCTTTGCAAAGAGGCAATTTAAAAAAAAAACCTATATAGTTTCAGTAAATCGTTGTTTCCCCAAATTGAAGTGGACAGAATAAACTCGTCTTTTCAAAGGAAGATAATACTGCTCACAATCAAGCTCAAGTTCAAAAAAACACTTTCTGGATATAAATGAACTGCGGAGGAGTTCCTTAGACGTCACTGCAATGTTTCTATCCTGCCGCAACAACTTGCGGGAATGTGAGAATATTTGTCTTGGAATAAGAATTGGAAGGCTACATCAAGTTTATGATAATCAAGACCTTACCAGACAAATATATGACTTTGAATTAAACATTATTCATTAGGAGGAATTGAAATGTAAAAAGTTTGACTCACGACTTACTCATCTGAAATTGCAGCAGGACTCTCTAAAAGCTAATTGAGAATAATTTTATTTCTGTGCTTACGTTTGTGAATAAAATACTTTAATTTTTGAGAATCGAGTGCACAAAAAGAATAATTATGCCAACAATGCTATATATCTTACGGGCAACTGCATCCACTTCAGATGAAATCCAATAAAATGTAATAGTTATTTAGTGATAAGTAGAACTACCTATTTGAAAATTTTGGCTAGTTGTTAATGTTTATTCATAAAATTTTAAAGAAAAAGTTTACAAGATGTTTTACATTTAAAAGAATCATAATTCACAATGAAATATAAATTATTTTACTTGACAAACATATTTCAATCAAAGCCCCTTGATATGCTTCCACCAGAAAATATGTAGCTATGCTATTTCATTTTTCCTTGAGATCGCATAATGCATACTTGATATGTAAGAAAATAGATGTTAAATGTCGACCTCATAATCATAAATGCACAATTTTTAAATCCTTATTTTATTTTCAATACTAATCCCTGATATCACAAGTTCCTAAGCTTGTATCTCAATGTTAGTGCGCACTAATAGAAGTGTTTTCAACAATGCATCGCCACTGGTATTACATTTTTTAAATTTATATTTATACGACTTATGAAACCTCGATTGCCGCATCAAAGCGAAAGCCGTTTTATTGTTTTCACTCAATAATTTATTAATAATAAAATGGCTCCAATGAACCTTCCATCACAAAACAACTAGATAACTTTCAGATCAAACGGAATGAGAAGAAAAAGTGAACTTTTTTCACTGTTGTTCGCAAAAATTTTGAAACTTTTTTCAATTTTGTGTGCTCCTATCCTAAAATTACACCCCACTCTACAGGAATATTCCCACAAATCGAGGCAAATTTCTGATTATGGGAGAAATAAATTTAAAAAAATCTTTAGACTCTATATAAATATGTAACATTACTTAAAACTTTCAGAGAATTATTCCACTTAACAATTTTTTTACTACCCTGAAGCAAATTTTACTACTTTTTACTACTTTTTTTACTACCTTCCAAATTTTACTACTTTTTACTACTTTAATACCTAGTAGACACCCTGTTATTGTCATTGGTTACCAGCCGTTACCACCAACAAGCACAGTGGGACGCATTAGCAAATTACAATTACAAATTACATCTCAAGTACAATTTCAAAACTTAGTATAAATTGAATGTACTAATAAATTTTAACTTTTAACATTGATGAATTTTATTTATGAATAAATTTCATACAAAATAAATTTTAAATAAAAATTTTTAAAATTCATATACATTTCAAGTTGAACTAAATTTCAAACTTTAATATACTTTGATCCAGTCTGCAAGAGATGGTAACGCTAAGAATGAAAGGCAGCGAGTCATATCCCCCAGTTCATAAGTGTTAGGCGTGTGTGTAGTATTAACTTATTTGACATTTAATCCCCAATGTTAAACGTGAGTGGCA
The DNA here is from genome assembly GCA_030386875.1 of Morinoia aosen. NCBI lineage: Eukaryota > Metazoa > Arthropoda > Malacostraca > Amphipoda > Talitridae > Morinoia > Morinoia aosen. Next base: position 79,212,606 of record CM059564.1, read on the forward strand.
GAAATTTAGACTGTTTCATTGCAAGAAAATGGATTCTTCATTAGTGTGTTTTTTGCATTCGTAATTTAGGGAGCCTTGCTGCAGGTGGGTATTTCTATAGCATTCAGTCGAAGAAAATTTGTAAAGAATCACAAAAGCTGCTGTTTGTAGTGTACAGCATTATGTATTTTTTAATAGCAACAAAACAAATAACAAAAACAAAAGAAATCTCAATGATAAGAAATAATGGAAACACAAGTAACAAAAACAAAACGAATAAAAACAGAAGAAATTTTAACAGAAGTAATAAAACTGCATTCATATTTATGATATTTATGATTCATATTTCGGCCACTGCATCAATGCAGTGTTAATGCTAACCCACGGCAAATTCCAAACACATGACGCCTTGACCAGAAAAATAAGACTGAAGTGAGCAATAAAAAAATTTACATAAGACACATGAAGGGATGTGGTTTGTTCAGTGTGACACTAATGAAGAGAAGTAATTTATTGAATTGTTATCCAAAGAGAAGAATCAACCAATGAAAATATAATCAAAGCTTATAAACAACATTAATGCAGAGGACCAGAAAACATTAGAATATAAAACTTACAAGTACGTAGAACTGTACATACTTATTTTCAGCTCGTGTAGTGAAAAAAAGAACATGTATATAGAGTTCCCTCGCTACTTCGCGGTTCGACTATCGCGGATTCATAACTCCGCGGGTGTCTAAAATACGTACACGTAAAATTAATACATAGACTTTTTTGCATAAAATATGAAGACTTTACCGAATAAAATACCAAGAATTTTTCTGCGCAGCAGTAAAAGTTATCACCATCATTCCTTAAGTGTTATTGGTTAAAATTAGTCCCTGTTATTGATAGAGTACTGCACGGTAAAGGATGGGTTCTTAATAGTATAAGGAGGGTTTTAATAATCCAAAGTTTAATGATCCAAATAAATACGGTGAATATGTTGTCCCTACTTAGCAAAAATTTAGTTATCGGAACTGACCAACCGCGATAATCGAGGGATTGCTGTATAGTAATAAGCATGTGTTAATCTAACTAACTACATATTTCACTAGCCAGATTACACAGGCTGGTGTACATGTTTCCTGATGTGCGTGTTGTGCAAAGTTTTGTATAACTTATTTTTGATTAGCCTTGTCCCACTGTCTATTGAAGTAGCGTTTCGTGACACAATTCTTTCAGAAAGATTGCAAAATTTAAAAAAATACTGGTCCTAAATAAATATGGCGTAATCTGCAACCAAACATGTTTATGGGACAGGATCTGAGGAGTCATAGACAGTTACAACTTTCTATTCTTAAACATGGAATGAATAAACTTTTTAAATAAAAGCACTAAGTAAGGCTCAAATTTTAGCCTCACTATTTCGGCCAGCTGATTTTTGGCTGTTAGCCTATATATTGGGGCTGGAAATACTGCCTTCTCAGTACACAAGAAGAAAACTTGATTTCAAGTTACTACGACAGGCTTCGGAGAACGAGCGGCAGATATCAAAAAGGACACGCGATCAACTTGTCTCGGAGGATGAAGAAATTATAATTTCGCCGATGACCCGTGCTATTTGAAGTTCGTAGGTGCAATAATAGTTTAGATATTAGAGTCATCGCAAAATGAGACTTATCAGTCTACCTCGCTGCCTGCCCCACACGAGGGCGCGAGAATTTTTATCTCTAGTCTCCCAAAGCAGTCACAGACCTCTTTCCTCCCTGAGAGGGATGTGAGAGACCCCTTCCCTCTCTTGGAGGGGTCTTTTCCAGCTAAGAACGTGATATTAACTTTCTATTTCTGCAGTAACAAATTTGAGGAAACCTAATCATGCTATTCAAAACTTTACATATGAAATTTTGAACCTCAAATCTATACTAGGTTTTTAATTCTGATTTCAACCCAATCGTTATCGTTATTTGCAAACTCTTGTATATTTTCAGTTCTCTTCAATTTCACCGATAACATTGATACCACCTATTTTTCGTTCATTCTCTCACATCAGTGAAGAATGATTTGAAATCATGTCCAGTGTTTGAAACTCATAGCCCGTCGTTTTACCAATTAATGAAGGAATATGCATTCATCCCTTGTGTTCGCAACTGAGTGTCCAGAATCAATGTTGAACGGATTAGTTTCTCTTCACTCTGAGACAGCGCTTCATAATTAGGGTCTCTGTGGCGTTCGCAAGCGCGGCGTATGGGAGCAGGAGAACCTTGAACCCTGCCCTCTCCCCAAGAAGTATATGAGAATTTTATTATACATTCCGGCGCGGAGAATGAATTGATGTTTAAACTGAAACCAATTCGTAGTTTCTAGGTGCTATAGTTTAGAAATTAGAATGCCCCCTAAATGTGCCTTATCGAGAAAATCGGCCGATCATTAAGGGGGTAGGGGAACCTCTATCTTGCCTCTCAGAAAGCGTATGAGAGTTTTCTTATACACTCTGGCGTGGAGAATGAATTGATGTTTAAACTGAAAGCAATTTGAAGTTTGTGGGTGCAATAGTTCAGAAATTGGAATATGCCCCAAATGAGCCTTACAGAGAAAATCGGCCGACTATTGAGGGGCCACGAGAGCCTCGCTCCCTGCCCCCCACGGGGCAGGGAGATTGTATAATTTGTATAATTGTATAATTGATTGTACTAATTTCAAGATTGTACGTTTTAAAGTTTAGAAATTACCCTATTTGTCAGGGTAATTCAGAGGTTCCTTCGAAGGGTTCCAGATCAGAACCCAAAAAAAGGTAGCCGGTGTGACTTAAACGCTAAATATCAAACCAACCTCGGCAAGAGGGCCTCCTTGTGTGGCAGCTGACCGCGCTGAGCTGCGTGACGTCCTCACCGCCACCTGCACACACGCCATTGGTCAGTTACTGTGGTGGAGCCTTCCTATTGGTCGAGGGCTTTAAGATCAGCGTTCCCATTGGTTTGGGAATTTTGAATTGAGCAATCCTATTGGTTGAAGGCTTTGAGATAAACATTGCTATTGGCACAGGGTTTTGAGATAAGCATTGCTAATAGTTGAAGGCTTTTGAGTAAAGCATTGCTATTGGTTGAGGGCTTCGAGATAAGCATTGCTATTGGTTGAGGGCTTCGAGATAAGCATTGCTAATGGTTGAAGACTTCGAAATGAGCATTGCTATTGGTTGGAGGCTTTGAGATAAGCATTGCTATTGGTTCAAGGCTTCGAGTTCAGCATTACTATAGGTTAAGGGCTTCGAGATAAGCATTGCTATTGGTTGAAGGCTTTGAGATAAGCATTGCTATTAGTTAAAGGCTTTGAGTTCAGCGTTGCTATTGGTTGAGGGCTTTGACTTCAGCGTTGCTATTGGTTGAGGGCTTTGAGTTCAGCGTTGCTATTGGTTGAGGGCTTTGAGATAAGCATTGCTATTGGTTGAAGGCTTTGAGATAAACATTGCTATTGGATAAGGCACTATATCGCCACACAATACAGCACCACACACAACACAGCACCACACACAACACAGCACCACACACAACGCAGCACCACACACAACGCAGCACCACACACAACACAGCACCATACACAACGCAGCACCACACACAACGCAGCACCACACACAACACAGCACCACACACAACACAGCACCACACACAACGCAGCACCACACACAACGCAGCACCACACACAACACAGCACCACACACAACGCAGCACCACACACAACGCAGCACCACACAAAACACAGCACCACACACAACACAGCACCACACACAACGCAGCACCACACACAACGCAGCACCACACACAACACAGCACCACACACAACACAGCACCACACACAACACAGCACCACACACAACACAGCACCACACACCACACCCTCACCTCAGGGAGCTGCGGTGCCGCCAGTGGCTCGTTTTTAATGGCCACAAACTCCGCATCGCCGGCACGCCTTTTGCTGGGGGTGGGGGGAATGGGGGGAGCCTTGGAAGAGCGGGTGTTGGGAGACTTGGGAGAGCAACGGATGGGAGCCTTGGGAGCGATGGGAGAACGGATGGGAGTCTTGGGAGAGAGACGAATGGGAGCCTTAGGTGAACAGATGAGAGTCTTGGGAGCGATGGGAGAACGGATAGAAGAGTCGAGAGTGCTGGAGGAGCAAATGGGATCAGTAGGGGTGCTGGGGGAGCGGTTGGGAGAGTTGGGAGCACTTAAGAAAGTGGGAGCATTGGGGAAGGAGGTAGGAGTGCTCGAAATATGGTATGGACACTTGAGGAGCAAACATGAGGGCTGGAAGAGAGCTTTCGAGGGCTGGCAGAGAGCTTTCGAGGGCGGGCAGAGAGCTTTCGAGGGCGGGCAGAGAGCTTTCGAGGGCGGGCAGAGAGCTTTCGAGGGCGGGCAGAGAGCTTTCGAGGGCTGGGAGAGCGTCTTGGTGGGCTGGGAGAGCGTCTTGGAGGCCTCGCAAATCGAACGAGCTTGCTAGAGATGCGACTGGATCTCCTAGAGCGCTTGCTGGGAAAACGTTTGTATTTGCCAGAAAAACGCTGGGACTTGCTGGAGCTGGGAGAGTTGTTGAGCCGGGTGGGAGAGCTAAGGGAGTCGTTGGGTTTACTGGGGGAGCTGGGTGAGTCGTTAGACTTGCTGGGGGAGCTAGGAGAGTCATTAGTTTTGCTGGAGAAGTCATTAAGCTTTCTGGGGGAGTTATTAGACTCGCTAGGGGAGTCATTAGACTTGCTGGGGGAGCTGGGAGAGTCAGTAAACTTACTGGGAGAGCTGGGAGAGTCAGTAAACTTGCTGGAGGAGCAGAGAAAGTCTTCGGGTGTAACGATGGTGTGGAGCAAGTTTCTTAGGGAGCATCTTAGTTCACCAGTGGAACGTTTGGCCTTCTTGCAGGCACGCCTAGGATTGCTGGAGGGACGGCTGGTGGTGCTAGGATTGGTAGAGGTGCTAGGATTGGTGGAGGTGCTAGGATTGGTGGAGGTGCTAGGATTGGTGGAGGTGCTAGGATTGGTGGAAGTGCTAGGAGTGTTATCCTTTGATGCCTCCTCACTGTCACCTGGCAACACAATATCATTGGCAGAACACTTTGTAACAAACAATGTCATTGGTTGATCACTTTGCAACAATGTCATGGGTAGAACACTTTGTTATAAACAATGTCATAGATAGAACACTTTGTAATAAACAATGTCACTGGTAGATCACTTTGTATTATTATTATTATATAAAAAAGGTTTAGCCTCCCTTAATTGCACGACAAACATGTTCTAGGAGAGGAAGGCACCATTTAGTATGGAGTTGAGGGAACGTGGAATCTATGCACAAGGTGCACAGAAACAGGAAGCTAAGAAAGAAGTTCATGAAACAAGAAAAAGTTGAAGAAGAAAGTAGTAGGTGCTGAAAAACAGGACCCCAGTGAACCGGAAAAAGATGGTCCGTAACAAAACAAAAACCTATTCTATTTCAAGAAAAGGAAGCCTACCTAACCTTTAGCTCAGGCCCTCACATAGTCCCCCTGGGAGTGCTAATTCCCATAGATACAATACCTGTATCCCCCTGAGGAGAGATCACTTTGTAATTAACAATGTCACTGGTAGATCACTTTGTAACAAACAATGCCATTTGTTTATCAATTTGCACTAAAAAAATGTCATTGGTTGACCAATTTGAAACAAAAAATGCAATTGGTTGATGACTGTGAGAGGCCTGTTTTTTTTTTTTAAATAAGGTAAAAAATTATTTCAACCCATGGAAGGTGACTCACAAGGTGATATATACACCATAAATTGGGAAAAGATATGAGGAACAGCGCACGTAAAATGTGATCATACTGAGTTGAGGCAGCTCACTGAAGCTAGGGTGTCAAAGAATGATTACAGATTACAGATTGTTGTGAGATGCTGGTAAACTATACCATTACCGTGTAGTTCTCTATGGTAGAAATGCAAGTACACTTGAAATAGCTTGACCTATACCATTGCTAGTTCTCATGGTAGAAATGCAAGTACACTTGAAATAACTTGACCTATACCATTACTAGCTCTCTACGGTAGAAATGCAAGAACATACACATCGAATCACTTAAATAGATTAAATGCATTAAAACAAGTACATTTGTCCTGTGTGAAATTCACAAATAATTTGCATTTAAAATTCAATATTTGTCTAGGGAGTATAAATTATTGGCTAGATTAATGGTCTAAATTTATTGGCTAGATGAATAATCTATATTTATTGGCTAGATAAAACATCTACATTTATTAGCAAGATAAATCATCTACATTTATTAGCTAGATAAATAATTTATATTTATTAGCTAGATAAATAATCTGTTCATTAGGTGGATAAATAATCTATTTATATTAGCTAGCAAAATAGCCAACACTGGAAAAATTGTCCTTAGTAGGAAATATACAAAACTTTGATGACTACCGTGTACCTGGGCACAGCTTTAGCCCAGCATATAATCTAAAAAAAATTCTCAACAAAGCAGCAACTTTTTGTGAACTAATATGAATACCTCATTGATAAAAAAAATTTCCAGTATAAAAAACTAATGTTTGTAAAACAGTCAATAAAAACATTTTGCAAAACAAGATAGTAAAGCATTTTACCAAACAGTGTAAACAACTTTCTCAAAAACAAGACCAATCATTGCAAAAGAAAAGATACCTTCCAAGAAAGAAAAACTATTCAGAACTGTGTGAACAACTTTTGTGAAAATATACAAAAATACTTTTTTGCAAAACAAAAAATCTGCATACCCAAAAATAAGAACTCTTCATGAAACAAGTTTTAGCAAAGATTAAAGAATCATAAAATCTTTGTGGCTGAAGCTATGGCTTCAAAAACTGGTTGCATTTTTGCAAGCAAAATTGACAAAATCCAAGCAAGTTAGTCAGCCATAAGATATGGATAGAAAAATTTTATCCAAATTTTTCAAACTGACATAGAATTCTCGGAAAGACCACCTCGTTTTTTTGCATTTCAACCAGCCAAAAAAAACTCAGGATTTACATGTTATTTCACACGTAATATACACGCCATTTTGTAGGAAAATTTGACCCAAAATTTTTTGAAAGTAACATCAATTTTCATGGATGGAAATTTTGAACCAACAAAAAATCTTGAAAATGACACCTCATTTTAACGCAAAATTTTCAAAACCCCAGCAAGTTAAACAGCTACAGGCGTTGGAATAAAAAATTAATCAAATCCTTTTTTAAATAACATAAAAATTGAAAAATCATCTCATTTAATAGCAAAATTCCCAAAACCCCAAAAAGGCATTGAAAAGCGTACCTTGTTCTTCCTCTTTGATGTGACTGCTCTCTATCTGTTCCCAAGAGTGGCCATGGAGAGGCATACCCTCCTGCTCCAAGGAGGGGCAAAAGAGGGGCGTGTCCTGCCACTCCCGACACAGCCTGGCCACCTCAGATGGCGTGAGGCTGTGTAGCACGACCATGGTATGCCGTATCTCAGGGTGGGTAGTAAGTAGACGAGTAGACTTCAACGTGTACTTGACGTAGAGACAGGACACCAAATGCGACTCCTCAAGCCGCGCACGCTATTTTATACTATCAATTTGCTGAGTAAGCATCCGCACTACTGCAAGACCGCGCCCAGGCGGAGCATTACCGTACATACGAACATGTGTACAGAGAAAGTGCGCAACCGCGACGGCACACACCTTCCCCCCACGCCAGTTTTATTACCAATCACAAAAGAAAACAATCAAGTTAAGAATCGTAACTTAAAAATCAACACCGGAAGCTAAAGGCATCCTAGTTAGTGAACCCAATATGAAAATTACTCTTTTGTGGCAAAACAACTACCAGTAACAGTAAAAGCAAATGCATCAAATTAAATTCGACAAGGCATCGCAAAGTAAAATCACCAATACCCCCACCACCAAAAGAACATGGTAAGAGCCGCTGCTCAAATACACATACGGAATGCAAAAAAAACAAAAAGGATTTTCTCGCAACAGAAAATATTCACCAAAGAACAATAAAACGCGTCGAAGTATAGGTGAGAAAAATCGCAGGAGCAAATTATGCCGGCCCTAAAACTAGAAACAATCATTCAAAAATTAGAAATAAAAACTCCACGGTATTAGCAACCAGGATTTAACTTACTTTCCGCTCAAAAACACGTAAGGTATATATGAAAACAAACACGCTAAACATCAACGTAGAAAAGGAACATCACGATCAATTCCCGCTGACATTATTGAAGTTACATCGTAAGAAAAAGTTAGTGAAAAAAAAAATGCACTATTTTAAAAATGAACGGAAGACAAATTAATTTTATTTATTAACCAATCCAAAAAATAATGAAACATCGCACGTATATACCGCGTACAATTACATTGAACCTGCCATGAAACGTAGGTAATACAATATCTCTTGTAAAAAAAATTTTACATATATACGCGCATGAAAATGTTTGTCGGAACTACTATCAATTTAAACCATCGTCATTTACGTAGAAATAAATCTAATTTAACGAAATTGAAGGAATACGTACAGTATAATTGAACATTGTATATTCTTGAACGTCGATCCGAACAAGAGAAAAATCAATATCAAACACATCAATATAGAAAAAATAACTGAGCATCCAAAATCAAAACACGTTTTCCAAAGATTATCAACAACGCAAGATGATACTATCAGCCTACCACCAAAAGGATAATACTACCGGAAATGTAGAACGTAAGAGAAAGAAAAAAATATCACGTATGAACGTACAGCCTCATCATCAAATCATGTAGGCATCATCGGAAACAAAATTAAGGAAATTCGTAAAAAAAATATCTGATTCCCCCAAAAATCGAAGACAAGGGTGCACACATTACGCATGAAGATAATGAAAAATATTTTCTTTTAGTAAACAGCGCAAGAATACACGTATTTTAGTTTCATCAACAGTCGCCATGAAATTTCAATTTCCCTAAACATTGTTGCACGCTATACAGGTCAATTTCTAAACATGGAAAATCGCATCGTTGAAACAACAACCAAATATAATCACTCAAACATAAGTAAGAAATAATGCAATTTAGAACAATACATTCGTTAAGTATAATAAGAAATACGCATAAGTGAAGTACAACGCATTGCAACTGAAAATTTGTTGACAAAATTTATCGCAAGAAATTATCTACTGTAATCGGAAACCAATTTATACATTTTCGTGTACGTGAATATGATATCATTTCCGAGCATCATCGCTAAAATTCGAAGGGTATAAGAAAACCATATAACTAATTCCTGAGGTATATGTTAAAACTAAATAACACTATGTCCGTTTATAATGCATGAGAGCTAATAGCGCCTAATTGGCGACACGTAAAAAAAATGAACTTCCGCCCATGCTTCACTGACACCTAAACTTCGCTATTTGCTTGCAGGTGACGCAGCGGTTGGTCGGGATTGCTCGACCTCAGCTGCTGGCGTCGGAGTAACGCATCCTCGGCGCGAAGGCGATCCGCCAGTAAATTTATTTCACGACGAAGATAGAAGAAGGAAACACCTAATCCCAAAGTTAAAGGAAAGAGAAGAAGAATACCTAAATCAGTTACTCGATCGGGTAGGATGTCGACGAGTGATGCATTCGCCTTCACCCAATCGTTGGACACCCTTCCCTGATGTTGCTCCAGGGCATTTGTGAGTGCCTCCACCGACACATGGGTCATCCTATTTCCCATCGTGGAAGACAGGAACGGTAGCGTGCTCGGTCTGGAATTGAAACAAATACAGTTCAATTAGCATGGCCACATAATTTAAAAAATTTGAATCAGTTATTATTACGTCAAATTAATGAAAGAAACCAATGGTGACAGCTGGTGACAGCTGCAATGAAAGGAACAAACAGCATATCTGCACGCAGCAGATCCCACACGGCTTCGACAGCTGCACACCTAATTGCAAAACAAATCTGGCGACGGCGCTAAACAACTCGGGAGCCAGCCTTCGCTCCCACAGCAATGAGGGGCCGCGTTTGTAAACACTGGAGGTTATTGAACCGTGCAAGGCTCTCGGGCAGATGTAAACCTTGGTGGTAAAATGAAATGTGTACAGATTCAATCACGCACGTAAAAACTACGGTACACCAAAAACGAAACGAAAATATAAGGTAAATACATAAGGTTATATAAGGAAAGTTCCGATTAAAAATATACGTAAAATTAACATCGAATCAAGAATCACACAGTAGTATTGTGTGAACATAGTAACATCGTCGGTCGTAAGTCGCATAGTTTTCAGTCAACACTTTTTACGTAAGGGTAGTACATGATTTTTATTACTCCTAAATGTTTTATTACCAATTTTGATTTCCACGTAATTTCGGTTGATTTTTGTGATAATCCCCGGCCCATTCCAGGCTATATCTAGTTTGTTTTTTCGCATGTGATTGCGCAACAATACACGGTCATTGAGTTCAAAAATTTTATTTTTGCGTCGAAGGTTGTGATACATGGTTCTTTCACTGGTGTTATTTATTATTGTAGCTCTAACGTTTTCAACAATGCGAGCAGCTTCCTGAGCTCGAAATCTTATTATATCCACGTTCGTGTCGTGACTGTAATTAGGTTCGAAAGTTACGGCGCTAAAGCTCGGGCACGTATCGCGATTGAAAACAATGAACGAGGGTGTATCCCCCAATGTGGTATTTAAACTATTGTTTATCGCGTTCTCTGTGCTGTTGAGGCACTGATCCCATTCCGTATGCGCTAGAGAGTTAATATATAATTTTAATAAATTCGTAATTTTGCGATTATTTCGTTCAACAATAGCGTTACTGTGAGGACTCCAAGGGAGGACCTCTTTTTTCGCAATACAATGAATTTGAGAGAATTTTTTAACTGCCGCAGACTTAAATTCAAGAGCTTGGTCACTTAGAAGTGTTTTAGGATAGCCAAAGGTTGAGAAGCAGCTGTCCAGACAAGAGACAACTGTATCGGCTAATCGATCTGCTGTCGCGTAAAGCTTACAGTAACGCGAGAATAGGTCAATGAGAATTAGAATATTTTTATTCTGCTGATCTGTGACAGGTAGAGGACCAAGAAAGTCCATTGATACCACCTCGAACGGTTCTTTAGCGATGGGAGCGTCTAATATTTTAATAGGTACAGTACTGCTGGCTTTAAGAATTTTACATACATCACACATTTTGACAAATTTACGTATGATACTCTTCTCTAATAAATGAAAATAACGCAACTTAAATTTAAACAACGTATGCGTGGCATCAGTATGATATAAGGAATGTATACTGAGCACCGCCTTGTTCATTAGCGATGTCGGTATAACCGAAGTGAGAATAGTACTTTCCCTAGAGTCTATTTGTCGTCGTCTATAAAGTATGTCGTTCAGAATTAAGTATTTTTGTAAGTCAGGGATCGTAGATTGTCTACTAGATAGTAATGCGTCTTTAACCTCAGAACAGAATGGGTCTAGTTGTTGCTCATTTCGAAATTCGTCTAAAGTCCATGATACGTCTTTTAACTGAGGTACGTAGTCAGTTAGTCGGGGTTTTTCAGTCGCCTCTGGCGCCACTAAATTAGAGGGCGTCGCTTCTGTATCGTCTACGTCGGTGGTCAGTGCACCACGGCGTGTAGTTACTGCGAAGGCGTCAACCTCATCGAACTCTGAGCATTCTTCAAGATCAGAAATAGTTAAATGCTGGGGTAATCTACTTAGGCAATCTGCAATTAGATTCTGTTTCCCGGGGAAATATTTTACTACGGGTTCGAAGGATTGAACTGTTAGACACCATCTAGCCATAGCCGAATCGTCAGGAAGCTTTTTGAAAAACAAGGGCTGTAAGGGTTTGTGGTCAGTGTATAGATAGATCGGATATCCAAGAATGAGATATTTAAATGCTTTCAGCGCGCTTACAATGGCGAAGAACTCTTTTTTCGTCGTTGAATAGCGCTTTTGTGTTGAGTTGAGACTTTTACTGTAGTAAGCAATAGCCTTCATAGATTTATCAGTATCGTGTTGCAAAAGTACCGCACCGATACCAAAATTAGATGCATCAGTAAATACATGGAAGGGCTTACTGAAATCAGGGTGCCGTAAAACGGTATCTGATGTCAAAACAGATTTAATTTTCTCAAAAGCTTTCTGACATTCAGGCGTCCAGATAAATTCAACGTTTTTTCGTAATAACTGATAAAGTGGATATGAAATTGAACCAAACATTGGGATATGCGTCCTAAAGTAGTTTGCTACACCTAAAAAACTTTGCAATTCCTTCACATTTCTAGGAATCGGAAATTTTTGAAGCTTCTCTGATTCTTTGCATCGAATTCCGTCTGCCGATACGATGTGTCCAAGATATTCAATTGAGCTTTTTAGGAAATGACATTTTTCAAGTTTAAGTGATAAATTTCCACCACGTAGCTTCTCAAAAACACTCTGTAAATCTTTCAGATGTTGGTTCATGGATTTGGAAAATACTAGTATATCATCAAGGAACACAAAACATAATTTACCGATGATATTTGTAAGAACAGAAGAAATGATTCTTTGGAACACTGATGGACTCGAGGATAACCCGAATGGCAACCTCTTGAACTGAAATTTCTCGTAACCGATACTGAACGCGGTGAATTTACGGCATTTTTCTTCCAACTCGACCTGATGAAAGGCAGAGCGGAGATCGAGACTTGAAAAAATGCTATTACCACCTAGAGAGTAAAGTACTTCGTCGATGCGTGGAATGAGATAACATTCCTTGATAATTATTTTATTGAGTTCGCGGAAATCAATCACGGGACGTATCTCGCCCGACTTTTTTTTAACAACAATTAAAGGAAAATTGTATTCAGAGCTCGATGGTTCAATTATTCCTTGATTCAACATCTGTTTATTGGCCTGCAACAATTCGTTTTGATACTTATGTGGAATTCGATATGGAGGGATGTTAAGTACTGGAGCATCAGGTTTTAATTCAATAGCATGTCGCATGACATTCGTGACTGCAATAGTTTCGCCTTCGAGAGTAATTACGTCTCTAAAATCGTTTAATAAATTTATCAGTAATGGTTTAGCATCATCATTTTCACAATTTACATCGTCACACGTCAGAGGACGTCTCTCGTTACTACCCCCTTCTGGGACAACATCTTTGTGTGCATGAATTCCCACTTCATCAACACGATCATCGTTACCACAATGCCTCGTTTCTACAGATACTAACCCAACGTCTTTACCAGAGATGGCATTGAAACTTCCACCATTAACACTGTCGACTTCGGGTAGATCCGCATTATCTTGGGCATCGCACAAATTTGCATCTCGCACAGCTTTGTGCACGGTAGACATGTAAATCTCGTGTTCAATTTCCATGTCGTTAATTTCTTCAATCGTACTTAACATCGTATTGTCGCTCATATAGACCACGTCCTCCGAGACGTTCAAAAGCATTACAGGGACAAACCCATTTGACTTGATATCCACAACTGATTCGGCGACATAAATACCATTCGCGAGAATTGTTTTATTCATAATATACCTTCCGGGCTTAGCCTTTTTGACATACCCATTAATAACACGTAAACAATTTCTGGGCATTTCCACTGCTCCACAATGAACAACTATTTCTCGTTTTTTACTATATTTTAAACCTCTCGCATGTTCCTGAGTTTCACTTATTTTCTTCGCATGCTGTTTATTTTTTACTTCCCCATTATTTTCTCGCCCTGTCGTTGGGCCTGGGGTACCCCTCTCTTCTGCACTATTTATCTCTAGACCATTTTTATCGCCACTTTCCTGGCTCGCAATTTTTGATCCTCTCTGCTTCAGCAGATATTTTCTTATTTTCCTCCTATTCGCAAGCATGTCAGCCATTAGACATTCTGGATTACTCACAGTATTAAAAAATATCTCCTTCCTACTTTGCTCGTGCAATTCCTGCACATCATGAAACGGTATTATAACTCCGTCAAGAACGATAAAACCTTCTTTAAAATTTAGCACGGCGTTCTGCAAAATATCTCTGCCAAGGATTACGTCGTATCGAAATTCGCTATTCTTCAGCAGCAAAGCGCTAGTTTTAATTTCTTTATTATTAGGCAGGGTAATGCAAAGATCAACCTCTCCTGTCACTTGGCTTTTTGAATTTATACCTCTGATACTCAGAGCACTGGGCTTAATTTGCTCATTAAGACCCTTGAAATTACGATAACTCACTAAACATCTGTCGCTACCACTATCTATGAGAGCGCTCATCAACTTTGTATCATGACGTAAAATAATTGTAGGCTTCTTAGAACGCCGTAATGAAAATAAACCATCGCTTTCTTTCCTTAAACGACCTTCTTTCATTATCGTCGCTGACAAACAAACTTCTACAGGTAGTTCAGAATTTACACCTACATCAAGTTCTTGTTCACCTAGTAATTCGAATTTATTTTTACACAGGAAAAGCGGATCCACCACAGCAGTCGACTTTATAATAGTATCTGGCTTCAACACCACATTTTTGGTGACGGGGATAGTAGCTGCAACCCCGGGCACTGGCAACTCCTTCTCTACTCAAAGTCACTTTGAATTTTCCGATTTTTCTCCGTCTACTCTAAAAAATCTTCACCCTCGCAAGATGCAGCGTAGTACGCTTCACCTCGTCCTCTACTCCGACCACGCGAAAGACATTCACGTGCAAAATGGCCCGTCTTGCCACAAGTGTAGCAGGCCTGACCGCGGAAATTTGATTTGCTTTGGCCTCTTTTAGTCGTGCACATACTTTGAACATGACCTGCGGTATTGCACAGCGAACAAAACGATTTAGATTTATCTTTACTAATCTGTTGTGGGTTAACCACCTGAGCCTCGTGGCACTCCAAAGAACCTAAAGGTCGATCTCCAAAGTATGAATATTGTCTTCCCCTTTGAACTCTAGCAGGTCTCCAATTGCTTCTGAAAAATGGCCTCCGACCATGAAAACGTCGGTTGTTGTTTTGAGATGCATAGTAAACTTCGGGAAACGAGTCCTTCTCGTCCCACTCACTCTCTTCAGGTACAACCGCAAGGTAAGTCTCTCTGGTTTGATACGTGGACTGGGTGTTGTTTTTGCGCGCAATTATTTCTCTACCCTCAGGATTATTACGCACAGCGGAAACGAGACGAGCTAACAATTCTTCAGAGGTATTGAACGGCCTCGCGAAGATTTTTTTACAAAAGTTCTCTTCTAAAAGAGGACCGAGAATGGCGATAGCAAGACTGAAAACTACTAAGTCACCAGAGAATTTTTTGAGTTCGATTGCGTTCGTGCTAGCAATTACAAATGGATGTCTTTGTAATGCTACTTCTGTACTATTTAGAATGTGGTCACTCAAATTTCTTATTTTCGATATTGCCATAACCAATTGAGCTGCCAGCCCTTCATTACGTAACAGCCGTAACTGATTTAAATCGCACGCTAAGGCATGAACTGAACGCTCCCCCTTAGACACGTAGATATCATCTAAAATTTCGATAACCTGATCGAAGGAATAATGAACATCAGGGTTTACTAATTTCGTGACCACTCCATTAAAATCGCCAACACTTTTGTGTGCGCTTCGCACGAGTAACTCTTTTTTGGCGTCATCGGAAGTGACGTCGGGCAACAAGCACATGTATGAATTTAAGTTTGCGACATGCGTCCTAAAACTCTTTGTTTCACAAAAAACTGGGTCTCTGAGACGAGGTCTCCCTCTGAACAAGGGAAGCTCTGCACTGGACAGTATAGTACTGCCCCTTTGTAAAGTTGTTGTAACACTACCACCCGTCATCGGTCCACTAGAGGACGTCATTGTAGTAACACTTGGCGTACTGAAAGACACAGTCTGCGTACTAACAGTGGTCGTGATTACCGTCGTGGTCTGTGGTCCAGACATAAACACACTTGTTGGAGTATGTGCGCACGTAACAGGTAACGTACCACTAAATGCTGGAACAGAAACCCTTCCGCTACTAGTAATTGTACCCGTAGAACGGATAAATTCAGGTTCTGAATCAGAGTCTCCCATCAGTTATCGCAACAAGAAAACAAGATTGACGCACAATGCTAAAAAAATTGAATTACAATTGAAAAATCCCACAGTCCAACGCAAGATTCCTACCCCACAAAAAAAATAACACTGCAGAACCCTAAAAAATTTTACCTCCCAAAAAAAAATAATCACATAACAGAACGCTAAAAACTCACGTTACTGAAATGGATATAGCACACGGTTAAATCTCCAATTAAAAATCACTGAAAATGGAAATCCGAAAATTTTTTCTTGCGACTTGCAAACCGAACCTAAACCAATTACTAACGAGGAACTCGTTACACGAATTCAATGGTATCGATCCCAACAATTATTGAAACAACAAAAAGCAACAAAATAAAAACTGACGAAGTCACGGAAAATTATCTAACAATCCCAAACAAGAACATTATAGTTACAGAACACTCAACTGGGAATCAGCAACGCAGCTACGGCAGAGCAGCTCCTGCAGGCAGGGAGTCGCCACAGCTGTCGGTCTGGTAGACTGCCCAGGAACAGTAACAGCAGCTGCTGCGCAGCCTGTCTCAAGGTCGTCTGCGTAGCACAGGCACACGCACGGCTGACGAGATTCAAGGTCGTACACGCAGCGCTGACACACAGCGGAGTAACGATTGGAGCACAAGCACGTTTTGGAGTGTTTACGTATGTTCACGGTTCCACACTGCGCGTAATCGCACAGCTTACTGTTTATTTATACGTATTAATTTCGTTATCACAGCTTCAGGAGAAATTTGAAACAACACTGTTCGGTATGTAATTTCCTATCACATACACAGTACACAATTGTTCTCGGAGAAACAGACACTGCAACAGTTCGTAGAATTGTTCTGAACTCAGCTACTTATGCATACAACTGTCGAACGACCACGTCACCATTTCCGATGGAAATTTACGCACAATTTCATAACGCAGTGATCTCCTTCCTGCTCCAGGTCGACACGCGCTTTGTAGGGCACTCCCAAGGGTATATGCAAATCCAAATTATAAGAATTCAGCATAGTTTCTTCAGGGATACGTTTTACTATGAATCTAAAAACGTTATTATATACTTGCGGTGCTTCTTCAATTTCTCTTCCCGTTGCCGCAGTATTCTCCATAGCAGAGTCGTCGAGTTTACCAAAAATATTTACGTCACACGAAGCGAAGCGTAGACCACCACACGGAGAACTTCCACTAACCTCCGTAGACACGCGATCTTCAAAATCGCCGTCGATAAACCAGGCGGAAATTCCCGATATCTTCAATCACCGTACTCGCTCCATCCAAATCACAGCACAAGTACCAAGTATAATTTCACGTCGTGAGTACGTACTAACTGCCACCAGTATGCCGTATCTCAGGGTGGGTAGTAAGTAGACGAGTAGACTTCAACGTGTACTTGACGTAGAGACAGGACACCAAATGCGACTCCTCAAGCCGCGCACGCTATTTTATACTATCAATTTGCTGAGTAAGCATCCGCACTACTGCAAGACCGCGCCCAGGCGGAGCATTACCGTACATACGAACATGTGTACAGAGAAAGTGCGCAACCGCGACGGCACAATGGGGTGCTTCAGGGCAGCTCTCCCTTTTGCAGGCAGATGTGTATCTCTTGTAGGGTCCTCAGGGTACTCGTTTGCTGTGTTTAGTTTCTCATCTGTTGTTCTGTGATGCTTATCTGCAGCCTCAGTACTCATCTGCCCCTATTGGCTGTTCATCTGCTCCTATTGGCTGCTCATCTGCCCCTATTGGCTGCTCATCTACCCCTATCGGCTGCTCATCTGCCCCTATTGGCTGCTCATCTACCCCTATTGGCTGCTCATCTGCCCCTATCGGCTGCTCATCTGCCCCTATCGGCTGCTCATCTGCACCTATCGGCTGCTCATCTGCCCCTATTGGCTGCTCATCTGTTCCTATCGGCTGCTCATCTGCCCCTATCAGCTGCTCATCTGCCCCTATCAGCTGCTCATCTGCCCTTATCGGCTGCTAATCTGCCCCTATCGGCTGCTAATCTGCCCCTATCGGCTGCTCATCTGCCCCTATCGGCTGCTCATCTGCCCCTATCGGCTGCTCATCTGCCCCTATTGGCTGCTCATCTGACCCTATTGGCTGCTCATCTGCCCCTATTGGCTGCTCATCTGCCCCTATTGGCTGCTCATCTGACCCTATTGGCTGTTTATCTGCTATACTTGACTACTTAACTGCGCTACTTGACTACTTAACTACATGGACTAACATTGTATTATTGTACTTGTCTTTCACACAACTACACTCAAAACAGAAACTCTAGACTTTGCTCTTGTGTACTTTGTTCTCAAGCATTTAATTTTATTTTCAAGGATAATTTTGCTATGCAGACATAACATGTACACCCGTCCCACACAGCCACCAACCAAACTCACCCAATTCAACCAAACTCACCAAATTTAACCAAACTCACCAAATTCAACCAAACTAAACCAAACTCACCAAATTCAACCAAACTCACCAAATTTGTCAAATTCAATCAAACTCACCAAATTCAACCAAACTCACCAAATTTAACCAAACTCACCAAATTCAACCAAACTAAACCAAACTCAACCAAACTAAACCAAACTCAACCAAACTAAACCAAACTCACCAAATTCAACCAAACTCACCAAATTTGTCAAATTCAATCAAACTCACCAAATTCAACCAAACTCACACAATTCAACAAAACTCACCCAATTCAACCAAACTAACCTGATTTTGGAGCATCACACTTGAATCCAAGGAACTCCTCTTCTTCATCCAACTCAGAGTCACTCAATGAGTCTGTTGGGAAGCAAAGTTTCTTATTTAATCATTGTCATCTTTACAGTTTGACTATTGTTAATCACTGATATTACAATTTGACTATTATTATCAACGATATCACTAAAATTTAACAATTTTTTTCACAGATATCATTATAATTTCACTATAACTATCATTGATATAATAACAATTTTCCTATTATTATCACTGATATAATTATCACTGATATAACAATCTGACTATCATTATCATTGACATCATCACAATTTGACAATTATTATCATTGACATAACAATTTAACCATTATTATTGATGTTAAATTTTTACTTACTGAAAAAGCAAACACCATTTACCATGGGAAACCCCACACTAAATAGAGCCTTCCTCCAACCTCTCTTTGAAACACCTTTTAGTTGCCTTTAGGGAGGCTTCCACAAATAGCTAATCTTTCCCGTGGGGACACGCTGTTGGTGTGTGCTGGTGATGTAATAAATGTCTCATTGCCACATACAGGGTCAGGCTATGTGGCCTATGCTGCAATATTGCTCAATGCCATCCTTCTATGTTTATGGTAGGGAAAATTATAAGACGCAATCAGTGAAACAATCCCCACTGAAACTATCAATGAAATAATCCCCACTGAAACTATCAATGAAACAATTACTACACAATCCAAACAAAAAAATTTTGAGGCGCACACTGGTTAAAAGAATCATAAGTAAAAGCCTATAAATAGATTGCTACGGGTAATTCAGATTGATTAAGGCAAAATGGATAACTGCCAACTTATTAGAGAGCCACGATTGAACTAGATTGTCACATAAGATTAATTCAGGCAAACTCTATCCACAGCCATGTTTGAGTCATTTAAACCTGCATCAAGCAGAACTGAAGTTGAAGCAAAAAGGGTTAAATTTTTCCATCAAGAGGACCAGGGAGATGGAGTACGTCAACTGATCATTTCACTCGCATGAGTGCAGGAATCATAAAACGTTTGCTTAAAAGTAGGAAACTGCACACAAGCAGAGGCTGAAAGGTTTCTACTTACATTAATGTTTAGCAAATGTTATTCCTTTTGCAAAACCCAATCATACATGAACAGAGATTTGGTTTAGGGGTCAATTATGTTTTATTGATTGAATACATAAAAACTTTGTATGATTACTTAGATCATTTCTAATTTCTTGAGAAGTTTCAAGGGACATAGAACTTTCAGCTTTTGTTCAAAGTAAGTCTAGGGATTAAAAGTCAATTTCAGCCTTCCTTACCACAACAAAAATATTATATCACTCCTCCCTATGAGAGGAAGGATGAAGGCACCTTTGGGTATGAGAATTTTTAGGCCGCCTTCACACGGAGCGTTTTTTCGACGCGCATCATTAAAGACACGCGTCATTAAAGACGCCGCTACCTACACACGGGGCGTTGTTTCCCGGTTCAGTTGGCAGTGCAGCGACAGCAGTTGAGGAAGAAAGACGTGTGTATTATTTGTCGGAATGGAAATACCTGAGGAAATTACTGATGTTTTGATTGCATACTCAGCATACAGAACACTCTACAAGAGAAAGAAGAGGAGAATGTGGATACACCCATTGCTAGCTGTTAATACCAGATATTTCTCCAATTTATTAACTGAACTAAAAAATGATGAAGACAAGTTTTCCAACTATTTCCGAATGTCCAAAGATTCGTTTGATGAACTGTTGAATCACCTACAACCATCGTTGGAAAAAGAGGACACCAATATGAGACACGCAATAAAACCTGCTGAAAGACTAGGAATAACTTTAAGATAAGAAAACAAAGAATGTGTTAACCATTATCCATTTACTTTAAAAATAAAATCTAATCAAAGTACGGCAATGCATAAGTTTCTAATTTTCATTCACCCACATTACGAAAAATGCGCCGAAGCTTATATTTGACAACATCCATAAACATGGAATAGAAAATATTTAACAACAATTTGTCATAAATGTTACTCAACCAACACTTATTTACTTGAAAATAGAAATGTAATCAAATTACGGCAATGCATATGATGCATATGTTCACCACTACCGTTTCCTTGAAGAATAAAGTGTATAAGACAATTTTACACTATTAATGTTCACCGAAATCCTCAAACTAGAATAACAAAATGAAACAAAATATAGATATCACTGTTAGTTCATGACATCAAGTAATTCTGATGATTCAGAAAGAATTGAATCAAGAGGTGACGTAGGACACGGCGCCACAGTCGGAGTAGTAGCTTGCACTATTTGTGGTTGAGCAGGTTGTACAATATTGTAAGGGATCATGTCATGTGATGCATACATTGTACTGCGTCCTGAAGCAGTTGATTGACGACTTGCCATGTCACGTTCGCGTATTTTTCTCTCTTTGATTTTCCGAATCGAATACAGTAGGTCTGATACATATACAATTCATAAACTAGTTCGACAGCCATAATAAAGCCTACCTTAATCTACTGAAAAACTGGGAATATGATATGATGCAAATCTGAAACCCGATTGTTTTATAAATATAAATAAATACACTGATAATAATATTCACTTCTGTATAGTCTCTACACATGAATTTTTCAGCTTTTTGATCTATATTTCACCAAATAAAAATCAAATTAAAATGTTTTCGAACACAAAATAGTCCCATGATAATGAAAACGAGCGAGTACAAAATTACAACGCGACGCTCCGTCTGTAGGTCTCGTAGCAAATGCACACCCGCCACTTTTATTATTATATAAGAAAGTTTTAGCCTCCCTTAACCACGACAAAGATGTTCCAAGAGAGGAAAGAGGAAGGCACCATTTAGTATGGAGTTGAGGGAACGCGGAATCTATGCACGAGGTGCACAGAAACAGTAAGCCAGGAAAGAAGTTCATGAAACAAGAAAAGAGTTGAAGAATAAAGTAGTAGGTGCTGAAAAACAGGACAGCAGTGAACCGAAAAAAGATGGTCCGTAACAAAACAAAAACCTATTTTATTACAACAAAAAGGAAGCCTACCTAACCTTTAGCTCAGGCCCTCACATAGTCCCCCTGGGAGCGCCAATTCCCATAGATACAATAGTTGTATCCCCCTGAGGGGCACACCCGCCACTTACTGAGCAGTGCAAACAACGCCTGAACTTAGCAGGATGACGCCCGACGCTTCAGCGTCCCAATGACGGTCGTCTTCTTGGCGCACCGTGTGTAGGACAGCATCTGATAGCACTGTCAGTTAAAACTGACCGTCGTTTTCGACGCGCGTCGAAAAAACGCTCCGTGTGAAGGCAGCCTTAGGCAAGAGAATTAGGAATCTATGCACATGATGGGTTACCATACAACATCCCCTGTGCATAGAAACACGAAGTGTAAAAAAAGGTTTATGAAACATGAATCAAGTTAAAGAAGAAAGTCAGAGGTGCTGAAAAACAGGATGGCAGTTGACAAAAAAAAACAGGTGCATGGGAAAAAAACGTGTTTCATGTCTACAAAAAGGCCCGCAAAACTCAGCTTGGAACCTTACATATTCTCAAGGCAGTGCAAATTCGCATAGATACAATAGTTTTAAATAGGTTTAGTAATGAAATGCTACCTCCCAAGAATATTGCCTTATGAAAATCCCCCTCAGTGTGTTCATCTTCTTGAATTCAACGGGCATATTACATTGCATGCTTATACTTAACCACAAAACATTTCTTCAAGTTTATGATAAGAAAACAGAAAAATTAAGCCATGAAATTTACAATACATATGAAAAGTATTCTCAGCCATGTTTCCTGTGACATAGTCACTACACAAAAAAGGCTTCAACTGATTACTTCCAGGACAAGTAGATCATTTTATAAAAGTAGATCATTGTTGTGTATCAAAATATGTGCCATTATAATGTGGTACTGGTTTTGTGAGTAAGAGTCCGACAGCTGTTGTTACGCTCTGCCTTTAGGAGCCCGGAAGCTTTTGCCGCGTTTTTGCCTTTCGGGCACGGCTGGTTTAAGAGGAAGTCTGTAACCGACAGAGGACAGTACACTGATTCGTGCGTTTGAGAGCGTTTCCTTCTCCTACCTTGGTAGTCTAAAGCTACTAAAACTGTAGTTTGCAGCTACAGCTAAATAAACCTCATGTTGTGTTGAAAGAAACTACGCAACCATCATTAAAACAGATTTGTGACACATACACAGGAACAGTTTTCCTAAGCTGTGTTTGGCATTCTGGTGGCAGTGCAAAGCTTGTGTGCACAGATTTTATCACACACGCAGCTATTTGAATTGTTTGATAAACGCTTAGCCACATGGATGATTTTATAAGAATCGATTGATTATAGGAATGTTTTAGCCTATCTTCACCATAAAAAGATGTTCAAAGAGATGAAAGCACCATTTAGTATTGAGTTAAGTAAATGCAGAATCTATGCACAAGGTGCACAGAAACATTAAGATAAGAAAGAAGTTCATGAAACAGGAAGAAAATAGTAGGTGCTGAAAATAAGATCAGCAGCAAACTGAAAATAGATGGTACATAACAAAAAAAAAGTATTCTACCTCAACAATAAGAAAGTCTGCCTACCCTATAGCTTGGGACCTCAAATAAGCCCCATGGGATTTCATACGAACAGATTTGTGGGGCATTTATAATTGAACCGTCTCCCAATGCTGTATTCGGCATTCTGGTAGCTGGAAATTGTAATAGATTAGATAGGAATATGATAGTTTAAGCCTCCCTGACAAGATGATGTCAGGGAGGACGACAAGATGTTCAACAAGATGTAAGGAGGAAACAAAATGTTCCTAAGAGAAGAAGGAGGAAGATACCATCTAATATAGATTTGAGGGAACGCAGAATCTATGCACAAGGTACGTAGGAACGGTTGAAAAAATCCAGTAGATTAATGAAAAGGGGTTGTCAATTACGAAAATCTGTTCTGCATGTACAGTGACTTCAATTCGACGCTGCGCACACATCGGCTTTTGAAGGCACATGAACATATTTTATTGTTCTCTGAGTGAAATGTTCAGGAATGTTCTCCAAATATTCTTCAAATGTTCAGAAATGCTGAACCATTTTAGCTTAAGATAGCCTCGTTTTAAAAACAATACCACTCTTATGCGTTGTACCTTAATGATGTATACACGGTATACTTCCCCTGAGCATGCTTCCTTTCCATGGTAACGATCACTGTTTTGTATTGTTCTTATTAGACCTCCTCCCTATGCCGTGTTTGTTTGCCGGTAAGTATTCGTTTCAAAAATAATAGATTGGATTATTCACACAAATTTTAGTTTGGTCACAAGTTCTGACTTGACTGACGAGGTCGGGTTTGGGGGGACTGACGAGGTCAGGTTTGGGGGGCTGACGAGGTCAGGTTTGGGGGGACTGACGAGGTCAGATTTGGGGGGACTGACTAGGTCAGGTTTGGGGGGACTGACGAGGTCAGATTTGGGGGGACTGCCGAGGTCAGATTTGGGGGGACTGACGAGGTCAGGTCTGAGGGGACTGACGAGGTCAGGTTTGGGGGGACTGACGAGGTCAGGTTTGGGGGGACTGACGAGGTCAGGCTTGGGGGGACTGACGAGGTCAGGTTTGGGGGGACTGACGAGGTCAGATTTGGGGGGACTGACGAGGTCAGGTTTGGGGGGACAGACGAGGTCAGGTTTGGGGGGACAGACGAGGTCAGGTTCATGGTACAGACGAGGGCAGGTTTGGGGGACAGACGAGGTCAGGTTTGGGGGACAGATGAGGTCAGGTTTGGGGGAAAGACGAGGTCAAGTTTGGGGGACAAACGAGGTCAAGTTTGGGGTACAGACGAGGTCAAGTTTGGGGGACAGACGAGGTCAAGTTTGGGGTACAGACGAGGTCAGGTTGGGGGACTGACGAGGTCAGGTTTGGGGGACTGACGAGGTCAGGTTTGGGGGACTGACGAGATCAGGTTTGGGGGACTGACGAGGTCAGGTTTGGGGGACTGACGAGGTCAGGTTTGGGGGACTGACGAGGTCAGATTTGGGGGACTGACGAGGTCAGGTTTGGGGGACTGACGAGGTCAGGTTTTGGGGACTGACGAGGTCAGGTTTGGGGGACTGACGAGGTCAGGTTTGGGGGACTGACGAGGTCAGGTTTGGGGAACTGACGAGGTCAGGTTTGGGGAACTGACGAGGTCAGGTTTGGGGAACTGACGAGGTCAGGTTTGGGGAACTGACGAGGTCAGGTTTGGGGAACTGACGAGGTCAGGTTTGGGGGACTGACGAGGTCAGGTTTGGGGGACTGACGAGGTCAGGTTTGGGGGGACTGACGAGGTCAGGTTTGGAGGACTGACGAGGTCAGGTTTGGGGAACTGACGAGGTCAGGTTTGGGGGACTGACGAGGTCAGGTTTGGGGGACTGACGAGGTCAGGTTTGGGGAACTGACGAGGTCAGGTTTGGGGGACTGACGAGGTCAGGTTTGGGGGACTGACGAGGTCAGGTTTGGGGAACTGACGAGGTCAGGTTTGGGGAACTGACGAGGTCAGGTTTGGGGAACTGACGAGGTCAGGTTTGGGGGACTGACGAGGTCAGGTTTAGCTGACGAGTTATTATATTTTCATCAAGTCGTCAATTGGATAACTTATTTTTCACTGAAACTATTGTCTCCATGAACAAATGTCATATTTAAATGTTGATGCATCAGTATATTAAAGATTAGATTAGAATAGATTATTAGTTAGCCCAAGCCTTCCTATCCGCAAAAAAATGCGATTCAAAGAAAGGAAGGAAGAAGGCATCATTTCAGTATATTAAATGTCGTATTTAATACTCTGAAATTAAATGTAAAATATCCAACATTTTAAAATTAACTCTCAACAGATACAACATTCCATTTTTGCTGCTACACTGCAATTACCTCTCCTCTCATACTGTATCATCCCCTCTTTTAAACTCTATCCCTCTACTATATATGCTTTATTTTAGCTCTATTTATAACCGCTATTTTTACAATGCCGTAACCCAAACACCGTGAAGTCTCCCATGACCACAAAGCCTCCCAAACTACCCATCGCTAGATCGTTTGAAAACCTCTATTACTCTTTCAGAGTAAATGTCATTTAATCGATCCAGTTAATGTTGGGTTCTCATAATATTGGTGACAACTCTTTACTTAAATATGAGTTAACTATTGAACTCCAGTTTGACCTATTGCAGCCAACGTGTTAGCCCTACAACGCCCAAATGTGTTTGCTTTCGAACTAAATATTACGGCAATTTCTCTTGAATTATCACTCATGAGCCCCAGTGAGCTTTTCATTGAAGCATTTAGCATGTAAGAACCATGTAAGTGATTCCTTAATGTACTGTAAAAAAAGGCGGTCGATGTAGAGTTAAGGTGGAAATAAATTAAATTCAAGTAAAGAAAGAATTGCATTGATAAAGTGTGTGGTCATTAATCCTACCATTACAGCAGTCAGTCAGGTCCGTGTCAGACATTGGTTTGATGATTGATCAACCTGGACATTTGTGAGAGTCACTACCAACAGGTGGCCTGAAACGGAGCCCACCGGTGGTCACTGAGGTCATTTCCATAATGCTCCTGACCCAACAGCAGTCACAAATTTAATTTTTATCAATACCTAATGAAAACTAAATGATGGAACTATCTATTCAACCTTTGTTATTTCCAAAATTGACACTAAAATGAACTCTAATTTGAGTTCAATATTGAACTTCAGTCTAACATGCCGCAGTCAACGTGTTGAGCGTCCTCACCTATATCGTCCAGATCTTCCAACTCATCAAGGTCATCAATGTCATCAAGATCTTCAAGGCCATGAAGTTCAACATCGTCCAGGTTGTCCTTGAGTGTAGCTGCACTGGAAGACGCCGCGTCAGTTCCTCTACCGGCCACTGCAGCAACATGGGCAGAAATTAGGCATAATTACACCCAAAATTAAACAAAATTATACACACAAACGTCACAAAATGGAACGCTTACTTCAGCCTTACATTTGAAAAATGATGTAAAATCATTCAAACATCACATATAGCAAATTATCAATTAGATGAAGTAGTACATCAACTTTTGTTAAATTCTACAATATATCCACGGCGATATTGTCAAACTTTATTTCATCATGGTAAAATACAGTAAAATCTCACGTTATGTAATAAAACACACTACAAGCTACCTTTGCTTCACATACAATCAAGAAATACCAAATACGATAACATAGTAAAATGCACTATCCCGTGCTGTTATATAATGAGACACGCCACAAGTGACCTATGCTCCACGTGCATTTATTAAGAAACACTACCACACAAAGCAGCAACTCGACACACAAATGCAACGAACAAGTTCACACTCTTGAGATGTTTTCTTGTAAGAACATATACGTACAGGTAAAATCATTCAAGTTCAAATACTTTCTCCAACATTTCAACAAAATAAAAATTTTGTAAAACCCCCCTCAAGATTTTATGGGATGATAGTTTGAGCCTCCCTATCCGTAACTAAGGCGTTCCAAAAACAGGAAGGAGTACAGCACCATATGGTGTGGAGTTAAGGGAACGCGGAATCTATTTTTAAGGTGTATAGAAACAGTAAATTAAGAAAGAAGTTTATTAAACGAGATGGAAGTTTAAGAAGAAAGCACTACGTGCTGAAGAACAGGACAGCAGTCAACTGAAAAAAGATAGTTCATCACAAAACATTTTTTTTTTGTTTCAAAATAAAGACGACCTACCTAACTCCCACCTTGGATCAGTGAAATCAAAAATTAAAAAATGAAAGATGTTCGTAGATATGGTCTACATACAACTCAACTAAGGTTTAAATAATTTAAATTTACATTCATTAGATATCAATTGAATTCCGTATCCGACAAGGGATACAGAATAGTTAAGAAGAGAATTCAAGGTTGAAAGATGAAGCATACCTCACAACTCAGTTTAACCACAACAGACTTAACAGCCTATTTAAGCACACAACAGACATGAAAGCCCAGCCAAACCCACAACAGACTTCATGAAGTGCAGCAGTGACTTACCCTTCATCTCAACAGCGCAGATGCAGAAGATGCTCAGCTAAACAAGTCTAAGTACCGTCTGGAGTGGACCAGAATTGTAATACAGCAGCAATATGAACTACTCTAAACGGTTGCTCAACACTGAATATTAAATCAGTCAGTGTACCAACAATGCAAATTGAAGTATCTCTGCTCAAAGATAAAATAAGTCGTTCATCACATAAAATGTTAAGTCAAAATCAAGTCCAGAGTTTTCCCACAGACAAGACGTGAGGCGAGGTAATAATATTTCAAGTAGACTGGCTATACCCACCACCTGAACATTAAAACTTGCATGCACACGATAGATTGACAACAACATTTTTACTGCCTGTGATACAGTACAAAAAAACAGTAAACACTAACTTTTAAAAACTCAAAAATGTATGTGCTAGCCAGTAAAATGCAAGCATTAATACAAGGATCCTTTCAATTGGAGAAGACTTCATTTATCCAACAGCCTATATGGAGTACCTCGGGAGTGTATTGAGAAAGGAATTATTTATCACTCAGTCTGATTAGATTAGATGTTAGTTCAAGCCTTCCTATCTGCAACAATAAAGGCGATCCACAGAAAGGAAGGAGGAAGGCAGCATTTAGTATGGAGATGAGTATATCACTCAATACAGTGTGGAATGTTGCATAGCAGTTTGCCTGATGACGTTTGCAATAATGGAAATAATTAAATTCAACTTGGACTGACGCTGCATCGAATGAGTTCCCAATAGAAGATTACAATACAGAGCGTCCACAAAAATGTATTTTCTGACTAATATATGATGCAGGAGCAATAAAAATTTTGTTCTGATATATGGTTTCATTATCATAAATACATACATCGATCAGTGTATACATTTTGTGAACACGCTGTATATTTCCACCTCTAGATTACAACTAGCATGATAAAGCAAGGGTAAACCAAGCTATTACTTCCAGTCCAGTAGCGGAGAAGTGGCACTTCGTAGATAGACACCACAAGCAAGGTTACTGGAGATTTTTTTAGTCACTCATTTCAAAATTGCCAAACTGATTAAAGTGTGTAATTAGCTGTTAGTTTGAGTGTCCCTAACAGCAACAAAGATAGAAGCATTAATACAATTCAAAAGAGTCCCGGTCACGTTGACAGAGGAAGGTATAAATTCAGAAATGCGGAATCTATGTACACAAGGTACACAGAAACAGTGCGTGAGAAAGGAAGTTCATAAAAAAGATAGAAGTTAAAGAAAAAGTAGCAGGTGCTGACAAAAAAAGGACAGCAGCAAACCAAAAAACAAACGGTCAGTAATAGAATAAAAAATTATTTTATTTCAACAATAAGGCATTAGCTCGGGACCTTGAATTTGGCTTTATCAAAAATCTTAATTTCAATAAATAACGTTAGATCATGCCAGTAAAATCAGTCCATTTTTTGCAAACATGACAAAGCAAGAAGAATTGTGCTCATGAACATATCAATGCCAGAAACTGTCAAATAAATAATAATTTCATAAAAGAAGCAAATGTAAACTCACAAATTAGGACTTTATATATGAATTTCCAACTGCAATAATATTCACAGATACAATCAATAATGACTGAACATTAGTATAAATAACAAGGAAATTAGCAAACATGCACACTTTCAAACTTAACAAAGGGCATTTACACCTTGCAACATACCACACAACGAAATTACATCTCTACAAACACCACACAAGGTGTACATTCCTATTAATATTAAAAGACAATTACTTTAAACACTGCATAAGACAATAACTCTCCCTAAATACCTAATTCATTCGTATTATCAAAACAGACAAACAGAATGGGCTCCATAAACCAAAATTTTCAAGATTTCGACACATTACTGCGTGTTTGAGAATACCCGTTAAAATGGCGGCGTGCTTTACACATAGACAGAAAAATATAATAAGCTCCATAACACTACATTATCATACAAGTGTTCAGCAAGCGGCCACAGTCGCACTTCCCTTTAGCGTACTTAAAATTTCAATGGCATTCAAAATGAAATGTTTCTTCCGATTAATCAAGCCTGATACATTTCATCTTGTACATTTTTTATTAAATGTCTTATAACCAACACCAGGACGCCATGAAGGTTACCCCCGGTCAAGCCGGTACCCATTTCTGACAGCTAGGGAGAGTGGGGAATTGTGGCCGAGTGCTCCTTTCTCTCAACGGGAAGAAAAAGCGGGCGGCACTGCCGAGATTCGAACCGCGTGAAGGGCGCGCGCTCCAACAACTCGGCCACGGTGACAATGCGCATGTGAAACCGCCGTTGTTTTTTTCCCAATGTCATACCTGCAAGTTGAGTGCTAATTGAAGCTCTTCTGAGACGCGCGCGAAAACGAAACTTAATTAGAACTTTAGATTCTCCCAATTTGTGTTACGGCACCAGGAGCTGTTTTGAGTCGCTGTATAACAGAAAAAACACAGCTTGCACTTTGAATACTCTTCTGTGCTGTGGGAACTGGATTTTATTAAGGTGTCCTACTCTGAGTACTTGCACATCAAGGACTTTTCTGTTCAGTGTTTTCATAGCTAGTAATACATGACGCGGCAATGGTGAGGGGAAACGTGGTCAGAACTGTCGACACACACCCATATCGTGCTTGGTAACTCGGTGACAGTTGATCACCCTACAACGAGCAGTTGAATCCTCGATTAAATGTTCCCCAGGTTATGTTAGATCACCAGGTAAAATATTGTGACACATTGACGGGCAAAGGAGGCCTTACACAAATCGCTCGTCTAGGTTGCGCTGGATCACCGATTAACACGTTCACTGCCAAGGCCGCCCTTGAAAGGCAGGAAGGTTATAAGTAGCCGAGTTAAAACAACAACTTCAATGCTCGAAAAATATTGCTTTTCAAAGAAATGTGAAAACGTAATATTTTGAAAAAGATGCTAAAATAGTTGAAATACTGTTCATTCACACTGATACACCTTGCTCCCCAGGTTGTGTTTGGCCAATAAATTGAGGCAAATTTTCCAGCAAAGGACACCATGCTCCCCCAGATTGTGCATGGCCACTAAATTAAGGCCCATTTACCGGCAAAAAGGCCACTACAGCTAGCTTTCTCGCAAGTCGTTACTGTAAAATAAAAGTTTAGAACTTGAAACTAAGTTCACAGTTTACCTCAGAATTGATGTGAGGGAAGAGAGCTTATATCCATCACTGGAAACGGTTGTGCTTAGTCACCACGGGGCTAATTTAAAGCATGTTTACCCCTAAAGGCCTTACAAACCTTCTTACACTTCTTGCACTCACCAATGCCGTATTTTGACCCCTCATAAGGCTTGATCTGCGTAAATCTGTTGAGGTTTCGGTCCTATCGGCTTTGCTTGCGGGAACCGGGATAATAGAACACCAACGATTTTAATATATATATCAAAAAATAATAAAACATAATGCACTCGAAATTCATAATAGCAGGTAGGTAACAAGAATGCCCATTAAAAATTTAAATTAGAAATGATACAAGACACAATGAAAGTCCTAACAACTAAAGTCCGCCAGCCAAAGTTAGGCGCCTACAACTACTCTACCGGTACCTCTGCCCGCCTCGACAGCATCCAGTTTTACAATTAATAAATAGTGGAACGACGTTGCAGCAAGACTTCAACGCAGCAGAGGTAACAAGACGTCAACGCAGCAGAGGTAACAAGACGTCAACGCAGCAGAGGTAACAAGACGTCAACGCAGCAGAGGTAACAAGACGTCAACGCAGCAGAGGTAACAAGACGTCAACGCAGCAGAGGTAACAAGACGTCAACGCAGCAGAGGTAACAAGACGTCAACGCAGCAGAGGTAACAAGACGTCAACGCAGCAGAGGTAACAAGGCTCCAACGTAGAGGTAACAAGGCTAACACGAGCTAGCGTATGTGGCTTATGCAGGTGGCTTATGCAGGTGGCTTATTGGAGGCGACTTATGTAGGTGGCTTATGCAGGTGGCTTTTGGCTGGGCAGTGCTTAGAGTGTCCCAAACTGGGGGATCTGGCGACCTCACTGTTCAGAATAAGCATGACCGAAATTATTACATGCAATAATAATCTATAACACAAGTTCCTTATAACACATATGACAAGAATCCGCAAAACCTAACAAAATCTACATTAACACGCACCCGTCCACACTCATCCAGTCTAGCACGGCGACTGACCGTCTGCATGCGATCGCGCGTGAGCTAAGGGATTCTAATGTCGTATTCCCTGACACGCGCCCATCTTACTTAAATTGTCTTTGCCATCGGGTCAAGTATGTAGTACGTCATTCAACCGTAAAAGAGCGAAAATTCCACCATAAATACAGCATGTTTACTCGTGCAATGTTTCGTCTTCGCCTGCAGCCACCACTTCTGTTTTACAAAAGAAAAAATTTACACCATCACTCTTTCCAACCAAAAACAAAAATAAAAGAATTTTATTGTGCCTTGCAACATGGCTCTGCAAGCAACAGATTGTATTAGGGTTTTAAATTAGTATAAATCTCCTCAATCCCACCAAGAGGAAGTCAAATTTTTGGGACAGGATACAAATTGAAGAAGATAGCAATAGGTGCTGAGTTCATATAATGCAACCAGAGGATGAAATTCTTATACCTTTAAGTGGGTACAACGGTTAAAGAGAACAATTTCCTTGTACCTATATTGCTGAACTGTCAACAAAAGGTAACTTGTTTAAATCATTCAGGTGAGGAAGCAAGTCATGCGTGATCTTCACAAAACGCATAACAGTCAACAAGCAACTAACTATACATGGGACGTTCATGGAGGTAGCATTTGATATATACTTGAAGAAAAACGAGTTCGAACCTCCTTAGGTCACATGATCTATTTTTTTTATCAACATAAGCCCTAGAGAGACTAACCTTATTAATGATACATAAATGATTAGTTAACATGTGGGGGTACAATAATATTTCAAACCAAACCTTACACCCCAACCTGTTCATTAAAATAACAAAGCTCATAAAAGTCAACCAGTTTCAGTTATTTGGAAAAGTTATTATGCCATGCAATAAGCCATGTCCACACGTATGGATGAAACCGACAGTTATTTGAGTTTAAAATTCAGTTGGGGTCATTTTGACAGTGCATCCACAGGTCAATGGTCCCCAATAATGAGCCCGTTCAGACTCTTCCAGCAATGCGTGACATGCTCCACATAAAATCACTCAACAACCGAGAGATACATTATGCATCACTCTGAAAACTTCCTCAATGAATTAGAAAAAAATGAACAACTTTTTGAAAGAGACCAATATCATGAACTATTAATTTTGCAGGCTTACAGGTCATCATTCACACCTGGCTTTCACTGAGAACAAAAGATAAAATTGCTTGTATTAATAGCATAGTCCACAATCCAGCACCCTGTTTTTCAAAAGGAAAAACTTTCAATTTCCCCCACAGCATGGTGGATGCAAATAACTTCAAACATCCATTTTACCAGGGTCATATCCAACAAATTAGCTTACTAGTAACCTGACCAAACAGTGGCCTTCCATGCCACACAAATATGTGGCATGAACCAGTATTGTAACATATCTAATACTCTATATCAAGATCTCATATCAGGTCAGGTAATGGTTTAGTATCTAGTACTCCGTATCAAGTTCTCATGTCAGGTCAGGTAATGATTTAGTATCTAGTACTTCATAGCAAGTTCTCATATCTGGACAGGTAATGGTAGCGTAGCTGAAACCCATTTACATCCTTACATCAGGTAGGTCATGTAATGGTTAGATTATAATAGTTTCCTTAATGCTATATCTTAAAAATAATCTCTTGCAGTAACACTGGACTTGTAGGGCATAATTTGATGTCAAGGGTTGGATTAAGCATTTAAGGCAGCCATACCTTCATGTTCAAGCAGCTCATCAGAACAGAAGCAGCTGTACCATTAGAGCTCAGCTCCCAACACAGACGCACCTAGTAACACAGATTAGATGTCAGTTGGTACCATTTAGTATGTAGTCAAAAGAATGCAGCATCTGTGCATAAGGGCATAGCAACAGTCAGATAAGAAGGAAGTTTATGAAACAAGATAAAAGCTGAAAAAGAGAGTAATAGGTGCTGAAAAATCACAATAGAAGTGAACCATAAAAAGGTCCATAACAAAACAAAAACCTATTTTACTTCAACAAAAGGGTAGCCTACCTGACCTTTAGCTTAGGACCTCATACAATTGCCCCTGAACTTTTTAACACACCTTACCCCTCATGTCTAATCCCACTCTGCAAAATGTTTTAAATCAATACACACAGTAATATGGAGACAAAAATTTCCCTTAAGAAAAAAATCTGACAACATGGAGCAGCAAAAAAAATTTGAATACTCAAGCAAAATTCTTGACATGATTTTAAAGAGGCACTTCAGTAGGAAACAGGTAATTCTAAAGCAAAACATAATTATGAATATAAAAATGTAAACAAAGCTCACTGCTGGTCCCCTGAATCTCCTGAACTTGAACTCCAGCTGCAGTAGCATCGACTGCTCCATCACGCAGTGCACCAGGCTCCACAGCCTGGCAACTCAGTGACCATCACAAGATGTTGTCAGTACCCTGAAAACCAGGGAAAGAATTAGTTCAATGAGGTTATCACTGCCAAAGTGGTAATAAATGCAAAATAGCTTCCCAAAACTAGAAGTAATTAATGATACAAGGTAATGCCTAAGAAAAGAACACAAATAAACTGAGAATGCAGTTAGTTGAATGAGATAATGACTGCCAAAGAGCCCACAGAAAACTAAAAGCAATTAATTGTACACCAAATAGCCCACAACAACCAAGAAGTAATTAAATGTATGAGGTAATGACTGCCAACCAGCACACAAAAATCAGGAAGCAGTAATGTTGAATGCACCTCTCGGTTTTCAATCTCTTTGTAAAACTTTGCACACTCACAATTCATCACAAAACCAACAAAAACCATTTGGCCATTCAGTGTAGAATAAAACCTTTACAATAAATCAAGGACTTGGGAGGTGATAGATGCAAGGCCTAAAAACTGAAGTTCAACATTCAACTCGAATTTAATGTCAATTGTAGTCAGCAATGTTGAAAATAGCAGACTTGAACTGGAATGCGTTTTCATCTAGCGTTGATCAAGTATTTATAAAAATTGAGTTTGCGACTACTGGTTGACCACCAGCATTATGAAAATCCCTCAGTGTACTAGCGGCAGTGCGCGTTGTAGTCAAAGAGTTATTAATGACAGCATTAAACTATTTTCAGTGCATACTTTGACACAATCACAACGTTTCTGTGGTTGTAAATGGTTTGTTTGGCTAGATTTCAAGTAGAACAGCAAAATTAACTGGACTCCTCAATTATCATACATTTTTTACCTTCCTGAGAACTATGAAAAAATTAATTTCTAAATAATATTTCACTTGTGGAGTTATTTTTCAATAGGGTAGCAAATCAGATGAAATTTGCACTTAAATCAGTACTTGAATGAGCAATTTAGCTATTGGTGCGCAAGCAGCCCAAAACGGGAAGAAACTGTCAAGTAAGTGATAGAAAAACCTGCAGGAAATATTCAAGCCAAGTTAGGCACCAAACTCTGCCAATAAGCCTTTTTACTTTAAAGTGTTCACTATGATTGTGCAGTTGCTATGGCCAGTTTGGTTAGGTTAAAAGCAATTGTATTGAAAAATCAGCTTTAATGCTCTAATACAGTTTAACCTTGCTAAAAGTGTAAAGAATTTGATTGAACTCTAATATGTTCTCTTATTAGTGATGTACCGATGTATCGGTATCGGTATCGGCAGTATCGGCCATTTTTAGTGGTATCGGTATCGGCAAAATCCGGCCGATACTTTACCGATACTTTCCAAAAATATGTATTTTATCATTCAAATGAAGGTCATAAATCATGAAAGTTAAAGTATTCAACCTAATAATACCCGTTGTGTGTTTATTTATATATTTATTTGGTGTCCGCGTTGTGTGAGTTTGCGGTATCATGGATACCGAATTCCTCAGTGTAACATTAAAAGATGGCGTTTCCATGCATTTAAATATTTGACATTTTATCAGGATAGGTTTTGTTAGGATAGGATAGGTTAGCTTAGATTAGGGTAGGCTAGGTTAGCACAGGTTAGGTAATACTGTCAGAATTTTTTATCGGGTCCGCCTAGCTTAACGATGACATTGTCCATGGAATCTCCGCGGGTCCTGCTACCATCTAATAATACCCTTGGTTTATTTGGAGTCCGCTTCTTCCATTTTCTTTGTCCCGCTCATGAGGAGAGTTATAGTGACCGTATCTGTGATACGAGTTTCACCAGTGCGTAAGAACAAGAATATTTTTCATCACGAGCGCTGTTAGGATGGATACATTCGTTGGGCATCACATTTGGAAAATTTGTTCAAGAAAGTTAGTGAGTCCCGTAATTTTTGACGGGCTGTGCGTACTTGTAATTAAATAAAGAACCTATTCATGCCTAGTAAATTAGATAGCTAACTGTTGAATTATAGCGTTCAATCAGGCCCGCTAACTGAATTCACTACTTTGAATTCCCGATGAGTCACGGTCATAAAAACCTTCATAGCTTCGCTAATTTTTCTTCTAATTCTTGAACACTGTCTGTATATCAGTGTAATTAGTTGCTTGTCTAATACTTAATACTAAAAGTTTACAATACTATGTAAAATGAATAGTTAAACCCTGTAGCTACATATAATTTTTATACTTTTACGACTAAACCTTTATAGTTAGACTTAATGTCCATATCTTAAAGTATGTGACAGGCTAACAAAAACCAAACCAATTTAATAAAGTTGAAGGTGCATTTGAAAGTTTTTGTGAATTTAATGTAGAAATTGCCGAAAATTCTATTTCACATTAGCTTGTAAATCGCTAAATATTACGAAGCTAAAAATTTATTTTAACTTAGCATGCATATCACCGTTCTTTACAAATCTTGCATTTTTCTTCTATGTTAAGATGTTTGAACAATTCACGAACAATCTTATAGTTCAATACATCTGAACGGGTCAGTTGATTGCTTTCATCGCAACTTGATGAATTTAAAAACGAGGAAAATTCCAATGAACTTAATCATATTTACTAGGAATACGTTTCGGAGTCCAGCTCCATCATCAGTTCGTAAAATTAAAATTCATTTCGACTACAATAAAAGAAAAAATAAAATGTTGGATACAGTCATTAAAGAAAATCACGAAAACAAAAAAAATCAAAACATGTCCCAGAGAAAGTAAAATTGACATGATCTACTTTCAATTTACGATGGGTAGGAACTGTCAGAATTGTTGAGGGCCAGTTTTCGTTTGAAAATATGTAGCGACTCTGAAATTCTGAGGTCACATGTAGTTGAAGCCGAATCTAAGATTTTGAAGTCCGCAGAGGATATCGGTTCGTTGCATTTTACTGCGTGATTACGTACGAATTGTGCGAATTCATTCCCCGTGCGGAAGCTCCAACCCCGATGTTCGGCCATTCTGATATAAAAATTTTGTGCCGTAATGCCGTCGTACGATGATATGCACTGCACACAACTGTAAGAATAAATCAGAAAGGCTCTTTCTCCATCAAAAGCGTATCCTTGTACCGGAATTGTATAATTTTATGGTTGCTTCATTTTTCCAGTACATGGATACGCTTCCGATGGAGATGCGAACCTCGATCTCCGATTTAATTTTAACAGTTATACAGTTGTGTGCAGTGCACATCATCGTACGTCGGCATGACGTCACGAAATTTTTATAACAGAATGGTCGAACGTTGGGGTCGAAGCTTCCGCGCGGGGAACTAATTAGCTTACTCCTCACACTCCGCAGTACGTAATCACGCAGTAAAATGCAACTAAATCTTAGATTCGGCTTCAACTACATGTGACCTCAGAATTTTAGAGTCGCTACATATTTTCAAACGAAAACCGGCCCTCAACAATTCTGATAGTTCCTACCCATTACAAATTGTAACTAAATAGTAATCGTGTCGATTTTAGTTTTTCTTGGACATGTTTTAATTTTATTTTTATTTTCTTGATTTCCTTTAATGACTGTATCCAACATTTTGCTTTATCTTTTATTGCAGACATAATGATTTGTAAATTTACGAACTGTTGATGGATCTGGACTCCGAAACGTATTACTAATAAATATGATCAAGTTCCTTGAAATTGTTGTTTTTAAATTCTTCATCTTATAGATGGTTGCGTGTTTGCGGATATTTTCGGTTTCGGGGCTTACCGAATTTTAATATTTTCTTTCGCCAAAGTATGTACTCGTATTTGGTGTGAATAACACGAAAATGACAATCCTTTTTTGGAGAAACTATTGTTTTGGTCCACTTTTGGAGCCAGTTGCTATTATAGCTAGTCTACATTACGTTGCAATACGATTAGAAACACATATCTATTGAATGGATTTCATTTTGTTATTTTTCTCAACAATATAGTTAACATAGCAAGAGCATTTTATTTTTCACAATCGGAAACTTTTTTGTCAATATTTTTGTATTATTAGATATATAAGGAAATAATTTTATTATTACTCCCATGTAGGAGTTATAATGTTTTTTTTAATACAAGTGTGCACGGCCCGCCAAAAATGGGATTCAATACTTTTCATGAACGAATTTTTAAGATGTAGATGATAAACAAATACAGTATATCCATCCTAACAGTACCTGTGATGAAAAATATTTTTCGCACCGTTGAAACTCGTATCACAGATACGGCCATTACAACTATCCTTATGAGCGTGAGTGACAGAGAAATGGAAGAAACAGACACCAAACAAATAAACCAAAGGCAAGGGTATTATTAGGTAGCAGAATAACCCATGGAAATGCCGAGGACAATGTCATCGTTAAGCTAGATGGACCCATGGAAAAATTCCGTCAACATTATCTAACTTATGCTATCCTAATTCTATGTCGTGACTCGCACCGCCGCAAAGCACGTTCACGACGCGAAGGCCTAGCGATCGTCATTACATGGTAGCAACTGCTGTTCTTGTAGACCCTACACCACTAATGCGTTTTCCACTGTTGCCAATACGTAGAACGGAAAGTCGGGTAGGTTTAAAATGTTTATGCCGAACACATATGCACAAGAACACACAAAGCTCTCTTGACTCGGAGTTCTCCTCTGGTGACAAATCACCATTACTCAAAAATGATTACTTTGGGCACAGCTATTCACCAAATTAATATATTTAATTTAATGTCTTTTAATTATTCAAAATGGCCTGAAAGCTGCACAAAAGTGACATGGTTAGGAAAATGCGCAAATTACGGCAATCACAACAACCTATCCAATACTACTAATCTATCCTGATAAAATTTCAAACATCATTGCATGTACAGACGATCTTTCAATGTTACACTGAGGAATTCGGTCTCCGTGATACCGCAAACTCAGACATCCCATGTTTCTTAAGTAGCGGACACCGAACTAATACATAAACTAACATACAACGGATATTATTAGGTTAGATGGTTGTAAAAGTATCGGTATTAGTATCGGTCAAAGTATCGGTATTTTCAAGTATCGGAGTATCGGTATCGGCCAAAAAATGGGTATCGGTATCGGCCAAAAAAATGGTATCGGTACATCACTATACCTTATGCTCTAAAATTTATTTTATTTTGTAAAAGGTAGTAAAATAGTGTTAATATATTCCAATATATTAATGAATAATTTACCTAGTGGTACACACATGTACCAATACGTGGTGAACATGATAACTTGCTCACTAGTGCAGGTACACACTGAATTCATTGAAGTTCACAAAGGAAGCCTGAGAAAACCCCAGGCAAGCATGGTTTAGGAGAGAGCTTCTACATTATCCCAACAATCTCAATTTTTTGGGGTCCTAAAGGAAACAATATTACAGTAACTTCTTATCACAAATAAAACCCAGTAAACATGAACTTTTCATCAAAGTATTCAGTATCAAGAGCATATCCCAAAATCCAGCACCCTGTTCTTCAAAAGAAAATATTTCCAATTCCTGCACACCGCATGGTGGATGTATAGTACAGTGAGAAATTTCTTAGCATCCTCCAGAACAGACAGTGGCTAATACGGGGTTATATGCCCAAGAGCTTGGAATCAACTCATTTAAAACAGAGCTAATCTAGCATCAGTCAAATCAAAGGGATAAATAAACTTAAATCAATTCGTGAGAACTTTTTCTCTTGGTATGCCGTTCTCAGGGTGGGTAGTAAGTAGACGAGTAGAGTTTCAGCGTGTACTTGACGTAGAGACAGGAACACCAAATGCGCCCCAAGGGGGCTCCGCACTACCTTATATAACCAATAATTGCTTAGGTCAGCATGCGCACTGCGGTGGTATCCGTACAGGGCGTCGACCTGAATACGTACGTACAGATGCACAGAGAGTACGCACTTGTAACGGCATACACCTCCCCCCTTGCCCTGGTTATTTACCAATATAAGAATCAATCAATTTAAGTTTTAAGAATCGTAACTTACAATTTCAACACAGGCAGCTAAAAACATCCTAGGTAAAATATCTCCAATTGAAAAGTACTGTGTAATAAAACAACTATCATTTTAGGAAAAGAAACAACGCATCGAATTAAAATTGACTGGACATTGTAAAATGAAATCATTCACACCCCCACCACCAAGAAAATCGGAAGAGCCGCTGCTCAAATTCACATTCTGAACGCAATAATCCTAAGTTAATAACAGAATACACGTCCCGAAACACAGTCGTGAATAACGCAACACAAAAAAATCCGTTAACTAAAAACCATAAACGGCATCCAAAAACGGTAATAGAAAACTCCACGGTCTTCGGAACCAGGATTCAACTAACTTTTCAGTGTAGGAACACGTCAGCAACATATCGAAAATAAATGCTAAAAAAATAATTGTTGAACATGAAAAAATAAACCGTCCCAGAAATATTCGTTAAGGATTAAGGCAAACAGGCAATATTTATTCAAAAAAATTTTCGTTTCGTACGCAGAAGAAGGAACTAAACCACTGGGAATCGTTACACATAAAAATTATACGCCGCATGAATATGCTACGGACAACTTCGTTGACAACCACAGAGTATGGTTATTATGAAAACAATATCACTTGTAAAAAAAATTTTACATATATACGCGCATGAAAATGTTTATCGAAACTGCTATCAATTTAAATCATCAACATCATCGTAGAAAGAAATCCGATTCAATCGAAATTGAAAGAATGCATACTGTATATTTGAACAGTCGTCTATTCCCGAACGTCAATCCGAACAAGAGAAAAATTGGTACCAAACTCATCAAGAAGAAAAATAACTGAGTATCTGAGTAACCGCTTCAATTGTAATTCGACTTAGGTACGCAAAGTGAAGTTTAGCAATTAACCCTCACCAACAAAAAGGAAAGTGAAAACTGCATTTGAAGAACATATTTCGAAAGCCAAATGAGTTATCGGGTATGAAAACAATAACAAGAAAAATTTCTAAACAGAAAAACATCCTTTCCAAAATCAAAACACGTCTTCCAAAGTTGATCAACAACGCAAGATGATACTATCAGCGTACCACCAAAAGGATAATACTACCGGAAATGTAGAACGTAAGAAAAAAATAACATGTATTAACGAACAGCCTCATCATCAAATCATGTAGGCATCATCGTAAACAAAATTAAGGAAATTCGTAAAAAAAAAATATCTGATTTCCCCAAAAATCGAAAACAAAGGTGCACACATTACGCATGAAGATAATGAAAAATATTTTCTTTTTGTAAACAACGCAAGAATATACGTATTTTAGTTTCATCAACAGTCGCCATGAAGTTGCAATTTCCGTAAACATTGTTGCACTCTATACAGGTCAATTGCTAAACATAAAGAAAACGAAAATGGAAAGTCGCATCGTTGAAACAACAACCAAATTATAATCACTCAAACATAAGTAAGAAATAATGCAATTTAGAACAATACATTCGTTAAGGATAATAAGAAATACGCATAAGTGAATTACAACGCATTGCCACTGAAAATTTGTTGACACAATTTATCGCATGAAATTATCTACTGTAATCGGAAACCAATTTATACATTTTCGTGTACGTGAATATGATATCATTTTCGAGCATCATCGCTAAAATTCGAAGGGTATAAGAAAACCTTATAACTAATTCCTGAGGTATATGTTAAATCTAAATAACACTATGTCCGTTTATAATGCATGAGGAAAAATAGTGTCGCTAAACGACGCGCGAGTGTAACAACCTCACCGTTTCAAAAACATTCCACGCCGTCGCCTACACCTCGTTCGTCGCCTGTGGGTTACGTAACTGCGGCTCGGCAGTGCTTGACCTGAGCAGCTGACGTCGAAGCAACGCGTCCTCAGAACGGAACCTGTCTGCTAGCAAATTCAGTTCACGACGAAAGTAAAAGAGACAGACTCCTATCGCCAAGGTCGCTGGGAAAAGGAAAAGGAATCCTAAATCAGTAACGCGATCCGGTAGGATGTCGACTAAAGCGTTCGCCGCAATCCAGTCCTTGGAAACACGTCCCTGGTGGTGCTCTAACGCATTGGTTAGAGCCTCCACCGAGACATGCGTAAGTCTGTTCCCCATCTTGAAGGTCAGGTGGCGATGCGTGCGCAGTCTGAAATCGGAAACAAATACAGATCAAATTAGCATGGCCACACAATTTAAAAAAATGTAATCAGGTATTTTTACGTCAATTTAATGAAAGGAACCAATGGTGACAGCTGGTGACAGCTGCAATGCAAAGAACAAACAGCATATCTGCACGCAGCAGATCCCATACGGTTTCGACAGCTGCACACCTAATTGCAAAACAAATCGGGCGACGGCGCTCCAAAACAACTCGGGAGCCAGCCTTCGCTCCCACAGCAATGAGGGGCCGCGTTTGTAAACACTGGAGGTTATTGAATCGTGCAAGGCTCTCGGGCAGATGTAAACCTTGGTGGTAAAATTAAATGTGTACATACTCAATCACGCACGTAAAAACTACGGTACACCAAAAACGAAACGAAAATATAAGGTAAATACATAAGGTTATATAAGGAAAGTTCCAATTAAAATATACGTAAAATTAACATCGAAGCAAGAATCACACAATAGTATTATGTGGACATAGTAACATCGTCAGTCGTAAGTCGCATAGTTTTCAGTCAACACTTTTTACGTAAAGGTAGTACATGATTTTTATTACTCCTAAATGTTTTATTACCAATTTTGATTTCCACGTAATTTCGGTTAATTTTTGTGATAATTCCCAGCCCATTCCAGGCAAGATCTAGTTTGTTTTTTCGCATGTGATTGCGCAACAATACACGGTCACCGAGGTCAAAATTTTTATTTTTACGTCGAAGGTTGTGATACATGGTTCTTTCACTGGTGTTATTTATTATTGTAGCTCTAACGTTTTCAACGATGCGGGCAGCTTCTTGAGCTCGAATTCTTATTATATCCACGTTCGTGTCGTGACTGTAATTTGGTTCGAAAGTTATGGCGCTAAAGCTCGGACACGTATCGCGATTGAAAACAATGAACGAGGGTGTATCCCCCAATGTGGTATTTAAACTATTGTTTATCGCGTTCTCTGTGCTGTTGAGACACTGATCCCATTCGGTATGCGCTAAAGAGTTAATATATAATTTCAATAAATTCGTAATTTTGCGATTATTTCGTTCAACAATAGCGTTACTGTGAGGACTCCAAGGGAGGACCTCTTTTTTCGCAATACAATGAATTTGAGAGAATTTTTTAACTGCCGCAGATTTAAATTCAAGAGCTTGGTCACTTAGAAGTGTTTTAGGATAGCCAAAGGTTGAGAAGCAGCTGTCAAGACAAGAAACAACTGTATCTGCTAATCGATCTGCTGTCGCGTAAAGCTTACAGTAACGCGAGAATAAGTCAATGATAATTAAAATATATTTATTCTGCTGATCTGTGACAGGTAGAGGACCAAGAAAGTCCATTGATACCACCTCGAACGGTTCTTTAGCGATGGGAGCGTCTAATATTTTAATAGGTACAGTACTGCTGGCTTTAAGAATTTTACATACATCACACATTTTGACAAATTTACGTATGATACTCTTCTCTAATAAATGAAAATAACGCAACTTAAATTTAAACAACGTATGCGTGGCATCAGTATGATATAAGGAATGTATACTGAGCACCGCCTTGTTCATTAGCGATGTCGGTACAACCGAAGTGAGAATAGTACTTTCCCTAGAGTCTATTTGTCGTCGTCTATAAAGTATGTCGTTCAGAATTAAGTATTTTTGTAAGTCAGGGATCGTAGATTGTCTACTAGATAGTAATGCGTCTTTAACCTCAGAACAGAATGGGTCTAGTTGTTGCTCATTTCGAAATTCGTCTAAAGTCCATGATACGTCTTTTAACTTAGGTACGTAGTCGGACAGTCGGGGTTTTTCAGTCGCCTCTGGCGCCACTTGATTAGAGGGCGTCGCGTCTGTTTCGTCTACGTCGGCGGTCAGTGCACCACGGCGTGTAGTTACTGCGAAGACGTCAACCTCATCGAACTCTGAGCATTCTTCAA
This sequence comes from Morinoia aosen, assembly GCA_030386875.1. Lineage (NCBI taxonomy): Eukaryota > Metazoa > Arthropoda > Malacostraca > Amphipoda > Talitridae > Morinoia > Morinoia aosen. The sequence goes on from CM059564.1 coordinate 79,256,962, forward strand.
GATCAGAAATAGTTAAATGCTCGGGTAACCTACTTAGGCAATCTGCAATTAGATTCTGTTTCCCGGGGAAATATTTTACTACGGGTTCGAAGGATTGAACTGTTAGACACCATCTAGACATAGCCGAATCGTCAGGAAGCTTTTTGAAAAACAAGGGCTGTAAAGGTTTGTGATCAGTGTAGAGATAGATCGGATATCCAAGAATGAGATATTTAAATGCTTTCAGCGCGCTTACAATGGCGAAGAACTCTTTTTTCGTCGTTGAATAGCGCTTTTGTGTTGAGTTTAGACTTTTACTGTAGTAAGCAATAGCCTTCATAGATTTATTTGAGTCATTATCGTGTTGCAAAAGTACCGCACCGATACCAAAATTAGATGCATCAGTAAATACATGGAAGGGCTTACTGAAATCAGGATGCCGTAAAACGGTATCTGATGTTAAAACAGATTTTATTTTCTCAAAAGCTTTCTGACATTCAGGCGTCCAGATAAATTCAACGTTTTTTCGTAATAACTGATAAAGTGGATATGAAATTGAACCAAACATTGGGATATGCGTCCTAAAGTAGTTTGCTACACCTAAAAAACTTTGCAATTCCTTCACATTTCTTGGAATCGGAAATTTTTGAAGCTTCTCTGATTCTTTGCATCGAATTCCGTCTGCCGACACGATGTGTCCAAGATATTCAATTGAGCTTTTTAGGAAATGACATTTTTCAAGTTTAAGTGATAAATTTCCACCACGTAGCTTCTCAAAAACACTCTGTAAATCTTTCAGATGTTGGTTCATGGATTTGGAAAATACTAGTATATCATCAAGGAACACAAAACATAATTTACCGATGATATTTGTAAGAACAGAAGAAATGATTCTTTGGAAAACTGATGGACTCGAGGATAACCCGAATGGCAACCTCTTGAACTGAAATTTCTCGTAACCGATACTGAACGCGGTGAATTTACGGCATTTTTCTTCCAACTCGACCTGATGAAAGGCAGAGCGGAGGTCGAGACTTGAAAAAATGCTATTACCACCTAGCGAGTAAAGTACTTCGTCTATGCGTGGGATGGGGTAACATTCCTTGATAATTATTTTATTGAGTTCGCGGAAATCAATCACGGGACGTATCTCGCCCGACTTCTTTTTAACAACAATTAAAGGAAAATTGTATTCAGAGCTCGATGGTTCAATTATTCCTTGATTCAACATCTGTTTATTGGCTTGCAACAATTCGTTTTGATACTTATGTGGAATTCGATATGGAGGGATGTTAAGTACTGGAGCATCAGGTTTTAATTCAATAGCATGTCGCATGACATTCGTGACTGCAATATTTTCGCCTTCGAGAGTAATTACGTCTCTAAAATCGTTTAATAAATTTATCAGTAATGGCTTAGCATCATCATTTTCACAATTTACATCGTCACACGTCAGAGGACGTCTCTCGTTACTACCCCCTTCTGGGACAACATCTTTGTGTGCATTAATTCCTACTTCATCAACACGATTATCGTTACCACAATGCCTCGTTTCTACAGATACTACCCCAACGTCTTTACCAGAGATGGCATTGAAACTTCCACCATTAACACTGTCGACTTCGGGTAGATCCGCATTATCGTGGGCATCGCACAAATTTGCATCCCGCACAGCTTCGTGCACGGTAGACATGTAAATCTCGTGTTCAATATCCATGTCGTCAAATTCTTCAATCGTACTTAACATCGTATTGTCGCTTATATATACCACGTCCTCCGAGACGTTCAAAAGCAGTACAGGGACAAAACCATTTGACTTGATATCCACAACTGATTCGGCGACATAAATACCATTCGCGAGAATTGTTTTATTCATAATATACTTTCCGGGCTTAGCCTTTTTGACATACCCATTAATAACACGTAAACAATTCCTTGGCATTTCCACTGCTCCACAATGAACAACTATTTCTCGTTTTTTACTATATTTTAAACCTCTCGCATGTTCCTTAGTTTCTCTTATTTTCTTCGCATGCTGTTTATTTTTTACTTTCCCATTATTTTCTCGCCCTGCCGTTGGGCCTGGGGTACCCCTCTCTTCTGCAGTATTTATCTCTAGGCCATTTTTATCGCCACTTTCTTGGCTCGCAATTTTTGATTCTCTCTGCTTCAGCAGATATTTCCATATTTTCCTCCTATTCGCAAGCATGTCAGCCATTAGACATTCTGGATTACTTATGGTATTGAAAAATATATCCTTCCTACTTTGCTCGTGCAATTCCTGCACATCATGAAACGGTACTTTAACTTCGTCAAGAACTATAAAACCTTCTTTAAAATTTAGCACGGCGTCCTGCAAAATATCTCTGCCAAGGATTACGTCATATCGAAATTCGCTATTCTTCAGCAGCAAAGCGCTAGTTTGAATTTCTTTATTATTAGGCAGGGTAATGCAAAGATCAACCTCTCCTGTCACTTGGCTTTTTGAATTTATACCTCTGATACTCAGAGCACTGGGCTTAATTTGCTCATTAAGACCCTTGAAATTACGATAACTCACTAAACATCTGTCGCTACCACTATCTATGAGAGCGCTCATCAACTTTGTATCATGACGTAGAATAATTGTAGGCTTCTTAGAACGCCGTAATGAAAATAAACCATCGCTTTCTTTCCTTAAGCGACCTTCTTTCATTATCGTCGCTGACAAACAAACTTCTACAGGTAGTTCAGAATTTGTACCTACATCAAGTTCTTGTTCACCTAGTAATTCGAATTTATTTTTACACAGGAAAAGCGGATCTACCTCTTCTGTCGACTTATTATTAGTATCTGGTTTCAACGCCACATGTTTGGTAACGGGGATTGTAGCTGTATCCTCGGGCACTGGTAACTTCCTCTCTACACCAAGACTCTTTGAATTTTCCGATTTTTCTCCGTCTACTCTAAAAAATCTTCACCCTCGCAAGATGCAGCGTAGTACGCTTCACCTCGTCCTCTACTACGACCACGCGAATGACATTCACGTGCAAAATGGCCCGTCTTGCCACAAGTGTAGCAAGCATGACCGCGGAAATTTGATTTGCTTTGGCCTCGTTTAGTCGTGCACATACTTTGAACATGACCTGCGGTATTGCACAGTGAACAAATCGATTTAGATTTATCTTTACTAGTCTGTTGTGGGTTAACTACCTGAGCCTCGTGGCACTCCAAAGAACCTAAAGGTCGATCTCCAAAATATGAATATTGTCTCCCCCTTTGAATTCGAGCAGGTCTCCAATTGCTTCTGAAAAATGGCCTCCGACCTTGAAAACGTCGGTTGTTGTTTTGAGATGCATGGTAAACTTCGGGAAACGAGTCCTTCTCGTCCCACTCACTCTCTTCAGGTACAACCGCAAGGTAAGTCTCTCTGGTTTGATACGTGGACTGGGTATTGTTTTTGCGCGCAATTATTTCTCTACCCTCAGGATTATTACGCACAGCGGAAACGAGACGAGCTAACAATTCTTCAGAGGTATTGAACGGCCTCGAGAAGATTTTTTTACAAAAGTTCTCCTCTAAAAGAGGTCCGAGAACTGCTATAGCTAGACTGAAAACTACTAAGTCACCAGAGAATTTTTTTAATTCGTTTGCGTTCGTGCTAGCAATTACAAATGGATGTCTTTGTAATGCTACTTCTGTACTATTTAGAATGTGGTCACTCAAATTTCTTATTTTCGATATTGCCATAACCAATTGGGCTGCCAGCCCTTCATTACGTAACAACCGTAACTGATTTGAATCGCACGCTAAGGCATGAACTGAACGCTCCCCCTTAGACACGTAGATATCATCTAAAATTTCGATAACCTGATCGAAGGAATAATGAACATCAGGTTTACTAATTTCGTGACTACTCCATTAAAATCGCCAACACTTTTGTGTGCGCTTCGCACGAGTAACTCTTTTTTGGCGTCATCGGAAGTGACGTCGGGCAACAAGCACATGTAAGATTTTAAGTTTGCGACATGCGTCCGAAAACTCTTTGTTTCACAAAAAATTGGGTCACTGAGACGAGGTCTCCCTCGGAACAAGGGAAGCTCTGCACTGGACAGTATAGTACTGCCCCTTTGTAAAGTTGTTGTTACACTACCACCCGTCATCGGTCCACTAGAGGACGTCATTGTAGTCACACTTGGCGTACTGAACGACACAGTCTGTGTACTAACAGTGGTCGTGATTACCGTCGTGGTCTGTGGTCCAGACATAAACACACTTGTTGGAGTATGTGCGCACGTACCAGGTAACGTACCACTAAATGCTGGAACAGAAACTCTTCCGCTACTAGCAGTTGTACCCGTCGAACGGATAAATTCAGGTTCTGAATCAGAATCTCCCATCATTTATCGCAACAAGAAAACAAGTTTTTCTCACAATGCTAAAAAAATTTAAATACAATTGAAAAATCCCACAGTCCAACGCAAGATTCCTACGCCACAAAAAAATAACACTGCAGAACCCTAAAAATTTTACCTCGCAAAAAAAATAATCACATAACAGAACGCTAAAAACTCACGTTACTAAAATGGATATAGCACACGGTGAAATCTCCATTAAAAATCTCTGAAAATTTAAATCCAAAAATTTTTTCTTGCGACTTGCAAACCGAACCGAAACCAATTACTAACAAGGAACTCGTTACACGAATTCAATGGTATCGATCCCAACAATTTTTGAAACAACAAAAAGCAACAAAATAAAAACTGACGAAGTCACGGAAAATTATCTAACAATCCCAAACAATAACATTATAGTTACAGAACACTCAACTGGGAATCAGCAACGCAGCTACGGCAGAGCAGCTCCTGCAGGCAGGGAGGCGTCACAGCTGTCGCCAAGGTCGATCTGGTAGACTGCCCAGTAACAGCAACAGCAGGTGCTGCACAGCCTGTCTCAAGGTCGTCTGCGTAGCACAGGCACACGCACGGCAGACGAGATTCAAGGTCGTACACGCAGCGCTGACACACAGCTGACTAGCAATGGGAGCACGAGCACGTTCTTGGAGTGTTTACGTATGTTCACGGTTCCACACTGCGCGTAATCGCACAGCCCACTGTTTATGTATACGTATTAATTACGTTAACACAGCTTCAGGAGAAATTTGAAACAACACTGTTCGGTATGTAATTTCCTATCACATACACAGTACACAATTGTTCTCGGAGAAACAGAACACTGCAACAGTTCGTAGAATTGTTCTGAACTCAGCTACTTATGCGTACAACTGTCGAACGACCACGTCACTATTTGCGGTGGAAATTCACGCACAACTTCATAACGCAGTGGTCTCCTTCCTGCTCCAGGTCGACACGCGCTTTGTAGAGCACTCCTAAGGGTATATGCAAATCCAAATTATAAGAATTCAGCAGAGTTTCTTCAGGGATACGTTTTACCACGAATCTAAAAACGTTATTATATACTTGCGGTGCTTCTTCAATTTCTCTTCCCGTTGCCGCAGTATTCTCCATAGCAGAGTCGTCGAGTTTACCAAAAATATTCACGTCACACGAAGCGAAGCGTAGACCACCACACGGAGAACTTTCACTAACCTCCGTAGACACGCGATCTTCAAAATCGCCGTCGATAAACCAGGCGGAAATTCCAGATATCGTCAATCACCGTAGTCGCTGCATCCAAATCACAGCACAAGTACCAAGTATAATTTCACGTCGTGGGTACGTACTCACTGCCACCAGTATGCCGTTCTCAGGGTGGGTAGTAAGTAGACGAGTAGAGTTTCAGCGTGTACTTGACGTAGAGACAGGAACACCAAATGCGCCCCAAGGGGGCTCCGCACTACCTTATATAACCAATAATTGCTTAGGTCAGCATGCGCACTGCGGTGGTATCCGTACAGGGCGTCGACCTGAATACGTACGTACAGATGCACAGAGAGAGTACGCACTTGTAACGGCATATTGGATAGAGGTTTGAAAAAAATAAAAGTCCCCAAATTTGACTCCATAAAAATCAGTGTAAAGTGAAAGAAAAACTGTAGGCTACTTTAAAAATCAATTCAAAATACGCAAGCACAAATTAGACCCATTAGAATGATTCATCAAAAACCCCATCTATTCGTGCATATTCTGTACTCAGTTAAAAATGGCCAGCATAATTACTTTTAATCTCCAAGAACTACACTAACCTCCCATTAACACTTTGACTGCAGCATGACCTACTGGTGGTACACGGAGGTCATTTTCATAACGCTGCTTACTAACTAGTAGTCAAACACTCAATTTTCATATATACTTAATCAAAGCTAAATGAAGGCACAATCCAGTTCATGTTGAGTATTTAAAAGATTGCTTATTACAATCTACTTTAAATTTAAGTTGAATATTGATCTTCAGTTTAACCCATTGTGGTTAACATTTTAACATATTGAATGCGATGGGTTAAACTGAAGTTCACTAACCAAGTCAAATTTAAAGTCAAAAGTAGTCAAAAACTGAATAATTAGCAAACATAATTAGGGTATAAAAATACTAGTAATTCAAGAAGATTTTTCAAAAAATTTCAGATGACCAATTGCTGGGCCATTTGAAAACTGAAAAAAAAACTTTAGCACAACCCACTAGTGGATTGTATTGCCAGCAATGTGTTAAACCAATCTTACCTGAGGTATGTTTTCAGATTACAGACATAACAGTTTCACAAAAACTCAGCAAACTGCTCAGGCTTTGCCCCTGATTTTGAGAAACCTGCTAGTGTTTTTTTTAACCATTTATTGACCTACATCCTATCTGAATGGCACTAAGACATTACTCGATCATATTTCGAATGTTTTGATGAAAAGCCCTCATTTACTGGGATTCATGTTTTAAAATTCACTAACACCCTACATATTGGGAAACATGTGTACCACTAGGTAAATTGCTGATCCACTTACCAGTTTAAGTGAATGACATTTTAAATATTTCATGACCTTTCTGAAGAATAACTGTCATGGGAAAAGGTAAAAAGCCAATTGTAATTGCATCTTTCATATTTCTTAGGAAGATAAAAATCAATGCAAGCTGTGAAGTTGATTTCCCAATTCTGCTACTTTCATCCTAACCCAACCAACAAACAGTTAACAACCACAGACACAAAGTGAAGGTGGTAAGAAAAATTAACATAAGATTTGGCTGAAATTACATCAATTTGCCAAAATTTCCATAATACTTTATTTAAATTTCCATAATATCTTACTGAAATTACCACAATATCTTACTGAAATTACCACAATATTTTGCTGAAATTACCACAATATCTTACTGAAATTACCACAATATCTTACTGAAATTACTACAATATTTTGCTGAAATTACTACAATATCTTACTGAAATTACCACAATATCTTACTGAAATTACCACAATATCTTACTGAAATTACCACAATATCTTACTGAAATTACCACAATATTTTGCTGAAATTACCACAAAATTTTGCTGAAATTACCACAATATTTTGCTGAAATTACCACAATATTTTGCTGAAATTACCACAATATTTTGCTGAAATTACCACAATATTTTGCTGAAATTACCACAATATTTTGCTGAAATTACCACAATATTTTGCTGAAATTACCACAATATTTTGCTGAAATTACCACAATATTTTGCTGAAATTACCACAATATTTTGCTGAAGTTACCATATTTTGCTGAAATTATCACAATATTTTGCTGAAATTATCACAATATTTTGCTGAAATTACCATAATATTTTGCTCAGAAGCCAAAATATTTGGTTGTTATGGTGTTAATTGCTCCAAGCTCCAGTCAGTAACACAACATAAAACTTCAGGCAATTGTACATTTTTAAAACTTACCTTATCTGCTAAGTTTACAGTAATCAGGAAGTTGTTTTAGAACTAAAATCAATAAATAAATTTAAAATCAATACAATGGTTTCAACATACCGGTAACCTATAATTGAAAAAGAGCATATTCAGTATGTACTTGAAGTTGTCCTAGTTTGCAAATTGTAAATTTGTAATGTAATTTAATATACACTTTGAGTCTTCTTATGTTGAAAAAATATATATACTCTTTCATGAGACTTTATCAATTCCATTAATTCTTAGTTCAGAACTTGGCAAAAAAATATATCAGAAATGATTATTAGCTTCAGCAACAAAATTTATATTGAAGGAAAATTCACCTTGTAATACCCGTCCTTTGATCGAAATATCATATATTTTCAAGTTAATTTAAAGGGAAATAATATTCTTGTAGACAGCATTCTAATAGCAATGTTTTTTTCTAAAAGCCATAGTGCAGTAATTATTACTGCACAATATTACTCACAAACAACAATAGCACAGCTATTGTTGTTTGTGAGGCCTCATCTTCTTCTTCTTGTTCGGGGTGAGGCTTTGTTGAGACCTCTTAAAGTCTCAGATTTTCTCAGCTAGAAGACCGTTGGACCTGAGAACCTTTGGATGAAGCTAGTCCAGTGGCAGTGACAATCTTGCACAGCTGAAATTTGACACTGACAGAGAGCAGCAGCAAGTTTCTGACATACACATTTTGGTATATTGGGCAGAAAACATTTCAGTTTCAACAATGAAAATGCACACGATTAATTGCTTATCAAAGTCTCATCTTTTCACAAAAGCTATACTTTTAATGTTATCAAATTGGATCTAGTTGCTCAGATTAAATTGTTGTATAATATTCTATGTTCTATAAGGATTACAATCGACCAATTGAACATAAAAAGCGTGCTAATGCATACGTGACTCTCCTTTCAACATATACAGGACTCTCTCCACATCCCAAAACTTTCCTATGTCAAATGCAACGTTCAAGCCATTACACAAATCCTTAAGCTTTTTATGAGGAGCTATATATTTCTGGCACTCAAACAAGAAATGAGAAACTGATTCAGGGCAGTTACAAGTGATGCACATTAGGGTAGGACTCAGGTTAAATCTGTACAGATGTGTCAGGACTCCAACGTGCCCCATTCTTAGTCGACCAACAACACATTCAAGCTGGCAAGAAGGGAGCATGAACCAAGGTCTGCTAATAGGTTTATTCAGCATATCTGACAAAAATTTCCCTTTGCCGGTTCTCTGCACATTAGACTTCCATTGAATTTTCCAGAATTCCAGGAATTTCTTCATCTAATCATATAATGCCTTTTCATAATGAAGATAAGTCCACACTGATTTTTCATTGTCATGCCCCACTTTTGTAGTTCTATCTGCAACCTCATTACCATGGAATCCACAATGTGCTGGGATCCACTGTAATCTTACCTGGCCTTGAAGGTCATGTATTAACTTTTGTATTTCATGGCAAAATTTCCTACAAGACGGGTTATAACATTACTTATTATACTCAATGCTGAAAGTGAGTCACTCAGAACAACGGTTTTCCCCAACCAATGTCTATTCAGTCTAACATAACGTAAAGCTTGTATAGCAAATAGCTCAGCTCCAACTACAGAATGATTAAGATTCATTAACAAAGCAGTTGACTTGTTCTGAACAGGTAGGTACATGGCTGCTGCAACAGACCCTTCTATTTTGGACCCATCTGCATAAATGACATTGAAATCAGGATATTTACAACCAAGAAAATCAGTAAACAGATCATTAACAGTTACAACAGAAGGGTACTTAAAACTATGACAGCACAATGATATCAAATGAGAAATCATCAACATTTGGAAGCACTAAAGGAATATGTGGGCTCTGTGACAAATGCAGATGTTGGAGATTTAAGGCTTACCACAGGTTTGAATATCTGTATGAATAAGTTTCTGATGGCCTGTTACTTGTGAGCATCAAGGTTAAATTTAATTCTTTAGCATCTACCAGACTTCCAACACGCAAGCACCATTTCATATATAGGAACTGGAGATACAGCCTTAATGGCATCATAACTGCTTCCACCTCCACAGAACTGACAGGAGTTGTCCTGCATGCTCCCAGCATATACCTCAAAGCAGCATTTTGTATAACATTAAATGATTTCATATAAGACTCAGGAAGCTCTGGAAACACCACATGTCCATATACCAACTTGCTGCGAATAAATGACATTTAAAAATTCTGCAAAACTTTACGAGATGATTCCCAAGAGGCAGACACCTGCCAGCGCTTTCATAATTTGCAACCTGCGCATACATTCTGCTTTAACGTGCTTTATATGTGGTTGCAGTGTTAATTTGGGTGCATCAAAGATCACCCCTAATACTTTTTGCTGGTTAATATTCTTCAACTGGTGGTTTAGCAATTTCAGGCTAATGTGTGGTATAAGTCTTTTTGAAGTAAAGACTTGGTATGAACATTTACATAGGTTAATTGACAATTTCCATTTTTGGAGCCACAAAGATAACACATTTAAATGTTTTTGCAAATTTCTCTGTACTTGAGCAAGTGATGATCCACAAGACAATAATGTTATGTCATCTGCATATGAAATAACTCTCACTCCATTAAGTTGGGGGATGTCATACAGCATTACATCAAATAAGGTAGGGCTCAGTACTGCTCCCTGCGACAAGCCACACTCTAAAACTTTATCCGACGAATATTCACTGTTAACACTAACTCTTACAGTGCCTCCCATCAAGTATGACCTTATCCAGCTCACAGTGCGTACATCACATCCTAAATGTAACAATTTGAATAGCAATCCTGCATGCCAAACACAATCATAGGCACTTTCTAGATTGAGATACACTGATACACAATACATCCTATTACATAGAGAATAAGAAATAGATTGGTACATAAGAGCAAGAGCATCATTGGTTGATCTCCTCTTCCGAAATCCTGTTTGAAAACAGTAAAAGACATGTCCGGACTCCAAGAGATGTTCCAGTCGGTTTTTGACGAGTCTTTCCATCAACTTACCAACACAGGGTAACAATGTGATAGGTCGATAACCTTCAACAGTGGAATGATCCTTATTAGGCTTCTTAATTGGGCAAATGATACCCACTTTCTACTCATCCGGGACAAATGCGGAGAAGAAACTTGTGTTGTACAAGTCAAGTAGCTCCTCCACTGAAGCTTCAGGAAGATGTTGCAAAAAGATGTTTGAGATTCTATCATATCCCAGACTGGTTTGCCTGAGATTTCTAACTGCTTGAGTTATTTCTTCTTTTGTGAATGGTGAATTATATTCAGATTCAATAATCTGTTCTGTCAACATGCTGGAGACTTTTCCCATGGTGAGCTGTGAGTTTCTATCAGCTGTATCAATTTTATGTCTAGTAAAGTGCTCAAGCAGTTTTTCAGCCTTACTTGTAGCAGAGTCGATTTCTCCAACTGGTACTGAGGGGATTGTGCTATGACTTCCCTTCATTGAGCGGATAGTCTGTCACACTCTTCCAACTGGGATGTTGGCATCTAGGGAGTTGGTATATTTTTGCCAACTTTCCAATTTTTCTTCTTTATTATATTTTTTGCAATTGCTGCAACACGATGAAAGTTTATGAGATTTTCCAATGTTGGTGACTTTGCGAGGATGCTTTGAGCCTTCCGTCTCCTTGCAACTGCTTTTAAGCATTCACCATCCCACTATGGAGTGCTTCTATGACATCTGATGGTGCCTGCGGTCTGTGGGATATGTTCAACTGATGCAGCTAATATTCTTGAGGCAAGTGAATCATATAATGCTCCAGCAGAAGTAGGCTTGGACTTAGTGATGCAAAAAAAACGGTTTTATTTGATTGCGGTTTTTTTTGCAAAAAAACGTGTTTTTTATGTGTTTTTTTTTGTTTTTTTTGGTTTTTTTTTGCACACTTAAATTTTGTTAAGCATATGTCTGGGTTTTTTTTTGGACACCTGAAATATATTAATATCCATGTTTTTTAGTCATTTCATTGTTATAAAAACATCAAAAAGAAACCATACAGTAAAAGTGGTGGCAGATAACCCACAAATACCTAGAGGCGTCTAAAGGCGAGGCTACACTATGCGATTTTTACTGCGCAATCCTCAGGCATTTTTTACCCCCTGCATGCTAGAGCGGCTACACTACGCTACGCGGAGCAGCGGCATCACGCCGCATCAGTTGCACAGCGCAGCCCGGAGAGGAAAGATGTCGATAAACGTGCGCTCCGGTCAGTCGCTATCGCATGTGCGATAGGGAAGAAAAAACAGGAAAGACAATCACTCACGCTACCTGTCTATTTCCTTCATGTATAAGTAATTTACAGTCAATCAAAGACATAACTACCCAACTATGTTTCATTCTAATTTCGGGTTAAGCTATCTAATCAACAAGAAACAGGGTTGATTTACTCGAAATAAATGCTATATATTTCAAAAATATATACACGGTATTCATTTTTGATTTTGGTTTTATTCACTCAGGTACAAATGCAATGGGAAGAATTATTTAACTTGTATATTTTCTATATACAAATAAATAATACACATGACTTACCTGAGCGACTACTTGACTATGCAAATTTGATGTTGACTGCCGTCTCTCTACCCATCATTAAGAAATGACAACATATCATAGCAAGATTGGGTCAGTCGCTGTACCTCCTCTGTACCCGCTTCGATTTTTTTTAAATGCTGAACATTTTGTTCAGCCTAAAAATACTGTGTCTTCAATGTGTGAATTTTATTTTTACTAGTTCAAAATGACAGAGTTACACCACAACGAAAAGTTACATGTCCTCTGTTTAGCAAGCATAAAACTAAGCTCGAAATGTCAATTGAGCCTGAAAAAAATTAAAAACAATGTCAATTGAGCCTGAAAACATTTCTATCCGTGGTGGCCTCTCTTGGTAAAATTTTATTCTGAAATGTCTATTATCTCTTCCGAGCTTTTTAAGGAAATCACAATTTCGAAAACGATAACTCAAGTTCCAAAATCTTGGGCTTTATAATAAGTGGTAGCCAGGTTACTGGTCAAACGAATTTAAAACATTTTTTCGCATTATCAATTAGAAATATCAAAGCAAAATGATGAATTTCAACAGAGAAAGCTTCAAAGAAAATTTCTATTTGTAAAAATATGCTGATTGCGTATTCTGGACACCATAATCCAAATGAAAGGGAATTTAATCGCCACAGAAAAATAATGCAGTAGAATAATTTCTTGTATTTCTTAAGCTATATCCTTGTTGCTATCAAAGCTATCGATTAGAAGAGGGAGTCACACAGACGGATGGACGCGGCTACTTCTATAATAGTGGTTATATCAACTGTCAATGCCTTCTCAGTGTCTAGAGATGTTAACATAATTTTGTAAGCAAATTCTTATAACTTTATTTCTTATATGTTGAATTTTTGACGTTTCAGATGCATTACTTTACTTTAAATTGGTCTCTGAGCTGGAGCACCAGCTCGCGTGGCCAATCACTCGTTGTAGAAAGCGCAAGCAATAAACAGAAGTACAATAGAACACTCCATGATAAAGTACAACTGCGAAATGGGAGAGCTGTCGGGCGATGACCCTGAAATGATGTGTAGTTCACTCCTAACTACGCGCCACAGATGCTTGCTTCTCAAGAAGACGCGTCAAAAACCGCACACCGTCGAAGTTCATGCAGCACTCGTGCATCCGACATGCATGCGTCAAATTAGGGCGAGTCGCGCGTGAGTTGCACGAAGAAACGCATAGTGTAGCCGGGCCTTAAGAGGAACAGCAGGAGCCACAGAACTTATATTGATGGAGTCAAAATTCAGAGCTTACTATCTCTACTATGCCTGATTTTATTTTTATGTGACCAAAAAAATCAGACTTTGCAGAGATAATGGTAAATCTGAAGGATGTGTCAGTTATCGATTTTGTAAATTTTGATGCCTAACCTAAGCATAGTTAATTAGATCGAAATAAACAAGTTTTCTTCTATGCACTTTCCGTCTTAAATGAGTATTTTATTAGTTATAGCGGTAAATGACTTACTGCAACTCCTGTGTTTGAAGCGGCAAGTAATTCAAGGAGCACGTCGGACAGCAACACTGCAATGCGCACTCGCTTCCAGCGCGATCGTCATCTAAGACGAAACCAAACCTACCGCTATACCTCGTTAAATACTCTTTTGACAAGAAAAGTGTACAGAAGAAAACTGGTTTATTTCGATGTTATTACCATGATTCAAGCAACAAAAATTTGAAAATCGATGAGTAGCTGTTTATTCGAGCGCATTCGTCATCAAAGACGAAACTAAACTTATCGCTATAAATCGTAAAATACTCATTTGAGACGGAAGGTGCGTAGAAGAAAACTTGTTTATTTTGATTCAATTAATTAGGTTCAGGCACCAAAAAGTGGAAAATCGATAACTGACATATCCTTCAGATTTACCATAATAAGCTCTGAATTTTGATTCCATCAATATAAGTTCTGTGGCTCCTGCTGTACCTCTTAGACACTAGGTAATTGTGGGTTATCTGCCACCACTTTTACTGTATGGTTTCTTTTTCATGTTTTCATTACAAAACAATGACTAAAAACCATAGATATTAATATATTTAAGGTGACCAAAAAAATATGCTGTTTTTTTAAAAACATGTTTTTTTTACAAAAAATTCTGGGTCAATGTGAAGTTTAATGCAATCAGAAAATAATAATTAGTAATCCCAGGAATCACTTAAGGAACCCATTTAAGAACGTTTACACGAATGACATTCTGCTCGCTGATGCATTATTTTCGAATAATTGAACTTTGAAGTTGGCCTTTGCGTCAAAGGAAGCGAGCGTGTGAAACGGAATTTAATTAATAACGGAAGCTATTACAAACGTAAAGAGGTTGGGAGGGGAGGGGGAGGCACAGTTCTTCTAATGAAAATTATAAATAAAGCTTCTAACCAACCCATTTGGGTGATGACCGCAATCTTGTTGACATTGGCTCTAAGATGGCAGCGCCCATGGTGGTCGCCATCTTAGAGCCGATGTAAACAAGATTGTGGTCGTCACGTTAATGGGTGGGTTAGAAGCTTTATTTATAATTTTCGCTAGAAGAACTGTGCCTCCCCATCACGACCCAACCTCTTTACGTTTGTAACAGGGGGTTAGCTTCCGTTTTTAATAAAATTACGCTCGCTTCCTTTGGCTCGGGAAGTCCAACTTCAAAGTTCAATGATTCGAAAATAAAGCATCAGCGAGAAGAATTTTGTTCCTGTAAAACGTTCTTAAATGGGTTCCTTTGGTGATTGTTTGGAATATAATTATCAATTTCCATGATTTCATTAAACTTTACATTGACCAAATTCTGACTAATAAAACTGAATATTAATATATTCTCTGGTACCAAATATAACCATGCTGTTTTTTCTTACAAAGAATCATGACTAAAAAACAATATATTTTATGTGACCTAAAAAGCCCCATGCAGTTTTAAAAAAACATATTTTTACTAAAAAATCATGACTGAAAAAACATGAATAATATATTTGAGACCCAAAAAATGTTTTTGTACTAAAAAATCATGACTAAAAAAACATGAATATATTTATGAGACCTAGAAAACCCCATGCTGTTTTTTAAAAAATATGGTTTTTACAAACAATGATGTATAAGGAAACCTGGATATGAATATATTTTATGCAACCAAAAAACCATGCTGTTTTATTGTATGTATTTTTCATAAAAAATCTTGTCTTAAAATCATGGATATTAACATATTTTATGTTACCAAAAAATCCTTGTGTTTTTAAACATGTTTTTTTATTAAAAAGTTAATATTATTCATTTTTTGGTCACGAATTCTTTGTAAAAAAAACACCCCTCGGGAGGATACAATTATTGTATCTATGGGAACTAGCGCTCCCAGGGGGACAATGTAAGGGCCCAAGCTGAGAGTTAGGTAGGCCTTCTTTTTGTTGAAATTATATGTTTTTGTGATGTTAAGGACCACCTTTTTTTGGTTCACTGCTGTCCTGTTTTTCAGCACCTACTACTGTCTTCTTCAACTTTGATCTTGTTTCATAATCTTCCTTCCTCTCTTTGGATCACATTTGTTGCTGGGTAGGGAGGCTAAAACTAATGACTAATCTAATCTGTAAAAAAAACATGGATATTAATTTATTTTATGTGACCAAAAAACCATGTTTTCTGAAAAAAATATTTTTTTACAAAAAACATGAGTGTTATTAAATTTTATCTGACCAAAAAAAAACATGACATTTTAAAAACCATGTTTTCTTCACCAAAAGTCATTAATATCCATGTTTTTTAGTCATGATTTTTTTTGGTTAAGAAAACATGATTTAAAAAAAAAACAGCATGTTTTTTTTGGCACATAAAATATATTAATATCCACATTTTTTAATCATGATTTTTCTGTAAAAAAGATGTTTATTTCAAAAAATACAGCATGGCTGTTTATGGTTAAATAAAGTATATTAATATCCGTGTTTTTTAGTCATGACTTTTTTGTAACAAAAACATTCAAAAAACAGCATGGATTTTTTGGTCACACAAGATATTTTAAGATCCATTAGAACCGTACCAGGTCTTAGAATAAAATATCCACAAAGAATCTATTCACTCTATAAAACCTTTCGGAGACTAGCTCCATCCTCAGTAAGTCATTCAGTCAAATGTTTTTCAAAGGAACAGTGAAAATTCATTGTCCATTTGACCAAATTTTACTGAATGACTGAGGATGGAGCTGGTCTCCAAAAGGTTTTATGGAGTGAATAGATTCTATGTAGATATTTTATTCTAAGACCTAGTACAGTTCTAATAAACATGATTTCAATATTAACAGCATTCTTTGTTTATAAGTTTCTAAAGACAATTCAATTAAAGAAAACTAACTTTCCTGATATTTACATCTGTGTTTTTTTAGTCATGATTTTTTTTAAATGTTTATAAAAAACTTTTTTGGTCCAATAAAATATAATAGCCATGTTTTTTTAGTCAAGATTTTTCTGTTAAAAAACAATGTTTAAAAAAAATAGCATTGGATTTTTAAGGTCACAAATATATTAATTTCCATGTTTTTTAGTCATAATTTTTGTATAAATATGTTTTTTTAAAAAAAACACCATGGTTTTTTAGTCACATCTCTATCAATGACCATAAGTAAAGATATGTTATTATAACACACCATTTTGGGAGTTTAAGGTCATTCACATGTATTGTAAAATAAATGAAATATCAAAGCATGAAACCGCAGAAAATGAAAAAGTTCATAAAACCATAGAAAACCATCAATTAAGAAGTATGCTGTTTTATTTTGTAATTTGACATGAAAACAAATAATGTAATGTGGTTCTTTTTCTTGCTGAGTTATTTTCAGACAAAATATTTAAAAAAAAACAAAATATCCACGTTTTTTTTGGCCTCGGTTTTTTTTGTAAAAAAAACGTGTTTTTTTTAAAAAAAACGGCATGGTTTTTTTTTGAGTCACATCTCTAGGCTTGGTTCCATCATATTTAGATTTTTGTAGTAAAATCTTCCACTCGAGCCAATTTGCTTTTTTGACTTTTCACCGCTGTTGACCTTTGACATCACACTTACTGACAGAAACATTAAAACAACATTCAATAGGAAAATGGTCAATGCCTAAGTTTGGACCTCTGGTCAACTGACCACAATTTAAAAGATTCATTGAAACAAGACACAGATCTAGAGTGGATGTAGTGCTGACCTGTTTGTCTATATAGGTAGGCAAATCAGGAGGATTTAAGACCCCAACTGGGCACTGATCTAATATACTTAATAAACTCTAACCAGTTTGATTTAATCTCATCCTATGATCCCACATAGGAGAGTGGGCATTGTAATCACCTATCATAACAAATTCACTGTTCAATTGTGAAAGATAATGAATAAATCCTGAGGCCATTAAATTGCAATTAGGATTGCACACATTAATCAAATTAATACAACCCAAACTTTTACACACCTCAATTGCTAGCAACTCAAGTTAACCCTGTTGGCATAGATTCAGAGGTTTTATCCTAAAAGGTATATCACCTCGTACCAAGATGCCCAAGCACCCTCTGTTCCCATTTTGTCGATGATGCCAAATGCCCCGATACCCCACAAATTTAGGCTCACGAGAATAAATCCAAGTTTCACATAGACATACAACATCTGTTTTTTTGGTATACAAATACAGCTTAAGCTCAGACAACCTATCACGTAGCCCATTACAGTTGAATTGATATAATAGTAACTTTTTTTCTGTTGCAGAATTTCTTAGCAATTTCTGATCCACGATCTTGAACGGCCTATTTACCATTTTTCTTCTTTGCTCTGCTTGAGGGCTGCCTGTTTGAGAATGAATTCTTGGTTCCTGGACACTTGATTTTAGGATCTTGATTCTTCATTAAAACTCCTTGAAGAGGGTTAGTTTCTTTTGATTTTTCAACTTGTTTATGAATTTCCGTATCAGTTCTTTTATTTGACGTTTGTGCTAGGTTTTCTTCCAATGTTGGCTCAGCAGCAATGGTCTCTCTCAAATGATATTCATTTAGGATGGTTTCCCCAGTTTTGAGGCCGAAGTGGTTTCTGATCATACCCAGAATTAGTAGATCTTTTTCTCTTTTGTTTTTCAAGGACAAGTTTACTGAAAAAATTTCCAAAAGAAATTTTCCTAATTTGAAGAAGATTTCCTCTAGCACATTGTCAACAAGTATTTTACACTTCTCCATGATCTCTGCTTCCTGGAGTACTGGATCTTGATTTTCTGAGCGCTCCACAGCTACGGCTTGATTGGTTGCACCACCATGTGCAGAAGTGTAAGTCTTAGGTTTATTTGGGATTCGGTCAATGTTTATTTTACCTTCGGCAGGGAAATTAAAGATGTCGTTGCTGATAATCACTAAATGAGCACATTTAAAAACCTTTTACAGTATTGACATTATGCTCGCTGATGCGTTATTTTTGAATAATTGAACTTTGAAGTTGGCCTTTGCACCAAAGGAAGCAAGCACGTGAAACGGAATTTGATTAATAACGGAAGCTATTACAAACGTAAAGAGGTGGGGTCGTGAGGGGGAGGCACAGTTCTTCTAGTGAAAATTATAAATAAAGCTTCTAACCCACCCATTACGGTGACTACCGCAATCTTGTTGACATCGGGTCCAAGATGGCGGCGCCCATGGTGGTCGCCATCTAAGACCCGATGTTAACAAGATTGCGGTCGTCACCCTAATGGGTGGGTTAGAAGCTTTATTTATAATTTTCACTAGAAGAACTGTGCCTCCCCCTAACGACCCAACCTCTTTACGTTTGTAATAGGGGGTTAGCTTCCGTTTTTAATTCAATTAAGCTTGCCTTCTGTGGCGCGGGAAGGCCAACTTCAAAGTTAAATAATTCAAAAATAACGCATCAGCGAGCATAATGTCATTCCTGTAAAAGGTTTTTAAATGTGCTCATTTAGTGATTATCAGCAACGACATCTTTAATTTCCCTGCCGAAGGTAAAATAAACATTGACCTGGGATTCTTCTGGATATGTAATATGATCCTTGAATCTGATGAACCTCTACTTCAACATCAAAGGTGTTTGGTCTTGATTTGTCTGTAATGTCTGCTACTGATGTCCTCATTTCTGGTAGTTGGTGTTGTGATTGAGACTGTATTGTGCTCTGCTGTGATATTTCAAAGTCTCCCTGTCCAGTCTTCTGCAGTAATGCACTTCTTGCTTCATTGAATGAGAAGCCCTCTCTCATGAGTTGTTGCAGCTTTGAAGCATCTTGCATGTACCTGCATTCACGTGAGCTAGCCATGTGTGGGCCCTGGCAGTTAGCACACTTTGGGGAACCAGCCTCACATTTCTCTTTTAGATGATTACCACCACACACCAGACATTATTGAGTTGCTGAGCATCCACTTGCAAGGTGCCCTAGTCTCTGGCAACGGTAGCACCTTAGTGGAGGTGGCACAAAAGGTCTCACCTGGAATGACACAAGGTCAATTTTTAGGGACCGTGGCAGGTATGGCCCTGCAACTGCAACCTTGACTGAGAGCGATGGCTCTTTCTTACCACTACTGAATTTGCTTAATCTATAGAAACGCAGGACAGGGTAGCCCACACATTTCACTGATGGTAGCAACTCTTCTGGGTCCAATTCTGTATCAATTGGTCCAATGACCCCAAAGCTTACCTCACCCAAATCCATTGATGGCTGGTAGCACTGAACAGCAAACTTCCCAATGTGGTCCACTGATAAAAGGTCTCTAATGCCAGCAGCATCTTCACCATGAAATTCCACTGCAACAATGTTCCTGCGCTTGTTAACTCTAACGTCTTTAACTGTGGAATAATCAAGAATATCTTTAAAGCCTTTTGCTATGTTCAGGGGATCCAGTGTTATTTTCTTCATGTCTGCTCCAAAATATACTTCATTTGATGTTTGCAGTAGGGAGATAAGCACAGTTGTGCCAGCTCCCTGGGACACAAGAGTCTTGAACTTGAACTGAACTTGAACTTGAGGGCCGACAGTGTCGGGGCCTTTGTAACGGCCTACAATTCCCTCCACAATTTTCACACAAAGAGTTCAGCGCCTGGTCCCAGACTTGTCCACTAAACTACTCAGAATCTACGATCCTTGTCACAAGCCTCCATTGGAAGGCATCACCGGGACAGCCAGTGTGTCAAAACATCATCCCCCGGCACATTGGGTCATTACAGCCCATTCTACCAGACTGGCTCATTCCAGTCACTGTCTCTTACTCCAGGCACGCACAAGAAACACTTTCATAGCCTCAGTGATACTTGCATTACACTCCTGATCCAATCCAGCAAGACAGCTCATACCGCAATCATCTTCAGCACATCTGGCATTCCACTCATTCTCTCCATACTGCTCAGACACCACATTCATAAAACTCTCTCTCTTGCTCATACTTACTACATTCCAGCACAAAATGCTCAATTGTTTCCTCTACTCCACTATTACACTGCTGACATAATCTGTTACTATTCTCATTCCATCTCCATGTACGTCTGTTCACACTCAATGACTTACATCTCACAGCAAACAAGAGTTGACTTCCAAAATACCATCATAGAACAGCTCAAACTTAGGTGCTTTCTTTTTCATATACCAGTTAAGTGTAGGCTTCCGCATCATGCTAAGCTTCCACTTATTCAATCCATACTCTTTTGTTTGTCTCTCAATCTCTTTCTTCCACCTCTTGCAGTCCCACTCAGGCCCTACACCTCCAACATTTATTAAACTCCAGTCATCCACAGGTCTCCCAATTCTAACATGAATAATCTTTTGCATACTGAGTTTCCTTGCATGCCCCCAACATACTTTCTCCCAATAGCTTACACTCAGATTCCATTCAAAGATTCGCCTTACCCACCTGCTATTCTGCATTCTTTCAATTCTCACCTTATAATTCAGCACAGCTTTCATCATTCTTTCTGAAAATAGGCTCCACCCTAGGTCACCTCTAATGGCTTCTATAGCTGTCCATTTTGGAGCACCCAATGCTACACGTCCTACCTTATTTTGTATCACATCCAGCTTTTCAAGATCACTTCCATTCCAAGCAAGAGCACTCATACCATACATGACACTAGGTACAGCAACATACTTCCACATTCCTCTCACACATTTGTACTTGTTTGCTCTGTATCTGGCCACACTACCTAACCGTCCACTCCACTGCATTGCTTTAGCCACTTTCTCACCTTTAGTTCTAATACATCCATCTTCACTTATCATACAACCTAGATATTTGTATTCTTTTGTTCTACCTATTCTGATTTCTCCAATATTCCACAGTCTGTCTCTATCAGTCTCATCACTATTTATAACCATGACCTTTCTTTTATCGGCACCAAAGTTCATCTTGAAATCTGTACTATATCCATTCACAATGTCAAGCATCCTTTGTAGTTCATGACCACATTCACTAACCACAACCACATCATCAGCATACAACAAACAGCTCAGTCTCTCATTACCAACTTTCAGTCCTAAACCACTCCCTCTCAGTCGAACTGCTAATTCTTCTGTGTACAATCCAAACAACAGGGGGGACAGAGTACAGCCCTGTCTCACTCCTCTAACACTCCTCACTTGCCCTGTTTCCAAATTTCCTAACCTGTATATAGCACTTGTGTTCTCATACAGACTCTGTACAATGTTCACTATTTTTCTGCTAAAACCAACTTTTCTCAAAATTTCAAACAGCCTAACCCGATCCACTCTGTCATACGCCTTTTCAATATCCAGGAATGCTAAATATACCTTCTTGTTATCCTTCTTCATTCGCTCAATTATTTCACTCACTACAAACAGATTATCCTCCCCCCGTCTATCTTGCCTAAAACCATTTTGTTCTTCTCCCAGGACTCCTAATTCCTCAACTAAATTTTTCATTCTCTCATTCAAAATACCACAAAAGATCTTACATACGGTGTCACCCAGTGCAATTGGTCTGTAATTTTTAAGTTCTTTCATACTCTTATGTCCACCCTTATGCAACAGAACTACATTACACTTGTTCCAGTCATCCGGTACTCTTTCACTCTTCCATATCTCATCAAATAAACATTTCAACATACTGACTACACTCTCTCCTCCACATTTATAGAACTCATATGGTATCTTATCAGGGCCACATGCCTTTCCATTTTTCACTTTTTTCAAAAAACTTACAATCTCTTCACAAGTGATTTTGTCTTCCATTTGCAGTTCACGTTCATCTATCAGAAAATTTATTGGTTCATCATCTGTAACCTGCTCATTCATTCCACCAATGCCTTCCCAGTATTCTTCAACTGCTTTCACCATTTGCATCCTATCTTGCACACTGCAACCATTGACTACTAATTCATCAACTTGAACTTCACTACCTCTATCATTACCTTGTATAAACCTATAGCCTACCAATCTTTTATTCTATCTGGACCTTTCTTTCTTAGATTTTCAACTTGGTGTCTCTCTTCTTTAACCCTAGCCTCATTGATCATTCTCTTTACTTTCTTCTGCTGGTCCTTGTACTCATTCCATACACTCTGCCATTCATCCTCAGTAATTCTGCGTCTTTCATACATTTTCCTCATACTGCGTTGTTTTTTATTTAAAGTCTTCCTTCTCGTTTGTTCTTCCTTTATCTCACTCGTAAACCACCTAGCATTCCCTGTACTTTTCCTGCATTCCATTCTACCGATCTTTTGCTCTGCCACATCATACAAGGTTCTTGCAATCTCCTTATTTAGGTCATTTACATTTCCACACCTGTTCCAGTTACATCTACTCAATTCATTTCTAAATTCTTCCCAGTTTGCCATTTTAATACGCCAATTTTCTCTTACTCTGCTGGCCTTCTGCATTGACTCCTTTCCACCCCAATTATATTCTAGTACAAGCATTTTATGGTCACTATCAATATCAAAATCATCTTCATCTACAAACATTTCTCTGACATATATTCTTGCTCTACTATTCACTATCATATAATCAATTGCAGTTTTACATTCCCTGCTTTGCCATGTATGCAAGCCATTTCCTATTGTTACATTCAGGTTCTCAAGTTCATTTTCATCACAGAAATCAATCAATTTTTGTCCATTTGCATTCACAGGCTCACCAAGTATACCAACATGGCCATTCATATCACCCATCACAATCAGAGGGCATCTGCAATGCTCTTGCACAATTCTTGTTAATATTTCATACTTTTTTACATTCTCTTGATGAGCTAAAATACCATCAGTTGTCATATAGCATACAACCACAATAACACATTCTCTGGCATGCATTCTTTCACACTTACTTACTAACAGATCTTCACTCTCAGGTTCATTTCCAGCAGGAATTTCTTTTAATTTCCAATTTAGAGCATTTTTTAAAATGAGACCAACTCTTGTTAGTGGGGTATGATTTCTGGATGTTTTGCCTCACCTTTTTTGTTACGTCCGCAGTGTCACTCGAGTCTGATTCCACTTTGCCTCTTGGTCTCTTGGATGGCCTATTAGGCTCAAACCATGAGCCAGCTACGGCAGATTCGTTGGCGTCCATTTGCTCCGTAGAACTGTCTTCGCTTGACGATGATTCTCGACCATTGATCTCTAGCATTGCTGGTGTTTTCACCGGCTCTTCTTCTGCAGCTGGTGAATAGCTTCTATTTTTCACATAAGCCATTTTTATTTTTATTTTTACCAAGTCTCCTCCTATGGAGGAAACTTACGCTTCCAAAGGTTTTAATACTCAGTAAGACGTGCTGTCGGTGTCAAAATTAATGAAAAGTACTTCATGAGTGAAATAAGCGGTGAGGTATTCACAACATGTTTATAACATTCGAGTGCATATTTAGAGCCATCAAGTTTTTGGAATTTACCACTTCCCTAAAGGGAAATTTTAAAAAATGTTTCTCAGCCAATATTGTACATAGAGATAATTAGTTTTTTTTTACCGATTCACAATGAACTGATCTACAAAGTTGAGGAAAAGTTTTCTGATATCGCGTCAGAAAAGAATTTTAAATACGTTCGAATTTTTTAAATCTTTTATTCTTTTATTTTCGCTTTACATGACAATAAAAAAATTCTAATACACTTATCTAGAAGCTACCACTCAATTTTTAGTACTCACCTTGATCTTTAAGATGCAAAAAATATCTCCTTCAATGTAAGAAATTTAAATTTAAATTTTTTTTTTTTTCAAGTCGCTAATCTTCTTCAAGCGAAATCTCGCTTAAGTTGCGGCTTGTGGCAACACTAAGCTCGACAGGTGCCTTGCCTGTGACACGTGAGATTGAATTGAACCGCGCTGTGAGGAGGTTCTTGGCCTCTTTAGCGTAGCACCTGTCAGGAAATATGTGATCGCCTTGTTTTTACTATTTTAATTTGTGATTGCAATTGTGCTTCCTATTCTCTTTTTAGTTATTTATCTTGCATGTTCGCAACCTCTTTTCTACCCCTCCTAAACTAGTTGGTCCTGGACTCTAAAACTACTCGGTCCTTGTGACTCTAAAACTACTTGGTCCTTGTGACTCTAAAACTACTCGGTCCTTGTGACTCTAAAACTACTCGGTCTTTGTGACTCTTAAACTACTCAGTCCTTGTGACTCTTGAACTATTTTCACTGTCATACTACCCGTTGCTCTACGGTGCCCTCTTTAAATCATAAGTGATTTAGGCACTATTTCAAGATGAACCGGTGGTGATATGAGATTTCATATATACGCAGAACGAGAAGTGGTTCCATTTTCTGTTGTGGCTTTTTGTTCTCCCTCAGAATCCTTTGGCGAGCGTTATATGGATGGGATGCTCCTTTAAGAGGCCACTTTTTTTGGTTTACCAAGCCTAACTTCTCTTTTCCAGCGTGTGTTTCATCTCCAAATTTAATTTCTCGGACTCTGGGTAGTGCCTAGGTTCGTAAGTGAATACTAATGAAACTTTCTAAAGTGAAATCAGAGTGTCATATGATCTGACGCAGTGGTACCTCATTTAATCACTAATTCATTCCTCCTCACTGAATTGCAATTCTGTGTTGGGATAGGAGGTGCTGGAACTCTGATGGCCTCCGGTTCTTTGTTAAACGTTCAGGACGTAAGAAGATACGCCCTAAAACTCGTTGGGTCTTCAAGCACAACGAAGACCATTTAAATATTCTCCTAATGGGAGCTTATCGTTGACAGTTTGTCGTGTTAAAAAGGTTCAAATAATTGAAAGTTTGAGTTCTTCTGTGTGTCATTTCCTGTATTCCGGTTAGAAAACCCAACAGTTTTGCATCGAATAGTATTAAGTATTGAGAAAAGAAATAAGTATAAAGAAAAGTTTTTAACCAAATTTGTTTATTCAAATTTTGTATGTTCTTTTAGGATATATGCTTTTTTTAAGTTAGTAATTGGTGCTAGGGATGATTTCATAGAAATAGGTTTGGACAAATCTAAAAAAAATATTTGGAAAGTACATGTATGTTACATTCTATCTTTGGCATTATCCATTTATTATTTGAACCTATTAGCCTCTTGTTACACGTCAAGGATAGCTTTTACTTTTTGTGTTTGAGCTTCCCTGTAGACGGCGACTGCTGTCCATATTTGTATCGTAATTGATGACATGAGATGTGAGGTGTCAATTTAGTTATCTGTTATCTGTAGGGCCTGTGGTTGTATCTATGTTATATTGTGCGGCGTTTTGTTTATATTCTCCCATTAAGCTTTTAATTTATGATCTATGAGTACCACAGTGATTTCACCAATAAAAATGATATTGGGTTATAAGGCAATTTCTTCGTTTATTCTAAGTTAATCAGAAGTAGTAGTAACTTTCAATTGTACCAAAACTAACAATCATAATGAATTTCCTACATTTTTCATAAGTCACATCTCGTCGTTACATCACCTTCCTGTCAACGGAATGAATATTTATGAACTTTGAACTTCTCCCAAATGGGAAAATAATTGAATTTGACTTTTAAAGATTGAATAGCGAGGAATTTAGTAATTACACAAGTGGATGTTCTTTTACAATGGCGAGGTCACCAGTGCTTTTTCAAGCACACTTAATTGCTAATTGAATGATTTAATCTGACTCCGAAGGATTTATGAGTGTGGGTAATTCGGGTTGCCTTACTGGCATCCAATCTCACTTGCACTATTGACCTCTACAGGATAATGAAGGGAACTGTATATTCTCGCCTGTTTTTTTTTATTTTTGTTGACTCTGAGTGCCGTGACTACGGCAGCAGTATAGAGATCCACTTCTTGAGGAAGGAGATCCGGGTCCAGTGAGTAGCCGCACTTCAGCAGGTGCCGCGGCTCGAGGGAATCCGGGGAGGATCCCGGCGAGAGTGGATTTGTTAGTATAATATCCCGCAGGTGCGGTAACAGTTTTGGTTATATGAGTATCCCGAAGGAGGTAGTTATTTCTGCTAGTGCCTTGTGGCTTGAGTGGTTGATTGATAGCCGTGTGGCTTGAGTGGTTGATTGATAGCCGTGTGGCTTGAGTGGTTGATTGATAGCCGTGTGGCTTGAGTGGTTGATTGATAGCCGTGTGGCTTGAGTGGTTGATTGATAGCCGTGTGGCTTGAGTGGTTGATTGATAGCCGTGTGGCTTGAGTGGTTGATTGATAGCCGTGTGGCTAATAGAGTATGGGAATTGTTAATTGAATGTTGGTGGTGATTGTCTGTGTGTCGGCTTCGGAGGTTCTTCTGTACGGGGAGGGAGCTTGGATTACTTGTTCAAGCATGATAACACACGGAGAAACAGTCGCTACGCAAGCCAGGCTGCGAGCTTTACTGCTGAATTACAGGATTGCCTCAAATGGAGGATTATATGCGGGTGCCTCGGCCCAATTCTGGCGCCTGAACAAGGGCGAGGCAGTCGCAACAATAAGTACTCGTATGGACAATCATGAATCTCCCTACATGCCCTTACTTCCCCAAACTAGTATTCTCCGGGTACTATTAATCGTGACGCGTCGTGTACGACCATCTTCGAATTGGAGTGCAAGATTAACACATGAGATAAGAATATTACGGGGTAGGCAATGCAAGTTAGTTTGTCTTCATTAATATTAAAGGCTTTTGCCGCCCAATAATCTACGCTTTGATTGCTATTTACAATGAGTATCTTAAAAATTGGCAGTGTTTAATTTGAACGTTTACGCTAAGCCGCAGTCGAGGGCTGATTGTACTGATCCTAACTAAGGCTAGAATTGTCATAAGGATTACTTGACTTAAGCTAGGAATTATGCCAGAGAGGGCACGTACAGTCTAATTATTGTTATTATTTATTATTATATGAGAAATCCCTGGTCTCCCTGGCTTGAACGTGAAAGGTGTCCTACGAGAGGAGAGAGGAAGATACCATTTGGAAAAGGGTTGAGGGAACGCGGAATCTATGCACAAAGTGCACAGAATTGGTAGTTGAGGAGGAGGATCAGAGCACAAGAAGGACTTAGAGAACATTGATCATGAGGATACATATCAGAATAGTATTAGGCATCCTATGAATTATAATGACAACAACCACTGGAGGTAGCCGGCATTGCCAAGAGGTCAAAGGAACAAGTAGCTACAGTTGAGGGCGACCAATTACTGGTTAAACTAAATTTAACCCCCAAATCAGATAGTTGGATGATTTCTGGATTAGAATTTCCAGGAGTTGGGAATTTAGAATATTCGGAGACTTTCCGAGATAAGCATAATTACCCTAATTTAGCTAAATCAGGTAACGACTAATTATTAACATTTTTATATACACAAATTGACCTAACCAAAATCAATAGTAAGAGTTGTCACTAAAGTGATTATGATAGGAATTCTTGCTACAGTTAATGATCAGGAAAGAATGATTATTTATGTGACTCGACTTGAGGTAAGTAACTACCGAGGATACAATCTCTATTGTGTAAATAACCTATCATGGCTTCATTTCCCAAGAAATGACATTTAAACATTGGCTAAAATTCAAGGGAATTCCACAAATTAATTAGATCTGACTTAATAAACATACAAAACTTGAGAACACAATTAATTACAACTGGAACACACAAGAGATGGCAAAACCCTAATGAGACCATGGCGATCAATAGATTATTCCAATTCAATTGATTAGAGGCTTGAACACATCAGCAACTTTGCCTGGACAAACTAAGGTGGCATAAGCAGTAACACTTGAGCCTAAGGTCTCACTTAATTAATCAATTATGGTAAAAAAAATCTACAGCATTTGCTAAATGCAATTGAACTAGAAAACTCATGTTTCCAGTTTTTCCTAACTGAAATAATCAATGTACAATGACTATTTAATTAAATTTACTAACTATCTATTCTTCAGAACTAAGAATTATTTGTGTTTTTCTAATTGATTATCTACCTAATTTAATTTAGAAATACAGTTGTGGCAATAATTGGTAATTGATGCAGGACTAGATGCATTCAGAAGGATACATCTGTGACTAAAAGATAATTGGTGCTAGCCTAACTTGATAAAAAATAACCACATATTGACATATTGGCCTAAAAATATTTTAGACAAAAAAAGGGGAAATTCTAACTTGATAACAAATAACACCATATTGAATTTTGGCATGATAAATCATTTTTGATACAAAAAGGGGAAATCCTACTCTTGAGAGAAATAACATCACATTGAAATGTTGACATAAAATTATTTTTAGGAAAAAGGAGAAATTTTAGCCTGAATAAAATGACATCATATTGAAATGTTGAAATAAAATTATTTTAAGAACAAAAAAGGGGAAAACTCCCTAAAAATGGCTTTACATTAAATAGTGAATTGTTTGCTAAAAACTTTAAGATAGGATATACAACAATACACAAGGAGAAATGGCCTGTGGGGAACCCAAGTTCTGGGCAAGGAAATCCTAAGCGTTTAGCACTCTGGAAAATTTAGGCAATTTTTCTTAATACATACACAATAATATTATTGACGATTTACATATAATACATAAATATAGTTACCCGTAGAACAGCAAAGGCACACACAATACTTTAATTCTCACCAGAGAAAACACCGAGATGCACACACTTTCAATGACTTGGTACGAGTGGCGCTAGTGCGAGTGAAAATGTTGCCGACACAGCGTCATGGAGGGTTTCGTTACAACGCAAAAGTGATTTCTTAGAGGTTGACTTTTTCATTACACAATTTTAATAGAATTGAGGATAGAAGTTAATTAATTCCGTAATGAAATTTTATTCTAATGGTTGGATTTATTTTACTGAATTTTTAAATGATCATTTTGAGAATTTCCGAAATTTATACTGAGTTGCGTGCCGAAGGTTCGCTACATATTCCTCCATCAAAGAATATGGCAAAATGGATTTGATCGAAAGGAATCAGCCTAAAACCATATGAAACCTTAACCTGTCATGAAACAAGCGGGAAATTTATACTCATGTCTACCAATGCTGGTAAAAAAGCGTATCCTAACTGGGAAACGTACGCACTACCATGTGCAGGGAGAACATCTCAAGCTTTCATTCGCATTCAGATGAGAGATGGAAATTCATTTACGCATCTAACATATCGTCAAAGAGACATGATGCCGACTCCTCAATCCATAAGACATGGATTCTTCTTCAGTGAGCACGAGTGATGAAGCAATGAAAATGATCAAATCTTTAGTCGACACTGCCAAAAGAGACGACTACAATTGCCGCAGTCTAGCGTAGTTGAAAGGAGAGATTTGCGTTTTACAGCTAAAATCTGGTAAATTTCAAAGAATTCAGACTTTTTCAGACTTCTTACCTGCAAAGGACGAACCCCAGTAATGTGGCGTTTGTGTGAATACCATTTGAAGGGAAGATGCGATATTGGCGTACTGCCACGTGTTTTGTAGTCCGTGCCTCAAGAAGTGGTTCGAAGAAAAGTAAGTGCAGTGTTGATTTTGATTTCGTTTAGTTTTTGTCCGAACACTGGAGCCAACAATTGGTCAGTAAAAAATAAGCAAAAATTGGCAACCGATTCTTTCTGGAAATAGCGTTTGAGGAGTCCATTTTCCAATTACTGAAACCTATCCAACGCTTTCGTTTAGGCGAAGCACAGATGTGTGAGCTGCGTTTAGAGGTTCCGCAAGGTCCCGTGCGTGAATTTTTTTTAAATGCTTGCTCTCTTTATGAATTATTAGAGTATAACAATTTGTGAGGAATTATTGCTGAAATTTTTTAGCTCATTTTTCTATTTCAAAATCGTTCTATAGAGCGTGGGGAAAACAGCCTCTTGTAACTTCTTTCATTCACTGCGTTATCCATATAAGCGTTCGGTGGAGACCTTTTGTTGAAATTCCCTTGCTAACTGAATGAAATTCAGAGCATAAAATATTACTAACATGATGTTAATAGGTCAAGCAAGGGGGCATATTTTGCCGAAAATAAAAATAAAACTTTACTTGAATTATTTAAATAAAAAGGCAAAAATTCGTCAGAGCGACATTGCTAAACTATTACACGAAGCTGACATTTTATAAAATGTTATTAAATTTATCGGTTTTCCTCTCTACCAAAATGTCGCTAAGTCAACGAAGCATCACAAATTTTCCATGCTAATTTGTTCGTTTGACCTTCGATTGCAATTACTTTCTCTATATTCTTTGTTATTTACATTATCTGAATGAAGTTCCCGTGCAATTTAGATCGGATTTTGCTACACGATTTCTGTGACCTAATTCACAACATATGTTTTTTTAATTTTCCTAATACTGTCATGTCAGTCGAAGAGACATTTGTGAAGAGATTTTTAAAATTTGTATGAAATTCATGGTAGTCAAGCTGGATGTACTGAACACATCATCATCTACGTTGAATACAATCTTCGAGGCTAAAAGTCCTAGTAAACTATTGGAATTTACTCGACGATATTTGATTTTATTGTCTCGTATAAATGACATATTAGAGCTCGCCTGTTTCCTGCATTTTTTCCCTCTCAACAGAAATACTACCCTATGTGCCTCCAAAAATCGTATTGCATAAACGAAGAATTTTACATCAAGAGCCAACACTGAATTTCAGGACCTCTTCATCAAGAAGGCAAGGAGACTCCTAAAAATAATCATCGATGAGCAACATCTTCAACTAAACCTGAGGCGAAAACGAACTTTGGACTTCCTTTACGCAGCGCCAACAAGATAAAACGTTTAGTTCTGAGTTTAAATCTTTCATTTAAAATGAACTCTTTGATATTGATTTTCGAGAGAACCTGCTATGAGTTGAATACTTGTATCGGCCGTCATCATCATTTTATATCATCAAATGGGAAAGATACTCATGAAATGAAAAATGCACATAACTTTCATGCCGAACTTCTTTGGCCACCTCACCGTGTAGCCAGGGGTGTTCAGGTGTTGCTGAAGGCATTCCAAGTCGAAGGAGAGAACATTCATTCGAAGACTACAATGCTTTAGTTCACTTGTGGGTCCTGTTGAATCTTGTTAACGAGAACTTATAACTCAATATGTAATGCAACAGAACGATTGAATTAATTGTTGAAAGAAAGTAATTTTGACTACATTTGTCACTGAATATGCACTGAATTTTGTCCAGAAATTGAAAATACAGTCCGACGTACGCTTTAATACACATTAAATTCCTGTTGAAGCTTTCTTTTGAGAATTGGAATCCACTGTGAAGCATGCCGTCGCGAGAAATAAAAGGTGAGGGAACAGAAAGTTATGTAGATAAGTAATCTCTGTCGAATTCTTTCTGCAAAAACAGGAGAGGGAAATTTCTGTTGACAAGGCACAATCGGTTGTTTTGATCTGTACAAAGTCACGAAACGATGTTATTGTCAATGAAATTCAAACCAGCGGACCTGACTCCATCCAGTATCTTGATTTGCTGCTGAAATCTCAACGCTCGGTGAAGGTTCGCTGCAACTTGAACGCCTCGAAATAAATTTCTGCATGGCGATAATTTCTCGCTGGTGCAGCCTAAATTGTGCATGTTCCATGGTTATATTGTGCCTAGAGGTAAAAATTACACCAAGTTATGCTTAATTATAAGCCTAAATTACTCAAAATTTGACAATTGAAGAGCATTTAACAATAACTAGATATTTTACTTCCAAAACTCGAACAGTGTTTTATTTAGACGACATCCTCCGCCTGGAAGTGTTCCTTAACGAACGTTAAGCTCCTCACGCATTGCACTTATAAGTAACTTACGCAAGTGACAACTCAGCGTCTCAACGTTTTTTTAACGCCTCCAGACCTCAGAAATACTCCGATCAGAAGACGACGCTGAGTTATGCCGGGGCCACACTAGTCTAACGTCCGTTCGTCAAATGAACTCCGTATGTCAAATGAACGCTGGAAGGCCCGTTCGATCATCATTTGATGAATGGATGCTCGTCATTTCGTGAAAGGTCGTCGGAGGTTTTCAGTCACCAAATGAACTACGAAGAACAAAGATGGCGGACAGTGTTGACAAGTGCCGCAGCTGTTATGTTGACTTTAAATGATGATTGTGGCCAATTTTGGTAGGAGATATATATAAGATATGGTTTTTAGCTGTTTTCGTGGTGGTATCAAAATGTAAAGCAATGAAATTCAGTGCTAGGTCTTGCAGTTTAGTGAAAAAGCAAGTAGCCTGTTACCAATCAAATTTAGCATTCATTTCCAACAATGTCGACATGTTTTACATGGATGATAATGTGGTAAATGAAAAACTGTTGGTTTTGTAATTTTTTAGCATTGCTCATGAATGGTATTCACAGAAAAATGGGTCAAACAACTTGTTTTGCAGGCGTTTTTATTGCAGTTCCTTCCAGTTTATTAAAATTTATTCATTGTTTCATAAATTATAAAAGTTTCAATATAATTGAATAGAATTATATTTCATGTTAGAGTGTTAAATTTATTTAATGTGTTCTATAAAAAAAGATCCATCTAATTTTAATGTCTTTTGATTTACAGATCCTAGACAACCAGAAGGTAGATATAGCTTAAAACTTGCATTAATTATGTAGACCTTTAAAAAACAATCGTGATTAATAAACTTTGTGAGTGTATTCAGGTTTTTGGGAACCAACAATCAGCTTTATTCTTCTAGGTAAGTGAATGGTGTGCAAGAATGCCTCAAGAGTTCATTTCTTTTTTTTGCAGGTGTTAAAAGTGAGTTAATTATGTAAATATTCTAAATGAGCAGTTATTTCATTCAACAATGCAATAGGTCACTTTGAGAATGCATGGTTAAACATTGGCTGAAATCAAATAGGGATTGATAATGAGAAGAACAATGTAATTGAAAATGCGGATGCTAGCAAAAAATATCTTAAAGTATTTTTGATTCATGTTACACTTTTTCTTTAAGTGGAAATTACAACGGTCAATTTTTGCTTTAATGTTGTCAACGATTTTCATAATTTTGTTGCCAATAATCAATAATGGAACACATTTAAAAACGTTTTACATGAATGACATTCTGCTCACTGATGCGTTATTTTTGAATTATTCAACTTTGAAGTTGGCTAGTGCGTGCCAGGGAAGCGAGCGTGCCAAGCATAATTTAATTAAAAACGGAAGCTAACCCCCTATTACAAGAGTAAAGAGGTTGGGTCGTGAGGAGTAGCCACAATTCTTCCA
Organism: Morinoia aosen; assembly: GCA_030386875.1. NCBI lineage: Eukaryota > Metazoa > Arthropoda > Malacostraca > Amphipoda > Talitridae > Morinoia > Morinoia aosen. Next base: position 79,290,926 of record CM059564.1, read on the forward strand.
GTGAAAATTATAAAATTATAAATAAAGGTTTCTAGTGACGTCCATTTACATCATCTCCAATGACGGCCACCCGGTACCCAAGATGGTGGCCGCCATCTTGGAGCGGATGTAAACGGACGTCACTAGAAACCTTCATTTATAATTTTCACTAGAAGAACTGTGGCTACCCCTCATGACTTAACCTCTTTACGTTTGTTATAGGGGGTTAGCTTCCGTTTCAACTCAGAAATTGCGCATAAAGGCCATTCAAAAGCGCCGTTCGTATAACTTCAAACTTGAATAACTCGAAAACTAAGCATTTGCAAGCATATTGTCATTCATGTAAAACGTCTTAATTTCGACTATATTACCTATCTATGGCAACAAAATTATGAAAATCGTTGGCAACATTAAAGTAAAAATTGACCGTTACAACTAACAATGACCTGATCATGTTTAAAAATCCACTGTTTTTTGTGATTACCATTAGTCATATATTTCCCTTCAGGATTACTGCATAATCTTATGTTTAAGCAAATGGTGTTAGATAATTATTTTTAACTTTCAAGTTCTGTACAATGAGCATGAGCATATCAATGTTGAACACAACAATAATGATAAGTAGGGCCATTATTACCTACCAGAGTTGATAGACAAACATTATTGACATTAGGTTATGAGTTTAGATAATGTTTGTAATGGTATTGTTGTTCTGTGGAGTACAACAAGTAGTATAAATGTTAGTGGTGACCTATTTAAACTGCCAGTTATTGGTATCACATTAGATCCTGAAATTTTGCTCTTAATTTTGAATTTGTTGTTTTATCTATTGAATTGTAAATATTCTATTTACCTGAAACTGCTGATCATCTATGATGAAATTAGTCTGCTCGATGTTGTTGTACTCTTAAATTTGTACCTTTTTGCAAATGTGAAAAATAGTACAGATGTCTTATTGCTATTCTGAATGTAAGTGGAATTTGGGCATAAATTTTGATACATTTGTTTTAAAGTATGTGGCAGAAAAGTTAGAATTCTGAAAATTGATGAGATTCTCTGCAAATTATTGTAAATTTAGGCGAGAAGCTTGTGGAAAAGTGTGCACTTGTAACTGACAGTTTTAGAAGCGAATAAACATAGCTTGGTAGTATTTTTCTCTTAACAATGTGAACATTTTGCTAGGAGGGCAATTTCTAATTTAGATCATACAGTTGAGGTTTTATGAAAACTATCATTATGACATAGATGAATCTTAGTAGTCATGTGTGACCCTCATGTAACATGAAGTGGAGGTTTTTATTGTTCCTCATTTGAGTTCTCGATGAAACTCATGGAAAACTTTTCCTTCATTAGCTAATCATTTTCAGTGTTAGATGAAAGTCAATACCAGATTGTGTGACTGCGTACTCTGAAGATTGTTTTAGCAATACCTAATGATATTTCTTTCAACGTACAATTTTCAAACATTTCACTACACATATCTCTACTTCTTGTGTTATTCCCTAACAAAACATGTTTATTTTCAATAAAGCTCATGTACTGGAGCAAACAAATATGTTCTATGCACTTGAATAATCAAGTCTGTCACAAACACTATTGCAAGAATTAATATTACTAGTAACTATGTAGAGGACTATGATATCAATAGTGTAAGAATAATTCTAATTGATATTATTTTTTTTCAGATCTCCTAAAGAAGAGGACATCCCTCCCATGCTTCTATTTCTTGCGGCTCCTCGCTTCTGGAAGGATGAAAATATCAGGGTCTGGAGCTGTGGAGAGCAAGGCTTGGATGCGCACTAACCTTATGGCTTTTTTTTCGGATTATGGGCCCCCAGACTGTAGCATGAGCAGCATTTATTTTAATTCAAGTGATGATTTTGTTACTCACATTTCAAGTGAAAGGCAAATCATCAAAGAACCCTATACAGAGTATTGTTGTGTTGGTCGGCAGATTGGTTTCAGGAAGAACTTAAAAATACTGTAGAAACTCAGTTAATGGGCACTTCAGCCGAAATTGATAACGATATCGTTCATGTAAGTAGTGGATCCAAGCCTCAAAATTGTCTCGCCTGCACCAAGCCTTCCCCGGCAGCAGATACATGTACTGATGTCATGGGCAGTGGGGGATTTTGTAAGTGTAAAAGGAGTAAGAAAGATAAGAGCATTTTAATTTAGTACAGTAGAGTTATTTCATGATAATTTTTTTCATGTTGAGAGCTCATTAGCATGAAAAAGGAGTGCTGGAAATGATAATTACATTACCAAACTTGCTGTGAACTTGTGCGGGATAAAGTGAATGGCCTTGCGGGTGAAGAACATATGAAGTTCATGTCGAAACTTGCTAAACTCCGTTCTAAGAATTGACAAGTGTTAGATGTCATTTACTGGCCTCTTTAATAATAATCATGAACTTATCTATAAATTGCTTCCCTGCCTGACTGTGAAATTGTTCCTTTCTTTTATCTCAATGTTTGATAGCATCAATTAAGTTATACCTTATGTGGTAAAATAGCATATCTAAGGTCAGTACAATGCTATTCTATAATATGTTACGGACCATCCTATTATTTTTGCTCCTCTTTGACTTATTTTTCTACTCCAAATACTTCACCCTTAACCTTCATCTGACTTCATAAATCTCCCGATTTTCTGTTTCTCTATCACGAGAAAAAACTATTGTATCTAAGGGAAGTAACGCTTCCAGGAGAAGAATGGTAGGGCACGAGCTTGTTAAAATAGTGTTTTTGGATTAGTTTTAGTGATCATGTTTTTTCGGCTCATTGCCATCTTTTTCTTCAGCCCCTACTACTTCCTTCTTGCATGTTTATTTTATTTGAATTTTCTTCCCAACTTCCTGTTTAAATACGCATTGTATACTGTGTGGCAAGACACTCGTTTTACCACAAGGATGGCCTGTGTGAGACACACATTGTGCTTAGATTTCCGGTGTACGTGTCCGTACTCGATGGTCCCTTCACTATTCCTCTCTTGATCACGTCGTTGTCGTGACTAAGATGATCTAAACTAACCTAAATAATTATAATAGTAACTAGTAATTATTCCCCTCAGGGGGATACAATTATTGTAACTATGGGAACTAGCGCTCCCAGGGGGACAATGTGAGGGCCCGAGCTGAGAGTTAGGTAGGCCTTCTTTTTTGTTGAAATAAAATGTTCTTTTGGTATGTTAAGGACCACCTTTTTTCGGTTCACTGCTGTCCTTTTCTTCAACACCTACTACTTTCTTCTTCAACTTTGATCTTTTTTCATGACCTTCTTTCACAACTTACTGTTTCTATGCCTTTCTGCGTAGATTCCGCGTTTCCTTAACTCCATACTAAATGGTACGTTCCTCCTTCCTCTTTGGATCGCATTTGTTGCTGGGTAGGGAGGCTAACACTAACGACTAATCTAATCTATTATCCGCCGTTACTATGCGCACGTAATCATCTGTAAGAACACATATGCATAAATTTTTCAATACGCTGTTGAGTTGTAATATAATTTAATCTAAGGTGAACAAAGAAACTATTCAATTCAACTTGTGAGGATGCGAACTATAGCTATGCACCATATCTGCATGATAGTAGGGCATACGAGTAAATGGATGAAACTATTTCAGTTAGTGGCAGATTTATAAACTAGATATGAGTGTGGACAAAACTGTTTATTTGGTAAAATTGGTTTACGTTGTTTGTTATTAAAAATCAGATTTTTATACTTGTTGAAACTCTGCACATGGATTTTGAGACAATACGTGATTGTGAATTCAGATTATGGATGTTCCTAACCTTAACACGTAATCTAGTTTGCAGTAATTACATTTCCTAACTCCTGTTGATGTAGGTCTTTAGTTAGCCTTCTTAAGTCAAATAATGATTCGTCAATGTTATATTTAACGATGAAAAGCTGGAATAAAATACATGATGTTATTGAAACAAATTATTTTGTTGATTGACCTAATACATTCATTCCAACAAGTGATACCAGAAAATAATGAGGAACTATTATTTCTCAGATATTTCTAACACTTTTAGGATGCATTTCCACAGTAGTGTTAGTGCATGGAGTCCCAACACTTTATCCAGCAAGCATACAGCTCCTCCGCTTGTGAAGTACTTCAGCTGGTCTCTGATGGCTGTAGCTGACACAGCCGATCGACCGCCTCAACACAACGAACCGAATGATGTCCAGTGTTTTCCCACCAACTGCGGGTTGTGCACGATCCAGTGATAATGTCCTTTTTCAAGAGCAAGCGAGTTTCAAGAGCAACAGGAACGAGGAGACTTGCGAGCAATAAAACCCAGCCCCGGAAAGTGGAAGAGAGCCGACTTGAAGTTGAACCGACAGGAAGAGGTGGTCATAAATAGGTTGCGACTGAACCATACAACCCTAACTCACAGTTATCTCTTGGACCCGCAGGCTCTCGGACAGAGACCCATTTGCGGATGGTGTGGAACAGAGGTCATAACTGTAAAACATATCATGGAAGAATGTACCGCGCTGCAGCTAACAAGAGACCGAATACTTAAGCCGGGAACCGGAAAGAATGTTAATACGGGGAACGTGTTGCGGGACGGAGGACCCATCCGTAGAGTGCTGGAGTTCATCAAGGAAATCAATGTGTTCGGAAATCTGTGAAGGTGAAAGTGGACAAGTAGAGGTGTGACGGACACTACCTTGGAATTTTGATAAGCAAATGGCCGAGCGCTCCGTGCTTATATCCTCAACTCTCTGTTGAGAGGGGGTTCCAGCATGGGTCAGCGCTCGGCCATAGTGAGGGCGGGTAGCTGGAACCCCACCCGGGGGTTCTAGCTACTATCAATGAAATTAAAACTCTGGATAACCTCCATGCATCGTCAAGTACGGGAAGAATATTGATATGCACCAAATTTTTGTGTCTCGCTCTATCAGGTTTGCCTCGGCGTGGTTGGTTCCGTGAAGTCCTCGGTGGATGAAATTGAACGTACGAGCTAAGATTACTCTTAATAATATTGCTTTGAAATCATAATTGCATCAAGACAAAGATTACTTTGGTAAACTACCAAAGCGACAACTAAATAGTCCTTGACCGAAGTTGTCGTTAACTGAGTTTATTATTATTATTATTGATGTAACGGAAGTCTTTATGATCATTTAGGTAATAATAAAGAGCGCAAGTTGCTAGAGTGGTAGACTGGATTCTCTTGACTGTGATGTTTGTATCAGTACGGAAAACTCTGAACGTACTTGACAGTAAGCCGAATGCGTTTGTCTCTGTTTTTCGTGCTCTAGAAAGACCAGCTGAAAACTCTTTGGTCGTGAGAAAGGTTAGTACAAGGATAATGCTTCATGAAACGAGTTGGCAATGGGAACGCATCATCTGCCGCTATGACATGTGGAGAAAGGAAGTTGGTCACAAGAAGTTCACGAGTATGTGGCATGTTCAAGCAGTTAGAATCGAATGATTTCCTAAAGGATGAGTTATTGAACACTCCTGCGTTATGATACTCGATCAATTATAGCGAGGTATCAGAGGGTAATTCCGAGTCGATCAAAAGCAGGGAAGCATTTCTGGAACTTGGTGTCTTGCTTGCAGATTACCGAGCCAACTTTGCCCAGTATGTCTTATACCTTCCGCAAAGAATAAGAAAACTTTAGCATAATTCTTGTGTATTAACACGTGTAAATGACGAACACCAAAATTATATATCGGAGAAAGCATTATATTATTCTCAACGAAGGCGATGGAGAAGACTTATCTTGAATCAATTTTTTTAACGTTTCATGCCCTAAGCTCATTTTCAACAAGGAAAACTTGCACAATTTTAACTGCAATCGTTTACATCAGCAAGCAGATCTTCTCAAAATCGATTCGGATTGTTAGCTCTATTTCGCCACGGATTTACCCAACATCTTCTTTTAGGTTTCTCTTTTTTTGTGCTTTCATAAAAAGTTGCGGTCACAAAAGTTCCTTCGACAGCAAATTTCTAGAGCTCACACACATTCGCACGTCCTGCTCATCCATATCGCGTACGTACTTCGGTTTGTTTACATTCGATGAACGTCGGACGCTCATCACAGAGCTTAGTCAGAGCTACACACAGTCGTAATGTGGCCTGACTTGCTTAACGGCCGTTTGACATGACGAGTGTCCGTCATTCATTTGACGAACGAAAAATCGTAGTGTGGCCCCGGCATAGGGTGCGTTCACACCACAAGCGGAGCAGGTGTTCACATGTAAGCAGAGCAGAGCGACCTACGCAAGAATCAGTCGCTATATAGCATTTCTTGAGTGCATTCCTACAGCTCGACAGCAAAACACAGAAACGGAAACACTGGGTTCATCCCATCAACGCGAGGAGAGATCGCTTTGGAGAATACTACTATCTTTTCGAAGCACTGAGGAGAGATCAGTCGCGATTCTCCAAGTATTTACTGATGAAACCGGTAAATTTTGATGTACTAGAATCCATTATAGAACAAAAAATTTCCAACGACATAAAGTAAATTCACTATTCAGTAATGATTAACAAATTTTTATTGAGAATACAAGTAAAGCTAAGGAGTTTAAGCAAAATTGAAGTTTTTACATAAAGGTTGTGTCAATTTATAAGACTACATGTGTTTGTAGGCCATTAGGAACAGAAGAACGTCATATGGTTACTTCAAGGAGAGCGCAAGTAAAATAATTATCTTCAGAAATTCAAGGTTGTGAAACAGAAAACTAAGTGAAAAATACTGACTAATAGCAACTTTTCATGACCTAAAAATCCTCAAGATACTGAAAAATTTTCCGTTAGCATTGAAGAAAAATCACCCAAGGCCTCCTCCTCACCATACGGCCTCCTTTTTCTCCCATTTTATGGAAAAACGAAAACTTTATTAAAAATCGTTCATAATTATTCCTTTTACAAGATCATAAATATAATACAAAGCATAACAATAAAAAACTGCATAGCAAGGCAAATAAAAGCAGATTCCTTGAATTAAAAGAATAATACAAATATCACATCAGAGAAAACAGAAGAAAAAAGGAATAAATACCTACTGAATCCAAATGAACAAAATAAATAAATTATTACACGTTACATTATTAGTCATAGTTGTTATGTGATTATATTATATAATTATTTATATATATATTAATAGTTATATACTAAAATTTTTTTACATCAAACAACAATTCTAACCCTGCAGGATATGAGGATTCAAAGGGGGAACCGTGGAGAAACGCTCGAAGCGAGCTGCAAAAAAATCCAACAGAATTTCCCGAGCTCTGCTCCTCGCTGCTCCGTTCCGCTTGCAGTGTGAACAGTCAGGCGTTTCTGCATTCAAAAATATTCAGACATTAATACCGCTCTGCTTCGCTGCGCTTGCATTGTGAACGCAACCTTACTAAGAAGTGATGAAATAAGACAGTGTATTGAGGATCAGAGTCGCAACCTCCCATTCTTCGCTGCCCTGACCTCAGCTCTCTTATAATAGAAAGCAGCTTTCTTGCTCATGCTGCAGCTTCTAGAGAATGAAAACTGATTTAATCACAGGATGACGAACATCAATATACTGTTTGAAAATGGTTCAAGGAGATCAGAATATGGAAAAATATCGTCCGTCATGTTTTCATGTGGTTTATCACTGACCATCTCTATACTTGAAGGTGATAGTAACGAGATAGAGCACTAAATAGTGTATGGTTTATGGTTGAAGCCAGGCACAGGGGAAAAATTCCTAACAATTATTTCAATGTCCAATGCTTTAAGAATCAAAATGAAACTGTAAACGGCTGATAAAAAGTAATCAAGGTTGTTAATTTGAGGAACTTCCATAACCGCTCGAGCACCAACATGATACCAGATGAGAAGCCCGGCCAACCTGCGTCTCTGATCTGATGATTACATCATCATTCTGGTGGCCGTGACTAACAAACAGAACAATAGCTGGTACACACGGACTGCCGAAGGTAGCACAAAACCTGATGCATGTAGAGACCAGTTCGACATGGTCGGGCAGCGCGTGAGACACGGTGAGACAGGCCACAGAACACCCATGGCTTCACGGTGAGGTGGCCCCAAAAGTTCGGCATGAAATTTATATGCATTTTTCATTTCATGAGTCTCTTTCCAATTTGATGATATAAAATTATGATGACGGCCTTAACAATTATTCAACGTATGGATTTTCAAAATCCCTGTTTCCTCACCTCCAGCAAATGCCTGAGAGCAAAAATACACTTCCAGGAAAGAAAATATCACTTCCATTAAAAAATCTCATTCAGAAGATTATTAAGAGCATTAGAAAATTTGAATATAAGAATGAAATTCTGCAAAATTGAAAAATATAATTAAGTTGTAACTGACTAAGCAACGTAAAATAGCTAAATTTACTGGTAGGACTGCGCGTCGAGCGACTGGTGACGTGCACCAAGCGTTTTTGTGAGTGAGACTTGATCTTTCTTTCCAAGCCTCTTGGGAAGCTACGTGGACAACATTTACTCGATAGTTAAATACTCATTAAAGAAAAACAGTCGTGTTTCACCGAAATTTTTGCAACTACATTCCAAAAATTAATAAAATAACTCGATTGTTTAACTCGAATTCATAAAGTCCAACGTACAGCATTCTAATTATCAGTAGAAGGCTCAGCTGAAGACCGCAAAGATGTTTCATTTCGGAAGCTAAAATTGGATTTTACGACGAACAAAATGTGATTTGTTACACAGTCGCGTGCGACGCACTGCTCATCTCTTAGTACCTATGCAGGGATGTAATTCACATGTGTACTTCAAAAGCATATTCTTATTATTCATATGAGGATCTTGACTATCTTGGTTATTGTAAGTTATTATAATACCTTCAAAGTGAACCTTAAAGTTCCCAACCTATTGAAAATCCAGTTCATGGCTGTTATAAATGTAAAATACAACTGCAGTGGTGAGAAGAAGAGATGTGGATCACAGACCATGAAATTTAGTTACGCAGGCAAACCCAGTTTTTATTGGCGGATGGAAGCTCAGATAGCCTGAGGCGTCGGCCTTATACCACCGTCCCAGGGTGGGTACAGCACAACAGCTCGAGCATTCGAGTTCTGGCGCTCAAGCTGTGGAGGTGTTCCTAAACCCATCAGTGTTGGTTACCGCTTCAGTTTTTTCAAAGTTTTGAACATAAATTGTGAAAAATTTTATCCAGTGAAGGTGAGTTCCTTTTTAAATCAAACTTGTTTATTACAGTACTGATGGATGTCCAATGATTGTGAGTTATGATGAAGTTTTACAGAGTTTAGTGATGTTCAAGATCCGGCCAATAGGATGGAGTGGTTTCAAATATCTTTGGGAAAGCAAAATAAATAAACGGAAAAAGTTAAACCAATGGGAAATTCGTTGAATTCGATTCTATTCTAAAAGGTTTAGAAAATGTGTTACTGTATATGAGTGGCGACCGCCATAGTGAGCGCAGTTTTGAAGCGTCTTCTGGCGATGTAAATCATGACCGTGGTAGAACCACATACACATCGTGCATTATTGCTACATTTCAATGTTAAGAACACGTTGGCCGGTGCTGGTGCGCTCGCGATTTGTGTCGCTCGCAGAGGCAAAACGTCATGTGAAGTTAAATCTCGAAAATATGCGGGCACCCACGATCGTGTAGCTGGGAGACAAGTTGGCCGGGGAACATGGTGCCCCTTGATTCTTATTATTGCTAATAAATCACTGAAATTGTATAAATTAGATACAACTAAAAAGGATATAAGAGTTTAAATCAGATATGATGTTCTTCACAATGGCACGGAGTTTTTTGAAGTCATTAGCTTCTGTTTCTTTGCAATATATCTAATGCATCTTTTTCATCCATACCCTATCTTCAAATTCTGAACCACAAAATAATGAACTAATTTCATTACATTGTGGTTTCATCATATTTATCAATCACATTTGATCACGTTGAAAATATTCGTTGAATTTTCTGATAAGCAAAACTTCACGAAGGGCGCATTTTATTGTAGAGTGTAAATAGAGGCTTCAAATCTCTTTGAAGTTAAGCCAAAATTCGATTTACTCGTATGGTGAATCGAAAAGAATTTTATGGATGGTTTTGTTGGTGGTCTGGGCTGATGTCGGGAAATAAAGTGTATTGTTTCCTGTATTTTCGATTGCTGTGATGCGATATTTAGCATTGATGATTATTTTTACATACATCGCTTATTAACGATTGCACATTTACCTTGCAGTTTGCTCGTTGTTAAATTTCTAAGGGAACTGCGGGCGTAATGTCGGCTAACTCAGTTGTCCCCGTGTTTGTATTATTTGCGTTTGAGATAGCAGCCTTTTAGGTAAATCTCCTGAGTTAACGTTGGCAATTTCAAGAATTAATGTCGTATGCACTTTGTGATCCCGCTACCGTCACCTTCGAATAAAAACTATGTGGCCGAATGTTGACTTAAGAAGTTCTCCCTAATGGGGAACTAATTGAATGAATTTTAATTTTTAACGGTTGAATATCGAGGAATTTATCGATTTCCAAGAGGATGTTCTTTTACAAAGGCGGGTCACCAGTTGCCGTCGAACGGCAACACTTAATTAATAAACAAATGACTTAATCTGACTCAGAAGGAGTTAGGCGGTATTCGGACGCAATATTTCAAGCGTCTACAATCAACAACAAAAATTACCACAAGCCAACACCGGAGGAAAATGAGAGAATAGTTTCACTCGCCGGTATGGGATTTATTGAGGAGAAGGTTGCACTCCGAAGAGCGAGGCTTGATTCTTGTTCGAGAGACGATCTTGGGGAGAGTCCGAGGAGGTTGCGGGACTTCAGACGATTCGTTCAGCTCAGGCTTGTGAAGCGCGTGCTGGAGTGTGAAGTCGATGATGGTGTAAGTGTGGGAGGTTCCGACACTAAGTGAGTGGTGAATTTAGTGATGAGTATGGGGATAGCTACCGGTTGGGAAAACTCGGTAGGAAGGGACTCTCGGCCCAAAGGTAGTCACAACTAAAGGTTCAAGCGGCTTAGCTGCAGGGATGCAGGCCTTCCAGTTTCACAAGTTAAATAAGAGGGGAAACTCGGAGAATCAACTCAGAGGCAAAACCCGGAGGATGAACCCGGAGGAGACTTGAAGGCGAAAACTTCGAGGAGGTAAGCTCCTTAAATTAAGAAGTTAGGGTTTGGTTTCATACGTGTTTGTGAGTGCATGGATGTGTGGTCCAGTCGATCCTGTCAGGGGACATCGTGCTGGATTATTTGAACAAACAAAAAAAAACGAGTCTATTCATAACACATGTGCAAGACTGCGCAAACTGCAACATTAACAGGATAAACAATGGCAGGAGTCCGGTGATAAGAATCAGTCCGCAACTCTAGCGCCCGAGTCGCAGCCTGAATCATCTTAACACCAGAATCAGTGTTCCAGACCAACTGGTCACAAGCTCTATCCTGACATTACAAGCAGCAGCACAACTGAGTTTAAATGAACTACAGCCAAAATAATAGCTAAAGCACTGAGGTAATTAGATAATTAATGTACTAAGATATAAGTATGAGAAAAGGTGAAGTCTCTATACTCTATTATTCAGATGAGCAAGAAAGAATGATTATTTATGTGACTTGACTTGAGTGAGTGACTACAGAAGATACAATCTCTATTGGTTTAAATAACCTATTATAGCTTCATTTCTCAAGATATGAATTCAAACATTGACTAAAAATTGCAGAGGAATTCCAAAATTATTTAAACCTGACTTAGTCAAAATACAAAAGTTGAGAACACAATTAATTAGAAGCTGGAACATACAAAAGATGAGCAAACCAAAATGATCTCTGTGGGCAGCAAGGTGTCTTAACACTATGCTCAGCACTAAAATATCTAAGGAGCCAATGCCAACATCGGTTAACACTGACAGCACAATACGGCATCATCGGAGAATAGCAAACACGATAACAATGACAAAGATGTGGCAGTGAGCTTGAGGCTGGTGACTAACTAACACTGGCACAGAGACAACATAGTGAATATTTCTACGACACAATAACGAGAGCTCCCTAACACGGAACAAGTTAAGACACAACACAGGAAAGTTAAGACATAATACACACTTATCGTTACACTTGATACTTACAATTGCCCGCTCTGGGGCCCAAGCGCTAGGAGGATCTATACGAGAATGACGACTCTGCCTGGGAAGCCGGCCTTATATGCGCTTTGAGCGGACGAGCGTTTCCGGAATTTTCCGGAAACGGATGAACTTGCGATATGGTTCTAGGTAAAAACGCCGTTCTTTCTTGTCGAAGTATTTCTTTGGTCAAATTTTAATAGATTTAAGGGTAATGTTGAATGAAAATAGTGATCCAAGATTTTAAGAATGATTACGTTAACTTTATTTAATTTTTAGAAGATGGTTTTAATAATTTATGAAATTTAGACTGAAGTGCGGCTGAGGGCGATCACTACAGCTACCCTCCCCCCAAAGGAGACCGAAAGGTCTGGTAACAGTGAAGCTGTTACTTGTAAAGTGCAAGTCAGAAATACGAAAGAGAGATTCCAAAAGATGCTTCGACAGAAGAAAATAGATGAAAATAGTGGAAGGTTAACTGTGGAACTATGAAAGTTTCAAAACTTATCACTTTGCTTGAATCGCAATGCTAATAGAAATTTAAAAGCGAAGAAAATGCTGATAAAACTAGTCATATTTACTCAAATTGAGAAAAAACGAAATCGAAAACGTTTCGGAGTCCAGCTCCATCTTCAGTTCTGTAAAATACAAAGAATTCAAGAAAGTGCCAAAAGTACAAACATTACAAATAATACAAGCAATACAAAAAGTAAAAAACAATTGTATTAACAAAAAGGTAAATAAACGTCAAACTAGCAAAAAAGTAACGAAAAAATACACACTATGAATTTACTATTTGAAGTAAATTCATAGTGTGTATTTTTTCGTTACTTTTTTGCTAGTTTGACGTTTATTTATCTTTTTGTTGATACAATTGTTTTTTACTTTTTGTATTGCTTGTATTATTTGTAATGTTTGTACTTTTTGCACTTTCTTGAATTCTTTGTATTTTACAGAACTGAAGATGGAGCTGGACTCCGAAACGTTTTCGATTTTGTTTTTTCTCAATTTGAGTAAATATGACTAGTTTTATCAGCATTTTCTTCGCTTTTAAATTTCTATATGAAAGTTTCAGCGCGGATCCCCAACTGGGACCATAAAAGAATCTGTGAGGTTAGCATCACTGAGCATACGGTGCCAGAGTATCCGCCGAAATGGAGGCGCACGAATTAACTGATTCCGACTGCGTTCTTTGAACGGTGTAAAGGGGAATCTAGAATTGGTCGACTTCCACGACTTTAGAAAATTCAAAGCGAACTAAGACGTACGAATTCGTTGGCTCGACAGGTGTTGACCTGAGGCGAAGTCGCAGTCTAGGTTTTTACAGTATGCCATAGTACAAAAAAAAATCCGTTCCTTCCTTCCCAAAACACATATGCCGGTTACAACGGCAATTGTGCGACGTGAGTCGTTTGCACAACCACCCTAGTCAACGTGCGTGCTCCTCAGGCGTCCCCAAGGCTACCAACACACCGACCAGGCAGCAATACAAAAAATGGAAGATCGGGAAAGACTTAGTCAAGTGATGGTGAAATATTTGCGCTGAGCATTCCGTACCCGTATGGGATACGGAGAACTATTAAAGGACAACCGGTGTACAGACGGCCGTTCCTTTACATATTTAAGTTGCTCAGGATGGCAAGGTAGTGTTTCGCACATAGACATTTTTTGTTTACTTTTGTGCTTCAGTAGCAATGGTGCTGCAGTAGCAATGGAAATTGAGAAGATTGTTAGTTAGGAGCTTCAGTAGCAATGGAAGTTATCCTAGAAGGTCTCCTATGGTTTGCTTCAGTAGCAATGGAAATGCATGAACAGTTTTGTAAAAGGTGGCTTCAGTAGCAATGGAAAAACATGAAGAATTTGTTAGAATAGGCTGCAGTAGCAATAACTTATTATTAGGGAAGAGTTTTGAAGAGGAAAACTATGTTTGATTACTGAGAATTAGAGGAAAAGGATGGAAAGGAACACTACCTCCTCCAAGGTTCAACATGCAACAGCTGCAACAGCCTCGACATGCGCTCAAAAACCTCCCGATGATGGCTGCGGCAACTTAGTTGTTTGATTATTTATCTAGCTCTGGGGTATACCAGTATGAAGTTCTCCCTAATGGGGAACTAATTGAATGAATTTTAATTTTTATAGGTTGAATATCGAGGAATTTATCGATTTCCAAGAGGATGTTCTTTTACAAAGGCGGGTCACCAGTTGCCGTCGAACGGCAACACTTAATTAATAAACAAATGACTTAATCTGACTCAGAAGGAGTTAGGCGGTATTCGGACGCAATATTTCAAGCGTCTATACAATCAACAACAAAAATTACCACAAGCCAACACCGGAGGAAAATGAGAGAATAGTTTCACTCGCCGGTATGGGATTTATTGAGGAGAAGGTTGCACTCCGAAGAGCGAGGCTTGATTCTTGTTCGAGAGACGATCTTAGGGAGAGTCCGAGGAGGTTGCGGGACTTCAGACGGTTCGTTCAGCTCAGGCTTGTGAAGCGCGTGCTGGAGTGTGAAGTCGATGATGGTGTAAGTGTGGGAGGTTCCGACACTAAGTGAGTGGTGAATTTAGTGATGAGTATGGGGATAGCTACCGGTTGGGAAAACTCGGTAGGAAGGGACTCTCGGCCCAAAGGTAGTCACAACTAAAGGTTCAAGCGGCTTAGCTGCAGGGATGCAGGCCTTCCAGTTTCACAAGTTAAATAAGAGGGGAAACTCGGAGAATCAACTCAGAGGCAAAACCCGGAGGATGAACCCGGAGGAGACTTGAAGGCGAAAACTTGGAGGAGGTGAGCTCCTTAAATTAAGAAGTTAGGGTTTGGTTTCATACGTGTTTGTGAGTGCATGGATGTGTGGTCCAGTCGATCCTGTCAGGGGACATCGTGCTGGATTATTTGAACAAACAAAAAAACGAGTCTATTCATAACACATGTGCAAGACTGCGCAAACTGCAACATTAACAGGATAAACAATGGCAGGAGTCCGGTGATAAGAATCAGTCCGCAACTCTAGCGCCCGAGTCGCAGCCTGAATCATCTTAACACCAGAATCAGTGTTCCAGACCAACTGGTCACAAGCTCTATCCTGACATTACAAGCAGCAGCACAACTGAGTTTAAATGAACTACAGCCAAAATAATAGCTAAAGCACTGAGGTAATTAGATAATTAATGTACTAAGATATAAGTATGAGAAAAGGTGAAGTCTCTATACTCTATTATTCAGATGAGCAAGAAAGAATGATTATTTATGTGACTTGACTTGAGTGAGTGACTACAGAAGATACAATCTCTATTGGTTTAAATAACCTATTATAGCTTCATTTCTCAAGATATGAATTCAAACATTGACTAAAAATTGCAGAGGAATTCCAAAATTATTTAAACCTGACTTAGTCAAAATACAAAAGTTGAGAACACAATTAATTAGAAGCTGGAACATACAAAAGATGAGCAAACCAAAATGATCTCTGTGGGCAGCAAGGTGTCTTAACACTATGCTCAGCACTAAAATATCTAAGGAGCCAATGCCAACATCGGTTAACACTGACAGCACACTACGGCATCATCGGAGAATAGCAAACACGATAACAATGACAAAGATGTGGCAGTGAGCTTGAGGCTGGTGACTAACTAACACTGGCACAGAGACAACATAGTGAATATTTCTACGACACAATAACGAGAGCTCCCTAACACGGAACAAGTTAAGACACAACACAGGAAAGTTAAGACATAATACACACTTATCGTTACATTTGATACTTACAATTGCCCGCTCTGGGGCCCAAGCGCTAGGAGGATCTATACGAGAATGACGACTCTGCCTGGGAAGCCGGCCTTATATGCGCTTTGAGCGGACGAGCGTTTCCGGAATTTTCCAGAAACGGATGAACTTGCGATATGGTTCTAGGTAAAAACGCCGTTCTTTCTTGTCGAAGTATTTCTTTGGTCAAATTTTAATAGATTTAAGGGTAATGTTGAATGAAAATAGTGATCTAAAATTTTAAGAATGATTACGTTAACTTTATTTAATTTTTAGAAGATGGTTTTAATAATTTATGAAATTTAGACTGAAGTGCGGCTGAGGGCGATCACTACAGACTTAACAACGGTACGTTTTTCAAATTGTGTTCTTCAGGAATTATTTCTCCTGTGCAGAAATTTTTGAAGCGTCATGAATAGACTCATCAGCTGTTATCGATGCATGACTACTTGACGGGGCTTTTACACCAAATAGATTTCAGGCCATTAGTATTAAGAGAAAATTTCAAATTTGATGGGTTGAATCAACTCTTGTATCTAGTTTTAGGAAATAAATTGTTTATTCTTTAAATTAGTAGTTGGTGCTAGGGATGCATAAACGAAGAATTTTACTTCAATGGCCAACACCGAATTTCAAGACTTCTACAACACGATGGCGGGCGAGGCTCCTAAAAAGAATCATCGATGAGCGACATCCTCAACTCGACCTGAGACGAAAACGAACTTTGGACTTTCTTTACGCAGCGCCAGCAAGATTAAACGTCCATTTCTGAGATTTAATCTTTCATTTAAAATAAACTCTTTGTGATTGATTTTTTAGAGAACCTGCTATGAGTTGAATACTTGTATCGGCCGTCATCATCATTTTATATCATCAAATGATAAAAGAGACTCATGAAATGAAAAATGCACATAAGTTTCATGCTGAACTTCTGTGGCCACCTCACCGTGTAGCCAGAGGTGTTCAGGTGTTGCTGAAGGCATTCCAATTCAAAGGAGCGAACGAACATTCACTCGAAGACTACGATGCTTTAGTTCACTTCTGGGTCCTGTTCAATCTTGTTTAGGAAAACTTATAACTCAATATGTAATGCGGCAAAACGGTCAAATTCATTGTTGTAAGGAAAATTGTGAATTCAATTCATCGATGAGAGGCACTGAATTCTCTTCGAAAAATTGGAAATACTGGTCAGACGTACACTTTACCACGGATTAAATACATTTTGAAGCATTCAACTGTTCTTATTGGGAAGTGAAATGCACGGTGAAACAATCTGTCGCGAGAAATAAATGGTAAATAAGGAACCGCAACCGTATTCTTTCTGAAATAACCGGAGAGTGAAATTTCTGTTGACTAGACACGATCTTTTTTTTTTAATATAAAGTTACAAAACTATGTAATTTTCTCAATTAAATTTAAACCAGCGGACCTGATCACATCCAGTATCTTGATTTACTGCTGAAATCTCAACGCTCAGTGAAGGTGCGCTGCAACTTGAGCGCCTCGAAATAACTTTCTGTATGGCGATAATTTCTCGCTGGTGCAGCCTAAATTGTGCATGTTCCTTAGTTTTGTTGTGCTCAGAGGTAAAATTTACACATAGTCATACCTAATACGAAGCCTAAATTACTCAAGATTTTACAATTGAAGTGCATTTAGCTATAACTAGATATTTTATAACCAAAACTCGAACAGTGTTAGATTTAGACGGCATCCTCCGCCTGGAAGTGTTTCTTAACGAACGTTAAAGCTTCTCACGCACTGCACTTATAAGTAACTTATGTAAGTGAAAACTCAGCGTCTTAACGCCTCCAGACCTCAGAAATGCTCCGATAAGAAGGCGACGCTGAGTCAGGGTGCGTTCACACCACAAGCGGAGCAGGTGTTCACATGTAAACAGAGCAGAGCGACCTACACAAGAATTAGTCGCTATGGAGGGTTTCGTGTGTACATTCCTACAGCTCGACATAAAAAAACAGAGACAAAAACACTGAATCGACCCTATGAACGCCAAGGGAGATTGCTTTGGAGAAAACCACTCTCTTATAGAAGCACTGATGAGAGATAAAACGCGATTCGTCGAGTATTTACTGATTAAACATGCAAATTTTAAGTAATATAATCCCATATGGAAGAAAAAATTTCTCACGAGAAAAGAAATATTTGTTGTTTAGTAACAATTCACATATTTTTATTGAGGATACATGAAAAGTAAAGTAGTTAAAACCAAATTAAAGTCTCTATATAAAGGTTCATCATTTTATAGGACGACGGGTTTTCGTAGGCTAGTAGGAACGAAAGAGAGTCTTTAGGTGACTTTAAGGTAAGTGCAAGTGAAATAATTACCTTCAAAAATTCAGGTGCCAGAGAAAACCGAGTGAAAAATACTGAAAAATGCTCACTTTTCCGACCTAAAAATCCTCGAACTACTGAAATGTTTTCCGCCAGTATTGGAGAAAAATCACCCAAGCTCAGAATATTTTACAGCTTTTTTTGTATCCGACACTCATCGAGGCCTCCTCCTCACCAAACGACCTCCTTTTCCTCCCATTTTACGAAAAAAATGAAAACCTTATTAAAAATAACACATAATTATTTTGTTACAAGATCGTAAAATAAAATACACAACATAGCAAGAAAATAAAACTCCATAACAAGAAGAATAAAAGCAGATTCATTAAATTAAAGCATTAGTAAAAAAATAAAACCAGAAATAGCAGAAAAAAGAAATAAATGCCTAATGAATCCCAGTGTGCAAAATTAAAATAAAATATTATTCGTTACAATATTGCTCATAGTTGTTATATGATTAGTTAGACATACAATTTGTAAAATATTATCAATTTTTTTCTCAAATCAAGCAACAATTCTAAGATTTGATGATCCAAAGAGGGAGCTGTGGAGAAACGCTTGCAGCAAGCGGCAAAAAATCCCAGAGAATTTCCCAAGCCCACCGCTCCGCTCTGCTCTGCTCCGCGCTACTTCGTTCCGCTTGCAGTGTGAACAGCCAAGCGTTTATGCGTGCAAAAATATATAAAAATTTATGCCACTCTACTCCGCTGGCATTGTGATCGCACCCTTACTGAGAAGTGATGAAATAAGACAGTGTAATGAGGATCAGAGTCGCAACCTCTCATTCTCCTCAGCACTCTCATAATACCTCTGACCTCAGCACTCTCATAATTCCTCTGACCTCAGCACTCTCATAATACCTCTGACCTCAGCAATCTCATAATACCTCTGACCTCAGCACTCTCATAATGCCTCTAACCTCAGCATCCTCATAATACCTCTGACCTCAGCACTCTCAAAATACCTCTAACCTCAACAATCTCATAATACCTCTGACCTCAGCACTCTCATAATACCTCTAACCTCAGCACTCTCATAATACCACTAACCTCAGCAATCTCATAATACCTCTGACCTCAGCACTCTCAAAATACCTCTAACCTCAGCAATCTCATAATACCTCTGACCTCAGCACTCTCATAATACCTCTGACCTCAGCAATCTCATAATGCCTCTGACCTCAGCAATCTCATAATACCTCTGACCTCAGCACTCTCATAATACCTCTAGCCTCAACAATCTCATAATAACTCTGACCTCAGCACTCTCATGGTACCTCTAACCTCAGCAATCTCATAATACCTCTGACCTCAGCACTCTCATAAAACCTCTGACCTCAGCAATCTCATAATACCTCTGACTTCAGCAATCTCATAATACCTCTGACCTCAGCAATCTCATAATACCTCTGACCTCAGCACTCTCATAATGCCTCTAACCTCAGCACTCTCATAATACCTCTAACCTCAGTACTCTCATAATACCTCTGACCTCAGCAATCTCATAATACCTCTGACCTCAGCACTCTCATAATACCTCTAACCTCAGCACTCTCATAATACCTCTAACCTCAGCAATCTCATAATACCTCTGACCTCAGCACTCTCAAAATACCTCTAACCTCAGCAATCTCATAATACCTCTGACCTCAGCAATCTCATTATACCTCTGACCTCAGCACTCTCATAATACCTCTAACCTCAGCAATCTCATAATACCTCTGACCTCAGCACTCTCATAATACCTCTAACCTCAGCACTCTCATAATACCTCTGACCTCAGCACTCTCATAATACCTCTAGCCTCAGCACTCTCAAAATACCTCTGACCTCAGCACTCTCATAATACCTCTGACCTCAGTACTCTCATAATATCTCTAACCTCAGCACCCTCATAATACCTCTGGCCTCAGCACTCCCATAATACCTCTGACCTCAGCACTCTCATAATACCTCTGGCCTCAGCACTCCCATAATACCTCTGACCTCAGCACTCTCATAATACCTCTGGCATCAGCACTGCATTGTGATTGCACCCTTACTGAGAAGTGATGAAATAAGACAAAGTATTGAGGATCAGAGTCGCAATCTCTCATTCTCCGTTGCCCTGACCTCAGTTCTCGCATAATAGGACGCAGCTCTCTTGCTCTTGCTGCAGCTTCCAGTGAATAAAAGATGATTTTATAGCGGGATGACGAGTATCAATTTACTATTTGAAACCTTTTCAAGGACATCAGAATTTGGAAAAAAAGTCTTACGCCATGTTGTCATGCATTTTTTCAATGAACTTCTCTATACCTGAAAATGATAGTAACGAGATAGTGCACTAAATAGTAAATGGTTTATGGTTGAAGCCAGGCATAGAGGAAAAATTTCATACAATTATACCAATGTTCGAGATTTTATAATATCGTAAAATTGAAACTTGAAAGTGCTGGCACAAAGTAATACAAGTTGCTAATTTTGGGAACTTCCGTAGTTGCTCGAGCATCAAAATGTTAGCAGATGGGAAGCCCCAGCCAACCTTCGTCTCTGATCTTATGATAACGTCTCCATCCTGGAAGCCGTGACTAACAAACAGAACAATAGCTGGTACACACGAGCTGTCGAAGGTTGATCAGAAGGTAGCACAAAACCTACGGCATGTAGAGACCAGTTCAAACTGTTCGGTCCGGATGAAATAAATAACACTTCGTTTTCAAAATAATGTAAGAAAAAATAAGGTAGTGTATTCCTTATTTCAGATATCTCAAAGTAAAATCAACTGTTCGAATCAGCATTTTTTTGAGAATCCAGCTCAAAGATAAAATACCATTTAGAAATAATATTTTGCTATTTCTAGTAATTGTGAAGTGCGGCTTTACTATGTTATACGAATATGTTTTCAATGAGAAATGAAATGAACCTAGCCAGTAAATAGCGTACAGTTCCACCTGATTGCTATAATATTAAGTAAAATCAAGTGTACATACAATAAATTTTAGTTGCCTAAAATGTTAGAATTATCAATTTCACTTCTGCAATAGCCACAGGTCATCTCCTTTCAGGAAGTAATTTGTGAGGGGTACAGGATTTTGCAGGGCACCTCAATGTTCTGTCAAGAATTCAGTCGTAAGTAGAGCGCGGACTGGAAACTGATGGTAGGTAGCGGCGTCTTTACTTACGTGGTCACCGCTTTTGTAGCGCTGAAATTTACCTACACCGTACATGTTTTAGTTGAGATTAAAAAAATATTTTTCATTTGGGCATAGCGACCCAACTGCGACAGGGCAACAGAAACACCGTACAAGCTAATGGGATTACCGGCTTGGCAAATTTAGGCCTAACGCTGGGCCGGTTCGATAGAGTACGTTAGCTCTACCATTCCAGTTCGACCGTTTGTTGC
Organism: Morinoia aosen; assembly: GCA_030386875.1. Lineage (NCBI taxonomy): Eukaryota > Metazoa > Arthropoda > Malacostraca > Amphipoda > Talitridae > Morinoia > Morinoia aosen. The sequence continues at coordinate 79,312,496 of CM059564.1, forward strand.
GTGCTGGTGTTCTTTTGTGTCGTGGGTGATAACATATGTTAAATTTTCATTTGTTATCAAAATACCGCAGTTTCTTAAATCAAAGAAAACGAAGGTGTGCACCTAGTTTATATGTCTCTATCTTACAAATAGTACACTTACTTTGTGTTGTTATGAGTGTCAGTAATTTTTCTTGGTTAAAATTTACTTACTCTCGAACAACTGAGCAGTGAAACGGAAGACTTTAATGCTATGTATGCAGTTTTTGTCAGTTATTGTTTGTATTGTAGTAGGTCGCATATTGATTTTTTCCATTCAAACTAAACTAGACTTGGAGGCAAAAATTAGTAAAGAATATTTTACCCAATATCATCTTGCAGCAATACGACTATTGAGCCAAGTCAATGCAAGACTATCCCCCGCTTGAAGTTCATTGGCGGAGGTTGAGTGGAACAGCCCAGTTTATATTTTATTTTTAGTGAGTGTTTCTCATCTGAACGTTGTCTTATATTTTATGGCGAAGAACAGCACTCAAAATTCAGTTAGCCCATGTCAATTTGAAGGAGCGGCTCATATTTTCAGTTCAATTCATGTTGCAGATGGACCTTAGTGGAGATGAACACTACGAATAGAACAGTTTGTCCCTGAACGAGGTTTTTCATAGAAAATTAGGATTTTGAATGAAGTTTGACTTGTCTCTGTTGAAATTTCTTGATTGAACTTTTAGCCCACGTGGTTGAAATAATGCGACCCTAATGTCTGCACAAGCGAGTCAAAATTTGTGGTAAATAACAAACTCGGAAACAGAAAGCAGAGATTGAAACTAGAGAGACTCGTGTTAAGGTTGATTTAAATATCATTGTGAATTGGCGTTAGTACGAACTTGCTTTGTACGGCGTGTTGAATGAACTCTCGAGTTGTGATTTTAAATACTCTCTAATGGGAAAAGTACGTCATCAAATTTTACTCACTATACCTGTGGTTGTGCTCATCCATATATGGCAAATTGGGTAAAATTCTGCTAACAAAGACAGCAGTTATGTAGTGAACTCTTGGGACGCATTTCACTTGAATTTATAAAAACCTTAAAACGAACATCCTAAAATTTGGTTATATCAATGTAATGATTTTCATAAATTTACAAACCTGAACTCACTCGTTAAAACCCAAAATTTTACTAAAAATGTGTTTCGAAAATATTTTCCGACCACGTTTCCACCCGTCACTTCCGTTGGAAACATTACGTAGAACCACTTCGCAAGCTCCCGTTAGCCAGTCGTCGAGGCAGAGTTTCATTTACGTAGGGATTCTCCTGTGTTTAGTGCTTGGGCCCCAGAGGGGGCATTTGTAAGTATCAAGTGTTAATGTTAAGTGTTTCATAGTGCCTGAGGGTTATTCTGATAGCGTAAGAAGAAGTGAGCAAACTTAGGAACATCTCATTTGTTTTACTCCGTGCAAGCGCTTAGGCGAGCGTACGTTTTCAAGCTTATTGCGCCATTTTGTCATGCTGTTGTTGTCCTTTTTTGTGTTTCCAGCCTCTGAATAATCTTTTGTTCTCAATTGTGGTATTTTTAATTAAATTAGGTTTTGAATCAATTTACGTAAATCTTGTTTTATGAAGTGTTGCTCAGAACTATCCTTATAAATACCTAGTTACATTTGACAACATGTTTTTCCTAATAGAATCAGTATTCGTATATTTAAATAGTAGTGATGTTTTTCAAGGTTAGTTAGTTAGTAATTTTAGTTAGTTAGTCATTTTGCATTGATTCCTAGCGTGAATAACAATTAAGTTATTCCACGTTAAAACTCAAACTAGTTAGTGCTACTTCAGGTAGGAAATTGGGAACATTTTTCAATTCAATTAGTATTAAAAATTTGCCTGATGTGTTGGAGAAGACAATTATTTCTTGTAAGCCAGAATTAAGCCATCACAAGTCTGCTGTTTCTTGAAGGTAGTTAGGTGCTAAGCTGAGATAGTTTTAATCTTGCTCCGGGGACTTCTTATATAGAGGTCTCACCTTTTCTCATATTTGACTGTTTAGAATTTCCTTATTATTTTGCATTAGCAGTGCTGTAAATATTTTCACCGTTAGTTATTAATTAATTGAGACATTATGCTCAGTTACCACTGCTTTTGCCACCTTAGTTTTGCCCTCTTATGTTGTTCTTATTGCCAAAAATCCTAAAAGTCTTGTGCTCAGAGTTCTACGGATTGCACTAGCCTCATCGATTCCTCATGAGCCTCTTTAGTCCAAAAACATATTTGCATTTTTTTTTAGTACCCGTACAGTTTATTGTATACTCCAGGTCAGACAAAGTTTTGCCTGTGTAAATTACTAGTATCGAGTTGTAGCTTCATGCCGTTGAAATATTAAGTTTAATATTTGGCTCCGAGCAAATTGTCAGTGCTCCGAAGTTGATCCCCGCTTGCACTCCGGCGCCAGAGTGCTGGTGGGGGTCGTTTTTCGAAGAGACTCCTCGCTTTGAGGCGGCATGTTAATGCCAGATTGTTTGCAGCATAGCATGTGTTAATTTATGGTTCCCCTAAGATACCGTGTGCATTCTCACCCAGCCTTGTGTCCCCGTACAGGAATCCACGAGACACTCTACACCCCACTGTCACGTCACCTACCTTGCCACTCTTATTAAGGGGGTAAATAAACCGGTAGCCAAACTTGGCAGAGGACAAAAAGAACTGCCTCCTTCCCTTGGTTTTTCTACTCAATTACTGGGCGGTGATTTCCGTTTCTTCATTCCCCCCTTTAACCTCATTCCTCATACACGTTACGTCCCTCATCCAAGCGACGTGACGAATTGAGATTCTCGGGTTGCATCTAAATCACTTGATGCTGACTCAATTCATCAATTGTCATCAACCTGTGGGGAATTGAGCCTTTCACCGTCTGTCTTTTCACTGACGCTTAGCCGTCTCAAGCCATTGGGATTTCCATGCACACTACCCTCCCCTCATATACACTCGCCACATAACAACCACTGCTGCGAGCCGGTTGCAGCACTACTCAAGATTGGACCACAACAACAGCCCCATCCTGGAGCAACTGACGGGTGTTGACAAGTCTTCCAGCTTCAATAAAGGCCAGAAAATTTAAACCATATTTCCTTCTCCTTCTGCTTGGTACAGTCCGTGGTAAAGTTCTATATAGTGTTTGCTTTGATTAAAGGATGCAATAAGCATCCGAACACCGACTTAAACTCCTTCTGAGTCATTAGCCATACTTAATTCACTTTTAAATTTTGACGCCTTTCAAGGCGTCTGGTGACCCTACCTTATTAAAGAATACCAATCAATCCAATTCTCAATCTTTAAATTGCTTGCTCTTCAAGCTTCAAATTCACCTCATCAAATTAAGTTCCCCACTTTGGGTAAACATCAGAGTTAGGTGCAATAAAAATGATAATCAATGAATGGAAGAAACTAAAATAAACATTTTGTAATTTAAGCTTCATTTCACTTCAATGAGCTTTAAAAAATAACAGACCTAAACCCGAGAAACATCGACCATTTTTTACTTATTTTTCAAACATTCAGATTAACTCACTCAAGTACTAGCCTTGTAATCATGGGAATATAAAATCTTTAAGCTTTAGGATAAGTCGAAGCTGTGAGAGTTGAATGCAACTTTGATATGTATAAAAACGTCAACACTGTTACAAGGTGCCTTGAAGGTTTTTTAAAATTCATTGAACTCCAAATTTCACCATCTCTCTTCCTCGAAATCCTATGCTGTGAATTTTTTACGCATATTCAATGTTCAGCACTAGTGCTCACAATAACTACCTACAGCCATTTCCTGACATAACTCGTTTCATTAATTTTTTGTATTCGTTCATCGTTGTGGGTGCACGCATTTATATCAGTGTCCGAATCCCTTCGAGGAGTGTGTCTCGGAGTGAATATAACTTGATTTGACTCGACATTTCTGACAAGGCTAGTGTTAGTGTCAAAGTTATAACTTATGAGCCCAAATCCTAGTGTTGAAAGTATGAGCACAAACAAACAAGTATATTGTTGTTGCGTGAGCAGGCATAATTTCTCATTGACTCCTTCAATTCCCCATAGGTATGGAACTCAAATTTGAGATTCTTCTTTATTTCATTTCCGCTTGAGCAAATCAATCAATTGAAATTTTACTAAAATAATCGAAGTTTCAATACAAAACGATGAATCTCATTATCGTGTTGTCAAACGTATAGGGTTCTGGATTTCAATGACCGAATCCAATTGGCCAGATAATTAGAAAAAGTGAAGCGCTCTCACGCTCTTATAACAAAGGAACTTTCTTTGAGGTCCCTCTCGGAATGTGGGCGCACTCTAATGCAGATACCTGCTCGAGAAATTTGTCATCATGTTTTCCCGGGGCTTATTTGGTTGTTTTTACCACATGCCTTTCGTTTCGAACAGTTATTTTTGATTTCATTTTTTTGGTTAAAATTTATTTTGTATTGCATGTCATGAAAACGCATAAAAAACTGTGAGTTTACACCGAACTTTCAAGTTTTTTACTGTTTATCTGTTATGTAAATTGCCATCAATTACTTGCGTCTTTTTGAGTGACTTGAAATATTTTTTTACAGGTGATCTCCGCACAACTTTTACAGTAAACAGAATGGGCAGGAAAGGCAAAAACCACTCCCGAGCAGCTAAATGGGTGAGTAGAGTGGAACAGGCGATTCTTCATTACTAAGTGTATCAGTTTTATTTCAAAAGACTTGTACTTGGAATAGTTATTAAAAGCTCAAAAATCTAATATTATTCCTTTCAGTTTTCTGGATTTTTTTAATCCAATAGCCAGTATACCCCGATGTAATTCTTCAAGGTTTTTATTTAGTTGACCACTTTTCATATTCAAAATCAACTTTGTGAAAACATTTGATCAAATAATAATTTACATATATTTGTCTTCTAAAGACTTATGTATGCCAAGAACAATAATACATAATTCACAAAACATGTACGAACATGTAATAAAAAACATGTATAGTCGTTTGGGGCAAATGGCGATTCCGTCATTTTGGGGGCAAAAAATGATTTTAGCCTCAGGAGAGTTAGAATCACTATGGACAAGAAATGAGTGCATAAACTCTTAAAGCATTCATTTGCGGTCATTTCAGGGCTTCTATAGTTTTTCTATGGTAAAAAATTAATGTGTGACACAATTTCTCCCAAAACCATATAAAAAATGTTTTTCAAAACATTTGCAATGTTTCAGAAAATTTGTTATAATTCGCCACACAGATAAATTCTGGGGGCATTTGGCGATCGATTGATGCATTTGGGGCAATTGGCGATCGCCCTCACTTTCATAGCATTTCTAGTCGAGTATTAGTGACACCACAGCATTTTAAAAGTGGGGTATTTTCCGATCGGTGTGGGGGCAATTGGCGATCGCTAACCCGATCGTCATTTGCCCCCACACCGATCGTGAAATGCCCCATCCCCAATCGCGATTTACCCCATAGCGATCGCCAATTGCCCCACGTTACTTAACCTTTTTTTATATGTTTCAGAAGTTACAGAAACCATGTGCAATTAATTGTGCTTTTAATTTTTGAGAAAATGGTACGGAATTATGTTAAGAAGGCTAAGCCATACAACGATGAGACCCTTAAACTCGCCCTGGAAGAAATTGCAAGTGGTGTTGCAATTAAGGAGGCAGCAAGGAAGCACAACATCGGGTATGGAAAGCTGTGGATTGAACACAAGAAGCACCAGGAATCTGAGGACTACCAAGCTGCAACATACACATGCAAAAGAGTGAGTGCAAATATAACTAATTACAATAAAGCCTAAGAAAATAGGCTTGAATATAAAAAGAAATATGTATGGGTTCTATAATACTGTAGATAAATTTACCTTGGCAATAATTGTGAGTTGATGTTGATGTGCAATAACATTCTTGTTTAATATTATTTATATATATATATATATATATATATATATATATATATATATATATATATATATATATATATATATATATATATATCTTGTATTACTTAGCTACATTGATTCCAATATCTATTCTTTGTTTGCAGGGAAGGAAGGTTGCACTGTCCGATGAAATGGAGGCAGAAATATTGAGATGCGTGAAGATTATGGAGAAAATGGGAATGCCTCCTCCCATTGCCGAATTTCAGTCTCTCATACATGACTACCTAGAATGTAACCAATGCATCACTCCTTTCCTTGACAATCGGCCAGGAAGGGACTGGGTGAACAACTTCTTAAAGCGCCATGGGCTCACATTGAAGAAAGGAGGCATGATGCAGCTGGCGAGGAAGAGTGTCACGTCAGACCCGTTCGTTGTCTACGGATTTTACGACAAGTTGAGGACGCTGATTGATAAAATAGGACTCGCAGGAGAGCCTAGTTCCATCTTCAACATGGATGAGACCGGTTTTCCTACAGACCCATCAAAGGCCAAGACCATCGGCACAAAAGGGGTGAAAACGGTTAGGATTACTCATGGTGCTAACAGGGAAAATATCACTGTGTTAGCTACCTGCTGTGCCGATGGAACTGCACTACCACCTTTGATTGTATTCAAAGGCAAGAAGATGCAGACTACCTAGCGGGGTGATAATGCTTTACCAGGAACTCAATATGCTGTGACTGATTCCGGTTGGATGACCACCTCTGTCTTTGAAGATTTCTTTGAGTCTTTTGTAGAAGTAGTGAAAAGCAGAGGACCAATTCTAGTGGTGCTAGATGGTCACCTGAGCCACACATCCTTACGGACAATAGATTTGGCAGTAAAAAACCACATCACCATTTTGAAGTTGCCACCTCATTGTACCGACCGCCTCCAGCCCTTGGACGTGGCTTGTTTTGCTCCCTTGAAGTCGTACTACGATTCAAAATTGCTGGAGTATACTCAAAGTACAGGAGGCCGGGAGCACCTTCGTAAGGATCTCTTTGTGAACATGTTGTGTTCAGTTTGGAACACTGGGTTGTCTCCAGAGAACATTGTGGCAGGTTTCCGAGCAACTGGCATCCACCCCCTGGATAGGACGAAGTATACCATCTCGAGGCTCGATACGATAAAGCTCAAAACTTATGATGACTGGGTGTCTGCAGGAAAGCCCACTGATGATGATGACCAGCCAATTCTGCCCATTGCTAGTACCCAGTCCCACGACATGTTTCCTCCTTCTCCTTCTCCACCTGCACCTGAGGATGAAACCCCTGCAGCGTCTGCACCTACTGCTTCAACACCTAAGCGACCAGCCACTGCTTCTACGTCTACAGATTCTCAAACTCCTAGTTGCAGCTTTTGGCAATCACCTGCCAGTACTGAACCAGCTCTCTCACAGGAATTAAAGAAGTGCACGGACCAACAGCTGGTGGATGAGCTACTGAGCAGGGATGAGGCTGCATTGAGTCTCCTCTTCAAATGTCTCTCCTCAAGCATCTCTCAGCGTGGTAAGAGCTCTCTTCCAGCTTCTATAGAGGCTGTCCTACACTCTAGAGGAAGTGGTGCTACCCCCCTCACAAAAAAGAGGAGAGTCATTCCCATGAGCAGCTCGATAATAACTGATGAAAAGTTCCGCCAAAAGATTGTAGAAATGAACGAGCCTAAGGTAAAACCTCGGAAGAAGGGAGCCCCTACTCAAACCGAGAAGTCAAAGAAGGAAGCACCAAAGAAAAAAGCAACCGGGAAGAAGAGAAAGTTGGAGGAGGAGGACGAGGACTTGGACTCAACAGACGTTTCCAGTGTTGCAATGACCGAAGCAAACACCTCAAGTGATTTATCTCTCAAAGATGACCTTGAAGAAGTGCAAGATAACTTTGAGGAGGCTACAGAAGAGAGAATGGAGGTGACACAAGGAAGAGAAGAGACAGATGACAGAAAAGACAAGGACAGAGTTGGTAGGTATGATGGGACCACAGATGATAGAACACAGGTCGTCACGTCAGAGAGTAGTACCATTGAAGACGCAGACATCAATAAATATGTTGCAGTGTACTTCTCACACCCAAAGCCTCAGTACTTCTGGGGAAAAGTTGTAAAAGTCTTCTCAAGTGATGAAGAAACTGACGTGACGCAGGTGGAGGTCGATTTTTTGCAGAAGAAAACGATCTTCAGTGACCCTGCAGCATGGACCTAGGCTGAGAAGACTGTTAAAGAGGTCCTAATCATTGACACCAAATTCATAGTGTTTGGGCCTCTGCTCCCTGACGTCAGGAAAAACATATTTCGCTTTCCAGATGTTCAGGCCATGATCTCTCTTCGCAAATTTCATGAGAGGGATGGTTAAGGTATTAGACAGTACTACAATGACTAGACTCAGAGAATACCTGACTGACAGACTGCCTAACTGCTTTACTGACAAGACTAACTGAGCCTTAACTCTGTCCGCAACCCAGAAAAAGAAATGGAAGACAACAGCAGCTTGTAATGTGAGTTATATCATTTTAATTTTGTTTGAATATATTTAGTTGATGATTTCAGTCTTTATCTATCCTTTGGTATGACATACTACCTTTAAGTAATCGAATTACAGACCGATCATCAATTGCCCCATGAAAATCGCCATTTACCCCAGTGGGGTAAATGGCGATCGCACCACTAAATCGGACTTATATTTAAAACAACAACATTTTAAACACACTGAAAACGATCGTCATTTGCCCCGAATGACTATATAAATAGTGTACGATATAAATTATTTTTTCTTGTCGATTTGAACAAACGACAGCTGTAGGTAACGGTGAACTATCGTCAGATCGTTTCTGTCAATCGATTGTTCAATAAAAAAAATTGCAAATGATGGTGTAAAAAATGTTGACATTTGAAAAAGAACTAAGCATAACTTCTTCGACAATTTAACCTTCGACCAGTTCACCGATTCCACGGTCGACAGAGCTAAAAAGCGCGTTTTGGGCCTTTCCTATGCCGAATGCGGTGAAAACACCCATTGTAGAACACTCTCTTCGCCCACTATGTAATCAGCCACTGATACAGCGAGCTTTTAATTGGAAATTAATGTACTTTCCCTTCTACTTTCTTCTAGTTTTTATGCATTATTTGTCAAGTGTACTTCAATGGATGACAATTCGAACAATTTCACACATTCCAGGTGAAGGCCGATGACCTCAACGCGGTTTTCCAGCAGCCCATAAGAGCACAGCAGCAAGATGAGTCACAAGCTCACACAGCGAACCAAACATAAGTGAACATCAATTTTATTCCTCATGATTCGTTCCGTTTGAAAATCTTTTTTCTTTAACTCAGTTTAACCGCATAGTGGACGGAAGAATTTACTCATTCGATCCGCTCATGTTTTGCTTTGGGACAAGTTAATTTTGATGGATTTCGCTTATTTCGCAACAGAATTAAGTTGAAGTTTCTCCTGTTATCACATCAGTGCAAGCATCAGTTACATTACTTTGTCTCACCCCTACGAAGAGCATCTAGGCTTTTCTCGCATCTTTTATTAGCGAATTAACTAAGTCTGCTATACATTTTCTCAAACTTTGTCTTCACCGTTCAAAAACACTTGGTGTGTGCTGTTTGTAGGAACGTGTTTCGCCGACCCTCTCTAATAAACATAACCGCTTTGTTCAATTTTCAATATATCTACTTCTCTTTCTGTTTGGTTTTCAGTTCTTGGTTTTCAGTTCAGAATTTATCGCTACACTCCCAAATTAAATTCAATATTTCATTCTAACCACGCATCATTTCGAAGAACGTTGTTTATTTAATAGTATGTATGTATCTCGATTTTTTTTATTTCTCTCAATTAATAATGATTTGAGAGAACAATTTGCAAAAGCAAAATTACGTAAGACAGGCGTTTCGCTATCAGCTGAAGACATTCAAGGGATCCGAGTAGTAACGAGAAATGGCCGAAGTAATTCTTTGCCTCGTTTGGACATCAAAATTGTTGAAATCAACCAGCGATGTGCTTTGGAGGAACGAAAAGAATTTCGTTAGGACTCAGATTGAAGTGGTTGATATGTCTTTTGGATCCATGTTGATATTATTCCACAAAGACTTGATGAAAATCTCATTCAATGATGAAATATTAGTTCCTGTCATCGACAACAGTGGACAAACGCTTAGCAAAAGATGAAATTCAGCATTCACGCATCTTGCAGAGCAAGTCTCAAACGTCGTCTCCACCGATGAAATAGAATCAAACTCAGAAAATGAATGGTGCCCTAAACTTGAAAGTCTTCATTTTGTGTGATCCCAAAGTGATTCTTCGAACACAGAGAGCAGGTCCAGTAGTTGCGTGGGTAGCAGGAACCAGAGTTTTCATATTTAGTTGATCGAAGAGTCAAAATCAACAAAGAAAATTGAGAAACTTCCTTAACCAAGAATACTTGATACCCTAGCTAAAACACTTCCAAAAATACAAGTGGTTGTATCAGCCAGGCTCGACGCCCCTTCACGAAGCAAAGAAAACTCAAGCCTCAACACATAACGCTGGTCCTTGAACTCTCTGTGCCACATGCTCACTTCGTCTGCGGGTTGCTCTGTGGGGTTCTAAAGGAATTGAAATAACAGAACAATTTCTCACTCCGTTTCAATTACCAGTCACTATTTCTTCACATTCTCTGTCAGTCTGAGGTAGTCGGTGATTTGGCGTTAGTTTCTTTGGCGTAACTGAGAAAGAACCAAGAAGTATGGATTTCAATCTGTTTTCTCATCTAAGATAATTCTCTATTTGTCCATTCAGTACCACATATTCCTCTGCGTTTTCAAACAAATCTATAAAAATTAGTTTTTACACTCGTATCATATGTCAGATTATTAGCTTAATTTGAATTTTGTTTGTTTCCAAAACATGAATGTCTTCAATTTTGTTTTGTAATGACTGAAGTGACAGCTCCATCAATATAATGCCAATAATAATAATATGATTGTCATGATCAATTCCATTTGCAGCAGGGACACCAATATTCCCAGGAGCATTTCTTGTTTGCTCAAAAAACGTATGCATTATCATTAGTTGATTCGGAAAAATTCTAACATTTTTCAGTCAGATTCATCGATATGGTATTCATTCACATAATTGAATGGCAATGAGGACCTTGACAGACACAGTCATGTTACTTGTTTAACTATTTTCCAGATTATGAAGCGGAAACTGGTCCACAGAGGAAAAACAGGCTTCCAACTTGCGGGCTGCTCAACTACAGTAACGACTGTTATATCAACGCTGGTCTCCAGCTGCTCACCTGCGACCGCATCTTGGCCAGGAGCATCGAGAAGGCGTTGCCTGGCGAGATGCTGCCCGACGCCCCAGCGACGCAGTCGTTGTGAGTTAAATAGTCGTTGTACTATTTAGAGCGCTGTTTAATTGATTGATCCGTGGCAAACTAGGTGATAGTTTACCACGCTTCAATCAATTAAACAGCGCTCTAAATAGTAACCGGGCTTTGGCAAATGCAAGAATAGTGCGTTTGCCTAATAGCAAATGCTTACTAGGTAAAAGACGAACGTAATCAGCATTTTTCATACCTCCGAAAAGTTTTTCTATCATACTTGAGGTACGAAGTCAGGTTTCCCCTTAACTTCATTGTCCATCGATCATATTCAGTTAATAAGCTCCTAGAAATTGTAAAGTGTAGCGGAAATGAGTCGTTAATTCAATAACAGCATAATACAGCTCATTAATAAATCGAAAACTGTCTACAATTTATACGACTCAACACTCATGGTGTAAGATATCTATTGCATAGTGCGCAAAGTTCAGTGTATCTTGTGGGCAAAGTTTAACTTTCAGTTGATATATGAACAAAATATTTTCCTTGAATAGCTACCCCGTTGTACAATTGCCCACGATTACCTTACTTAGTTAACGCAAAAAAATAAATAAACTTGGTCAGTGCAGATATATCATCTAAATACTTACATCAAATTGAATTTGAAAGCCTAAATCACTTCAGTGATAAGCCTTAGGATATAAGCCCACTTAAGATCACTTAAGTTAAGATCACTTAAAATAAGATCACTTAAGATAAGATCACCTAAGACAAGATCACTTATGATAAGACCATTTAAAACCAGATCACTTAAGACAAGATCACTTCAGATTTATGCTTTTGCAGATCGAGGATATTGACTGCGAGAGCAATCGTTAGCGGGACATTTGTTCAGACGGCAACTGTCTACCAACCGAATAAAACATGATGTCTGCGAAACCATCTGTTCACAGAGGTCAATTCTCGTGATTTGAAGCTTCATTTTTCTATTTACATTATATGATGCTCGATTTGGCTGAGATACGTGTCGTATTTGAATAAATAAAACTAGATCAAAGTGAAGTCAGAGCGTTCAAATTCATCATTTCAATTTTGCAGTAAAAATTAAAAAAAAAACTTTCAGAAAAATGTTTTTGAAGTAAATTATACGGAAATAATTTCAAATAAATAATTAACACGAGCAGCTCTTCAAACCAATGACAGAATTCACTAAGCAGTAAGCTTAATAATGAGTTAACTGATGTTCGCGATGTTACTTCTCAGCTAAAACCTGAAACTTAACCAAAATCATCGCTGATAAAATAATCTCGAATGAATGCCTGACACATTTCCACTTTTGACGCTTCTCTCATTCCATATTTTGAGATCCAAGAACAAGGTGCACAGAAACAGTGATCTAAGAAAGAAGATCATGAAACAAGAAAAATTTGAAGAAGAAAGTAGTAGGTGCTGAAAAACAGGACAGCAGTGAACCGAAAAAATGGTCCGTAACGAAACAAAAACCTATTTTATTACAACAAAAAGAGAGACTACTTAACCTTTAGCTCAGGCCCTCACATAGTCCCCGTGGGAGCGCTAATTCCCATAGACACAACAAAACAAACAAAACCTGAAGGCTAACTAGGTCTGCACTAGCAGCTAATTAAATTTAACTTAACTTACTCAACGCCCTGACTGCGACGTGAGTCACCGGTGGTCACTGCGAGTCACCGACTGGCACTCAAAACTCCATTATCCTAAATACATAAAAATAACAATTAAATATGCTACGATCAAGGAAATTTTTGTTTTTTTCAACACTGCCCACTGCAATTGACTTCGAACTTCATATTGAACTTCAGTTTTACCTGCCGCAGTCAAAGTGTTGAGAAGAACATAAAACTAAACAAAATATTATAAGAAGCCACCGTCTTCTGATTAAAAAATAAAGTTATTAAAAATATGCAGCGAATGTTAGTTATTGAAACTATTGATATGACACAAGGTCACCACCCAAACATTAAGTCAACATCCTGACACCATTGGTGTGACACAAGGTCACCACACAAACGCCAACATCCTGACACTATTGATATGACAAAAGGTCACCACCCAAACATTAAGTCAACATCCTGACACCATTGGTGTGACACAAGGTCACCACCCAAACATTAAGTCAACATCCTGACACCATTGGTGTGACACAAGGTCACCACACAAACATTAAGTCAACATCCTGACACTATTGGTGTGACACAAGGTCACCACACAAACATTAAGCCAACATCCTGACACTATTGGTGTGACACAAGGTCACCACACAAACATTAAGCCAACATCCTGACACCATTGGTGTGACACAAGGTCACCACACAAACATTAAGCCAATATCCTGACACTATTGATATGACACAAGGTCACCACCCAAACATTAAGTCAACATCCTGACACCATTGGTGTGACACAAGGTCACCACCCAAACATTAAGTCAACATCCTGACACCATTGGTGTGACACAAGGTCACCACACAAACGCCAACATCCTGACACTATTGGTGCGACACGAGGTCACCACCCAAACATTAAGCCAACATCCTGACACTATTGGTGTGACACAAGGTCACCACACAAACGCCAACATCCTGACACTATTGGTGCGACACGAGGTCACCACCCAAACATTAAGCCAACATCCTGACACTATTGGTGTGACACAAGGTCACCACCCAAACATTAAGCCAACATCCTGACACTATTGGTGTGACACAAGGTCACCACACAAACATTAAGCCAACATCCTGATACTATTGGTGTGACACACGGTCACCACCCAAACATCAAGCCAACATCCTGACACTATTGGTGTGACACAAGGTCACCACACAAACATTAAGCCAACATCCTGACACTATTGGTGTGACACAAGGTCACCAGCCAAACATTAAGCCAACAACCTGACACTATTGGTGTGACACAAGGTCACCACACAAACATTAAGCCAACATCCTGACACTATTGGTGTGACACAAGGTCACCACCCAAACATTAAGCCAACATCCTGACACTATTGGTGTGACACAAGGTCACCACACAAACATTAAGCCAACATCCTGACACTATTGGTGTGACACAAGGTCACCACACAAACATTAAGCCAACATCCTGACACTATTGGTGTGACACAAGGTCACCACCCAAACATTAAGCCAACATCCTGACACTATTGGTGTGACACAAGGTCACCACACAAACATTAAGCCAACATCCTGACACTATTGGTGTGACACAAGGTCACCACCCAAACATTAAGCCAACATCCTGACACTATTGGTGTGACACAAGGTCACCACCCAAACATTAAGCCAACATCCTGACACTATTGGTGTGACACAAGGTCACCACACAAACATTAAGCCAACATCCTGACACTATTGGTGTGACACAAGGTCACCACACAAACATTAAGCCAACATCCTGACACTATTGGTGTGACACAAGGTCACCACCCAAACATTAAGCCAACATCCTGACACTATTGGTGTGACACAAGGTCAACACACAAACATTAAGCCAACATCCTGACATTATTGGTGTGACACTAGACACAAGTGAGGTCCACGCTCCCCGTTCCATGTTCAGTCGAGCAACAGAACTTCACAGAAGGCAAATCAGTCCGCAAGCATGGGCACACTAAATTATCCCATCACAGTTTGCGGGCATTCAATGTTACCAGCTTTACTGGCAGATTAGATTAGATTTGTGAGTTGGTCTAAGCCTCCCTAATTACAGCTGCAGTGCTCCCAAGAGGGGAAGAAGGATGGCACCATTTAGTAAGGGAGTGAAGGGAACGGGGAATTTATGTACGGGAATGCCACAACCCTGCGCAAAGCAACAGCAATATTGTGAGAAATTATCACAATACAATGAAAGATTTATAGAAATCAATAGAAGCTAACAAGCATCTGCAATGAACCTGAATTACTATGTAACGTTACAAAAAAAAAAAGAATGAAAAAAATCAACGCTATGCAATAGAACACCAGGTGTCTCCAAAGATTATTAATTAATATATATTTACTGTGCAATTTCGCCTACGTAATTACAATGGGGATCTGCTCGTCTGGTTTGAATAGATACCAAAAAACCTGGCATTTGCTAACTTGTGCTTTTAAGTCAAGAAAGATTGCGGGAAAATTGAATCTATTGTAATATGAGTGCCGCTTATCGCATTGAAAAAGATATAGCATGTTTTCTCAAAAGCTTCTTGGCTATTAAACATTTCAAAACATTAATATACAGCTGTTGGTTGATTGTACGCGTGTTTGTGACGTTCTTAAAGGATGCCTAATGTGATCTGTGATGCTAATCACCGTATCTGTGATACTAGTGACCGTATCTGTGATACTAATGACCGTATCTGTGATACGAGTTTCACCAGTACACATGTACAAGCGGGTAATATTAGGCAGGATAAAACTGTTTGTCATCCACATCTGCAGGTTTACAGAAACTATCGAATCCCGTCATTTTTAACGGGTCGCGTACATTGGTGATATAATATATCAGGGTTTAGAGATTAATATTAATTACAATTGTAATTAATTCATGGAATGGTATGCAATTATTCAATAACTTTTGATATTATGATTATTAACAGTTATAATGGTGATTAATAAATGAAATTGAGAGCAAATATTTAATAGATCACGATTTTGGGATTAAAAAAAATTAAATTGGCGATTAATAGAGAAAATGCGTGTTTAATGATTCAACAATTCTTGGTATTGGGTTTTAAAATTTCAAACAACAGCAATGCACTAAAATATAGACTTCAACGCAAAATGAATGTAAAAATAAATAAATGAATGATTAAAAATATTAAATAAGCGGGGAAATGCTTGAGCAGTTTACCAGCGAACACAACACCGCACCAC
This sequence comes from Morinoia aosen, assembly GCA_030386875.1. Lineage (NCBI taxonomy): Eukaryota > Metazoa > Arthropoda > Malacostraca > Amphipoda > Talitridae > Morinoia > Morinoia aosen. The sequence goes on from CM059564.1 coordinate 79,328,627, forward strand.
GTGTAGGTGACCAGCATGTCGCCACGTGATCACAATTGCGACCGAATTCAGAAGCGCCTGTATTCCAGGGTGATCTCGTGTTGCTCAGCCTCTTGGCGACAGTAAGGCTTACAACCATCAGGAACTGAACAAGGAAGGCACACGCGGTGTTGTGTGGAGAACTTCTTGCCAAGCTCAGCCAACACGGAGCACAGCTTACTTGGGTAGTCATAACACCAGCCGTCGCACTCCGGCAGGTACACCCGGCACTCGCTGGAACATAACAATGGGATTACAAAGTTGCTCTCCATGAGTCACTCGCTGGAACAAAACAATGGGATTACAAAGTTGCTCTCCACGAGTCACTCGCTGGAACAAAACAATGGGATTACAAAGTTGCTCTCCACGAGTCACTCGCTGGAACAAAACAATGGGATTACAAAGTTGCTCTCCATGAGTCACTCGCTGGAACAAAACAATGGGATTACAAAGTTGCTCTCCATGAGTCACTCGCTGGAACAAAACAATTGGATTACAAAGTTGCTCTCCACGCGTCACTCGCTGGAACAAAACAATGGGATTACAAAGTTGCTCTCCATGAGTCACTCGCTGGAACAAAACAATGGGATTACAAAGTTGCTCTCCATGAGTCACTCGCTGGAACAAAACAATGGAATTACAAAGTTGCTCTCCACGAGTCACTCACTGGAACAAAACAATGGGATTACAAAGTTGCTCTCCATGAGTCACTCGCTGGAACAAAACAATGGGATTACAAAGTTGCTCTCCATGAGTCACTCGCTGGAACAAAACAATGGGATTACAAAGTTGCTCTCTACGAGTCACTCGCTGGAACAAAACAATGGGATCACAAAGTTGCTCTCCACCAGTCACTCGCTGGAACTCTCGTCATGTGGGCCTTTTTTGTATCATGGATACACACCTGCAATGGCGGTGGTATCAGGTGAGTATCCATGATACCACTGTCATCGCAAGTGTGTATCCATGATACCACTGCCATCGCAGGTGAGTATCCATGATACCACTGCCATTGCAGGTGTGAATCCATAATACCAGAGATATTGCAGGTGTGTATCCATGATACCACTGCCATTGCAGGTGTGTATCCATGATACCAGAGATATTGCAGGTGTGTATCCATGATAACACTGCCATCGCAGGTGTGTATACATGATACCAGAGATATCGCTAGTGTGTATCCATGATACCACTGTCATCGCAAGTGTGTATCTATGATACCACTGCCATCGCAAGTGTGTATCTATGATACCACTGCCATCGCAGGTGTGTATCCATGATACCACTGCCATTGCAGGTGTGTATCCATGATACCACTGCCATTGCAGGTGTGTATCCATGATACCACTGCCATCGCAGGTGTGTATCCATGATACCACTGCCATTGCAGGTGTGTATCCATGATACCACCGTCATCGCAGGTGTGTATCCATGATACCACTGCTATCGCAGGTGTGTATCCATGATACCACTGCCATCGCAGGTGTGTATCCATGATACCACTGCCATCGCAGGTGTGTAACCATGATATCACTGCCATCGCAAGTGTGTATCCATGATACCACTGCCGTCGCAAGTGTGTATCCATACCACTGCCATCCATGATACCACTGCCATTGCAGGTGTGTATCCATGATACCACTGCCATCGCAGGTGTGTATCCATGATACCACTGCCATCGCAGGTGTGTATCCATGATATTACTGCCATCGCAGGTGTGTATCCATGATACTACTGCCATCGCAGGTGTGTATCCATGATATTACTGCCATCGCAGGTGTGTATCCATGATACCACTGCCATCGCAGGTGTGTATCCATGATATTACTGCCATCGCAGGTGTGTATCCATGATACCACTGCCATTGCAGGTGTGTATCCATGATACCACTGCTATCGCAGGTGTGTATCCATGATACCACTGTCATCGCAAGTGTGTATCCATGATACCACTGCCATCGCAGGTGTGTATCCATGATATTACTGCCATCGCAGGTGTGTATCCATGATACTACTGCCATCGCAGGTGTGTATCCATGATATTACTGCCATCGCAGGTGTGTATCCATGATACCACTGCCATCGCAGGTGTGTATCCATGATATTACTGCCATCGCAGGTGTGTATCCATGATACCACTGCCATTGCAGGTGTGTATCCATGATACCACTGCTATCGCAGGTGTGTATCCATGATACCACTGTCATCGCAAGTGTGTATCCATGATACCACTGCCATCGCAGGTGTGTATCCATGATACCACTGCCATTGCAGGTGTGTATCCATGATACCACTGCTATCGCAGGTGTGTATCCATGATACCACTGCTATCGCAAGTGTGTATCCATGATACCACTGCCATCGCAGGTGTGTATCCATGATATTACTGCCATCGCAGGTGTGTATCCATGATACTACTGCCATCGCAGGTATATATCTATGATACCACTGTCATCGCAGGTGTGTCTCCATGATACTACTGCCATTGCAGGTGTGTATCTATGATACCACTGCTACCGCAGGTGTGTATCTATGATGCCACTGACAGGAAAATAATCAGGACTCAACTCATTACATGTACAACCCACATCAGCTTCTTTTTAACCACTAACTGTATCCACTCCGGGGTCCTCAGAATCTTGATTAGAAGAAGTGTAATACATTTCATAAATGGAAGTTAAGAAATATAAATTCTATCCCTTTTCAGTGCATCTTATTTTATACAAGCTGCTAAATTAGGAGGGTTATGTAAATTAAAAACCTGGAACAGTCCAATTCACCCCATATCAGGCTGGGCAATGTAGTACAGGGACGACAGGGTACACTTCACCCACTCCAAGTGTTGGTGTTGCCAGTGATCCATCCCCATGACATGGACCTCGAGAGGCAGGGGCCAGGACCCCGTGTCGCCTTTAACAACCTTGCCGAATGCCAACACACCTGATGAAGTAGCAAAAGTAAGCTTCAGTTAACTGCACAGGATGGTCAGGATCTCAGCTGATGCAGCACTCAGCAAGGGGGAATTTCATCACTTCTATTGGCCCGCCCACACGCTCAGTTCAAGCTAGGCTCTCAGGGGGCCAAGACAATTAAACATTTAATTTTTCCTGACTTGCAGGCACATTCCTAGTGTTATTATTATTTTTCTACAGACAAATCAGAAACTAAGAACCCTAAATTAGTCAAAATTGGCATTGAAATCTCCTAAAGATGTCTCTACATTCTAAAACTGAACCTAAGAAACGAGGATTGTGTTTTATGCAAAAGGATGTACTGTGATTGGCAAAATGATCTGCAGCATAGTAATCGGTTGATTCATTATTGATTCAGTTTTTAAACATGACATAGAATTTTACTACTGTTGTGTACTTTGCTACATAACTGCGCACCATGAAAGGACCTACGATGGCGGTTACATCGACTAGCAAGTGTGCACGCACCATATGCCCTGACTCGCACGACATCTGAGAAACGACCGTTGCAAATTCAGCAGAACCTCAGCATAAAGCCATATCAACAGAGAGGGGACAACGCCAGCTCAGCAGCGGCATCAGAAATAGAAGCATAAAAAGCCTCGTGACGGTTAAAACTCTGCCAACAAATAGAAGGTAGCTGCGGCAACTGCCTCTATATAAGATTGTACTTAGAATTAGGAGCATTCATTCCTGTACGGTAGTCATCTAAGAAGAGTCTCGTCTGTGCCGCCTTTACTTGTAACTCTGAATTAGAACTCAGCCAGGCACACTGAGATTTTTCATTGTATAACTTTATTTTGTGACTCCATACTTCACAGCGACGAATTAAACGTAACGTGAGACCCCTTCTTATATATCGACATCACCACCGCTGCTTCCTCCAAGTTGCGTAAGATTGTGACTTATTTACCATCATATTATTTGCTGGCTCCAATTCCTCTTTTGTTTTATTGGTGATATCAAATCGTAAAACAGTAAATGTATGGCCATGCATAACGAGTGTTTTGAAACCTGCTATAGATGAACATTACATTCAATCACGATCTTGAATATTGTCCAGAAAATAAGAAAATAATTTATTCTATCAAAGAAAAGAAACAACAATCCTAACAATATTAAGCCTTTGTAAGCCATTCTACGTGTGAAACGAGCATTCTCGTCAAATGAAAAATTAGTCTGATAAAGAAACGTTTATAAAAAATTTGTTGGGGAAGAGGTTAAGCTATAAAAAAGGGGATATAAAAAAAAAGTTCTAAGGAGAAAATGGAGAAAGGCGCCATTCAGTATGGAGATAAGGAAATGTAGAATCTATGCAGAAGAGACATAAAAGCATTGAGTTGAGAAAGAAGCTTATGAAAAAAGATAGAAGTTGAAGAAAGTTGTAGGTACTGCAAAACAGGATAGCAGTGAACCTAAAAAGGTGGTCAAAACACATTTCATTTCAGCAAAAAGAAGTCGTACCTAACTCTCAGATAGGGCCCTCACATTTTCCCCCTGGAAGTGCTAATTCCCATAAACATAATAGTTGCACGCCCCTGAGGGTCAGAGAGATGAAGGTTTGGCTCATTTTCATCTATCATCTGATACGACACGACTTGGACAACATATACATGTTTTCTAACAGAGATTTATCCAGCTACCATGACAACACACGTCACATCTGCTCTCATGTTTCTTCAACTCGGCATTGGAATTTTTGAAATTATACCAGTACTTCTACTTGAAATAAAATAAATGAAATATTTCAGATTACTTTCAAAATTCAGACTCGAGCATCATGTAGAATTTCCTAAAAAATTAAACATTACATATAAATATGAACATCTCAAGATCTAGGGAATGAACCATTTTGTGTTTCCATGACTGGACATCATAATGTAAATTGATCACAAGCAGAACTATTTTCTTCAGCTATTTCATGTTTTTCACATTATTAAAATGTGAAAAAATATTTTAGATCCAAGTACGTCAAAGTTATGTTTTCAATCTTAAAATTGTTGTTTGCTCAGTCTTCAGGATGCCTTTAATGGTGATTGTTCAGGAAGATGCTACATTTACAACACTACAGGAAAGCCAGCAAGTTGAATTTTACTTTTTCTACAGTCTATTGTTATTATTATCTATTATTATTGAAGGTATGAGTTTTACTTTTCATCTTGAACTCGAACCCACAGTTTCTGGGTTAGACTCCCTCTTGAAGTGTAAAAATCTATCCAGTTAAGTTAACCAAGCTTTAGTAATACAAGTTCAATACAAAAACCCCATAACTCACGGTCTTTTCATGCTCTTTAGTTTTGCTTCCGACAAACTTAAATAGGATTTTTCTTTGAATTAAAATTGAATACTCATATTCAATTTTATTTGTTTGGTTTTAATTGTATAATACTCAGAGCTCAACAAAACATTCACCAATAGAAGTGTGCCAAAACCTATCAATAATTTTCCCAAATCTATTCTGATTTCTCTGATTGCAGTGGAAATAGAAATGAATCTTTCATGCCAACAACTGTCTTCAAGCGTGAATACCAAAACTATTCAGGATAATCATTTTACGTCACTGCTAAAGGAGGTAATGATCACTTGAAGAATCTATCAACAGATTTGTGTCATGGTGGCAGTGACGATTTCAATTTATACTGAATATTTTTTGGGCTAGCACAAGGAATTCGTTTGCATCAATTGTTAGAATGAAGGTTGATTTGTTTGCATAGAGATAGATTGAGCTCAAAAATTAAACTGGAAGAATAGATCGACAAAAACCAAACTATCGAAGTAGTCCAATAAAAAATCGGCAGAATAGTTATTGATTTAACTCACAGACATCGTAGGTGTGAGTCTCAGGATCCACAAGGATGATCACCTTGTTTTCGGCAGCATCATTCACGACTTCACCAACTGTGGTCAGAGCAGCAGCCAAGGTTTGGAAGTACTTTAAGGTCTTAGCCAATGTTGTCAGCCTGTAGCTGGAGAATTGAAAGATATATTCGTAGCAGCAGCCACCTCGACAATATCAGAGGTGCTGAAATCAAAACAACAGTGACCCCGAATACATAGATATAAAACAAAACAAAAATTCTCATCAAGAAAAGTCTGCCTAACCTTCACTCCAATATTTCTGAATTTAAATAAATGTTCAATTTGTATATATGTTCTATCTAATCAGCAGAGCCTGGATTTCGAGCATTTATCCCATTATTGCTACAACGACTATAAATGCAAATGAAAAATTGCATTGATAGCAAGAATACCATTTTACTAGAAACGCTATTTTGACCAGGCACAGAGGATAAAAGTAGTCATTGTGAAATAAATGACTATAAATCCTCCACAAACTGGAAGTAGACGAAGAAGAGAAAGAAAGAAAAGAAAAACCGTTCATTTCCAAAAATAGTTGATACATTAGATGCAGGACAACATATTGGGTTCTAAAAATTTCTCAACATAAGACGTCCTTAGACAAACGAACCATACGAGGCGTACTAATAGACAAACTATATGAGGTGTACTAACCGAAAAACTACGAGGTGTAGTAATAGACAAACTATACGAGGTGTAGTAATAGACAAACTATACGAGGTGTAGTAATAGACAAACCATACGAGGTGTAGTACTAGACAAACCATACGAGGTGTACTAATAGACAAACCATACGAGGTGTAGTAATAGACAAACTATACGAGGTGTAGTAATAAACAAACTATACGAGGTGTAGTAATAGACAAACTATACGAGGTGTAGTAATAGACAAACTATACGAGGTGTAGTAATAGACAAACCACACAAGGTGTAGTAATAGACAAACCACACAAGGTGTAGTAATAGACAAACCACACAAGGTGTAGTAATAGACAAACCATACGAGGTGTAGTAATAAACAAACCACACAAGGTGTAGTAATAGACAAACCACACAAGGTGTAGTAATAGACAAACCACACAAGGTGTAGTAATAGACAAACCACACAAGGTGTAGTATTAGACAAACCATACGAGGTGTAGTAATAGACAAACCACACAAGGTGTAGTAATAGACAAACCACACAAGGTGTAGTAATAGACAAACTATACGAGGTTTAGTAATAGACAAACCATACGAGGTGTAGTAATAGGCAAACTATACGAGGTGTAGTAATAGACAAACCATACGAGGTGTAGTAATAGACAAACCATACGAGGTGTAGTAATAGACAAACCATACGAGGTGTAGTAATAGACAAACCATACGAGGTGTAGTAATAGACAAACCATACGAGGTGTAGTAATAGACAAACCACACAAGGTGTAGTAATAGACAAACCACACGAGTTGTAGTAATAGACAAACTATACGAGGTGTAGTAATAGACAAACCATACGAGGTGTAGTAATAGACAAACTATACAAGGTGTAGTAATAGACAAACCATACGAGGTGTAGTAATAGGCAAACTATACGTGTAGTAATAGACAAACCATACGAGGTGTAGTAATAGACAAAACATAAGAGGTGTAGTAATAGACAAACCATACGAGGTGTAGTAATAGACAAACCATACGAGGTGTAGTAATAGACAAACCACACAAGGTGTAGTAATAGACAAACCACACAAGGTGTAGTAATAGACAAACCACACAAGGTGTAGTAATAGACAAACCACACAAGGTGTAGTAATAGATAAACTAAACGAGATGTAGTAATAGACAAACCATACGAGGTGTAGTAATAGACAAACCATACGAGGTGTAGTAATAAACAAACCACACAAGGTGTAGTAATAGACAAACCACACAAGGTGTAGTAATAGACAAACCACACAAGGTGTAGTAATAGACAAACCACACGAGGTGTAGTAATAGACAAACCACACGAGGTGTATTAATAGACAAACCACACGAGGTGTATTAATAGACAAATCACACAAGGTGTAGTAATAGGCAACCATACAAGGTGTAGTAATAGACAAACCACACAAGGTGTAGTAATAGACAAACCACACAAGGTGTAGTATTAGACAAACCATATGAGGTGTAGTAATAGGCAAACTATACGTGTAGTAATAGACAAACCATACGAGGTGCAGTAATAGACAAAACATACGAGGTGTAGTAATAGACAAACCATACGAGGTGTAGTAATAGGCAAACTATACGTGTAGTAATAGACAAACCATACGAGGTGTAGTAATAGACAAACCATACGAGGTGTAGTAATAGACAAACCACACAAGGTGTAGTAATAGACAAACCACACAAGGTGTAGTAATAGACAAACCACACAAGGTGTAGTAATAGATAAACCATACGAGGTGTAGTAATAAACAAACCACACAAGGTGTAGTAATAGACAAACCACACAAGGTGTAGTAATAGACAAACCACACAAGGTGTAGTAATAGACAAACCACACAAGGTGTAGTATTAGACAAACCATACGAGGTGTAGTAATAGACAAACCACACAAGGTGTAGTAATAGACAAACCACACAAGGTGTAGTAATAGACAAACCACACAAGGTGTAGTAATAGATAAACTAAACGAGATGTAGTAATAGACAAACCATACGAGGTGTAGTAATAGACAAACCATACGAGGTGTAGTAATAAACAAACCACACAAGGTGTAGTAATAGACAAACCACACAAGGTGTAGTAATAGACAAACCATACAAGGTGTAGTAATAGACAAACCACACAAGGTGTAGTAATAGACAAACCATACAAGGTGTAGTAATAGACAAACCACACAAGGTGTATTAATAGACAAACCACACAAGGTGTAGTAATAGACAAACCATACAAGGTGTAGTAATAGACAAACCACACAAGGTGTAGTAATAGACAAACCACACAAGGTGTAGTAATGGATAAACTAAACGAGATGTAGTAATAGACAAACCATACGAGGTGTAGTAATAGACAAACCACGCAAGGTGTAGTAATAGATTGTGGGGGGTTAAGTCCGTTTTATGACTAGCCAGGCAGGATAAATGATTTGAATCGAAATTCCGTCCGCAATCCGAAACCTGAAAGGATCAAGTTCGGTTTTTTTATTCCATTCGAGTTACAATTCAATACAAACAAAGTACAGTACGTCAGAAAAAAATGTTAATTACATTAGAAGGCAATACTGAATACGAACATGATTTAATTATTCAATAAACAGAAATGATGCAGGATAACACTCACCCTTTAAACAAGGGTTTTCAGGGCGTAAATCGATACGGAAAGAAAGTAGTGGAATTCTCAATTAATTAAGTTTACCTAGTCTGAAATAGAAAAAGAAATGCTATGAAATAAATTATGAAATCTTTCTAATTATACTTTTGAAACAAATTTTAGAAGTTTAAACAAAATAATACATTAAACAATTTACTAATGGTATTAAGCGCACACGATGCTCTACCGCCCCTAACTGACGAGGTAACAGTCTTTGTATCTTACGCCTAAATGGCAAGTGTTGCCATACACTACACAATCAGAGGTTTTTTTATTAAGCAAAAAATGAATAAAACTCGCTGAAGGAGCGCCACATTACTCCCCGCCCAAACAGCGGAGCTGCTAAGTCTAATAATAATGGCAATTTGCATCTTTCTTAAATTTCACCATCCTTCCACTTCTCGTACTCCGTAGTGGTGGCGAGGCTGATTCAGCTGTAGACTGACTAGCCTTCGTTTCGTTCTGGCGAGCCTTATCACGCTCGCGAAGAGGATTTGCTCGTCGGCGTACGGGGCAATTCTCAGGTGCAGTTTCTTCACCGCTTTCTGCAGGAGTTTCGGCGATACGCGGGACAGGAGTTTGCGCGTGTACTGGCTTTAGCCGGTCAATGGAGACAGATTCTTCGGCACCCGATGGTAGAGTTATCACGAAGTATTTGTCGAAGCGTTCGCGCACTGGATACGGTCCAGAGTACGGAGCTTCTAGCGGCCGTCTAACTCTGTCTACACGTTTCCAGACGTGAGTACACGTCTTTAGAGCAGGTGGCAAGAAAGATTTACGTTTATCGTGATGCGTGGAAGGCAACGATGTCGAGAGGTCTAAGTTTCTCATTTCCTTTGCTAGCAGACTGATATTTGTGTTTTTGAAATTTTCCGTTTCAGTCTTCTCAATGATCGGCTGAGGGAGCAGAAATGAGGCGCCTGTCACTGCTGTGAATGGAGAGAAGTTCGACTCGTTAGGCACGCTTCTAATGCCTAGAAGCACGATTGGTAACGCGTCGAGCCACGATTGTTTCCTTGCAACGATTGCCGTTTTGATGGTCCGATGAGCTCGCTCAATCAAACCGTTGCTTTGAGGGTGATAAGATGTAGTACGTAATTTGTGGAATCCGATGAGACGGGATAGTTCGAGGAAAAGTTCAGCCTCAAATTGAGTTCCTCTGTCCGTCACCACGTACAGAGGTACCCCAAAACGTGATACCCAGCCTGCGAGAAAGGCACTGGCAACGGAGGCTGCGGTTATTTCAGTCAAAGGAACAGCCTCGATCCATCTCGTAGCGCGATCGATGCACGTTAGCAAATACCTCATCGGGCTTAAGAATTGTTCACCGTGCCGTTTGACGGCTGGGAGTGGTCCCACGATATCGATGTGCACAGTTTGAAATCGCTCTGATGGTAAAGCGAATTGATTCACTGGGCTTTTTGTGTGTCTTTGGACCTTTGCTTGCTGGCAAGACATACATTCCTGGCACATTTTCCTGACGCCGCGGTCGATGTCAGGCCAAAAATATCTTGATTTAACTAGTTTTAGTGTGCCTTTGACTCCGGGATGGGATATGCCATGCAGCATTTGAAAAATAGATTCTCTTGAACTTGCAGGTACGAACGGCCTTGGATAAGGGAGCGAAGTATCACACCAAATTTCGAAGTTTTCCTTGAGAGGATAGGGTGTCAATCGTTCCTTATACCGCTGAATTTCTTCGTCTTCTTTTTGTTTCTCTGCTAGGGAAGGCAAATCAAACGGATCGCAATGAACGGCGTTGAGAGATCGAGATAAGCAATCTGCTACAACATTTTGGTCGCCTCTAATATACTGCACGTCGCTCAAGTATTCAACGAGCACGGAAAGATGCCGTTGCTGCTTGTCTGATTTTGCGGGCTGCTGACTGAAAAATGCAGATTGCAGTGGCTTATGGTCGGTGAAAAGTGTCACTTTCCGTCCTTCGATGTAGCTTTTAAAATGCAGAACTGCTTGGTACGCAGCTAGGAGCTCTCTGTCGAATGTGGAGTAGCGCCGCTGCGTGGCAGTCAGCTTTCTTGAGAAAAATCCTATTGAGATAGGTTCGTTATTAACGATTTGGTGCAGAGCAGCACCAATTGCAGCTTGAGATGCATCGGTGACCAAGTGGTAGTTTACGACTCCTGGCTTCGGATGAGGCAAGGTTGTGGATGCGCAAAGATCTTGTTTGATCTTACGAAAAGATTCCTTTGCGCACTCCGGGAGCTCTAGGGACTTTGCTTTTGGGTGGTCCCTGATCAAGTCAGACAACGGAAGTATGGTTTCACTGAAGTTTGGGATCAAATGCCTGTAATATCCGACCATTCCAATGAAACGTCTCAAGGCTTGAGAGTCTTGAGGAATCGGGTATTCAGATATTACTTTGAGTTTGTCTTCAGTTGGAGATATTCCTTCTTTCGAGATTTTAAAACCCAAGAAGTCGATAGAAGTGCTGAAAAATTTACATTTATCGATTGAAATTTTCAAGTCATGCTTGTCGAGAACTTCAAAAACTGCTTCCAGGTCACGGGTATGCTGCTCTGCAGTTTCTGAAAATACTAGAATATCGTCCAGATAAATGAAAACACAATTACAGTTCAAGAAGATATGGTCCATGAATCTTTGGAAGGTGGAACCAGAATTACGGAGTCCGAAAGGCATGAACACATATTCGTATAGGCCAAATGGGGTTGTAACTGCAGTTTTGGGAATATCGTCAGGATTTATGGGTATTTGGTGATAAGCTCTGATTAAGTCAATTTTAGAGAAAACTGCCTTACCGTCCAACTGTGAAGTGACGCTGCGTAAAAAAGGTATTGGGTACCTGTCAGGCAAGGTTACTGAATTAAGGGCTCTATAGTCTCCACATGGTCTCCATTCTCCAGGACTTTTCTTCGGTACCATATGGAGAGGAGATGCCCAAGGTGATTTAGACGGTCGAATTATGCCTGCTGAGAGCAGATTCTTGAACTCGTCTTGTGCGGCTTTTAATTTATCAGGCGCTAAATTTCTTCGCCTCGAATACACAGGTTTGCTGTCTTTCGTTTCGATGTGGTGGTACACGTCGATTGTTGAGTTAGGCGAGGTGCTGCGAGGACCGGTAACGCTTGGGAATTTCATCAAAACAGGCTTGGCGGCTTCAGGTAAGTCTTCAGTGTTGTTAATTTGTATTTGAGACACGTCATCTACATTTTCTTCAACAGTCATTACAGAGTTGGTAGTTAGGTCACACAGTTTACGTTCTTTGCAATTTACGCTGAGGCAAAAATGGCTCAGAAAGTCTATTCCAAGAAGTGGCTGAGTTGTCTCAGCGACTACGAACGTCCATGCGTAGGAGCGTCTAAGCTGCTTGAAAGCTACGTTCAAGCGCGCTTCTCCCAAGACTGGAATAGTTTGTCCGGATGCAGAAGTTAGTTTGACCGCACAGGGCTTCAAAATTATGCCTTTGGCAAAGCATTTAGGTAATATTGATACAGAAGCACCTGTGTCGATGATGAACGAAACAGAAGCAGAACCTACGGTGGCGACAACCTTAAGAAGTGGCGAGCTGGTTACTGCCATGACAACTCGCTCCGTTAGTTTCCCTGGTGCGAATCAGGTTGTGGTGAGGAAGCACGAGATGAAGGTCTGGATGAGGGCTGCATTTTGCAATTCCCTTTGTTAGGAAATTTACACCAAGGCTTGCACGTCCTGGCTCGATCTGCGTAGTACAGATGGCTTCTGCACACTTTAGGGCGTTGATCTTGATGAAATGGTCGTATGCCAACAGGGATCTGGTCGAATTTAGCAGTTGCTGAGTGAGGAGTTGCTGAGTGATGTGTTTTAGCAACCTCTCGCGAAAAGTCACGAGACTTCCTTTGTTGATAATCGACGTTGTGTACTTGCGTGTGCAGAGGCATCAAATTGTCGGCCAGACCGCCCAGTTGAGAAAGAGTCAGCTCTGTTTGAGCCGCAACTGCACTAGCAATCGTAGAGGGCAGCGACTGCACAAACTTGTGTCGAACGAGGTCGTCTCCAATTTTCACTTTAGCTGCCATTCTCTGAAGTTCACGTAGATACGCTGAGGGTCGGCCAGTCATCACGGTTGTTGAGATTAATTTTTCAAATAGTTCCGGCTTTGTTTTCTCGTAATAGGAGACAATTTCAGCACAAAGCTCGTCATACTTTTCTTTCTCAATCAAATTAGGCGGAACCTGGTCGAGCACCTCAGATGGCAGAAACGACAGCGCGTAGTAAAACTTTGTTTCACTTTGAGTTATGTTTCGTAGGCGAAACTGAGCGTCTAGGATTTTAAAGAAGGTGGCAGGTGAAGTTTCGGAAAAAGTTGGTGGCTTTAACGCCACCCCGAGCGCATGCTCGCTTCCACCCTCTGCCATAGTTGATAACTTACTCTGCCTGGCTGTTTGGTTGAAACAGCCTTTGGCTTGTTGAAATAGCCTTTCTCTGCCTGGCCGTTTGGTTGAAACAGCCTTTGGCTTGTTGAAATAGCCTTTCTCTGCCTGGCCGTTTGGTTGAAACGTCTGGGGTCACCAATTGTGGGGGGTTAAGTCCGTTTTATGACTAGCCAGGCAGGATAAATGATTTGAATCGAAATTCCGTCCGCAATCCGAAACCTGAAAGGATCAAGTTCGGTTTTTTTATTCCATTCGAGTTACAATTCAATACAAACAAAGTACAGTACGTCAGAAAAAAATGTTAATTACATTAGAAGGCAATACTGAATACGAACATGATTTAATTATTCAATAAACAGAAATGATGCAGGATAACACTCACCCTTTAAACAAGGGTTTTCAGGGCGTAAATCGATACGGAAAGAAAGTAGTGGAATTCTCAATTAATTAAGTTTACCTAGTCTGAAATAGAAAAAGAAATGCTATGAAATAAATTATGAAATCTTTCTAATTATACTTTTGAAACAAATTTTAGAAGTTTAAACAAAATAATACATTAAACAATTTACTAATGGTATTAAGCGCACACGATGCTCTACCGCCCCTAACTGACGAGGTAACAGTCTTTGTATCTTACGCCTAAATGGCAAGTGTTGCCATACACTACACAATCAGAGGTTTTTTTATTAAGCAAAAAATGAATAAAACTCGCTGAAGGAGCGCCACAAGATAAACTAAACGAGGTGTAGTAATAGACAAACCATACGAGGTGTAGTAATAGACAAACCACACTAGGTGTAGTAATAGACAAACCACACTAGGTGTAGTAATAGACAAACCACACAAGGTGTAGTAATAGATAAACTAAACGAGGTGTAGTATTAGACAAACCATACGAGGTGTAGTAATAGACAAACCACACAAGGTGTAGTAATAGACAAACCACACAAGGTGTAGTAATAGATAAACCACACAAGGTGTAGTAATAGATAAACTAAACGAGGTGCAGTATTAGACAAACCATACGAGGTGTGCTGACAGACCATACGAGAGCTGAGGCAATCAAAAATATCATCTCTTGGATATTTTATATTCCAAGAGATGGGAGACAACTTATACACAACGTTAATAAAATTAAAGAATTTTTTAGAATTTTTATGTTATTACTTGAAATGAAGTGAGAGAAAAGACAAAAAGCGCTATACCGAAGCATTTGGAACATTATTGTCAATGATTATCAAGTAGTGAGAAAAGGTTAATCACAAAGTAATTTTTAAAATACATCGCGCAACACAACACACACATCTAGAAACGCGTAAACAAACGTACGCAAAAAATGAAATTTCATGGATTGTTCAAGATTCAGACGGAAAGATAATTTTTTTTATGATTCCTATGCGCAAATTGCGCTTTATTTTATTTGTCTTTTTGTATTTTTTCATTTTTTTATTCACAGAAACATCCTCTGTGGTAGTGATAGATCTAGTTTTTAATCATATAGCGAGTGCAATAAGTTTATTTACTGGACAATGTAATGGACATTGAGGTTTTTGTTACGCAAAGGAGAATAATTTATACAGTGAAAATTTTTCGAGGTGTTAAAAATGGCCTCAAGGTATGCTGATCCTTTGTAGTTTGTATCCGATGTGCTTTCTCTTTCATTATATTGGCATTTTCATTCGCAAGTCGAGCTCGTGAAAAATATAAGCCGCATTTTTTGGCTGTACATGAAAAAATGGTGAATTGTTCCCAAAACTTGTAAAATCTCACATGCTATTTTGCTACAAATACGAACTATTTTTTAGAAATAAAACTATTTTGCTATTATACCAGTAATATAAACTTTTTAGTGCTATTTTGACCACTTTTTTTACGACTATAAATCCGGGCTCTACTAATCGGATCCTATGTCATTTTAGGCATAGCATATAAACTTTTTTCTAAGCTTTCATCTATAATGCGAGTACACTATAGCCTTAATCGAAGTTTCACTCATGGTGTAGCAAAAACTATGACTTCATGAACACTAACTTACGTCTGCCAAAGAGAAATACGCAGAGTGGCCAATATAGTTTAGAGGTACAATATTTTACTAGGAAGTGACTCAATCGTTTTGTGCTTGAATTGCAGCTCGCACTTCCTGCAAGGTTCAAGACTCTCGGTTGGTTCAGACAGTGAAACACTGGTACCAACTGACGTGTACTAATACGTCATATATTACTAACCGTTACTAATATGGAGATAGGAGGTATAAAACAACTCGACTTGTGAATTTGGTGCTTAGCTTAATACTCGCTGCATCACAATGGCTTTGTAAAAATGAAGCAAAATTAATTTCACACTTCCCAAAATTAGTGACCAAGATTATGAATTACCCTCCAAAGGAGCAATTATTGCATCATTGATGATTCATGCTATATTCACACAACATTTGCTTACCTATGCAATATTCTGGATTATGGAGCACTTGGTGATACATTCAGGAAATTTTTAAAACCACATCAAATTGAGCTACTGGCCACAGTCTGCACACCTACACGCCTCACCAAATACAACATTTTGCTTAAAGAACAAGAGATTGGAAGTAGATATACTTTACAGACAGGGAAAAAAGAAAATTTGTAGGTCAAAAAGTTCAAGATTTTCAATGCTCAAAACACTGTATCAATAACTGATTGCAGCGGCTAAATTGAAATCAGGGAGGAAACGTAACTCCCTGACACTTGCCGTACTCTGTCACAAAGCTAAAATTAGGAGGCAGGCTTTATTACTGGACATAGCTTTGGGCTACCAACACGATAATAATAAATTTCAACAAATAATAACTAGCAGTTACAGCATGTGATCAGCATACAAATTAATTTATACTGTTGTACTTATTCTCAAAAAGAAGTGCATTAAGCCTAAATGGAGAGAACAGTGGAAGAAACTTTTACAATGAAGAGTCCAATATTAAGAAGACACAGCAATAAAAGATGGAAGCACAAATTGAATCTAACAAAGTTAACCTCTCACCTACATCCAAGCAGTCCCCAAGGATACATGCATTTAACCAACTGCAGAGAGGCTGAGGCATTTCCAGCACTAGGAGTCCCTAAACCCTTGACAACATTATATTCTGTGAAATGATAAACTCATCTTTTGTTTCCTCAGTGAGCCTAACACTGCCTTCATTAATAGCACACTGCAGACTGAGGGAAATATATCTCCTAGTGAATAAGTGCAGCCAGAAATTTCCCACCTACAAAATCAACTGCTACAGACAGATCTTACATTGTAGGCTCAGAGTCAGACATGATCTCAAATCAGACCCAGGTCATAGCTGTCCTTTGCCTAACAACACATACATGTTCCTAGCATTTAGGAAACAGCTCTATTTTACAGCCTTATGTTATTAGACCTGCTGGGGGTACTCTAGCACTAACATTCTTTAAAATTTTAACTAAACATAAATATCCATAACTAGCACTTCAGAATTAGCTCTGTGATATGGCACATCATTCTTACCAATGTTTGAAATCAGTTGATGCATCTCCTCTTGCCTTCAGAGGAAGCCAGTCTTTCTTATATGGATTTTTTACAGCTTTATCCATAAGCTGCAGCTCCATTGAAGCACTTGAGGCAGCTAGATATTGCAGCAGCTCCGGGAGGCACAGTATTGGGCTCTCATCAGTCGATATCACAGTTGCTTTAGGAGTCTGGTGGTCAGTCTCCTTCATGGTGCACAAAGCTTTTTCAGCCAGCTCATTGGAGATTATGGTCCAAGGGAGACCATCAGGCATGTACTTCTCAATGGGCTTGTCTTTTCTCCCATTGGCTAAATCGCTGCTCTGCATAAAAAAGAAAATATGTATTACATCCATTCAACTTTTAATTTCTCAAACTTGACTAGTAAATTCATCATTATTAGGCATCAGGAGATAATTTATTGATGGCAAATTTACCTGACACTGGGCAACCTGATTTTGAAATGGTTTGAAGGCTTTATTGACTTTGTCTTCTCCCAATTGCATTTGATTTTGATCTTTCAGCAACTTCAGTACAAGGTTCTTTTGCTCTGATGAGGACTCTGATGAAATTCTCTCCAGTACTTTCAAAGAATTACAAAGGCTTGATTCTTCCTTCAGAAGAGCCCTGTTCATCATAGGAATTACACCTTTTAGTTCATCATTAAAGCTTGTCAATGATTCTAGCTGCTGTGTGGTATGGATTGAAGCTTTCACTTGGACCAAATTGGCACTAACTTGATCTCTAAGATCTGGAATTATTCCCTCATCAGTGAATATTTTTTCTGACAAAATAAACTCATGCTTAGCATGTGTTGGGACAAGACATAGTTTGCAGATTAGAACTTTGCACTGTGAACACCAATAGTCCAACTCGTTTTGATGAGTATTGCAGAACATCTTTGTGCTGGCCACACTTCCTGAGGCTGCTTCCCCAAAGCTAGAGGGGATCGCAATGAAGTTGACAGGCAACTCATCCACTGGAGACACAATCTCCTTCCTGCAGAAGGGGCACGCTGGGCTGCTCCCTGACACCACGTTGTGAAGACACAGCTGGCAGTACGTGTGGCCACAGAGCAGCACGAGAGGTTTTCTGTCAGTCTCATTGTATGTATGTTCACAAACAGAACAGACATGAACTCCTGCCATGATAGTTTTCTGAAAATTAATGAATATCAAGTCTTCATCTGAAAAGAAGAACATTAAATTAAACATATATGAACTAATTGATGAAAAGAAAATTATATGCTGACATCCCCTCCTGGCAATTGTTTGCTGTTGATATTGGATATACAAATTCAATCAAAAGATCAAATGTACTCATTACTTTGTAGTTGAGTGCGGAGCAACATCAGTAGTAAGTCCTCACAATCAGACATGAGAACCTATAATTTGACTACAGGTTGAGGCTAATTACATGCTAAAGCCCTCACTATCAGACATGAGAACCTACAATTTGACTACAGTTTGTGGCTAGTAACATGCTAAAAGAATGATATATGCATCATAGTTTTCATCATATCCACTTAAATTTGTGGAGTTACATATAAATTTGTGTTCCACAAACACACAGAAAAACTTGAAGTAATGTGCAAAATTGGTTGCACTGCTGAATGTCAACTAACTGACCAGTTTTTCAACACTCAGTTGAGTTCCACATAGTCAAATCTTTATCCATTGCTTAT
The DNA here is from genome assembly GCA_030386875.1 of Morinoia aosen. Taxonomy (NCBI): domain Eukaryota; kingdom Metazoa; phylum Arthropoda; class Malacostraca; order Amphipoda; family Talitridae; genus Morinoia; species Morinoia aosen. Next base: position 79,347,393 of record CM059564.1, read on the forward strand.
GACTCAAATTGTTCACCACAAAAAAATTTTTCCACTCTAAATATTTGAAAATAAGATATGTGTTGCTACAGTTAACTTACAGGGGAATGAGGTTAGACTCCTGCAGTCCTCAAAGTAGGAAAGATAAATATCTTCCCAGTGTGGTAATGAGAAATATCTGATTGGGTAGGTACATTTTTGTGTATTTAAAAGTTATCAAGTACACTTGATAATTTCCTAGTGGATAATCAAGGTGAGAATGCCACATCTCATAAACTGAGTCATGTGATGCATGACTCAGCAGTTTGTCCTGCTGGTGCCTGGCCACCAATCTAATTTTGTCTTTTTTGTTGCTCAAATCAAGTGAAGATATCAATTGTCTTTCAAAATTGTCAGCTATTATATAAGTTACATTGGGTTATATTTCATCATTATTTTCTCCTCGTAGCTTCATTTTGGAGAGCATTCCCTTGATAACAGGAAACTAGGCCTTGTTAGAATGGAGTTGTTCCCTCAACCACAAAACTTGGACACCAATGAATTGAGCAGCAGAGATGGCAACAGAAGTTGGCTGATTTTAATGAATTTGAAAACAATGAAATTCAGAATGAAAAGCTCAATTAACATTTGAGGCAATTTTTTGAGCAAACTATTAGAGTTAGCTGCACTTCAAATGTACTTCAATGTTACTAACTGATAACCTAAACTTTACTGTACTTCAAGTGAATTTCATGATCATGAATTGACAACAGTTGAAATTGGACAAATTAATTAATCAGGTCCCATGACTAGAAACTTTTTAGCACTATTGATAGTATTTTCTCTAGGCATTCCAGCATTAGTTGCTTCCCCATCCACATTGAACATGGTAAGGAGTTTGGCTTGGTATTAGGATGAGATGTAGAGCAGTTGTTGATAGTACATTATTACCTTCCTACTTTTATGCTTTCCTGCATTTTGTTGCCCAAACTGTTGATGTGAGCTGTCAGCTCTGGAGGGGCAGTTATGTGTCACAGCTTCTTCAACCTGTGACTTTTTCTGGTGGACCAAAGTGTTGCTCTTGAATTGCTGGATCTCTTAGGCCATCTTGCAATTTCTCTGGGCCTCTGAATGCTATGGATCTCTAATCTTTCAGGGCTTGAGAGCACTTTTCTTTTCATTTTACTTCATTATTTTTCCCTATAAAAATACCAAAATTTGAAATAAGTAGAAATTAGTTTGTATTAAAGGCTCTCATTTACTTAGAGCAGCTCATGAATGTTAAATTACATGCTAATTTTTTCAGCATTGTGAAGTCCAAGAATGTTCTTCTGTTTATGCACTTCAGTGCAGTGCTGGTGCACCGCCTGACCGCACCTCAGTGACAGGGGAAATGGTTGATGCCTTTAATGATCATTAATGATCTTTCAACCATAATGTGCTACGAGGAATATTATACATCATGTGACGGCTAAATTCAATATAAGATTTCAATTATTTTTTTTGCTAAACCTCTACCTAATAATTCTTTATGTATACAATTCCTCAATTGATTATAAACTTGTTGAAGTATCATGTAAATGATGCTAGCCACCCTCTACGTGAAAAGAGGAAAAGGCTTGGTATATACCTATACCTATACCTGAAATACAATTGAAATTATAATCTAATCCTGAAATTTTATGTAGTCTAAATTTGTATAGAAATTGACAATAACATGACAAATTTGGTTTCAAATAAATACTTTCAACAGCATTGCTCATCCCACAGTCTAGAATCACACAAGTTTATATAAAACTATAAAATGTGAGGAAGAATGGCTTAAAAATAGGCCAAAACAATTAACAATTCAGGACATTCTTATATTAGCATGTCTTACCTTCATCTTTTATGATCATAGAACAAGAAACTGAGTAGCTTCAGGGACTGCAGATACATTCAAGTTTGGCATACATAGCATTTTCAAGAAAAAAAAAAGAGACATAAATAGTTTACCTTCAATAAACACCATATTACATGTCAATTTTCTCATGTGTATTTGACCAAAATATATGAAAATGTATTCTTATTCATGAGTTATTTTAAGCTTGATGATACAGCCATACACAAGCAATAAACAATCTGAAAGAAAAATAATGCCAGTGATACAATAATGATGATACTTTTGTTAGTGTTCAATTACATTGAAATATGAGCTTAAAATTTGCAATATCAGGTATTTACCTTGGCGGTAAAATAAGTGTACTGGATAATTCTGCACCAAGACTGAGAGGTCAACATTCGGCACAATTGTTTTGGTGCCAACGTTTCAATTAGTGGGCTAGGGAACTAGCTCGGAGAAAGTTTTCATCACATGATAAATTTATATTTTCTACATAATTCATGATGGAACAAAACATTCATCTGGGTCAGACACAAGAGAATAATTGCTGCATTATGATAACTAAATATTTCTCAACAAAAATAGTGTAATTCATCAAATATACAACCTAAACAATGCAGTCACATTACACTCTCAAGCACCAGAAGCAAGAAATTGTCACATGATGCTAACAAAACATTCTACATAACTAAATACTTGAAACAAGCATTTGCACTGGTGAGCGTGTCTCTTGAACCTAATTTTGGCAGACTGGTGGGATTGAGTTGTACTTATACTAATGCTACAGAAAATTTATTTCAATGGAGTTGTTAGAAAAATCCAGCCAGGCTTTTAAATTATCTGAACACTCAGATCCTCAGTTGATATACTAACATGGATGCTGCTCCAATGTTTGTACAAAACATGAGAAAAACATGACAGTGTATTCCCATGGTCAAGATATTTTAAATTTGACAATGATTGAAATTAGCTTAATAATAAAAATATTAAAACAGAGACACATTGGGGATAATTTCTCTGGACAGTCTCTACTTACATTTAAATTTGAGCTTTGGCTTCTGAAAAACAAGGAAATAATATTGAAGACATATTGGGTGAAAGTAAATAATTCTGACCTCAAAACTATGAGGTCAATATGGAATAAATTTGAAACTATTTTCTCACGCATACATATCAAAATAGCAACAAATAACTACCTCAAAGAATATAGGTTAAACCCCACAACAAGTATATAACACTCACTCCATCAACAATATTCAAACAAAATAATAATGAAAACAGTTCATTTCCAACAAATTGGTCACAACATTTGTAATTATATAATTCTACCTTGAAATGTCTTTACTTTGTGATAAAACCATTAGAGGGATTATTTAAGCCATGCCAATACATAAAATATTGAAGGAAAAAACAAAACATCTTCCTTTCATTAGTTTGCACTATATTTAAAGCTTGCAAATGCAACTCACGAACAAAAATTGGTGAACAATAGATAATATGCCTCAAGGTAAGGGAGTGGAGAAGTCTCTATTTCTTTCAGATTGACAAATAAGCTTGGCAATTTTGCATTGGTGGCCAATTTTGCTGAAGTATAATACTAGTCGCAATTCAGCCTTGATATAGAGTCAATATCTGACTTAATGGTCATAAAATTTTAGCACAAACTGAAGCATACGTCTGTCAAATTCTTTTGATTTTATATTCAGATGCTTTAATTAATGTTTACAGGCTGAGCTGCTGCTACATAGGTAAACAAGATCTCAATTCTGAAGTAAAATACATTGCACTGAAGTATCTAAAAGAATTTTCGAAGTTTATGCTATGGCTTCATTTTCCCTATGTGTAAAAGAAACAAATTAGAATGTTATCTCTACAAGCATTGTCTACTTCCCAAGTCAGAAAACTCAAAACACAAGTTATACATCATGACACTCTGTTTTTGACCAGAGTGGTACATGAATGTTGGTAAATGTGTAGCGTTGGTCAGTTATTGATTTTCCACGCTTCAGTGCCTAGAAATAGGTAATTAGATCTAAATAAAAATTTTTTCTTCCATGCACTTTCCGTCGGAAATGAGTATTCAACGAGTTATTGCGCTAGGTTTAGTTTTGTCTATGATGACGAATGCGCTCGAATAAACAGCTACTCATCGATTTTTGAATTTTTGTTGCTTGAATCATGGTAATAACATCGAAATCATCTTTTCTTCTATAAACTTTTCTCGTCAAATGAGTCTTTAACGAGGTATAGCGGTAGGTTTGGTTTCGTCTTTGATGACAATCGCGCTGGAAGCGAGACTTCATTGCAGTGATGCCCTACCACAGGATCGATGAATTTTTTTCCGCTTCAAACACTGGAGTTGTGTTAACTTATTTACCGCTATAACTCAAAGGATTCATTTCCGACAGAAAGTGCATAGAAGAAAACTTGTTTATTTCAATCTAATTAACTACGATTAGACACCGAAAAGTGGAAAATCGATTACTGACCAACGCTACACATTTACCTGAATGTTATATGTGCCAGCCACATCCATCATGTATGTTAGTTATTCACTACAATCCTTCTCATAATTTGAAAAAAAAGTACAGCAAACTCAATAAAAAAGTAGAGATGTTACTTTAAGACTCATTGCTCGTAATTCTCTGGATATTTATTGCTCAATTTGATCCACTGTAGGTACTTCCCAAGTTCCCACATTTCACATTACGTCCAGTAATGCAACATACAAAGTGCAACAAGGAAGGTTAGGAAAGTTTAAAGATTATAAACACTTGATGGTACGGTCAATATTGAGTTTAATGTTGTCAATGATTATAATAATTTTGCTGCCAAGAATCACTAAAGGAACACATTCAAGAACGTTTTATATGAATGAAATTCTGCTTGCTGATGCTTTTTTTTTTGGAATTACTCAAATTTGAAGTTGGCTTCCACGCGCCAAGGAAGCGAGCGCGTCAAGCGTAATTTAATTAATAACGGAAGCTAACCCCCTATTATAAACGTAAAGAGGCTGGGTTGTGGGGGGGAGCCACAGTTCTTCTAATGAAAATCATAAATCAAGGTTTTTAGCAACATCCGATTACATCATCTCCAATGGCGGCCACCCTGTACCCAAGATGGCGGCCGCCATCTTGGAGCTAATGTAAATGGACGTCACTAGAAACCTTTATATATAATTTTCACTAGAAGAACTGTGACTCCCCCTCACAACCCAACCTCTTCACTTTTGTAATAGGGGGTTAGCTTCCGTTATTAATTAAATTCCGCTTGGCGCGCTCGCTTCCTTTGGCATGCTAAAGCCAACTTCAGAGTTGAATAATTCGAAAATAATGCATCAGCAAGCAGAATGTCATTCATGTAAAACGTCTTGAAATCTTCCATATTACCTATCTATGGCAACAAAATTATTAAAATTGTTGACAACATTACACTCAATATTGACCGATGGTACTTGGGAATGTGTAATGATTTTTTCTTTATTCATATAATAAAAAATCTCCAAACCAATGTAGCCTACATGTGTTATTTTAATTGAACACCAAATTTTTACAGGTACATCTGAATAAAAAATAAAGAGCTGGGTTGCTGGGCTTCTCGTCTTCCTTAGCAGTCTTATATCTCAACATTAAGTTGTTAGGCAGAACTTTTTTCCTTTTCCCCAAGAAGCTGTACACTAAAACTCTAACTCATTTTTGAACAATAATTATAGGTTAGATAATTTAGTGGTTACAGTAATAGACTCATCTACTAGCGAAATGATATAAGGTACATCAGGTTCAGGTATGTTTCCACTGTTCAACCAGTTTATTTTGAAGATTCTAGTGTTGAGTGGTCAATTTGATTTAATTGAATAATTGTTAAAAGTTCATGCAATACTTAAAACTTACTCCATGAATTTCTTGCAGGTATAAGCATGACTCACACTAGTAATTTACTTTCAGTATTCAAGCAAAAGACCAGAAGCAATCTCAACGCAGAAGTGAGAAGCCTCTTCTCAAGGTATTGTGCAAGCTTTGCATTATAAAATTATTTGTCCTAAAAACATTGGTTATACGATTGAACAACCTAATACGTGACATCGTGATGATTAAAAGGTCAATGTTGGGTTTAATGCAATCACGGAAATTAAAAATTTCGGTCCCAAGGATACCTAAAGGAACCCATTTGAGAACGTTTCACATGAATGACATTCTGCTCGCTAATGCGTTATATTTGTGATATTACAATAATAACGTTCAGATAGGAATTGCATTATATGGTCGGCTGCTTTGTCGCCGCATTGTTGGGTCACGCCCAATTTTCTGGCGGGACACGTCCACTTCTTGGCACGAAAAGTTAAGGTAAGCTATTTTAGGTTGATTTATGTCATTTAAGGTTGGTTTATTTCACTAACCTAACATTACCTACCCCAAGCTAACCAATTGTTACGTCAATACTGTATTATAGCACATTTACGTGTCCGTTCCTTCACTTTTATATAGGACGTTCGTATAACTTCAAAGTTGAATAACTGAAAAATAACGCATCAGCGAGCAGAATGTCATTCATGTAAATTGTTCTTAAATGTGTTGCGTTACGGATTCTTCGGATCGGAATTTTTAATTTCCGTGATTGCATTAAACCCGACGTTGACCGATTAAAAATATCAGTTAAGTAGGACATTGGATACAAACAAGACCGGGAAGCAGAATTCCTAGAAGGAGGGGTTGTTCGTGTGAAATCTATGCGAATCACGGCACGGTCTTAGTTTGAATCAACAATAGCTTACGCTTTAGCAGATTGAAGTTTCTTCGACCAAGTGGATTCATACACCATACGCAAATATATCAGAAAACGAAACACTGAAAAAATATAAATAGGTAACTATTACACACATCGGCCCTGCAAACAACTTTCAACTCACGCAACCTCGCAACAATCATGGATTCTGAGCCGCGGACGTGTATGTTACGCACATGGTACCATGGATACGCATCACGAAGATCAAACGTGTTACGAACGAGTATCGCAATATTTTTTCCGGTTGGAATTCGTATTTCAAGTAAAAATTTTCATAACTTTCACAAGCAACGACATCAATTTTTTCACCGTTAGTATGAGTCAATTTGAACAATGAATTTGTAGTTGTGACTGACCATCGACCTATGACGTTTATCTTTGCTAATATGACTTGTAATCACCGTGTTTCCAGGTGGGCATTGGTCTTGCAGGAATATAACTTCTCTGTTGAGAGATGCAATTAAAAAAACTTCATATCTTACTCTTGCAGTTAGAAATGATAAAATTAATGCATCAGAAAAAGTTACAAATCTAGGAATCTGGTTCGATAGAAATATGTCCTTCAAATCTCACGTTGAGACTACTTGTAACAAAATCTACGGAACTTTAATGTTTTTTCATCGTATAAAAAGTATGCTAGACGAAAAATCCAGATTATTAGCAATTCAATCCCTTGTGTTATCGCTGTAGCATCAGCTACAAGAAGTATAAATTCAATGAAATTTTCATTCACACTTAAATAGCATAATTATTGGCATTAAAAATCTTACTCTAAATTATTATTAAATATTTTCTACTTATAATTAGTAATCCTTAAAGTTTTTGAGTAAATGCATGAGATATAAAATAGCGGTCGACATTTTCGAGTTTGAAGCCTCTGGAATTGGCAACACCGGCTGGGACACTTGGCTTTTGGCGTCACTCTCCCGTTCGTTCTTGAGCTTGTGCGTACAGCGTTCATGTAAGTGGAGAAATTAAGTGTTTAAATAGAGCAAATCCGGTAAAGTATATAGTGTCAATTCTTAGGTGCAATGTGTTTATGTATAAGGATCTGGTCAGTGTCGTGATATATAGATAAACATAAAAATAGTCGTAGAGTTCGTAAATAGCATGTCATTCCAAGTGCTATCTCAACATGACGTAGCGTAAATTTTGCGTGTCATGTTTCATTTCTTGTGTCAAGATTTTATATTAGATATTCAACTACGTCCTTCCCTACTACAAAAATTATATACTTGCAGTTGTCATTATGATATTGCATTCGCTCATTGGATTACTTCGTGAGAGCGTACGCTGAAAGAGATACGTTTAGTGTTTCTTTTCTCAGTGTAGATATTATTTTTTACTACAAGATACTTGCAGTGTTTTTCAGTGTGATTGACATATTAATGAATTTAGGACTGTTTTTCTTCATTTCTCGTACGGATATAGATATATTATAGAGTACGAAAATTATTCATTTCATATTTTTGCATTTTTTAGCTGTTTCGTATTTCAGTTAAATTCCTCGAATCATGGTACTCAAATCACATGTATTTTCCATAATTTCACAAAATTGAATAACAGATTATTACTGCTCTAAAAATCACAAGTCTTGTACTGTCATGCTTATACTGTAATTCAAGCATAAAGGAACAGCCATTGCCGGCTGGTAACCTTTCTATTTTCTTCCTGAGCCTGTAAAAGAACTTAATAGCTTAAGTTAAATCTATGGAAGAGGTTCAGGGTTTTTCTCCGTGATGGGAAATTCACCATTGCAGTGTAGGGATTGTCAGTTGTGGAATTTTTTCCTTGATGCCTCTTCGAGAACCTTCTCATTCAGCGTCTTCGATTATTACAGATCCTCGACGGCACCAAACGCCACAACACACACATTCCCTGGGTCTGAGCTTCACATGTAAATTCACGCGGCATATTATCGTTCACTAAACCATCGAGTTACAACAGATAAATTGAATATCTGTGACGTGAGACGGCCTGACCTTTGGTCATATATCATATTGCAATCATTTGGTTCAGAGCTAGTAGAGCCTAGTATATTACGACAAATGGCTAACTAATCTACCCGCTCAACCACGACAACTTGCTTTTAACATCGTGGAATTATTCTAAAGTCTGAACCCATAAATAGTGACTCATCCACATGTCACGGGTGGAATTGATATTCTGTCAGTCGCTAAAATTAAACAGACTGTGAATCTCCACAAAAACACTCACTCACACCCTGCCAACGTCATCGCTCGCCGGACCTCGCCTGCACGGAGTTTCCCATCTAAGAGAAGATCGTCCGAAGTCAAGCACGCCATCGGTCATCACGGCTTCCTTCAATAAATACCACTCAGCTGAGTTATCCCATGAACTGTCTTTATTATCCCTCTTTCGCAATTTCGCAAACACTGTCGAGTACGATTACGATTGGACGTTAATACGGATATTAAAGTTAATCCATACCCCGCCAAACGTAACATCGCGCATTGACTACTGCAGCCTAGTATTGGGAGACTTACCTCAATACCTTCAAATGGACTTACAAAAGTGCATGAATTTTGCAGCCAAGGTGGTATGCAACGGTAATTTCAAAAGAAGTGATCACGTAACCCCTCTCCTCAATAAATTCGGCTGGATTTCTATCCAAGAAAGGCTCCTCATGCAGAAGGCCCAATACGTATTCTCCTCGTTATATCTTCCTCAGAGCAATGCTGAGATAGTGCGTTTCCATCCACCCACTGTAACCAATCAAAAACCGAATAGAAACAATAATGTCTTAGTCAACTATCGTTCATCTCACTTAGGGCAGAAGGCTCTGTCCATATCAGGCGCCTTACTGTGGAACAAACTTCCCCTGAGTATCAAAGTCCCTCAAAGACCGAGAGAATTTAAAGCCAAATTAACTCGTCATCTTGTGTCTCAAAAAAATAATTCTTAGAGACAGACCATCCAAAATAAGTACTGTCGAATCTCATTTGCCTGGTATCTCCATTGCTCAACAATCTCCCTCGCTCATTGTTTTATAATTCAAGATATCACACAACAGTTTTAAAGTATGTGTAGGTATTATGATTTGATGGCCTATATGCTGCCATTTGCAAACATGCTTACTTGAATATGTGTCTACGTATATAGGTGTATATGCGCATATGGGTGTGCATGTAGGAAGGTGCTAATTTACTGTAGCACTTCCTTCGAGTCTATCATGGGGTTTAAGCCCCGGTAAGGGATAGTAACAAATCGGTCCAAGAAATGGGTTTATTGTTTAGATTACTGAGGCCAGTAATCTCAAGAAGTAACGAGAACGTAAAAATAGTGTGACTAAAGGAGTGTAAACGTAAGGGTAACTTGAATAAAACGAAGGAAATGAGGCAGTCGATAAAAGGAATAAGTGAGATGAGCCTCGAGACATTAAGATGATATTAGATGTTGCCACATTAACATAACGACATTGTAATGTATGGTCAGGCGCGAATAAGGTGCAAATAAGTGGGTAAACCAAAGGGGGTAGCAGCGGAGTAGGCCTGTGAAAACGGTCTACGTTAATACACATGTAAAGACATTTCTAGCACGTTGACACGCCTAATGCAATTATTATATCTAGGTACAAAAGATTTAAAAGAAATGACTATAACGACTATGGACACATATCATTACTAGTTCATTATCAAAATTTGTGCTGCCTTCGCAGCAATTTAGGAAATTTATATTTTCAAACAGCGGTAGAAAATTTGTGCCTTCGAATATCGAGGGAACCAGTCCGCACGTTCACTCGTTTTCCGGAAACGCTCTCTTCCGGTACATTAGGTATTTAAACTCTGCGAGCTGAGTAGAGGCCGCCAGTTGTGTTGAAGTAGTGTGTAGACTCCAGAGAAGGAAATGTAAGTAAAGAGTGCTAAATATTAAGTGCATTGGGTCCCTATAGATGTCTGTTTTGTGTCTCCTACTAGACAGTGAATTCTTAGGTCCTAGAAAAGCTAAAAGATTTCAGGGGATGTTAGAATGTGTGCTGTCACAGTTTTTCTGTTTGTGCTTTTACAATTCTAGATACTGATTCTTCATTCGCGGTGCTAATATAATGTAATGCTGTGTTTACCTATTTGTACCTGGCTCAAATTGTCTAGTGGTATTGCCCTGTGTTGGACAGGGTTGTGAGACTTTCTTGCAAGCACTCAGTCATGTTTTGATTATATTGTTGAGCCTGATTTGTTCTGTGCTTGTCAGTGCTACTTAATTTATTTGCTGGAATTCACAGCTGGATTCATTGTGCTCAGTTGTTGATTTGATCTAAGCACATTGCATTATATAGATCCTTGTTATCATTCACGATTAATGTTAGTGGATTTAAACTCTGGTATTTGGACTCTAGAATTGTGTAATTCCTCACTCAAGTTGCTATTTTACCAGTCTGTAGAGTGTGGTGGTTTTTGCCTATTTTTATTTGTGTAATTCCTCACTCAAGTTGCTATTTTACCAGTCTGTAGAGTGTGGTGGTTTTTGCCTATTTTTATTTGTGTAATTCCTCACTCAAGTTGCTATTTTACCAGTCTGTAGAGTGTGGTGGTTTTTGCCTATTTTTATTTGTGTGATTTTTACTGTGCTGCTGATATTTTATATTGCCTGGTTGATGACGTGTTCATGCCTGTTAGGTAACTATTTACTTGTTCAGAGGTGTCTAAGTGTGCCCCCTTGTTCACTTATTAACCACCTTTGTAGATGGGTGTGTTTTAACTATGCCCAGGTGGTACTATAGATTGATAGACTTTTGTGACTAGTCATGTGAGTCAGAAACAACTCAAGTTGTCAGGCACTGTTTACGTAGGAATAGCTGTGTAACTTTAGTTCAGCGTCTACCGGGTTGGACATGCATTTTTATATGGGAATAGCCGTGTAACTTCAATTCAGCATCTACCTGGTTGGACATTAGTGTGTAGAGCCTACTGCCTGACCTTAGTATTTAATGAGGGCCTCATTAGGTTGACTGGTTATATCTGATTGTGCCATTGGGATGCTCGTATGAAAATTGTACTAAGTCTCGCCAATGATTTGGGTGTTGAATGAGCCGCTGAAGTATTACCCGTGTTCTCTGAATTAGATTTTCTTGTGCCAGTGATGCAGTTCTGCCCCAATTTTTGCGTCCTTATTTTCTGGTTTGCCCTCTGAATCACTTTAGATATGCAATCTCTAAAAACTGTATATTTTTTGTATTACTTTTGTGCTAACTAGACCTTTCTATTTCAGGAAAATTTATGTACTATAAATGGCTGTTTAAGACAAGTTTTGCATCATCCGTGGACTTTTCTGAACCTTCCCCTTGTCGATAGAAATTGTTGAGGCAGTCACAAAATTCAACGTAATGTCTGTAAGTCGCACTAGTAATCACGAATTATGTAAAGAAATAACTATATTATTTTATCGTAAGCTCCGTTCTAAAATTCTCAATGTACTATAAGAACCAAAATTTTACACAGAACACAAGGCACGAAAGTAGTAGTTATTTCATCAACACAATAATTAAACACTGGCAGAAAATAGACACTCACCCAGACGGTTCAAGTTGGGAATACGCTACGTCTACATCCTGACGTAGTAGCTAGGCAAATGGGCTGGTGTCTACAGCCTCACGGTCGGCCTTGGCAAAATGTTGCCATAAAGGTTCACTCAACTCGTCTCGTAAGACGGTGTAGATTTAATCTATTTTAATATTTATTTATCTTTGAATAAAAGACTGTTTAAAAGGTACAAAATTACTTTATGTTAAATTCTAAATTTTAATTAATTATTCAGCAATTGTCCGGGCACCACAGTACTACCCTGGCCAGACGCGGAGCGCACAGAGGAAACTGAGATAGGGAAAGCCAGGTAGTTAGAGGTAAAGGAAATCGAGGGTAGGACATGTGGCGAGAGCCTGTGTTAGGTCACTAAAAGATTGCTCTGCAGCCTCGGTCCATGTCAGCCGTTTTAGCTGCTGGGGTGGTGGCGAAATAGTTTGATTAACATAAAGCATTGTCGACAAGGAGAGGTATCATAGGAGAAAGACCAATATTAGACATGTTATTGAAACATTACAGGTCACGATAACACTGAGGACAGGCGCAGTCAGCAATGGTTGCTACTCTTATCAGTAGGGGCCGTACGCCGCCTGCGCTCACCTCGTACTCAAGGAAGGTAGGTTTAGTTTGAAAGGAGCTTCATTTGTCTGACGACAAAACTACCTGTGTAGAACCAGAAGGGAAAAAAATCAGGGTAGATCTACAGGCTAAGGAGTTTGAAAAGTCGGTTCGGAAGATAGTTTCCGAGAAAATTCAGGAATGAACACAATTTTGGACATATTATGTCAGAATTTAGTTTTAATTATAGCGCCTCTGTCGTTCACCACTTCAAACAGGAAACCTAAGCATGATATCCTCAAGATACGAATGTCATGGCTACCTGAGAAGCAGTGGAAATATTGAGCGGAACAGACAACAACATCTGTGTGCTGTCAGGAACCAGGATGTGAAGTTTCTAGCGAGAAAAACATGAGCAGGACTGTCGGCAATAGCACGTTTTAGGTCACTTAAAAGGTAACTTTTTAGCCTTAGTCTCTCAAGTAATTCGTTCGGTAAAGGTACGTTCAGTAAGGCCCTGGGCGATGCTTTCGGAAATCGGAGGAATATCATAAGGCGATAGGAGTCAAGCATGCCACAGGAGTATCAAGAACGAGTGCGGTCAGGAATTAGTGGCTGCTCTGTCGGCAGGGACCGTTCACCGAATGCACTCGTCTCATACTAGAAGAAAGGCTACTTTTTTTGTTTGTTTGTTATGGAAACTTCACATTTTTACGACAGCAAGGCATAACGAGCTATTTGCGAGGAATTAAGTAAATAAGTTAATAATATATACTTGCCGCTATGCAGAAGCACAAGATATTTTTTTTTTAGATAGGAAACATTTTTTTTAATTTGAAAGAGAAGAAGGAGATTGTGGACGGAACGTCCAGGAACGCTTCCTCAAAATCAAAAATTGAGTTCATCTTCTGGAAAATAGAACATTTTTGCACGTAGGGAAGCTACATACGGGAGTCATTAGACGAAGTAAAAGAATCAAACCCGTTCATAGTAGATATAATGAAGAAGAGTATAGGTTCCACCAAGAAAAGTAGAAAAAGCAAAAGGAAAAGTAGAAACGAGAATAAGGGATCTTCTATGGCAAAACATCGTAATAGGTGGATACTTTAGCTAAATTGAGATTTACAACAGTAGTTCCTAAGAATCGGAGAAAACAAAACGTTAGAATTAGAGAAAATGTCAAAAATAGGGGAGACTTTAGAATGAAAATAATGCACCGCAACTGGCCAATGGAAATGATGGGCACACTCGGGAAAAAATATAAATTATTTATCACGAAACTGCAAATGGGGAAAATTAACCGTCTGGGATTTTATTTTAGTGTCCAACTCACGGCCAGTGCTGCAATAATTGTGTTTGGCGTCTTGGGCACCACGCTGGGTCTTCTTTCTTCTTTCTTGGTAATGGCGTCCACTTAGCCGGTTGGCTTGCAGGAGTTCGGCTGCTGGGTTCGGCGATCGGCAATGCTACCCCCTTTTTTGTTATAATTATGTATAATGGGTGTTTTTTTTATGTGTGTGTAAAAATATGAGTTGGGTGAATATAATGAAGGTGGGTGTTGGAGCGAAAGGGTCACCACTGTAGAAAGGTGCTAATTTACTGTAGCACTTCCTTCGAGTCTATCATGGGGTTTAAGCCCCGGTAAGGGATAGTAAAAAATCGGTCCAAGAAATGGGTTTATTGTTTAGATTACTGAGGCCAGTAATCTCAAGAAGTAACGAGAACGTAAAAATAGTGTGACTACAGGAGTGTAAACGTAAGGGTAACTTGAATAAAACGAAGGAAATGAGGCAGTCGATAAAAGGAATAAGTGAGATGAGCCTCCAGACATTAAGATGATATTAGATGTTGCCACATTAACATAACGACATTGTAATGTATGGTCAGGCGCGAATAAGGTGCAAATAAGTGGGTAAACCAAAGGGGGTAGCAGCGGAGTAGGCCTGTGAAAACGGTCTACGTTAATACACATGTAAAGACATTTCTAGCACGTTGACACGCCTAATGCAATTATTATATCTAGGTACAAAAGATTTAAAAGAAATGACTATAACGACTATGGACACATATCATTATTAGTTCATTATCAAAATTCAACGTAATGTCTGTAAGTCGCACTAGTAATCACGAATTATGTAAAGAAATAACCATATTATTTTATCGTAAGCTCCGTTCTAAAATTCTCAATGTACTATAAGAACCAAAATTTTACACAGAACACAAGGCACGAAAGTAGTAGTTATTTCATCAACACAATAATTAAACACTGGCAGAAAATAGACACTCACCCAGACGGTTCAAGTTGGGAATACGCTACGTCTACATCCTGACGTAGTAGCTAGGCAAATGGGCTGGTGTCTACAGCCTCACGGTCGGCCTTGGCAAAATGTTGCCATAAAGGTTCACTCAACTCGTCTCGTAAGACGGTGTAGATTTAATCTATTTTAATATTTATTTATCTTTGAATAAAAGACTGTTTAAAAGGTACAAAATTACTTTATGTTAAATTCTAAATTTTAATTAATTATTCAGCAATTGTCCGGGCACCACATGCATATGTGCACGTACACCTGTGTGCACTAGAGTAGATAAACCAGTCGAAGGTTGCATTTTATGTCATTCCTCTCCGTTTCTGTGCAAGCATCAAACTAGACCGTCATGGTACCTATGTGTGTGTGTGTTTATCAATTGCAGACATTCTGCACCATATTACAAAGATTATGTGATTTTTTTTTCTAATATGAAATTGTAAAGCATCCATGTAAAAAAAGCAATAAATTCGTTGTGTGATCATCCATTTATACTGCAGTTTTATGCTTATTATGCTTATAGTTATATGCTTATAATAATGTGATACCTATGTTTGTTTATCAATTGCCGACAATTTGCGCCATATTTCAAAGATAATGTGATTTTTTTTTTCTAATATGAAACCTCTATAGGACATTAATGTTTTCTTTCTTATTCACGTCCCACAATCGTTTTCATGCTTCTGACTTAGGTAGACTGTTTTGTGCCACTATTTTTAGTACGAAATTTTATAAAATTCATGCAAATAATATAAGATATTTTCTCCGTTTCCCTCGATTGGAATTCTGGTTTATACTGACTAGTTTACGCTGATACTGGCGCACATTGTTACTGTAATGTCGTGCGCTAGCGGAACCTCTATCTTCGCTTTCGGCACGCCATTGAACGGAACTCGGTAGGACGCCCAAAGGGAAACGAGATCTCTTCAGGTTTTTTATTTCTTATCCCCTGGTTCCGTGAATCTGCCCAGAAAGGTATGATTCAGAGTCGGACCACGAATTGCATGACAAGAGAAGCCTAATTCAAGATCATAGTCGAATGATTAACTGATGCATATAGCACCGCACAACAAGAAAGTTAAACTCACACCTCAAGGGTACACGAGAAATAGCGGAGTGAGACATAAGAGGCCATAGAATAGTAGCACATAAAAAGAGAATTCACCGCCCTGCTAACGACGTAGCACAACAACAATTCGCGTTACCATCACTAGTATTATTATATAAGAAAGTTTTAGCCTCCCTTGACCGCGACAAAGGTGTCCCAAGAGAGGAAAGAGGAGGGCACCATCTAGCGTGTAGGTGGGGGAACGCGGAATCTACGCACAAGGTGCACAGGAACAGTAGGCTGGGAAATAAGTTCACGAACAAGAAAGGTTTCCGTTGCATCGACAGGGAAGAAAAGTAAGTCTCTAGTCGAGTAACACATTTAGAAAGAACACATTTATGATATACGCACGCGAATATTGTAAACTCGTGTCACTAGTCGAAGGGAATGATTGAGGGCAATGTACTCCTAATCTTGCCCAATCTACATTCAATAATACATGTAATGATAGCTATAAGAGACAGCGCAATTTCATGGACGATGCATTTCCATTGTGAGGTGAGAACACTTATGATAGTTTATATGTACATGACCTAAGCTTCGTAATCCTTGATGCCAGGCAATAATACATGAATCGCTTGTTTCGGCCAATGTTCAAAGTGTCCCTTTAAGGAAGCACAAAATTACATACATGAATGTACATCCGTATCCAACAATCCTAACATAGCGGTCATTAGTCAATAAGCACTTTATTTGAACAAAGGTGGACGATCGCACAACAAGTTTATAGTCTTCACAATATAAAGGGATGACGAGTTAGGTAACATCACAAGTTGAAAAAGGATACTCTAAAATACTTACAGACGATGAGGAAAGGTCCCTCAGTTTAGACCTGTGACAGCTTATTTTAGTCTGCAAAATAAGTGCCTACTCTGGCTTTCTTTACCCTATCTGTGGAAAAGAGACAGCAAAAATTAGGTCTCTAAAGCAGGGGCAAGTCACTCAGGTCATCAAATCAACCATTATCAATAAATTCTATTCTAAAAAAAATGAGAGAGGCGAGTACACGTTTGTCAATGTCGCTTTGAAAACACAAATCATATGAGCTAGTGGTCTCAAATTTCTGCGCCTATTCCCAGTCTACTGAATGCCGTAACTTTAGGCTTCCACCTTGCTGACTGGCGCAACTTGCCCAGCCCAGCTCATAGGTAAGAAGCCAATCGACTAAATTTATTCTTACTTGCTTCACATCTTTCTATTAATGAATGTTATAAATAATACAAAGACAAGAAATAATACAAAGACAAGAAATAATACAAAGAGAAGAAAATCATGTTCCCAAGTTGGTGCAAGTCCAGCACGACGTGCCATGAATTTTTCAATATCAACAACTGATGTCTAATCCATGGAAGAATCACCATAGTTTTTATTTTCAGCACACAAATCTTTCAATAGTGAAGCAGTGGTTGGTTTGCATTATCATATAACTATAAGATTGTGCTGTCTTGTGTTAATCTATGAAATGTGATAAACTTCAAGTAATCTTGTGTCAAACTAAAAAGCATTGAAATGTCAGTCTCTCCATGTTGCCTTTACTGCCCTTGACACTGTTTACAATATTATATATGACAACACAGCTTACATGGCTTGACTACTATGCAAATGTTGCTGAGCAAAAAAAAAAACATTTGGACATCAACACAAAATCACTTGGAGCAGTGAAACAGAGATAGGAAAGTTCATCGGTAAATCACAGTGTTCAGCTAAAATACCGTTAAGCCAGAACCTGACTAATTCCCAGCATTACACCGCAGCTTACTGGCTACACCGAAAGAAAACACCAGACTCTACCGAACTGTAATGGCTGGTCTGACTCAATGTAGGTGGGTTTGCCGGCCGCCGGAAGCATTCTCGAATGCTCCAGAAACCAGCCGCTCACCACTATCTAACACAAGTCGTGTGAAAACACCCGAAAATATAGTCAGCGCGGTAACACGTAAATCAAATGAGTTTCCCACTCAAGTTCACTCTCTAACTACACAGAAACTTAATATTATCCGGGAACCTGTTCCTCCCACGCACTTCAAACAAATAAAACGTTGGCGTCATTCTTGCGGACGAAGCGCGGATCCGCAAAATGTTGCCGAAACCAAACTATCAAAATTCTTTGAATTTTGTCACGTCTTGCAAGACGTGACACTCCCCCTCCTTTGTGGATTTTCTCCACTAAGTGCTGACGCCGGGGGGGGGCGGTGGATGAGAACTAATTCAGTGGCGGGACGTACCACCTGCTGGATCCCGTCGTTGTCGTTTCGTCGCGCGAGTCGTTTGGTGGCTGTCCTCAACGATCCATCGTGACTGGGGATGGTCTCTTCGATGACGCCTGTCGGCCAGGTGGTTCTCCTGGCCATCTTCTCCCTCACCAGGACTATGTCTCCTTTCTTTAGCGGTGGGTTGACGGCTCTCCATTTGCTGCGTTGTTGCAGTTCGTAGATGTAGCCCCTCCTCCACCTCAGCCAAAACTGATCTGCCAGGTACTGCACCTTTTTCCATCGCAACTTCCCGTAAGCCGGTTCGTGTCGAGTGAGCGCGGGCCTGTCGTGCTGTGGCGTGCTGGTCTTCTGCGTCAGGAGCATGTTTGGGGTCACTGGCAGCGGTTCGTTGGGATCAAAGGACGTCTCCCACAGTGGAGTGGAGTTCACGATGGCTGCTGCTTCCTGCAGTAGGGTGTGTAACTCGTCGAAGGACAGAGAATGTTGACCGGCGTGCAAGAGGGCTGCTTCTAAATACCTTCGGATCTGACCTATCTTGCGCTCCCACACTCCGCCGAAGTGAGAGGCGTGCGGTGGGTTCATTTCCCAACGCACTCCCAGGTCCGATAGGGCCCGACTGGCCTGCTGGACGTTGACTTCTTCGGCTAGGTTCTTGGCTCCGATGAAGTTGGTGCCTCTGTCGGACCGCAGGACTGAACAGGGACCTCGCACCGCTATGAACCTCCTGAAGCTGTTGATGAAAGTAGGAGTATCGAGGGATGGCAGCATCTCGATATGAACTGCGCGGGAAGCAAGGCAAGTGAGGAGGAGAGCCCAGCACTTTCTGAGGGGGGCGTTGCGTCTTGTGGCTGGTCCGTTGTTTATCATCCAATGACCAAAGACGTCGAAGCCCACGAAGGTGTAGGGCGGCGCGGTCTCGGAGCGTTCCTTCGGCAGTTCTGCCATTTGCGGGGTCAAGAAGGAGGCCCTTAGTCGCTGACAGATGGCGCAGTTCCGTAGTAACTTCTGTATCGCCCTTCAGCCGTTCTCGATGTGATACCCGGCTTCTCGGATGGAGGCGTGCGTCACGTGCCGGCCTTGGTGCTTCGTTTTCTGATGGTAATGCATCATGACAGCAGCGCTGATGGGGTGGTCGAAGGGGAGCAGTTAGGGGTGCTTGATGTCTTCTGGGAAGTCTGAGATGGCAAGTCTACCTCCCACTCTGATCAGCCCGCTTTGATCGACGAAGGGTGCAAGGCTGGCAAGTTTGTGTCGAGGGGCTACACTTCCCTTTCGGCGCATCCGGTCGAAAAGATCTGAGAAGGCGGACTTCTGGGCTTCCAGAACCAGGACGTTTTGAGCTAGGGCTTGAGGGTCGGCAACCGCGACGTGGCTGTTCTGGTCGGCTCTTCGGTGGAGGACTCTGTTGAGTAGCTTTTGCGACAGAGCTACTACCCTGGCGGCAATCCTCAGGATGGCCGACCATGAACTGAATTTTGAGAAGAGCTTGGAGAACAGAAATTTTTTTCAGCGATATTGCCCGTCGATCGAAGGGCTTGAACGTCGGCCCTTGTTTCGGCCTCGGGGAGTTCATCGGGATCCGTCGGGTAAGCCGAGGTGGAGGAAGGGAGACGACGTCGCTGATTAGAAATGCCGGACCCCTGAGCCATTCCGTCTGCATTAGTCTCGACGGGTCGGTCGGCCTCGAGGCTAGGTCGGCGGGATTCGATGTGGTGTCGACGTGGCTCCATTGGGACGGGTCACTGCTCTGACGGATGATGTCCACCCTTCTCTGAACATACCGACTGAATCTCGCAGAGTCGTTTCTGATGTAACCTAGCACAACCTTGCTGTCCGAATAGAAGTATACTCGAGAGGGTTTCCTTTTCAGTTCCTGTATCGTCTGCAGGCTTGACAAAACTGCTCCCACTGCTGCACACAATTCCAATCTGGGAATCGAGGTGGCAGCTCTTGGATCCACACGACTTTCTCCGTGTACGAACGCGACGTGCCCTTAGCCGCTGTTGGTGGTCGTACGCAGGTACGTCACGTTTCCGATGGCCTCCTGCGAGGCGTCCGAGAAAATGTGCAAGGTTTGGGTGTCGTTTCCGTTCGATTCCGGTGGAAGGAAGCACCTTGGAATCGAGAGCTCGTGCAGACATTGAAGGCTCTGGAGCCAGCGCAGCCACGACTGAACCGTGCAGCTCGGGATGGGCTCATCCCAATCCAATGTCTTGCCACCGGATGCTCGGTCGGTTTCGGAGAGCAGGTTTCGTAGGATGAGTCGCCCGCCGAGTGTGACTGGGCTGGCGAAGCCGATAGGATCATAGATTGAGTTGATTGCAGATAGCAGTCCTCTTTTCGTGTGGGGGCGGTCTGGTATGTTCACTTTCAGCACAAAACAGTCGCTGGCGATGTTCCACGACACGCCGAGCGTGCTGTGGTTGGGGGCTGTAATCAGGTCGATGTCGTCTTCGGTCGCTCTCTCGCTCGTGGGGAAGGCCTTGAGGACCTCTATGGAGTTGGACATGATCTTGTGCAGTCTGATGTGGTACCGTGACAGGAGATATTTGGCCGTTCGCAAGATTCCGATAGCTTTGGCGGGGTCTGGCGCAGTTCCAAGTCCGTCGTCGCAGTAGAAATGCGACGTTACATAATCTTGCGCCGCTTCGAGGTGTTCTGCATCTTCGGGCCGCGTTTCGCTGGCAGTTCCCTGAGCGGCGCGGTGGAGGCACATCGTGGCTACGGCGGGGCTGCTGGTGTTACCGAATACGTGCACGCGCGCTCGATGCGGCACGAGGGGCTTCTGGGGGTCGTTGTCGGCCCACCAGTAGAATCTCATTAGGTTCTTGTGATCCGGCGGTACGTGGAAGGCGTGGAACATGCTCTCGACGTCAGCTACGAAGGCGATCTTGTGCTCCCGAAATCTCGTTAGCACATCCCGCAGCCGATTGTTGTAGTCTGGTCCCGACAGCAGGCACGTGTTGAGGCTAGTCCCTTGATACTTGGCAGCGCTGTCGAAGACGAGCCTCACCTTGGACTTCTTTTCTTGGACTACCGGGAAGATGGGGATGTACCATGTGAGACCGCACGGTCGGTTCCTTTCGATCGCCGGTATCTGCTCAACGTGTCGCATGTCGAGATTTTTCTTCATGGCATCTAGACACTGCTGTAACTTCGCCGGCTCCCTTGTTAGTCTCTTCAGCGTGTTCTCTTGACGACGAAGCACCGCCACTCTGTTGTCGGGCAGCGCCGCGTCGAGCGATCTCAGCGGCAGTGGCGCTTCGAGGTGGCCTTCGTCGTTTACCCTTATTTCCTCCATCGCTTTCAAGAACTTGCGGTCGTCGTGAGACAGACCGGGCATCTCGTCGTCGGGTTGTTGGACGAACATGTCCTTTTCGGGGGACGGCCCGAAACACATCCTGGCGCTGAGATGTTCGTGAACGGTTTCAGCTGTTATCTTTAAGATTGTACATCTTCGTCCGAGTGAGGGCCCGACGCTGTCGCTCACTTTGCCGACCACGGCCCAGCCCAAGGCGGTGTGGTGAACAAATGGGGCACTCTGACGACGTTGGTCAACGTGGCTGTACAGTATGTCCCCACTGTCTGTCCCGAGAAGCACGGCAACTTCTGCCTTGTCGTCGAGGGTGAGGAAGTGGGGGGCGAAGTGGGCTATTTCCGGGGTCCTTTCCACACGTTTCTTAGTCGCCACTTCCTCTTTGGTGTCGGGAATGAGGTCGCACTCGTACATTGGTGGGAGCTCGAAAGCCTTGCTTTCGGAAACTCCCTTGATCTTCAATCCGGACACGCATCTGCCTTGTCGAGCGACCGATTGATCGGACAAAGTCTCCAGCGTGTAGTAGGACTTGGGGCCCGTCACCTGAAGAGTGTCCAGTAGCTTAGATGAACAGAAAGACGTCGTACTTTGCTCGTCGATAATGGTGTAGACGCGACACGACCGGCCCGATCTTTCGTCGAAAACGTCGGCCAGGACGGTTTTGCTGCATGCTCTGCCTCCGGTCGTGGCCGAACGAGAATTCAACGCCCTGGCTTTCGGGTTCTCTCCGACCTCGCTCGGGGTCTGTTCGACGCTTGTGTCCCGCTTGGGGCGTGCCCTGCTGATAGCTACACCGTGGTTCTCGGTCTTCATTCGGTTGAAATGGGCCGTCGTGCTGTGGTTGTCAGCTCCGCAATCATCGCACTTCACGACTTCTCGGCAGTGCTTTGCCCAGTGAGGGCCTAAACAACGGTAGCACAGTCTGTGCTCGCGTATGAAGTCCTTCTTCTTCTGAGATTCCATCTTTCTTACCGCTTGGCACGAGTTTGTCGCGTGCTGAGCGCGGTGGTGGAGGACACAGCTGCCGGTTTGATTCTCCGAGGACGTGTAGAGCACTCGCGGGGCTCTTGAATTGGGACGAGCGGGTGCCGCGGCGTCGCGTCGGGCGCTCACCCAGTTGAGGTTTGATGCTCCGAAACTGTCGCATTGGGTATCTGACAGCGTTTTGATGAAATCGCAGAACCTCGCGAAATCAGGTAGCGATCCAGATAGTCTTCTGTGCCTAGTTCGTTCGATTCTCCAGGCGTCCAGAACGAAGAAGGGTAGCCTCTCAACGATGGGAGACAGCCCTACGTCGGTGTTCAGGAAGGCGAGGCCTTTGTTGTGCCGCATTGTGTGATGAATCGCTAGACAGGCGTCGCTGAACTTCCGCAGCTTGAGACCGACCGTGCGGTCGCCCTTTGTTCCCCGTATGTCTGACGTTTGCGCGAGGCGTTCGAGCAGGCTATCGGCTACCCTGTCGTCAGAGGCGAAGCGAGTCTTCAATTGTTCGACGATGAGGGTGAGCAGGGCCGCTGTGTCCAGGTAGGTAGCTGCCAGGGTGTCGTCAATGAGGCTCCTTGGCTCGCCGCAGGTGTGGTTCGTGAGGATCTCGATGGCGTCGATGGGCTCCACGGCGAGCCTCTCCATCCTTCTCTTGATGGCATCGAACCATCTGTGGAACAGGTGAGCCTCTCCCGCGTAGGGTTGGCTTGGCGCCTTTTTCAGATCTTCGATCATTGAGAGCCTCATAGCTCCGTCGATCACTGGTGGCTTCGTTTCAAAGACCACGGCGGGTGAGCCGGTGGAAGCCCGGGGCTGGAATGCTGGTGCGGAGGGATTCATCGGAGGTGCGAGATCGGTGTCACGGGGCGAAGCATTCGCAACCGCCGTTGTGCCCCCTGCGGGTTCAATGACGTGATGCTGGAAGGCTTGGTCGACCCATGCTCCTGTGCGGTCCTCTTTGCACTCGGTATTCTGCTCACCGAAGTGATGATCATTCTTCGTTCGGTTCCTGTTCCTCAATTTCGACCTCTCGATGGCGATTTGCGCCAACAGTACCGATGGCTCTTCAGTGATGTCAATAAGCATCTGCTTATTGCCTTGGCTAGGGGGCTCGCGGCGCTCGGATTCGCCGTCCTTGTGACGAGAGCTGGCACTGGGAAGGCTCTGGCTATGATCGCTCTCGCTGTCTTGACTCTGGCTGTAATAGCTCGAACCTTGGTGACTCTGACGACGATGGCTGGGGCTGGCCTGGTCTCTGCCCCGACGGTTGGAACGGTGTCCGTTCCTGTTCTCAGCCAATGATGATTTTGGGGGCCTGTTCTGATGGGCAGCGCCTTGCTGCTGGTTCTTGGACGAGGTCCTCCTCGACCTCGAGCTCTTGCGCTGGGAAGGTTCCGTTGTCACACTCCGTGAGGAGCTCGCACCGAGCTCTTCGTTTCTGTGGTCCATTGAGTCCGCTAGTGCTTTCCTGCGAGCTCTAGCGCTTGTCAATGAGCCTCGGATTACCGTCGCTTCTGCGGTGGCTCCTGAACCCTCGAGAGCTAGGACCAGCTGGTCTCCGATTCGCTTGACGGACTTGGCCTTTGCTCGGATTCCAGCGTGGACTTGATCCACCTCGCTGGGAGTCTTGAGATCTCGTGGTACTGCACCATTCAGGAGACTGTTCAAGGCTGCTAGCTCCGTATGGAATTGTTCTTCCAGCTGTGGAAGTCTAAGCTTGCTCTTTCTTCCGAGAGAGGTCATTTCTGTGGTCTCGGATATTCGCCGCGGGCGGCTGAGAATCTGCTGTGGGCCTCCTCTTTGGAGGGCTTCTTCGTGGGAGGGCACCTTCCGCTGGCGTCTATTCACTGTAATGTCGTGCGCTAGCGGAACCTCTATCTTCGCTTTCGGCACGCCATTGAACGGAACTCGGTAGGACGCCCAAAGGGAAACGAGATCTCTTCAGGTTTTTTATTTCTTATCCCCTGGTTCCGTGAATCTGCCCAGAAAGGTATGATTCAGAGCCGGACCACGAATTGCATGACAAGAGAAGCCTAATTCAAGATCATAGTCGAATGATTAACTGATGCATATAGCACCGCACAACAAGAAAGTTAAACTCACACCTCAAGGGTACACGAGAAATAGCGGAGTGAGACATAAGAGGCCATAGAATAGTAGCACATAAAAAGAGAATTCACCGCCCTGCTAACGACGTAGCACAACAACAATTCGCGTTACCATCACTAGTATTATTATATAAGAAAGTTTTAGCCTCCCTTGACCGCGACAAAGGTGTCCCAAGAGAGGAAAGAGGAGGGCACCATCTAGCGTGTAGTTGGGGGAACGCGGAATCTACGCACAAGGTGCACAGGAACAGTAGGCTGGGAAATAAGTTCACGAACAAGAAAGGTTTCCGTTGCATCGACAGGGAAGAAAAGTAAGTCTCTAGTCGAGTAACACATTTAGAAAGAACACATTTATGATATACGCACGCGAATATTGTAAACTCATGTCACTAGTCGAAGGGAATGATTGAGGGCAATGTACTCCTAATCTTGCCCAATCTGCATTCAATAATACATGTAATGATAGCTATAAGAGACAGCGCAATTTCATGGACGATGCATTTCCATTGTGAGGTGAGAACACTTTTGATAGTTTATATGTACATGACCTAAGCTTTGTAATTCTTGATGCCAGGCAATAATACATGAATCGCTTGTTTCGGCCAATGTTCAAAGTGTCCTTTTAAGGAAGCACAAAGTTACATACATGAATGTACATCCGTATCCAACAATCCTAACACAGCGGTCATTAGTCAATAAGCACTTTATTTGAACAAAGGTGGACGATCGCACAACAAGTTTATAGTCTTCACAATATAAAGGGATGACGAGTTAGGTAACATCACAAGTTGAAAGAGGATACTCTAAAATACTTACAGACGATGAGGAAAGGTCCCTCAGTTTAGACCTGTGACAGCTTATTTTAGTCTGCAAAATAAGTGCCTACTCTGGCTTTCTTTACCCTATCTGTGGAAAAGATACAGCAAAAATTAGGTCTCTAAAGCAGGGGCAAGTCACTCAGGTCATCAAATCAACCATTATCAATAAATTCTATTCTAAAAAAAATGAGAGAGGCGAGTACACGTTTGTCAATGTCGCTTTGAAAACACAAATCATATGAGCTAGTGGTCTCAAATTTCTGCGCCTATTCCCAGTCTACTGAATGCCGTAACTTTAGGCTTCCACCTTGCTGACTGGCGCAACTTGCCCAGCCCAGCTCATAGGTAAGAAGCCAATCGACTAAATTTATTCTTACTTGCTTCACATCTTTCTATTAATGAATGTTATAAATAATACAAAGACAAGAAATAATACAAAGACAAGAAATAATACAAAGACAAGAAAATCATGTTCCCAAGTTGGTGCAAGTCCAGCACGACGTGCCATGAATTTTTCAATATCAACAACTGATGTCTAATCCATGGAAGAATCACCATAGTTTTTGTTTTCAGCACACAAATCTTTCAATAGTGAAGCAGTGGTTGGTTTGCATTATCAAACAACTATAAGATTGTGCTGTCTTGTGTTAATCTATGAAATGTGATAAACTTCAAGTAATCTTGTGTCAAACTAAAAAGCATTGAAATGTCAGTCTCTCCATGTTGCATTTACTGCCCTTGACACTGTTTACAATATTATATATGACAACACAGCTTGCATGGCTTGACTACTATGCAAATGTTGCTGAGCAAAAAAAAAAACATTTGGACATCAACACAAAATCACTTGGAGCAGTGAAACAGAGATAGGAAAGTTCATCGGTAAATCACAGTGTTCAGCTAAAATACCGTTAAGCCAGAGCCTGACTAATTCCCAGCATTACACCGCAGCTTACTGGCTACACCGAAAGAAAACACCAGACTCTACCGAACTGTAATGGCTGGTCTGACTCAATGTAGGTGGGTTTGCCGGCCGCCGGAAGCATTCTCGAATGCTCCAGAAACCGGCCGCTCACCACTATCTATCACAAGTCGTGTGAAAACACCCGAAAATATAGCCAGCGCGGTAACACGTAAATCAAATGAGTTTCCCACTCAATTTCACTCTCTAACTACACAGAAACTTAATATTATCCGGGAACCTGTTCCTCCCACGCACTTCAAACAAATAAAACGTTGGCGTCATTCTTGCGGACGAAGCGCGGATCCGCAAAATGTTGCCGAAACCAAACTATCAAAATTCTTTGAATTTTGTCACGTCTTGCAAGACGTGACAGTTACTTGTGTGTATGTGTACGTGTGCACGCTATGCGTATGACACTCTGTAGAATGCGTATGTATTGCCTCGATGCATAGAAATGCATTTGTGTATGCTTACGAGTTTGGTGTAATTATGTGCGTGGGTATGTGCATGCATGTGTATGTGTATATATTTACATGTATATGTGCACATATGTGTGAACTAGACTGACAACTAGCATTTTACTAGAGATAATGGTCTTTTTTCTGTTCACTCTCAACTTGTAACATTACCTAACTCGTCATCTCTTTATTATTGTAAAACATTCATGTAAAAAATATACATTTGTTGTGCGATCATCCATTTTTTGTTTAAATAAAATGCTTATTAACTAATGACCGCTATGTTAAAATTGTTGGAATAGAAATACAAAACTTATAATCTTCTTGGTCCTCATGCTTATGTGTACATGTATATATGTGTATGTATAAGTGTATATATACATGTATATATGTGTATGAATATATATATGTATATATATACGGGTGTATATTCATATATATACATTTTTTTCATGCTTCCTTAAAATGACACTTTTGAACATTGGCCGAAACAAGCGATTCATGTATTATTTCCTGGCGTCAAGAATTGCGAAGTTTTATGTCATGTACATGTAAACTGTCAAAAGTGTTTTCACCCCACAATGAAATTGCATCGTCCATGAAATTGTGTTATCTCTTTTAATTTCATTACATGTATTATCAAATGTAGATTAAGCAAGATTAAGTGTACATTGCCTTCAATCATTTCGTTTCGACTAGTGACACGAGTTTTACAATACTCGTGTGTGTGTATCATCTAAGTGTATTAATTTTAAGATATTTTAAAAACCAATGAGCTTTCAAAGGACCTTAGAAGAATGGCATTTTTGTCAAGACTGCTTCTAGTCACTTGCGTGAAAGCTCACAGTGAATTGTATGTAAGAGTCATGCTGATAATTACGAAAAAAAATTCATGGAGTGAAATGTGGGTGAGTCACGAAGTTCTAAGAATTATGGTAAATGCTTAGAACAGTTCGCTAATAAATTTTCGAATGGTAATGACAGCAAATAAATATCTTTTCTTACATTCACTTTCTGTCGCACGTGAGCATTTAACTTGTTATTGCGGTAACTTAACCTAAATAACGCACGCTAACTAATCTAACATAACCCAACCTAATCCAATCTAACCTAACGTAACCTAACGTAAAATAATGTTCATTCGAACACATTCGCGCCGTCGGAATTCTATAGGAGTTTCCCTCTCTAAATTTTCTATGAGAGAAAACGCAACGATTTTTGTCATTTGTAAGACGAGAATTGCCATGGAAGACGAAAATTACCGCACCGCTAGAACTCGTTAAATACTCATTTGCGACGGAAGGTGAATAGGAGAAAAGTTGTTTATTTGATGTCAGAATAGAAGCAATACAAATTTGAAAATCGTTTAGTGACATGTTCTAAATAAATTCCAAAATCATTCTATATATGTAATGTAAATCACCGAAATCAATCTTGATCTAAATTCCTTGCCAAAGTCCCTGGTTAAAAAATGGAAATACCCTAAAATTATATGATTCTGTCTTTTCATAGGAAGCAATCACATTACCTTAAGTAGATGATTTACCTAAACTTTTATTCATAGTAGAAAATAGATCAAATTCTTATTCAGAGTTTCTAGTAAAATGTCTATAATATTTTGTTTTACAGATTAAGGGATCCCACCTAAAACCCGCTTTGGAGGGCTGAGAGCGCCCAGTTTTTATGAGTTTCATTATCTAGAGGGAAATTTTTTTCATGTAAAATATTACGTGCATGTTAGTTTAGAGATGATGTAAATGTGATGGGGAAGTCCATAAAAATCTGGGAAATATTTACCTAAGTACCAAATTTTAAGACGTTTTACACGAATGACACTTTGGTTGCTAATGCTTATTTTTTGAAATATTCAACTTTGACGTGTCGTATATAAAAGTTAAGAAACAGACACGTAAATATGCTGTAAAATGGTATTGACGTAACGATAGGAGATGTTAGGTTAGGTAACGTAAGATTAGTTAAATAAACTAACTTAAACTAACGTAAGCAAACCAAAAATAACTTAACTAAGCCATACCGAGACTGATGTTTGTCGCCATAAACTGCCCTTGTTGTTGCGACGACGCAGCCGACTATATAATGTTATTCGTACCTGAACGTTATTATTGTTATATCTCGAAAAGTAAGCATTTGCGAGCAAAATGCAATTTGCGTTGAACGTTTTAAAATGTGTTCTTTTGCCGATTTGTGGGAACGAAATTTTAAAAACCGTTAACCGAACTAAAGTAAACCTTGACCAAAAATCTCAAAGCTTTGTAATTTTATCGACTATTTTCGGTGAATTTTGCGTGCTAATTGACATATCTACCCTCCATTAAGATAAAATATGAATGTTCAAAACATTAAGAAAACTTCTATTGTAGAATCTTTTCTTTTCTGTTTTTGTGTCGAGGTGGTTATTATTTTCCTGGAACTATGGGGGACTGTAGGGAATAACTTAACAAATGTGATGGATTTGAGCATGAGTATAACATTCAGATACCATTCCGCTAATGAACTAAGCATCATATTAACAACTTGGGTGTTTTAACTCGAAAATTTTACAATGTTCGACGAGCCAGCCTCCTAATTACGAGTATTTCCTTTCATGCTCTCAGGGAAATGTTGCCGTTAGATAATGTCCGGGAGAAAACAGACCAATTTTTAGCATAAATTTAGAGTTCTTTTTGATGCTCTCGGGTGTTGTGTGTTCTGTTGGAATTTACAGTCTGTTAATTCATATAGCAAGGGCTACGCATCAAATTGAAGATTAAAAATTCAAGAATAAAGAAGTATAAAACCGGGAAAATTAATTTTTCTTGAAAAGGCCACATTTCCAGCCCTGAACAAATCTATGAAGCCAGTCAGTTATCATTTGTTCCATGATAATGCAAAGTGAATCGTAAAGTGTGTATTTGTGTACTATAAAGTTGTAGTTCCTAAAATTGATAATTCTTACATTCGTATTTTTTTAGTCGATCACCTACATTTTTATTTCTGTGAAGGCTTATTTAATTCCAGACTGCAGAATATTTTCGATGCGCATTCAATCAAAGTAGGTATGTTGAATTAATCTGTCATCACCTGCTTAATTAAACCTAAAACATCAATATCTGTGAGAAATGACTCCTCTCAGGAGAATACATGTACCGTAAGTCGTCCTCATGCGGCACTTCGTTATTCGGTGAATTCTCATTTACGATGTTTGGTAATTACTACCCTAGATTTTACTTACGGGAAGAGAACATCACAAATACGGTATGAGCTCGAGTTATATTTACGTCGCACCGTAGCGCCACTACAACAACGTCTCTTCATGATCGAGCTTCTCTCAGAACACAAGTAAACCATAAAGTCTGATGGAATACTTAGCGAGTTAGAAGTACATTTAAACATTTTATTTTTGCGCAGTACACAGATTTTTGTGACTATTTTTTTTAATAATTGTTCTCTCGCCTCCTAGTGGCTAAGTGTGGTGATTGTGGCCTGCTGTCGGCTACCCTCCCATAGGGAGGAATGTAATAACTGTTGAAGGGACTTTCGACGCGCTGCAACACTTCTCATGTTATTACACGTCAGAATAGGTTCGGTATGCGGTAATTTCAATTTGCGTTAAGGGTTTCAGGAACATATGAGTACGACACAAAAAGAACATACTCTACTGTATGTGAGGGAATTAGCGCTCCTAGGGGGAATATTTAAGGTCCTGAGCTCGAGGTTAGGTGGCCGTTTTATTCGTCCAAATAGAAATGGTTTTTGTTCTACTGGGAACCATCTTTCCTTCGTTCACTGCTGCCTTGTCTTTCAACGCATATCCCCTGTCTCCAATTTTCATTTTGTTTAATGAAGCTCTAACTAACTGTAGGTATGCATCATGTTCATAGATTCTGTATTTTCTTATAGCTATTTTGAATGGTCATTTCATCTCTTTGAAATGCTTTTTGCTGTAAGAAAGCCATAAACTCTTTTATCTTTTGATAGATCACAAACGTTTTTATGCAGCAAATTTGTAGCTGTAGTCGTTGTAATTCAGTAAACTTGACAATTACCGCATTTGATTACATATAAGACTCACGGGACGGGCACGTAAAAAGTACCCCTATATTAGCGAGTCAAATTTAGAAAAATGTTTTCATTAGTTGAAAAACTTGTGACACATCGAAAGCCTCCCCTCTCGGTGCTAAGAGACATTAAAAGTTTGAGTAACAAAATACATAGAATACAGTGTAAGAGTAAGACGTTGTAAATCAAAATCCACCAACAATAATTGCACTACCTTACATACTGGGAACTAAATTGAACACGTTACCCTTGATTATCGGTGTTTCCCTTGACCCAGTCTGGTTGCAGAGGGGATAGTTAGTCCGGCGGTGACGGGAAAATTGGGAATGCTGAGGATGGACATGCTGCGGACGAGCCTTCATGTGACTGGAATGCATGCAAGAAAGACATGAGTGATGCCACAAAGGTCTTAGTCATCGCTTCAGATAAATTACTTTTATAATTTCAACTGTTGTCGGATAAAGATTTCGAAAATAATGTAAAATGAAGTTGGAGATTCCGGTAACCTCGAAATTGTATATTGTGGTGATTGGCTCTGATAAAGAAGTAAACTCTAATAGTTTGATAACTTGGGTCATCATAAATAGGTAAATTTTGATTATTCCATGCCTACTTTAAATTAAAATAAAGCTAACAATTGACTACAAATGCTAACAACCATTTCCTAGTTTTTGAAACGAAGTTTACGAGTAAGAAAGATCGAACTCTTTATAGGGTCTGAGACGAGTCAGGGTTCGACGAGACGAGTCACTGTGATGTCTGATTAGGATTCCAACTCGTCACATATGTAAACGTACACTGACAAAAAATTTTGTCCCAAAACCGAAAAACTTTTGTGTGTCATGAGCATAGGTGTCTCAACCATGACACACCTAAACGGAGATCAATTTTATTTCACATAAATATTTCTCTTTCTCAGACGTGCACTGATTACACTGATGTACTGACAACGTCTAAGAACGTGTGAGAATTAGAAGAAAAATTAGTAATGGTTTTAAAGAGAATTGTACTCCATTTACAAAATCTAAAGTTCGATTTTCTGCAATTTTTTTAGCCGTTTCAAACGTGAATGTGTGTTTTAATTCTCTCAACCACTTTATTATGTGGTCAAAGAAAATACTCAACTGTGTATCAAAATATTTTGAATAACCGTTTGTGACTCACAGGTGTGTCAAAAATTTCTCTCAGTGATAAACGTGAGATGGATTGCTGTTCTAAAGTTCGGACAAACTTAATATAAATGTTTCTCTGAATAATGCTCCCACCAACCAAACATAAGAACCCAGGCAATTCAGCACTACCCGCCAAACCTAACAGCACTTTTTTCAGTCAATGTCTAATAGCTCAATCCCATTACAAAAGAGATGGTTGATAGAGCTCGATCGATCGTCACATGTATACTGTCGGAGTCCCGTTTTCTGTCCATTGGTGCTGAATGAATTCCAGATGTCAGAGAAAACTTCTAAAATGATCAGTGCTTCAAACCACTGAACAATACTCTAAGATCAGACACATCGGCAGCACAAAAGTCTGCCATAAGCTCTAGCGGCCTACTTACCCATGAGTGCCAAGTAAATTTGTCATCCTAACCTCCTCAGTAGGAAGCAAACCGATGTGGATATGGGATATCAATATAATGCCCATAATTTTCGAGTTAATACGCACAGATTTCAAATAAGAATCACCAATAGTGAAGCGTTGGGGACCAAAATCTCTAAATTGATGAGTCTAGCAAACATAACTATCCACCTGCCGCAATTCAAGACCAGGTTCAATGGCTTAGCAATGTCAACAAATCATTCAGTCTCTAAAGTGATATCCGGCTTTCTTGGCAGAAGGTTACGGATATGAAGAATACAAATTGATATCGACAAAAACACCAAACACAAGGGTTGAAAAAGAAAGGATCACACCTGCATCTGTTTCAGAAGAGGACACAAAATGAATTCTGCTGTACCCCACTAATTATAGACTTACTGCTACTCACACACTCCTAACACCCAAAATATGTGCAGCGAGACAGGAAAGGCTGGATCCAGGACAAAATAGGCCTATCAAACCCACATCTCTCAACTTCTCTTGAAAGGCACTATTGTTCACCCTGTAAAAAAATGAAAAAATCCAAAAATCACATCTATTATTTTGTGTGGCTTCATATAGTCACCGTTTTAAAACAATACAGCAGCCAATCTTTCACGGATATCCCACAAAAACGGCTGCATACGAGACTAGTAGACTGCAAATATGTATAATGTTCAATGTGCAAAAATCAACTGATCCTTCACTATTTGTTATGCTAATTGCTATGTGGGCTAATTGTTACATTGTTGCCTTGAGTTAGACTGTGTAATTGTCGAACGTTACAAATTATTAAAAAACAAAACAAATAAATTTACTTGCTCCGGCCAGGTAATTCACAGAATCACATGGAGTAGACACCTATTTTGCAGTTATAGATGCTGTGTTTCAAGTAATATTTTTAGACAATAATGATTTAACCCCTCTTTGTAGGTTAGCAAGGAAGCTTCTTGATTTTCGTTCCCATCTATTTGAATAACTTCATCATTCAAACATCATTCCCCTGAGAGTAGATTGCAGCCAGTGGCGCAGCGATCCCACAAATTTCGGGGGCCCAGGATCCTACACAAATAATTTCGGAGGCCATGCATTATTTATCAGTAATATTTTTATTTATTTACTTAAAACGGCGGCTGCAACTGGCCCCAAGCTCAACATTTCGAGAGGGCCATAACCCCCCTCCCCCGGCTGCGTTTCTGGTTGCAGCCTAACTGATACCCCATTTTCATACATCTAGACGTGAGGGAATATGTAAGTGGTAAACACTTAGTTATTACCAAGTGGTAAAGATGTGATTGCACTGACCACAACCGCATATTGGATAGTTAGTCTGTTTGTTAATATTCATCAGTGTTACAAATTTAGCTCATTACTTTTTGATTTTTCTTCCTTGTATGGTAATTATAATTTTAAACATACTTCCTCAAAATGAAATGTTACGGACTAAAAATTAGAATTTAATGTGTCACTTATGGGATGTAATTAGCAATGGCCTGTGTAGTAATAACCATAGGTTCTCGTGTCTGATTGTGGGGACTCATAGACAGTTGGCTGCTTTAGAACAATGATGCCTTTCACTCAACTAAGTGTATTTGTTCTCCAAATGGAATTTTTGTATTTCAATAGTCCACAGCAGAAAAGTTTCAATAGGACAAATTAATATTTTATTTCGTCGAATACACTGGTTAGTGTTTAATTTACAGTTTTTCGTTTCAGGACATGAGTTGATATTCATCGATTTTCAGAAAACTATCATGGCTGGAGTTTTTGAATGTGTTATTTGTGATAATGCATACAATGAGACTGGCAGAACATCTCTCGTGCTGCTCTGTGGCCACACCTACTGCCAGCAGTGCCTTCACAACGTGGTGTCAGGGAGCAGCCCAGCGTGCCCCTCCTGCAGGAAGGAGATTGTGTCTCCAGTGGATGAGTTGCCTGTCAACTTCATTGCGATCCCCTCTAGCTCTGGGGAAGCAGCCTCATCAAGTGGTGCCAGCACAAAGATGTTCTGCAATATTCATCAAAAGGAGTTGGACTATTGGTGTTCACAGTGCAAAGTTCTAGTCTGCAAACGATGTCTTGTCCCAACACATGCCAAGCATGAGTTCATATTGGCTGAAGAAATATTTGCTGATGAGAGAATTCTCCCAGGTATGAAGAGGCAAATTAATGCCAATTTACAGCAGCTTGAAGCTTTCATTTTTAATTTAGAGCAATTAGAATCATCGACAAGTATTATAGATGAAGTAAAAAGTTCTATTCCTCAGCTAAAAAGAGCTCTTCTTAAACAGGAGTCAATCATTTGTAATTTATTGAAAGTTATGAAGAAAAATTCACCGGTGCCCTCATTAGAACATAAAAACCTTGTCCTAAAGATGCTGAGAGATCAAAATCAAGTGGTATTGAAAGAAGACCGGGTCAATAAAGCCCTCCAGCCATTTCAAGACCAGGTTGCCCAGTGCCAGGTGAGTTTGCTGAGTTTGCCATTAATATTTGCTTTTCTCATGCCTTTCACTAATATATTTGTTAGTCAAGTTTGATTTAATTTGGCAATTTTAGTAGAAACAAGTTATTTTTTATGCAGGTCTGCAACTTACCCTATGGGAAAAAAGAAAGCTCACTGACACTGAGATGTACATGCCTGATGGTCACCCCTGGTTCATCATCTCCAATGAGCTGGCTGAAAAAGCTTTGTGCACCATGAAGGAGACTGACCACCAGACTCCTAAAGCAACTGTGATATCGACTGATGAGAGCCCAATACTGTGCCTCCCGGAGCTGCTTCAATACCTTGCTGCCTCAAGTGCTACAATGGCAGCTTATGGATAGAGCTTCAAAAGCTCCATATGTTAAAGACTGGCTTCCTCTGAAAGTAGGAGGTGATGAATCAACTGACTTCAAACATTGGTGAGAATGTTGAGCTATGTCACAGAGATAATTCTGAAGTGCTAGTTATAGTTGATAATATATAGAATAAGTCTGCAAGAATTTTATTTCTAGAATATCAGTAGCAGGTCTAATAATAAACTGTTATAAAAAACAGCTGTTCATTTCATAAATGCTAGAAACATGGATGTGTAGTGGGGTGAAAAGAGAGCTATAAGCTGGATAGTGATTACCGATCATGTCAGACTCAAAGCCTACAATGTAACAAATGTCCATGGCAGTTGATTTGGTAGGTGGGAAATTTGTGGCTGAACTTGTCTCAAAGAGACCTATTATCCTTAGTCCAAAATGAGCTGCTAGTTAGCGAAGTGCTTGGCTGACTGAGGAAAAAAAGTTCTTTCTTTTCTCAGATTATACTGTGCAGGGGTTAGGGGCCTTGTGTGATGTCTCGTGCATCAGCCTCTCTGTAGTTGGTTGAATGCATGTATCCTTGTGGACTGCTGTGATGGCTGTTGAGATGTAGGTGAGAAGTTTGTTCAATTCATTTTGTGCTTCCATCAATCATTACTGTGTCTTCTTCATATTAGACTCTTCATTGCAGAATGTTCTTCTCCCTATTCTCTCCATTTATGCAATTCATTTTGGGAATAAATACAGCAGTATAAATTAACTTATTTGCTAATCAAATGCTGTAACTGCTAGTTATTGTTTGTTGAAATTTCTTATGACCGTGTTGGTAGCCTAAAGCCGTGTGTAGCAATAAAGCCTGGCTCACAACTTAAGCATTGTGATGGTAGAGTGTGGCAAGTGGCGGGGAGTTATGTTTTCTCTCTGATTGATTTCAGTTCAACCGCTACAATAAGTTGTTAATACATTGTTTTTGGCGTTGAAAATCGTGAACATTTGACTTAGAAATTTTCTTTTTTCCCTGTCTTTAAAGTATATCAATTTCTAACCTTTTGTTCTTTAAGCAAAATTTTGTATTGAGTGAGGTGTGTAGGTATGCAGGATGTGGCCAGTAGCTCAATTTGATGTGGTTTTAAAATTTCCAGAATGTGTTGCATAATCCTGAATATTGCATAGGTAAACAAATGATGTGTGAATATAGCATGAATCATCTATGATAGTGTAATTGCTCCTTTGGAGCGTAAGTCATGATTTTGATCATGAGTTTTGTTAAATTTGAATGTAATTTTGCTTCATTTTTACAATGCATTGTGATGCAGCGAGTAATTGGCTGAGCATCCAATGCACAAGTCGAGATGTTTTGTACCCCAATCATCATATTAGTGACGGTTAATAATACATGACATATTAGTAAACGTCAATTGGTACCAGTGTTGTACTGTTTAAACCTACCGAGGATCTTGAACCTTGCAGAAAGTGCGAGCTGCAATTCAAGCACAAACGATTGAATCACTTCATCATGAAATATTGAACCTCTAAACTATATTAACCACACTGCGTAGTTTTGTTTGGCAGACATAAGTTAGGGTTCATGAAGTCTAGCATTTTTTGTTACACGGTGAGTGAAATTTTGAATAAAGCTATGATGTACTCGCATTATAGATGAAAGCATAGAAGAAAGTTTATATGCTCTACCTAGAATGACATAGGATCTGATGAGATAGAACAAATGCCTATTCAATATCAGAAATATTTGAGTGAAGGTTAGGTAGGTTTTTTCTTGTTGAAAATTTTGTTTTGTTTTATATCTACGTATTTGGGATCACTGCTGTCTTGTTTTTCAGCACCTCTGACTTCTTCATCTATATCATGTTCCATAATTCTTTTTTCACAATATTCTTAACTACTGTTTTGATATCTTTTATGCATAGATTCCGTGTTCCATTAACTCCACACTAAATGGTGCCTTCCTCTTTAGATTGTCCTTGTGGATAAGGAGCTTTGAATTATTTTGTCTTGTCTAATCAAGCAGAATTTTGTTGCCATTTGATCTCACATTGTAAGTGATCTTTGGTCATTGCACAAACGTTTTTGTATAATTATCTCTTGTATGTTGACCTATGGAATTGTGCTTGCGTGGGCTTTTTACTGAGCAATTGTTATACAACTACATTCGTCTCATTTAAATTCAGCTGTTGGTGGCTTAGGCTTTGTGCAAGTTTATTTCCATGTAAAAATGATCACCAGAACGTAGAATTTAAATGCTGAGAAACAATGTACATTTTGTTTTTTGTTTATGAGCATGCAATACTGCTTGCTTTTAGCAGGCAACAATATAGATCTTTTGTCAAGTGAAATAAACGGTTCATTTATGTACCTTGATGCAAAGTAGTATGCGTGCGGTTTCTGTATAGGACAGTGAATTAGTTTATCAACTTGAACTTTTGAGTGTTCCTGTTGGCAGTAGATATTGTCGAGGTGGCTGCTGCTACAAATATGTCGAGGTGGCTGCTGCTTCTAATATATCTTTTAATTCTCCAGCTACAGGCTGAAAACCTTGGCTAAGGCCTTAAAGTACTTCCAAACCTTGGCTGCTGCTCCGACCACCGTTGATGAAGTCGTGAATGATGCTGCCGAAAACAAGGTTATCGTTCTTGTGGATCTTGAGACTCGCACCTACGATGTCTGTGAGTAAAATCAATAACTATTCAACAGATTTTTATTGGAATACTTCGATGGTTTGGTTTTTATCAATCTCTTCTTCCAGTTTAAATTTGGAGCTCAATCTATCTCTATGCAAACAAATCAGCTTTCATTCCAACAATTGATACAAACTAATTCCTTGTGCTAGCGTGAAAGATATTCCGATTATCAGGCCGCACAAGTGTTGTCGAGTCTTTTGTTATAGTTATCCATAATCTTAAGTATTTTCTTTATGTGTCCAGGTCCCTGAACCCCGGCTTGGTCTGTTTCTCTGCGCTAATGATGCGTCTGTGCATTTACTTGAGTTAGCCCTTAAAAATAATTTGTATTGTATTTTAACATTTCATGGTTAGTTTGATTACTTAGCTAAATAGCACTAATATATTAAATGTAATTTTGTGTGTTGTACCATGTTATGCAGTAGCTCATGTCTGTACGCACTGTTTTTGCAAAAGAAAATAAATTACTGTCTTTGTTAAAATGTATCTGTGTATGGAAGAGGAACTGCCAAGAGATTCTGCAACAAACAAGTCACATCTTGAGGTAAAAAGAGTATTCCTCACTCCTTATTGACATAGGCTCTAGTCTAAAACGACCCCTCGCCTAATAAAGGGTTTAAAGAACCACCTCGGGAGGAGAAACTATTCCGCGTAGTTTGACGTATAGGAAGACGCTGTCGCAGCTCGGCACTAACAGAATACGCTTTTGTTGCTCCAACGGACTTATTACAGCGTAGGTGGTACCCACAGAAACCTCACTCTAACGGTACCGCCGTAGTTCAGCACAAACAGAATTTACTTGTGTTGCCCTAGCGGACTTATTACGGCGTAGGCGGTACCCACACGAACCTCATGTAGGGCAGCTGCTCAGAAAAGCTAGTGCCTCCGGAACAAGGTAGCTGCACAGAAAACAGCCCCTTTCACGAACCCTCACGTCGACCGCACGGCAGTATCGACTCCGATTAAATTGAAATCGTCACAGCCATCATCGCACAAAGCTGTTAGTAGTAAGTGGAAAGAGCCTGCCAGCACAATTTAGGATTTTTGGAGGATTTCAGCAATCAAAGAACGACCTTGAAAAGCCTTAAAGCCTCATTCATGATTTTTGGAGGGTTACAGCAATTACAGAACGATCTTGAAAAGCCTCAAAATCCATGATTTTACAAATTAACTTGAAGAGTATAAAAAATATTCTTATTCAACACAATTATTTCAATTAATACTTAAAATGTTATGTTACGATCAAGAAAAATGATTTGCTAATGAAATTTCCAAACAAATATATAATTTCTATAAAACGTTTAAAATATGTAATAAACTATTTACAATACTTGAATCCCTGTGTGTGTATAGGCTGGCGTCTCAAATTCTAGGTATTTACAAAATCTTTAAAATACTTTTTCGGAATATAAACTTGGTTCAAATTCCTAAAGTATTTTCCCTTTAATGGGTGAACGTCTTTGTTTATCATTATGTAGCTATAAGGAATTTTGAAAGTATCACTGCAAAATTCAATAAATTCTTCTAAGGACATGTCTCCTGAGACAATGTCCATATGAATATTTCTTAAATTGTTAGTTGGTAATTCAAATAGAATCAATAGGTTTGCATTCGTCCGTATCGACTGACGAGGTAACAAATAATAATTTTGAGTTAAGTAAATCGAGCTGCAATTATTATGCCTGCCTCGGGTGTAAAAATTATCAGCTGGTGTCTGATTCTTTTCAGTTGCTATGTCATCGAATATAAACAAATTTTTTTCTTAGCATCCACTTCACTAGGATCAGGAATAGAAGTGATATCTTCAAAATATTTAACGATTAACTTTGCACTGCGTTTTACAGGTATGCCTTCGAGAAATGTCTCAATATTTCCACTACCGATTTTATAAAAGCGCAATTATTTCAGACTGTTTATAACCTTTTGAAAAAGCATTTTTAAGTAGTTAATATTCTGCTTGTTTTGTCGATTTACTATAAAGAAACAGGTTGGTAAAATCGATATATTCCTCAAGAAGAAGTCTGAACAATAAACAGGTTTTACCACAA
Organism: Morinoia aosen; assembly: GCA_030386875.1. Classification (NCBI taxonomy): domain Eukaryota; kingdom Metazoa; phylum Arthropoda; class Malacostraca; order Amphipoda; family Talitridae; genus Morinoia; species Morinoia aosen. The sequence goes on from CM059564.1 coordinate 79,387,571, forward strand.
TTCGATCTGCCGACTATTACACACCGTAAAGAAGGTGAAGGAAAAATGAAGTGATTCTTTTGTTTACTTATACTAGAATCTTGCCAACTATATAACATTTTTATAAAAGAATAAAACCAACTATTTATAATTTTTTTTATTGAATTTAGATTCTCAAATTGACTTCCAAATTTAATAGTTGTGATCGTAATTGATAATATTGATTCTTCAATTCATTCAAATAATATATCAGTTTATCAATAAGTTCTCGATTTTGCTCATTATCAATGAACAGCTGGTTTATATTTCCTGAGTTAAGAACAACATCTCGTTGAACACTTGTAATACAGTCTTCCATTTTATATTACATATTTTCTAAGATCACTCTTTGAATGGTTGTCTAAGGGGATGATTTCTGGAAAACTGACTTCGTTTTACAGAGGTTAGCTTCTCATTCTTGTAAATATTGTATCTTGCAACATTTTTTGGTATTTTTTACATGGGACGATATGGAGGGATTTCTCAACACCAAACCGTACTAACGTAAGAGCTAAAGAATTTGTGATCTTTTGCATATCAATAATTTCATATTGAACGTCAGGTCTCATTTTTAAAACCAATTTCATTAAGTTCTTCTATTAAAAAACATGTTTTTTAGTTCAACAGTTCAACGGTTTCTCGTCTCAAAGTATTCTCTAACGATATTAATCTGTTTTTAATATCAGAATTATCATCCTCCAATTTTTGCGATGACTGTTTCAATTTTTCTATTTCATTTGTATTTATGATTGTTTCTCTATCTTGTTCATGGAGATTATTTCTAAAAGTTTCAATGTATGAACTCATATCGTTGAATACTCTCTCGAGATTTGCGTAGTCTCATTTCATACTTTTTATTACCTCTTCTTCCAACCTCTTTATCTCATTTTTCAAAAAGTCTGTGTGTTCTAAAGTACCCGTACGAATAACCTCTATTTTTTCCTCAGATATTCTACTATGTTCATCGAGATTTGTCATAATTTCACTGAGTTTTTCTTGAAAACCTGTAGTATTCTCATCTATAGATGCTTGGATGGAAACACTTCTGAATTGATAATTTTCATTGATAAGATTTTCTCTTACCTCTATTAATTTTCTGAGATGAAGCCTCAAATTTTCCAAAACTTCGTCAACATATTTTTTTTCGTAGCGTCAAATTCTTCGATTGGAAAAGAAATATTTGCAAGTCTTCTATTATTTGAATCGAAATTTTGATCTTCATCAAGATATTTAGAACCTATTCCAGGAGGTCCTGGTTGTGAAGATAAAAATAATTTTTTTCCTTGTTGTCCAAAAATATTTACGCCTATCATTTTTTATACATAGAATTTTCAATTCTCTAAATTTTCTCTAACCCGCATTGATATCAAATTGTTTACTCGGTCCCTCAAACTTTCCACTTCCTGGTTTAATTTTACATTTTTATCAGTTTCATTCTGAAGCATTAATTTGACCTGACTGATTTCATTCTGATTTGAAATAATGTCTCTTGAAAACTCCTGGAAAAGACTTTCTACATCACTCAAGTTCTTAGCTAGTTCTTCTATTTTTCTTAATGGGACTGACTCTGCTCGTAATTCCATTATAATTTTGTTAAGATCATTGAATTTTTCTTCGCTGGATGAGGTAATGGTTGACTCTAAATTTTTCAGCTTATTGTCAACTTCTACAAACGAGGGTGCTAAGGCTACAGTTCTTTCCATAACAAACAGGTTTCTATCACTTAATTCAGTTAGTTGTGCCTCTAAGCTTTTACTTTTTTCTTCAACAGTACTGTTCAGGGTTGATTCTAAATTTTTAAGCTTTTCTTCAATTTGATCATTAAGTGATGCCTGTGTTAGGATACAATTGATATTAGGCATGTATAAGCTAAACCGACACGACAGAAGTCAGCAACCGGCTCTCGAGGCGGCCGGAACAAGCCGAGAGAGCTTGAAAAGGGAGACAGGAGAAGGGAGGAGTACGTAAGGGGAGAGCGGCTGTGAAAAAGCTAGCTCGAAAAACTACAAATAACATCACACGAGGGCAACTTGAATGTGTAGCACAGATAAATAACGAATTAAAATAATTACCAACGAGTAAGGGAACTATGGAAAATATGCACCTGAGAAGAATATGTTAGAGGGAAATGCGCGTAGCAATACCAGTTTTGTGAAGCAGGGAACACGTCATAGATGACGCGTGAGAACAATCCAATAGGGAGAAGCCATGCACTTTCAAAGGCCTCCACTATGCCGGGGCGCAGCTATAGTGCGGCTGGAGTATATAAGCATAGCAACGCGGGTACCCGAGCTACTCCTGCGTGCTCCTGACTAAGTGAAGATGTAGGCCTGCGTGTACCAACTGGGAGGTGAGATGAAATTCTGTGTTTTGGTGATTTCATTTTTATAGTTAAAATTCGGGTACAAATTAGTTCTGTGGGTTTGATTTTTTAGATCATTCTAGAATTGTTCACGCGCTATGACTTCTCACAAGGTTTGCACTCGTAGATTATTCTCAAGCGGGGATTATGTTGCCCATCATTTCTTAGCATTTTATTTACTCATTCGAGTTTGTTCGTAAACAGGGTGCTTTGTAATTTGTTTCTTGTAGAAGATAAAAAAATAATCTCTCATGGAATTCATTTGAATAGCATTTTGTGGTTAACGTAGTAAAATCAAGATGTTCGGTGTGTAAAATTCAAGAGGGGTTATTATCTCGCAAAAGGGGAATTAATAACGATCACATCTCAGGGATTAGATAATATAACACTGCATTGTTCACAGGCGGGTGGGTCGTAGCACCGTGACCGCGGCTGCTCTACACAATTGAGGTGCAGTAGCGGATGCCGGGCGTTCTCAATCTCGCAGCGGTTCCCCACCAGCCGGGTGTTCAGCACTAGAGGGAACCATGGATGCTATGCTTCGTGCCTCCACAGGCCGCCGACAGTGAATTAACTAGGGAGCGCTCGCAAGTAGTGATTGTGGAGAAGGCAAAGATGAAAGGCACGCTGAAACAGTGCAAATCCATTTTAGCGCGCTGTGTTTATAATGAATCAAATAGCAAGTGCAAATTACAAGGGTGTAGCGTCCATGTTGGGCACCATGGTGTGAAGTGTTCTCCTAAATTTTTTGATGTCAAGCATTACATTTTTTCCGTTTGCCCATGCAGTACCATTTCAGTAAGCAGCATGTCGCGTTTCATGAGCATCTGGTCTAAGGACACTGGTGCGCATTTGATTTTGCGATTACATGTTTCCCTGTGCCAAAATCCACGTGTTCATCTTAAAATAAATGTTTAATTTTCAAAGCTCATTATTCTCCCCATGCTTGTCAACTCGGTATTCGCGGAGTACACACCAATTAAACACTGTTAATTTCCTACCTTTCCTATTGCCCTCTTACTATGTATTTCATATCTTTGTTTTCCTCCTCTACTATCGGGGGTTTCGAGTCCCCCTGCATTACGTGCTCTAACCGAGCAACGTTCCGTAACAGGATAAAATGCAAATTGGATTGTGTGCTTCGTGATATCTATTTGTCAGCAGGGGTGAATTGTTTTTTTTTAAATGATTTATGCGGTGTCCAAAAATTTTCTGTGTGTGTAATGATCAAACAGTCAAATCAATCATGTAAGTGCTCAATGTTAAATAGAATTTCTGTCTGTTAAAATTTTTTCTAGAGTCATTTTTAGTACAGTCTAATTGGCGGCCCAGAGTTTGGGGAGACAGAGGCAAGCACTGGATGCTGTTCGTGAGGCAATAAACCAAATTCTTGTAGCCGCAGCCAAACCATTTCCTAAAGTGGCTAATTTAAACGAGCGCGACTAAGTCATTTGAAGCTGAGTAATCCATTGACATTAGTTTTTCTGAATCAAATGAGAAATTCATTTCATTTGTATTACACAAAGTGTTCAAGTTCGTCATAATGCTGAGTTGCTTTGATTTAACTTTCCACAGCGAATCTAACCCCAATTATTTAGAATAATGGAGCATGGTTTTCTGAGCATCTCTCATTTTCTTGAACTTGCAAAACCATCAAAATCTTGTCAAATTCTGCAGTGAGTCATCATGATTAAATTCTTTCATTTTTCAGTGGAAAAATTACAGTTAAATGTGTTACGAGTAGAATTAATAGGTGTGCGTGAAAAAATAAAATCTGCCGCATTTTGCTGAGACAGGGCTACCGCTAAAATTTTTAATAGCTCTTGATCATGTACAGGATAAAATTGACATATAATCAGTATGAGCCTGATATTGTATGTGAACAGCATGAAAATTTTCTTAAGTAATCAGTTCAATATCTCAAAATCACGTGTATGTGTGATGCTCTCTTAAACATTGAATTTAGTCGAACAAGTGCTCGATATTAAACAGATATTTCTTCATGTACCATTTACTCCGTGTCATTTGTGTTAGGCCAATTTGTTGGAGTTAAATTCCAGCCTAGAGGTTGAGCGGTCGGTGCAACCGCGAGTGCTGCTTTCACTTACCGGATCATAATGATAAATTCTCGAGGCTGCGGCCAGACCTTTCCTGAGTGGCCAATTAATTGAAGTGAGTCCGACTAAGGCAGAGTTGTTTAAATCCATGCCATTAATCTTTGTACATATTATGAGAGAAGTATATAATCAGGAGTTTTGATCATTTTGCAGTAAATCTCGCCCGTATCTTGAGTAACGATGCTGGAGCTTCTGAGTATGTTTTATTTTGGGAACATGTAAAAGCCATCATAATGCTGTCGAGTTCTGAGGTGCAGCCAGTATCATTGAATTTTAATTAAAATCACAGTCGAATGTGATTGTGTTTTGATCTCTATCTGTGTGCTTTGAGAGAATTAATCCTGCTGCATTTTGCTAAGATAACATATTAGCAAACTTTTCTCAACAATGTGTTGGATGAAATTTTGTGTGGTAAATATTTGAATGTCGCTATTATTGATCCACCAATTACATTTTGCTAAATTTTGTTTTGTGTAGAAATAGAAGTAGGTGGCGCAGGAAACTAATGCCTTGAGTTTAGTGAAAATCGCCTCCGCCAAAATATTTGAGGACAAGTTTTGAGGCGTCTTAAGAATTCAGTTTCATGGCAGCTGCTGGTTAACGTAAATATAAATTTTTGTTTGACGTAACGTTAACATCTAACGCAATTCACATTTTTATTCGCTAATATCGAGTACTTTAATTATAAAAAATTTAACATCTTCTGATATAGGTGATGGAATTGTTTTTGAAATCCAATTTTCCTTGCTATCATAGACAGAGTAAATATTACCTTTTCCAATCGTAGGAGTAAATTGAGTTAAGTGACGTAATGTAGGATTATCGATAATTTAGTATGGTGGATTTTTAAGAATGTGTGTGGTATCTCTGAGATGCTGCGCAGCTAATTCTTGACCTAGTTTAGTTGCGTACTTAAATTTATGAATAACGCCTGCACATGTGTCAGTTGAAGTCAATCCCTTTGTCATGATGTCTCCGTTCACAACAGCATGATGCTAAACTCCAGACTTGAAAATTGGGAATTTGGATTTCTTGTTGATAAGTAATGGCTAAATTCATCCATTACAAGGTGCCACATTGTTTATGCGTGAGATGAATAATTGATGCAGTGACGGACCTACGTTCTAATTAATTGTGTTTCTGTTTGGGGCTTTCTCAAGTTTTTTTTTGGGTACAAAATCTTTGCTGTGTCATGCTCCAGTTTATTCAAATTCATGAAAAAGTATAATTTTGAAAATGTCGACCGTGTGAGGCACAGTAATTTAAGTGTGGTTCAATCCCAGTTCCTCTAGTTGGGAAGAAATTTTATTTTAAGTATACTTAGAATTATAGTGAACACGTGGAGTTGCCAATGCCAACTTTTTTTTAACTAAGTAGGTGCATATAAGCGATGAAGGAATTTCCATTTATCAACTGAAACGTGCATTGAGTTCAAGATTCTATATTTTTATACGTCTGCAAGTGGGTTAATTAATGAAGCCTTCAGATAATTTTCGAGTGCGAAACAGGATTTTGTTTGGTGCGAATCTAGGTGCGTTTATTCACTCGGCCGTAATAAAAATCACGAGTTACGATGTTAAATTGGTAATTTTATGCATTCGTCAGCAATGCTCTATGTGTGAATTTCATGTTCAGTGGGCAAATTTATTTGAATCTTCATATTTTTTTTTTGAAAATGAAATGATGGTAACAATTTCGTCCGTAATTCCAAGTGAATTGCGAAGTTGTATCGAGAATGTGTCCACATAACTGTGTTGAATAAATTGATCTCAGTGGAATATGTTATTTTATATGACGAAAATATACCATATATAAAGTGAAGCTTTGATTTTGTTGAGAAAATTTTTATGATGAATGATAGTTGCAAGGACAGGCACTGTAATGAATAAACGTGAATTTTGTGTTAATGCGTGTGTTAGAGATGGAGGATGCGAAGCAGTGGAGACGTGTGTACGTTTTATTACTGTGCTGATCCCAGGGCAATAAAAATTTTCGTTCGTCGAGTCTCATCTTTTAAATTGCTCGATTGTGGTATTACGTGAGTGTAAGAAAGTGGGAAGTAACAATAGGAAATACATATTTGGAAATATTACGATTGATATTAAAAATACGTCGAACCTCAATGGCAGGAAATTTTCTTCGAAAAATGTTATAGCTCGTTTTCTGTGCTCTGTCTTTACGAGTTGTATAGTTACAGAAAAGTCCCATATGCCATTCCTTTATCAGCTTAATGAAAGTACCAGAACGAATAATAAATCGTTTCCTATGTCAGTGTTGAATAGAAGGTCAGACTCTAGGCAGGCTTGACAAGGAATACGTAGGATGAGTAATATATTAACTAAGGGTTCAATGCAGACGTTGTAAATTGATAACACATGACACGAAACTGTAGTATGTTCAGTTGCATAAAAGAAATGTGACTCATTCCTGGGTAGCGAGATTTCATGAAGGTATGTTCGCTCGGTGTGTTTTTGCGTTTTCTTACTGAAGCGGAATCCCGTGAATCTTGGTGTACTTGGAACGTTACATTTTTATTTTAAGTGTGATAGAATAAGAACTGTTCCTTAATTCTGAATCTCTTATGCGCGTTGCTGGGAACTTTTGCTCTTTTCCACCTGGTGAACGGTGTGTGAGGGAACGAGAATAGGAACTGCGATTTTGACCGACATTTGCAGTGGTGCAACTGAAGAGATAATGCATATCCTATTTTCTGAATTGCGTGATTGCGATGTTCAACGAATTTGACACATGGATTGGAAACTAACTTAAGAGGCAAGCAGGTGTGAGTTGTCGCAGCGTTCATGTGTGGAAGTTTTGGTTGTTTCTCTTCCCATAAGGATGCCGATGACACTCACACTGTTTGTGCTCCAACATCGACGGATATGCAAATTAATTTAGGTAATAGAAATAGTTTTTTTTCTTAAGCGACTCAACACAGAATCCGTATTTTTACGGCACATATATGTACTGCAGGTTCCCGAGCTGTGTAAATACATAATAAAACTTATAAATGTGATCGACGGTTCTTCAAGTGGAAGGAACAGTTGGAAAAATAATGACAAGGTCACAAAGGCTGAGAATAAGGTAAATAATCATGTCAATTTTTTTTGCATTTTTGTGTGTGTGTTTTCAGGATGTCAGATCATCAGGACGGCTGTCCTCAGCAAAAGCATGATGTAAAGTCTGACAGAGTGATGACACATTATGTATACATTTTATATACTAAGTGCGTTAGGGATTTCAGCCTAACTGGTAAATCTCCCGATTTTGCGTACAATATTTGTGTGAGATGTTCAAATGGTCTTGTGGCAAGGTGATCAACGCCGCCTGCGATTAAAAACGGGGTGAGGCGTACGTTCAGAACCACAATGTCTTATTTATTTATGTAGGAGGAAATTTGGCAAGCGATCACTTCCGCCACAATCAGGGCAGGCTTGATAGATTTGCAAAAGAGGAATTCTACTTGTATTAGGAAAAATAATGCGCTGTCTCTCGATCAATTAATGACCATGCTAGACATCTTATTACACATTAATGAAATCGATTTCACGCGAACCTCAGGGGTTAATCTTTACTAGTCGACGAGTAAATGGGGGACCTAACCTGACGGTCTTCGTAGATGAATATGCTTCATATTCTCGAGTTATAATAAAGGGCTGACGAGCCCCAACGATGACATCTGCTGAATATTCCGCAAAATATTGAAGCGACGCAAAGGGATGGATATATTACTCATTTTCCGCGAAATATACGCGATGCAAAGGGATGGATATACTACTCATTTTCCGCGAAATATACGCGATGCAAAAGGATGGATGTACTACAAATTTTCCACAAGATGTACGCGACGCAGGATGGATTCAGTTGAAACAGCTTATGTATTTTGAAAATAAAACCTATTCTCAGCAGGGCCCACTTTGATGACTATGTGCACGTAAACTAAACTGAAAATGAATTGAAGAAATAATTGAGGTTGGAAATTCACCTCCATCTTTGAGATTTTGTTAGGTGGATTACAAACGAGGATACGGAAATGATGTCCCTGTGTAAGACATTCGCCTACTGAACGATCGCCATTTAAATGTTGATGGATTTCGTTGGATTTGCCAAGGGCAAGCCGTAAATAAGATAAATGTCACATGTGTGTTTCAATATTCTTGTGTCTATGTGTCCGATATATGTGTGTTGTGTTATCTGTTTTTTTTCTCTCGAGTCCTAGAATGCTTTCTTTTCGACGTGACTTTTGAACGTTAGGATGTCATAGTAACCTAAATGCGATGTGTGTTTGATTAACGTCATAAGTCTATGTTTTATCAACGTCAGGGTGCGTCAATAATGTAAAAACGTGAGAGTAATGTTCATTTCTGCGGGTATGCAAAGTACGGATGGAAGTTTACGACCTGACAAAAATTTGATATTATCATAGAAAATTTGACCCGTTGGGTCAAATTTTTGTGGAGCGCGTGGAGATGTGTTAGGATACAATTGATATTAGGCATATATAAGCTAAACCGATACGACAGAAGTCAGCAACCGGCTCTAGAGGCGGCCGGAACAAGCCGAAGGAGCTTGAAAAGGGAGACAGGAGAAGGGAGGAGTACGTAAGGGGAGAGCGGCTGTGAAAAAGCTAGCTCGAAAAACTACAAATAACATCACACGAGGGCAACTTGAATGTGTAGCACAGATAAATAACGAATTAAAATAATTACCCACGCGTAAGGGAACTATGGAAAATTTGCACCTGAGAAGAATATGTTAGAGGGAAATGCGCGTAGCAATACCAAGTTTTGTGAAGCAGGGAACACGTCATAGATGACGCGTGAGAAAAATCCAATAGGGAGAAGCCACGCACTTTCAAAGGCCTCCACTATGCCGGGGCGCAGCTATAGTGCGGCTGGGGTATATACGCATAGCAACGCGGGTACCCGAGCTACTCCTGCGTGCTCCTGACTAAGTGAAGATGTAGGCCTGCGTGTACCAACTGGGAGGTGAGATGAAATTCTGTGTTTTGGTGATTTCATTTTCATAGTTAAAATTCGGGTACAAATTAGTTCTGTGGGTTTGATTTTTTAGATCATTCTAGAATTGTTCACGTGCTATGACTTCTCACAAGGTTTGCACTCGTAAATTATTCTCAAGCGGGGATTATATTGCCCATCATTTCTTAGCATTTTATTTACTCATTCGAGTTTGTTCGCAAACAGGGCGCTTTGTAATTTGTTTCTTGTAAAAGATTAAAAAAAATAATCTCTCATGGAATTCATTTGAATAGCATTTTGTGGTGAACGTAGTAAAATCAAGATGTTTGGTGGGTAAAATTCAAGAGGGGTTATTATCTCGCAAAAGGGGAATTAATAACGATCACATCTCAGGGAATAGATAGTATAACACTGTGCATTGTTCACAGGCGGGTGGGTCGTAGCACCGCGACCGCGGTTGCTCTACACAATTGAGGTGCAGTAGCGGATGCCGGGCGTTCTCAATCTCGCAGCGGTTCCCCACCAGCCGGGTGTTCAGCACTAGAGGGAACCATGGATGCTATGCTTCGTGCCTCCACAGGCCGCCGACAGTGAATTAACTAGGGAGCGCTCGCAAGTAGTGATTGTGGAGAAGGCAAAGATGAAAGGCACGCTGAAACAGTGCAAATCCATTTTAGCGCGCTGTGTTTATAATGAATCAAATAGCAAGTGCAAATTACAAGGGTGTAGCGTCCATGTTGGGCACCACGGTGTGAAGTGTTCTCCTAAATTTTTTGATGTCAAGCATTACATTTTTTCCGTTTGCCCATGCAGTTAAAGTGTAACCATTTCAGTGAGCAGCATGTCGCGTTTCATGAGCATCTGGTCTAAGGACACTTGTGCGTATCTGATTTTGCGATTACAAGTTTCCCTGTGCCAAAATCCACGTGTTCATCTTAAAATAAATGTTTAATTTTCAAAGCTCATTATTCTCCCCATGCTTGTCAACTCGGTATTCGCGGAGTACACACCAATTAAACACTGTTAATTTCCTACCTTTCCTATTGCCCTCTTACTGTGTATTTCATATCTTTATTTTCCTCCTCTACTGTCGGGGGTTTCGAGTCCCCCTGCGTTACGTGCTCTAACCGAGCAACGTTCCGTAACACCTGCAAGCTCATTTCTTTTTCGTTCACAACATTAATTATATTAATTTCTCGTTCTTCAACTTTATTACTTATTCATTTGTTCTTTGAATCAATTTGATCATTAAGTTTAGTTTCTAAAGTCTTCAGTTTTTCATCCATTTGATTTTCTATAACTGACTCTTGATTCTTGAAATTCTCTTGAATCTCAGGAATTTTAACATCAATCAAATTGATTATCTTAGAGTCCACAACCTCAAATTGTGCTTCAACTTCTTTAATTTGATCGGTTAATGCTAACTCTTTAACTAACAGCTTTTCATCAATTCTAGTTTCAATACATGACTCTAGACTCTTCAATTTGTCCCCAATCTCTGGAATTTTTACGTCTGTTAGATTGATTATGTTTGAATCAATGTTTTCAAATTTGGCATCAATTTCATTGATTTTTCATCAATGTTGAGTCTATGCTTGATAGTCGTTCATCCATTAAAGCGATTTTTGGTTCAAGAGCACCGAACTTTTCAGAAAAATCATAAACTAACGTCTCTAAGAATTTAACGATTGAGTCTACATCAGAAAGTTTAAGTTGTAAATCTGTTTTCAGAGTCACATATTTCTCATCATACTCGTTTATAATTAGTCCAATTCAGTTCTTTCATTTTTGAGAGGTTCAATAGTGTCTTTCAATGACTCCATGTTAGAACCTTCAAGTAAACTTTTTATTTGCTCTACATTTTGCAAAAGTCCTTCAGAATCATTTTCACTATTTTCATGTTCGTGATTTTCTTTACAGGGAGGTAAAAAGACCAACTTTGCTGCATAAATATTTCCACAGGACATTTTTTAAAGAAAAAAAATTAATATTAGTTTATTTTCTGAAAACTAGTTGAGGTTTTATACAGATCTAAAAGAATTGCATGAAAGCTTTCATTTTCTAAACGCTTCAGCATTTCTAGACATAAATGTCCACAAATTACATCACCTATTTTCTGGATTTTGTAAGTAGAGAAAATAACATCAACAAAATCTGTTAACTAGTCTTTAAATTCAATTGGATAAATCAAATCATAACTGTCAAAGTAATGGCATATATTGTCTTTCTTATACCAAAAAGTCCAATGCGTTCCTTATCCTTTTTCAGTGTCTAAATTTAGGATTCCGCATTCCGTTTCTAGAGGGTGTTTAGGTAAAGTATCTCTCATGTTAATACCTCGAATATTCGGAATTTTTAATATATTCATGTAGTATTCTAAATCATGTTTAGATAATGGTTGGTTAGGTATTACTTCTTTGGTGGTTTCAAGTAGAGACCCTTTCCACAAGGTTTTTTTTCTCATAGTTAACCGAATACCTGAACCTTTTTTACTTTCCATTGCTTCATTGTGCCTTTTAGTTTCTGACAAGAGTTTACCATCAGCTTTTTCTTATTAACTGCGGATGCTATTGCAGCAGCATCTCCAGCCAAAGAGCCAGCAGCCCCAAGGCCAGCTAATAAACCTGGAATTGTAAATATAAAACCCCCTTTCTTCGCAGTATCTTTACAAACAAAAGAAGTCTTTGTCTTTTTACAAATAATACACATACCTTTGACCAGTATCTTATTGTTCTTTGTAATTAAATATTGAGGATTATCAGTATCAGTTTTCTTCTTACACTTTACACAATACATTTTTTAAAAATTATTATGTGAATGTGTTTTAATTTTTAGTAGTTTAAACTCATTTTATCACCGTCAGATTGCAATCGAATTACTCTGTCAGATAGAATCAGTGCATATGCATGTGTATCATCAGGAATATTAGTTTTATATTCTGCTTTAATTTTAATATCAATTTTAGTTTCCTTGACACGTTCATTTTGTCTGCTGATATCAAACACATAGATGGGATACAAATATTTGAAGTGTCTGTATTCGATAGCACAATTTTCATTAGATACATAATCTATTAACATCTTATAAGCTGTAGCATAATTGTTAGAATCGAAATCAATCTGTAAATTGTGATCAAGGTATCGTTCATTATTCAGCTTAACATATGCATTCGTCAAGTTACAATGATCGAAAATTGCATTGTTTACAGCTTGTGAATTAGCTGTCTTAGTTTGGAACGCTAAAATTATGTATCGAGGTCTTTGAGATCTTGAATTTGGAGTTAAAGTCCAATCTAAGAATTTCTGTTGAGAGTTTACAATTGTTTGTTCCAATTGTCTATTCAAATAAGGAATAGGTAATGGTATTTTATCCTTAATTTGACGATATAGCTTGATTTTATACTCATCAGACAGTTTGTAAGCTGGCATTTTCCAAATTAATTTTGTAAAAGTAATTTTACCATCAACTACTTTATCTTGCTGGTTTGCATCTTTCTCATCCGATTTGAATATAGCATTAGAATTATCACCTCTTCTCAAAGTCAGAGCATGTTTCACTCCATAAATTACCTTCTTATAATTTTCACAAAATCCAAACACATGTTCGAGTGGGACAGCAGCGCTGAATTTCCCATTAGCTAAACTTAAGTAGTCATTTCGATCGCTAAATCCTTCGTTTGATTTTTCATTCTTCTTAGTATCGACGCTCCAGAAAAATATCATGTTTTCTTTAACATTTCGGGGATAGCTAACTAATCCTTTTAGAGTTGTTGTAATTCCAGGGAAACTATAACCTTCAATTTCTTCATCTCCAATTCTGTAAGAAACTCTATCAAACAAATGCATTAATCCATTAAAACAAATGCAACAAATGCATTAATCACTTCCATCCTCTTTATTCAAAGCTCCTTCTATATATATAAAACTTTTACTAGGTAATACAAACTGATCTTGATTCTGGAAAATGATCTTGATATCGTTATGTTCACGATTCAGATCAGTACCTATTTGTGGGTCATAGTTATGCGTTTCAATTTTTTCAATTGATTCATCAACTTTAATATTTTCATTCCATCTTAAAGAATCCATTTTTAAAGATAATTTTATCAAATTATTTTAATTTCTAGATCTTAAGTGTATTCTCTAGTATTCAGAGCATGTCCGTTTTGATCAGTAAGCCAAATTCTCAAATCATAGAGTAAAGGTTGATATATCGGTAGATAAATTGGTGTATTTGGATTTTCTAGAATTTTATATCCCGGTGGGACGTTTGGGAAAAAGGAATATAAAATATTATGCAAAGAACCGTTGAGGTATGAGCCGTTAATTGCGCTACAATGAACGAGTATTGCGTTAACAGACATTATGTTCACTATATTTATACTTTCATGTTCTCCAACACCTTCTAAGATAATTTCTCCAAATCCCAACATTGTATATAAAGATTTTTCCTTATTGAAAAATACTTTTAACGAAGATGAATGGAGAGCTATGACACATTTCAAGGTATTAGTATTTGCTCTGATTTCAATAAAACCTGCCAATATTTTTTGAATGAATTCGTTTATACTTTCTATTTCATAACAACCTGTTGGAAGTGTAATTACATTTTCAACACCATTTAATTCATAATAAAATTTATTATTATTTTCATCAATGTTAGGAATAGAATGATACATGTCTAACCCAACCAGTGCCATTTCGTGAAATTTAATTTTGTTCAATTCTATTGCTGGACTAAAGTTTATACTAATGTCACGTTTTCTTTTACTAATTACAATGCTTTGAGATTCCATTTTTTAACATCAAACACCTTTACTTCAGCAGTATTTAATAGACCTTGCTTTAAAAGTTCATGCGTAAGTATTTGCAGTTCATTAAATACTCCTGTATTTCCAGCGTTAAACGAACCGAACAATAAATGGTGTCTTTTTACAAGATCATTGATGTTAGATGGTAATACAATAATACCTGATCCTGAAACGTCTGAATCCTCTCTGGGGAGATAACGAGGAGGTATAGGAGAAGATGTAGGAGAGGGTATAGGAGTAGGAGTTGGTCTAAAAGTAGACCTTCGTGAAGGGTCGAAAAATGGTCTCTGGCTTGTTGAAGGACTTTGGCGTCGACTCGAAATCGACGATTCTACTACTCTTGGGTTTCTGAAAGGACTTGGTTCAGGGCTTGATTCACGACTTGATTCACAACTTGATGGACTTGCTGATCTAATTGTTTCAACTGCAGCTTGAGCTTTTTTTCGTTGAACTATTTGATAAAAGGGTTTGATAAATTTAGAATATTTCTCACCCCTAATTGCTTTTATGGTACCGTCTTCCCTCAAATAAGCATCAGTTGAATACAACATTTCATAATAATTATTTTTATCTTCGTCCCTAAAATCAACAGGATTTTGCTTTGTTAATAATTCCCATAATCCAGATGTGCCTTCGTATACTTTATCGTCAATTTTCAAATCATTACCCAAAATATCTACTTTTTTATTTCCTAGCATAACTTTACTTCCATCCCAACGAATGCCATAAGCTTTGTCATACTCATTTCCAGGTTTCCATGCAAAACGCAAGAAATTCAATGCGATAGGCCCAACTACAGTGTTGGATTCAGAAGATGGCAAAGCTAGTTTCTCAACAGGTTTTCCTTTGATAAATTCAAGTTTTTCATGAGGTATATCTTTTATTGCCAACCCAGTTTGTTTAGTTTCGTCAACAATTTTAGATAAAGGTTCAATCAATGGTTTGTAAACTTTTTTAACATCGTGGTATAAATCTTGTTCGATTATTTTATCATTTGTGAATTGTTTTTTCAAACTCTTTGTTAAGTTTAGTAAATTTGATGTAGTTTTGAAATCAATCAACGCCATTTTTTATAGAGAAAAATTCAAAAAGACTTTAACTTAATATAAGTTCACTCTGAACTGAAATTAAGTTCAGTTGCTGAGATCCATGAAGGTTCATCATAACCTTTCCACTTGACCAGAAGTTTTCCTTTACTCTTCTTAAGAATTTTCTCAATAGCATAAACATCACTAGTATATTTTGATAGTTCTTGTTCATAAAAACTTCCTTTTATTTCTTCACCATCCATATCTTTTAATCTATAAGTAATTGGTTCAGTAGACAGTATTTCGGATACAATGAATAACTCAATAGTGAAATTTGGTAAATAACCCTTCCGAAAGTCTTTCCGTTTCTTGCTTATTCTTACTCTATCCCCGATTTTGAGTTTCGGTGATGTGAAAGTTGGTTCGGTTGGAGGGAAAAGTTATCACAAACCTTTTTACTGTTCTTTTCCAATGATACTTGGTTAGGTGTCATTTTTATTGTTCTATGATAGCTATTATTGTAATTTTGCATTAAATCTTGTAAAATATTCACCCAATTTTTAGTTTTCATATGTGTGAAATATTTCCACATTTTAGTTTTTAACGTCCTGTTGAAGCGTTCCACAACTTGAGCTTTGGTTTCATTTTCTGAACTAAACCACTGAATTGTATGTTTCCTGAATAGTTCTTGAGTGGATTTATTTGTAAACTCTAAACCTTTATCTGTCTGAACTTTAGAAGGAATTCGTATTTTAAATAGTTTTTGAAAAGAAGTTTTGATTTCTTCCCCTGTCTTCTTACTTATTGGAATGGCCCATGCATATTTACTGAAAATGTCAATTACTGTTAAAATGTAGTTTTTTCCTTGATCTTTATAGTTTTGCATGTCAACTAAATCAGCTTGCCATTGATAATCAATTCTTGATACCTTCACCCTTCTCGTTTTGAAATTATGATTTATTGGTTTATGTAGAGTGTGAGTTTTTTGAGTTTCTAACCAATTTCGTACAGGAGTTGAAGATAAGCCGGATTTTTTAACAAGTTGATTCATCCCAGTATAACCGGTCTTTGGATTATAATATGTCATTCAAGATTTTATCGCTCACATCAGTGAGCGTGTTAATACATTTTTGAAAGGCCAAATCCTGCCCATGATTTGCCTGCCATAATTGCGTTAACTAATTTAGCATTTTGTCGAACGTATTCTGATTCATTTGGATCAATTGCAATTTCAGCGGCTCTTTTCGCTAGAATATCATCAGCGTAATTTCTATCTTTTGTTTTTGAATGTTGTGAATAAAATATGTCATGATTCTTACAAGCCTGATCGAGTGAGTTAACTCCTCGATAACCTTCTTGAATTCGCTTCTGCACCTTAGTTCCTGGACCGCAAAATGAGTAGGTATGTTTATTGTTGAATGAACCGTTCGGGACTTGTTCAGATTGAATATTAGATGGTAATTTCAAATGCATTTCAGGAAATGGAAGTTTTCTAAGCAATGTATTTACAATACCCTTCGCAGTTTTTTCTTCATTAACTATTGATTTCAAATCACTCAAATACTGTTCATTTTCAACAGATAATAAATCTTGGCTATAGAAGTCATTATTGTTGCAGACAATCATTTTTTATACTATATTTATCGAATATATTTTATAGTGATTTAATGCTAGTGTGTTGATACCATCTGGTAATATATGTCGCTTTTCATCATTACCATTTAATGCAATCTTATTTATTTCTTTAGTATATAATTCGTGGTTAACACTTTGGATATTGTACATCGTTTTGTATATTGTTTCATTATTCAATGCTCTTTTATATTCATCCATTGTGATGTTATTCTCAGTTATGTTCTTACTTACACCTTTTGCTTTCTTACTCACGGAATTTTTCGTTTTGTAACAATGTAGTTTTGCTCTGAGACCGACGAATTCTTCAATTGGTATTCCACAAGTTTCGTCTTTCATTTTCCCAATTACTTTCATATTTTTCGTTGAATATAGGAAGTGTTCTTTAGAATAGTTTGATGTATCATACAAGTCTTTATTTCTTTCCATATCTTTTTACAAATCTTTTGTTTCGATATCATAACATAATGAATCTGTACCTGTAAACAACAACTTTGCTTTATTACTATATTTCTTTTTAATATGATTTTAATGGAAATCATACATTAATGTCTTACTTATATCTAATACAGATAACCCTACTTAGATTGGTTTATCAAATTTCAGTCTTTGTTTTTGCATATGACATGCTATCAAATTTTCTGAGAATATTTTAAAACTGGTAAAGTTTGGTTTATTTGCTAATTTAATTAATTCTTTCTCTGACTTTACTAAACGCACATCTACTCTATTTCTAATATTTTCCATTGTTTTCACAAATACTGAATTGTTCATCAGCTTGTAGAAGTCATTTTCAAATTAAGATTTAGCTTGCTGACGCATTTTTTTATTGATATCAATATATGATTTCATCCATGGACTTTCATCAAACTCTAATATTCTGTGAATTTTCTCTAACTTCAATCCTAGATCTAGATATTGTGTTAGAGATTAAAGATGTACAACATATTTTTCTCGTTTTCCAAGATGTGGTACTAATTTATTTACATCGTTTACTTTGATATTTTCTGGAGCTAATGGTAAATCATTATGTAGAGCATGTAAGTCTTTCGGATAACTTAAATCAACTTCTAATATATAAACTTTATCTGCTTTGAGTTTCGACTTTGTATTTTTCCATTTAAAGTTTCCAGTAGGTAATCGACACATGGCCCAGCCGTACAGATTATTTGCATCCATGTATGTAATAAAACTATTTGGTTTTCCTTTATCGAATGTTTCTGGAATATATGGATTGTTTGCTTCTGCACATCGTGTTGATATTGTAGAAATATCACCTCTTATTCCTTTTTCAATGAATAGGAGCATATCAGGATCTTCAAACAAGTCCAATTCTATTTTTGTATGTTTCAGTAGAGCATCGAAAGACAATCCTGGAGCTGTAAAATAATGTGCTGGATCTAGAGAATAAGTTTTCATACATGTTAGTCTAAATTGTTCAAATACTTCTGCTAATAATAATGTATCGACTTTTAGATATAAGTTATGGTAATCTTTGAATGTTCTACAATTAAAAGCTCTCCATACTTTAAGTGCATGCTGATATTCATCTTCTGAAATATTTTTATTATTTAATCTACTGTAAAATTCACTTTTTGCTGGTAAGCTATTACAGTTCATTTTTTCATAACTATTTACATATTCATACGGATAAATACCTTTTTGTTGATCAACTTTAATTGTTCTTCATTGAGAAAGAATTTCGACAATTCTTTGTGCTCAGATAAATTCCTCGAAAGTTTATCGAGTGACGAAGGTAAAAACCTGTAGCTGTCTAAGAACCGTAAGTCTCTGGTGATATCTTTAATTTTTCCTGTATGTTTACATACATAAGAATCTACTTTTATGGTTTGTGTAAAACTAATATATTCTTCATCTATTAGTGGAATAACGTTCAACTTTCCGGATATATTTCCCAAGTCTTTCTCGAACAAATGAGCATCGTAATTAGACAGATTATGTAAAAACACCGGTATAAAATTTGGATTCCTAATTTTTAAATTACATTTTAAATGAGCTGGACCTCTGTAATGACCTGTCAATTGATTGTGGTCTCTAACTTTATAATTATTTTCCGTAAATTCTCCGCCCCATACATAGCATCTTGTGGCTTCTTTATATTTTTCGAATTTATCAGATGGTAAATACATTTTCTTATTAATTTTTAACAGACTATAAATTCTCTTGGTTTCTTTTTCTAAATATTCTACAAACTTTTGGGAAGCATCTTTTTTTACCATTATATTTTTCTAAACGGGAATATTCATCTACTTCAGATTTTGTATAGCAACAGAAAGAATTAGGATTGTGCTTCTGAATGCTCATGGTGTAACTTAAGTTTTGATTTGGTTGACACGTATCTATTTTTGTCAATGTTGATTCGAAGTCAGCATAAATTGCAAAAGGATGTCTAATTGTTTTTTGGTAATGTTTGAATTTCAATTTACCTCCTTCAAGAACATACTTTGTTGGAGTGTGAACTGAGCAATCGTCTTTATATTTATCTAGAATATCTGATCTTCTAAAAACTGATAAACAAAACGGACATACATGTTTTGTGTAATGGTTACTGGTTTACAAAAAGGACTTAATGATTTCATGAGAACATAGTGAGTCGTGTTTGTATCTCTAAGCAATAGTAATGATACCACATCTTTATTCTTTGATGTTGATATTCTAAGTGGACACAATTCATTATTATAATTAAAACTGTAAACGTTAACGGAAATGTCATTATTTTTTTCGAATTTGGTTATACTTTTTAGTTCTACGGGGAACCTTATATCAGAAAAATTAAGTTTTTCGGCTTCAGCTTTTAGTCTTTTAGAAATTCGATGACCGTTTTTTTCATCTAGACAGAAATATCTCGCGATACACCATTTAAAGCATTCGTTGTCGGTGTTTTGTATATTTATTAATTTATAATTGGGATTTCGAAACTTCTCAGGTAATTCAATATAGCTTGACCCTGTAATCGGTTTGTATTCAACGATTTTCAAACTGAACTCTAATAATTGTTCAACTATCCAACCAGATGAATTTCTTGTGAATTCATCGATTTTATTTACAACCTCTTTGTGTAAATTTGCAATTTCTATGTATCCTTTTGATGCTGTCACAAATTTACCAGAGTTGAAATACGCTTGGCAGCGTTGCTTCTCATTTTCTAATTTAATTTATAAAATTGCACTTTTAAATTTAGCTGTAACTTGAGATTGTCAAATGCTTGATATTTTATTACTTTTTCAATTTCAGGTGTGAAGTTTCTAAGAAACACCTCATAATCTGTAATATAGCGAGTAGTGTAAGTTCTAGTTAGAGAGACCATAAGTTGGCAACGCTCGAGAGAGCAACACTCGCAAGTCAGTCTGCTATTGGCCTCGGGTTCAACAACAAGTACATGTTGACCGAGTGTGTATATAATTACTACTGTGATTGGTATCTAACTTCTTAAGTTCTAAACTAATGTACTAATTCTATTCTACTCTATTCTATTCTATACATTTCCCGTCTATCTCCGCTCTAACCTCACTAGCCACAGTACCTCCATTTGAGTATAAAGTTAAGGTATCCAAGAGGTGAGTGAACTATTTACCTAACTTGCTGTGTCTATGTGGAACCTATGCTGTGCTCTAGTGTAGGGCTATCCACTCTATAATACTGGCGACGAGGATTTTTTTTTGTAGAACTATTGGGAGAGGCTAGACTAATGAAGGAACTCAGAATTTATATTATTATTCAGTGACTAGAGTATTGATGCTGTAAATTTCTGATTTTTTTTAACAAGGTGTATTATTACAGTCTCTTAAATTGGCTACTCTTGCAACTGATATTGTTGCTACTACTATTTCAGGTAGATATCTGACAATTAGCTGTAAAGCTGGGTAAAAATGCCAATGCTAGGCTCAGTGGGAGAATTCAATCCTTTAGAGGAAGAATTTCCAGAATATGAAGTCAGGCTGAACTGCTTCCTGAGTATTAATAAAGTGGAAGATTCAAATAAAGCTAAAACATTTATTGCTCTGGTGGGTCCTAAAATTGTTAGGTTAGCCAAAGACCTACTCTCACCTAAAAGACTTTTAGATGCTACCTATGAGGAGATCATGGAAGCGTTAAGACGGCATTTTAAGCCGACACGCAACCAGATCTTTGAAAGGTTTAGGTTCCATAAGCGGAACCAGAAACAAGGGGAGAGCATTGCTGATTTTGTGGCTAGCTTAAAGGCCCTTTCAGACACCTGTAATTTCAAACAGGAAGTTCTGGAAGAGACGCTTCTTGATAGGTTCATACTGGGTGTGGCCAGTAATGATGTTCAAAACTGTTTGCTTAATGAAGCAGACCTCACATGGAAAAAAGCCGTGGATCTGGCAACTGCCAAAGAAACTCAACTGAGGGAGACGGTTGTGTTAAGGCAACCTAATTCCATACTAAATGTGGGCCAGCATAGAGTAAAGCAAACTGCAGTAAAGCCTCAGGGCAAAACTCAGGCTCAAGCTAGCCCCAAATCAGCATGCAGCGGCTGTGGTAATCTGCACTGGCGTAGAGATTGCCCCTATAAAGACAGTGTTTGTCATGGTTGTGGCCAAAAAGGCCATCTTAAGAAGTGTTGCTTTAAATTGAAAAATCAAAATTCTGCTAAAGGCAACAAAAATAATTTTGTGCATGCTATGCATGAGAAAAGGGGGAGGGAACGCCACCCTAACCCTAATAGAACTAACAATGCAGCCTGTGCAGACTATCCAGTTGCTAATCTAGGCTGTTATGGAGAGATTTTCTCAATAGCCGAGGAAATGAAACCCCCAATCAAAATAAAATTGTTACTAAATGGTGTGCCATTAAAGATGGAGGTAGATACAGGTGCTGCCAGGTCTATCCTTTCAATGGCCACCTACTCTAAAATACCAGCTAAGTCAAGACTCGAGCTGAGACCCTCTGATGTTAAGCTTAGGACTTATGGGGGAGCGGAGCTAGTAGTTTGCGGAGAGATTAGGGCTAACATCCAGCGTGAATCTGGTAATATGGTTCCTCAACTAGCAACTATTTTGATTGTAGACAGGGAGGGGCCAGCTTTGCTGGGTAGGGACCTGATTGATTCCCTTGGGCTAACTATAGTATCAAATAATGTCAACAAATTGACTACCTGCCCTGAAGAGTTAGCAAATAAATTCCCTGACCTTTTTCAACCAGGTCTAGGTTGCTTTAAGGGAAGGAATTTCAAAATAGAAGTGGATCCAGCCGTACCACCAAAGTTTTGTAAGGCCAGGAACGTGCCTTACACACTGAGACCTAAGGTGGAGGCAGAACTTGATAGACTGGTGCAGGAAGGTATCCTCACCCCTGTACAATACTCGAGATGGGCAGCGGCGATCGTCCCTGTGCTCAAGGCTGATCAAAGCATCCGCATCTGTGGGGACTACAAATTAACAGTCAACAGAGCCACTAGGCTTGATACCTACCCTATACCCAGAGTGGAAGATCTATTTAGCGGGTTAGCAGGAGGAGTTATATACTCCAAGCTAGATATGTCTCAGGCATACGCTCAACTACCCTTGGATGAAGACTCCAAGGAACTCACGGTAATAAACACCCACAGAGGGTTATTTGCCTACAACCGTCTCAGTTTTGGAATTGCGTCCGCACCTGGAATCTTTCAGCGTGCCATGGGAGGACTATTGCAGGGCCTCCCAGGAGTGTTCTGCTACCTGGATGACGTCCTGGTGAGTGCCACTAATGAGCAAGAGCACAACAAGCGTCTCTATCAAGTCTTATCTAAACTACAGGAGGCAGGACTAAAACTGAAAATGGATAAATGCCAAATTGGAGTGCCACAGGTATCCTACCTTGGATACCAAATTGACAAGGATGGATTGCACCCCACTGCAGAGAAGGTAGCAGCAATCCAGAATGCACCAGCTCCTACTAATGTAACTCAACTGAGAGCCTACCTTGGGCTGCTAAATTTCTATAGGAAATTTCCAAAATCATCTGCAACTATGCTGGAGCCCCTAAATACCTTACTGAGAGACAAAACCCCTTGGAAATGGGATGCAAGTCAGGAGAGAGCCTTCCAGAAATCTAAACAAGCCCTCCTGGACTCTCAGACTCTAGTCCACTTTGACCCTCATAAACCCATAGTGGTAGTGGCTGACAGTAGTGCGTATGGTGTGGGAGCGGTGCTGTGTCACCTTATTGATGGGATTGAACGCCCCGCCTATTTTGCCTCCCGAACTCTAACAGCAACAGAACGCAACTACTCTCAAACTGAGAAAGAAGCCCTAGCTATGGTGTTCGCACTTCGAAAATTTCAATGCTACCTGTGGGGACAGGATTTCACTGTGGTTACGGACCACAAACCTTTGTTAGGACTATTTGATCCGGGTAGAAGCATTCCTCCGATGGCATCCGGGCGCATTCAAAGGTGGGCTTTACTACTGCAGTCCTACAAGTTCACCTTGCGTCACCGGTCCGGCGTGCTGTTGGGCACAGCTGATGCTCTCAGTCGTCTACCTTTGACAACTCCCGAGGAAGCCACACCTATTCCTGCGGAATAGACGTCCTTAGTAAATTTCCTCGAGTCAGCTCCAGTCACCAGCACCCACATCCGCGACGGCACCCTAAGGGACCCAGTACTTTCAAAGGTATACAAATACTGCCAAGTAGGCTGGCCTTCGACGGTAATTGGTGACCCTGATCTCGCTCCGTATACTAGGAGGCGAGACGAATTGTCCACACAAAATGGCTGTGTGCTCTGGGGAGCAAGAATTATTGTACCCCAAGCTCTCAGACAAGCCATTGTGGACGAACTGCACTCTGGCCATGCTGGATCATCCAGGATGAAGGAGTTAGCTCGCAGCTATGTATGGTGGCCGCTGCTGGACAAAGATCTGAAAGAAACGACTAAGTTATGCAGCGAGTGCCTGAGCACTCGAGCTGCACCAACGAAAGCTGAACTCCATCCGTGGGAATGGCCTGCGAAGCCTTGGCATCGCATACACATTGACTACGCGGGCCCAATGGATGGAAAATACTATCTAGTGATCGTGGATGCACACTCTAAGTGGGTTGAAATTTTTCCCACATCTACTACAACCTCTAGCGAAACAATCTCGTGCCTGAAACACACTTTTGCGACATTTGGATTTCCAGTAACAATTGTTTCTGACAATGCAACGTGTTTCACATCGGCTGAATTCCAAGATGTGGTGATTATACCACATGATTATTCCATGTGGTATGCGACATATTACGAGCGCACCATACCACCCTTCAACTAATGGACTGGCAGAGCGCATGGTACAAACTTTCAAGAAGCATATACGAAAGTCAACGGAACCCCTACGCCTAGCACTAGACAGATTTCTGTTCAACTATCGGCTGACACCCCACACGACAACAGGTGTTACGCCCGCCGAACTGATGTCAGGCAGAAAAGTTCGCTCTCGTCTTGATCTGCTTTGGCCGTCAGAAGCAATCGCGTGTAAAGTTGCTCAACGCCAGGACGCTCAGAAAAGATACCACCCAGGGTCTCACGTGGTTGATATTCCGCCGGAGTCTCCTGTGATGGTCCGTCAATACACGCCGGGTTCCCCAAAATGGACCCCTGCTACCACCATTGAGAAAACAGGCCCGGTATCCTACAAGTGCCAACTGAAGGGGGGAGAGGTCGTTCGTCGATACCAGGACCAAGTTATTACCTGCTCGAACACCATCCCTGAACCCTTGGAACAACCTACGGAGGAAACCATCGTGTTTCCACAACCTGCTCAAAATTCATACCCTCCACCTCCGACCAATGAACCTGACACCGGAACACCTGATTACCCGACTCCCACCCAGGAGGCTAGGATTCACGAGCCTCCAAGTGCTAACATCTCACGCAGGTCTACCCGGGCTCGGAAGCCTGTGGTGAGAATGGACCTTTAGGATTGACTATATGGAATAAGGGGACTGGGGATACAGGGGGAGGGTTTCTAATTAAGGAGGGAGGGGTGTAATATAGCGAGTAGTGTAAGTTCTAGTTAGAGAGACCATAAGTTGGCAACGCTCGAGAGAGCAACACTCGCAAGTCAGTCTGCTATTGGCCTCGGGTTCAACAACAAGTACATGTTGACCGAGTGTGTATATAATTACTACTGTGGTTGGTATCTAACTTCTTAAGTTCTAAACTAATGTACTAATTCTATTCTACTCTATTCTATTCTATACATTTCCCGTCTATCTCCGCTCTAACCTCACTAGCCACAGTACCTCCATTTGAGTATAAAGTTAAGGTATCCAAGAGGTGAGTGAACTATTTACCTAACTTGCTGTGTCTATGTGGAACCTATGCTGTGCTCTAGTGTAGGGCTATCCACTCTATAATATAATCCTTGATTGAAATATCTCCGTAATCATACTGTGAGCTCATTACATTTATTGCTCTAGTAACTTTTCTAAATTTACATCCATACACATTCCGGAAATATTTCAATGATTTTCTATGACTATAGATATTTGTCAGGTGTTTTTTACATATGTCACAATATTTTTATAACTTATTTTTACGTAGAGTGAAGAATTTATTAGATATTAACATATTATTAGTGTTTTTCATATGTGTCAGTGTCTTCTCATGTTTGTTAAAGTTTTTAATAGATACATTACAGATATTACAGAATACATTGAATGGTTTATTCATTTTTATAAGATTCTTTTCTGAGGGTATTTTATTTTTTTCAGGATCAAATGAAGTCAATACTTTTTTTTGTGTGTATTTTCGAGTTTTTATGTTGAGTGAAAAATTTATTAGATAATAAAATATTATTAGTGTTTTTCACATGTGTCAGTGTCTTCTCATGTTTGTTAAAGTTTTTAATAGATACATTACAGATGTTACAGAATACATTGAATGGTTTATTCATTTTTATAAGATTCTTATCTGAGGGTATTTAATTTTTTTCAGGATCAAATGAAGTCAATACTTTCTTTGTGTGTATTTTCGAGTTTTTATGTTGTCGTGTTTTTTCATTGTTATATAATGTATATATATCTGATGATTTATCATATACCATTTTTAATACAATAAAAGTTCAGCTAACTTGAAAAAGCGTGAGTACAGTAATAGCACCTCCTGTAAGTACTCAGGCGAGAAAGCATCTGAAGTGCACCCGGAAATTTTCGCTCCTTATCACAAAAATTTCATCATGACGAGCAATTGGGGGTGTTGAATCTTGCATCATGTTTTGCAACCGGAAAGTATTTAAGAAGATTGCATCATGTTGTACAACCGGAAAGTATTTAAAGGGGATTGCATCATGTTTTACAATCGGAAAGGAGATTGCATCATGATGTAGGGCACAAACGTGAAACTTAATATGAATTCATGACTATATTTCAAAGATTATTTGACATGTTTAAAAGCATACACTCATTATTCCCTTGATAATCTTTTAAACCTAAATTTACAGCGAAGGATTCCCAACCTGTATTTGCATACATTAGTTTCTTCTAATAAATTTTCTATAGTTGTGAAGAAAACGAGAAGATTTTACAGGGATACTTAAACGTTTTATAGAAATTATATACATCTTTAAAAATTTCATTAGCAAATCATTTTTTCCTAATGGTAACATTTTAAGTATTGAAATAATTGTGCAAAATAAGAATATTTTTTTACTCCTCATGTTAATTCATAAAATCATGGATTTTGAGGCTTTACAAGATCGTTCTTTAATTGCTGTAACCCTCCAAAAATCATGGATAAGGCTTTGAGGCTTTTCAAGATCGTTCTTTAATTGCTGAAATCCTCCAAAAATTCAAAATTGTGCTGGCAGGCTCTTTCCCCTTACTACTAATATCAATATTCCAAATTAATATTCTCACCTTGAGGGTATCCTCTTCCATATCCAACTCATGTATCCTCAACAAGGTCAAACTGAGGTTCACTTGGAGGTTTATTTGGCCGGACAACTGGCGGTCGTAATACGAAGGCCGCTTTTTTGTGTAGTTACAGAGTTGTTCGTCAGTGAAATCCACGCAATCTGTCTCAAAGTTGCAGATCTTTTGAAAGTCAATGCAGTCCCCGTTCGAACTTGTAAACTGGTCTTCATTGCACGATGTTAAAGTGAGAATATGCGATGCTGGTGAAGTTGTGAACCAATTCCAAGTTTTCTTGCCCATCAGATTGCTCGAGTCTACGTGGTCCGTTTTTGCATAGACTTCCCACGTCTTCGAGTGCATCAAGTACATGACGTAATCTGTCTCTGAGTACTCCAAGCGATAGTCATATTCTGCTTCCCAAGCCAGAGATTCTGTCACTTTTTTCATGGGTGTTCTGAACGACGTGGAATTGTACTCTAGGCCAATGACGGAAAAGTTCGTCGATTTAAAGAAAATGCATAAACTGCTTCGAAGAAAAGAACACTCAGAAGCTAATTCCAGCCATATTTCAGTCTTGGAAATGCTTAGTGTGAGACAACTTCCGTTTTTTGGCTTCACCCAATAATTCATAATAAAATCCGGCGTAGTTTTTAAGGAGGATAACATTTGAAACGATTCCGTAAAATCCGGAAGATCCCCACCGAATTTGTTGCAAACTTTCTCGGCTTCGTCACTGGCTATATTAACGTTTATGTAGACCAACTCGTAGTCAGTTTGTGAATCGGTCAAGAGATACTTCATCATCGGCATTATGTTCAACTCAACCGGTGTGTTGGGTAAGTATTCGATGATTTCGATGTACCTTTCAGATGATGTGTTAAACGTCATCGCCGCGTGTACGTCTTCCGACGTGATGTTGGTCAGGTAGAATCTGACATCAGCTATTGTGCCCAAAATGGGTTCGCCTATTGCTGCGCTCAAATTCAGACGACTTTTTTCGGTGGTAAGATTGTATACGCGGTAGAAAGTACATTCTCTATCATTTTCAAATGGTTCTACGATTTTTCCGTCGACGTAAGTTACGAGAGCGTCGCTCATCGTTACGCAAAGGTGGATCCGCTTACGATGTTCTACGTAATAGTCGTAACGTATGGTGCACACGCTCGTTTGCAGTACGAGTTTCGTCGAGAAAACTGAAAATAAAAAAATTAATTCCTGACTCACATCAATACTATATACATAATAAAACTTCAGGAGTCTCTTCGTGTTCATTTATAAATAAATAAATTAATATGCTGTTTATTCTTAATTTCTGCTGTGTTATTACTATAGGAATCTCTCTGTACACATTAAATTTGGTTGATCTGTCTTTCTGTGACGCTCATAAGGGATGCTTAATTAATGACCGTACCTGTGACACTAATGACCGTATCTGTGATACGAGTTTCGCTAATTCCCCAAAAATCAATTAATAATTTACTAATTATGCCCCATAAAAAATGCTTTACTGAAAAAGAGAAATGCAAAAATTCGAAATAATGGTTATGCGATGAATAAAATCGAAGTTGTCTTTCTTTTGATTATTGAAGAAAACTCGAAACAAATGTAGAAAAAATTGCCTTGCAATATATTCGAATAGGAAAGAAAGCAAGAAATTTTTATTTATTTTTCTTACGAGCATTGCGTGTTTCTCCAGTTGTTACCACACCTAATAGCCAGAAGTTACACTTTCCTAAAGAAAAAACTGTTTATTTTCCATAAAGTTGAACCTGGAATGTTAACAACATTAGTTTTTAAATAGCTTAACATTAATCCTTAGTTGTTACACATGGGTATCGTAATACCCATGTCACATGTCTAAATAAAAATGATTGAGGAAACGGACAGAAAAATGCGTTCCCTTCGTGTCGTTGATTTATCTGATTTTGAAAATGCAAATTGATATAAGTAACTAAGAAAATATAATTTTGTGAGGCATTGTGGTGATCCCAGCGGCAAGCCGCGGACCTCCACAAGACCTGAGAAAAGCTGCCTCCAGACTACAACCGCATCCGTTCCAGAGCACCTCCGGACCCGAAGCGCCTAGTCAACCAAACACGGGTCCTGAGAGAAGCCGCCTCGCGACTATGAGAAAAGGTGCCCGTAAGCTACAACGGCTTCCTGCCTCCAGCACCACAGGCCCACAAACTCGCGACCAATCAGGACTCACGCCCGGACTCGGGGCTTGCACTCGAGGCCTACATAAGGCGACCCCAACAAGGCTCGCTCTCACTCAAGCCCTCGTCCTCGTTCAAGTCACATCTCCAGCCCCAGCCTCGTGTTCCTGCATCTAGCTTCCGAGGTCGACTTTGTCTCTCGCGTACCTGCACCAAGCTCCGGAGACCGGCCCTGCCGATCGACGCCCCAAAGTGTTACAAGAACTTAAACCTAGTGGCGTCTTGACGCTTCAAGGTGTTCCAAAGCCGTAAAAAAGGTCACGTTGCAACGCCCCGCGCCGGCATTGTCGGCCAAGCCGCTCTACGACATCTCTCGCCCGCTCCGGCCGGCTAGCCTCGCCGTAGCTACTTACCAGCTACAACGGTGAACCGCGTGGCGGCTGGGCCCGACCCAGCTGACTAGCCTCGTCTCGGCGCCCCGCTAGCACCAGCTGACCTATTCGTAACAGTCGCACGACGTAGCACCAATCATCACGTCTCGCCGCTGCGTTCGTAAGTAGCGTCCTCGCGAACGTTACCCGCTATTGGTGCTTGTTTCATTCATTACGTAATTTATGTCATTTTCGAATAGGATTGTATTTCAATCATCACGCATTAGTACTATTCTCGCATAGGATTGTGTTCCAATCATTACGTCATTCCCGAATAGGATTGTGCTTTAATCATCACGTATTTGTGCTATTCTCGCATAGGATTGTGTTTCAATCATTACGTAATTTATGTCATTTTCGAATAGGATTGTATCTCAATCATCACGTATTAGTACTATTCTCGCATAGGATTGTGTTCCAATCATTACGTCATTCCCGAATAGGATTGTGCTTCAATCATCACGTATTTGTGCTATTCTCGCATAGGATTGTGTTTCAATCATTACGTCATTCCCGAATAGGATTGTGCTTCAATCATCACGTATTTGTGCTATTCTCGCATTGGATTAAGTTTCAATTTATGTCATTCTCGAATAGGATTGTACTTCAATCCCCACATATTTGTACTATTCTCACATAGGATTGTGTTTCAATCATTACGTACTTCTCGAATAGTACTGTATTTCAACCATCACGTATTAGCGCTGTGTTCCAATCATTACGTAATTTACGAGTAACGAACAGTGCTCATAGTAGTCACCGAGGGCCCAGTGTAATGGTCCGTGTTCCGTGTACCTAACAGTCACCAATATAATTACCGTGTTACCCCCGTGTTGTCCATATCCTGCCGAATACGGTTGTACCTCAGGCACTCGCTTCGGGCTATCCTATCACGAAAAAGATAACTCAAAGCCTGCCCGAAGCGTGTTGCGGCCTGGGGGAGAACACCACACTGGTTGACCCCAGAGGTATTCGGCAGGCAATAGGAGGCATGGCTGGGAAAGATATCCGGTTGCCCGCATTCAGCGGAGATGTGAAAGGATGGTTACTGCATTGCGACGTGTTCCTCGCACAAGTACCAAACCTGGACGACGGCGCAAAGTTCGGAGCGTTACTAGGAGGACTCCCAACACACATCGTATCCGAGATCCAAGAAATACTCCTGAACCCACCGGCAAACGACAAATACGACGCATTAAAAGCCGCATTAACGCACCGCTTCGTGCGACACGACGAGGAAGCAAACTACGACACCATCGTCAAAACTACCATGGGAGACAATACGCCATCAGAATTGCTCCTCGAAATGAAACGACTGAACAGCTGCAGGCAAGCACCCCTACCACCTCGCAAAGCTACCAATCACAGCACAACCGCTGATCGAGGCACTAGGCAGGGGAAAAACGGACGAAGAATACAGAGTAATCGCAGATCAGATCATAGCAAGGCAAACCGCTTGCCAAACTGCCATGAGTGAACCCATCGCCGTAACTGCCATCAAACAACCACCATCTCTTACCGTCTCAAGAGCGGAATTTGACAAAGCCCTACAGGAAATAGCAGAACTAAAGAAAATGCTGGCAAACGCTTTACGCCCACAGGAAAACAAGAAGCAAGCAGAAGATTGGCGAAACCAAACCCCAGGACCTAGGTACGGAAACAAAAGCAATACAAGAATCAAGCAGCACCAAGCAATCTGCTATTACCACCAAACTTTCGGTAACCGAGCAAGAAACTGTACCCAACCTTGCAGTTTCGCGGGAAACGACGACCGCTGAGAATGGTAAACGCCCCAGTCTCCGCACAGACAAAAAAAGGCGAGCTAATGTACGTCACAGACACCGGCAACGTACGATACCTCATCGACACCGGTTCAGCCGTCAGCCTAGTACCAGCTAAAAAGAAACACACGCTCAAACCCCCGTCCTACGACTTACTCGCCGCCAACAACACCCCCATAGCTTCTTACGGGACGACTGAGCGCATCATCCTGCTCAACCCCCTATGGCCCGTAAGTTGGAACTTCATAGAAGCGGACGTGGGACAACCGATCATTGGCATGGATTTCCTCGCCGCACACCAGCTAAGCGTCGACACCGCAAACGCAAGCCTATACGCCCAAACTTCCGGAACCAAAGTACCCTGCAAACGTGTCGTTTCAAGAAGCCAACGAGTGCACAGGATCGAACACCAAACCGCCCCGGAATTCAACACATTGTACGAGGAATACCCCGGAATACTACCGACCTCCCAACACATCCGGCACACACAAAAGAAAATCGACGTAGAACACCACATCGAAACAACCGGACCCCCAGTATATGCACGACCAAGGAGACTGTCTCCGGAAAAATTGGAAGCGGCGCGACAAGAATTCAAGGTAATGCTGGAACATGGCACCATCAGGCCGTCGAAGAGCGCCTGGGCATCACCCATGCACATGGTACCAAAGGCAGCCGAACCCGGGGCATGGAGAATCTGCGGAGACTAACGACGACTGAACGCAAGCACCAAACCTGACCGTTACCCAATACCACACTGTCAAGACTTCCATTACAAACTGCATAACAAAACAATCTTCTCCAAAATCGACCTCGTCAAAGCCTATCACCAAATACCCGTCAAAAACGAGGACATCCAGAAAACGGCCATCACCACACCATTTGGGCTGTACGAATACACCGTGATGTCATTCGGGCTGCGGAACGCAGCCCAAACGTTCTAACGATACATCGACGCGGTAACAAGAGACATGGACTTCGTAACGGCATACATCGACGACATACTGATAGCGTCCGCAAACGCAGAGGAGCACCAAAAACACCTCCGACAACTCTTCCAACGGCTACAAGGAGAAGGACTGCGCGTGCACCCCGCCAAGTGCATTTTCGGAGTGCCCGAGCTAGACTTTCTCGGACACAGAGTGTCAGCCGGCGGAATCTCACCCCTCCCTCAGAAAATAGAGGAAATATGCAGTTTTCCCCAACCAGCAACAGTAAAAAAGCTACGACAATTCCTAGGAATAGTCAACTATTACCACCGATTCCTCCCAGCCGCAGCAGAAAAGATGCAAGCTCTGACCGGATTGACAAAAGGATACTCCAAAAACTCAAAGAAAATTATCAACTGGACAACAGAACTAGACGCAGCGTTCACTAGCCTAAAACGCGAGATCTCGCAACTCACCTTGCTAGCGCACCCCGCTCCAGAAGGCAAAAGCACCTTAATCACAGACGCATCAGGAACCGCAGTCGGCGCCGTACTACAACAAAAAGTCGGGCAAGAACAGCGCCCCGTAGCATTTTTCTCCAAAAAACTAGACGACACCCAACGTAAATACAGCACCTACGACCGCGAACTAATGGCGATATTCCTCGCAGTGAAACACTTCGAGCATTTTTTGGAAGGCCGAAGCTTCGAAATCAGGACAGACCATAAACCGCTCTGTTTTGCCCTGCAAAAAGCCACGGAAGGCAACAGCCCCCGGGTAGCAAGACAGCTCTCCTACCTCTCACAGTTCGACTGCGAAATCAAGCACATCAGCGGCGACAACAACACGGTCGCAGACGCGCTATCACGTCTCGTGTCAACAATAATACCTAAAGGACCCGCGATCAACTACGACAAAATAATGACCGAACAAAACAGAGACACAGAATTAGAAGAACTGCTGCACCCAGCATCAAAGAACGCGCTCAAACTAAGCCCCATAATCAGACAGACTGGGAAACCACCCCTCTGGTGCGACGTGTCAACAGGCCTACGGAGGCCATACATCCCGGAATGCTGCAGAAAGAACGTATTTCAGCATTTCCACGGGGCGAGTCATCCCGGCATACAAGCAACAAGGGACTTCTTGAGGCAGCGAGTAATCTGGCCCGGACTCAACAAAGACGTCGGCAAGTGGACACGCGAGTGCATTCCATGCCAGACAAGCAAAATAATAAGGCACACCAAATGCCCGCCCGGGAAGATGCCGGTACCCAAGGAACGGTTCCAGACGATACACATCGATATCGTCGGACCACTACCCGTGTCACAAAACAAACGGTACCTGCTGACGTGCATTGACCGCTTCACCAGATGGTGCACCGCTACCCCAATGGCCGATTGTACGGCAGAAACAACAGCACAGGCATTCCTAAAAGACTGGGTAGCATCATTCGGCGCTCCAACAACAATCATCACGGACCAAGGCGTCCAGTTCGAGTCTAACTTATGGAAAAACTTGCTGACGGTGCTGGGCGCTGAGAGACAGCGAACGACAGCGTACCACCCGCAAAGCAACGGACTGGTGGAGAGGATGCACAGAAGATTGAAGGAGGCGTTAAAAGCTACGGTCACTGACGCAGACTGGGCAGACGCACTACCCCTCATACTGCTTAACATCCGAGCCACGCCACACACGGACGCAAACATCTCCCCCGCCGAAATGGTATACGGACAAACATTGCGCCTCGCAGGAGAGCTACCCGAGAAAGAAAAAGGAGACCGGCCCGCCAGAGAATTTCTACAATGCCTAAAAAAACGAGTGACAAACCTGCAGCCAATACTGCCACGACAACAGGGACCCCAAAAAGCCAATGTCCCGAGCGCTCTATACAAGGCGACCAACGTCTTCGTGAAACACGGGGGGCACAGAAGACCCTTACAGAAACCCTACGCAGGTCCCTTTCCCGTGCTCCAAAGGACACCAAACTACATCACCGTAGATATACAAGGAAAAAAAGCTAACATCGCGACGGAAAGGGTCAAAGCAGCGTACCTACCCACCATCGAGGATAAACCTCAACAACAGGCTAAGGCACCGAGAGCAACAAACTACGAAGTATACGAGGGAGTGCCGTTCCCTGGAACAGGCACAGCAATCCCTGAAACAGCAAAACAGGCAGTATTCACTAAATACGGCAGAGAAAGCAGACCACCAGTGAGGTACTAAGTGTTTAAAAAAAAAAAAAAAAAAAAAAAAACAGGAGAGGGACACCTGTGGTGATCCCAGCGGCAAGCCGCGGACCTCCACAAGACCTGAGAAAAGCTGCCTCCAGACTACAACCGCATCCGTTCCAGAGCACCTCCGGACCCGAAGCGCCTAGTCAACCAAACACGGGTCCTGAGAGAAGCCGCCTCGCGACTATGAGAAAAGGTGCCCGTAAGCTACAACGGCTTCCTGCCTCCAGCACCACAGGCCCACAAACTCGCGACCAATCAGGACTCACGCCCGGACTCGGGGCTTGCACTCGAGGCCTACATAAGGCGACCCCAACAAGGCTCGCTCTCACTCAAGCCCTCGTCCTCGTTCAAGTCACATCTCCAGCACCAGCCTCGTGTTCCTGCATCTAGCTTCCGAGGTCGACTTTGTCTCTCGCGTACCTGCACCAAGCTTAGGAGACCGGCCCTGCCGATCGACGCCCCAAAGTGTTACAAGGTCTTAAACCTTGTAGCGTCTTGACGCTTCAAGGTGTTCCAAAGCCGTAAAAAAGGTCACGTTGCAACGCCCCGCGCCGGCATTGTCGGCCAAGCCGCTCTACGACATCTCTCGCCCGCTCCGGCCGGCTAGCCTCGCCGTAGCTACTTACCAGCTACAACGGTGAATCGCGTGGCGGCTGGGCCCGACCCAGCTGACTAGCCTCGTCTCGGCGCCCCGCTAGCACCAGCTGACCTATTCGTAACAGTCGCACGACGTAGCACCAATCATCACGTCTCGCCGCTGCGTTCGTAAGTAGCGTCCTCGCGGACGTTACCCGCTATTGGTGCTTGTTTCATTCATTACGTAATTTATGTCATTTTCGAATAGGATTGTATTTCAATCATCACGCATTATAATAATGAAGGCATCTACGGATGCTTTGTTTCCAATCAAGCCTGATACATATATCACCTTTTACATTGGATTTTCAAATGCCTTATAATGCATTAGTACTATTCTCGCATAGGATTGTGTTCCAATCATTACGTCATTCCCGAATAGGATTGTGCTTTAATCATCACGTATTTGTGCTATTCTCGCATAGGATTGTGTTTCAATCATTACGTAATTTATGTCATTTTCGAATAGGATTGTATCTCAATCCTCACGTATTAGTACTATTCTCGCATAGGATTGTGTTTCAATCATTACGTAATTTATGTCATTTTCGAATAGGATTGTATCTCAATCATCACGTATTAGTACTATTCTCGCATAGGATTGTGTTCCAATCATTACGTCATTCCCGAATAGGATTGTGCTTCAATCATCATGTATTTGTGCTATTCTCGCATTGGATTAAGTTTCAATTTATGTCATTCTCGAATAGGATTGTACTTCAATCCCCACATATTTGTACTATTCTCACATAGGATTGTGTTTCAATCATTACGTACTTCTCGAATAGTACTGTATTTCAACCATCACGTATTAGCGCTGTGTTCCAATCATTACGTAATTTACGAGTAACGAACAGTGCTCATAGTAGTCACCGAGGGCCCAGTGTAATGGTCCGTGTTCCGTGTACCTAACAGTCACCAATATAATTACCGTGTTACCCCCGTGTTGTCCATATCCTGCCGAATACGGTTGTACCTCAGGCACTCGCTTCGGGCTATCCTATCACGAAAAAGATAACTCAAAGCCTGCCCGAAGCGTGTTGCGGCCTGGGGGAGAACACCACAGCAGAGTTCAAAACACTCGTTAGCGCATACTTCTATTGGAATATGAACAAGCGAAAATAATAACAAGCGATATGAGGGATCAACGTTAGAAGGAAAATAAGCAGATTTAAATTAATTTGCATCTAAGACCATGAGGTCGACATTAGGAATAATTTTTCATTCTTACGTATCAACTAGTAGGCCAAAATAATGAGCTTGAAAAAATATAAAATATTTTACAATAAGTAAATTTTTATAATATTTTCTAACTACGCTGATAAAACCAGCACAAAAAAGTTAAAGACATGAGGATTGTTGTACAATGGTAACCAAAACATTTGCAGCATAGCTGGGATAGTACGAAATGTTAACTGCCGGAAATAGTGTTGTCTTAATACACTCATGAGCGTAAGCAAAAAAATTTTGCTAGACACGACCAACAAGAACATTGTATGAAAGGAATGAAAAACAAAATGCTCTGTAAAATTACGTCACATTGTCAAATGTTTTAAAAAGCAAAGCAAATAAATCTGAAATTGACTTTACAACCGCACTTCCCAATCCCAGAAATTTCCAGGGGGAAATCAGGGAATTTCTGACATTTTCATTATACGAGATTTTAATTTAGCCATACAATATATTTCACCATTTTACTCAATATTTTCAATACGAAGACGATTTTAATACTCGGTTGTAAATCTGAAAAAAACTAATTGTACATTTTATTAATAAAAGAAAGAATTTTCTTTCCTTTCTTGTGAGAAAAAATTTCGTCTTTTAAGAAAAAATTATCTTTATACAAAATTTTTCCCCTTATTAGAAATAAAATTCTTCTAAGAAATAATTTCATTCTTAAAAGAAAGAATTTTCTTATCATAATTAATATAATTTTCTTTTCAAAGGAAAATTTCCTCATTATAAGAAGAGTTGCAAATTTGCTCTCACCGATAAGCCCCAAATAACGGACGCTGGCTGCGTCTTCTACCTCCAGCACCCAAATGACGTCGGTGTACCGCCGGCTTTTGAGGTAAAACCAGATGCAAAGAGATGCCGAGTCTGAAGGTTGGCCGAAGTTGAGAAGTTTGGGAGCCACATACAACATTTCGTTCTGGACCTTCATCAGCTGTTGCTGTAGTGACGTCATTGGAGTACCAACAAAGTCAGCGCGAGACATGAACTCTATCATCCACACCTCGGATGAGTCTGTGCAAACGGTAGAGGAAACAAGGTAAAGTCATTTCTGGAGGGGAAATACATCTCTTCTTATTTAGCTAGCCAATAGAGCGGCTTCATTACAAACAAACTTTATGACGTCACCATCGCGACTTGTCATAAGCCAATAGTGGTGGCAGACTTGGGGCTAGCAGTGTTGCCAGATGTAATTTGAGCGCTGCTATAGGCTCGATGCCATGACGTCACCAATGCGACATATCGTTAGGCCAATAACTGTGCCAGATTTGGGGTTAGCAGTGTTGCCAGATGCAAAACTATTGGTCCGATGCCATAACGTCACCATTGTGACAAGTCCGACGAAATAAAGATTGGTTTCGCTACCTTGTGCCATCTATCATGGCCTGTGTGCATAACTGAAATGAAAACCGTTCGTTCTGAAATAGTTCACATTGATTTTTGAAAATTTCTCATTATAAATGTCCTTAACTGATAGACGAAGCATACGAGGCGTACAATAGCCGTGTCATGTGTTAGTTATGTTATTGAGGGGAGTGATCAGAATGTATTCTCTTAGATACTTTATCTACCGAGTGATCACTGTAGGAAATAGGAACTGGTTTCTATTTCCTTTTTTCGATCGATGTAACTCTGTCGCAATGTTCTTTATAAACAATATTTATGATGTTTTTAATAAACAATTTGTAATGATTTTGTGAATGATACTTTTAAACATGGTCAAATTTAGAATGAGAAACATAAGACAATCCAGTTTTTCGATTTTTGATTTTTTGGGTACTACGCTGAGCATGGAAGTTGACCATGGTTAGCGTATACAGTATATATACACTAAATTTTCTAGATACATATTTATACTATATATGTAAATATACTATGCATATGTATACACTGAATGTACTTTTATGTTCAACATATATTTATATATATATATATTATATGTACATATATACAAGGTGCTAATTTTCAATAGGTACAAACTTTCACAGTTGATAGGAGTACTCAAAATAAACCCTTATTTACGAATACCAAAAATTGCAAAACTCTTTGGCTTTCGGGATATTGAGCTTCAAAGTTCAGAATATCACTTACGTGTTTAACAAGTAATTTACGTTTCTGACAAATGAGAATGGAAAATGAAACAAACATTGCGAAACTAGGTGTGTTTTCAATCGATATCTGCAATAATTGTTGCAAGTGTTTGCCTGCTGCTTCAATGCAGACCTGACACCTCCTCTGAAAAACTGCTGCACACGAGACTTTGACTACTTTGATCTTCAGCAATATCGCCTGCTGCAGCCACTACTCTTGCGATAAGATTCATCTCAGACTCAACTGGTGTTTCGTAGATCAATGTCTTTATGTGATTCCACAGAAAAAAGTCTAAATGGGTTAAGTCTGGAGATCCTGCAGGCCATGCCACAGGCCCATTGCGTCCTATCCACTTGTTCCCAAAAGGTTCCGTTGAGGTATTGGCGAACATTTCCATCATTATGAGCAGGAGCTCCGTCGTGCTGGAACCACATGTTGCGGAGTAGACTTAGAGGCCCATCTTCTAGCAGTCCTGGCAATGTATCCCTAAGAAAAGACAGATACGTTTGTCCATTTAGTTTGTCCAATGGGTATTCACCGACAATGCCAGACCATACATTTACACTAAACCTATGTTGGTAGCAGAAGCGATGCACTTCATGAGGGTTCTCCTCCTGCCAGCTGGGCAGATTGTGCGCGTTAAACAGTCCACACCGTGTGATGGTTGCTTCATCTGTGAACAGAACACGCTCGACGATCTGCTCATCATTCTTTACCTGCGTCAGGCACCAACGTGCACAGTTAACCCTTGGGATGTGGTCATTTGGGAGCAGATCTTGCACTCGCTGGGAATGGCAAGAACGTAAATTGTTTTCGCGCAGAAAATTCCACACGTCCACATGGTTGAGGATTGCTAAGTCCCGTGCTTCAGCTCTACTACCTGCACGAGGCCTGTTACGGAAGTAGCGCAACACATCCTCTTCAACAACCTCATGCACTGGCCAGGGCTGGTCATAGGCTCTCCTGTTCACAATGAAAGAGACCATGTTCACGTAGGCGACGGTGTAAGGCCGTAAACATTCGATGCCCAGCCAGATATCTGTTTGAGAAGCGCTCTTGGTATAATCTAGCAGCCTCCCAAGCATTACCATCCGCTGCACCATAAGTCAAATGCATGTCAGCCAGCTCTTCATTGGACAAATGTGTCACCATGTTACCAGAACGGCATGCAATAGTGAACTGGTTCGTAAGCACAGAGTGTTGCCAAATTGTAATTAAATATTACAGTAGTTAAAATTCACGCATACCAAACTTGAAACTTTAAAACTCAATATCTCAAAAACAAAAGAGTTTTGCAATTTTTGGTGTTTATGAAAAAAAGTTTGTTTTTAGTATTCTTATCAACCGCGAAAGTTTGGACCTGTTGAAAATTAACACCCTATTTTCATACAAAATGTACATACATATACTACACACATATATATACTATATATACATAAATGCACCAAACACACATGTACAACATAAATATTGTATATATATATATACCTGCATCACACACCTGGCGGCAACATTCGCAGGACTGACGAGTTGCTGACGTTCTCGGTGGCGTTGCTGACGGTGAGTGCTGCTGCTGACGTCAGCGTCAGCAGGGCAGCGAGCACCCGCATCCTGACACTAGTGGTGCTGCTGACACTTGTCAGGATTAGGTCACTAGGAGGAAGTTTTCACAAAAAGATGCTGAAAAAATTGAATATACTCCTTCACAATCACTGGATCTTTCTTTTTTATATTCTCCGTGCATTTTGCTTCCGGTTAGTGAGTAGGAAAAAAACACTTTTTTTTTTAAATTCGTTGGTGTGATCTATAATATAGCGAGCTTTCTTCATTGCAGCTCACAATACGTGCCCAGAAAGTTCTTCGTGTGTTTTTACTTTTCTTGTGCCATGATAGATGTATGTTAATTTATGTTCAACATATGACCAGGTTAGGTTAGGTTAGGTTAGTAGTTAATAGTACTCCATACTCGTTCTCAGATTGATAATTAATGATTCAGGAAGCCGAAACGCTCCTAATATTTGTATTCGTTTTCTTTCTTGAAAAACATACTGATCTCATTAAAGACGTGTATTTGGGCACTTTCATTTATAATTTGAATTTTTAAAAAGGCTAATCATTTATGTATGTTAAAAGTTATTTTGGTACTGGATAGCGATCTATATTTTGATGAATTTTCTTAATGGTATCATTATACAATATAATTATACTAAGAGAAAAATTTATTCCAGTACAGGATTGCGAACTATACAGGGCTTCCCCTAAAAAATATGTATACACTGACTGGTTAAATTGATACCGGTATATGTAGACATGATACAAGGACCATATATAAAAATTCAACTGTGGCATGGTTCCGGTATCATAAAGACTTATACCGGTATCATTTATACGCATACCGGAACCATACAATAGTTTAATTCTCACATATGGTCCTGGTATCATATGTACAAATACCGGTATCAAATATTTTCATACCGGTCAGTGGATAGGATACATATTTTTCGTGAACACCCTGTATAGTTTGCAATCTACAGTAGTTCTGGAATAACTCTCTTGGTATAATCATGTTGTATGAGACTATGAAGGAAATTCGTTTATATATAGATTTGAATCCTGCCCTGGAAATACTCTTTTGAGGACATCGTGTATTTTAACGTTTTTTCGTCTGTTGTATCATGTAATTTACACCAAAGGAGAAAGTTACTCCAGATGGGAACACTGTCGATTAGATTAGATGTTGGTTTAAGCCTCCCTAACCGCTAAAAAAAGTGTTACGAAGAGAGGAAGGTGGCATTTAATATGAAGTTGAGGGAACACGGAATCTACGCACAAGGTGCACAGAGACAGTAAGTTGAGAAAGAAGTTCATGAAACAAGACAAAAGTTGAAGAAGAAAGTAGTAGGTGCTGAAACACAGGACAGCAATCAACCGAAAACATGTGCTCGTTAAAATCACAAAAAGTACTTTATTTCAACAAAATGAAGGCCACCCTAACTCTCAGCTCGAGACCTCACACATTCCCCCTGGGAGAAGACCTACTGCAGGGGAGGTGATGCGACCACCGGGCACAAAGGCCGCCCCTCAAAGACTGACTCAAATTGTACGGTCAATACATTTGTCTAGACGACCTTGTAATTAACCCCTCTGTGATGACCCACCGGTGGTGCACGGAGGGAGTTTTCATAATGCGCTGTAGTCACAAACTCAATTTTCATGGAGACTCAACACTTTGACTGCGGCAGGTAAAACTGAAGTTCAACGTTCGACTCAAATTCTAAGTCAACTGTAGTGCGCAATGTTGAAAACAGCAAACACGAACTGTATCGTGCCTTCATTTAGCTTTGATTGAGTATTTATGGAAATTGAGTTCCTGAAAACAGATCGGTCGGCTGCATTGTGAAAACTGCCTCCGTTGCCCCGGTAGCGCACGTAGCACTTATTTAAATTTTAACGCGTGACCCACCGGTGCCCAGGCCAGGGACTATGTCGTCGTCGCTTTGGTAGTTTACCAAAGTTACTTTCGTGTTGACGTAATTATGATTTCTCAGTAATATTAGTGTGAGTAACTTAGGTTTGTTAGCTCAGTAGCTCACACCATATCGCATAAAGAAAAACCAGTTCATTTCCAATAGAGATGGCACAAAAACGAAGGTACATCATTGGTTTTTAGAATATCTTGAAGTAAATACACTTATATGACGCACACATTAGTATTTTAATACCCATATCGCTGGTCGAAAACAAATGATTGAGGGCAATGTATTTCTAGTGTTGCTTAATCTTTATAGATTTGATGATATATGTAACTAATTTTTTTGATGACTACTTTAATTTTTATTGTTCATCAAATTGGCATCAATTACTTCTTTGGTCCTGCTAATGATTTGATTGCGAATGAATTGATTCAATCGTTATGTAATTTTTATTTTACAGGTCATGAAAAATCATTTCAATAATTGGTTGTCCTACATTACTAAAATTTTATGACTAACTCAAGAAATTCAATACAGGTATATACAGTTATTTTGTCTCCCAGCATTGCCATCAGAGTTAATTACGCTATTTTTGCACTAGGTTTCATTCAGACCAGTTTCCATTATTGTCCTAATGATAAAAACACAGTTGATTTTTGCCCAATGCGGGCACAAAAAAAAAGCAAATATTATGCCTACAGCTCAGTAATGAAAGTTTGGCTGTTTGTCTTATGTATTATATCTAAATTGATATAGCCGTAACCTGGACATTTTATTTCAAACAGCGACAACATGTAGCTCCTATAACTTCGAGCGACTTAATCCAAAACGCCTCTATTGTTCATAAGCGTTCACGAACGCAGGAGCAATCATGAAGAATTTAGATACATAATCGTGTGGAAAGATGAAGTAACAACTGACATTAGATTGTATATATTTGGATCATAATTATTCAGCCTTGTATTCAATATTTTCCTAGTGGTAATTATTGAAAGTAAAATTTGATTCTTACAGTTGGTTTGAATTTATTATTCCGTACAAAACAAAACTCTAGTTGTCCACTTGAATTTTCAACTGAATAAGTATCTTTTTATATTTTGTGCGTAATTAGTGCGATGTTATCACAATGGGCATGTGAATGAACACATCAAATTGGTTGGTGCGTGTGTCTGTGACGCTCACAAGGACGCTCAATGACCGTATCTGTGAGACGAGTTTCACCAAAGCACAAGTACAAGAATATTTTAATGGCGGGTACTGTTGGGATGGATATATTTGTTGGGCATCCATGTCTGGAGGATTTGTCTGAAGGAAATACCGAATCCCATCATTTCTGACGGGCCGTGTACACCAGTAGAAATAAAATAATGATCATAGCAATTGTAAGTCGTTGTCTACCGCGATGACGCGTAATGGCGGAAGGAAGAATAGCAGTACAACAAACTATAAAGAAA
Source organism: Morinoia aosen (assembly GCA_030386875.1). Taxonomy (NCBI): domain Eukaryota; kingdom Metazoa; phylum Arthropoda; class Malacostraca; order Amphipoda; family Talitridae; genus Morinoia; species Morinoia aosen. Next base: position 79,430,799 of record CM059564.1, read on the forward strand.
GTAACACTAGTAACAACAACAACACATAAATGCTGTCCACGACGGGGTAAATAAGACAACCTGAGAGCTTCTTTCTCTGGAATGAAAAGATGACTATCCGATGGTATCAGACAATTTTCTCAGTATAATTTAGTTACCGTAATTTTGAAAAAAATCGGTTTTGCAAAGCTCTTCAAAATTGGTTTTAATACTCGAAAAAATATGGGCATGAATTAAATTTTTAATAGTTTATTCACTAACTACAACGGAAACAATAGATTTTTTACATAAAAAAAAATATTCGCTTCAGTTAAGGGAAAATTATTCGTAACTTTGATACATGTATTCAATAGAATATTATCAAAAGGGTAGAACAGCAAAAGTAATTTTCCCATAGAGAATTTCAGCAACTAACGTCTCGACGATGTAGACTCGCACACCGGACAGCTTTAGCTCGCCTTGATATTAAAATATGTTACAGCCATGTGTGGCTTGAAATAGTGCGCAGTATTGTTTGCGAATTTCTAGTAACAAGTACGGTTTATGTGGATAAACATGTGAAACTTGGCAGTAGCATGCCCGCTGCTGCTGCGTCCAGACGTAAGTTGCTGAACTTTATTACGGTGACGAAAAAAACTGACGATCAGTTCAATTGTCCATTGACAACTGATGATAGCTCCCAACTCATCATCATAATCTACAGATGAGGATATTCTCTATTTGTATCATTTACTCGTTAGATGGTGAAGTTTTCAGTGAACAGAAAAGATGCGTTTGCTGTTGCCAAACCACGAGTATACAAAATGGCAACTGATGACGCGTTCCTTCGGCCCCCACACCCGCCCACTCTCGACACACTGCCTGCACACCTTGTGAGGGGCCGGTGGACGGCTCGTAATAAAATGGGGAAATTGAGATGGAAGCCTGAACTGATGTTTCTATTGAAATCAATATCACAATTTTACTGTTTTGAGTACCGCAATAATTATGAGAGTGTTCATAAAATCGTACGTACAACGACGAAACAAGTGCAGACAACAGGAACAACAGCCCTGCGTCAGATCACACACTGAAGTAACGATAGAGGCAACAGCAGCAAAACACTCAATACAGCGATGGTGCTCACAGCAGGTCACATAAGGCAGCGGGGAAGCTTCCTTCCACTCTGTAGGGACACATTTTGTGAATGTAACTCACTTTTCTAAATACTTTAGTTATCCAGAAAGAATGAGCTTGTTAATGTGATAAAAAAATGCTTCATATGAAATGAAGAAATAAATCATGTTATCTATCTTATTTATCTACCATTGATTTGATTTTGAAGTTCGAACAGTGATTATTTATTACAATTGATGTTTTGTAAATGTATTTTATGAATAATATTCGTTATTTGCAGACGGAATTTGTGGGGAATGTCGAAGTGAACTTGTTACCCCCCCATTTATTAGGGATTTAACATATATCGAAACCCGAAACGGCTTAACGATTGACCATCTTGTGCAAAATACTTGGTAAATTCCCTCTGTGGGAATGACGGTATGAAGACATGGTTATACCATGAGAAATGCCTCCACCATCATTAGCGATTACATTCATATTTTGATGGAGCTAATTAGACCAATACTATTCATAACGTTCATCACATTACACAATGAGAGCAATGGCACAATAGCAAGTTCATGCGACGGGAAATGATTTACAGAACTCATGTGACGTGCAGGTGGTGTGACGTGTTGAGTGACATGGACGTGGGTATCATTGCAGACACACGCACCCTCCCACACCCACACACACGCACACTCACACACACACACACACGCACACACACACACACACACTCTCTTCTGTTCACTGAAAACTTCATCATCTAACGAGGCGAATGATACAAATAGAGATTATCCTCATCCGTACATTATAATAATAGTTGGGAGCTATCATTAGTTGCCAATTGAGAATTATTCTAAGCATATTCAGTCTATCAATCCTATTGCCCACGATTAATAACACTTTTTCTTTATTTAGAACATAGATTACGTAGAAAATTATGCGCTAGAAGCAAGCAACAGGTATTGATATGAGCATGTCTATTGTAGTGCAAATGAGAACGGCTATCGCAACATGCATCAACACAACCCACCTGAGCCTCCCCCATGTGCAGTCGTATTCTGGCTACACATAGTGACTGCAGCGGGTCCTCCGCATGACGCACCGCAGGGTGTCAGGTCCACAGGGTTAAGTATGAGCCAAGCTTGGCTTCCAAAATTTAATTACGTTTCCTATACCCTATCTGCACGACTTGACCCCTTGCCTTAGCGATGCACACAGTGTGTGTCGGGAAGAGAAGGGGTGAAACGGAAAAGGATAGGTAGGAAAAAGATAGAGATGCGCTGTGCGCATATGATGCTAATGTTGAGGGTACTTTTTTTGTAGGTAGTTTAGGGGTTGTAGAAAGAAATATTCCGTCAGGGCTTTTTACGATTTAATTTTAATTAGTAAGCTTCACCTTGTGGTACCGGGTTGACGTGCGTCACAAGTTGTAAGAACTTGATCCTCACATCAGATAAATTTCTAATTTTAGTTATTTTAATCCCATAAATTCACTAAAATCACTTAAAATACGAGAGAAATTATGAAATTTTATTTCGAAATATTTCTTCAGTATCAGTTTTTTATCTCTTTTTTGCAAAGTCTGTCAAATTTATTTTTCAAAAAGTAATACGGTAACTAAAACATTTTTGAGTTTGTGTGTTTATCGTAATTTCCACACACATGTTGTTACTGAGTGGCAGGAAGTTCTGACGTTGCCTTATGTACCCCGCTGTGGGCAACATCGATGTCTTGTTGTAGTTACTAGCGTTACTTCTGTGTATGATCTAATGCATTGCTATTATACCTAGTGTCATTGTTTGCTGTCATCGTTGTGGGTAATAATTTTTATTTACAATCATCATTCCTACAATACGTAAAATAACAAAATTAGATATAATAAATATAATCCAAACACAAGCCAAGGCTTCCATCACAACTTCCCTATATTTACAAGCGCCTCCCACCGACTTCGCTCGGCCGGCCTCACAGAACGGTGCGCTTCTGGCGGTGGTGGGAGGCACAATATCTTTACACATGGAGGCCTATGGCAAATTTCTTTAGTTAGTCATATATTTTGAGAAAAAAATTAGAATTCGAATAATTCGAATGATTTTTCATGACAATCACTTTAAAAATTATATATCGGGTGAGGAAATTTATCATCTACATTTTTATTAGAAAAAAAATCATTCACACGGTTTTTGTTGATCGATATCACGCTCTGATCACATTTGTAAAGTTGATTTTATAACTGTAAACACAAATCACTATTTACTTAATGAGTTTATGTTCGACAGAACTTTTTAAGAACTGAAACTAATTATTACGCCTTAGTGGGCGGATGTATTATGATGAAAGGTTGGGGGGGAGTGTTGTGTGTGTGTGTGCTGGACTGGTGGGTGTTTTCTGCCACTAGTTACTGCGTCTGCAGGTGTTGTGTGCCGCTAGTTACTGCGTCTGCAGGTGTTGTGTGCCGCTAGTTACTGCGTCTGCAGGTGTTGTGTGCCGCTAGTTACTGCGTCTGCAGGTGTTGTCTGCCACTAGTTACTGCGACTGCAGGTGTTGTCTGCCGCTAGTTACTGCATCTGCAGGTGTTGTCTGCCACTAGTTGCTGCGTCTGCAGGTGTTGTCTGCCGCTAGTTACTGCGTCTGCAGGTGTTGTCTGCCACTAGATACTGCGACTGCAGGTGTTGTCTGCCGCTAGTTACTGCATCTGCAGGTGTTGTCTGCCACTAGTTGCTGCGTCTGCAGGTGTTGTGTGCCGCTAGTTACTGCGTCTGCAGGTGTTGTGTGCCACTAGTTACTGCGTCTGCAGGTGTTGTCTGCCACTAGTTACTGCGACTGCAGGTGTTGTCTGCCGCTAGTTACTGCATCTGCAGGTGTTGTCTGCCATTAGTTGCTGCGTCTGCAGGTGTTGTCTGCCGCTAGTTACTGCGTCTGCAGGTGTTGTCTGCCAATAGTTACTGCTTCTGCAGGTGTTATCTGCCACTAGTTGCTGCGTCTGCAGGTGTTGTCTGCCACTAGTTACTGCGTCTGCAGGTGTTGTCTGTCACTAGTTACTGCGTCAGCAGGTGATGTCTGCCACTAGTTACTGCGTCTGCAGGTGTTGTCTGCCATTAGTTACTGCGTCTGCAAGTTTTTTTGTCTGCCACTAGTTACTGCACCTGCATGTGATGTCTGCCATAGTTACTGCGTCTGCAGGTGTTGTCTGTCACTAGTTACTTGCGCAACTTAGCATGTATCGACCCAAAGAAATATAGCAGCATATAATGGCCATAAAGAATTGTTTTACCATACTCATACACATTACACATGTCCTATCTTTCTGAATGCGATTGAATCCGTGGGAATTTGAAGGCTAGTGTTTCTTTTGTAAGTTCATATAACTCTTTATTGAGGGTGAATCAAATGTAAGTCAGGGTACTCGTACACGAAAAAGAAAATGATTTTCATCTGTAAAAACTAAAATAATTTGAAAAAAATTCACTGTGTGACAATTTTAGAATTTTTAAAGGAATGGTAACTATTATAGTTCTATTTAATTTTCAGTTCTATCACCGGCACTACCTAACAATACCTATATTAAAAAAATACCTATTAAAGTTTTATCCATTTCCAGTTCTATCACTTCCTAAATCACGTCACACCACCTGCACGTCACATGAGTTTTGTAAATCATTTCTCGTCGCATGACACTTGCTATTGTGCCGTTGCTGTCATTGTGTAATGTGATGAACGTTATGAATAGTATTGGTATAATTTGCTCCAGCATCATATGAATGTGATCGCTGGTAACTATGATACCACTTCTCATGCTTTCAGTTATTGGAGCGAAGTCTGCAAAGAGGCTGTCACTTGGGAAATTACAACTTTCATGCAATGCTCCACCTAAATATACCACTACGACAAGTTGAGCTATACGGTCACCATCACATACATACACATGTACTCACACACCACAAAAAAACTCTTCAGGCTGCAAAAAGTTGAAAAATAAGTTAAAGAAAAACTTCTTCCTAGGCGTCGAGAAAATTTTGTTTTCAAACAACGTGTATGATTCACAAGAAATGATCAATATACAAAAATGTTATGAAGTATTGAATTTTCAACATGAATATGAGCTCAATGGTCAAAAATTGAACTTAAAGGCCACAACTATTATTCTTAATTCGTATTGAAACAAATTTTACGGAGAGCCACTGAACAAAAATTGTTCATCGGTGACTCCAGTATTTATAAAAAGTGTTTTCTCTTCCACAAATGTGTTCTCACGGAATGGAACAAGCTTTACGTTGCCTCATGTGACAGATATCTGCGATTTAGAAACATCACAAATTCATGTCTTGAATGCTCCCCTGGAGTAAATGAACCCGTTGGTTCTTTCCTTCTAGTTTCCCTTATGCGTTTAGATGTTTGAAATGAAGCGGTAGTTTGTTTCTTGGTGGAATTTCGTCAATTTGAATTTGAAACCAGTCTTTGTTTTATGAACAAAATATTACCGATTCGTTAGTATTTGAATGTTGTCTTAATAATTGCATTAATTTAGGAAAATTCCTAAATTTTCTAATTTTTCCTATTTCCTATTTTAGATGTTGGTCTCAAAATTCCAAACTGATTTCGACGTCTTCAAAGAATTTATCAATAATTGATCGTCATTCCTGAATTGCCGGAAGAATTCTCCAGCCGTCATTTGGCATTCGTGTTCATTGAACTTTGCAACAGGAGCGTCAGTTTGGTGGGCTGCTGGTGTGGTTGATCAATACTATGTGTCTTCATAGTATTGATCTTGTGCTCGTAATATTTCTGTGTTACTAATTATGAAGCTGTCTTCATTTCTGGTCATCAAATCACGATTACATTGATGTTGTTGCTTACTTATGCCAAATAATTACACAATTTTGATTCTGCAGGTATTGGTGATAATCGTACATATTCTGTGTATGTTAATATTGTAGATTTATTGAGTGGTAATATGAATCTTGAATTTTGTAATGTTAATACTCAAGATGTATCTCACTATGTGACTAGACAACTCTCCATATTTACTGCGTAAAATACTTGTATAATTGCTTACAATATATTTTGTTTTTTAAGTGATTAATTCGAATATGACACGTGACACGCAGAGGACACGTGACACGCACAGGACACGTGACACGCACAGGAAACACCACAAATCAGTTTCTCAAGTATTGAGCCAATATCCTCGTTTAATTGTGAGGTGCAAATTAGCACTTGCGGTTCCGAGTGAACTTCATTACCGGATGCCAAGGCCGCTCTTGCGCCCGTGTCGCTGCCTCTGATGTTCGTCTCGCTCTGTCTTGCTTGACCCCGCGCCGTGCAGCATCTCCGACCGACGCTTCCCAATACATATGTTCAAGTCACTTCTCGCCTTTATTTAGCCTACAACGCCGTACTTCTGCAGCACAATTGCCCGTTTCGACATTCCCCGAAACGTTCAGTATGTAAGTGAAAGAAAAAATTTTCATTAGTTATCCCTCGAATAATTTCATGAAAGATTTTATTGAAAGTCATAAGTTTTTACAGTAGAAATTTCGATGAAATAGGAGTTTCGATGCTTACAAGTGTTAAATAATTTAAATTTTGGCTTGCTGACGCCTGAGTTGATGACATGTGTGATAGCGTCTAAGGGGACTGTGATGCATGTGATGTCAATACCCGTGTGAGAATATGGGAAGGTAGACGACAGGACTTGCGAACGTTACCTGAAAGCACCTCTGTAAATGATTTTTTACGACTTGTGAAGCACTCATTAAATATGGGAAATTACATTGTTTTTCATAAAGCTAATGATTTCCGGGCTTAATGCCTCGTTTTCTAAACATGACTGTTTACGATGTGCTGTGTAGGAGTAAAGTTGTCAGGTATGTTACGTCGTCAACGTACGAACCAAACCCGTAATTTTAGTCCTGCCTCCATTGCGCGTAGATGTTGAACAGTTCATGCACTCCTTTCTTGTCTACTGAATCTTGACAATTGGCGTAGTGTCCTTACTCCGTTCAGTTCTACACTGTCCTGCCACTGGCATAAACTTGCGAGTAAACTCGCTTTAATGATCTCACACATGTGAGAGACTTTATGTACGGGAACTTTGTCTTCTGAGCGATGTTGACGCTCTCATTGCGACGTCTCACTGGTGCATTTCTTCATACAAATAGTTCAGCAAATTGCAAATGAAAAAATTCCAAACTTCACATACATTTATTAACATGGTATTGCTTCCAGGAATTTGCATAAGAGTGAAATTCTGCTCTCATTACACTGGTTGCAATAGTGTTTGTTCCTATAATGAATAAGCTGATGAATTCATTGTGTCAAATTATCGAAAGTTACTTATTGTGCTTGAAATGATTGTTTTCTTAGAGATTCATAAAATATTGATGCTGTATTCAAAGTGCATGCCAGTCCAGTCACACAGGGGTGTAAAAGTGTCATTATGAGCAGAACCGCTGCATGGCTGATAATCAGGATGGTGCACAAAATCCCAATTATGAATGGAATGTTAAAGAAGTTTAGAATTATTTTGTCAGGTACAATATACATAATACCCAGAATTATTACAGAATTACCTCCGCAACAATAAATGATACTCCTGGTGTCTTCGATCGAGTCCAGCAAATGATCGCACTGGCGCTAGAAAGCCTGCATCGCAGCAGCTGGGCGTCATTAGAACATATTTCGGTAGCACGTAACCTCGATGAGAGGCACAGTCTAGATCACTTGGAAATTCACCCATGTACAAGATCAACCTGCCAGCATCAATTGCATCAGCTTCCTGTGCTTATTTATATGATCTAATGTTTAGCTTTCTTTCAGATGCATATGTGTTATGTTTAAGAAGATACACAGTTAAAAAAGATACATTGTTATGTTTAAAAGATGCATTGTTATGTTTAACAATGCATAATTAATAAAAAATAATTATAAATGAATAAAACAAAGAAATGAGTAGCCGTAACATCAGAAGAGAATGTGAGCAGAGCCAGAATACCAGCAGGTGCCCCGCCACCGCACACCACTCCCAGTCACGGGTCGCATGACACCGGTCTCAGCTCCTGCGTTGCCTCGGGTAGTGAACACACGCCTTCAATTTCCTGCATTGATTTTGCCACATCACTGACAGGGAAATAGGTAATACATTTAAGCCCTTCTCATCCACATAGAATACTCAGCATAGAACGAACTCGTGATCCTGCATGCTACTCCGAGTGGGAGCCTACATTTCGATATCAAAGAAGCTGAAGGGCCCTCAATGGGCTCAGAAATACGTGTAATCAACTTGTTGAAGCCTTTGGCAGTACCTGAAATTTAACATGAGCTAATGATCCAACTGATAATTACTTATGAAATATAATTTGCGACACAAATTGGGTAGCTATGTTACGTATACGCGGACCTGGTTTTATTTCACCAAGTTCAAGCATAAATTTTTAATTCTAATTTTTTATTTGTTCAGTCCCACAAAAGTGTAAAGGTGTCATTATGAGCAGTACCGCTGCATGGCACGTAATGAGCACACTACCCGCGCATCTCAGTTACATATCTGGGATTTAGAAACAGATATTACACACACATGTCAGGAATCTTCCATAGGAGTAAACACCTAACCGTTTGTTGTTAACATCAGTCATGTTTTACTTGTGTTGTGTGTTACGATGGTTGAGATAATGTTTTGGCTTGATTATTAATTGAAATTTTTGAATTTATGACTGAAATAATTGTATTTTCGAATAATGTTCCTGAACCATTAAAATATTAAATAATTGTTGCTGAACTTTAAAGAATAATTCTTTGAAATGTACCATTTTGTAGAAAAATTCCTAAAGCTATGAAGACAATTTATATGTCACCTTAAAAGTTCAAATTTAGTTTTATGTGTTCAATAAAATTATCAATTCGTGTTCGTCATTCCTGAATTGCTGAAAGGATTTTCCGGCCTTCATTTGGCATAGATATTCATTAAACTTAGCTATAGGAGCCGTTATATTGAGTTCGCAATGATGATTTCATCGATCATGTAATTGATATTGTTGCTTGTAGTGACACCTTTAAGAATGAGAAAAAGAAATTTGAATAGAAAATTTGTGCACGACCTAGGCAAAATTCAGGGCAGTTCTACTTTCGCGTCCATTAGTTACCCCGCGAGTTTTTAGAATTGTTATTCATCAGTACTAATGAAATGGAATCTCATACAGCGCTGATTTCCATCTTGTTTCCTCCTAGTATATTTGTACTAAATTAATATTTATGAGCCTAGCTCAGCTTTAGAGGACTATTCATTAAGAAAGTGTTCATCGGCGTAGCTTCCTGCGCTTTGCAGTCAAACTCAAATGTAACATCAGGTAGGATTCTACCGTGCAAATGAAATAGTTTACTCTTAAGTGCATTGACCTAATACCTTCCCAAATGTGTAACTTGAACAATGTGTGGAATTAGTTGCGCGTTACCACACGAGGCAACGCAGCGCTGAGACTCCTGACGGAGATGACAGTATTTCAACAGAAGAAGCTTGCGTCTCGAGTGCAGATGCGTTTGTCAATGGAGACACGGTCGACTACAGGCAGATCTTGGTACCAACTCAATACTGAGATAAAACAAGACTTAATTTAGGTTTTACAACTTTCATTGCTGCTGATATCATTGACTTGAAACATGAGAAACTCACAAGTTTACTGAAAAGTATACAGACAAAAAAGAGCCCCATTGGGCTAGGGGCTTTTTAACCTCAATAGTCCCAATTTCTGGCACACCCACGAAAAATGTAAACACAATTTTTTAAATGTTAATAAAGAAAAGCATACTCAAATAATAGATGCATTACACATCCATGAACTTGAACACGCTCTCAACGAACACACGAATGACTTTGTTCTCCAAAATCATTTACTAGAATCGGAGCTTATAGAAGTTTGAAGTAACAGCTGGATCGTTCGTTTCGCTCCTATCGTCTGCGCCAGTAACATCTATGGTAGCGCGATGCTGTTACCTAGTCTCGCGTGCGCATATTCCTGTGGTACAAACTTTTTCTGTAGTCATTTGCATACTTTTTGTGCGTGAACTTTCCGTATATTTTCATCCTGAAGATGATGTTTATACACCGAAACGTTTCTTACCGACTATAGAGGTATTACACTTTTAATAATTGACAGTGTTACAATAAAAACTTGAGTGAAATTCTTCTCAATGTAACACGTGATGAACATGAACTGTTTCGTAGAACGGAAAAATGGAAAAGAAAGGGAGGTTATTGAAGAGGTTTATGTGTGAGATTATTGAAGCGAGTTTACTCGCAAGTTCTTGCCAGTGCAGGACAGTGTAGAACTGAACGCAGTAAGGACACTACGCCAATTGTCAAGATTCAGTAGACAAGAAAGGAGTGCATGAACTGTTCAACATCTACGCGCAAAGGAGGCAGGAGGACTAAAATTACGGGTATGATTCGTACGTTGACGCCGTAACATTCCTGAGCTACGTTAATCCTGCACAGCACACAGCACTAACAGCCCTCTAATGAGATATAAAGCCCCGTAATCATTAGCTTTATGGGAGTACGACTAGAATGTAACATTTGTATGGGAAGCTTCAGGTATGGGCAGAAATTGATCACTCATGGTGGCGACTGCTGACTTGCGGTAAAATTCGTCGAATTGACGGCACCCGGCTTACCAGCACTTTGCAGAACAATACTTTGTGTTATAATTTATATCACATTACATTCGTTGAAAATATCCGCCAGAGGCGTCTAAAAATTATAAAAGTAACAATACAAAAATAACGAATTTCCTCTAGACACAATTTATCAAAATTCGTACTATAATAACTGAGGACCTGCTGTAAAATCTTGATTTGAGCTAATTTAGGGATAGCTTGTTTAGAGTGGTACACTCACATGCCTCGGTAAGCATTTCGGGATATGATGAAATCCATTTTGATACCTTAGAAGTACGACGTAGTGGGCTAAATAAAGGCGAGAGTTCAAGACTAAGAGATTGTACGTACTTTACAAAACGTCGAAACTGTATTTTTAATTTCATTTTATCGGCAGTGATGCAACACAAACTTTATTCATTAACGCAAAACGCCAGTCAAAGACGAAGCCATTCGATATGACGCATCGAACATGATATATTGAAACCCAACCACAGATTTAACTAGCAATTAAAAGTTTTTCATTTTGTTAGAACTTTGGCCGCATCGTGCACCACCGGTGGTCACGGGGAAGATTTTCATAATGCTGCTGACCGACCAGTAGACACAAACTTAATTTTTATGAATACTTAAAGCTAAATGAAGGCACAATCCAGTTAATGTTTGCTATTTTCAAAATTGCTAACTTCAATTGACTTTAAATTTTAATTGGACATAGCACTTCATTTGAACTAACTGCGGTCGAAGTGTTAGGGAATATTTTTTCGGTTGACTGCTGCCCTGTTTTTCAGCACCTGCTACTTTCTTCTCCAACTTTCATCGTGTTTCACAAACTTCCTTCCAGTAGAATTTGATTTTATTTGCACCGGCCTCGCAGCTGACGTCTCATGTCAGCGCTGGACAGCGCGTCGTGGTCGCACCTGACGTCAGCGCACACTTTGTGGCTTTAGCAGCGTCAGCAGACCGTCAGCTGACAGCGGGGCAGCCAGATGCTCTGCACCCTGACGTCAGCAGTACAATGTATGTTTAACTCCCTTGAGCCTTAGATGTGTGGAGTGTTGATAGATATAGTATTTGAACATGAGACACTGAACATGACACACTGAACATGACACAATGAACATGACACATTGAACATGACACTCTGAACATGAGACACTGAACATGAGACACTGAACATGACACATTAAACATGACATATTGAACATGACACAATGAACATGACACACTGAACATGAGACACTGAACATGACACACTGACAATGACACAGTAAATACGACACACTGAACATGACACACTGGAGGCCTAACGTCCCCTTAAGATATTTACATATTTATTTCGTTGATAGTGGCGATGTAAGGTTACGGTCGAGGCTCATCCCAACAAGCTTCCCGCATTTTTCTCAGCTCTATTTTACTTCACTTCGATTTTACCACTTCTTGAACACTGCATCATTAACTCATTTAACAAGGCTTTCACCTACCTAAAAGTGTATATCTTATAAATACTTAGAGTTAATACTTCACTTGAATGAAATGTCATCAAATTCCGCACTGTAAAAACTAACGACTTTCTGTAAATTTTTTCGAAGTAATTCGAGAAATAACTAATGTAAATTGTTTCTCACGCACATTTGTGAGTGTTTTGGAGAGTGTTGAAACTCTCACTTGTACAACACAAGTACGGCGTTGTGGGCGAAATAAAGGCGAGAAGTGACTTGAACATGTGTATTGGGAAGCGTCGGTCCGAGATGCTGCACGGCCCGGGGTCAAGCAAGACAGAGCGAGACGAAGATCAGAGGCAACGGGAGGGAGTGATTTCTGATCACTTGGAAGAGAATAACAAACATAATAATAATAATAATAATAATAATAATTAAGGCATCTACGGATGCTTTATTTCCAATCAAGCCTGATACATATCACCTTGCACATTGGATTTTCAAACGCCTTACAACTAACGCCAGGACGTCATGACGCTTTCCCCCGGTCAAGACCGGTACCCATTTCAGACACCTGGGTGGAGTGGGGTATTGTGCTTGGAATTTTTCTCCTATACCCAACAGAGAAAATCGCCACCGCCAGCGCCGAGAATTGATTCCGGGTCTCCCGCACGGCGGCAGAACCCCTAGCCACTTGCGCTATGGCGAGCAAACAGCCTTATTTATACGCCAATGAGAAACAGGAAATCAAATTAGATCACACGTTTTCTAGGTATGATCTGAATGACGCCCATGTGTTGCTATGCAGTCGTTCAAACGTCGGTGCACAGTTGGCCGGACGCGATCGAAAACATTCAATTATCACCAATCCTAGCGCAGGCAATTCTGTTATTGTTGTAGACATTTTGTTTCTCGAGTTCATTGTAAAAATACTCTCTTAGCTTCTACTTCATTTCATTCGTATCTCAGATGAAAATGGCGAGTCGAGTACGTGCCATTCAACAGTACTACTCATAATGACACCCTTACGCTCTAGTGTGACTAAACAGGCTCACAATTTTTATTAAAAGTAGAAGTAATTTTGTTTACCAGTGTTAGAGGAATCACTTATAACTATTGCAAAAAGAAAGCTTTCCAAATATATATATACAATCATTTCATCAGTTTAAACTATATGTAAGATGAAAATACAAGTAAATAATTGTGTGTGAAGTTAACAAACGTAACATGAAATTATCGAACTAATGATACCAAGATAGGCACCAGTGAGACGTCGCAAGGAGAGCGTCAACATCGCTCAGAAGACAAAGTTCCCGTACATAACGTCTCTCACATGTGTGAGATTATTGAAGCGAGTTTACTCGCAAGTTCTTGCCAGTGCAGGACAGTGTAGAACTGAACGGAGTAAGGACACTGCGCCAATTGTCAAGATTCAATAGACAAGAAAGGAGTGCATGAACTGTTCAATATCTACGCGCAATGGAGGCAGGAGGACTAAAATTACGGGTTTGTTTCGTACGTTGACGACGTAGCATTTTTTAACAACGTAACTCCTCCACAGCACATCGTGAGCAGTCATGTTTAGAAAACGAGATATTGGGGCCGGAAATCATTGGCTTCATGAAAACGATATAATTTCCCATACATAAGGAGTGCTTCTGATGCCGTAAAAAAATCATTCTCAGAGGCGCCTCGAGGTGACGTTCGCAAGTCCTGTAGTCTCTTTTACTGTATTCTCACGCGTGTATTGATGACACAGGCATCACATTCTCCTAGGACGCTATCTTTCATAACGTCTGAGGCATCAAGTAACTGAAATTTTTATACTTAACTTTTCTCTCAACGAAGCTGAAATTTATTTGAAATACGTACTGTAAAAACTAATGACTTGCAAAAACATCTTTGACGAAATTATTCGATGGATAACTAATGTAAAATTATTCTTTCCCGTAGATTTTGTGTACGTTTTGGGGTATGTTGAAATTCGTGACTGTACAGCAGAAGAACGGCGTTGTGAGCGAAATAAAGGCGAGAAGTCACTAGAACATGTGTATTGGGATGCATGAAGTGATCTTCCTCCCTTTTTATCTAACAGAACATCATAGCTGTCATACCCTCCTTTTATCTTTATTGTGTGATTTTCAATTATTGTTTTCAACCAATTTCGTATTACTTGAGAAAAGTGCATTTCTTACCAACTGATGACTTAAAGTGCAAAATTTTGCAGGGATAACAAATATAAAAAAGAGGGCGAAAATTAACGAAAATTTCGTTGAAACTTCATGGAATAAATTTTGTATTTATTCAACCCCACAAAAGTGTAAAGGTGTCATTATGAGCAGTACCGCTGCATGGCACGCAATGAACACGCTAGCCGTGCATCTCAGTTACATATCTGGGATTTAGGAATAGAAGACATTATTGCTTAGGAGTACCTACTAGCGGTTCCTTTTGCTACCATTCATGCTTGATCAGATTTCCATGGTCTAAATGATGCTATATCTTGATTTTTGATTAAATTCGTGAGAGTAAGATTGAGATGTTTTTTTCTAATAATATTATTGAACTATCAAAAAATTGAAGAGCTATAGATCAATTTTGAGAATCAATCCTATGCAGGGCGTTGCAGAATAAGAGGTACGCGTATCAAAGAATGAAACTTAATTACGCAATTACGATTACATTTCATTACACAATAACCATTGAAATGTAATTACCCTGCCTGATATTTTGGGTCCGAGCTATTGTTCTGCAAGCGAGACCAGCACGCGCTACAAGATCGTGTCATTCACACGCCACCTTCCCACGTTGCCACGCCCACAGGGACCGCAACTCAACGCAGCACAGATGCCGCCACACCTGGTCATGGTGAGCACTGCGCCGTCATTGCCTCGGGTGGATTCAATTCTAGTGTTATGCCATTGTTATTGAATTGTCTTTATTGTCATTGCATTGTAATTATTGTTATTGCGAGGTCATAATTATTATTGCACTGCCATTATTTTTACTGTACTGTCGTTGTTATTATTGTAAAAGCATTTTTATAAGGTTAATTCTTCCACTATTAAATGTACAAAGATGAGTGAGAGTATTCAGTCGAATTGCTACCACACGAGTGTTTTTTGCCTACAAATTTGTGGTGATACGTTTTATCACTGAAATTCGAGTACGCCACATCTGGCAGCACAGCAGCGTTGCCAGATGGTGGGTGCTGCACCGCTGTGATATTGTATTGCGTTGACTATACAGACCTGAACGATGATCACGGTACACAGAACACGATGTATACCGTGACGATGATTCTCTGGCACGAGCCGATTTTGCCAAGAGTTCCTAAACTTCTCACTTACGGCGATTTATGGAGACTAGTGTGCGATGTAAGGACACTATTTATCTCACATTTGGCACACTCGACGAACACTCCTGCAGTAATCGCTCGAGAAGCTTACGGTGCTTATCCTCATAGAGACACCTGCCATCAGTCGGCTTACATGACGGATTTATCCCTAAACGAGGACTCTCACTTGTCACCACGTAATATCGCCAAATCAACATCTCAGGTCTCACTTCGTTTAGGCTTCCGCCATCTATAATTTATACTAGAAGGTCGTTAACTTATCGAGTATCCAGAGGCATTTCTTTTGAATCCATACTAAAAAAACTGATAATGTTCGTGTACAGCGTCGAACGAATGACTCAATGGATGACTAATGTAAAATTATTAATTTATGTACATCGGTTAACGTTTCGAAACTTGTTGAAACTCCAAATTGTACAGCAAAAGTACGGCCTTTCGGGCGAAATAAAGGCGAGAAGTGACTTCGAACATATGTATTGGGAAGCGTCGGTTGGAGATGCTGCACGGCGCGGGGTCAAGCAAGACAGAGCGAGACGAAGATCAGAGGCAGCGGGACGGGCGCAGGAGCGGCCTTGACTTCCGGTAATGAAGTTCACTCGCAACCGCAACAAATTTGCAACTCACAATTTAACGAGAATATTGGCTCAATACTTGAGAAACTGATTTATTGTGAGTCGTGTGCATGTCACGTGTCCTGTGCGTGTCATGTGTCCTGTGCGTGTCACGTGTCCTGTGCGTGTCACGTGTCCTGTGCGTGTCACGTGTCCTGTGCGTGTCACGTGTCCTGTGCGTGTCACGTGTCATATTCGAATTAATCACTTAAAAAACAAAATATATTGCAAGCAATTATACAAGTATTTTACGCAGTAAATATGGAGAGTTGTCTAGTCACATAGTGAGATACATCTTGAGTATTAACATTACAAAATTCAAGATTCATATTACCACTCAATAAATCTACAATATTAACATACACAGAATATGTACGATTATCACCAATACCTGCAGAATCAAAATTGTGTTATTATTTGGCATAAGTAAGCAACAACATCAATGTAATCGTGATTTGATGACCAGAAATGAAGACAGCTTCATAATTAGTAACACAGAAATATTACGAGCACAAGATCAACACTATGAAGACACATAGTATTGATCAATTACACCAGCAGCCCACCAAACTGACGCTCCTGTTGCAAAGTTCAATGAACACGAATGCCAAATGACGGCTGGAGAATTCCTCCGGCAATTCAGGAATGACGATCAATTATTGATAAATTCCTTGACGACGTGGAAATCAGTTTGGAATTTTGAGACCAACATCTAAAATAGGAAATAGGAAAAATGTGAAAATTTAGGAATTTTTCCTAAATTAATGCAATTATTAAGACAATATTTAAATACTAACCAATTGGTAATATTTCGATCATAAAACAAAGACTGTTTTCAAATTCAAATTGACGAAATTCCAGCAAAAATCAAACTACCGCTTTATTTCAAACATCTAAACGCATAAGGGAAACTAGAAGGAAAAAATCAACGGGTTTATTTACTCCAAGGGAGCATTCAAGACATGAATTTGTGATGTTTCTAAATCACAGATATCTGTCACATGAGGCAACGTAAAGCGTGTTCCATTCCGTGAGAACACATTTGGAAAAGAGCAAACACTTTTTAGAAATACTGGAGTCACCGATGAACCTTTTGTTCAGTTGCCCTCAGTAAAATTTGTTTCAATACGAATTAAAAATAATATTTGTTGCATTTAAGTTCAATTATTGACCATTGAGCTCATATTCATGTTGAAAATTCAATAATTCATAACATTTTTGTAAATTAATCATTTCTTGTGAATTATACACGTTGTTTGAAAACAAAATTTTACTACGTCTGGGAATAATTTTTCTTTTAATTATTTTTTAACTGTTTGAAGTCTGAAGGGTATAGCTATTGGTGGTATGTGATGATATGTATATATATATATGTGATGGTGACCGTATAGCTCAACTTGTCGCAGTGGTGTATTTAGATCGAGCATTGCATGAAAGTTGTAATTTCCGATGTGACAGCCTCTTTGCCGACTTTGCTCCTATTTGCGTGCCAGTGTCTGCCCCCCTGGCGTTCAGTGAGGCTGGCTGTCTTCGCTCCTCAGCATCAAATGATCATTGCCTGGTGTAGAAAAGCGACGGCTTCATTTATTAACTGTTTTCGGGAACAGCCTGCTTTGTGGAAAGTGCAAAGCAACAAATACAAGAGCAGAGATATAAGAAGCAAGTCTCTCATATATGTTATTGAAGCAATGAAGCAACCCAATTTAAATTTAAGTGAGAATGGTTTAAAGTAAAAAGTTTATGGGCTTCGAGGTCAGTTTAATAAATCTATCATTTTATGAGGAATAGCAAATGATCTATGTACATGAATAGCACCTGATTAAAAGGTGCATATTTCTTTAGTATTCATAATGATGCGTGTGTTGCGATACAGAGACGAGGGTGGGTTTAGGACCCCCTTTCCATACGCTGAGGGAATTGCAACCCACACACATGTTATAGTATTATCCTTTATGCTTGCGTACACCTGCATACCAGACATGGAGAATGAAAGGATTGAAGATTTACATGAATTTATTTTTGGGTAACACGTGGAGATAAATCACACAAGGCATTGAAACGAAATGATTTGAAAGGGCACAACTGCATTAATGAAAGGCACACACATTTCTACCGTTATAGAACTCCAAACATGACACGATATAAATATGATGCTTACCGAAAATTCGAGTTACACACACTCCTTCGCTGACAACGATTTACGCGTACACAAAACAGCTGGCTCCACAGTAACACAAATCATAATATTTGCGAGAATAACACATCACGATTTAACCTGGAATTGTGACACGGTGTCGAATCATACAACGGGAAGTCGATTCTCGACTTAATAAACACAGGAAATCGATTGCCTATAAATTAGATGATTCTTCACGATACTTTGAAAAACACTTTTCTGTGTGCTGATTTACATCCGAAATTGAACTTCAATCACCACCTAAGAGAGCTCTCACACTTATAAACACTCGCCAAGTGCTAACACTTTTTCTGTGTGTAACTCTCCATTTTCAATTTGCACTTAAGAGCTCTCGTTTTCCGAATTCTCCCTGCCGACAACTATACACTTTCCCCTCTGCTGTGACGTGCGGCTGCAGCTGACCTAATTCCATTCCATGGATGCTGGATTCCTCTTCAATTCTGAAGCCTATACGCGGACTAAGTCGTCTCTTCCCGTTCGGCGATGCTGCGGCCGGCCGGCCTGGCTGTGCTTGCGCTCGGGTTGAGAAATGCGACGCCACGCCTGCCCGCCACTGCCGAGCTCTCAGCGCCCGACATTACTGCTGGCTTGAAGATAAACGTGGACAATTGTCTTGCTGGAGAAGGCGGAGTTGTTGCGAATTCGGAGTTGATATAGGAGCAAATGGAATGCTTTCTGTAGAATTGTTGACACCTTGACGCTTGTCGATTAATACCGCGCAGCTGAGGTGCTTCGAACGACTCCGGGTGCACGTTAGTACTTTGAAGTTTGCTGATACACTGGACGCCTCCTCTCGAAACTTCGATGGTTAACTTTCACTTTGGATGTTGGATTTTAGCTGCTCATGTCGAAAGTTTGCAGTCAACACCGAACTTGGTATTACGCCGGGTAATACCGGCATCTGCCGGTATTCCGGCTGCAAAACACCTCCTTGATTATGCGTCTCTCTCTCGTAGCGTCACCGAGCCGAAAATCCCTCACGAGTCTCCATCTACCCTCCTTATATATGCGCGTCTCGTATCCTTCTCGAATGTTCACGAATATTCGCAGTTACAATGACAGCATTTTACAGCTGATTGTAGGAATTCTTCCTTGTCCTGACGTCTCGAAATTTCATTGGCTAGGTGCCCGCTTTCTTGTGCCACACCTTCTCGCGTGATCGCTTGGCTAGCGTTCATTGGTGTAGATGTTGCGGCTTTTGTTTAAGGCCAACCCTCGGATCGCGCCTTCGTGCGAGGCCTGTTCCCATGCCCAAGCGACGGCCGGCTTAACGGCTTATACATTCCAACGTCTATCGCAGTTTTTCGCGCTTTTACCTATAACTGGGCCCGCAACACATCGTATTATATAAGATATAAAATGTTTCACTACTAGTATATAAGATATTTCACTGCAGGTTTTTGACTTTTCCTAAAGTGAAGCATTTTCCCAAAATCTTAATAATTCCCAAAAATCTTAATATGAGAGTAGTATCTCTGGACAATACAGTTAGAGTCGTGTGTACAATATGGAAAGTGAAATGTTTCATTCTTTCATTTGAGAGTAATTTGAAGTCGTTGGGTGCATTCTTTCAAAAGTTAAAACCGGGTCAACTTAAGTTTTTACTGAGCGGAGTCGGAAAGGCTTTTTTGATGAATTTCTGTAGTTCCCAGAAAACAGTTAGAGTCGTGTGTACAATATGGAAAGTGAAATGTTTCATTCTTTCATTTGAGAGTAATTTGAAGTCGTTGGGTGCATTCTTTCAAAAGTTAAAACCGGGTCAACTTAAGTTTTTACTGAGCGGAGTCGGAAAGGCTTTTTGATGAATTCCTGTAGTTCCCAGAAAACAGTTAGAGTCGTATTTCTGGACAATACCCTCTTCGCCCCAGAAAAATTTGAGCCAACTTGCAAAGTGGGTTCAAATTTTCACCCGTTAATTTTTAATTATGACCTTTACATACCCCTTACGTTAAAGAGTTAGAAAATATTCACCCCCTTTTTCAATTTCTTAGCTTTTCCCGACATCAACATATCCCTACATATCACCTCATCATTTACCTTCTTGCAACACGCCGATGTTGACGCATTTATAAAATATTCATTAATACCTGACACACACTAAATAATTGAAACGCATCTCTTACACACATTATTGTAGTACGCAAATAGCAAAGAACACAGTAAAGATACCGCACATATCCAACAACTTGAACGCATAAATAAAACACACACGACATATTATTCTCGACTTACTCTCGGCAAATTCATCAACATAGATAAACATATAAATTAGAGATCGAAAAATCGGCGAATTTGTTACAAGCAGAGACATCCTTTCAGCTTTCTCAGTTGCAATCCACCTAAAAACACAATCTCAAAGTGGAGGTGATTTTCCAACCTCAAGTTTTCTTCCTCATTATCACTTCATCCTGTGTCGCAAAATTTGCCGTTTTCTCCTGGACAAAACTTGCTGTTGCTCCTCCAATGTGCGTCTAGCTACAGCTTGTTGTTGCTCTTCTGACGTGCTACTGCTCTTCGGCTTGCTACTGATCCTGGGCTTGCTACTGATCCTGGGCTTGCTACTGATCCTGGGGAGGGCCCCCTGCTGAGAATCGAAGTTACTGAAGCTTTTCCATTAAAAAAATTCATCCTTGGCGTCACGTGAACTCGTGGAAAATTCCGTAGATCCTCGTTGCGTCAAATCGCGGACAAATCCTGTAGATTACTGCGTCAATACGCGTAGGACTCCCACGTTGGAGCTCATAAGCTCTTTCATAAAATTGTAGAAAATGAAGCACATTTATTTGCGAAAATCTTCAGGTTTTGATTCTCAGTTCGCTTGTCGACCAGCATGACTTAGACCCCTGAGTTTCGCGTTAAATTGCTAATGATCTCCTTCCGTAAAATACGCGTTAAATTGTCTAACATGGTTACTTGGTAATCGAGAGACAGCGCATTACATGGTCGATCAACGTAAGAATTGTTCCTCGGTTTTCTTCAAAATCTGCCTTGAGTGAGGCGGACGTGAGCTACACGAAGAATTCCTACATACAAACATAAAATAGTTACTTTCCGGTATCCTCAACCAACTCTAGACAAAAGCCGAAATTCGTTCGACGGTGTCACTAATTGGTCAAATCACCTCACAAGACTATATGAACATTATTACACATGATGTACGAACTCGCAGGAGATTTACCTTGTAGGCCGAAATCCTGAATACGCACCAATAAAAAAAAAGCACATATACATTGGGTATTGTCAAGGCGTCTAACTTTACATTATACTCTGCCGCGAAGGCTTTTCTAACGATCAGACATTATGCCAACACCGACACACAAGAGAAAAATTACACATGAATTGGGTACTATATCAGCTCATCGGACTTTACGTTATACTCGGCCGCGAAGGCTTTTATAGCGATCCGACATTCTAACAATACCGACATACAAAGAAATGCAAAAATAGACAAAATGTAGTGTTACCAACCCGTCAAACTTTACATCTCACTACGCCGAAAGGCTCTACAGACGATTTGACATTGTGATAACACTGACACAAAAATACAAAAATAGATACGACACAAAATTTTATCCGATTCTCAGCCCCAGAGACAGTGCAGCACATTTAAATGATTCCACGTTGCCTCAAGATTATATAAACATTCACACAAATATTGTACACCAAATCGGGAGATTTGCCAAACAGGCTGAAATCCCTAACGCACTTAATGTACTCATGAATACACAGTGTGTCATCACTCTGTTAGACTTTACATCATACTTTTGCTGAGAACAGCCGTTCTGATGATCTAACATCCTGATAACACACACAAAATGAAAAAAAAACATGATTATTAACCTAATTCTCAGCCTTTGAGTTGCACAATTGTTATTTAATGATGTCATTTCTTCATCGTCCTTCAATTACTACGCATTTATCTCAATGCTACTGATAACATTTAATAAACATTCCTTCCTTGTTCTCACAACATCCTACATTCTTGCGTTCCGTAATACCACACTAGAGTTTTAACCACATCAGCTTGAACGTACCGACAAATTTCTTAATTGCGAGTGCTATCCACTAAGCAATAAAATTCCGGCAAAGGCTCTCTGCTGCGCGGTCCATCTCTCTCACATACATTCTCGATGAAGATTTTCCTTGTACAATCCAGTCGCTATGCATTTTCAATTTTTAAAGCCATAAATCAATTCCTTTTGCAGAAATTACACTCCATCTTGAATATTGAGCATTTTCGTACTAGAAAATAAAGATATCCTAATGAAGTTGATAAGTACATCGTTATTATGCAAACACTCTATCGCCATCAATTAACGCTAGAATTTCAATTATTGACGAAACGGTTCACACAATTTGATTAAAGTTACAACTAAACCATGTCAAATTCAAAGCATTGTCGAATGTTTCTGCTCCTCCCATCTTACGCTCAAACATTAGAAGGCACGCCAGAGCTACTTTTGTTGATCAGGCAAAACCGACCCCAACGAACCTGTCCAAAATTATTGCATTATTTTTAGAGGGAAATCAGAATGTTCGTGTCTTATTGAACTATTGAAGTGTAGGCTAAATGGTTTTCATGTAACTTATCTCGAAACAGAGTGCTTTGTGATTTGTTTTGTAAAGCGGGGTGAAATAATCCAATTATTCTCAGAGGGAAAATAAATCAATTTTATGATTGATTTGGGGATTAAAGGGGGGTAAAATTCAATCAATTCGATTTGAAGTAGGGGCATTGCAAGGAATAAAGATTCAAGTGGAGTGTAGTCACTTAATATAATCCTTGTTCCCAGGAGGGGTCGGGTGTTTGAGTGTGGAGCGGCTTGGAGTTTTCAACGATGTGGGCTAGGCGACTCCGGGTTGCAGAGCAGCCTGACCATATGGCGCTTACCAAGCTGAAGTGCCAGGGCCTACTGCCTACCAGTCACACTGAGAGGGAAGTTATGCAAGCAATAGAGCTTAGAAAATGTTCAGGCTCTCTGAATTTCAAGAGGAGCTCGGGGTATGCCTTGGAAACGCTTCGTTCGGAACGATCAAGAGAAGTCATGGATAATAGGCCATAGGTGACTGTGCTTTTTTTCCATCCGCGCACGCTGCGATTGCCTAGGATTGTGCAGGATATGTATCTGGTTGGTGTTTTGTGTTGGCGTTACAAGGTACGCGCGCCAGTAACTTTCGCTAATATTGTGTGTCGCAAATTTCTTTGCTTGCCGAGAGTGTCTCATGCCAATCACGTGTTCATTAACTAACTCGAAATAAAGTAATCAATAATGTACCATTAACTGAGTGTTTCATTTCCCATGTTGAACTGAGGTATTGGTGTGGGTGAGCAGATCAGTAGCTACTTTCTCTATTTTTCCAACTGTTCTACCATTTCCTCTTGCTGTGTTTTCCGCTCTGGTATTTTCATTTTTCCCCTCTTACTAAGGAGGTTTCGAGTCCTCCATTCGAACTAACACAGTGTAGGCGCCTGATCAGCGCCACGTACGCAACACTGTGCAAAGTTTCGTGACACGTGAAAAAAATAGTATATTATGTTACAAGCATATCACTCGTCCTGTGGTAGTGTCAGCGCCATTTACGAAGGATTTCCATTCTCAATCAATCACACAAGCAAAACTGCGAAGCCACATTATTTATGTATATTAGAATGCAAACAGTTCAAATTTCATTCATAAACGACTTCAATAATTCAACAATAATTTCAAAAACTTAGTATATGAATACTCCTTAATGTTTAATTTCGGCATAAAAATACTTCGCGAAACAAATCTAAGCGTTAATTAGTTTACCCGCACCGCTGTAACATTCACATACAGTGTCAGATCCTATCACGCAGTAATTTGAGGGGTTTATTATATCCTATCTTTGCGTACCGAGGCCAGATTTACGCGTACATTCTATCACGCAGTTCTGATGAATGTACGTATGATTTCAATTGCTATTTGTATTATCCTAGTCACTGTGATGCTAGGTTAGATTGCAGCAGTAGTCAGTGCCAGTCACATGGGAGATGACAACTTTCATACAGTGCTCGCCCTAAACACACCACTACGACAGGAGACATACGATCACCATCACACATACATGCGTAACCTCACTCTTCACCAGAAGCTTAGCCCATCGGACTTTAAATAATTACAAATTTTATTTGGAAATTAACTGCCAACCAGACATCGTGGAGATTCCGTCTTCAAACGTGTATGACTCACAAGGTATGATTAATTTACAAAAATTGTAATAGAGCATCAAATTTCGAACTTCCATGTTTGCGCAATGGTCAATAATAAAATTATTGAACTTTACTGTAAAAACTTTTTTAGCCGATTTAAAACAAATTTTTTGGATATACATTAATCCATCGTTGTGCGCAACGATTTTAAGATTACTTTTATAATTATTGTAACACTAAAAATAGCATATTGTAATATTAGTTATAATCCAAACATCATTTAGGCTTCCATCTTAATTTTCCCATTTTATCAAGAGCCGCCCAACCATTTCGCACACTGTCGACACCACAGAACGCTGCGCCTCCTAACCTAACCTGCCCACCCAAACTTAGCCAGGCCGTTGCAGGTACCCTAAACTCTAACTTACTCTGTATAGATGTGTTGTCTGCCACTAGTTTCTAAGTCTGTATGTGTTGTTGTGCATTTATCGAGTATATTCAGAAATTGAACGAACGGATATAGACTTTTTCCTTACCAGCATTGCGTAAGAATTTCGTGAGATATTTAAGAGAATTTCCTGCTCGGGGAAACCTTTAATGACAACTCAAACTTCACCCAAATATCTCAAGGCACTCAACGAGCTGACTGCGGTGGTCGCGCTCAAGTTCTCCCTGCTGCGAAACGACCCATCGATGGGTTGTTTGAGGATGTTTTAAAAATCTCACAAAATTAATGGGCCCAGTTAATGTTGGTATCTGTAATGTTCCTTACAACTTTAGAGTATAAATTAGAGTGTAATACTGGACTTTAATTCAACCCATCGCAGTCATCGTATTAACAAAACACATATTGACCTACCGACTGCAGTGCAGGTATTTCAACCAATCCCATGTGGAGTCTGGCATGACATACAAAAATACGTTTATTTTCGTTGATAAAAACTGTCAAGTGCTGCAGACACGTTTTACTCAAGTCCGACAAAATTTACCTGGTATTTTGTCAAGAAATGTAATCAGTTGTAAGGAAACTAGATTATACACTCGAAAGATAGAATTTTTCTGTTATAACTTCGTAAATGAAAAAGTTTTAGAGTTAAAATATTCCAAGTTTCATAATTAATTTTACATTCACCAAAATTTGAATCAACGATTTCTGGAAGTAAGAAAGGTATCTAAATCATTTTAGAAATGAATATTGTGTAATAGCTTCATTTGGAAATGTTGAATTCTGTAAATAGTAGCGCGCAGCAACGATAATTTTAAAATACAGGCATGTTACAATGGTAATTTCATTTACCAAACAACGTTCAACAATAGATGACTGAGAAATGATCAGGAAATTTCCTAAGCTAGGCCTAATTGCGTCCGTCCTATAAAAAAGAAGCACATTTTCTATCTATAAAAAATAGTTGTTAGGGTAACTAAATTATAAACACGATGATCATTCAGTGGCCTCATTTCATGCGATAAAAACAGATTGATCTTGAAGACAGAAGCGGCCCATAGACGATCAATTTTATTGTCAATATAATTGTCAATAATGAATATTGACAATTTAATTAATCGTCTATCAGCTTGGTTGACGACCGTCAATTAATTGACTTTGTGGGCAAGAAAAAATCTCATCAATACATTGAGAGTCAATGATATTGACAATTAAATAGATCGTCTATGGGCCGCTTGAGGGCCGACATTTGCTTCTGTTGCGTGCAACAGTATCTCGAAGCCTGTTATTGCTGCTGTTGGTGTTGTTGCTGTTGCTGGGGTACTTGACCCGTCAACACTATGACAGAACGTATGAGCACATGATCCGTCATATAAATATACCTTCACAGAACACTGCTGTTTCATTCCCTAATTCCTGTCCTAAAATGTTCATGTTTGTTTTGTGGGGAAATTTTTGATTACGATCGCTGGTGCGTACATTGTGACGACACTTATTTAGGTAGTTGACTTTTCCTACTGTTCCAGCTACGTTGTAAATGCATTATACAACAATCCTTCTCATGGCTTTGACTCCGGTGAACTCTTTCGTGCCAGTATTATTAGCGTAGGAAATATCATAAACTTGCATTATGGTAAAATGTTTTATTCTCTCTGAGCTCGTCATTTGTCACACAAGTTGATAAGTCTATAATATATGTGTATATTAATGAACACGACCCGTCATAGATGACGGGACTCGATATTTTCCTTGAACAAATCGTCCAACATGGATGTCACCCAAATATATCCATCTTATTACTACCCTCGATTTAAATATTCCTGCAATTGTGCACTGGTGAAACTCGTATCACAGATACGTCATTGAGCATCCTTTAAAGGTGACCGGTAACGGCTTGGCTAAGTTTGGGTGGGCAGGTTAGGTTAGGAAGCGTCGCGTTCTGTGGTGTCGACAGCGAGCGAAATGGTTGGACGGCTCTTGGTAAAATGGGAAAATTGAGATGGAAGCCTAACTGATGTTAGTATTATAACTAGTATTTCTGTTTTACTATTTTTAGCACCGCAATAATTATAAAGTAATCGTAAAATCGTTGCAAACAACGATAGAACCAGTAATGACAATATGAACAACAGCCCTGCGTCAGGTCACACTCCAAAGTAACGATAGAGGCAACAGCAGCAAAACACTTAATACAGCGATGGTGCTCACAGCAGGTCACATAAGGCAACGTGAAAGCGTTTTCCATTCCTTGACAGCACCTATAGAAATTATCAAACGCTTTTCAAAAGTACTTGAGGCACCGTAAAAATTTTTTTTATTGGGTGATGGTGAAGATTGCTTCAAATAAAAAATATTTATACTTCTTTTTCATTTCATTTTTTCATTGATAGATGGATTAATGTTAGAGCTAAAATATTGATGTTTCATAATAATTTATGTAAATTAACAAAAGCTAATAAATGCAATACGTCATTTGAAGATGGAGTTCTCAATATTTGAAAATCGACTATTCGAATTGTTCCCAGGGTATTAAAAACTTTTGAAACCCTAAAGGGCTCTGCCAATGGAACGCGAAGGTTTATTAAGCATAATTAACTGAAGTAGAACAAACGAACTCAAGGAGAAATCGTGAGAGCATGGGACATGACAACATAATTACCAGCGATTACTTTTATAAAATGCTTGATCTAATTATTGTTACACATACCACAGTATGCAAAATAAGATAAGTCCATTCATGTAATTTCATAAACGAGCAGGAGGTGTGATGACGACCTGGTAAGAACAAATAGCAGCGCAGACAAAGAGCAATATGCCACCTGAAGACAACATCCAATAGCTGCACGACAAGTTGGACAACACCGCTGCGTTGGCATGTGAATCAGCCACAATGGCGACTCGAATTAAAACAAGATCTAAGTACATCTGGAAACTAGAGTGTGTCCATTGCCTTATAATTAATCGCAGGAGCTTGAGCATGGAACGTGAGAATTGAAACTTTTTTACTCCCAGTTCGTTATGTGTAAATTTGTTGGAAATTTGTGAAGGAGTTCCTTAACTTTTGCGGATTGATGGGAGTGCAATTTGGGTGATAAGTTTTCTGAATATGTTGCTATGTGATAGTGGGAAAAATATGGCCGGGGAAATTAATACCAGAATTTGGAATATGTAATTATATTTTGATATATTTATTGATGGCAGGCCAATTTACTTGTATTTAACGATTTTGAAAGCGCTTCTTCTGGCTCTTTCATGACGTCTTAAATGATAAAAGCATCTCAAGCAGATTAATTTTATTATTTTCCTCTATTGGTTGACTGGGGATTGATTGAAATTAGAATGTTTTAATAGTTGCATTATAATTATTAGTCAGGATCTAATGCCTTTCGATGATAAAAAGACCATTGAAAATGACCAATAATAATTACACCTACGAGCCTTGATTATAACATTGCTCAAATTTTAGTTTCAAATGAAATGCTGAATTTGTGACGCATGCCTACGTCATGCCCTGTTGATACAGAGACACTTGCATAGGTATGTGTACTACACAAATGAATGGCAGAGAGTCAAAAGTCACTTGTCAGTGTGCTCAGCGTCCCAATCCTGCTCCCGTTATGTTGTGATAACGTCATGTTATCAGTTAATTTGTATAATGGGATACTTTGTTGCTTTTTTTCTACGCAAAATTTTCTTCGTTTCAATTATTCTTTTGCGCTTCTTCCTTTCAGGATATCCGCCATGACACAATTTTCAGTCAAGTACCTTCCGTTTGGGTGCACCGGGCTGTGGACGACCTAAAATGCATACGCAAATTATCTGCGTCGCGGACTATCCGCGTGTTCTGTCGGATGCTGCTCATGTTATTTAGGTCAAAATATGGCTGGTGTTGCAATTCTGAGTTTGGCTTAGCGAGGATATGTGAATTAAAACCTAGTTCAGGATGACATTGTGAATGGTAAATCGTTGATGCTGCTGCTACTACACGGTAAGCGAAATCGTTCAAGTTGAAGGGGTTAATTTTATTTAATTTAAGTTGGGAAAGATGTTAAGTGCTTGTGGTAGTGAAACTAATGTAAATGAATAAAATAACGGTTATTTCATAAGTTCTGCTGATTATAGGAAACAAAAGTCAACAAGAAAATATTTCTTCAATTTAAACGCAGATACTTTTAAAGGAACTCCATTCTCTTTGGGATAATCTGAAAAGAATCTGTATGTAAATTACAGACCTGAACGTATTGATGGATTTGTAGAGAAATTGAAATGATATTAATTAAAGTACAAGAATTCAGTTTTTCAGTTTTCATGTCCTGTGGATTATCTTTAGTGAAATTGCAAGCTATTTATCATAAGTTAATTGCTTTGAAAGCTTATTGCGTAAACTGAATTGCTGATAAAAAATGGGATGAAGTGCCATTTTGGGACCATTTTTGGACCCACTCGTCGCTCTAATAATCTTTTTAAATTATTTTAGCATAAATCAACATGTTCCCAGCACTCACCAAAACAACAATCGATCAAGACCTATGCCCCCCCCCCACGCACACACACAACACATACACTGGTACACGGGGCAATACCGGCTGAATATCTAACAGTCCACACTGCGCTACTTCGTAACGGATGTTTACCCTAGGAAGCTAACATAATATTTTTTTGGAAAGCATTTTTTGAATACTCGCTACTCTGCGCGTCTAATTCCGAATATTTCCGGTTTCAAATAACGTAGATATTTCTTATATAAGGTGGAATTTTATAAATTGCGGTAAATCATTCATACATATATAAAATACCAAATTTCATATCATATGAACGATTATGTGAAAAATTTGTTTTATTTGAAACTGTGTCTGACGAAACTGCACTTTTCAAACCAATGTTCAACTTCCGTAACTAAAACATTAAAAATTTAATTTTTCACATAACTCACACGTTTGCTGCTGAATATAAGGCAGCGTAAAATTAAAGAAAGAGCAGTTTACGTAGAATATATTAAACATGGAACAAAACAATTGGGGAATAGCCGTACAGAAGTTCTCAGACCTGAAAGGTTGCAGTATTGTACAAAGGCTTGCGATAGATTGGGAGTTTCATCATAGGCGCACAATATCATTAGTGTTCCCTTGAGGGACTTTCAATGATGGTGTTGGGTATTGTGTACAAACTTGTTTAAATGAGTGATAAAAGCATGGGTTGGCTACATTTGAGGTGATAACGAACAGTTGTGGCACAAGTAGATCGTGACTGACCAGACGTGCTCGAGTCCAGGGCCTCGTTTTGAACGCCCCCATATAATCCTTTTATTTTCAGCACGCACATCTGGAAAGTTGTTGACACGAAAATTAGAACTGCATACAAACAAATGGGATAGTCCCGCTAGCATGTCGCCAAATTTGCCCTCAAATTCCTTCCTTATAATTGCCCTAGCCAACAACATGAGTATTTTGCGTCGTGTTATAGGTCGTCTCGAACCCGGTGAGCCTAAACAGGAGGTTGGTGATCCTAAGCCGGGGAATTGGGCGTAGAGGATGTCCTAAACATGGGTTCCAGTATTACAAAGACAGGAATAAATACACTGCTAAATAAAACCGATCATAATGAAACAAAATAAGTTCGGGGGGATGAAAGAAGAAAGTTGCCAAAGTATCCTGCGTGCAAATCAAATTACAACAGCATATCTTCAAAAATAGATCGTGTATGTCTAATTGTTGTATGTTCAATTTCAATAGTTTTGTATGCTCCTACCTGAAGTTCGCATGACTAAGAATTCATATATTAATTTTCATCAATCATGTGACATTCAAATTTCAAATGATAACATTATGTATTTAAATTGGTTTTGAAACTAGTTAATGTCAAGTTGTTACACCAAAATTTCATTTCCCGTGCTGACGCTGAAAATTTCTAGATAAACAAGTGTAGCAACACTTGTGATGCCGACGTCCGCCATACCGCGACGTAGGCTACGTGCCATCTAGAGACGGGCGACTTGGGTGGAGGAAGTGTAGCGTGTTTTAAAAATACTTCTTCTCCAGTTTTTAAAACTTATTTTCACTGTGTTCCTCATAACGCTAGGCAGTAGCATGTGTGTATACATATATGAAGACTGCAAATCTTCAAATTAGTTACACAACTGCGGCACATTCTGCAGAATATTCCCTTAAAACATCGGTTATTTGTGAATAAAAGGGGCACAAAACTGCAATTGGCGAACTTGCTAAATCAGAATAAAAGAAAGCAAAAACGCTTCAGCCCACCTACACCTTTCTACCCTCAATAGTTTTCTGTGTACTGACACGATTTGTCGTCAGCAACTCGGTGCAATGAGCAATGACTACTGCGGTTACGGTATATACCGTGACTACGGTACCGTGGCAATGGTTGGTTACTTGAATGTGAGAGCACTGGCAGCAATTATGAATGGAAAACTCAATGTCACTACAAACTGGAAAGTCCGCTTATAGTCAATAATGGCATTATTTCGAGCAACTTTAGTTCTCTGGTATTGAACAATAAACAAAATCAGTAACGTAGAATATTTTGTCAACCTTTAAACTGGACTTTCAAAATCTGTTACCATAATTCACATATATCATGCAAGGTAATGCATCAACTGGCTTTACTGGACACAAGTGTGCCGATCGAAAATTTTATTGGACCATGACTGCGATTTTATGGTGAATAATTCCCATACAATTGTTTTTCAGTGAAGGAATAGAAAATAGATGTAAGGTTTAATATAAGGTTTTTAATAATCCACCCTTTTATCGAGCGATTCAACGACATGAACGCAACGAACACAGTGAACGCAAACACAACTCTTAATATTTATATTTACGTATAATTAATGAATAACGGCTTAACCGACGCTATCCAAGGTAGTTCCTTTTCATTTAAAAAGCTTCTTTATTAAGTTGATTAAAAGGTAAAGAGAGTTAAAAGGCCGCTTATGCCGTAGGCGTTGAAACAGGTGCCGCAAAAGACCACCGTCCAAGACGCAGGCGTGGCGCGCACGAGACGTTGACGGGCTCCGGTAGTAGCGGTTGGTAGCGCTGGCTCCAATTGAAAGGCTGAAGTTAAGAACGCGTAGACCCTAGTTCCGCACACGGGCGACACCTCGAGCGGTGGTAGACAGAGGGCGAGTGACTCCGAGACGCAATTAAGGACTGGAGTCTGCGGTAGAACCCCACGTCGACACCTCCGGCACTCGCTCCACCTTCAACTGCTATGAGAAAGAAATATCAGGAAAAAGTAAAGGTGAAACGAGACAACTAACCAGTGAAATTCAAGTATTACGCAAATGCAACCTAATTTTCTAAGTTCTGCTAGATATATACCTTAAAGCCACGGAGAGGCTAGCCTGTTAGAAATTAGCTGGAACAGCTGAAGCCCGGCTGCGACAACGTCAGCACCAGCAGAAGCCTCCTCCGGAGTATACTATAAAAAAAACGTACAACCTTAAACCCCGAATAATCCACGAAATTAATAAGGACAATATTTCACTTAAGAAGCAACATCACCAATGACAATGAAAATGACAACACAATTGTTGCGATACATGAGAAGTATATGGGTTTAGGACCCCCTTCCCAGACGCTGAGGGAATCTCAACCCCCGCAAATTTTAAAGTATTGTCCTTCATGCTTGCGTACACCTGCATACCAGACATGGAGAATAAAAGAATTTGAAGATTTACATGAATTTATTTTAGGAAACACGCGGCTAAAGTACACAAGGCATTGGAACGAAATGATTTGAAAGGGCACAACTGCGTTAAAGAAAGATACGCACATTTCTGCCGCCATAAAACTTTAAACACGACATGATATAAATATGATGCTTACCGAGAATTCAAATTATCAATGCTTCCGCGCTGCCAACAATTTACGAACACACAAATTATGGGTACCGTGCGCAACTCAAAGCACAGGAATTACGAGGTTGACAAGTTACAATTTAACCTTGAATCACAACAAGGTATCCAAAATATATCAATGCTTCGCATGTTATCGCGTAGACATAAGACACAAATTCCTTACACAGCGCGTCCTTTTTACTGCAGCGTACCACTTTGACTTCCACTAATACACTTCAAAGCACTGTTTCAAAATACTCGATACCACAAATTTTCAATTCCTCTGGGATGTGTTGCTGGTGTCACCTAGTTTCGGGCTCTGTTCAACTCTTGAAGGGCGCCCGCAATGTTTCTCCGCTGTGGCCGCTCCAATCGCAGGCGCCGGCCGGTTGCTAACACATCGAAGACGTTGCGCCTAGAGCGCTCGCTCGTTGCGCTCAAGGATTTTATTGCCCGAACAGCTTAACACTGTGGAATTTGCGATTTCTGACGTTGCTGAAGCTTGGCAGCTGTGCGAGTTCAAAGGGCAGGCTGGAGTGTTCATGCTGGCTTGAAGTTGACGTAGAACTGACATTTTGTTCTCTCGGGAGAACGATTCTAATACGTGCCGATTGTCAACTCGACGTTGTTGCGTATCAAGCGGAATTTGATGCCGGCGGTACTTCAGTGTTTGCTGTGTCCGTTGCTAACTATTGGAGATTCGAGGGAGCACTGTATCGGGCACTTTCTTGATGTTTCTCTTCGATTAGCAGATCCAACAGGGATCACGGCGGCGGCCGGATCCTCGCCACGTGCACTAAGAAGACCGTCTCTCGTCGTGTAACCAAGCGAAAATCGTCACTAATGTACTTGTTCGCCGCTTATATACTCTCGCTTGTTTTCTTTTCCAGAACATTCGCGACTGTTCTTTTCGCAAAGATTCACGTGTTTCACTCACGATTGGTTTAGCCTTACTTGTTTCGGGTTCTGAAATGTCATTGGTCCGCGCTCTGCCACACCTTCTCGCGTGATCGCTTGGCAAGCGTTCATTGGTGTAGCACAATTGGTTCTCTGCTAACGCCTTCCCCCTTTCCCTCGAAGCAGCCCCGCTTGGCGCGCCGCCGCCTGCGTCACCGGCCGAACCGTCAAATTCCAACCCTTGCAGCCAACTATGTAACATCTCTCACAAAATAAAGTACGGCATCTTTGAACCATATATTGCCTATCCTGAATTGATTCCTAACAATACCAGTGATAACGGTTTTTGACTTTTCCTAAAGTGAAGTATTTTCCCAAAAACATTTTACGAGCCTGTTTCCCCAAAAAAAATATTTTACGAGAGTATTTCTTAATAATTCCCAAAAAACATTTTATGAGAGTAGTATTTCCTCACACAATACAAGTAAAGCAACTAACCTGAGTTTTTAATGCACTCAGTGACGATACGTTCAGACAGAAGGTTTAATTAAAGAAATTTAGTAGAAATCAGTAAGAGATTAAGTGCTTTAAGCGGAAAGACAGTAAGAATAGTTAAGAGATTTTAGATACGTGAGAAAGAAGTCAAAGTTAGAAGATCGTTCTGATCAAGGCTAATTAGCCCATCAAGAAGACGAACGACTTCAATAGTAATAATAATAATAGTAGTAAGAGTAATTAACGTCGCAAGGACGAGTTAAGAGTTAATTCATTGAAGTTTCAATGTTAATTTTAGTTAATTTAACTTGCTTGAAGCACCATAGGAAAATTGACACGATAGTCTACATAATAAAAGTAATGAAATAATAGCACAAGCACACAAAAAATAAAAAGAGAAAAAGCAGTCAGGAAGAGGGTAGAGGGTCTTAGCCTGAACTGGGTGCCACGGAACTGGCCGCAAACCACATTACCGAAGCGTAGGCCGACGCTGCAACACGCCTTTGTAGAGGCATAAACGGATGGATAAAAATGGCAGCTTAAGCGCTAAGTTAACCACTGCTTAATTCGATAACGTCATTAGAGAGTTGAGCTAACATCAGCTTTTAGAGGAATCAAAACAAGTCTGCTAAATGAAAATTGCGTACCTACGACCTCACCTGCGACCCTACCGAAACATTTGAGCAACGAACAGCGAACGGCACCCCGACACCTACGCGGAAAGGTTGAAAGTGAAAAGCCACCTCGGAGACACCCAAGCCGTAGTGGGGAAAATTTTCCCACAATTTCTAATTTTGTGAAGTATGAAATGCTTTCAGGTAATTCCATCAAACTTTATCGAGAAGAAAATAGCAGTAACTGGGGTGGATCGAGTAGTTTTATCGGACATCAAATAATTTTTGAATATACGATAAATTACATGCCTCAATATTTTTGTACTTTTCTGATGAATTTCAAGGCTTACATAAGTCTCTTTGTGTCCGGGATATTTGGGGGTTAAAAGGATTATATGGGTGCGTTCAAAGAAAAAGAAAGAAAAAAAGAAAAAAAAACGTTTATTTTCCAAGTTGCCATATGAGATACATGCCAACATATTGGGTTTTAAAAAGTTTCTTAATATAGGACGTCCTAAAACAAAATTTCCATACGAGGAGTACTAATTGACAAACCATTAGAGGTGTACAAATAGACAAGCCATACGAGGCATAGTTATAGACAAGCCATACGAGGCATAGTTATAGACAAACTATACGAGGTGTACTAATAGACAAACTTCACGCGGTGTACTAATAGACAAACTATCAGAGGTGTACAAATAGACAAATTATCAGAGGTGTACAAATAGACAAACTATCAGAGGTGTACAAATAGACAAACTATCAGAGGTGTACAAATAGACAAACTATCAGAGGTGTACAAATAGACAAACTATCAGAGGTGTACAAATAGACAAACTATCAGAGGTGTACAAATAGACAAACTATCAGAGGTGTACAAATAGACAAACTATCAGAGGTGTACAAATAGACAAACTATCAGAGGTGTACAAATAGACAAACTATCAGAGGTGTATAAATAGACAAACTATCAGAGGTGTACAAATAGACAAACTATCAGAGGTGTAGAAATAGACAAACTATCAGAGATGTACAAATAGATAGACCATACGAGGCATATTAATAGACAAAATATACGAGGCGTACTAATAGACAAACCATACGTGGCGTGCTAATAGTCTAACTCTGTCAAGGGTAGTTGAATGAGAAATGAAAAATATTATCTCTTTGATATTTTACATTCCAAGAGATGGCTAACAACTTATAAATAATTCGAATACTGCTAAATAATTATGCGAAACTCCCAAGTTCTTTGTTGAAATTATGGAAGTAAGAAAAAGACAAAAAACGCTATACGGGAGCAAATTGAAACCCCATATTAAATGACAATCAAGTATTGAGAAAAGGTTAGTCACGAAGTAATTTATAAAGAACATCGAAGTAGGAAAAAGACAAAAAACGCTATACCAGAGCAGATGGAAACACCATCGTAAATGACAATCAGGTATTGAGGAAAGGTTAGTCACGAAGTAATTCATAAAGAACTTCGAAGTAGGAAAAAGACAAAAAACGCTATACCAGATCATATGGAAACACCATCGTAAATGACAATCAGGTATTGAGAAAAGGTTAGTCACGAAGTTATTTATAAAGAACATCGCGCAACACAGCACGCACATCTGGAAATGCGTAAACAAACTTACACGCAAAAATGATATTCATTGATTGTTCAGCATACAAGTATAGTGATAATTTTGCACGAGCGCTTTATTTCATTTATCTGTTTATACTTTTTAATTTCTTCTATTCACAGAAATGCTCTTCGGGGCCGTGATAGATCGATTTATAAATCATTAAGCAAGCGCAGTCAATTTGTTTATTTCTGGAATTTGGTTCAGTGTTAACTGATCGCAGAGTTTTAGGTAAAATGAAATGTGTCTTGAGGTTTTGCTTTTTACGCAAAAAGTAGAAATATTAACATATATGTACATGTGCTTATATATACGTGCGAAACGTGTGCATGTGTACACTGATACATAGACATTCATGTTTGCGTGCTCACACGTACACACTCATGCACAAACTAACACACATAATCATATATATACGTATTGAAAGTGAATATAAGAGAAATGCTAATAAACATGAAAAATAACCTTGCTCTTTCTATATTTAAAATGACAGCCAAAGCTTTGATGAATCGTAAGAAATAACCTGAGCAAAAATAAGGAATTGAAAAAGGACTACGAAAAACGTATAAATTGAATCTTTTTTCGATATCCTAAAATTAATTTTAGGGAAACTCAAGTTACCGCCGAGGAACAACAACAGCAACAACAACAAAAAACATTACATATCTTCTCGAAATTTTATGCGACATCAGGCTGACATGGGTACATGGAATAAAATGGAGATACAGTGTAAGCCGGTTACCACTCATGATAGACAAATATCTACAAAATTTTGGCAGAAATGCGTAAACCAACATACTCAACATCAAAATTCACAGCTTGTACAAAATACGGACAGAAAGATAATTTTACCACGATCTATATGTTCATATTGCTCTTGATTTCATTAATTGCATTTGTCATTAATCCGATTCACAGAAACGCCCTCTGGGGAAGTGATAGATGTATTTTTGAATCATTACACTAGTGCAATAAATTTTTTTGAAAAAACTACCCTGGGGGCAAGGAAAGAAATGCTGAACATTCTGGACGTATACTGAAAGTCGTCAGTACATTTTTGACAGACAGTTTTAAGAGCAATTCAATATCAAGAGCCCCAGCAAGTATCCCCGCATCGCAGAGGTGACCGACGGAGTGTCGTCGGCAGCGCGGGCTCAACGACTAGCCCATGGGCGTTCACAAGGAGGAAGATCACGGGCTGTGAACGAACACTTAAGTTAGGTTTGTTCGGTGCGGTAAAACAAAGTTTGACGGAAGTACACTAAGAGCAAAAAGTATGCTTTCCCTTATGCATCTTCGGAATTAGATAGCCCGGCCAGATAGCGTATGGGAAATAGCAGTGGCTAAATAGCATGGCTAGATAGCGTACATGTATGGAAAAATAGCAGTGGCTAAATAGCATGGCTAGATAGCGTACAGGTATGGGAAATCGCAGTGGCTAAATAGAAATGGCTAGACAGCGTACAGGTATGAGAAAATAGCAGTGGCTAAATAGCAATGGCTAGACAGCCAACAGGTATAGGAAAATAGCAGTGGCTAAATAGCAATGGCTACACAGGGTACAGGTATAGGAAAATAGCAGTGGCTAAATAGCAACGGCTAGACAGCGTACAGGTATAGGAAAATAGCAGTGGCTAAATAGCAACGGCTAGACAGCGTACAAGTATAGGAAAATAGCAGTGGCTAAATAGCAATGGCCAGACAACGTACAAGTATAGGAAAATAGCAGTGGCTAAATAGCAATGGCTAGATAGCTCATAGGATAATAGCAATGGCTAAATAGCTCATAGGATAATAGCAATGGTTAAATAGCTCATAAGATGATAGCAAAGGACCTTCTACTTGGTTAAGTAGTAAAAAATTACTGAACAGGTTTACTGGACATGGCGCTATCAATCACTGCAACCCACCATTACAGTAATCCGGTCCTTGGGTCTCCGTAGTGTCGAGAAGGTAATCCTGTGCCAGGTCTTCATCGTTTGCGGGAAACACCGCTTCCCCGAAGCTTCGCCGTCCTGCCCCATCCCCCCACGAGCCGGCCACTTTTTTAGCAGACCATCTTCATGTTGATTAGCTTCACCGACGAACACATGCTCTCACCAGGCACGCCGAGAATAACGAACGTGACTCGCTGCGAAAATACGAGCTGAGCGGCGAGAATTGAATTGATGAGGCAATTGGTTGGTGCCAGACTGATGTTCATGCGTGAAGCATGTCTAGAGTTAAGAATGGTTTTGTTCTTTCGGGGCTAATTGGAGTAGCCAGGGCTGCTCTTGGAGCCTCAGGGGCTAGCGAAAGAATAGCGCTATGAGTGAATAAAACTGCATAATTCTTTGAAAAGAAAAGAAAAGTCAGGAATGGTTCTTTTTTGAGCACATATTCACCTTAGGATTTTTATTGTGAATAGCGGGAATTTCTATACAAATGTATTAACCGAATGGATTTTTGCGTAAAGAAATTAAATAGAAACATGTATTTCTATTCATGTAGATATATATATACCTACATACGTACACACACATATTAATATATATTATTGTTTGAAAATGAAATATAAGAAGGAGCGATACATATATAAAATCAAAAGATAAAAACAACCTACCATCTACTACACCGAAAATGACAGTTGAGCTCACTGTAATCCTAAGAAATTATTCGTAAAAAATGACTAAAAGGAAAAGAAGACTTCGAAAAACGTAAAAATGAACTGGTTTTTAATTTCTTCATAAAAATTTTTCAGAAAACTCATGTTATAGTCAAGAAACAACACAACTCTTCAGCATTATACGGACATGTGTGCATGGGATAAAATGGAGTAACATTGTGGCCGGATATAACCTCTGAGTGGCGAATATTTACAAAATTTGGCACATATAGGTAGATTAAGCAATGGTCCAAAATGATAATTTTAATTATAGAAATTTAGAGTTTTTTCCGATTTGAAAGTTCAGTGCTAGTGTGCGCTGAACGCACGGAAAAATATAAAAAGACTAAATGAAATGCTTAAATCACCCCCTCCCCCTGCTCAGTCGAAAACGATTGAAAACATCTTCGGGAATGATTTTGAAATAGCGAGACAACGGTAGCCAAAATTTAGTTCATTAAAAACTTTGCACAACCATCACATCTATAAACCTGTATATTGGTGTACACACAAAATGTATTTCAGGGTATGTTTGTCATACGGACGTTAAATATTAATACAGAAAAGAAAAAAAATAAAATAACAAAATAAAGATGAGGAAATACTCCTCATTATGGAAAAAACGTTCGTTCGGCTGCATTGAACTGACGGCTGTGGTGCTCATTATTGTCGACAGAAATAAGTAAGATGAATATACGAATGGCTTAGCAAACGTAAAATGAAAATAGTTTCTGATTTTCTAACAGAAATTTCAGGAAAATTAAAATTTCTGGTAAATGGGAAATTCACACCGAAATGCTGCAGGCCCTATGACAGAGATGCAAAATGACGTGACACATTTACTCTAAATTCTTTTACAGTTTTAGAGTTTTTGATATGCTGGGGAAGCTTGTTCCACAAAAAAGCTCCAGAAACTGAGAGAGCTTTTTGTCCCACGTTAGACGAACGGTGAAGGGCCGTTTACACTGGTCTACATTTTGCTGCAGGCTCACGCGTAGCCGCCTCGTGTGGAGCTTCACAAGAGACATGTGCGTTTAGACTAGAGCAACTAGACATTGAGAGCGCGCCGTGACGCGCGCTTTTCAAATCCAGTCAGTCTGCCAGCAACCACTATCAGAGATGGAGCGTCGTCGACAAGCTGGTCTCAA
This sequence comes from Morinoia aosen, assembly GCA_030386875.1. Classification (NCBI taxonomy): domain Eukaryota; kingdom Metazoa; phylum Arthropoda; class Malacostraca; order Amphipoda; family Talitridae; genus Morinoia; species Morinoia aosen. Next base: position 79,471,051 of record CM059564.1, read on the forward strand.
AATTGTCGCTGCACTATGCGCCAAGAGGAAAAAGAGGGGCAGGCATGTATGGTGTATGCCTTAGCTTGAACGACGAGCTAGCTTAGGCAGTTATGCTCAGATCCTTAATGAATTAGCTAGTGAAGATGAAAAGGGTTTGCAGAACTACACCCGCATGCCAATGTCTGCTTTTTTATGGTTGCTAAAACGAGGTTGAACCGCAAATACAGAGGCAGAACACTGTGCTCAGAGATAGCATTTCTCCTGGTGCCCGCCTGGATGCAACACTTATCTTTTTAGCGTCAGGAATGGCATATAATCGCCTGCGAGACTTAACTAGAATTTCCAGCCCGAGCCTTTCGTATATCATCCCAGAAACGTGCCAGGCAATCTACGACGTGCTCAAGGACGAGTTTTTGAAGGTAGGCTAAATATATATAGAGAACTCTTCATTATATATTTGTATATATTCATTGGATAATAATAATAATGAAGCGGCATTTGTAACAAATAAAATATACTGAACAAAATAGTACACAATAGCGCAAATAATTTTTATTCCATTCACTTATTTAGGCCATATATCAAACATAAACTGTTTAAAGCAATAGCAGTGATCATTCATATGCAGATAGTAATTTAGGACTGTATGAAGTTATGAACAATAGTAGAGCATGGTACTTTTATAAAAATAAAATATGATTGTTCCGTAGTGTGCGATAAAAAGTTATAAATTATTGGAGGCAGTACATACTAATTTTTAATGCACCATGAAACTAATAATAATTTTCTCGTTTATACCATATATAAAACATAAACTGTTTAAAGCAATAGCAGTTACCGGTAATATGCAGTTTTCAATTGAGAACTATATGAGCAATAATAGAGCATGATCCAGCAATGAAAATGAAAAGATCACTGTGTTATAGAAGGAAACATGAAGTTAGCACTTATTCGAGGCATTAGACGTCAATTTTTTTTGCGCGCCATAGAACAATGCATCTCGAATTAACTTCTTTACAATCATCTTCTGTTCCTCATCAAGTGCCTCAACCTCTTGAGCAATGACTAGGCCGTAATTCGAAAATACCTCAAGATTATTAAGAGCGTTTAGCGCTGCGTGCATGAGTTTGTCTGTGACATCATCAGTTTTTTTCCTGTTTCGTTTGCGCGGCAATGCCGGGGGGCCACCTGATGCATCGCTATAGGTAGGGCGAGTTCTTGAGCAGATGCACTGGCTCTGCTAGTAGGTTTACTGATGCTGCCAGTAGATGCACTGAAGCTGCTTGTAGGGTCACTAGCACTGCTGTTAGGTGATGGAATTGAGATGACAGCAAGATCAGCCTCGAGGTCTATATCAGCAAGCAAGGAGCTTTAATGGAATGGAGGCGGCATCGCTATATATCTTTTGCCAGTCAAGCGCGTGAAGCCACTTTTGCCGACCCAAGCCCCGCCCACCAGGCATTGGGTCCCAGTGTGGAGGTGGTATTGCAGTGGAGGGGTAGCACCACCTCCATCATCAGCGGCTGAAGACCGCGCTGTTAAATCGCAGACTTGCGCTGCTCTGTGCTATACGTTTTTTTCTTAGGCATATATTTCAATTGCGTCCTTGAAACGCGTCATATTGAAAAAACTCGTACATGACCGCAGCTTGGATAAGCGGCGCCCTACCACGCTGAGTGTCTGACACGCACTGAGCCCCATCTCCGTGTGAGTGCCCGTATACCCTACAGCTACCGAAAATTGGCTTCACTTTAGAGCGCTGATGCCGCCTCCATTTCATTAAAGCTCCTTGTCAGCAAGCATCTGAAAAATTGATAATTTGTTATGTACAATGAAAAATATTTTTCTTTCTGTTTTCAGCTGCCTTCAACACAAGCAGAATGGAAAGCAGTGGCGGAAGGTTTCGAACGAAAGCAGAATTTCCACATTGCGTCGGCGCCATTGATGGCAAGCACATTGCTATAAAAGCCCCTCCACACAGCGGTAGCTATTTTTCCAACTATGAATTAACGCATACTATAGTTTTAATGGCCGTTGTGGATTCAAATTGTGACTTCTTGTATGTCGATGTAGGGAGAAACGGCAGAGTTGCTGAGGGTGGCGTATGGGGAAACTGTTCTCTTTCTAGATTCTTAAGCAACCAGGAAAATATTCTGCCTTCTGCTGAGGGCATACCGAACTCTGCATACACACTTCCATATGTATTTGTTGGAGACGACGCTGTCCCGCAAAAAATCTATCTGATGAAACCTTTTCCTTTTCGAACCAAACCCCAGAGCAACGAATTTTCTCGAACCGCTTATCAAGAGCACGCAGAACTGCTGAAAACGGGTTTGGAATCATGTGTTCGAGATTTCGCGTTCTATTAACAACAATGCAGTTAGAGCCATCGAAAGTTGATAAAATTGTTTTGTGCACTGCTGCTCTGCATAATTTTCTACGCCGCACATATCCCACAGAATATTTGCAAGCGACGGAGAATACAGCTGAGGGAGATCGTTCAATGATAGTACTGCAAGGAATTCAGCGCAGGGCACCACAGGAAGCGAAAGATGTCCGAGACAATTTCATGAGATGTTTTTGCAATGAGGGAGCAGTGCATTGGCAAAAAAAAGATGTGCAACACAAATGAATAATAAATTTGATTCAATAAATAAGTTAAATCTTCCCTGATGTATCAATCATCGATCGCTTAAAAACTTATAGATTCTCATGCAAACTTCACTAATTATTATGGAATCTATACAAAGCTTATAGATTATAATGACCAATATTTGTTCATTAATTCAGACCTTAATGTACAGTTGTAAATACTTCCAGCTCAATGTAAAAAGTAAACCGCACTTTCAATTGCAATTATATTGTTACAGCATTTTGCAAGTAGTAATAAGAAAGTTAAAGTTGAATTATATTATAAAACCCATACTAAATGTCACGTTTCATTGCGGAATATGATCTTCGCTACAGCAACGCGGGTTAACGGGCGGGGACGGACAAAAAAGGGCTTGTGACTCTTTATTTATTTCGGTATCCGTGGGGCCGTAAAACTGCACAATAAGGACATTTTTTAGACTGTGTATCAAAATGAAGAACAACCACACAAAAAAACTCCTAGTTCAAGGGTACAGACGACTGACTAATTAGGTATATAATGCCGCACAATAATGAGGACTCCTACCTCGAGTATAGAAGAGGAGTAGCCGACTAAGGTGCGAAGAGCGACTAAATAATGCTAAAACTAAGTATGGTACCGTAATGACAGAAGAGCGATAAGAGAATGTGGTGTATTGCTACCCAGGCACGTATTCCTACGCGCGGCCAATCACAGGGCTGCACCCGTCGGCGGGTTGCTTGTGTACACATCGTAATTTGTGTTCACGGACGCTTGGTGTTCCAATGTGTTTATTCTGTTTAGAATTACACATGCGACGTTTTTACGTTGTAAGCTGCTCCGTTTGAGTGGCAGGAGGTATTTTGTGGGATCTACTTCCTGACGTGTGGAGCGTCAGTTTGTGCGCACGCGGGGGCATTATTGCGTTCGCTGCTGCCGAGTGTGGTCGTGCGTGCTTGAGCTTCCGGTTGCGCTCTTGAGTATCCTTGCGTGATACTTGTGTTGTGTTTTCTCTTTTTCTTTGCTGAGACACAAGCAGGTAGGACCTGCAGCAGTGAAGGGTTTTCACTAGCTCGGAGCTAGTGTGTGATTCCGTTTCTGCCGTGAAGTGTGTTCGTTTCACGGTAGCGTGTGTTCACACTGGGTGTGCCCTCTGACACACGAGCTCAGGTGTGTGTCTGGTGTCGGCTGTAGGGGAGGTTTGGAGGCCGACCCGAGCTCTGGGAGCTCGGCATTGAGGCCTTGGGTCTCGGGATTTGCACATCCCACAACAAGCTATCTAGGCTTTTTTGCCTTGCCTTATGTCGGAGGTGCGTAAGGCAGGGACTGCGTCATCGAGAGATGATGCAGGGTCGTCCGGGGCGGCTAGTGGTGCGTCTGGGACAGCCACCACGGTTGATCTTAGGCAACTGGCCAGCATCCTGATGCAGGCTAAGGGGCCTATTATTGACCGGTTGGGGAGAGCTCTCCCCAAGTTCAGCGGCGACGGCACAGTGGATGTGTCGGAGTGGCTGGATGACCTTGAGCGCAGGTGCAAGGTCGAACAGGTCGGACCTGAGGAGGTCGTAGACTTCCTGCTCGAGGGCAATGCTGCTCGGGTGTTCCGCGCCCTTAGGGTGTCGGAGGCCTCCCAGTGGGAGGTAGTGAAGGCGACACTGCTGGCGCAGTACGGCATGTCGCGGCAGGAAGCCTACAGACGCTTCTCGGACCGTCAGCTTCAGGCTGGCGAGGCCGTGGACGTCTATGTGGATGACCTGCAGCGCCTAGGCGCTCGGCTGAAGGCAGGGCCGGAGGACTTGATCTTCCGGGTCAAGTTCCTTGAGGGCCTGCCTCAGGCCATCCGTAAGTGGGCAGTGATGCTCCCGGAGGTTTACACCTCCAGCTTCGACGAGTTGCTGTCGAAAGTGCGTGACAGGGTGTCCGCACAGCGTGCTGCTGATGGCCTTACTTATGCGAGTAAGGCCAATGCAGCCGCAGCTTCTTCCGGGAAGAAGCCGGGGCTTGCATGCCCAAGGTGTACAGGACCTCACCGGGTGAGGGACTGTACCCAGACTCGCCGCAAGGCGAAGGCAGTGCCTCCTTCGACCAGCAAGAAAGAAAGCTTATGCTTTCGCTGCTCGAAGCCCGAACACTTTGCTCGGGACTGCCCAGAGCCCACAGCTGCCGCTGGCGGCGCTGATTGCGGTTCGGGTTTCCGCGGGGAGGAAGTGGAAAGGGGCACCGCTTCCTCCGGCGTGGAAACCATGGAAGTCTAGGTACTTCCACTAGTCTCTCTACGAGAGGCTTGGCTGTCAGGGACGGCCAGCAGCGTCCTGGGGACGTTGTCGTAACCGGCGCTCAAGCGCCTGTCACGGGTAAGCAGGGCTTACCCATGGCAGCTGGTAGGCTTACTTCGAGTAGCATGCCAGTTGTCAAGGCCATTGTGAATGGCCATTCTGCCTTGTGTCTGGTTGATACCGGCAGCGGGTGTACGATGGTGTCCACCCGGGTGGTGGGGGGACTGTCGGGCCTTGCGGCCCGACATTTTGTGACGGCTGATGGCAGAACTTCCTCTGAGGGGAAGGAATGTCAAGCAGTCGTGCAGTTGCATGGGCACTCTTTTAGAGTGCCAGCAATTGCAGTTGAAGGGTTGGAGAATCTTCGCGTTGACTGCCTCTTGGGTGACGATGTAATCGATCACATGGGAGGAGTCACTGTCAAAAGAGGACCCAACTCTCGGTACCAGGTTGAGTGGGGTCAACCCACCTCTGCCAGGTGCTGTGGTAGTGCTCCCATGAAGGGAGGTCGTGAAGTTGTTCGTGGGGTTAACTCACTTACGATTAGTGATCACGACTTTGAAGCCACGTTTTCTAACGGTCATTGGACCGTTAGTTGGCGTTGGTCGGCCGGCGAGCCGACGCAGCTTCAAACTGGTGTTGGCGAGTACAAGTGTACGCGCGCGCCAGGCGTACATGAGAGGTACGCTGAGGAGATCCAGAGTTAGATCTCTAAAGGTTGGCTGGTGAAGTGGAACGGCCCGGTAAAAGGGGTCATACCACTTTTGGCGGTTGTCCAGCCAACCAAAGACAAGGTGAGACCGGTAATGGATTACCGTGAACTCAACTTGTTCATTGAGTCTCACACTGGTGATGAGCAAACCGCTGTGTGTGCCGATAAGGTGCGCAAATGGAGGCAGTTTGAAGGGGAGCTTAAGGTCGTTGACCTCAAGTCTGCCTATCTTCAAATTCGTGTCTCCAGTGACTTGTGGCAGTATCAAGTCGTGAGGTATAATGGTGTGCATTATGCCTTGACTCGCCTCGGGTTTGGCCTGTCATGTGCGCCCAGGATTATGACGATGATCTTGGGCAAGGTTCTTTCGATGGACGATAAGATTAATCGTGCCACGGATCATTTTATTGACGATATAATGGTCCAAGAGTCCATTGTGAGTGCTTCTCATGTGAGAAGGCACCTGCAGTTGTATGGGCTCGAATCTAAAGAACCAGTGAGTCTCGATGGAGGTCGAGTACTCGGGATAGCCTTAAAGAGGTCCCCCACTGGACATCTATTGATGTCAAGAGGAAGTGAGTTGTCTGCCTTCATTTCAGAGACGTCTGAGATGACTAAGAGAGAGCTGTTCTCTCTGTGTGGCCAACTTGTAGCTCACTATCCTGTAGCTGGGTGGTTACGACCTCACTGTAGCTTTTTGAAGCGACTAGGGTCAGACGGGCCATGGGATAAGCCTGTCAGTCACAGTGTCCTGAAGCTAGCTAAGGAGCTGGCTTCGCGAGCACTGGCTGATGACCCTGTAAAGGGTCGTTGGCATGTCAATCCTGATGGTAATGTCACCGTCTGGACTGACGCCAGTTCACTGGCCATGGGTGTGGTCGTCCAGGTGGATGATCACATCGTGGAGGATGCTACCTGGCTGCGGAAGCAGACAGATCATCTCCACATTAATGTCTCAGAGCTTGAGGCTGTGGGACGTGGAATCAATCTGGCTATTATGTGGGGCTTTAAGACCTTCACGGTAGCCACTGATTCCAAGACAGTATTATCCTGGTTGGATAACACTGTCGGTGATCACAGTCGTGTGCGCACCAAAGGAGCAGCGCAGATGCTCATCAAGCGTCGCTTGATGGTGATCAAGGAGATCATCAATGAGTATCAGCAGTCAGTTGAGTTTAGATTCGCTCCCACGGTCGAGAACAAAGCTGATCAGCTCACTCGTGTGACTAAGAGCTGGCTTAGTTATCACACGGCTGACGAGCCGGACTCTGTCTTGGCTGCGTCAGTGGCGGCTTCTGCAGAAGAAGGGACACCAGAGAGTGCCATTTGGAAGGCTCATTTGCCTCACCATTTGGGCGTTGATCGTACCTTTTATTTGGTCAAGCAGTGCAGGCCGGGCCTTACTCGAGACCAAGTGAAACGTACGATTGCAGGGTGTGAGGAGTGTCTTCGCATTGATCCTGCAAGACGGGTGGAGAACCTTGTCGAGCATGGCAATTTAGCCGTCGAGAGTGACTGGCATCGTGTCGCTGCGGATGTGACGCACTATAACGGTGTACAGTTTCTCTCTCTCGTCGATTGCGGACCATCTAGGTTTGCAATTTGGCGAAGGCTGTCGAACGAGTCGGCAGCCAGTGTAGTCGCTCATCTCCAGCAGGTGGTGATTGAGCGAGGACCTTTTGTGGAGCTATTGTTGGACAATTCTGCCACATTTAGGTCGGCAACTGTCACTCAGTTTGCCAACGAATGGGGTATCTCTTTGCGTTTCAGAGCCGCTTATGCCCCGAGCGGTAATGGAATCGTAGAGAGAAACCATCGCACAATCAAGAGGATTGCTGCGCGGGGGGGATCACCCCCGAGGTGGCGACATTTTGGTACAATGTAACGCCACGGCACGGAGTCGATCGCAACTCAGTGCCTTGTCGTAAGTTATTTGCCTATCCTTGGAGGATGCCTTACGACAACGGCTTAAGTAAGGCCGGAGATGACGGCAAAAACGTGCATTTTGCCGTCGGTGACAGGGTGTGGGTGAAACCCGCAGTGCCCTCTTGCACCATCAGTGGACTCCTGGGCGAGTCACTGCTGTTCGATCAAGGCACGTTGTGTGCATTGATGGCATGCCTAGGCATGTCAGCGACGTAAGGAAACGTCGCGGCTCTGCCTCTGAGGACATGCACGATGCACGTGACTCAGACGACGGTGGGCCCTATGAGACTCCTGTTGAGCCTCTTCAGGTTAGTGTTGAGGAAGTTCCGGAAACACAACTTGAAACTGCCAACGACACGGGTGAGCCCGTCGTTGACGCAGGTGACGAGGTTGTCACGGAGAATGGTAATGAGATGCCAGGACGACCCGTTCGGGAGCGGCGTCCCCCCAATGGTTGAGGGATTGCGTCACCTGAGTTCCTCGAGGAGCTGAGGGGGATGTGGTGTATTGCTACGCCAGGCACGTATTCCTACGCGCGGCCAATCACAGGGCTGCACCCGTCGGCGGTTGCTTGTGTACACATCGTAATTTGTGTTCACGGACGCTTTGGTGTTCCAATGTGTTTATTCTGTTTAGAATTACACATGCGACGTTTTCTACGTTGTAAGCTGCTCCGTTTGAGTGGCAGGAGGTATTTTGTGGGATCTACTTCCTGACGTGTGGAGCGTCAGTTTATGCGCACGCGGGGGCATTATTGCGTTCGCTGCTGCCGAGTGTGGTCGTGCGTGCTTGAGCTTCCGGTTGCGCTCTTGAGTATCCTTGCGTGATACTTGTGTTGTGTTTTCTCTTTTTCTTTGCTGAGACACAAGCAGGTAGGACCTGCAGCAGTGAAGTGTTTTCACTAGCTCGGAGCTAGTGTGTGCTTCCGTTTCTGCCGTGAAGTGTGTTCGTTTCACGGCAGCGTGTGTTCACACTGGGTGTGCCCTCTGACACACGAGCTCAGGTGTGTGTCTGGTGTCGGCTGTAGGGGAGGTTTGGAGGCCGACCCGAGCTCTGGGAGCTCGGCATTGAGGCCTTGGGTCTCGGGATTTGCACATCCCACAACAGAGAATAGCAATGAGACATTGCCATGGGAGAGTAACAACACATGAGAAGGGATTAATTGTCCTGCCAACGACATAACACAATGACAATTCATAACACAATTCTGTTGCATTGACTGAGAAGAAAAATAAGTCTCTCCAGATAAAGAACACGTTGGCGGATACATATTTGTAAAGCACGCATATTTGTAATGCACGCAGCCTACTCCCACTCAGATGGATGACTATTTTAGCATCTGAGTCAGCACATTAAAATTTCAGACTTTCAAGATAAGAAATACGTTTCATTCCTTATATGGAGTAGACGACAATGCCAATCCAATTTTATAAACCTTGACATGGAAGTCTTTCTTATCTTCCCATTAAATTTGCTAAAGAACACATTGCTAAAGAACACTCTGCTAAAGAACACTCTGCTAAAGAACACTCTGCTAAAGAACACTCTCCAGCCAAAGAACACACAGTTTGATTTCAAAACCTCTGCCTTCAATTATCTTGGACTTTTTACATAATCAAATGCTACATTAGCACTGGTTGCAGCCCTGGTAGAACAACCTGACAACACCCTGGTATACTTACAGACGATGGGGGAATGTCCCTCACGTTGGAAAACTTGGAATACCCTATTTCAACATACAAAAGACATGACTACTTTTGTTTTTCTTTACTCTACCTGTGGAATGGGAGAAAGTTTTTAAAGGGTTAGGTCTCTGATGGAGGGGCAAGCTAAAATAGTAACAGCGGACTAGTACTACGGCCCATCCAGCCGCAGCATACTCAGAACTTAGGTTACAGCAGATCAGCCATTGTCAAAAAATCCTATCATCAAAAATAAAAAACGGCTATCTCATTGACCAGCCTAATACTGAAATGGTTTGAAATGACTCGCTGATTAGAGTTATTTGATTTAAGTACAGGTCAACTGTCCCTAGGGCAACAAGTACACATTGACCAACGTCGCCCTGAAAACACAGATCACATGGGCTAGTGGTCACATAAATTTCTGGGTACATTCCAAGTCTACTTTTAAAATGCTCTAACTCTAGGCTTCCACCTTACTGGCAGGCGCAACTTGCCCAGCACAGCTCATGGGTGAGGAGCCAACAAGATATTGGCAGAAAAGTATATTTTTCATTTCTTTTTCCTAATAAAATTTGAGCTATGCATGGTCGAGTTGTGATGGGTTAAACTGAAGTTCAATATTCAGCTCAAACTTAGAGTCAAAATTTTTTAACAGGCAAACCTGTGAAAACCACACATTCACTGAACCTGTCAAATACTCCAGTTTTCACCATCTGAGTTGTTAAATCCTATCATGAGAATACACATATTCAGCTCAAATTTAGAGTCAGAATTATTTAACAGGCAAACCTGTGAAAACCACACATTCACTGAACCTGTCAAATGCTCCAGTTTTCACCATCTGAGTTGTTAAATCCTAGCATGAGAATACACATATTCAGCTCAAATTTAGAGTCAAACTCAATAAACAAGTTTCTAAAATTCACACATTCAGTGGTCTGCTAAAATACTGATAATCTAGAATCTGACTTATTTCTAGCACTACACTGCAGCATACCGGCTATAGAACGCACTAGATTCACAATCACAACGGCTAGTCTGGCTCAATGTGGGTGGTTCGCCGGCCACCAGAAGCATCCTCGAATGCTCTATAGACCGGCTGTTCACCGCTATCAAACATACGATACATAGTGTCGAATCGACGAGTATAGCTAGTTCAAGAACACGTAATTAATAGTTTTCTGACACAATAATCACCACCAAAGTACACGGAAACTTAAAATTATCCGGGAAGACGTTGTTTCCTCTATGCACACTTTATTCAAATAAAACGCTGCGTCAGTCTTGCGAACCAGCGCGGATCCGTAAAATGTTGCCTGATAAAAATTTTAAAAATTCGCGTCTTGTAAGACGCGACACTAAAACAAAGAAAACGTACTCACTTCTTGTTACCGGTCATTGCAATAGATTTGCGTACTCTATCACTTCCAATCGAATGTGTATTTTTCTCAACGTTACAGTATTTTCGACGCATGCACGTTAATTAACATAGGTGTAAACTACCGTGCTGGCGTAATTGTGCATGTCCAAATTTCGCTTTTTCGGTGATTGAAGTGTTCCAACACAGGATGGTGAACACAAATTATCGTCAGATACTGACACTAAAGTCTACGAAAATTTCGATAGTGTGGACGAGCCTTTTAAACGTATCAATTACTGTTAAAATAATTCATATTCAAAATTTATGGTTTACGCAATAAAATTTACCTACTTTCCATTCAATGTGGGGATCATTTGTATTTTAAATAAACAAGATCTATCTGGTGTCCTTTAACTACACTTGGCGGACGTTCATTCCTTGGATCGGTTAGTTTTGAAAAGGTCTAGTTTTGCTAAAAGAATTTCACCTTTTTGAACTTAACGTATCCTAGTAACGAACTTATCTAACTTTTTCCGAACCTAGGATATCGAAATTGGCTAAGGTAAAAAAACTGAATGTGGGTTATCACTAGGGTCCCTAAATTGCTCATGGGGAAATTTTGGAGATTAACTTTAAAGTACATATGATCCCAATGTGGCATTGGAATGAAGAATATGACCTATATTTAGGCATATTATGCAATTATACTATGTAAATATGAAATGAACGATTATTTCTAACTTACCATATCGGTTCGATTTGAGTCGAAAGCAGTTACGTCATCCAGTGAAGAAGTTGAATCTCTGATCTGCTCTCCCTCATTTAAAAATGACCGCTGGTTGTAACACCATAGTTTAGGAACGTAGACTTGTTCTTTTCCACAGCCAGACTTTTTTTAATCTTATATGTTTTTCCTTTCACGTGCGTATTGCGATCGTGAGCTGTGCAATCTTTTCTTTATTTGAACGAGTGAAATGTTAACGTATTCGTTCATTTTCATTAAAATACTATTGAAAGCAGCCTCCTTCTTATTGCGATCCTAATATTCGCTGCATTTCATCCGCCAAAGGCATTCGTGGGTTTTATATATCTCAATTAAATGCAAAGTAGCTTCTCGCGGCAGTGTTATGTCAGCCATAATCAAAGAGCAAAGGCTCACACCTCACTTTATGGCTGCTAACAACACACTGTCCGGGAACTGAGCTGCGATGCTCACGTGCGTCGCGCCTCTTCGATAAGAGCGAATAGGGAACTTCGGGCTCACACACACAAACGTGAGCCTCAGTGGTGAGCTTCGTCTACACGAGTCGCGCCTGACGGCCGAAATGTCCCCTAGTGTAAACACCCCTTTAGTCTGCGGTAGAATTTTCTGTTTTCACGAGGCTTTCTTCAAGTGTTACTATTTTCAAGAATTTCACTGTAAAGCAACAAAGTATTTAATCCGTGTAGGTAACATGCGGTTGGGTAATTATTGTGTACCATCTTTCCCAACAATAGTATTTTGATATGGTTTCGTATAACTCTTTTAATATAATGTCCGTCGAGTAATTATATACAAATCCATGTATTGTAATATTTTAGATAGAATCATATTGATTTGATGTTATAAAATAATTGAAAATATTTTCTGCCAGCATGACCTAACTTGTTGTAGTTTCATGGAAGCTAAAAAATTTCTATGTCATTACCACAGCGTTGTGTCTACTTCCCTAGTTTTATAATTTTTGTTCATTTATTTTCAATGAAAGAGCTAACTAATTTGTGTTTCATTTAAACCAATAACACAGTTACTGTATATCTTATTTAGATGCATTACTTAATTGCTTAACACTTCAGTATAAGCATTTTAATCCTGGTATGAAAAGAATACATAGTTCTTCGCTGAATACAGTGAAATTGTCCCGCCGTCCGACATTACGGCGAAACTTCCAGAATTAACTGGCCCAAAAGGACATAGCCTTTCCAACTGGCCTTAAGGAGGTCAGAGGATGCTGCAAGTAAAACGCTATTTTATGACAAAGGAAACAAAAAATAGGAGGCTCACTTGAAGATCTTTCGAAGAATATGTTCAGGCGAACATCTCCTCAATTAAGCCGGCTGTCCAGAACTGTATGTCCCGGAAGCAGGGGTTGGTCGAGGTCAGAGCACGCACAGGCACACGCGCTCACGACCAAGTCGTTTCGGCATCTGAGATGGTCAGCCAGTTGCGGCTTGCATCTCATCTTGCTCGAACCCGTCGATAGGGGTTTGGATTCGATCATGAACAAGATGAACAAATTTATTTATGTTCAAGATGTTAGACGCCAGGAAAAGTGAAGCACTCCCACCATTGCCCGCTCTGTCATAAATTATTAGCGTTTTACTATTTAGGCTTGTGTTAATGTGACAAAGCCTTTGGCCTTTATTATGCAAGATAAGGAGTGACTTGAAGGACTTTAGTAATGAGCAATGGCTGGATTTGCGACACAATCCTGACAAATAAAAGAAACGGAGTTTTTTAAAGAAACTTCCGTTACACAAAACATTTACATATTAAAGTTGCCTTCCAGCGAAAGCATGGTAAGGACATTCATACATTTTATGCGCATTTAAACGTTAATATCAAATAATTAAGAAAGGAACTAGATGTGACCTTTCTTGATCAAGTATGCCAGCTTACTACGTTGCCAACTCGCTGCCTGCCTTTTGGGCCGGGCAGCTGACGCAGCTTCGGGTTCCTCGGACTGGGCCGAGGAGTCCGATTCAGAAGAGAAAGAAGAAGAAGACGAATGCTGACCTCTAGGGCGCTCAAAAGAAACAGAGCTACCCGCACGAGAAAGGGAACTCTCGGGAGGCTCGAGACGAGGATGGAACTCCTCACTCGAACTCCCGTCTGCACTTTCCCACCCTTCCTCTGAAGGAGTAGTAGAAATAGCCAACTCCAGAGGGTATAGCAGAGAAATCTTAACGGCAGTTTCAGAGTTGTCAGCTTTAACAATCCTAACAACACGGACCTTGCCATCGCGTCCAGGCAGCAGAGCGATGATGCGAACTAGGGTCCAAAATGGTCTGGGTCGTACAGGATGCCTAAGTAGGACAACCTGACCCACAGATATCGAATTCTTGCTACTTTTCTCTTGCGGTTAAACACATTTTTATCCATGGTGGCCTCTTTTGGCAGAATTTTATTCTGAAATGTCGTCTATTATCTTTTCGGAGCTTTTCAATAAAATCACAATTTCGAAAACAATAACTCAAGTTCCAAAATCTTGGGCCTTATACTAAATCGTAGCCAGGTTACTGGTCAAACGAATTTAAAACATTTCTTTTCACATTATCAATTAAAAGTATCAGAGCAACAGGATGAATTTGAACAGAGAAAGCTCAAAAGAAAATTTCTATTTTTAAAAATAAGCTGATTGCGTAGTCTGGATACCATAATGCAAGTGAAAAGGAATTGAATTGCCCCTGAAAAATAACGCAATAAAATAGTTTCTTGTTTTTCTGAAACTTAATCCTTGTTGCTATCAAAGCTATCAATTAAAAAAGGGGGCCACACCTACAGACGGATGGACGGACGCGGCTCCTTTTACAATAGTGATAAACTGTTTTCATTTCTTTTTCTTTTTATGCAATATGGTGTGACCTATTGAGCTAGTGGGCCATAGTTACTCAAACTAATGAAACATCGGCATCGAATGATGCTTGATTTCCAATCAAGCCCGATACACATCGCCGTGTAAATTGGTTTTCAAATGCCTCAAAACTAACTACAGGGCGCCATGACTGTTACCCCCGGTCAAGACCGGTGCCCATTTCAGACACCTGGGTAGAGTTGGGTATTGTGCTTTGAATTTTTCCCCTATACTCAAAGGAGAAAATCGCCACCCAGAGCCGGGATTCGAACCTTCGACACTTTCACGAAAGCGCGGGTTCTTTATCCACACGGCTACGACGAGCACTGAAAATGTTACTATGAAATCGTAATTGCATCAACACGGAAGTAAATTTGGCAACTTACCAAAGTGACTTGGTACGGTGGGTCAGGTACCATGACCTGGTACGGTGGGTCACGTACCCTGACCTGGTACGGCGGGTCACGCGTTAAAATTCAAGCAAGTGCTACATGCGCCACCGGGGCAACGGAGGCAGTTTTCATAATGCAGTTGAGTGGTCTGTTATCAAAAACTCAATTTCCATAAATACTCAATCAAATCTAAATGAAGGCACGATCCAGTTCATGTTTGCTGTTTTCAACATTGCGCACTACAGTTGACTTTGAATTTAAGTCGAACGTTGAACTTCAGTTTTACCCGCCGCTGTCAAAGTGTTAAGTATCCATGAAAATTGAGTTTGCAACTACAGCGCATAATGAAAATTCCCTCCGTGCACCACCGGTGGGTCATCACAGAGGGGTTAATTACAAGATCGTCAGGACAAATGTAGGCTATTGACCGTACAATTTGAGTCAGTCTTAGAAGGGCGTACTTTGTGCCCAGTGGCCGCATCACCTCCCTGCAGTAGGTCCTTTCCCAGGGGAATGTGTGAGGTCCCGAGCTGAGAGTTAGGTAGGCCTTCATTTTGTTGAAATAAAATACTTCATGTTATGTTAAGGACCACCTTTTTTCGGTTCATTGCTGTCCTGTTTTTCAGCACCTACTACTTTCTTCTTCAACTTTTTTCTTGTTTCATGAACTTCTTTCTCAACTTAATGTCTCTGTGCACCTTGTGAGTTGATTCCGTGTTCCCTCAAATTCATATTAAATGCCATCTTCCTCTCTTCGGAACACTTTTTTAGCGGTTAGGGAGGCTTAAACTAACATCTAATCTAACCGACAGTGTTCCCATCTAGAATAACTTTCTCTTTTGGTGTATATTCTATGACACAACAGTAAAAAAAAACGTTAAAATACATGATGTCCTCAAAAGAGTATTTCCAGAGCAGGATTCAAATCTATATATTAACGGGTTTCCTTCATAGTTTCATACAACATAATTATACCAAGAGAGTTATTCCAGAACTAGATTGCGAACTATACAGGGTGTTCACGAAAAATATGTATCCTATCCACTGACAGATATAAGAATATTTGATACCGGTATTTGTATATATGATACCAGGACCATATGTGAGAATTAAACTATTGTATGGTACCGGTATGCGTATAAATTATACCGGTATAAGTCTGTATGATACCGGAACCATGCATCAGTTAAATTTTTAAATATGGTCCTTGTATCATGTCTACATATACCTGTATCAATTATACCAGTCAGTGGATGCATATTTTGTGGGGAAAACGTTGTATAGCTCGCAATCCTGTACTGGAATACATTTTTCTCTGGGTATAGTTATATTGTATAAAGATACCATTGAAAAAATTCATCAAAATATAGATCGCTATCCAGTACTAAAATAACTTTTGACATACATAAATGATGAGCTTTCTTAAAAATTCAAATCATGAATGAAAGTGCCCAGGTACACGTCTTTAATGAGAGCAGTATGTTTTTTTAAGAAAGAAAACGAATACAAATATTAGGAGCGTTTCGGCCTCCTGAATTATTAATTATCAATCTGAGAACGAGTATGGAGTACTATTAATTACTAACCTAACCTAATCTAACCTGGTCATATGTCGAACATAAATTAACATACATCTATCATGGCACAAGAAAAGTGAAAACACATGAACAACTTTCTAGACACGTATAGTGAGATGCAATGAAGAAAGCTCGCTATATTATAAATCACAGCAACGAATTGAAATAATTTAATTTTCTCCTACTCAATTACCGGAAGCAAAATGCACGGAGAATATGAAAAAGAAAGATCCAGTGATTGTGAAGGAATATCTTTCACTATTACAGCGGGTGCTCGCTGCCCTGCTGACGCTGACGTCAGCAGCAGCACTCACCGTCAGCAACGCCCCCCAGAACGCCAGCAACTCGTTTGGCTTGCGAATGTTGCCGCCAGGTGTGTGATGCAGGTATACATATATACAATATTTATGTTGTTCATGTGTGTTTGGTGCATTTATGTATATTTAGTATATATATGTATGTGTGTGTAGTATATGTATGTACATTTTGTATGTGTAAAGGGTGTTAATTTTCAACAGGTACAAACTTTTGCGGTTGATAGGAATACTAAAAACAAACTTTTTTTCATTACCAACAAAAATTGCGAAACTCTTTTGTTTTTGAGATATTGAGTTTTAAAGTTTTAAGTTTGGTTTGCGTGAATTTTAACTACTGTAATATTGAATTACAATTTGGCAACACTCTGTGCTTACGAACCAGTTCACCATTGCACGCCGTTCAGGTAACATGGTGACACATTTGTCCAATGAAGAGCTGGCTGACATGCATTTGACTTATGGTGCAGCGGATGGGAATGCTTGGGAGGCTGCTAGATTATACCAAGAGCGCTTCTCAAACAGATTTCTGGCCGGACATCGAATGTTTACGGCCATACACCGTCGCCTACGTGAACATGGTCTCTTTCATTGTGAACAGGAGAGCCTATGACCAGCCCCGGCCAGTGCATGAGGTTGTTGAAGAGGATGTGTTGCGCTACTTCCGTAACAGGCCTCGTGCAGGTAGTAGAGCTGAAGCACGGGACTTAGCAATCCTCAACCATGTGGACGTGTGAAATGTTCTGTGCGAAAACAATTTACGTCCTTGCCATTTCCAGCGAGGGCAAGATCTGCTCCCAAATGACCACAACCCAAGCGTTAACTTTGAACGTGGGTGCCTGACGCAGGTAGAGTATGATGAGCAGTTTTTCAAGCGTGTTTTATTCACAGATGAAGCAACTATCACACGGTGTGGACTTTTTAACGCGCACAATCTGCCCAGCTGGCAGAAGGAGAACCCTCATGAAGTGCATCGCTTCCGCTACCAACACAGGTTTAGTGTGAATGTGTGGTCTGGCATTGTCGGTGAATACCCATTGGACAAACTAAATGGACAAACGTCTCTGACTTTTCTTATGGATACATTGCCAGGACTGCTAGAAGATGTGTCTCTAGGTCTACGCCGCAACATGTGGTTCCAGCACGACGGAGCTCCTGCTCATAATGATGGAAATGCTCGCCAAAACGTCAACGGAACCTTTTGGGAACAGGTAGATAGGACGCAATGGGCCTGTGGCATGGCCTGCAGGGTCACCAGACTTAACCCATTTAGACTTTTTTCTGTGAGAGCCACATAAAGACATTGATCTACGAAACACCAGTTGAGTCTGAGATGAATCTTATTGCAAGAGTAGTGGCTGCAGCAGGCGATATTGCTCAAGATCAAAGTAGTCACAGTCTCGTGAGTTTGTGTGTGGCGGTTTTTCAGAGGAGGTGTCAGGTCTGCATTGAAGCAGCAGGCAAACACTTCCAACAATTATTGCAGATAACGATTGAAAGCACACCTAGTTACGCAAAATTTTTTTCATTTTCCATTCTCATTTGTTAGAAACGTAAATTACTTGTTGAACACATAAGTGACATTCTGAACTTTGAAGCTCAATATCTCGAAAGCTAAAGAGGTTTGCAAATTTTGTATTCGTAAATAAGGGTTTATTTTGAGTATTCCTATTAACTGTGAAAGTTTTTACCTATTGAAAATTAACACCTTGTATACATGTATATTATATATATCGACGGGCAGTTATAGGAGAGATATTTACAAATACATTGTGATTTCAAATGAATAACATGATTTCATGACGAAATATTTTACGAAGGAAAAACAGCAAAAATTAAAACTTACAACACAAAATTCTACAAACAGTCAAGTTCCATTCCACACGTCACCAGAGCTCAACATGATCCCCTTGCAGCACGAACGTCAATACGATGTGGGGTCATGAAATAGGGTCATTCTTTCCCAATCACCCTGTATTGTTAATACAATGTGTCCGTAGAAATTGAATGACGTGTCAGAATATTTAGTGACTTCACGTGTTATTATACCAGAATGCCTTCCTTGGGTCGCCTGTATAATGTCTGAGCAGCTCTATTTAGCTTATTGTTCCAATCACTAATCCAATAAATATGTATCAAAAAAATCGAACTTAGTTCAACTTACGGCCAGCATCCAATGCTACATTAATCGAATCCGGGGCCAATATTGGCTGATCTAGCATCCAATATCAGCTGGAGACTTCACTTTCAATAAAAATAAGAGAATATCATCCAATATTGGACACGGGCGCCAATTCTTTACAAACTACTCATTGATTGATCTTAAATTTTTGCTTTGTATCTATCTTCCAATAGTTTTAATTTTAGCCAAATGGGTTCAAAAATTTTTCATACCTACTAAACAACATTTCACTGAATCTTACAAAGGTGGAATGTGTGGAGATGTTCCAACAAACCTAGAGTAAATATACAATCTAAATTCGAGTTTTCTTTCCCAATTAAAAAACTCTAACAAAAAATTGTGACTGATAATGTGAGAAAATGTGTAATATACATATAAATTTAAATTTTTTTACATATTTTTGCTTGCATAAGACACCATGGACAACAAATAAAGTATAAATTAAAGGGTACATACATATACCGGGTTTTTCTTCCCTATGGGAGGGTAGCCGACAGCAGGCCGCAATCACCACACTTAAGCCTGTAACACACCTTGCAACTTCGCGTGCTTCATGCCGCAGCGACGAGTTGCCCAGAGCTCTCTGACCGCTCCGCAGCATGATGGCGCATCAGAAACAGAAAGTCCAGCAAGCCCGATCGCTGTCGCAGGCCGACAGCGCAAGGGAGAGTCAGTGTGAGACAAGCAGGCATTGAGAATGATTATAGCTTCGGTTCGGGCTGACATTCTAGATATTTTATAGTTAGATCTAGACGTTTTTGCTTAAGCCTAGATTTAAAATTGGGATCTTAGATATTAGCTACAAAATCTAGACCGTTTTTTTCAGCATGCTAGATATTTTCTAGCTAGTGTTAGAATTAAGCTATGTAGATGATTTGTTACTGTAAATTCACACTAGGAATTCACTATAATGGTTAGTTACTACTTCCTTCTTATTATATTCGTTAATTTGCTTCACCAAATTGTCTGATTAGTGTACCATTCACATTTTGATCATGTTATGTTCAGATTATGAAACACACCAAGATGGTTTTTCAATGTTTTTGTGCTGCCATAGTGTAATTCCTTGTTGTGATTATAGGGCTCATCTGCTAAAGCATACAATCTCCAATTGCAAAACTAGTGATGATGTCAAAAATCATGGAATAAAATGCACATACCTTATCAAAATGTATTGTGGCTTCATTTTGACGAAAGACTGACCAATGATATAAGCACTAATGGATTCAGTTTATTGTTGGATGGAAGCAATGAAATTTCAATTATGAAACTACCTGGTGTATCAGTTATATACTAGAGTCATGCATCTAACTAAGTAGAATCAACTTACTTAGTAATTGCAAAATTATTAAAAGTGATGCAGATAGCGTTGTGACTTAAAACAATTGTTGATTTGTAGGAATCTGAGCATTGATAATTGCAATGTAATAGAGACTGATAATACAAGTGTCATTGTTGGCATCAATAATGAAGTTTAGGCCAAATTCAAAGAAGAAAATTCATATTTATTATTGGGGAAATGTGTATGCCGCTCTTTCCAGCTTGCTATGTCCTATACTTCTGGTGAATGTTTACCAAGGAACGTGGAATTTTTTAATGCAGAAACTCATAATAAGTTTGCGAAATTTTTTGAGACCATGCCAATACTATTAACGTTATGAATAGATTAATATTGGTTCACATCCATTGAAAATTCCTTCAGATTGCAAAACTCAATGGTTGTTCATCCAGCGAGGCCATTGAAAGTTATTGAGTGCGTCACCATTTTCGTTGTCTGGGTAAGTTTGAAATTGAATCAAGTTTAAACCCAGGTTTTTGTAAAAGATCATCGCTTTGTTGAATTCTTTCGCACTGCAAGCATTGGCAATATAAATACGAGGAAGCGCGTGCTTCCTTACAATTTGTTGTTTGATTCGAGCAAGGTCTGAGGGCGAGTGGCAGAGACCATCAAAACTTGGTATATAATTTTTAAATCTAGGCATTCAATTTATAGTATGGTGAAGGTCATTGAAGCGCCGAGATGGAACAGTTTTGATCCAGCACGAGCAATCGATGTCCTTCCTTCTGATCGTGCTTAGGATATTGTCACCTAGCAGCAAAGTATCGTAAGATTCTCGACATTTGGAGTCGACTTCACAAGAGATACTAGCAGGTACCACAAGTGCAAGGTACTGGAATGTAGTTAGTATGAGCAAGAGAGAGAAAGTTGCTCGATTAAGTTCTGAATGTTTGATACTGTAGAGAAAATCGACGACGGGCTAGGAGGCTCACGTTGCCTTGGGAATTTATTTGAAAACGCTGCTGTTAGAGAGTAATTGTGAATAATTTCATGAATTTTTAGAGAGCTTGTTATTTGAAGCGGGTGCAAGTAGCCATTAAAAGAAGCAACAGTGTTTTTTTTATTGCTCTGTACTGAAAATTTTATTTTGTTCTCGCAGCTTAGGTTCTGGGGTAATTTACTGCCAGTATCGGTTTGTACGCGAATATTATCGAACATAAAATCTGGAGAATGAGGAGAGTCTACCACGCTTGAAATGTCCTTATTAATAACAACTATTCTGTCTTGTACCACTGATGAGGATGGTGTTTGTGTCCCCGTCACTGGCGGACAGTTCGGAGTGTTGTTGGTGACGCAGAGCTGGGGAGCTTGCGCGCTGTTTTGCGTGTTGAGATGAGGCGCAGCAGGTGGTTGTGGAGCTGCGGCTAAGACTTGACTGTTTCGAACCTTCAAATGATTGCTGGAGGTTTGGCAAATGTGTTTTCCCTCATCCGGCGATATTGGTTGCATAGTATTCACTGACGTTACTTACTTTTATTACTGAATCAGAATAAAAGTGAGTAAAACGCTTCAGCACACCTACATATTTCTACCCTAGATGATTTTCTGTGTACTGACACGATTTGTCGCCAGCAACTCGGCGCAATGAGCAATGACTACTGCGGTTACGGTATATACCGTGACTACGGTACCGTGGCAGTGGTTGGTTACTTGAATTTGAGAGCACTGGCAAAAATTATGAATGAAGAACTCAATGTCGCTACAAACTGGAAAATATGCTTATAGTCAATAGTAGCATTATTTCGAGCAATTTTTGTTCTCTGGCATTGAAAAGCAACAAAATCAGAACCTAGAATATTATTTTGTCAACCTTTAAACTGAACTTTCAAAATCTGTTTTAACTCACATATATCATGCAAGGTAATGTATCAACTGGCTTTCCTGGACACAAGTGTGTCAATCAAAAATTTTATTGGAGCATGATTCCGATTTCTTATTTTGTGAAGTATGAAATGTTATCAGGTTATTCCATCAAATTTTATCAAGAAAAATCCATCGAAAACTGGGGTGGAGTAGTTTTATCGGGCTTCAAATAATTTTTGAATTTACGATAAATTACATGCCCCAATATTGTAATTATCTTTCTGATGAATTTCAATGTTAACATATATGTCTCGTTTATTGTGTCCCGGGTATTTAGGGGTTAAAAGGATGATATAGGTGCGTTCAAGATGATATAAGAAGTTGTGATAGCTCTAGCTCTAAGGTTATTGTCGACCACCTAGAGTGACCTAAAGGCCCCCCCCCCCAGAAGATTGAACGATCGTCCAGTGACTATACGTGTTATTGTATTACTATACGTGTTATTGTATACGTGTTATTACAATGAGAACAATGGCTGCATAGTTGTGGTTCTGACTTTTATTTTAGCAGTATGTTTGATACAAGGTTTAAGGTAAGGAGTAACTGGGACCTGGCGAAGAATAAAATGACCATAATAATCGTACAAAATAGGGAATTTTAAACTACTAGGATGAATAATTACATTAGTATAAAATAAAATAATTTTTATTTGTCAGAATTACGATACTCATTGCAAAAAAGTGAAATGGCGAGAATTTTTATCGGATTTCGAGAGCTCCGACACACGTGCAAAAATGCATCTTAGAACATTGCTTTAATTTAAAATATGCTTTTACTGGAATATGAAACGCCATACCGGGTCACAACACAAAAACACACAAGTTAACCGATTATTATAACTACTAGTGTGCACGGCCCGCCAAAAATGACGGGATTAAATACCTTTCTTGAACAAACTTTCCACTCGCGGAAGACTAACAAATATATCTATCCTAACAGTACCTGTAATAAACAATATTATTGTACTTGCACACTGGTGAAACTTGCATCACAGATGCGGTCATTATGGCTATATTTATGAGCATGACAGAGAAATGGAAGAAGCGGACTCAAAACAAACAGCCCAAGGATATTTTTAGGTAATAGAAGGACCCTTGGAAATTCCACTGACAATGTCATCGTTAAGCCAACTGGACCCGTGAAAAATTCCGTTAACATTACTCACCTATCCTAACCTATCATGTCCTAACCGAATCTATCCTGATTAAATGTCAACATCTCAAAGTATATAAGGCCATCTTTCAATACACAGAGGAATTCGATATCTATGATACCACCGACTGAGACATCCTATGTTCTTAAGAAGCGGACACCAAACAGGTATATGAATAAACACACAACGGGTATTATAAGGTTCGATTATAATGTAACTACCGCGCAAACCTCATATTTTGGTAAAAATAATGCGGGGTACAATTTAGCTTGATTTAAACAGTACGATTTATTTATTATTTTCATTTTTATCCATCAACAACCAATTACGGTAATACTAAATTCTCTACCATTGTTAGAATACTACATATGCAGACAATTTAACATATCCTTGTCAAGTCAGGGATTTTTCCGGCTCGGCGGACGTAAGCTTGGCTATGTCTTGAACTAGTCGGAAAAAAAGACTGAAGAACTTTGGTGCCGAGTGCCGACACAGTTCCGCGGCGTACTTTGTGGCGATTGGTTAACCAGAAAGTGCTCTGTGATTCTTGTGTAGCCCAGTGACACCGGCAAAAAATTTTTCCCTTTGTTCAGTGTTATTGAGTGGGAACCTTTGACTAAAATAATAAGTGTCAACGATAGTGAATAAAATACCCCTGTGCCCTGAAAAGCACACAATGGGGAAACCTGACAGCCTAAACCCAAAGGCCAGTCAGCCTGTGAAAGGAAGAAAACCAAGCACTCAAACTCTCAACAATGCCCGCGCCTTGCCCTCCCCGGCAAGCCGGTTCAAAAGGCGTCAACGCTCTCCTGTTGAATCAAGTGGACCTACCAAAAAGACTGCTGTTATGACAACTGATTGTGCAAGTGAAATGCCAGTGGAAGATTTTGACGAATCTTCGGACATGAGTGGAATCATTTCTGATGAAGACCCTGAGATAAGAAAAACTCCTTCCAACCTATCAAATCTACAAATTGAAAAATCTACAGAGCAACTAACAACAAAAGAAGCAGCTCCAAAATCAGCTCGTGTAGACTTAAACACTCCAGAGCATATCCAAAATCTAGCTCCAAACATTCGTCAAGTTCTCATCACTCTAGTAGACAAAACTTGTAACATTGGAAAAATGAATCCTATCCGCACGGCACTAGCTCTGGACAAACTGTGTGGCTCAGTCAAAAAAGTAGAGCATCAGCAATCAGGAGCCATTCTTGTGACTACCAACACTCTAGAGCAAGTAAAATCCCTTATGGCAGCCACTACAATTGTCATATCTGAGAAAAGCATCAAAATTACAAGTTCTATTGCCTGGTCAAAACAATTCTCCTATGGCAAAATCTATGCACCTGAGTTTGCCTCAGACTCTCTGGAAGACTTACTAACTATGCTGAAGCCCTATAATGTGGTAGGCATCCGAAAACTATTGCTAGACCCTAACAAAGCGTCAGTGCCGCTGTATGTGCTGACATTCCTCAACCCTTCTCCTCCTGCTGAGCTGCTACTTGGGTATTGTGTTTATAAGGTTGATAAATACTACCCTAGTCCTTTGAGATGTGGTTTGTGCTGCCATTACGGCCATTCTCGAGCCCGGTGCTCAAGTCGACAGCCAACTTGTAGCCATTGTGGTCAGAAAGGACATTTTGTGGACTCCTGCCCAAACTTGTCTGCTCCTCCACCCTGCTCTAACTGCAAAGAAACTCATAAGGCTACTTCACGTGAGTGCTCCCACTACATGTCAGAAGTTAGAGCTTGCCATCTCACAGCTGATGAGGGGTTGAGCTTTGTGGAAGCTAGGGCTAAAGCAAGAGAGATGAGACCTTTAGAAGCAATCCAAACCAGCCCCCCAGATCAGAACTGGGAAAAACAAAAAAGACCTACAGCAAAGGAGCTAGCTTCTCTGCAAGTTTTTCCTACGCTCACTCAACTTATGGCTCAAGAAGATGAAGTCTCTACACGGCCCTCTCAACAAACTTTACTGACAACCAAGGTACCTTCAACAGATCAAAGCACTAGAACCTTCGCAGCTTGTGCATCCTTGCCAAGCAGACCACCAGCACTTCCTTCTCAGCATGTGCTGCAGCCTTCTTCTCAACCAGTATCCTCAGGCCAGCAACCTAACCTTCCAAATGCCATGAACCCTTTGCCTTTTAGTAGCAAAGCCAACCAACCATCTCTTACTGCATCTAATCAAATTCCTGTTGATTTCACTCAACTCATTATTCAGGCGCTGCCAATGATTATCCGACTCTTCCTCTCCACGCAACTCACTGAGAAAATAGAATGTTTCATAGAGCTTGGTCAGATGCTTTCCGTAAAATCAGTTGTCACCGAAACTCTTGCAAATTTAGGACTCTCCTCAATGCATAAATCACAATGAAACTAAAAATTCTACAGTGGAACCTCCGTTCTTTTTCTGCACGACATCCTTACTTGACCAAACTACTTGCAGACTTGGCGCCGGATGTATTATGTTTGCAGGAAACCTTTTTGTCTCCTAACAAAAAGGTAAAACTGGCTGGTTATCAGAGCTTGGCAGCCCGTTGTGAAAAAGCTGTGGGAAGTGGAGGGGGGGTCCTTGTGGCCGTAAGTAACAGCATACCACAAACTACTATACCGCTGCCATCATCATTGGAAGAATGTGCAACGCGCATATATCTTCCTCAACACGAGTTCACAATATGCTCTATGTATCTTCCACCATCACTACCTAACTCTGTATTAATTGCAGAGCTACCACTCTTACTTCCACTTCTAACCCCACCTTTCATTATCTCAGTAGACGCTAATGCACATCATCCATCATGGGGTTCCTGCACTTTGGACAGCAGAGGAAATGTAATGAGCCATTGGGTAACCGCAAACAATCTTGTGCTGTTGAACACTACAGAACCAACTTTCCTGTCTTCAACAGGCACCCTAACTCATATAGACCTGACAATAACTA
The DNA here is from genome assembly GCA_030386875.1 of Morinoia aosen. Classification (NCBI taxonomy): domain Eukaryota; kingdom Metazoa; phylum Arthropoda; class Malacostraca; order Amphipoda; family Talitridae; genus Morinoia; species Morinoia aosen. The sequence goes on from CM059564.1 coordinate 79,496,981, forward strand.
CCCCCGATATAGCACCCATGTTTACATGGTCACCCTTATCTGACCCTTACAACAGTGACCATTTCCCATTATTGATCTCATCAGAATGTACCACACCAACCTGCCAACAACCTAGGTGGCATATTAAATCAGCTGATTGGGGCAAATTTCAAGAAGCCCTCTGCCTTCCAAAAACCTACCTATCCCCTACGCAGGCCTGTGGAGCAGTAACCACCAGCATCATAGATGCAGCTTCTAAATCCATTCCTTGCTCTCTACCAGGAAAGAGAACACCAACAAATAGTTGGTGGAACAAAGAATGTGCCGTAGCAAGACGCCAAAAGCAGCGAGCATTATCTCGCTATAAAAACCATTTAGGAGACATTGACCTATGGATAGCCTTCAAAAAAGCTAGAGCTATTTTCAGACACTGCATAGCCAAAGCCTGGTCAAAGAGCTGGACAGACTATCTGTCTAGTATCACATGCAGAGCCCACAGTGGACAAGTCTGGAACAAAGTCCGTACACTATCTGCTAAGTTCTTCCCCAAGGCTATAGTTTTAAAGAGTGGGAATGATAACATAGCGGACCCCAAGTCAATCTCAAACATTCTTGGCCGGCAATATTCTAGAGAAAATGACTCCACTTCAAATGACCCTTGTTTCATTACCAGAAAAGAGAAAATTGGACGTGAGCTGCCTAGCCCAAAACATAACTTAACTGTATGGTACAATAAACCTTTCACAACGAGAGAATTAACTAGAGCACTACGCAACTCCTCATCTCGAGCCCCTGGAGCTGATCGCATTCCCTTCAGCTTCCTTCAACACCTTAGTGGAAGCCAACTTGAGGTGCTGTTGAACTTCTATAATTTCTTATTCATGCATGGATTCCCACACCAGTGGCAAGAAGCCATAATTGTACCCATACTGAAACCTGGTAAACCATCCTCTTCTGCTACATCATACCGCCCTATTGCGCTCACCAACTGTCTAGGCAAGATCATGGAAAAGATGGCAAATTGGCGACTCCAGTCCTTCTTAGAAAGAAACTCCTACTATGACCCAACTCAGAGTGGCTTTAGAGCGGGGCATAGTACACTTGATGCCCTGTTTCGCTTGGAGGCATCAGTAAGGGAAGCTTTACTGACCCAAAATTACTGCCTAGCCATCTTCCTTGACATCGAGCGAGCTTTTGAATCTGTATGGCACGATGGTGTCTTATTCAAACTGCATAAACTGGGTCTTGAGGGCAATATGGCTGTCTACATCAAAAACTTTTTACAGCTCCGATCTATACGGGTGAGAGTTGCTGACAAGTTGTCAGACTCTTTTCCTCTTCTGTGTGGAGTACCTCAGGGATCGGTAATAAGCCCCACACTCTTTACACTCATTGTAAATGACCTTTTTGCTGATGTGCCTGCTCCAGTGCAACACTCTCTGTATGCTGATGATGGAGCCATGTGGATTGTCACGTCAACTCTCACTGAGGCAACCACAGTGATGCAAACAGCACTTGACACCATTGGAAAGTGGTCCCAAAAGTGGGGTCTTCAAATCTCAGCAGCCAAAACTTCAGCTGTTTTGTTCACCCATAGGCATGACTCACCTCCTCAACTGAAGTTGGAAAATGTTTCTCTAACCTTCAAAAATAATATAAGATTTCTTGGCATCATTTTTGATAGGCATTTAACATGGAAGCCCCACATAACTTCATTGCACTCTGCATGCCAGTCAGATCTAAGACTCCTCTCAGTCATTTCAGCCAGGAGGTGGGGTGCTGATGCCACAGCCCTTCGTAGATTGTATGTAGCTCTGGTTCGCTCTAAGCTCGACTACGCCTGCTTTCTATATGCAACTGCTGCTCCCACACATCTTCTAGTGTTAGACCGCATCCAATATGCAGCATCACGCATCATCAGTGGTGCCCTGAGGTGCACACCCACAGTTAAACTGGAAGCGGAAGCAGAGCTTATGCCTCTCTCATATCGCCGTCGCCAACTGCTGTTGTCCTATTGTGCTCGAATTCTCACCATTTCTGAGCACCCAGTTCGAAAACTGCTGTTGGCCTACTACCCTTATGCTCTCTATGCTCACCTTAGACGTCCAACCCCTGTATCAGGCCGAGCCTACAGTGAGTTTAAGAAGCTAGGTCTAAATTTTTCCCAGATTCCCACAATTCCCATGCACTTGAGATATCTTTCAGTCCAATGCCCAGTCTTCCTGACATTAGCAGATATACAAAAACATTCAAGAGATCCCACCAACTGGCAACAAATGTTTAATGACCTTGTTTGCAGCACATACAGCATGCACCAAATAATCTACACAGATGGATCTGTCCAAAATGACAGGGCCGGATGTGGAGTGCATGGGGAAATGTTCCAACTCAAGGCTCGCCTCCCTCCTAGGACTTCTATCTTTACTGCTGAACTATATGCCATTTACATAGCAATTAAGTTTATAACCAACAAACCAGGAGTCTTTGTAATCTTCTCAGACTCACTAAGTGCCTTGACTGCTCTGAAATCAAACAAAACTCCCAAACACTACCTGCTATACTGGATAGCAAAGGCCATCAATCAACTTCCTAGAGACAAAGTCATCCTGGAATGGGTGCCTAGCCATGTGGGTGTCTCTGGAAATGAGGCTGCAGATAAACTAGCACAGTCTGCGCTGAGCATCCCTCTGACAACTCAAATACCTAAATCCACATCAGAACTCAACTCCTATTTTGCCACCTCCATGCACCAAGAAAGGCTGAGGGCATGGAAGCAGCTCCCACCAATCATAAATGAATTAAACCCTTCATTGATTCCTTTACCATCTTCGCTCATACGCAGCCAACAAGTCATCACCTCAAGACTAAGACTCGGAGTCTGTAAACTGACTCATGGGCACTATTTAACTGGTTCCCCGCCTCCTTCCTGTCAAAGATGCAACTGCAAACTTACCTTGAGTCACCTACTGATAGACTGCCCTCTGTATCAAAATCATCGTCTGGCCCTGATTGCTGAGTGCAATACAAGATCTGCTTCTGTGACAATGAACACCATCCTTGCTGCTGATTTCCCAACCAAACTGGTGACGAACTTCCTGAGAAGGTCGGAGTTCCTGCATCTCATCTGAGAAATAACTGGAGAGCAGAGTGGGGGCGCCATTTCCCAAGAAGGAGACGTGCCTCATCCCTAACAAAGTAAAGTAAGTTGGTGCCGACAGAAGCAGCGGATTGGTCCATCGTGAGTGAGTTGCATTTCAACAGTAATCCGACGAAATCTGTGGTGAATTAAAGTGAAGTTGCTGAAAAACTGGTATAGTTTGTATATTCACGTGAGTACAGTGTGTGACTTTGTATGGAGTGCTCGTGAGAGTAGTTTTTTTGTTGCATGAGAGTTGAGACTGAGCATTGGACTTTGGTGTGGTGACTTGCAATTTTTGACTGAGGTTTTTTGGCTGGCAAGCTTTCTTTGCATATAAAGAGTATAGTGTGTGACATTGTAGAGAGTGACTGTGAGAGTAGTAGGAAACGTTTTTGTTTCTTTTGGTTTGATAACTTGATTTTCAGTAGATTTGGTGAGTGAAGACTTCTTCTGCCTGTGAAATTTGTACTGAGAGAGAAGTCTGTGTTTGAGGATGGCAAGAAATAGGACTGGTCGTAGGAAGGGAGGTGCAAGTGGAATGGATGAGGAGATTGAGTGCATGACTTGTAAAGAGTGGGTAGATATAGATGCATGCAAAGGTTTGAGAGAAATGAGTCTGAGAAAGTTGAGTGATCTTGTGTTTACGTGCTGGAAATGTTTGAATGATGAGAGTAAGAAGTTGAAAGAGGAGGTTGAGAGATTGAAAATTTTGATGGTTGCTTTAGGGGCTGACTTGAAGGATGAAAGGAAGCTGAACAAAGGAAAGAATGAGAATGGTGCAAATACAGTGAATGAAGAGGTAAATGGTGGTGCAAGGAGTGCAAATGAAGTGGATGATAAGGCAAATGATGGTGCAAGGAGTGTGAATGAAGCAAATGATGGTGCAAATGTGACAGATGAGAGTAGAAGGATGAATGAGCATGATGAAAGAGGTACAAATGTAAAGAGAGTGAATGAGCCACCTGTTGAGGTGCCACATGAGGTGCAGGAGCCTGTAGTGGAAGCGAATGAAAGGAAGATGAATGGAAAGAATGATCTGAGTGAAAGAAGTGAGCGAAAGAGTAGCATGAAAGGGAGAGTAAGACCTATGATTAGAATATGTGGAGATAGCATGGTGAAGAATGTTGATAGGTTCGTAAGTATGAGAGACAGTAGCGGATGTACGAGCATGAGAGGGAAAGGAGTGGAGGAGATTTGTAGGCATGCTGAGAGAGTGATAGATGGAATGGATGAAGGAATGGTTGTACTGCAAGGAGGTGGCAATCGGTTGCTTGAATATGGGAGAGAACGTACGGTGAATGCAATTATGAAAGTTGTTGAAAGGGCGCGGAAGAAGAATGTTAGAGTTGCGGTGACTAGCCTCCTAAGAAGGCCTGCGTGTGATGAGGAGTATGAAAGGGTGCGAAAGGAGGTGAATAGAGAGGTGCATGAAAGGATTATGAGTATGAGAGCTGAGAGTGTGAGAAAGCGTGAGCTGGGTTCCAGCTTCCTTGACATGGATAGCGTGATCCAGGATGGGTGTTTTCTTGGAGATGGAGTCCATCTTACAAAAGAAGGTGAGATGAAACTCTCCAAGAAATATATCCGGTGGATCAGGGCTACTCATGTCATAATGGAAGGTGGAACTGGATGAATGAAAATCCGTCAGAGCAAAAGTGAGGAATGTCTGGAATTGTCCAATTGTGTTGTAAGGTTTGGAAGTATAAATGTGCGTGGATGGGATGCAGGAAAGTTAGATGACCTCGTAGTAGAATTTGAGAATGGAAAATTGGATTGTGTTGGTGTAGTAGAGACCCAAATGCGTGATAGAGTCAGTTTTAAATGTAAGGAGAATAAGTATCATATGATAGGAAAAAGGCGTGTAAATTAGCAAAAAAGAGGTGGTGGAGTTGGTTTGATTGTAAAGAATGCTCTAAATTGGAAATTAGAGGAACTTCCTGTTGGAAATGAACCTGAAAGTGAAGATTTGTTAGCAATTAAGTGTGAAAGAATGCATGCCAGAGAATATATTGTTGTGATTGTATGTTATATGACAACTGATGGGATTCTAGCTCATGAAGAGAATGTAAAAAAGTATGAAATATTAACAAGGATTGTACGAGAACACTGCAGGTGCCCTCTGATTGTGATGGGTGACATGAATGGCCATGTTGGTATACTTGGTGAGCCGGTGAATGCAAATGGACAAAAATTGATAGATTTTTGTGATGAGAATGAATTTGAAAACCTGAATGTCACAATAGGAAATGGCTTGCATACATGGAAAAGCAGGGAATGGAAAACTGCAATTGACTATATGATTGTGAATAGTAGAGCAAGAGAGTGTGTCAATGAAATGTTTGTAGATGAAGATGATTTTGATATTGATAGTGACCATAAAATGCTTGTGCTTGAATATAACTGGGGTAGAAAGGAGTCAATGCAGAAGGTCAGTAGTGTGAAAGAAAGTTGGCAGATAAAAAAGGCAAACTGGGAAGAATTTAAGAATGAATTGAGTAGGCATAACTGGAACAGGTGTGGAAATGTAAATGACCTAAATGGTGAGATTGCAAGAACCTTGTATGATGTGGCAGAGCAAAAGATTGGTAGAACAAAATGTAGGAAAGGGACAGGGAATGCCAGGTGGTTTACAAGTGAGATAAAGGAAGAACGAATGAGAAGAAAGACTTTAAATAAGAAACAACGCAGTATGAGGAAAATGTATGAAAGAAACAGAATTACTGAGGATGAATGGCAGAGTGCATGGAATGAGTACAAGGACCAGCAGAAGAAAGTAAGGAGAATGATTAATGAGGCTAGAGTTAAAGAGGAGAGACACCAAGGTGAAAATCTAAGAAAGAAAGGTCCGGATGGAATAAAAGATTGGTATAAGTTTATACAAGGTAATGATAGAAGTAGTGAAGTTCAAGTTGATGAATTAGTAGTTAATGGTTGCAGTGTGCAAGATAGGATGCAAATGGTGAAAGCAGTTGAAGAATACTGGGAGGACATTGGTGGAATGAATGAGCAGGTTACAGATGATGCACCCATAAATTTTCTGATTGATGAACGTGAACTGCAAATGGAAGACGAAATCACTTGTGAAGAGATTGTAAGTTTTTTGAAGAAAGTGAAAAATGGAAAGGCATGTGGCCCTGATAAGATCCCATATGAGTTCTATAAATGTGGAGGAGAGAGTGTAGTCAGTATGTTGAAATGTTTATGTGGGACTGTCGTACGTTGCGACAGTTGTCGTACCATGATGCAACCGCCACGCGACGCAGCCGCCCGGTCGGCAGTGTTCTAATGGCAGTGACAGAGAGTAGACGCGCGTGTGTTTTCGCTCTTCGGTTCGCATCGTATTCGGCGGGTTTTCTTTACCGGTGCAAAGCAAGGCAGGTGCCTTGCTTTCGTTCCTCTGGGCCAACGAGGACGGCCAAACAGCTGCGGCAGCTGCTTGGCGGTTTTGCTGGCGGTGACGGCACCGGGCAAAATTTGAGGTAAGCCAACAGTTTATTTGATGAGATATGGAAGAGTGAAAGAGTACCGGATGACTGGAACAAGTGTAATGTAGTTCTGTTGCATAAGGGTGGACATAAGAGTATGAAAGAACTTAAAAATTACAGACCAATTGCACTGGGTGACACTGTATGTAAGATATTTTGTGGTATTTTGAATGAGAGAATGAAAAATTTAGTTGAATTAGGAGTCCTAGGTGAAGAACAGAATGGTTTTAGGCAAGATAGACGTGGGGAAGATAATCTGTTTGTAGTGAGTGAAATAATTGAGCGAATGAGGAAAGATGATAAGAAGGTGTATTTAGCATTCCTGGATATTGAAAAAGCGTATGACAGAGTGGATCGGGTTAGGCTCTTTGAAGTTTTGAGAAAAGTTGGGTTTAGCAGAAAAATAGTAAAAATTGTACAAAGTCTGTATGAGAACACAAGCGCTATATACAGGTTGGGAAATTTGGAAACGGGGCGAGTGAGGAGTGTTAGAGGAGTGAGACAGGGCTGTACTCTGTCTCCCCTGTTGTTTGGATTGTACACAGAAGAATTAGCAGTTCGACTGAGAAGGAATGGCTTAGGACTGAAAGTTGGTAATGAGAGACTGAGCTGTTTGTTGTATGCTGATAATGTGGTTGTGGTTAGTGAATGTGGACATGAACTGCAAAGGATGCTTGACATTGTGAACGGATATAGTACAGATTTCAAGACGAACTTTGGTGCCGACAAAAGCAAGGTTATGGTTATAAATAGTGATGAGACTGATAGAGACAGACTGTGGAATATTGGAGAAATCAGAATAGGCAGAACAAAAGAATACGAATATCTAGGTTGTATGATAAGTGAAGATGGATGCACTAGAACTAAGGGTGAGAAAGTGGCAAAAGCTATGCAGTGGAGTGGACGGTTAAGTAGTGTGGCCAGATACAGAGCAAACAAGTATGAATGTGTGAGAGGAATGTGGAAGTATGTTGCTGTACCTAGTGTCATGTATGGTATGAGTGCTCTTGCCTGGAATGGAAGTGATCTTGAAAAGCTGGATGTAATAGAAAATAAGGTAGGACGGTTAGCATTGGGTGCTCCGAAATGGACAGCTACAGAAGCCATTAGAGGTGACCTTGGGTGGAGCCTATTTTCAGAAAGAATGATGAAAGCGGTGCTGAATTATAAGGTGAGAATTGAAAGAATGCAGAATAGCAGATGCGTAAAGCAAATTTTTGAATGGAATCTGAGTGTAAGCTATTGGGAGAAAGTGTGTTGGGGGCATGCAAGGAAGCTTAGAATGCAAAAGATTATTCATGTTAGAATTGGGAGACCTGTGGATGACTGGAGTTTAATAAATCCTGGAGGTGTAGGGCCTGAGTGGGACTGCAAGAGGTGGAAGAAAGAGATGGAGAGGCAAACAAAAGAGTATGGATTGAATAAGTGGAAGCTTAGCATGATGCGGAAGCCTACACTGGACTGGTATATGAAAAAAGAAGCACCTAAGTTTGAGATGTTCTATGATGGTAGATTTGGAAGTCAACTCTTGTTTGCTGTGCAATATAAGTCATTGAGTGTGAACAGACGTACATGGAGATGGAATGAGAATAATAACAGATTATGTCTGCAGTGTAATAGGGAGTGGAGGAAACAATTGAGCATTTGGTACTGGAATGTAGTAAGTATGAGCAAGAGAGAGAAAGTTTCATGAATGGGGTGTTTGAGCAGAATGGAGAGAAAGTGTGGTATGCCAGATATGCTGAAGATGATTGTGGTATGTAATGTATTGTTGGATTGGATCAGGAGTGTAATTTGAATATCATTGAAGAGTCAATATTGAATTTAATGTTGTCAACAACTTTCATAATTTCATTACAAAATTTAGGTAATTGGGAACATTTTAAAACGTTTTACACAAATGACATTGTGCTCGCAAATGCTTAGTTTTTGAGAAATAGCATAAATAACGTTCAGGTAAGAATATCATTAACGGCAGTGTCAATATGGCTTTTCTGGCGTTTCGCGGACGCGGACCGTGCGAAGTTTTTTGGCGGGAATTCTCGGGCTCGGTATGGTTGAGTTAAATTGAGTTATTTTAGGTTTATTTAGGTTAGGTTTTTTGCTTATTTACATGTCCGTTTGTTCAATTATATGAACAATGTTTCTGTAACTTCAAATTTAAATATCTCAAAAGCTGGAAGACTTCAAATGATGTTGCCTTGGGATATATGCTGCCACAGCTTTTCTGTTTTTACTCCCATAATTCTAGTTGCAACAGCAATTCTCCATTCATGGTGTCAATGTTATATATCTCTCATGTTAACAGTTTTATACACATTGTTCTAATTGTCAAGTTTGATTTGAGCTCTTTTGGACAGTGTTGTGACTCTCTCTTGACTTTTTAAAAGTGTTCCTCTGGTGATTCTTTGGAACAGAATATTCAATTTCCGTGAGCGCATTAATCTCTATAATGACCCATTCTTCATTTGAATGAATAACAGAATGCAAAATTAATACTTCTAAACTAGCACTATTGTCATTATAATGTTCAACGCACTCAAACAGGGTTGCAGCACACCCTTTGCATGCATTTTCCACCGCAAGAGCCATACCAAAACCGCCAGCAAGGCTATTCTTACCTTTATCTTATTTTTGCTATATCTCTAAAACTAAGCATTTGCGAGCACAATGTCGTTCGTTTAAAACGTCTTAAAGTGGCTCCAGTTACCAAAATATTGTATTGAAATTATATAAGTCATTGACATCAATAAATTCAATATTGACCCTGAGTATAAAGAAGGTCCAAGTGGTCAAAAAATTTACCTCTAAGTGTAAATTTCCAAGTGACTGAACTCAATATTATTGAACTAACAAAGGATTATTGAACTAACAAAGGACATTTTCATCAACAACATCTATGCTAGAACAAAGGGTTTGAAATGAATTCAAACAGAGATTTATTGAAAGAAGCTCTCTGACCAAGAATACTGTTTTGAAAACTGTTAAACATACTTTTTTTACAACATTTTTACATCCAACATAGTTCAACATACAACATTTTTACAATGATTATTCATCACATTACTGATGCACCCAGTTCTATTGTAACTTTTAACATTTAGTTAATGTTAAGGAGAACCTACTAATCAATTTTCGAATTTATGTTGCCTGTATCATGGTAATTTCATTGAAATAAACATCTTTTCTTCCATGACAAATGAGTATTAGAAGAAAAGTGTATAGGAGAAAAGTTGTTTATTTTGATGTAATTACCATGATACAGGCAACAACATTTCAAAAATTGATTAGTAGCTTCTGCTTACATTTACCCAACATTTTTCTCAATCTCATACAAACAGAATTAAATTATCTTCATTCACTGTAAGGTTATTAACATTTGAAGTTGGTTTACTTTATGGTCTATATGGTAGATGTTAAACTTATGGTTAGCTTCAAGTGTGCTACATTTTTTTCAACTTTAGTTGTGTGCAATGCAGTGTGATGGCTTGACACAACCAGCTCTGGACTTGAGAATTACAGAGCATGTTGGTCAATTTTAGTCCTTTAACCCTTTAAGGAGACTGTCTGGGTAAAAAAAGTCCGTTATTTACAGATGGATTTCTCTGAAATTTTCACAGTAGGTGTGAAATGATGCATAGATCCTTTGTTATTTCGACGAAATTTTTGTAGCTGCACTTTTTTTTTTGAAAAATACGATAAAATAAAGGGTTTTGTAAAATCTATTCTACAGTTTTGAAGTTACAGAACCAGTACTTCGTTTTTAGATTGCTTATATGTCTATATAACCATAAGCAAAAGGGAATTTTGATAACTTCTTTTTGTGGATTTTGGGAATTAAAAAAATAAGTTCTTTTTCATTTTTTTTTTCATGTAGTGTAATTTTCAAAATAATAAATGTATCAAAAATGCTATTGCTTATGGATACACCTTGCTAAGCCCTATCAAATGGCATATAAACTATTCTCGTAGCTCTAAAATTGTGGAAGGAGATAGATTTGAGAAACCAATATCAAGTTTCTAGAAAAACGTGTTTTTTCACAAAAAAAGTTTTTCTTTTTATCTTTTGAACTACAGAGTTTTCCACAATGAACACTTGAGCGTTTGTAGCTCTTTTCAAGCCCTTTCGATTGATATAATTTACATTGCTGTAGCTCCGTAACTCTGGAGAAAAATAAACAACAAAAGAGAATAGGGGTAATTCTTGAAAAAAATTTTTTTTTCCAATTTTTCATTTTTTTTTCAACCAAAATATTTTTTTGTCAAGTCAACTCCTTTGTTTTATAGCTCTTTTCAAACCCTTTGGATTGGTGTGCTCGCCACTGCTGTAGCTACGATACTGCAGTTGTCATTGAGCTATGAACGAAAGCTGCGGTATCATAGATACGGCAGAACAGCTAAATTCTGAAATTGTCAAAAATTATAAAAAAATGTCTAATCAGCGTTAGAATGTTTGATTTGAATAATGGAAGCACTTTGAGTAGCCCATTAACGAACTATAATGCCATTCCCGCAGAGAAACACGCTCAATTGACCCCCAATAATGAGGGGGGAGGGTTCAAGGTCACTCCACCCCCATCGCTTTCCCCCCCTCTGGTGGGCACACTATTTGGAGTAGACATAAACGAAAAGTACCAATGGAAGCGCAAGAAAATCCTCTATAAGATGCATATAAAAACAGAAAATCAACACATATCCTGATTTCTACCCAGACGGTCTCCTTAACATCAACAAGGACACCAGTGTCCTCTTTCAAATAAATGCAACCACACAAAATTGAAAGCAAGTTTCTACACAACTTCGGATCATCCACTTTCAGAACCCGTTTACTTTTGATCTAGTCACAGAGTTCCAATTTCCCGATTGTAGGTTTTTCTATCACCAATGATGCCAAAACAAAAAACAATTATTGAAAAAAATTTTCCCCTCTTCAGGAAAAAAAATTGGACATTAGAGGGTCAAGTTTTTTATTCTTAAAATTTGTGCATTGGACTGCATTGTTCACATTGTCTTTGTGTGACAGTCAGGATAGCAATAAATTTTTAGTTCTAGATTCATGTTCATCCGACTACTTTGCATTATAGGATTCTCAACACACGCAAGTCAAAAGTTGTTTTCAATAAAAGAAATGAAGGATGATTGATTCTAGTCAATCAAACATGACCCATATCATCTTGTTCATTGGTTACTCAAATGTTTTATAACTAATACCACATTAGCCCTGGTTAATTTGGTACCCATTTCCAACACCTGGGTAAAGTGGGGAATTGCCACAGTTCTTCATTTTCCCAAGGTGAAAAAATCACCGCCTTGCGCAGGGGTTTAAACTGCTGAAACCTTCCCATGAAAGGCGAGTTCATAATTACTCTGGTTCTTGCTTCCTAACATCTGGGAGATTCTAGTTCTTATGATTAATTTCATCAACTCAAATATTTGTGAAATCTAATGATGAGTTAAATTTAATTCTCATATTCACAGGGTTTCGGTTGATAGTTTAGTTAGGTGCAACACTTTTGTTGTAAATGTAAATGTTTTGTGAAATGATTTATTTTTCTCTATAGCACTAGGGTTATGAATTGTACATCAGACCAGAAGAGTTCTGGTTTGATACTAGTTTGGTACAGCTGGTATTTGTTGAAAGAAGTGTAGCTTCTTTGCTGCCTATGGAAAACGGATGATAAAAATAGAAGAGTATTCTTCCATTCCATAAACTTGAACTTTGCTCACTTCCTGATAGTTATGATGAAAACTTATCTGTACAATATTTTAATGCTAGAATGACCGATATACGTAGAGACTTAAGTTATTGTTACTAACTGCTACGACAGAAAATGTCCCAAAATGTTAGCGGTGGCAGATATCAGACAATTTCTAAATGTGTACAAATTCAGTACACACTTTGCTCCTTTATTAATTTCAACTGGGGTCTGTATGTGTTGGAATTTGTGATATAAATAAATGTGTAATCATTATTGTTGTGTTGCTGAAAATTTTTTTCCATCTGGTACAAGTCATAACACTTCATTTGCATATTGTTGAAAAAAATTTCATTAAATTACCATATGAAGCATATTTTTGAGTTGAGAGTATCATCAAGATGAATATAGTAGTTTCATTTGGGCATGCATAAGGTTTAGATGGGAAGAATTGAAAAATGATCACAGTCATCACATGTTCATCACTTTAACACAATAATTTAATAAGTAGCATTATTTAATCATATTTTGGTACCAATTAAAATTTTTGCACAGCACTCATTTAAAATTTCAGATGTTGTTTTTTGACAGATCGTGTGCACTATTTCTTAGTAAGTGATTGTCAGAGAAGTCTTTGAACTTGAATATCTTAATAGACTTTATAATGTTGGCCAAAAAGAGTAGTTTTTTGTGCTGTAAGTTTGTGTCGTCAGGTTTATGCTGAAGAAAATAGGAAAGCATCATTTGAAATAATTTTATTTTTCTGAGATTAAACTACAAAAAAGGCAGGGGTATGCTTGTGAAAGTAAAAGAATGCAACTAATCCAAAAATGAATGGTCAAGAGAGTATAAGTTGAAGTCTAAACTGGAAAAAGCACTCTAGGGTAAAGCACTGGAATTATAGAGTGGCATCTGAGCATTCAATGAAATGATGGGTGACATTGATTGATTGTTGTAGTTGCTGAATTTTTTGTTGTTGGTGCATTGCTGATAGATTTGAGGAATTCATGTTGTGATTCAATTGTATCAAATAAGGGGGTAGGTATGAGAGCTTCCATTTAGAAAGTTCAAGTAGATTGAGCATGATTGCTAATTGGTCTGGCAGAGTGCTATTAAATCATATGAAAGAGGTAACAGAAAGTGCAATAGGAGACAAGCTGTTCAGTTTTTGGCATGGTGGAGGATGTATGGAACTGATTTTAGCTTTGAAGCAAATGAAGTGGAAAATACAGTTGATCAGGGAGTGTTGTTTGAAGTTCTTTGAGTGTCTGGTGTGAAGAGCAAGGTGCTAAGACTATGAGCTATTATATTGATAGCAGAGCATATGTGAGAACTGAAAGTATAGTGAGTGAATAGTTGAAATTGCTCATGAGTTGGCATCCGTGGTACGTAATGTTACAATTGTTAACTATGCATACAGAGGGAAGTTTGTAGTGTTAAAAATTTCGGCTGCTCAGAGCAGAGTCATCAATAAATTGCAGCTACTCTGTGCTGATAATTTCGCATTATTAGCTAAGATGAAGAAAATTTGTAGACTGGTAAGAGTGTTTATAAGGGTCTTTTATGGAAAGACTACAGGTGGTTGTTAATTAGAATTAAGACAAAAATTGTTTATCAAAGTTGTTTGTAGTATTCAGGAGTGCTTGAGGCTGCCAATAATGAATTAGAAAAGGTGAATACTAGAAGATGGTAAAAAGCGTGGGAAAGTTTGTAAGGAGCTGTAAGGAAATGTTACTTGACTATAAATGCTATAAAAATTGTACTGTAAGGAAATAAGGCATTTTGTTGTTTCATTAGTTGAATATACTTAATCCTCCTTTGTATCTCAATTTCATTCTATTGTATTCAGTTTTGTTTGTTTACTGAATGCTTTTTAAATTTTTTCGGCTTCCTCTTACAGTAAAGAAAAAATAACTTGATAAAATAAATTTAATCAATAAATTAAATAAAACCTGAATAACTTCATAAAGCCTGCCTTCCTATAAAAGGAATAACCTGTGTTAAAAAAGGAATTGTCCTTTCCAGACAATTTTTATACCCACTGCCGAAGTTTGTACCATGAGTTTACAAACACCATGTTTGGATGGATTGTATATGGTAAGAAGAAAAGAAACCTCACCTGTTGGAATTTCATTTTCACTTCAGAAATAATCTTAGTTGAACTTAAATGTTCATGAGCCTATATGTGAATGAACATTTTTTGTGTAGCATTGTTCATTGATTGTTGCTATGTTTAAATTTACCATGCCAGTTCTCAAGGTCTAGTTTTAATTATGACAGAATGATTACATCCATCTTAACTTGCTTATTCTCATTGCATGAGTTTAAACAATGTGTAATTGCAACCATTTTATGGACTCTACTTTGTAACAGACAGATAACACTCTGAAACTAAATCTAGACAACTACTTCTGCCTTGATGATGTCCCACCAATATGAGACCCTAATGAAGACAATACCTTCTTCAATTTGTTGTTCAAGTTTGTGTTAACTATTCATTATTGATTGATCATATGAGACCCAAAAATAAATATACCCATCTTGTGCTAGCTGATTGTTATAAAGCAACCAGATCACAAAAAAGTAAAGTATTAACTCACCAAGTAATACGAAAGTGCACGTTTCATTTGAAAACCAAAGGATTTGAAAAACAGGTATCACTTCAATGAAATAATCACTTTGAGTGCACACTCTTTTTTTCACTAAAGAAGCTTTAAATGGTTCATCCTATAACACAAAGACAAAAATTATATTACTCTATTCTTTTAATAAATGATTTTGAATGTTTGATCCAATTGATATATGGTTATATTGCATAATTGGAATGTTTGGCCACTTATTTTTTTTTGTAATGATGGAAGAACAGTGTTATGTTTTTAATTTTTCTAGTTAAAGCTTCAGTTTTCTCAAATATTAGAGCAAACAAGCATCCTATTGCTCAGGGACCTAAGCACCCAGCATGGAGCGTGCAGTGGTTATGGTGCACAAGCTGACAGATGCTGAAGTGAAGAGGCTGTGCTGCAGGCAGGATTTCATCAAGCAAGAAGCTGCTGCAGAAAACATGGCAGAAGGTGAGACTTAGTTTTGGTCTTGGTATGAGACACAGACAGTTTATATTAAAACAGAAAATTAAGTTTTTCTAGTATGGAAATAAACTGAATGGTATTAAGATAGAAGCTCATGCCGCTGGTTGAAAGGAAAAATCTGCTGTTTGTGATATGAAATGAAGCAAAGGGAAATAAATTATCCTTATATAGTGAAACTCCAAGTCTTTTCAAATAAATTTCCATGTTTTTGTTTAAAATTTCCCCTATGTTATTACAATCAGCAGAGTTTCTACATGTATGCACAGTTGCTTTTTTGGTTTGTCCATCTCTCTGTCACGCTCTTAACACTCTGACTGCAACGTGTGGTACTGGTGGCAATGAATAAGATTTTCATAATGTTGTTGACTTACCTGTGGCTGTAAACTCAATTTTCATAATTACTTAGTTAAAGCTAGATGAGGGTATGAGTCAGTTAATGATTACTAGTTTCAAGTTTGCCTATTACTATTGACTTTAAATTTGAATTGAATATTAAACTTCACTTTTTCTAATTGTGGTCACAGTGTTAGGGATACCTAATGATCGTATTTGTGATACAAAGCATACTTTTATCACTGGTACTATTAGCATGGATATACATAGTTGTGGGTCATTTACATCTGGGAGATTTATGTAGGAAAAATATCACATCCCCTCGCTTTTGATGGGTCATGTACACTAATAGGATATAATGTTGCAAAAATTGTGTTCAGGAGTGAAACCAAATTGCACAATAAATATTTCTCTCTAATCATTATTTTGACATGGCCTGTATGGCCAATTCTGGTTTCAAGAGAATTTCTTGAGCCATACAGAAGATGAAACAAAGTTTGAACATAATGCAATTGGTATGTACATTTTGTGAATATTCAAACAATTTATTTACCACAGGGGATACAGAGGTAGAATTTTTCTTAAGTCTAGTACAATGGTCAAATTTGAGTATAGCTACCTGTGGGCCCGAATAAGTTCAGCGACTTCTAGGGCATCCTACCATCACGTTATTCTAGGGTGTACAAAAATGTTTAACCTAGTTCACTTAACCTAGTTTCGCATTAGACTGATCATTGAGATAATTAACTCAGTATTTTATGCTGTATTTTACAATATAGGTCAAGTCGGCTATATTTAACAGTATGTTCGATAAAACGATTCAAGAGCAGAGAGAAGATTGGTTATGGTGCACAAGGCAAGTTACATTATGACATTATCATTAGTTACATGTAGGAGGCAAGATTTCGACACGGTGATCTTACACGACTAGTTTTCTGATAGGAAGTGAGACTCAAGATGTCTTTTGAATACTTTGTACGAATTACATTCACGGATCTCTGCAGGTATAGAGTTCAAAGTTTTGGTTCCAACGAAGAAAATACTGTGTTGCGACCTGGCCTTTGAATAATAAGGAAGCATGAATTTATTTCTATTTCGGGTTAAATGGTCGTGATGACCAGTTTGCGCAGTCAATGATTGTCTTAGGCTATTGTCGCCATCATTTCTTAATGTTTTGTAAAGGAAATTACAGATGGAGATTTTGTAGAGATCCAAAAGTTTAAGTATTTGTAAATTTTTGAAAGAATCATTTGTGTGAGCATTATATTCTAGGTTCTTTACCGCTCTGACAGCCCTTTTCTGCAGAGTAAAAATTTTGTTGGCTTTATTTTTATCAGTTCCGTGCCATGCTTCTATTCCGTATTGCAAGTATGGAGAAATGAGCGTTCGGTAGAGCATTTGTAAAGCTGTTTCAGGCAGAAAATTTCTAACTGTATTTAGGATTCCGATGGATTTTGATAATTTAGAACTAATATGAGTGATGTGCTCTTTGAAGGTCAGATGTTTATCTATTATGATGCCCAGAAACTTACATGAGTTGGTTTCTTCGGTTTCACCTTCGCCAATTTTAATGCATGGGAGAGATACATCTTTCTTGTATGAGAATGTAATATAATTTGTTTTATCGATATTTAGGCTTATTTTATTAGCTTTGAACCACGATGAAACCTTGTGAAGTTCAGTATTTATAATCTCCACAATCATAGCAGGATTTTGGTTCGGAAGGACCGCAGAAAGCGTACTGTCATCGGCAAAAAGTATGAATTTGAAGAATGATGTAGATTTTACAATATCATTGATAAAAATAAGAAACATGAGAGGCCGAAGAACAGATCCTTGTGGAACTCCATGGCTAATTGTCTGTGGGTCTGATTTTGCGTCGTCAATGACAACGTATTGCTTCCGATTTGTTAGGTATGATCTGAACCAATCATGGGCAATCCCTCGAATGCCATAACAGTGTAGTTTCGAGAGTAGTATTTTATGGTCCACACAATCAAATGCTTTTCGAAAGTCAAGAAATACAGAGAAGACAGGCTTTCCTTCATCTATATTAGAATAGAGGAATTGTAAATGATTTAATATAGCCTGGGTTGTTGATTTTTTAGAGCGAAAACCGTATTGTTTATCGTAAAGAAATGATTTTTGTTCAAAATAAGAATACACTTTTTTATACACAATCTTTTCGAATACTTTGCTAATAATTGGTAGAATGGAGATGGATCCATAATTGTTTACACAGGTTTTTTCACCACTTTTTAAGATAGGGGTTACTCTAGCAACTTTGAGGGCGTTCGGGAAAGTGCCTAGTAAGAGAGACTGGTTAATAAAATTTGATATCAGTGGGGCTACAATGTCAGCAATAACTTTAAGTACTTTAGTCGGAAACGTTTGTAACTCACTCGATTTATTTTTCATGTTGTTTATGCACGTAATTACATCGGAGGAGTTTGTAGGCGTAAAGAAAAAGGAGTTGGGTTCTCGAATATGATCCATAAATTCCAGGTGATCAGTAGGTTCACTTGGAATACCATCAGCTATGGTTTTCCCTACGTTTACGAAGAAGTTGTTAAAGAGATTAGCAATTTCTTTTTTCTCATGATATTTTACATTATCTTGAACAACATATTCAATTTTCTTTTTATCGGCATTATTCGGTTTACAGCAGGAGTTAAGGAGATGCCAAGTCTTTTTAACGTCAGTTTTGAATTGAGTAAACTTGAGCGTAAAGTAGTTCTTTTTTGATGTTCTTATCTGGTTTGTTACATAGTTTCTGAATCGGTTATATGTTTCTCTAGATATTTGTCCTTCGCAAAGGAGGGCTAGGTACGCTTGACGTTTCTTTATATTTATCACGATGTCTCTAGTAATCCAGGGCTTTTGTTTATTTTTCGGGGTAACTGTACGAGTTATAATTGGGCAACACTGATTGTATGCGGTCATTATAGTTTCAGTCAACTTTACTACTGCTTCATCAATGCTCGTAGTATTATTGTTTTGTTGAGAGATGTGCAATGTAGGCATTGATTCTTCTAGAACGGTGCGCATTTCTTCAAGATTTGATTCGTTTATTTTACGACATGGTCTGTATGCCTGCATTCGCGTACCCGCAGGTTGGAGCATAGATTCCCCATTTCCTCAACACTATTCTAAATGGTGCCTTTCTGTTTCCTATCTTTGGAACACCTGAGTTGGATAAGAAGGCCTAAGTTTTTATCTAATCCAATTTGAAAACTTTCAAGAAGCTGTGGTATAGCTCTGTTAAAGATGAGCAGTTCAGTGGTATGAGGAGTTGTGTTGAGTTTTGGTCTTTGTCTTCAGTGTGAAACTTCCTCCCACAAGGTTGAGAAATGGTGTCATAATTGAGAAAAGATGTTGCTCACTGGATTTCATTCTATTCTGATTGTCTCATAAATAATTTAAAAATTGGTTTACACCAATTTTTAATTCAAACTTGCATGATGCCCTTCAGAAATATAATGAAGTGCAAAGTACATATTTTAATGCAAATTTTTATTGTGTTTGCCAGTTTATTATGAATTGTAAGTACTATTTATTCTGAATACTTTGTTTCTCGCTTCTTATGGTCATTTAAATTTGCTGGTGTAAGCTAAAAAATTATTAAAGCTCATTTAATCTCCAAAGCTTTTGTAGTGTTAAGTATTTAGTTGAAAGAATTGCATTGTGTTCCTTGCTATAAGTATTACTAGATTTATTTTCCAAACCTACTAGATTGTTCCAGTTCTCATGTATTAGAATACTAGCAAAATTGTCATCATTGTCAAAAACATGATATTATCTTTGTATTTTAACACTGAAAGAGTTGTTACAAGTTTCGATATCTCAGATGCAATTTTTCTAAATGAGCTTCTGTCACTTGCAGGTGATCTGCTGAGCTCCGGGAGCCATCTAAAAGAAATTTACATCAAAAGTGAAGTGCCTGACGCTGAGTTGGAGGCCGTTACTGTAAAGGACGAGCCCATTGACTGGCATCGGGAACCCCAGGTGGTGCAATTGGCTGCTTACTCTTCTATTGAGTGCTTCTAATTGGCTTCTTACTCTCATTTTGAGTGCTTCCAATTGATTGTTTACTCTTTTCTTGAATGCTTCTAATTGGTGCGTGCAAAAAACACGCACTGCAGGTTTAAGTTCTAATTTTAATCCACTTGGCAGACAAATTAACTGGAACAAAGTCGAAAAGAAAATCGTGAACAGGTACGATACAAGGCTCTAGTACGAAGTGGTTAATGTTGCTTGTCAAAGCGTGTCTTTGACTATAGTTTAGACTCGTAGCTCGAGACGCTAGTAGTTTCTCAGCGTCCTGGTGGTACTCCAAGCGCGAGAGCACTTCTCTTCTAAGTGCTCTTGTGCCCTCGTCTCCTTCAGCCAGCAAGGATTGGAAAGAAGTTTTCCAGACGTCTTGACTCGGTTCTCGAGCAAAGGTATAAGGTGTACTACGATTTAAGGTAAGAGGAGAAAGAAAAGGTGAGATAATTAATTTTTCAAATAAACTGGATAAAGATGAATAACACATTAATGAAAAGAAATACACAAAAGATCTAAGAATAGCACACTTACCCTATCAACGCTGCCCATTCGGTGAGAAATTTTTTGCACTACAAGACAAAGGGAAGGAATTTGCAGGATCAACAGGAAGGGGCCTCGGCATTAAAGTTATACTGTGGAAGAAGATTTAATCATAAACATAGGGTAACAAAAAGTTAGTTGAAGTAATCAAATCAATGCGATTCAGAAACTGTCTTAATTCATTGGTTCATTGAAACTCACCTGAGGAATTTGTCCTCAGTGAGGTTTCTCTTCTTTTAGTGGTGAAAGTCAGGTGAAAGGCTCATATGGAGCAACAAAACACGGAAGAGAAAATCCC
This sequence comes from Morinoia aosen, assembly GCA_030386875.1. Taxonomy (NCBI): domain Eukaryota; kingdom Metazoa; phylum Arthropoda; class Malacostraca; order Amphipoda; family Talitridae; genus Morinoia; species Morinoia aosen. The sequence goes on from CM059564.1 coordinate 79,517,584, forward strand.
GTTCGTCTCAATATCAACGGAAAGGAATTAACACTTGCTAAATTACGGACAGCCTATCTGACGACTGTATCGTAGTAATCGCCTCTCGAGAACAGCAAAGGTAAGTTAATAATCGCCTCTAGAGGAGAACAGCAAAGGTAAGTTAATAATCGCATCTAGAGGAGTACATCAATGGGAAGTTAATAATCGCCCCTCGAGGAGGACAGCTAAAGTTAGTTAATAATCTTCTTTCGAGGGAGACAGCAAAAGTAAGTTAATGATCGCCTCTCGAGGAGGACAGCAAAGGTAAGTTAATCTAAGTTACACATTAATAATTGAGACTTCCATTGGAAAAAAGTGATAAGAAAAAAGACGAACAGAAGTGTTCGTCCTCATGCTAAACAGTGGTCCTTGATGGCGGCCCCAACGGAACTTCACAGCACTGGTCCGTTGCACCAAGAGTAACTTCCACAGGTAACACTGGGTGACTTTCAGAAGCAAAAGCATGGACGGTAATAGAAATAGTAATAATAATAATGATTGAAACTAGGGAGAAGTTCACGATCTCACCTCCGTCCGTGCTCCAAACCTCAAGTGTGAGGTAAAACGAGGTTTAGACGGCTTTGTTTCGGAGGTGAGCGCACTGTATTTTTTAGAGATTACTCTCCTCTTGAGTGCTTCTAATTGGTTGCCTACTCTCTTCAGTGTTTCCGATTACTTCTTTAATCTTTTAAGTACTTCTGATTGGTTCTTTACTCTCTTCTTGAGTGCTTCCTGTGGAATGCTGAAGATAAGAGGAGATTCTCTAGTCTCTTAGAATGCATCTCTTCCTGAATGCATCCGATTAGTTACTTTCCCTCCTCTTGGATGCTTCCAATTGCTTACTAACTTTCTTCTTGAATGCATCCGTTTGATTTCAGTAGAGTATTTATCATTCCGCAGAAAGTTTGAATTGAATTCGTATGTTGACGGTTTTTACTTGTTCTTGGCCTCTATTTTGTCACATTTATATCATTATTACTTCTTTCACCTCATATTGTTATGTGCATTTCTGACATAATTGACAACACTTGTCATACAGCAGATTTAATTCTATTCCAATTGCGTTATGCATGATTTAAAAGCATCTCACATTAGATTGGCTTAATTTATTGCTAAACCATTACATTAGCTGAAAGCCATGTTTTACTCTGGTTCCAGAAAATAGTCTTACTGCACAGTCCATTATTCTCGAAATTCAATTCTGTTGAATTGAGATTTAATACCTATTTGATTGCCTAATTGGTGGTTAGTGTAACATATCCTATTTTCAAAAATTGTTGTGCCTGTCTTAGACTGCTTGTTTGTATCTTTGACTGCTGGTATTGAGTCTTGTTTTGTAATTCTCGATGCGATCCACTCAATCCCTTTCCTCATCCACAGCTAGTGTTGATTAAGCTATGGTCCCTTGATTAATAGCATTAAAGCTATTTTCAGCGTGGTTCTTTTATCCCCAGTGTCGTGGAGCCCTTTCATAATTGCGTTGTGCCTCAGTGAGTTGACTTGAACGACGCATTTTACCTGGTTGACGCCAGTGATCGTTTCAAGATGCTTTGAAGTTTTCTTTTGCCTTTTCAACTTCTCCAAGCATTGGCTGCCAAATTTGTGATTTAAAGATGTCCGTGTGGAACTCTTGCCACGCGTGAAACTGTATTAATTACTTAAAGAATCAGATTGCTGATTTTTAAATAAGTTTCTTGTTTCATGTGTGGGAACAACGAATAAATTTTTTTTATTGTTTTGCTAATGTCAAAAATCACTTCAGCTACTGTCATTTATTCAGAGACAGTATGTCTAATACAGTTAAAGTTGCTAATAAATTTAAGAAGAATAATCAAGTTAGTTTTGTGTTTTAAAGAGAAAAACGTTAACATTAAAATTTTGTGCAGGAATTTTTATCCTCAATATTGTGGTCATGACAGGCGCTATTGCATGAATCGTTTAATTTTTGCTCTGTATCGAAGTACTAACCGGTTGTGAAGAGAGAATGTGCTTTTCAAATTTCTCGTCCGCTATCATTATTTTCTGCTTCCTATATAATTTTTCATATATTTTTCTTGTATTTTGTTTTGAACAGTTAAGCGCATTTGCTTAAGATTAAAATAAGAGCGGATGCTCAAGTGCACAACTTTGTCTCAAAAGTTCATGGTCACCAAGTCCATAGGTACTTTTAATTGCAATTTGCGAATTAAGCGTTTTTTTCCTGAGAATCCCTGTGAGTAATAATCAGGAAAAGTTCTTCCTCACAGGCCAGTTCAAGTTCAGGCTCTCATGCAGCTACTTTCAAGAGAGAAGTAGACGATGACAGCACTGTGGCACTTCCAGAGCACGCAGAAGCAGAGACAAAGTTAAGGGAAGGCAGCTCTGGTGTGTACAACACAAGTGATGTTTACCAGGGACGATCATCTCAAGGGAGCGCTGACTTGCCACCATCAGATGTGTCGGGTAGCAGCAGTGGTGTTGAGGCCGCACCTCCTGGCATAATCACGTCACGGCCCTTACTGTGTGAACATTGTGATTACTCCAATGATAGGAGGGGCTTTATGGAGCTGCACATCCGTGTCAGGCACAAATTGGGATGTTACTACGATTGTGGGTTATGTGATTACTCGACTATGTACATAAGCATTTTGAAGCGGCACTTAGTTGAGCAGCATGATAATGAGAGTCGGTATGAAGGTATATCTGGGAGTTACCAATATCCAGGTGTGAAAATGACGGGAGAACAGCGACGTAATAAACATGGTCAGGAAGAGCTCAAATGTGATTTCTGTGACTCTCATTTTGTCATCGAGTCCAGTTCTGATTCACGTAAAAAAGGTGCATTTCACAGTATGGTGAACAAGTGTGAAGTGTGCAAATATTTTTCAGCAAATGAGGGAAACTTGAAGCAGTGTTTGTCTAGTAAATGCAAAACAGGACTTCAAATAAGTAGACATGTCCAAGGTCGGCTTAACAGGCGTAACTTAAATGACTCTGCTCGTAGCAACGAACATGAATTTTACCAAGCTAGTAAAAATAAGAAAGGTCTACTGTTCAAGTCTGAGTTCTGCGACTATTCCTCTGCTCGCGAAAAAAATCATGAGCAACAGGAAAGCAGAAAACATGGTAAAGGTCAGCGGTTCAAGTGTCCGTTATGTGAATATTCCTCAGCTCGTAAGGAGAGTGTTCAACATCACTTAGCCAGCAAACATGGTGAAGGTCAGCGGTTCAAGTGTGCGTTATGTGAATATTCCTCAGCTCGTAAGGAGAGTGTTAAATGTCACTTAGCCAGCAAACATGGTGAAGGTCAGCGGTTCAAGTGTGCGTTATGTGAATATTCCTCAGCTCGTAAGGAGAGTGTTAAACATCACTTAGCCAGCAAACATGGTGAAGGTCAGCTGTTCAAGTGTGAATCATGCGACTATTCCACAGCCCAAAAGAGTCGAGTCAAAGTACATCGAGCCGTCAAACATGGTGAAGGTCAGCTGTTCGAGTGTGAATTGTGTGAATATACCTCTGCTGAAAGGGGTAAAGTCAAACGACACCGAGCCAGCAAACATGGTAAAGGGCAACTATTCAAGTGTGTATTGTGTGAATATACCTCTGCTGAAAGGGGTAAAGTCAAACGACACCGAGCCAGCAAACATGGTAAAGGTCAGCTGTTGAAGTGTGAACTATGTGAATATTCCTCTGCTCAAATGAATATTATTAAACGGCACCTAGCCAGCAAACATGGTAAAGGTCAGCTGTTTAAGTGTGAGATATGTGACTATTCCTCTGCTCGAAAGATTTGTGTCACACTACACCGAGCCAGCAAACATGGGGAAGGTCAGCTATTGAAGTGTGAATTATGTGAATATTCTTCAGCTCATAAGGGGAATCTTAAACAACACCTAGCCAGCAAACATGGTGAAGGTCAGCTGTTCAAGTGTGAATTTTGTGAATATTCTTCAGCTCATAAGGGTAATTTTAAACAACACCTAGTCAGAAAACATGGTGAAGGTCAGCTGTTCAGGTGTGAATTTTGTGAATGTTCATTTGCTCATAGGGGTCAGCATAAACATCACCTAGCCAGCAAACATGGTGAAGGTCAGCTGCTTAAGTGTGAATTATGTAAATATTCCTCTGTTTGTAAAATTAATTATAAACGACACCAAGCAAACAAACATGGTAAAGGGCAGCTATTCCAGTGCAAGTGAGTTATGTGACTTTTCCACTGGTCGAAAGAGTTGTGTCAAACTACACCGAGCTTGTAAACATGGTGATGGTCAGCTGTTTAACTGTGAATTATACGAATATTCTTTTGCTAGCAAACATCATTGTACTAATGCGTTTCCTTTCTAGATGTGAAATGCACATTTAGGGGCTATTCAAATGTCTAATTACTACATCACATTTCACATTTTCTGAAAGTGGTATAATAGCTCTTCCGTGTGGTCAAAGATCTTACGGGCTTCTCCCTCTGGTGAATGTAACTTTTGTGTCCATGGGAATTGATGCTCACGAGGGGAATGTGTGAGGTCCTGAACTAAGAGTTAAGGAAGTCATGTTTTTAGTTTTGTTAAGGGCATTTTTTTGTTTACTGCAGTCCTGTTTGTCATCATCCGTTACGCCTTCAACTTTAAATTGTTTCATAAATTTCTTTGTAACTTTCTGTTTCTATGAACCATGTGCATAAACCCTGCTCCCTCTTAAGTCAATACAGAATGATTTTTTCCTCTTTTAAAACCGCCTTTTATAATCAAACAGGCCTTGAGTATCTTATCTAATGTTATCTAACGCCTTGGCTGCGTTGTTTTCGGTACAATTATAATTCCTTTCTAACACTGCATTCTTCATTTTGTGTACCATTTTGCGAAATTTTTAGTAATTTATAAGGTGTCTTTTTTGAATGAAATGTGGACTTTCTTTCAGTCGTTGAATGGCTTTTTAGGATGGCGCATGAAAATCAGCTGTTTACAGATTTCTTAGTGTTTCTTGTCGTATCCTTGTGACATTGTTCAGACTTGCACTGCAAATTCTTTTTCTTCTTTTATATAAGTGGATTAAGGGTCACAATTTTGCATTGGTTTATGTTCTTTTTTGTGTTTGTAAGAAAATGTACATTTCTGGTAACCAACTCCAATATTATGTCAGTGGTTCCCAAACTGGGGTTCCTGAGAAGGCTCTAGGGGTCCGTGACACAATGGAAAAATTACCTCCAGACAAAAAATGTATGAAAATAAACAGCATTGATTCTCCGTCATTATAACAGGTGGAATCGAACTTTTGGTGTGCATGCAGCCAGCCCTTCTGAATTACGCTTTTTATATCTGTCACAATATTTCATTTAGGTTTGTTGGCTCACCCTTTGCTTCCGGCTTTATTGGAGTACTGTGTTAACGTTTGTGGTGTGTGTGTTATGTTTGTGTGTATGAAATAGTATCAGACAGTATGGTGTGTATCAAAACTGTAGGAGAAGTTGGCTGTCAAATTCCGTGACCCATATTTTGAGAAAATGTCAATCAATTTAATATTATTAACACACAAATATTATGTGGTGTGCATATTATGTGAGAACACAAAATGTGTAACAAATTTAAATATTTCTAGGGTATTTGCGGGTTATGTCACCACTTGTTTAGGGGAAAAAGTGAAAAATTGAATTGTTTTATGATTGTTGAATTGATGTTTAGGACGGTATGAATGAAATTTTCATGAGAAGGTATCCTTGTTGATTTATATTTATTTCTAATACTATTTACCTACTTTTCAAACATATTCAATGAATCACCAGGACCTTCCTCTTCGATTCTTGGAAGGTCCGAGAGATTTGCTTTGGCCTGAATGCAAACAAGAATAAAAAATTATTAATAATAATTTAATTATGCTAACCTAACTTAACCTAACCTTAACATCAAAAAGAAACCATATATTGAAAGTGCTGATAGATAACTCACAAGTACCATTTCTTGCTATCGTCTGGACTTTCTTTTTAAAGAAAAAACACTAGAATTTCCCTAAAAAATATTTCAACATAAAGGCAGCTAATAACTTAGCAAATTTTACCCACGGCTTGAAAATTGAAATAGTGTTATGAACTCCTCGTATATAATTTTTCAACGTGTGTAACGCTTTGGTATATTTTTGTGGGCAATGAAAACGTCCGCATTCAAGATAATTTCATTAAGTCTGATTTATTTTGATTACTTTCGAGCGGTTGCTATCATTACATGAAGCGCATTGAAAATACTACATAAATTACTAATATCCGGTTAGAGTGTTACATTCGGTCTTTAGTTAGGGAATATTTTGTTAACATTCTTCGGCATTTGGGTGCTGTTTGTAGTGTATCGTACCGTCTATAAAGCGTGTTCGAATTTTGTTCTATGTTATTACTGAAAGCAGAGTGTTGAATTTTGCCCTATGTTATTACTGAAAGCAGAGTGTTGAATTTTGCCCTATGTTATTACTGAATGCAGGGTGTTGAATTTTGCCCCATGTTATTACTGAATGCAGGGTGTTGAATTTTGCCCCATGTTATTACTGAACGCAGGGTGTTGAATGTTACCCTATGTTATTACTGAACGCAGGGTGTTGAATTTTTCCCTATGTTATTACTGAGAGCGTTGAATTTTTTTCTGTCATACGTCATCACTGACAGCCCTGAGTTTTTTTCTATGCTATTACATCACGTTTTCTGTCTCCTTTCCGCTTTTTCCATTTTCTTATCACGAGAGCAGCTATTCACCCCGGAAAATGCGCTATGCTGGAGCTGGGATATGAACCCGGGACTCCTTCGTCGCAAGTTATAAATATTTTAATCTATAAATGATAAATAAACGAGACATGAAAAATTGTATTCGTTTTACTGATAATGTTGGCACAAAAACTGCACACGCGGAAAATTTTTACTTGCATACTTTTTTAATGAAAATTTGCGGTAAAACCAAAACCAAACCATCGAGTCCTTATTTTACTCAATGAATAGAATTATGCATTATTTTTTGCTAAATTATGAAAAATTCTTTATTTTCAAAACTATTTCCTAGAATAGACGAGAATATATATCATTCTTAACGCATGATTATACATTCCAAGCACAATTACAAATAGTTAATGAATATTACCGATGAGCAATTCTCATTGGCCCTGCCATCAAAATAACAAAAAATTATTTTTCGAAAGACGGAACCCAGCCTGAAAAAAGCATAATTACGAACATTTAAACCAACAGTTGCTTGTAATTGCGATGTATAAATTAATACTTATTAACCAACTCATTTTTCTTCAATGACCAAAATATTCAAAATAAATAACCAAAAAAAAATTAAACGCCTTCAATTAACGAAATCGCCTTCAAATTTGTCCTCGGAACAAACTGCGGTCCAATAAAGAAATATGCACAATAATCTATATATTAATACGCTAACCTGTGCGTCACGCCCCCCTCGCGCCATCTCGCCCTTGTCGCGGGGAGGGGGCTTGCGTGCCTCTATGATGCCCAGGGCTGTGCTACCCAGGTGCAACCATGGTAGAGTGGCCTGGGTTGAGGGGTCAGACGAAGAGAGATGGCAGCATTGTGACCACCCTACTGACTTGGACTTCTATACGGATTTGTGCTGACTTTCTCTCTTCGGATGACCTGGCCTTCTCCTGGACCACGCTCTGACCTCTCCTTGGGGGCTGGCAGGAGCCTAGGCCCGTCCTGCCAGTTTTGAAGTCGCATGCGGCGAGGGCTAGTGGGAGGGGTGGCTGGGTAGGCGGGGGGCTGCTTAAACGTCCTTGGCGTGCGGGAACGCGCCTTCGACTAGTCAAGCGCATCAACCTGCTGATCCTGGTCACTCTGACTGCTATGCCTGTACCTAGCGAGCGTTCCCGTTGGGACTACGTGTGCCCGACATCAGGGATCCCCTTGTAGGCGGCCGTCTTAGGTGCTGGCTCGGGGTGACAGGTGAAACCTTACCTTTTCTCAACATGGAAAATCTTCCCGCTATATCTTCGGTGACGACTGGACCCTCACGCACGGACACCTGTACTGAATCTTCCTCAACTTTGCCATTGGCGCAGCAACCACCATCACAGTCTTCTGCGAGTGGTGACGCTGAAGCCGGGCCGTCTGAGAAAATGAATATTATCCTTGAACCTCATGTTCCCCCATCTCAGAGACAAAGGGTGCAACCACACCGACACAAGCGCCGTGTTCGGCGGCAACATTTGTTTGCAGAGCCCCTGGCCAGTGTCGATGATAACGAAAATGCAGCTCTACCAACGGAATTTAAAAGATTTTTCATTATTAAAACCAAGGATGGATCGCCCATGAGCCACGTTGACGTGATTGAAGCCAATCGTCAACTGTGCAGGGGACTTGGTGGCAGACCTGCGAAAGTAACAGAGACCCGGAATGGCGGTCTATTGGTTGAGGTGCGCAACCAGCACCAAAGTGCGGTTATCTTAGGCCTGCGGTCCCTTGCGGGAGTTGGCGTGCAGGTGTCTCCTCATGACAGACTTAATGAGTGCAAGGGAACCATATGGTACGACAACTATCCTCAGTATAGCGACGACCGCCTCCTAGAGGAACTGAAGCAATTCGAAGTGAAAGCATTATACCGGATCAAGAGATTCGAGCGGGGAGTTTTGATGCCCTCGTCAATATACATCCTCACTTTTGACCGCTGCCACCTACCACAGTCTGTAGACATAGGATGGACAAGATGCCTCGTGCGCCAGTACGTGCCGAAGCCCCGCCGCTGCTTCAAGTGCCAGGACTTTGGGCATGGTGCCAGGTCCTGCCGTGTTGAGCCTGGCGTGTGCGTCAACTGCGCGGAAGAACAGCATGAACTGCCCTGCACCAAATCTCCCCGATGTGCCAACTGTGGTGAGCAACATCCTGCTAGCTCTCAGTCTTGTTTCTATTATAAACTTGAAGAGGAAACCCTAGCGGTGCAGACAAACCAGCGCATCAGCTATGGCGAGGCTAAGCGCGTGGTTGGCAGCCGTTTCAATAAAACCCGAGTTACGTATGCAGAGAAGGCTAAAACCCCTCAAGCGATGCCCACCAACCATGTTCCCGGCCCTGCTGGCCGGTGCCAGCTGAGGAATACTGCAGTGGAACGGGAGCCGAGTGCTGGTGGAGCGGCCATCCCAAGAATATCTGCAACTGAAGAACAACCACCTGCATCCAAAAGTAGAGCGAAAACAAATCCAACGGAAACTTTGGTGGCGGACCAGCCAAACACACCTGGTGAACCTTTGAGAACAATACCTTCTATAATAACCTCGAGAAAGCGTACACAGAGCGGCACGTCGCCGACCCACAGCAACAACATGGGTAATGTGGCAAAAGCACCTAGAGTCACCGAAAGAGCTCTTGATGTACTTCCAAGCCAGGCAAAGATTATTCCGGAGCCGGAGCCAGCAGCCCCGCCTGGTGGTATATCTGAACCAGAATGCAAAGTGGATAGAGTGCCCCGACCAGGCGTGCGGATGCCCGGCAGTGGAAGTGGGGCTGTGGGGAGCGCTGGACGTGACCTTTCGGTTCCTCGTGCGGACGGTCGCAGGTCTGAGCGGGATAGTGAGCGGCATATTGTGACGCAGCGTGTTCGCTCTCTGGAACGCGTCACAATTGTCCCAGAAGATTTCGCGTCGCATATGTTGAAGAAATTTCCTATCCCGCGTGGCTTCCCAACTAAGCCACCTCCCGCAGTGCCAATTCATACATGGGATGATAGACCCATAAGCCCCGTGCCGCCTGATCTGGCAACCGCTCTGAATGAGGGTGCTGAGAAGGACTCCACGCGTGCTAAATCTCGAACTGGTAAACCGTGAACACCTGTATCCAATGGAATATTAGAGGATTTCGACGTAACTACGGAGATTTGAGGGCCCTCCTTGAGGAGTACCAACCTTGGTGCGTTTGCCTCCAGGAGACCCTTCTTGGAAGCCTGAACCCTACACCCCCAAGCAACTATTGCATTGAGGTTTTTTCCCCGGTGCCTAATCCAGTGCCCGGAACGGGACTTGCAATACTTGTGCGGAGAGATGTGGGTTATAGTAAAATAACAATCAATACGGGACTACAGGCCCTGGCCCTCCGTTTGTGTATCGGGCAACGTATGGTCTCCGTATGCAATATCTATACATCACCTGGAGATCCCTTAACCTCACAGGACCTCATCCTTCTCAGTAACCAACTAGCAAGATCAGCGTTCATTCTTGGAGACGTAAATGCCAAACATGTTCGTTGGGGCAATTTGATAAATGATCGGCATGGCAGAGCGGTGGAAGAGTTTTTGGATGCTACCGAGTTGTGCCTGTTGAACACCGGAGCCCACACTCACTTTCATGTACAAAGCGGTACCTCCTCTGCAATCGACGTCAGTATGTGCACGCCCGACATTTTTCCTGATACGCAGTGGTCTGTGCTTGAGGATACGTGTGGTAGTGACCACTATCCTATCCTTTTGAGTTTGGTACGGTACCAACCTGAGCCCGTGGATCCACGCCTCAATTTTAAAAAGGCAAACTGGAAAAACTTCGAATCCTGCTCGCGAATGGAAGAACCAGATGAGAGTTGCAGTGTGGATGAGCTAGTCGATCACTTTGTCAGAACAGTGCGTGCGGCTGCCGACGCTGCCATCCCAAAGTCTCAGGGAGGCTGCCAGAAACATCGTGTTCCATGGTGGAACAACGAGTGTGCAATAGCTAATTGTGAACGAAAGCGAGCCTTGCGGCGCTACCAACGCACTAAAGAGCTGGCCCATAAGATCGCCTACAACCGAGCGAGGGCTCGAGCGCAACTAGTAAAGGATGTAGCGCGTAAGACATCGTGGCAGAAGTATGTCTCCGGCCTGAATACCGACACCCCTATGGCCAAGGTATGGCAGAGAGTGAACAAAATGAAGGGAAATTATGGACACAGGTCACTGTGCTTGGAAATTGATGGCTCTCTCACGGCAGATCCGGATCGCGTAACAGAAGCTTTGGCTCGGAGCTTCTGTCGTGTCAGCAGCGGGTATCCCTCCTTGGCTCTCAGACGTCAACAAGAGCGGCAACCACTTGATTTTTTTACTAATTCCACCTACTCTTACAACGATTCCCTCACAATGGTAGAGCTTTATTGTGCCTTAAAAAAGTGCAAAAACACAGCCCCCGGGCCTGATGGTGTTTACTATCAAATGATAAAAAATGTGGATCATACGGCAATATCATTCCTTCTCTATATATACAACAAAATCTGGAGCACACACACATATCCGCAGCAATGGCGAACAGCAACAATCATGGCTTTTGCTAAGCCCAACAAGCCTGCCTCTAACCCAGATAACTATCGACCTATTGCCCTGACTAGCTGCCTTGGTAAGCTGCTGGAAAAGATGGTAAATGTACGGCTCACACGATGGCTGGAGGCTGAAGAACTGTTAAATCCCGTACAGTTTGGTTTCCGACAACACCGCGGAACCATAGATGCTCTGCTCCGTCTACAGAACTACCTGGTAACTAACCTCGCAGAACGCCGACAGACTGTATGCGTTTTCTTTGACCTGCACGAGGCCTATGATACTGCGTGGAGATATGGGATCCTCAAATCATTGCATGGATATGGACTCCGTGGTAATATGGCTTTGTATATCCAGGAGTTTCTTGGTAAGAGAACCTTCCGTGTTAGAGTGGGTGGTACTTTCTCCTCACTGCAGCTTCAGCGTGAAGGCCTGCCTCAAGGCAGCGTCATGAGTTGCTCGCTATTTAATGTCGCCTTGAACGGTATTACTTCGGTCCTCCCCCCTGGCATTTTAGCCTCTCTGTATGTGGACGATTTTATGCTGTACTCCTCATCTGCATTATTGCCTGCAGTGACTCGCAGAATGCAGAGAGCCATCAACAAAGTGAACAACTGGGCTTTTGAACATGGCTTCACCTTTTCTACTGAGAAGACTGTAGGCCTTCATTTCCAGGGACGTGGCCGATGTGATCCCCCTCGACTGGTGCTGGGAGAGGGACGGGTGGCTTTTGCGCACAGCGTCAAGTTTTTGGGGATGACTGTGGATGATAAGCTCACCTGGAAACCTCACTTGGCAGCCCTCAAGGTTGAGTGTGCTCGGAGAATGAATCTCCTTAAGTGTTTATCCGGAGTAGCGTGGGGAGCAGACCGAGTGACGCTGTTGCGACTATATAGAACTCTTATCAGGAGTAAAATAGACTACGGCTGCATAGTATATCAATATGCAAAAGAATCGACTCTGGCTAAACTGAACCCAGTGCACCATGCAGCTATCAGGCTAAGCACTGGTGCTTTTCGATCCTCACCCTCTTACAGCCTGTGCGTGGAGAGCGGAGAGCCTCCTCTGTGGCTTCGACGTGTGCAACTAACCTTGCAGTACCTAGCCAGGCTGGAACAAGTCCCGTTGTCTCCTGCATGGGTTAGTGTGCACGCGCCCCTTGGACGACACCTGCCTTTTCCTTATTTCATACCTTCGTCTGTGGACTACCCTGTGATTACAGCTGCTATGCAATTGAGACCCATGCAAATACTTCCAGTACTCTTAGAAAATACTGCGACGTGGCGCGTCCCTATAGATAGTTTTTGCCCCGGATGCCGGATGCCCAAGAAGGAATCCGTGCCAGACTACATCCTGAAGGGAATTTTTATGGACCATGTAATGGAAAAGCACGCTAAGTCTGTAAAGTTCTACACTGATGGATCTAAAACGGGAGATGCTGTAGGATGTGCTGCTGTGTCTGGGGAAAGGGTCAGTGCAAGGAAGCTGCTCCCAGAGTCATCAATTTTCACAGCAGAATTGTACGGTGTGATGGAGGCGCTGAAGCTGATTGAGGAGTATCCATGTGGGCCCTTCACTATTTTCGTTGACTCAAAAAGTGTAATTGATGCCATACAGATGTATAATAGTACGCACCCGCTCATTGCTGAAATTGTCGTGATGCTAATTAACTTTGCAAGTAGACGCAAGAGTGTCATGCTGTGCTGGGTGCCCGGACATGTGGGAGTATCGGGCAATGAGCGAGCTGACCATGAGGCTAAACGGGCTGCGGAGACAAACGAGGAGACGCTGAACTCGATGGTCCCTTTTCGAGACTACTACCCACGGATAAAGGCTGCAGTGAGAAGCTTGTGGCAACAGGAGTGGGATAGAACAATTAACAATAAATTAGGAATTATAAAACCCACCGTACGTGAGTGGACATCGTCTAGTTGTCGCCCTCGTCGGATGGAGGTGATACTCTGCCGCCTTCGTATTGGACATACTCGTTTGACGCACGGGCACTTGATGGAGCGACAGCCGCAGCCTCGATGTGAGCGGTGCCACGTTCCTCTGACTGTCAAACACTTTCTTGTTGAGTGCCCCCGGTATGCTGCTGCCAGGAGTGTGTGCTTCCCGAGACTGCGAGGTCCTGATGAGGATGTAATGACCGGAATGCTCAAGGAAATCGAGCGTTCAGCTTTCAGTGTGACGGCGCTAAAAATGTTTCTAGAGAAGTGCAACTTGATGTCTCAAATTTAGCCAGGAAAGGGACAGCGTAATCAAGGAACTTTTCACGTCTGAGATGTGGATGACTAAACTACAATATGGCCGGGTGCGCTGCGTAGATGCCTCTGGGGATTTCAGCGTGGGTAAGGCGCCCGGTCATAAATGGGTGGACAGCTGAAATCCCCTACGGGGTTTTTGGCTGTCCTGTGTTTCGCGGATTGTGCGTCGCTCTGTAGATGATCTCTTCAAAGATCAACTAGGACTCTTATAAAATGACAATGATGTGGGTGGCAATTGAAGCGGTCTTTATGAGGGCTGCTGTTGTGTTTCCATGATGGTTATTGTGACAAACTTTGAACAACATTTATATAGTGTGCTTTTGTGTAACGATGTGAATCCTGTATTTTAAACTGTGAGATCTATGGCGCGATATAGTACGAATTACTGAAGCGCTAGCAAATCAATGCTAATACTACCACTACCACTACCACTGTGCGTCACGCCCTTCAACATCATTGCGGTATCTATGATACGGGTTGGCTCGTGTCGGGTCGCGCTCCTTTAGAGGGAGAGCGGGAGAGAGAGTGAGGGTGAGAAGGAAGGAAGAGAGAGGGAGAGGGGCAGGGGGAGATGAAAATTGTTTTATGTTTTTAAATTTTCTAAGATTTTTGAATTTTTTTTTTTAATATTTTAAGTTTTTTTAGTTTGTTGGGATAGGATAGGTTAGTATATGTTATTTTAGGATGGGTTAGATTAGAATGTTATGATAGAATTTGTTAGGTAATGTTGACCGAATTTTTTCACGGGTCCACCCAGCTTATTGATGACATTGGTTAAAGACAAGTTAGGTTAGGTTAGAATATGTTACCTCAAAATCTGGGAAGAAATGTTGACCAAATGTTTTACACAGATCGACCTAGCTTATTGATGACATTCTCCGTGGAATTTCCACGGGCCCTGCTGGTTAATACAATTATTGCGGCTAATTGAGAGGAGTGGAGGTGCTGCGGTGCTGGTGGTGCTGGGTGTACCTGGGGGGAGGGGATAATGGGGTGTACCTGGGGGGAAGGGGTAATGGGGTGTACCTGGGGGGAGGAGGTAATGGGGTGAGTGGGGGTGTACCTGGCGGGAGGGGGTAATGCAGTGAGGGGGGGGTGTACGTTGGGGGAGGGGGTAATGGGGTGAATGGGGGTGTACCTTGGGGGAGGGGGTAATGAGGTGAGTGGGGGTGTACCTGGGGGGAGGGGGTAATGGGGTGAGTGGGGGTGTACCTGGGGGGAGGGGATAATGAGGTGAGTGGGGGTGTACCTGGGGGGAGGGGATAATGAGGTGAGTGGGGGTGTACTTAGCGGGAGGGGGTAATAGGGTGAATGGGGGTGTACCTGGGGGGAGGGGATAATGAGGTGAGTGGGGGTGTACTTAGCGGGAGGGGGTAATGGGGTGAGTGGGGGTGTACCTGGGGGGAGGGGTGTGCGGGGGTGTAATGGGAGGAGTGGGGGTTAAAGGGATAAATGGGGATAAAAGGGGGCAAGGGGGATGAAAGGGGGCAAGGGGGATAAAAAGGGTAATGGGGACAAAAGGGGTAAGGGGACTGTTAGGCCAGAAGCAAACATGTCGACGACTGCCTACGTAATTTAACGGGAGGGAAAATAATTCTCGCATAACTGAACTCGCGTATCACAGATAATTAAGAAACATGCTTCCGTCACGGATTTCAAAATTCCAACAGCTAGAATTCGTTCGGCTCGAAAACTTCGAAGCTTTTAGCTCATAGCTCGATTTCGTTTCGGCTCAAATTTTCGACGATTGAAAAACAGCTTGAAACATCTTCAAAGCTCTACCAGATCAAACTCCAAGAACTGCCGAAAAATATTCGCATCTGAAAAAACTGAAGGTAAACCCCAACTTAAATAAAATGAAGTCAGCAGAACCTGACTTTCCCATTATCCTTGAAAATATCAAGAAGATCCTTCCGGGATAAAAAGCCTCTGAAATTACGGCCCTCAGAATCCTTAAAATAGGGACATCTATCAAAGGTGGCTCCCAAGAAGGACCAGCCTAAATCATTCGCAATCGGGCCGAACAGGATTCGCCGCCCTAACGATCTAACAATTTGGCGCCTAAGAGGATACTGCCAAACAAACCATTTAACAATTTGGCGCCCAAACAAACCATTTAACAATTTGGCGCCCGAACAAGGGGCTGCCCTATTAACTATCAAACAGGGACAAAAGGGGTAATGGGGGTGAGAGGGAAGTAGTGAGGGTAGGCAATGAAGGATGCAACACACCAACACAATATCTAGCACACACACAATAGGCACATTCACCACAAAATATCAGCACAAATGACAACATTTCACACCAGACCCCCCGTACTCACCCCTGCATGGGGTAGGGGTAGTAGTAACCTGCACGGAGAGGTTAATGCTGTTACATGTGTAGTAATAATACAGCCTTCATTACAGTCAAGTAATCAAAAAGAAGGCACGGCCTAATGAGAAAATAATCCACACCCTACCTTCATAAATCATCAAAGTTTTCTTCTTCATGTCATGTATAAGTCAATGTATTAAATGCTTGTGCAAATATTTCATGACCATAAATACAGTTCAGATCTACTCATATAACTAAAGCATACATATTAATAAACAAATAACAGTACAAATAAAAAATATATATCAAGGTTTGCGTATAAAAATACATACATTAACGTCAACGTATATGTAATTGAATGAATAAATAACTTCATAATATAAAGGTATAACACACCGGCGAAGGTGTAGGGGTAGGCAGACGAGGGGTAGGGGGGGTAGGGCCCCAAAGCTATGGGGGGCGCCTCGTGATTGGTGGGTGCCGAGCTCACGCTCGTGGTTGCTCCCGACGACGAGGCTACGCCCACGTGGTGTGGGTAATAAACGCCTCCAGGGTACGGCATCGTAGCCAATTGGGGCGCGGGGCCACTAGATGGGGTGGGGCCAGCCACAGGAGGGGTGGAGCTACTCGTCATTGCGTTGGGAGGGGTGGAGCCACCACCGGCCAATGAGGGGGTGCCAGACCCAGGAGGGGCGGAGCCACCAGCCAATGAGGTGGCACCTGCCCCAGAAAGGGCGGGGCCAGAGACGGAATAGGCGGGCTTGGTGGAGGGGGTGGAGACAGGAGGTGGGGCTTGGCCAGCAGTTGAGGGGGTGGAGCTTGGAGAGTCCGTGCGGGTTACAGCTGCAAATGAACATCGGAACTCTGCAATAGAACATGATTAAGTGCGATAATTACGCCAACTATTATAGCAATTTATTACTGTACAATCATACATACACAAATAGACACGTTCATTAAAATAGCTTATATTCATATAATTAACAAGACATTACCGGGCGTGGAGTGCACGGGAGAGCTCGAGCTGCTGCCTGAAATAAATGCAAAAAATCGATTAAATAAAATAATTTACGTAACTTAACCTGACCGCTACAAAATGGATCCAAAGAGAAGAAAGATGGAGGGCACCCTTTGGAATAGACTCAAGGGAACGTGGAATTTATGCAGAAGGTGCACAGGAACAGCTGAAAAGATGAAATAGCGAAAACTAAAATCATAACAGAAAGGAGCAAAATGTGCGAAAATGGCAGGAGTCCTACAGGCCTATCAACAGCTGAGGGGACCCAACAGTGTGACGCAACATATATGGGTGTTGCATCTGTCTTCGATAGAGGGATTGAAACCTCGATAGTCGAAGAGGAAAGGAAAATTGAAGAGAGGAAAGGAAAATTGAAGAGGAAAGGAAAATTAAAGAGAGGAAAGGAAAATTGAACAGAGGAAAGGAAAATTAAAGAGAAGAAAGGAAAATTGAAGAGGGGAAAGGAAAATTGAAGAGAGGAAAGGAAAATTGAAGAGAGGAAAGGAAAATTGAAGAGAGGAAAGGAAAATTGAAGAGAGGAAATGAAAGTTAAAGAGAGGAAAGGAAAATTGAAGAGAGGAAAGGAAAATTAAAGAGAGGAAAGGAAAATTAAAACGATGAAAGAAAAATTAAAAAGAGGAAGGGAAAATTAAAGAGAGGAAAGGAAAATTAATAAGAGGGAAGGAAAATTAAAGAGAGGAAAGGAAAATAAAGAGGAAAGGAAAATGAAAGAGAGGAAAGAAAAATTGAAGAGAATAGGAAAATTGAAGAGGAAAGGAAAATTGAAGAGGAAAGGTAAATTAGAGAGGAAAGGTAAATTACAGAGGAAAGGAAAATTAAAGAGGAAAGGAAAATTAAAGAGGAAAGGAAAATTAAAGAGGAAAGGAAAATTAAAGAGGAAAGGAAAATTGAAGAGAGGAAAGGAAAATTAAAGAGAGGAAAGGAAAATTAAAGAGATGAAAGAAAAATTAAAAAGAGGAAGGGAAAATTGAAGAGAGGAAAGGAAAATTAAAAAAAGGAAAGGAAAATTGAAGAGGAAAGGAAAATTAAAGAGGAAAGGAAAATTAAAAAGGAAAGGAAAATGGAAGAGAGGAAAGGAAAATGAAAGAGGAAAGGAAAATTAATAAGAGGAAAGGAAAATTAAAGAGAGGAAAGGAAAATTAAAGAGGAAATGAAAATTAAAGAGGAAAGGAAAATTAAAGAGGAGAGAAAAATTAAAGAGGAAAGGAAAATTAAAGAGAAGAAAAGAAAATTGAAGAGGGGAAAGGAAAATTGAAGAAAGGAAAGGAAAATTGAAGAGAGGAAAGGAAAATTGAAGAGAGGAAAGGAAAATTGAAGAGAGGAAAGGAAAGGTAAAGAGAATAAAGGAAAATTGAAGAGAGGAAAGGAAAATGAAAGAGAGGAAAGGAAAATTAAAACGATGAAAGAAAAATTAAAAAGAGGAAGGGAAAATTAAAGAGAGGAAAGGAAAATTAATAAGAGGGAAGGAAAATTAAAGAGAGGAAAGGAAAATTAAAGAGGCAAGGAAAATAAAAGAGGAAAGAAAAATTGAAGAGGATAGGAAAATTGAAGAGGAAAGGAAAATTGAAGAGGAAAGGTAAGGAAAGGAAAATTAAAGAGGAAAGGAAAATTAAAGAGGAAAGGAAAATTAAAGAGAAAAGGAAAATTAAAGAGGAAAGGAATATTGAAGAGAGGAAAGGAAAATTGAAGAGAGGAAAGGAAAATTAAAGAGAGGAAAGGAAAATTAAAGAGATGAAAGAAAAATTAAAAAGAGGAAGGGAAAATTGAAGAGAGGAAAGGAAAATTAAAAAGAGGAAAGGAAAATTGAAGAGGAAAGGAAAATTAAAGAGGAAAGGAAAATTAAAAAGGAAAGGAAAATTAAAGAGAGGAAAGGAAAATTGAAGAGGATAGGAAAATTGAAGAGGAAAGGAAAATTGAAGACGAAAGGAAAATTAAAGAGGAAAGGAAAATTAAAGAGGAAAGGAAAATTAAAGAGGAGAGAAAAATTAAAGAGGAAAGGAAAATTAAAGAGGAAAGGAAAATTAAAAGGAAAGGAAAATTGAAGAGATGAAAGAAAAATTAATAAGAGGAAGAGAAAATTGATGAGAGGAAAGGAAAATTAATAAGAGGAAAGGAAAATTAAAGAGGAAAAGAAAATTAAATAGGAAAGGAAAATTAAAAAGGAAAGGAAAATGAAAGAGAGGAAAGGAAAATGAAAGAGAGGAAAGGAAAATTAATAAGAGGAAAGGAAAATTAAAGAGGAAAGGAAAATTAAAGAGGAAAGGAAAATTGAAGAGAAGAAAGGAAAATTGAAGAGGATAGGAAAATTGAAGAGGAAAGGAAAATTGAAGAGGAAAGGAAAATTAAAGAGGAAAGGAAAATTGAAGAGGAAAGGAAAATTAAAGAGGAAAGGAAAATTAAAGAGGAAAGGAAAATTAATGAGGAAAGGAAAATTAAAGAGGAAAGGAAAATTAAAAAGGAAAGGAAAATAAAAGAGAGGAAAGGAAAATAAAAGAGAAGAAAGGAAAATTAAAGAGAGGAAAGGAAAATTAAAGAGAGGAAAGGAAAATTGAAGAGGAAAGGAAAATTAAAGAGGAAAGGAAAATTAAAGAGGAAAGGAAAATCAAAGAGGAAAGGAAAATCAAAGAGGAAAGGAAAATTAGAGAGGAAAGGAAAATTAAAGAGGAAAGGAAAGTTAAAGAGAAAAGGAAAATTAAAGAGGAAAGGAAAATAAAAGAGGAAAGGAAAATTAAAGAGGAAAGGAAAATTGAAGAGGAAAGGAAAATTGAAGAGAAAAGGAAAATTGAAGAGAAAAGGAAAATTGAAGAGAAAAGGAAAATTAAAGAGAAAAGGAAAATTATATAGAGGAAAAATTCACAGAAAGAGACAGGACAGAACAGGGTAGAAATTATAAATAGCAGGAAATAGCGATTGTGGGCGTTTGCGTACCCACCTCAGTAAACCTACAACCAGCACGAGGCACTGAAACCTCAATTGGTACATTCAAACGCCATTTATTCAACATTACGAACTGGACACATGAGTTAAGGAGTGGGATTTACCACACAGCGAATATTGAACGAAAGGCACATAAAATGAGGTTCAACCATAATGCAAATGTAAAGGGCTGCGTGGATTAACGATGTAAAAAATCAATCTTGACTGGCAAACAAAATGAGAAAAATGACCACTACGTATTTTGAATTTGCGTTGGCAAACGACTACGCAATTTAATGTTGCAAAAGAAATTGATTGATTATAACAAAAATTTAGCCACTCTTTACCACGACAAAGATGCTCAAAGAGAGGAAGCATGAAGGCACCATTTAGTATGGAGAAAATGGGGAATCTATGCAGAAAGGCATATAAACAATGAGTTGAGAAAAAAGTTCATGAAACAAGATACAAGTTGAAGAAGAAAGTAGGTGCTGAAAGTAGGTACTGAAAAACAGGACAGCAGTGAACCGAAAAATGATTGTTCTTAAAATAACAAAAACATTTTATCACAAAAAAAAGGCTTTCCTAACTCTCAGCTCGAGCCCTCACATTTTTCCCTGGAAGTGCTAATTCCTAGATACAATAGTGCACAACACATCGGTTGAAGCAACACTTTTACCGAGAGGTGCTACGACACCGGCACGACCAGAAAAACTTTAGAAAAAAAAGGAAAGAAAAAATGTTTATTTCCAAGTTGCCACATGAGATACATGCCAACATATTGCCTTTTAAAAGTTTCTTAATATAGGACATCCTAAAACAAATGTTTCATACGAGGAGTACTAGTTGACAAACCATCCGAGGTGTACAAGTAGATAAGCCATACGAGGCATAATAATAGACAAACTATTCGAGGTTTACTAATAGACAAGCTATCAGAGGTGTACAAATAGATAGACCATACGAGGCACACTAATAGACAAAATCTACGAGGCGTACTAATAGACAAACCATGCGTGGCGTGCCAATAGTCTATCTCTGTCAAGGGTACTTGAATGAGAAATGAAAATTTTCGTCTCTTGGATATTTTATATTCCAAGACATTCCGGCATAGCGCCCCTTGTCTTCTTCTTCCAACTTCGATAATTTCAACTAAGAACTTGGGAGTTTCGAAGAATTCTTTAGTAGTATTCGAATTATTTATAAGATCATCGAAGTAGGAAAAATACAAAAAAAACCATACCGAAGCAGATTGAAACACCAGATTGAAAAGGTTAGTTACGAAGTAATTTATAAAGAACATCGCGCAACACAGCACGCTTATCTAGAAATGCGTAAACAAACTTACACTCAAAAATTAAATGCTTGGCTTAAAAAAAACATATTTCATATCTTCTCGATATTCACCACAATATCATGCGGACATGGGTACATGGGATAAAATGGAGATACAGTGCAAGCCGGTTCCCACTCATGATTGACAAATATCTACAATATATAGGCAGAAATGGGTAAACAAACATATACTCAACATCAAAATTCATAGCTTGTACAACATACGGACAGAAAGGTAATATCACCACGATTCATATGATCAAATTGCACTTTATTTCATTAGTTATATTTGTCATTAATCCGATTCACAGAAATGCCCTCTGGGGAGGTATAGATCTATTCATGAATCCTTTCGTTAGTACAATAAAATTTATTAAGCGGATGGTTTTTGCGTAAAGAAATGAAATAGAAACATGTATATCTATTCATGTAGATACATATATATACCTACACATGTACACACACATATTAATATACATACTTATTGAAAATGAAATATAAGAAAAAACTACACACATTAAATGAAAAGATAAAAACAACCTACCATCTACTACACAGAAAATGACAGTTGAGCTCACTGTAGTCCTAAGAAATTTTCAGCAAAAAAAATAACTAAAAGGAAAAGAAGACTTCGAAAAACATAAAAATGAACTGGTTTTTAATTTCTTCATAGAAATTTTTAGGAAAACTCAGGTTACAGTCAAGAAACAACACAACTCTTCAGCATTATACGGACATGTGTACATGGGTTAAAATGGAGTAACATTGTGGCCGGATATCACATCTGAGTGGAGAATATTCACAAAATTTGGCACATATAGGTAGATTAGGCATTGATCCAAAGGGATAATTCTAGTTTTCCGATACCGAGTTTTTTCCGTTTTGAAAGTTCAGTGCTAGTGTGCGCTGAACGCACGGAAAAAAAATAAATAAAAAGACTAAATGCAATGATTAAATTACCCCCTTCCTCCCAGCTCAGCCGAAAATCGATTGAAAACATCTTCGAGAATGATTTTGAAATAGCGAGACAACGTTAGCCAAAATTTAATTCATTATAAGCTTTGTACAACTCTCATACCTATAAACCTGTTTATTGGTGTACACACAAAATGTATTTCATGGTATATATGGCATACGGACGTTAAATATTAATACAGAAGAGAGAAAGAAATAACAAAATAAAGATGAGGAAATACTCCTAATTATGGAAAGAACGTTCGTTCTGCTGCTTTGAACTGACGACTGTGGTGCTCATTGTTGTCGACAGAAATAAGTAAGATGAATATACGAATCGCTTAGCAAACGTAAAATGAAATAGTTTCTAATTTTCTAACAGAAGTTTCAGGAAAATTAAAATTTCTGATAGGTGGGAAGTTCACACCGAAATGCTGCAGGCCCTATGACAGAGATGCAAAATGACGTGACACATTTACTCTAAATTCTTTTCCAGTTTTAGAGTTTTTGATATGCTGGGGAAGCTTGTTCCACAAAAAAGCTCCAGAAACTGAGAGAGCTTTTTGTCCCACGTTAGATGAACGGTAACTGACTAAAACATCGTTCCTCCGGTTTGGTCTGTTGTTTTTGAAATTAGATGGAAAAAATTTTACCACCTCTGCATTACTTTGGGGGAGGTACAGAGAGGAGAACACTCGTCGAGCTTTTTGGATCATGAATCTGTTCGGTATTGGGATAGAGTCGAGCTTTCTTAAAAGAGGGGTGACATGATCGTACTTATTGAAATTTCCTTTGCATACCACTTTGGCGGCGAAGTTTACACATTTTTGCAACTCTTCCTGACGACATTAAGGTAAATCTCCCCACACAAGACTGCAGTAGTCCAGACGCGAAAAAACTAAAGACTGAATCACTAATAATCTAGATTTTTCGTCAAATGTGTTCTTAATACGATGAAAGAACATTAAGGTTCCGTTAATTTTGCTGCACATTGTTTCTACGTGTGCATTGAAAGTCATATTTTTGTCAAAACAAACACCCAGATTTTTAACCTTATCTACTGGTTCAATTGTATCGTCTCCAAATGTTAGCTTGAATGGTGGTAAATTTTTAGTCGCATTCTGTGATCCAAAAATAATGCATTGCGTTTTACTTGCGTTGAGTTTTAGGCCAATATGGTCAAACCACAATTTCAGATTTCTCAGAAGGTTTTCAACGTTGGCTTGTGTTTCTTTTAAATCCGCTGTTGAGCTTGTACATAAGAACATAAGAGCTAGTGATACGAGCGTGAGGGATTGATGTTAGAAGTAAAATGAGCAGATTTGATTTATTTTGCGTCTAGAACTATGAGATCGACAGTCGGGATTTGGGACAATTTTACACTGAGTGATTAGCTGTCCTCTCCCTTCACCTGCTCCGCTTGCTGGCTGCAGTAGGCGGTCTACAACATTATTCATGGAAATCTTAAAAACGCCCCCATGTTTATGGAGGGAGATAAGTGGCGAGTATAGAAATAGATCTCTACGAAAAATTGCACTGAAAAAGATCTTTAAAGAAATGAAGACAGAGATTGAATTAACTCCTGAGTAAAGAAATAATAAATAAATACACTTCAGTCGCAGTTCAGGTGGGAATAATGAAGGCATCTACGGATGCTTTATTTCAAAACAAGCCTGATACATATCACCTTGGATTTTCAAATGCCTTATAACCAGGGTTGCGGAGTCGGAGTCGGAGTCGGGAGTCGGAGTCGCCGGAGTCGGAGTCGGAGGGTTTAGGGTGGAGTCGGAGTCGCTTCTCTGAAGTGTGGTGGAGTCGGAGTCGGAGTCAGAGTCGCTACTCTGAAGTGTGATGGAGTCGGAGTCGGAGTCGCTTTTCCGAATGTGGTGGAGTCGGAGTCGGAGTCGGAGTCGTTCATTCGGATGTGGTAGAGTCGTGGTTGTAGTCGCTATTTTTTGGTGTCTTCGATTCTAATTTTTGCTAAAAATAATTTATAATTCTTTAAAACAAAAAGTAAACAAAACAGAGTTAGAACACTTTGCTGAAAAATCTAAAAAATACGCAATGTTTTTGTTGATTATTTTGTTCTAAGTTTGAAACAGCGTATTTATACCTATGACCTAATACCGTCATGTTATCTAGTCATTGAGGGTTTGCACAGATATATATGAGAAACCTACGAGTGCGAAATATAATTTTTGTACTCAGCATTGATGTATATTTTTTAGTTAAAAGCAGAAATTAGTAATTGAAAGCATCGTAAAATCATTCTGTATATTTCTGTTTTGTTCATTTCTCCTTCAATTAATACATAGGAACTGGAAAATAGAAGTAATTGTGTTGCAAGTTACTTGTAGAACATTTCAGCTGATGCAATACATTGTACTCACATAAGGAGTTGTAACTCTACAGGGTGTTTCAAAAATACACGGCATAATTTCAGGTATGTATTTCCCACATGTAGACAATCAAAATAGTTCATTACAACATATGTCCGGAAATGCTTCATTTCCGAGTTATGGCCTTCACAACATTGAAATTCACCGGAACGTTTTTCTTTCCGCAGGTCGTTGCCGTCAAAGGACACATTAAGAGGGCACTCTGACAGATCATTCCTAGGCGAAGGTTAAATTCAGTGTTGTGTTTGGCGTTCGACTGTGTGTCATGTACACAAATCAGGAGCTGGCAGAGATGCACTTGATCTACGGTAAGGCAGACGGCAATGCTGCGCTGGCTCGTCGTTTGTACCAAGAGAGGTACCCACAGCGACAATGTCCAGATCGGAAGACATTTGTAAGTCTCCATCAGCGTCTGTGCGAGTATGGAAAATTTGACTCTCCTGGATTGGGAAGGGGACGACCAAGATCTACAACTCCAGAAGAACAGGAGGAGATTCTGGAGATTGTGAACAGAACTCCTTCCATCAGCACACGAAGGTTAGCGTTGCAAGTGAATGTTCCCCATACGACTGTCTGGAGACTGCTGAAAGAGTATCAATTGTATCCTTACCATTTGCAACGTGTACAGGCGCTGTCACCAGCAGATTACCCTGCACGAGTTAGGTACTGTCAGTGGTTCTTGCAGCAATGTGCTGCAAATCCGAACTTTCCTGCCTTAGTATTATTTACAGATGAAGCACAGTTCACACGAGATGGCATAACAAATCTCCACAATCAGCATGTATGGGCGTATGAAAACCCAAATGCAACTGTTGTATCTCATCACCAGGTGCGGTTCTCCCTCAACATGTGGGCCGGTATCATTGGTGATCGGTTAGTTGGACCCCATGTACTTGTAAACAGACTTACGGGGCAGGCGTACACAAACTTCCTGGAAAACATCATACCTGATGTTTATGACGACACTCCACTGATCTATCGTCAGCACGCTCACTTCTTGCATGACGGCGCTCCTGCACACTTCAGTCGTACGGCTCGCCGGTACTTGGATCGAAGATTTCCTGATCGATGGATAGGTAGAGGTGGCCCAATTGCTTGGCCTCCACGCTCACCTGATCTGAACCCTCTCGATTTCTACTTGTGGGGCCATTTAAAATCATTGGTTTATTCGTCTCCGGTGCCTGATTTGGAATCCCTTCGGAATCGAATTGTGGCACGCTCTGAGGACATACGCAACATTCCTGGAGTGTGGGATCGTGTTCGCAGGTCAATGAGACATCGATGTGAGGTCTGTATTCAAGCAGGAGGTGGTCATTTTGAACATCTTCTGTAATGGCAACGACCTGCGGAAAGAAAAACGTTCCGGTGAATTTCAATGTTGTGAAGGCCATAACTCGGAAATGAAGCATTTCCGGACATATGTTGTAATGAACTATTTTGATTGTCTACATGTGGGAAATACATACCTGAAATTATGCCGTGTATTTTTGAAACACCCTGTATACGCTCTTAATGATGCATTGATTGATAAAGACTAGTCTTTGCAGAAACTTAAAGTTATGTTGTGATCATAAATATTTCTAGTCTTTAGGTTATGATTCATTGCCAATGAGTAGTCTTTGCCAAAACCTGAAGCTTTGGTCTGGTACACAAAGACTTCTAGTTTTCAGGTTATGTTATCAAAATTGATATGGCTTTCTTGTCTTTAGGTCAAGTTAACATGTATTAATAATACAAATTTCTGCTCATATCTAAAGTTATTCCTTGAATGTTGTTTGGTTCTTTCAGAGTTATAAAGTATTTAACTATATCATCATCATCATGTTTAATTTTTATTTTCGTATCACTCACCAGTTTCTAAGTAACCATACGCTGAAACTGAGAATTTTATAATTATGTTGATACAATTTCAAAAACTGAAATAGTATTCGTTTTGTATCATTATAAAATTAATTACTTCTTGTTAAGGAAGATTTGAAATGTTGTAAGGTTATCAAATCGGCATTGAGACACTTGAAAAAAAATTAAATACAATGTAAACGAGCTGCAATGAAAATAATTACACACACTAGCAAAAACTTCACTTACAGTCACACACATATTATAACTGAAAGCAATGCACTATCAATAGTTGTTGTATTTATGCGATAGGACAAATTCTCTTGCTGGAAACGTTTCAAATTGCTCCAAAAAACACGAAATGAGAAGAACATGGGCGCTTATTAAAATAACAAAGTGTCATATACAAAGTAAAAAGTTAGACGAAAATAAGAGATGGTATCATAATACACGCAAAGAAGCTAGAAGTGACTAATATTCGTAAAAAAAACGTTTCGAAAACGTCAGGCCCCTGCGACGAAAGCATAACAACTTTTGCCTATTCTAACCGAAATGTAACATAGAGTTGAGCTATAATATAACACCTTTTCTGCATTGTTACCCTGCATAGTGTAGGTACAGAGAAGAAAAGGCAGTGTGCAAATCTGGCCCACCTTATCTACACGTATATCATAATTTTGGGGATTTGAAGCATAGTCATTGAATTAAATATTATAATTTCACTGAATTAGTGCATACTTAGTTATAAAAAAATGTTGATATATACATATCTATGCTTCTCAGTGTAGACAGTGCCTACATTACCTACTCAGAAAACACTTGTCAGTAATATACAGGGTGTTTCAGATTCAGAATAAGAGGCAAAAAATTGCATACCAAGTGGAAGATATCCAAATAAAAACGTTTTCATCTGTGAAAATTTCGGAAGAAAGAGACATTGAGATATTAGCCGTTTATTGTTTAAAGGATGAAATTTAGTGACTAAATTACTCGCAATATTTATTTTGAATTTACGTTGATCGGGCGAAATGTTCTAGTTGCATGACCTCCTAGATCTCCTGACTTGACTCCACTCGATTTCAATTCTTGGGGACACGTGAAGAGCCTTGTGTATGCTACACCCATTGAGTCTGAGGAAGATTTTGTTGACAGAATTGCAGTGGCTGCAGGTGAGATAATGCCAGACGTGTTTCCTAATATCTGGCAGCCGTTAAGGCTAACATTCGAAAAGTGCATAGATGTAGGTGGAACACATTTTGAACAATTTTTTTAAAGTAAATTCAGAATAAATATTACGAGTAATTGTGCCATTAAATTTCGTCCTTAAAAACAATAAACAGCTAACACCTCCCAACCCCGATTTTTTTGGGGAAAATTTCATAGGACAAACAGTGTTTATTTTGCCATTTTCTACTTGATGTGCAATTTTGTACCTCGTATTCTGAAACACTCAGTATACATAATTTTGTACACGACTCGTCATAAATGACGGGATTCGATATTGTCTGTATAGAAATCTTCCAGATGTGGATCATAAAGAAACAATACCATCCTAATAGCACCCGCGATTAAAATATTCTAGTACTTGTGCACTGGTGAAACTCGCATCACAGATACTGTCATTAAGCATCTTTAAGAGCGTGAAAGGGAGACATATCAACCAACAAAGACGAAAAGCCAATTTTATTTGTTCAATGAAATTTCCCGTTGATAATCTTCCGTATTTTTTGAAGGCGGCTTTGTGGAAGAAAAAGTTTTCTTCAGTTGGTCTCTCTTAGTTCGCAAACAAGAATTTGAAACTGTTGAAATTAGATCTTTTTGTTCTCTGTTTTTTGTTTTGCAGCTGCATCTTTTCTTTTCGTTTTTTGTGTTTAAATTTAACTTTCTATAATTAAGCATGTTTGCGCTTCTAGCAGACCTGCATTAACCTTAAATAGCTTTAATTAACAATACTTGTGACGCTTTGGCGTTCACTCATTAAATTACCTTTGAGCTTGCTCTGCTTGGGCAGCATGTCGTCCTTTTAATAAAAGTGGGTCTGGTACCTCTAACTTATTTCTCTCGCGTAAAAAGCAGTCTCTTTCTGCAACTTGAACTCCTCGACCTGGCTCTTGCAGCCTCTTGAATAGGCACTTGTTATTCAAGGTAATTAATTGTCAATTAATTTTCAAAATCTTAGTGCTATATGCAATCTTGCAATGAGATACGATATTCAGCTAGTCGGCGACCAGAAATCTTGAAACTCTGTATCTCTTTACTCAGAACGCCTCTAAAATTTCCCATCGGAGTACCGTGCTGATGACCGGCCGCGTCCATTGGATGTCTTTTATTTTTAGCGAGTTTCGTTTTAAAAACCAACCTTACGTTAAAGAAGATTTTCGGTCTACATTTTAAAGGAATTTAATGATAAAAATATTACAGCGGACGCTGCTGTGCGTACTGTTGGAATCCTCAAGATACGCCTAACTTGGGTACGGTTTCTCTTTTTGCGCATCTCGGGAAACGACTTGCTGTTGTTCCCTTGAAGTTCTTCTGTATTTGAAATAAATGTTCGAACAGTCGCCCTTAAGTTTTAAACCCTAAAACTCCATTGTATTAACACAGGAGAGATTACGCTCACGAAATAGCTAAACCTATTTATTTATTTGGTTAAAGGAGACACTTGACCTTTTATTGTATAAGAACAATCTACACTATACATGGGTGTCCCACAAAAATGTCCCGGACTTTTTAACTGATTATATCTCCGCTTTAAATTAACATATTTTAATTGTCTTTTATTTACAATTTAGTCAATTTTGTTTCCCTTTCAAATAATTTAAGTTTTTGAAAATCAGTTGAATAACCACTTTAAGATGATCGATTTACTGAAAGGGGTAGAAAAATTGTTCAAAGGGAAAGTTTTAAAAACAACACTGGTGTTCTTCTTCATTCCTCAATACCTACTGTTAAGAATAATTTCATAACGATGTATCCTACATACCACCAAGTATTTGAACCCTCTGAGAGGTTTCAAGGGTTCTCAATAATAGTGTTTCAAGAACTGATAGAAAACGGTGGAATAATGGGTAAAACTCTTCGTTCAATGGTGGCTAGAAGTAATACTTGCCTGGAGAGAAATGGAGGGTATGTCGAAGGATACTAAATTACTTTATTTATTTGAACGTTATTTAAGGTAATGATTTGTTACTCATTAAAATTTTTGTTTGTCCAGTTTTATGTAAAGTACAAAATAAGGAAGAATATCAATATTATTTAAAAAAAAATTTCCTCTGAAAAATTAATTTTTCTACCCCTTTCAGTTAATTGAACATTGTAAAGTGGTTATTCAGCTGATTTTCAAAAACTTAAATTAATCGAAAAGGAAACAAAATTTACTACATTGTGAAAAAAGGCAATTCAAATGTGTTAATTTAAAGCTGAGATATAATTAGTTAAAAATCGGCGACATTTTTATGGGACACTCGGTATAACAAAAAGCCAGGTGTCCGTCAATTTATAAATAAGTATACAGTATGTTCTCGTGCGTAATTTCCCCTATGTCATTACAATGGGAATCTGCTTGCTTGGACAGTACATAAATGCCATTGAAATATCATGAAAAACATGGCATCTGCTCACTTATGTTTTGTCCCGCCGTCCGACATTACGGCGAAACTTCCAGAATTAACTGGCCCAAAAGACATAGCATTACCAACTGGCCTTAAGGGGGTCAGGGTACACTGCAAGTAAAAACGCTTTTTTATGACAAAGGAAACAAAATATAGGAGGCTCACCTGCAAATCTTCGATTCGAAGATAATGATTCAGGCGAACACCTCTTCAATTAAGCCGGCTGTCTAGGGCAAAAGGCCCCGGATGCAGGGGTCGGAACAGGTCAGAGCGCGCATAGGCACATGCGCTCACGTGGTTTCGTCGTGGTCTAAGATGTCCAGCCAGTCGCGGCCTGCACCTCATCTTGCTCGAATCCGTCGATAGGGGTTTGGATTCGATCAAGAAACAATATGAACAAATTATTCATGTTCAAGATGTTAGTCGCCAGGAAAAGTGAAGCACTCCCACCATTGCCTCGCTCTGTAATAAATTATTAGCGTTTTACTATTTAGGCTTGTGTTAATGTGACAAAGCCTTTGTCCTTTATTATGCAAGATATGGAGTGACTTGCATGACTTTAGTAATGTGCAATGGCTGGATTTGCGACAGTTTATAAGTAAAAAACATTGCGTGAAAATCGAATATACTGTCAAGAAAATGCGGCTTATTGCATTTAAATTTAAAAGCATTTTAATGCTTCAAAGGTATGGCAAATTTTTTTAAAAATTCTTGCGAACAATAGTTTAAATTATAATGCACAGTTGCTGCTTGCTTGGTTGTTGTGTGCGTCTGTGACGTTCTGAAAGATGCTTAATGACCGTATCTGTGATACGAGTTTTACCAGTGCAAAAGTACGCAAAAACTGTATTTTAATCACGGGTACTATTAGGATGGATATATTTGTTTGCCATTTTTATCTTAAGATTTTTTTAAAACGATACCATTGAATCCCGTCATTTTTGACCAATCATGTACACTAGTATCTTGATTATTAACATTCTGTAGTCAATTTAAAAGTCGCTCGCCAATAAAGAATATAATGAACATATGCACAGGTTTCAACACCTGCAACCGTTTACTACTAAGAATGACTGTCGTGTGTTTATTTATTCGTTTTGTGCACGCTGTTAAGAATAATTGATAGGAAGAAATTAGCACTGGCGGTCTTGGTTTCAGTTCACGGTCAATTAATACACTCATTTTCGTTGTGCAAGGGCTCTATAATAAGTCACTTTCAAAACAATTAGAGCAATCCAGAGCCTTATATACTCAAGTTTGTATTGTGAATACCGAGTTCGGCGGGGTATTGTATATTGCAATATGCTGTATTGTACATTACAATATACTGTATTACAATGTACTGCATTGCATATTACAATATACATGTACAAGTTCGCAGTTGCTTTCAGTAATGCTGAATTTCTGTATCTTGGATACGACACGAATGGCTATAACTACTTCTCTTGCGGCTCAAAAATACAGGTGAAGCTCCTATAACGGGAGGAATTCGTTCCAGAAAAACACCCGTTGTAGGCGACAAATCCCGTTGTGCAAGCGGCACGTTTACTTTAGTTTACAACACAAACATCTTTTATAATTGACTTTAATAGAAAATAGTTTATTGAGCTATGACAACAGTCTGAACGTTGTTCAATGACGGTATTAATTTAAAGACATTTTTCATTATTTATATATTTAAATATATTACATGACTAAAATCGTAACAAATAGTCATTCAGTATACTATAAGAACAGTAAAACTAAGTAATAAATATCAAATTAAAATGGACGTTGTAGGTGCAAAACAAACCCGTTATAACTACCAATAAACTGCGTCCTACCCGTTGTAGGAGAGTCCCGTTCTAAGATCGACCGTTATAAGAGCTTTACCTGTACTGTGTTCTGAGTGTTTATTACTCTATTAAGAAAATTAAGTTATCTTTGGAATAAGCTGAAAGCATGGAAACTCCACTCAAACGAAAATTTGTTGAAGAAAGGTATTGAATCTTGTCATTTTTGACGGTCCGTGTACACTAGTTAAGAAATAAAATATTCATCTTATAAATTATGAATAGGTGAAGTTGGAGTAACAAAATTGTGAATAGGCGGAGTCGGTGTTGGAGTTGCCAAATTCTGGAAAAATGGAGTCGGAGTCGGAGTCGCCAAATTCTGAAAAGGTGGAGTCGGAGTCGGAGTCGGAGTCGCCAAATTCTGAAAAGGTGGAGTCGGAGTCGGAGTCGGAGTCGCCAAATTCTGGAAAGGTGGAGTCGGAGTCGGAGTCGCCAAATTCTGGAAAGGTGGAGTCGGAGTCGGAGGCGGAGTCGTAAATTTATTCCTCCGACTCCGCAACCCTGACTTAGTCAAGTTCAATTTAATCCAAGTCAAGTTCAAATTAATCCAAGTCAAGTTCAAATTAATCCAAGTCAAGTTCAAATTAATCCAAGTCAAGTTCAATTTAATCCAAGTCAAGTTCGAATTAATCCAAGTCAAGTTCAAATTAATCCGAGTCAAGTTCAAATTAATCCGAGTCAAGTTCAAATTAATCCAACCCTCAGTTGTGTTATAAAATGACATAATAATTTATTAATTTGAGTTTTTGTGTTAAATATATATCTATTAGATGTTTCAAGCAAGACTGGTTTTGAGGATTTATTTACATGCATAGATATTTATATATGTGAAATTCCACGTTATCATATCTATGAAATCATATACATGCAAATACAAAAGGTTATCATTGAACGATATGTAGATTTAATCTTTAAAAGAAATATACAAATGCAATTCACTGAGTACTAATGTACGATTCCGTTTGATTACAACTTATACTTGTACATTACTACCCAGTTACATTCTTGTATTAGCAATATAAATATTACCATCCATTCTAATTCCGTGTTAGTCAATGTGAAGAAATGTAGGATCCACTAACAATACACAATAATAATAAGAATAATAATACAAGAAACAATGTTTCTAACTCACTACTGATTTTATTTGTGTGTATTTACAATTCAATTTATAATACTTTCAAGACTTAAATATTCATTAAATGACTTTTATAAAAGTTATTGAAGTCTTAAAAGTATTATATATTGAATTGTAAACACACACAAATAAAATCAGTAGTGAAATAGAAACATTGTTTCTAGTATTATTATTGTGTATTGTAAGTGGATCCAACATTTCTTCATATTGACTAACACGGAATTAGAATGCATGACAAAATTTTTATTGCTAATGCAGGAATGTATCTGGGTAGTAATGTACAAATATAAATTGTAATTAAACGGAATCGTACATTAGTACTCAGTAAATCGTACTTGTATATTTATTTTAAAGATTAAATCTACACATCGTCCAATGATAATATTTTGCACTTGAATGTATTTTATTTCATATATGTGGTAAAGTGGAATTCACGTATATAAATATCTATGAGTGTAAATAAATCCTTGAAACCAGTTTTGCTCATCACATCCAATAGATACATATTTAACACAAAAAACTCAAATTAACAAATCATTATGTCATTTTTTAACTCAACTGAGGGTTGGATTAATTTGAACTTGACTCGGATTAATTTAAACTTTACTTGGATTAAATTGAACTTGACTTGGATTAATTTGAACTTGACTTGGATTAATTTGAACTTGAACTTGACTTGGATAATTTGAACTTGACTTGGATAATTTGAACTTGACTCGGATTAATTTGAACTTGACTCGGATTAAATTGAACTTGACTTGGATTAATTTGAAGTGAAAAAGGTGTAGTTGTCACGTCAGTAATATATATGTATATTAATGAACACGACTCGTCATATATAATGGGACTCAATATTTTCCTTGAACAACTCCTCCAGACATGGAAGACACGCAAATACTCCAGCTTAATAGAACTTGCGATTGAAATATTCCTGCACTGGTGAAACTCGTATCACAGATACGGTCACTAAGCATTCTTTAAAGGGGCTCAGTAACGGCCTGGCTAAGTTTGAGTGGGCAGGTTAGGTTAGGAAGCGCAGCGTTCTGTGATGTCGAGTGTGCGAAATGGTTGAACGGCTCTTGATAAAATGGGACAATAGAGATGGAAGCCGAACTGATGTCTGAATTATAACTAACATTTCCGTTTAACAGTTTTTAGCACCGCAATAATTATGAAAGTAATCGTAGAATTTTTACGAACAACGATGGAACATGTAATGAGAACATGAACAATAGCCCTGCGTCAGACCACACACCGAAGTAACGATAGAGGCAACAGCAGCAAAACACTCAATACAGCGATGGTGCTCACAGCAGGTCATATGAGGCAACGTGGAAGCTTTTTTCCATTCTGTGAGGACATACTGATATCACACGCATCTCAAAAATACTTGAGTCACCGTTTTTAATCCAATTGGCGGCATGAAAATCGGTTAAATTTACTTGAAAAAAAGTCTTATAATAATAACCATTATTTATATATTTTCTCAACGTTGGTTAGATTTTAAAGTTGAAATATTTTTTTTTATTTTAATGACTGTGAATTAATAACACTTAATGAATTAAATACGTCATTTGGACATGGAAATTTCCAAATCTAAATTGGAGAACTTCAAAAAGTCTTCCTTGTTAAAACCGACAATTTTGGAGTTCTTGTAGACTAAGTAGATCAGGTGAAGAAGGCGGATTACACGCGTATTCACTGCGCGAGTGAACAGTGAAGAGAGGCGCAAGCCCCGCCACTTGCTTTCACTTCAGGCTGATTTACTTGCTCAATGACAGTGCGTCTGTAAAGCCCATATTAGACGGTGGCAAAAAGTGGCACTTTTGGGTGCGAGAGATGCGCTCTCTTCTTCGAAGTCATGGCGGCCGCCGTCGCCAACACACTTCAATGTTATTATACGATTCGGTGTTGGCCGGCCACGGACACGGCCCTCAGTAGCGCATGAAAATCGGACGTGGGTGGTTACGTCATAATAGTGCTCTTTAAGAATGAAAAGGACTTACAAAGCATACGAATAAAACTACAAAAAACCGGATTTGTTTTCATTATTGTATTTACCAATACATGTTTTTCAAGTCATGTTCATTTTCTACGGTTAATTAACAGTAATTCAAAATTAAAAAATGGTGAAATAAATGCATTGATATTATTTTTGGCGTTCTCATACCAGCGAAATATATATACCATCTAAAAAAAGAATCATAAAATTCATTTCGCCTAATATCAACGTCAAATATATGATTAACAAGTGGTTTGGAATGCGTTGCGGCCTTGAATGCAACTACGCTTGATTGCAAATAAATTTTTTTTTGCACAGTTGAATGCAGATTGATTATCATAAATATGAAAAACACCCAATACTGGAAATACTGAGGCACTTGTACACATAATTGCAGCATGCGCGTTGGTACAAATAACTCTAATTTTAGGAGCAGGTACCATCATAAATAATATATCATCATGCATTAAAATAGCACTGACATTAGTGAAGAAATGTCTAGTACAACGTTTTTATATATTTGGTTCGATTATTTAATGCTTGGTTTAGTCATCACTGTCGCGTAAATTTGTGGATGTTGTTCTTCACTACGTCAACGCGAGTGAACGGACTTCAAGGGGACGCCAAAGATACGAGGTTTCTTCAGTTTTATTTCAAGCCCCGTTGACTCCGTGAACTGCACAAACAAGTATATTTCAGGTTCGGCACAATACGAGGAATAACCGCATGATAAGAAAACTCCTAGTTCAAGAACACAGACGACTGACCAATTAAGGTATATAGTACCGCATAATAAGAAACTCCTAGTTCAAATATGGAAGAGAAGTAGCCGACTAAGGTACGAAGAGCAATTAAATAATGCCAGAACTAAATATGATAGCAATAAGAGAATAGCAATACATGGAAAGGGATCAATAATTGTCAGGCCAAAAGCATAACACAATGAGACAACTATTGTAGTATCTGAGGCAGAATATTAAAGAATGTTTGACTTTCCAAATAGGAAATAAATTTTTATACTTTGTATTGAGCACACAGTAATGCAAAAATCCAATTTTATAAACATACACATGGAAGGTTTTATTTTTTTTAGCTTCCCATTATAATTTTTACTATTAAATTTGTGCACTGTGGTCACAGGAGGACAGTACACTCGCACACTAATTTTAATTTCAGGGACTCGTCTTTGACATTAATTCTAACGGTTTACACAAATTAAATGCCACAGTGGTACTGGTTTGCAACCTCGGTGGAACAACCTGACAACACCCCGGTGCACTCACAAACAATGGGGGAAGGTCCCTCACACGTTGGAATAGCCTTTCTATTTCAACCTACAGAAATGGAGACTATTTTGTTTTTCTTTACTCTACCTGTGGAGGGAGTAAAGGTTTAAAAGGGTTAGGTCTCTGATGCAGGGGCAAGCTAAAATAGTAACACCAGACTAGCACTACGGCCTATTCAGCCGCGGAATAATCAATAATCAGAGCTTAAAGTTAATGTACATGAATACAGTAGATGAGCTATAATTACCTATTGTCAAAAAACGGCTATCTCATTGATCAGCCTAATACTGAAAGGGTTTGAAATGAGTCGCCAAATTTAAATTACTTAATTTAAATACATGGTAACTGTCCCTAGGGCAACAAGTACACTTTGGCCAACGTCGCCCTGAGAACACAAAATCACATGGGCGAGTGGTCGCATAAATTTCTGGGTATATTCCCAGTCTTCCTTTGAAAATACTTTAACTCTAGGCTTCTACCCTACTGACTGGCGCAACTTGCCCAGCACAGCTCATGGGTGAGGAGTCAACAAGATATTGACATTCAAAAGAAAAATGTATTTTTTTTTGTAAAAATTTGAGCTACGCACAGTAAAGTCGCTAGTACCGACCAACTATTCACCTCCTATGTTTTTTATACTTGAACACGTCAGTTGTGATTGGTTAAACTGAAGTTCAATATTCAACTCAAATTTCAGAGTCAAAATCAATGAGCAAATTTGTAAAATTCACACATTCCCTGGGCCTGCTAAATACTGTTATTTTAGAATCTGAACTCTTAAATTCCTAGCATCACAATGCAGCATACTGGCTAGAGGAAGCACTAGAAATTCACAATATCACAACGGCGAGTCAGACTCAATGTAGGTGGTTCGTAGGCTGCCAGAAGCATCATTGAATTCTCGAGGAACCGGCTGTTCACCACTATCAAACACACAATACATGGTGGCGGAGCGACAAGTATAGCTAGTTCGAGAACACAGGAATTGAATTAATAATTTTCTGACACATAATCACACTGCTAAGCACACAGAAACTTAAGATTATCCGGGGAGAAACTCTTTACCACGAGCACTTCAGTCAAATAGAACGCTGCGTCAGTCTTGCGGACCAGTACGGATCCGCAAAATGTTGCCGAATAATTTTTCTCAAAATTCGCGTCTTGTAAGACGCGACAATCAGGCTGACATACAAACTGTAACACTGTACTGTTTGTATTTTGAAGAATAATAAATATGAGTATTAGGCAAACAAATTGGGAAGTTTTACATAGCGGTATAGTATAAATTTATACCTGAACACTTACTCTCCTGAAAAAGTATAAACAGTGTAAACTATGCTAATTTCCGTCATTTTTTACTTCTGCAACTCATGGCATTGCAAATTATTGTAACTGACATTGCGCTTCTGTGCTTTCGAACTTCCAAAAAAATATCATAATAATAATTTTTATGCAGGAAACAAGAGTAGCAATAATACATGTGTAAGAATTAATTTGTTAACCACATCGGGCTGAGAATGTAGTATTTCATCCAATGATGAAGAAGAGGCGCAATGAATGTCACCTTCGTCTAAAAATGGGAGTACTATTGGGAATGGGAATCACAATTTGAGAATACTATTTCGTAAGTTCCTGTACCTAATGTGTAGGAATCTTTTTAGTTTTGTCTGGGTTGCTTGCGATAGCCATGTGATAGAGGTTCTGCCGCCGTGCGGCAGGGACCCGGGTTCGAAACTCGGCGCTGGCGGTGGCGATTTTCTCTGTTGGGTATAGGAGAAAAATTCCAAGCACAATACCCCACTCTACCCAGGTGTCTGAAATGGGTACCGGTCTTGACCGGGGGAAAGCGTCATGGCGTCATGGCGTTAGTTATAAGCAGGGTTGCGGAGTCGGAGGAATAAATTTACGACTCCGACTCCGACTCCGACTCCACCTTTCCAGAATTTGGCGACTCCGACTCCGACTCCGACTCCCCCTTTTCAGAATTTGGCGACTCCGACTCCGACTCCACCTTTTCAGAATTTGGCGACTCCGACTCCGACTCCATTTTTCCAGAATTTGGCGACTCCAACACCGACTCTGCCTATTCACAATTTTGTTACTCCAACTTCACCTATTCATAGTTTATAAGATGAATATTTTATTTCTTAACTAGTGTACACGGACCGTCAAAAATGACAAGATTCAATACCTTTCTTCAACAAATTTTCGTTTGAGTGGAGTTTCCATGCTTTCAGCTTATTCCAAAGATAACTTAATTTTCTTAATAGAGTAATAAACACTCAGAACACAGTATTTTTGAGCCGCAAGAGAAGTAGTTATAGCCATTCGTGTCGTATCCAAGATACAGAAATTCAGCATTACTGAAAGCAACTGCGAACTTGTATATGTATATTGTAATATGCAATGCAGTACGTTGTAATACAGTATATTGTAATGTACAATACAGCATATTGCAATATACAATACCCTGCCGAACTCGGTATTCACAATACAAACTTGAGTATATAAGGCTCTGGATTGCTCTAATTGTTTTGAAAGTGACTTATTATAGAGCCCTTGCACAACGAAAATGAGTGTATTAATTGACCGTGAACTGAAACCAAGACCGCCAGTGCTAATTTCTTCCTATCAATTATTCTTAACAGCGTGCACAAAACGAATAAATAAAAACACGACAGTCATTCTTAGTAGTAAACGGTTGCAGGTGTTGAAACCTGTGCATATGTTCATTATATTCTTTATTGGCGAACGACTTTTAAATTGAATACAGAATGTTAATAATCAAGATACTAGTGTACATGATTGGTTAAAAATGACGGGATTCAATGGTATCGTTTTAAAAATCTTAAGATAAAAATGGCAAACAAATATATCCATCCTAATAGTACCCGTGATTAAAATACAGTTTTTGCGTACTTTTGCACTGGTAAAACTCGTATCACAGATACGGTCATTAAGCATCTTTCAGAACGTCACAGACGCACACAACAACCAAGCAAGCAGCAACTGTGCATTATAATTTAAACTATTGTTCGCAAGAATTTTTTAAAAAATTTGCCATACCTTTGAAGCATTAAAATGCTTTTAAATTTAAATGCAATAAGCCGCATTTTCTTGACAGTAGATTCGATTTTCACGCAATGTTTTTTACTTATAAACTGTCGCAAATCCAGCCATTGCTCATTACTAAAGTCCTGCAAGTCACTCCATATCTTGCATAATAAAGGACAAAGGCTTTGTCACATTAACACAAGCCTAAATAGTAAAACGCTAATAATTTATGACAGAGCGAGGCAATGGTGGGAGTGCTTCACTTTTCCTGGCGACTAACATCTTGAACATGAATAATTTGTTCATATTGTTTCTTGATCGAATCCAAACCCCTATCGACGGATTCGAGCAAGATGAGGTGCAGGCCGCGACTGGCTGGACATCTCAGACCACGACGAAACTTGGTCGCGAGCGCATGTGCCTATGCGCGCTCTGACCTGTTCCGACCCCTGCATCCGGGGCCTTTTGCCCTAGACAGCCGGCTTAATTGAAGAGGTGTTCGCCTGAAACATTATCTTCGAATCGAAGATTTGCAGGTGAGCCTCCTATATTTTGTTTCCTTTGTCATAAAAAAGCGTTTTTACTTGCAGTGTACCCTGACCCCCTTAAGGCCAGTTGGTAAGGCTATGTCTTTTGGGCCAGTTAATTCTGGAAGTTTCGCCGTAATGTCGGACGGCGGGACATAGTTCTTTTTTCGAAGATAATGATTCATCTTTTCAAAGTTAAATTTAATCAGCTTCTTTCGAAGGTGATATCTCTGTTTCATTTAAAATTTTAAATTCTCTTAACGCTGCTGTTTTGACTAAACGTCAAGCCAGCCGGTCTTTTACCGTTCCGGCCTTTTGACGTTAGAGCTTGGCTGGAGTTCGACAGGATAAAATCCTGGTACCTATTTTTTTTCTTCTTCTTCTTGCATATTTTCATTTCCTTTTTAATAAATTTTCATTATAAACTACTTAATAAATATTTTTCATTAAATCGTGCTGTCGCTGTGCTGTCCGGATAGCCGGGGTCAGTTGTCGGATCTCACTAGGTTTAAGTTGTGTTGAGTGATACCTGTGTTGGATTTTTAGGCAGGGTATTCGTTGCTAGCCTTGCGTTTAAAGGTTCTAGCCTTTTTGTTACCTTGTCTAAACCATTTTTAGGTTCACTCATATAAAATTGTGTAAGTATGTGTAAAGCCTGAAATATTTAAGGCAAATTTCGAATTTTGTGCAAAGTGTAAACGTAAAAAAAAATGTTGTGAATTTAAACAGTGCCTGGTGGGGTGATTGAACTTTTTGTATTTTTCTGTGTCATTAGTATTTTTCCATGTTTCTAAAGGGATGTAATCTGTCCACTTGATAAGTGTAGACCTATATTTTAGATAAGTTTTCCTGATAAGCCTAATAATTGCATTTTTTATCATAATGAGTGAAATTAGTAACGCTGCAGCCCTAGGCATAAAATTGAAGGCCAAAAAGCGTTAGTAGTCTATGCCACACTTTACCATAGTAGTCTACGACTCATAGTCAACTACAACATTACTTTCTGACACGTAGCTTCAAGTTCACGAAAAGATGTCTATGAGTCTTGAACTACTTCTTCCAACTGCATCTAAACACATCCATACGACGGGTAGAAGAAGTCCATATGCGACGGCCTTCTAATGGCTCACAGGATACGTTCACAGCTAAGCTTACACGAGTGACTGTACACATAGGGTCTCTACTCCATCAATAAAATGCCGGCCAATGTAGTGGATTTTTCATATCTTTAAAGTTAGCAAATAGCATATTGAAATTATACAATGAAATTAACAAATTGTGTGGCTGAAAATGGCTATGAAATTTCGAGTGCTAAAATGTAAGAAATTTAGGAATGCGCAACTCGGCAGCTGCAATTGCAGAGTAAAAGCA
This sequence comes from Morinoia aosen, assembly GCA_030386875.1. NCBI lineage: Eukaryota > Metazoa > Arthropoda > Malacostraca > Amphipoda > Talitridae > Morinoia > Morinoia aosen. Next base: position 79,558,728 of record CM059564.1, read on the forward strand.
CTCTTAATATATATATATATACATATATATATATAAATGTGCAGGGAGTTCATGGAATCGAACTCGTGACTTATAAGTTACCGCGCCAGCACGCTACCGACTGCGCCACCAATCACCAAAGGTGATCGATGCACAACGGAAGCAATGCATGGCACGGCGAAAGCGGGCTCTTCCGTCCACGCATATAATTCCCTTATGTATCAATAGCTCATGCAGGGAGTTCATAGAATCGAACTCGTGACTTATAAGTTACCGCGCCAGCACGCTACCGACTGCGCCGGTAGCGTGCATTGCCGAGCTTATGAGGTGCAGTTATATATGTATATATATATGGGTATATGCAATGACTTTGAGCTATTGATATATATATATATATATATATACATATATGTATATATATACACATATATATATACACATATATATATATACACATACATAACACAAAAGTCTGATGTTGGCGTGTTAAAAGAAGCGCCATTTGGAAATCACAACCAGTCGGTTGGCAGCAGTGTTGTGTGGTGGACGCAAGACAGTCATGTCCCGCAGACGAGACTCCTTTAGTCGGGGAAAATTCCTTGTGCAAATTTCAAAAGAGCTACAGAAAGCGAAAGAAGGACGTCAATTAAATATAGGTAAGTTTCTTTCATCATTATTGAGATATACTTCTCGCTAGACTATATTCGTTATTTAGAAATTGATTACTATGAGTTTATTGGATGAACTCATTATTAAATATACTGACACGGTGTATTTTTCTTAGTTAGGTATATTGGTGTTGAAATTTAGGCAGCTCGTACAAATGATGATAAAATATTTTAGAGATGAGAATGGCTTTTGCAAAGTGTCTAGGATAGAAACACCATTCTAGGTACCTTGGTCATTTGACAGATTTTGAGGCTGCTGTAAATGGTTAATCTAACTTAATTCATTATTACTAACATCAACTCACAGTTCATGTTCTCAGAAATTTACTCAATAGAAATTGAGGATATAACTTGAGCCACAATATGAGTTCCCCAAAAATGATTTAGGCAATAAAGGCGTTAATGTTCGCTTTCGCTAACTAGGTACTTCATGTGTTGCAAACTTAATCTGACAGTGAGTAATTATAACAATATAACATTGAATACAATCGGAAAACTTAAAGAAATAGTGATAGAAATTATTACACCAGGACCTTGAAATATATTTTCTCCAGTAAATAAATGTAGGCATTTTTTGCATTCATGGTCGCGGCTTGTGTTTTCAGGAAAGTTTCATATCCTGAACTTCGCGCCAGTCGCATCTCCTAACCCCCCCCCCCCCCCTCCCATCACCCTATACCCCTCTTTCTTACTGATCAAAGCCTTTGATTGGTTGAGAGAGTTCGCGCCAGCCAGAGTGTTGCCTGATCTCCCTCCTCCTCCAATCCTGCTCTCACCCCCACCCTCGTTCCGTACCAACTTGTCCTTAAAAAATTGAAGATGCCTAGGACAATGCCTTCTACAGGGTGTTTCAAAAATACACGGCATAATTTCAGGTATGTATTTCCCACATGTAGACAATCAAAATAGTTCATTACAACATATGTCCGGAAATGCTTCATTTCCGAGTTATGGCCTTCACAACATTGAAATTCACCGGAACGTTTTTCTTTCCGCAGGTCGTTGCCATTACAGAAGATGTTCAAAATGACCACCTCCTGCTTGAATACAGACCTCACATCGATGTCTCATTGACCTGCGAACACGATCCCACACTCCAGGAATGTTGCGTATGTCCTCAGAGCGTGCCACAATTCGATTCCGAAGGGATTCCAAATCAGGCACCGGAGACGAATAAACCAATGATTTTAAATGGCCCCACAAGTAGAAATCGAGAGGGTTCAGATCAGGTGAGCGTGGAGGCCAAGCAATTGGGCCACCTCTACCTATCCATCGATCAGGAAATCTTCGATCCAAGTACCGGCGAGCCGTACGACTGAAGTGTGCAGGAGCGCCGTCATGCAAGAAGTGAGCGTGCTGACGATAGATCAGTGGAGTGTCGTCATAAACATCAGGTATGATGTTTTCCAGGAAGTTTGTGTACGCCTGCCCCGTAAGTCTGTTTACAAGTACATGGGGTCCAACTAACCGATCACCAATGATACCGGCCCACATGTTGAGGGAGAACCGCACCTGGTGATGAGATACAACAGTTGCATTTGGGTTTTCATACGCCCATACATGCTGATTGTGGAGATTTGTTATGCCATCTCGTGTGAACTGTGCTTCATCTGTAAATAATACTAAGGCAGGAAAGTTCGGATTTGCAGCACATTGCTGCAAGAACCACTGACAGTACCTAACTCGTGCAGGGTAATCTGCTGGTGACAGCGCCTGTACACGTTGCAAATGGTAAGGATACAATTGATACTCTTTCAGCAGTCTCCAGACAGTCGTATGGGGAACATTCACTTGCAACGCTAACCTTCGTGTGCTGATGGAAGGAGTTCTGTTCACAATCTCCAGAATCTCCTCCTGTTCTTCTGGAGTTGTAGATCTTGGTCGTCCCCTTCCCAATCCAGGAGAGTCAAATTTTCCATACTCGCACAGACGCTGATGGAGACTTACAAATGTCTTCCGATCTGGACATTGTCGCTGTGGGTACCTCTCTTGGTACAAACGACGAGCCAGCGCAGCATTGCCGTCTGCCTTACCGTAGATCAAGTGCATCTCTGCCAGCTCCTGATTTGTGTACATGACACACAGTCGAACGCCAAACACAACACTGAATTTAACCTTCGCCTAGGAATGATCTGTCAGAGTGCCCTCTTAATGTGTCCTTTGACGGCAACGACCTGCGGAAAGAAAAACGTTCCGGTGAATTTCAATGTTGTGAAGGCCATAACTCGGAAATGAAGCATTTCCGGACATATGTTGTAATGAACTATTTTGATTGTCTACATGTGGGAAATACATACCTGAAATTATGCCGTGTATTTTTGAAACACCCTGTATAATACCGCTGACTATTGCCTATTTTCTAACCGCATACAACTAGTCACAGCGTTTCTCTAAATGAACCTTGTGTTCTCTGTTGCATCACAAAAGATGTCATAAATGACTCACGGTCGAAATATACTACCAAAATACACTATCTAGGCAGATACCGCGCTGGTTCGTGGGAATTATTTCGCTCAAGGATGTGTATGCGTTCACTAGAGTTCGGAGCAATATTTTGTGACTTTGGAATATTATTGTTACTCTTATCTAATTCTAGGGAGTGACAATTTATTGGTTTATTTGTTAATCTTTCTTCTTTGCGTGCGCTTGTTTTGAAATGATTTTAACTGTAAGGCTTTTTAAGGACTAGCGAGAATTTTTTATTTTTGCTGCCGTATTTGCAAAGTAGTTCAAATTATTCTCCCTTGGTGACTTCTTTTTATTCTTGTAATTTCTGAGAGTTTCCCATAGTAATGAATGTTGATCATTATTATTTCCCAGATTTATGCAAATTTCATTGCCGAGCTTATGAGGTGCAGTTATATATGTATATATATATGGGTATATGCAAACGAGTTGGTTCGAACCGGGCTGAACATAAGCATTATTTATTTATCCTTCTTTTCTTTGCGCTTCTGTTGTTGGCAATGAATTATTGATGTATCAGGTGTCAGTGACAGCTACTGAGCATTTCTATTTTTGCTGCCCTTCTTGCAGAGCACTTGAATAATTTCATCGTTAGTGACTTGCATCGTAATAATTTGTAATGTTTTATTTCTGAGAGGTTCCCATTGTTAATGAGCGTTGATCGTTAATATTTCCCTTTTTTTGCAATGACTTAATTGTTAAGCATTTAAAGTGCAGCTATATATAGGTACATACTAGCGAGTTGGTTCGGATTGGACTTAATATGAGCGTTATTTATTTAGCTTTTTTTTCTTGCGCTACGCTAGCGAGGTGGTTCGGACTGGGCTGAAACTAGGCGTTATTCATTTAACCTGTTTTCTTTACGCTCCTGTTGGCAATGAATCGAGAATCAATCGTTGGTGACAGCTAATGAGCATTTTTATTTCCACTGTCATTTTTGTAAAGCATTTGAATTAATCGTTAGTGGCTAGTATCGTAGTGCTCCGTATTGTTTTATTTTCTGAGAGGTTCGCTCTGTTATTGAGTGTAGATCGTTTTCCATTCCAGTTGCATTCCAGGCAACTGAATTCAGCAGCCAGGCCCGACATTCTATGATAGATATATTCTGTGGAGTGTGGTTACTTTGCATTACGAAGATAACGATGAGGAATAAAATGAGAGATATTTAGGTAATTTCTAGGTTCTTTTACGATGACGTCGTCATTGGCAAGCATTTGAAATGTAGCTAGGTGTATATAATATATGTTGGCTAGTTGGATCGGACATTGAACTGAACACAAACATCATTTATTTAGCCCTTTTTTGAACTGCTTTTGTGGCACTTTTTCAATTCTTGGTGATGCTTTGAGGTGTAAGGCGTGGGTAACGACAAATGAGTATTTATTTTAACTGCCGTTCTTTTAAGCAATATAACTGAGTTGGTACATATCGTAGGGCTTTGATTTTTTGATGCGGTAAGGTTTCTAGGTGAATGAGTATGGATCATTATTACTTTCTACATTTTTCGGGATGTCTTTCTGTTTTGTTGTAGAACGCACCTAGGTACTTGTGGTAACCTCCTATGACCGATTTTTTATTTTAGCTTTAGAAGAAGGACCTAGCATTGGTAAGCGCTTATCAACGTGAAGCCATTTTTCTTTCTTTTTTTCAAGATGAATTTGATTTTCAGAGCATTGAGGTGTTATACATATATATATATTGTCAAATGAAATTCGTATTCAGCTGGAAAATATTATTTTCTGTCGAGCTTTCGAAATTTTAAACAAATTTCGTTTTCAGGACAAGAGACTGAAGTTTTTGGAAGCAAAGTTATGGCCAAAGCAGGTATCATGGATACAAGGGAAAGATATTACATATAAGATAAACGAAAGCGGACATCGGTGGAACATGCAGTAGTCACAGTAATTATTTCAGGAGTGGTTTATAAACATCCGGAATTTAGAGATATCTATTGTAGGAGTTTGAATTAGTTGTGGAATAGAATGCTTCTAAGTATCTTCTTTCTTTCTTGTTGGAATTTTGAGATATAATTTAATAATTTTGAAAATCAATTTAGTGACCCGTGTCCCGAACATGTTAGTAAACTAAAGAATTAATTTGCTATTTTTCCACATTTTGGCAATGTTCATTGACACGGATTTTTAAATTCCTGCAAGTTTCACCGATATACACTTATTAACAATTTTTACAACCTAATTTGTACACTACATCGCAACGGTCTTCAGGTGCTTGTTTGTCTTTAATTTTTGAAAAATTTCTTCCCATCAGGTTAATTGACTTCTTTGCTATTTGCACATTGAATGGCCGGAGTATCCTGTTGACACGTTCATATAACACGTTCCTAACATGTACATGAATTTAAATTATTAAATTAAATTAAATACGGTTGTAGTTTGTACGGTTGCTTCCAAAAACTTCAGTCTCTTGTCCTGAAAACGAAATTTGTTTAAAATTTCGAAAGCTCGACAGAAAATAATATTTTCCAGCTGAATACGAATTTCATTTGACAACAATGGAACCTGGATGTCCGCTATTTCAACTAATATATATATATATATATATATATATATATATATGTTTTGCTTTGAAGTTTGTTCAAACTAAATGGAATCATAATTCATTTTCATAGAGCTATGTCGACGGTGGCAAGACTGGTTTTATTACATTCAGATAGAATGATTATTTTATCAACTTTTTGCACATATGCACAAGCATCATCAAGTGCTCTTTAAGAGAATACATACCTATTGATTATCATCAAACTATCGATTTGGTTTACATTGTGCATATACTATTAGCTATGAAATGTTTTGCCAACAGACTTTTGGCATTTCTGTGTTATATGTCAGAACCAGTATTAGATTCTTGCTGTATAGGTTCTACAAACCTTTCTGTTCTTTTCATCAGATCCGTGTACCAACTGTCCCGTATTCTATATTTTAATATAAATTTTTAAACTGACTACTAAAGGTAACTTATATTACCTGTTTGGCATGTAAAAAAGAAATTTTGTTTCTAATTTTGCAAAGATAAAATTGAAATTACACCCTGTCGAACGGAAGATCGTTAATGGTTGAATATTTTTTAAAGCGATTCAAGACTGATTTGTCACATTCATTGAATGACATAAAAAAATTGTGAGCCAAAAATTAAAATAAAAGGGTGCTAGGGGACAAAAATTTGTTTTGAGCAATAGGGTGACGAGAGTTATGAGGGACAGAGGTATATCAATCAAGAAGCAGCTGTGTTTGCACGGAATAGAAGGGATGGGAGGACGATTGTTGGTGCCTGAATTTGATGCAGCAACAAGAGCATGACGCATGGGTGCCAGTAGTGATGTACCGATGTATCGGTATCGGTATCGGTATCGGCAGTATCGGCCATTTTTAGTGGTATCGGTATCGGTATCGGTATCGGCAAAATCCGGCCGATACTTTACCGATACTTTCCAAAAATACGTATTTTATCATTCAAGTGAAGGTCATAAATCATGAAAGTAAAAGTATTTAACCTAATAATACCCGTTGTGTGTTTATTTATATATTTATTTCGTGTCCGCGTTGTGTGAGTTTGCGGTATCATGGATACCGAATTCCTCTGTGTAACATTAAAAGATGGCGTTTCCATGCATTTAAATATTTGACATTTTATCAGGATAGGTTTTCTTAGGATAGGATAGGTTAGCTTAGATTAGGATAGGCTAGGTTAGCACAGGTTAGGTAATACCGTCAGAATTTTTTCTCGGGTCCGCCTAGCTTAACGATGACATAGTCCATGGAATCTCCACGGGTCCTGCTACTATCTAATAACACCTTTGGTTTATTTGGAGTCCGCTTCTTCCATTTTCTTTGTCACGCTCATGAGGAGAGTTATAGTGACCGTATCTGTGATACGAGTTTCACCAGTGCGTAAGAACAAGAATATTTTTCATCACGAGCGCTGTTAGGATGAATACATTCGTTGGGCATCACATTTGGAAAATTTGTTCAAGAAAGTTAGTGAGTCCCGTGATATTTGACGGGCTGTGCGTACTTGTAATCAAATAAAGAGCCTTTTCATACCTAGTAAATTAGATAGCTAACTATTGAATTATAGCGTTCAATCAGGCCCGCTAACTGAATTCACTACTTTTAACTCCCGATGAGTCACGGTCATAACTGAGAGCTATGTAAAATGAATAGTTAAACCCTATAGCTACAAAATTTTTTTTATACTTTTACGACTAAACCTTTATAGTTTGACCTAATGTCCGTATCTTAAAGTGTGACAGGCTAACAAAAACCAAACCAATTTAATAAAGTGAAGGAGCATTTGAAAGTTTTTGTGAATTTAATAGAGAAATTGCCGAAAATTCTATTTTAATTTAGCTTGTAAATCGCCAAATATTACGAAGCTAATAACTTATTACTTAGCGTGCATATCACCGTTCATTACGAATCTTGCATTTTTCTTCTATGTTAAGATGTTTGAACAATTCACGAACAATCTTATAGTTCAATACATCTGAACGGGTCAGTTGATTGCTTTCATCGCAACTTGATGAATTTAAAAACGAGGAAAATTCCAATGAACTTAATCATATTTACTAGGAATACGTTTCGGAGTCCAGCTCCATCATCAGTTCGGAAAATTAAAATTCATTACGACTACAATAAAAGAAAAAATAAAATGTTGGATACAGTCATTAAAGAAAATCACGAAAACAAAAAAAATCAAAACATGTCCCGTAGAAAGTAAAATCGACATGATCTACTTCCAATTTACGATGGGTAGGAACTGTCAGAGTTGTTGAGGGCCAGTTTTCGTTTAAAAATATGTAGCGACTCTGAAATTCTGAGGTCACATGTAGTTGAAGCCGAATCTAAGATTTTGAAGTCCGCAGAGGATATCGGTTCGTTGCATTTTACTGCGTGATTACGTACGAATTGTGCGAATTCATTCCCCGTGCGGAAGCTTCAACCCCGATGTTCGGCCATTCTGATATAAAAATTTTGTGCCGTAATGCCGACGTACGATGATGTGCACTGCACACAACTGTAAGAATGAATCAGAAAGGCTCTTTCTCCATCAAAAGCGTATCCTTGTACCGGAATTGTATAATTTTATGGTCGCTTCATTTTTCCGGTACAAGGATACGCTTCCGATGGAGATGCGAACCTCGATCTCTGATTTATTTTTAACAGTTATACAGTTGTGTGCAGTGCACATCATCGTACGTCGGCATGACGTCACGAAATTTTTACAGAATGGTCGAACATTGGTGTCGAAGCTTCCGCGCGGGGAACTAATTTGCTTACTCCTCACACTCCGCAGTACGTAATCACGCAGTAAAATGCAACTAAATCTTAGATTCGGCTTCAACTGCATGTGACCTCAGAATTTTAGAGTCGCTACATATTTTTAAACGAAAACCGGCCCTCAACAATTCTGATAGTTCCTACCCGTAACAAATTGTAACTAAATAGTAATCTTGTCGATTTTAGTTTTTCTGGGACATGTTTTAATTTTATTTTTTATTTTCTTGATTTCCTTTAATTACTGTATCCAACATTTTGCTTTATCTATTATTGCAGACATAATGATTTGTAAATTTACGAACTGATGATGGATCTGGACTCCGAAACGTATTCCTAATAAATATGATCAAGTTCCTTGAAATTGTCGTTTTTAAATTCTTCATCTTATAGATGGTTGCGTGTTTGCGGATATGTTCGGTTTCGGGGCTTACCGAATTTTAATATTTTCTTTCGCCAAAGTATGTACTCGTATTTGGTGTGAATAACACAAAATAGACAATCCTTTTTTTGAGAAACTATTGTTTTGGTCCACTTTTGGAGCCAGTTGCTATTATAGCTAGTCTACATTACGTTGCAATACGATTAGAAACACATATCTATTGAATGGATTTCATTTTGTTGTTTTTCTCAACAATATAGTTAACATAGCAAGAGCATTTTATTTTTCACAATCGGAAACTTTTTTGTCAAAATTTTTGTATTATTAGATATATAAGGAAATAATTTTATTATAACTCCCATGTAGGAGTTATAATGGTTTTATTTTAATACAAGTGTGCACGGCCCGCCAAAAATGGGATTCAATACTTTTCATGAACGAATTTTCAAGATGTAGATGATAAACAAATACAGTATATCCATCCTAACAGTACCCGTGATGAAAATTATTCTTGTACTTGCGCACTGGTGAAACTCGTATCACAGATACGGTCATTATAACTATCCTTATGAGCGTGAGTGACAGAGAAATGGGAGAAACAGACACCAAACAAATAAACCAAGGGCAAGGGTATTATTAGGTAGCAGCATGACCCATGGAAATGCCGAGGAAAATGTCATCGTTAAGCTAGATGGACCCATGGAAAAATTCCGTCAACATTATCTAACTTATGCTATCCTAATTCTATGTCGTGACTCGCACCGCCGCAAAGCACGTTCACGATGCGAAGGCCTAGCGATCGTCATTACATGGTAGCAACTGCGGTTCTTGTAGACCCTACACCACTAATGCGTATTCCACTGTTGCCAATACGTAGAACGGAAAGTCGGGTAGGTTTAAAATGTTTATGCCGAACACATATGCACAAGAACACACAAAGCTCTCTTGACTCGGAGTTCCCCTCCGGTGACAAATCACCATTACTCAAAAATGATTACTTCGGGCACAGCTATTCATCAAATTACTATATTTAATTTAATGTCTTTTAATTATTCAATATGGCCTGAAAGCTGCACAAAAGCGACAGGGTTAGGAAAATGCGCAAATTACGGCGATCACAACAACCTATCCAATACTACTAACCTATCCTGATAAAATTTCAAACATATCATTGCATGTACAGACGATCTTTCAATGATACACTGAGGAATTCGGTCTCCGTGATACCGCAAACTCAGACATCCCATGTTTCTTAAGAAGCAGACACCGAACTAATACATAAACTAACATACAACGGGTATTCTTAGGTTAGATGTTTGTAAAAGTATCGGTATCGGTAGTAGTATCGGTCAAAGTATCGGTATTTTCAAGTATCGGAGTATCGGTATCGGTATCGGCCAAAAAATGGGTATCGGTATCGGTATCGGTATCGGCCAAAAAAATGGTATCGGTACATCACTAGGTGCCAGTGGGTATGTATGGTGTGGTCTTTAGTTTTAAGTTCGGTATGAATGCGTGTGATACCGGTGAGTACGGGAACCTTCGCCACGCCTATGATGCGGTCGAGGTGAACCAACGTTAGCTGTTTCGCTTGTTTGCCGAATCCAAATGCCAGGAAAGCCAAGATTTGTAGTTTGTACGGTTGTGAGTAAGTGGGGAAAGTGTGAGCCTAAGAAATATTCATTATTCGTACTTTTTTTATTCTGCTATGCATGTTGGTAGCGACTCTTCTTTGTTTACGGAGGGAACTTTGGCCAATAGATAGAATCAAATTCAGAAGATTTCGATTTGATGAACATTCATCGACGAACTCTGTCAGCAGTTCTATACTTCTGCCGAATAGCTCCAAACAGTGTCGAATAATGCATTTATTCTTTTGTATGAGGCTTTCGAGCATCAGCTGAAATGAAAGTGTTTGCATTATTTTAGAGTATCATCGTAGAAATTAACATGATATATCATATGTAAACTGAAGCTAAAATGCTTTGTAGTTCAGTTAGATTTCAGTCTTAGGTTCTCAATGGCTCTAAAGTATTCCTTCGTCATATTCATGGAATTTTTATAGGAAGCAAAAACATGTTCAATATCAATAGCGGTTCTCGAGGATATAAATCCAGTACGTAGGTACATGTTCGTTCGCCGTTATACAGTAATGAAATGAGTGGATTTTCTTGTCTTCAGCTTATCTATAAAAATATAGCTACCTTTAATATGTTCCTTCTCGATATGAAGTGAAATTCTATACTTTAATAATAATATCATTTCTAAGCATCCCTGTCTCTGATGAAGAGGTAGTTTTCAATTACATTGGTTAGTTGCTTGGTTTGCTGGTCATTTAGCAGGAATACATCAAAAGTTTTGATGAAATTTCAACAGATTTATGTTGAAATTTTCACCAAGGTTACATTGAAGCCTAACATGTACAGTGCATAGGCATAAGTATTTGCACAACTCTATTTTTGTGTATTTTAAATTATTTAATTTTTTATTATTTTAATAATATTGACTTTATTTATAATATTGACTTTATTGTTCCTCATAATATTTGTTTCGTCGAACTGTATCATTTTCGGGCTTTATTTTTCTACAATCTTGATGGGCTCAACAATAAAATGGTCAACGAAAAAAATTATCAACGAAAAAATAAGCCACTATTATCATGCTCTCATATGAATAATTATCTACATTGAATACTTATTCAATATAACATTGATATATAACATTGATAATCAATATAACATTGATAATATAATATAACACTGATACTAAGTGACCTAGAACATACCAAATATTTTGCTCGGACAATATGAAACAAAAATTTATTATAGTTCTTACGAAATATGCAGGCAAGAAACAATCACCCCTACATGATGTGAATAGAAGTTTCAATCATTAACGAAATGTAAAGAACTTTCAAAGATACACCAGTCTTCCACACACATCCTCGGCCCAGAGTAAGATTCTTTAAGAGTTCCGGTTATTGTGATGTGTCAATCTAGAAATGATATTAAGCCTGTGTAGATCTTTAAAGGACCATAAAATAACAATAAACATTTAGCTATCAAACGCACACATTTGAGAAACGGGTTCAGTTGTTATCACTATTCTGGCAAATGAACTGATCTAGTATTGGTTCTCAGTCATGAACTGAGAACGTCTCTCAATTGACAAACTAGTGGAAAAATGTCATCAACCACACAGAACTTCAGATACCATTAGGTGGCTCTATAATCAGACTGACAATGAAACCGTATTCTGTATGAGAATAAAATCCATGCCCGTACAGAAGGATGCAACAGATTGTTGCAGGGAACTTTGGAACGTAACATGTGTTAAGATTTATTTCTTTTCATTTATTGGTTATAACAAGCACAATCGGAATGCATAGACAAGAACAAACATAAATAACAAGTAATGGTCCCAGATGACATTAATTTTATACCTTGTCATAACAAATGCTCTTTCAGCCTTCAATCCATCCGTTCATGCATGGCCTCCGATCCCAGTCAGGGGTTCGACTTCCCCCCCTCTGGGGTCCAATACCCTACAACAACTTCTGCTGTGCCTCGCTATGTTGGGGAAAAACAGCACCCTTCCCCTTCCTCCCATCCCCCTAGCCGAGGCAGCTCCACGCTACTTAGTCACCCCCACCTCCCCTCACCCTCTCATTCCCAGCTACTTGCTCCCGCCTTCTCCTGTGTCAGCAATTCCACGAGGCTCTCTGGCAGCGGCCACCTCGAAATCTTCCTTTTCCGTCTGTGGTCGAACATCAGAGTTTCAGTCTTTGAGCAGAACTTGGTACCGACTCTACCAAGCAAGTACACAGTTATAATGAAGAGGCATCAAGTAAAGAAAGTTACATAACTGGACATTGGTGAATAGTATGAATGAGGCCAAAAAAGAACACGTTTGCAAGTAATCAACGTTATAATATTAAAGGCCAAATGCGACCCCAGAATTCGTATCCTGTTGTTTTTTTCAACTTCTTTGTGAGATAACAGTTATTTTGGCACTGTATTGAAAAGAATCGCTGTTGACATAAAAAATCAATTTAATTCGTTTATAGTCTTCTTAGTTATTTTGATCCATCGTAATTTGTGAGAAACGATCCTAGGAGCGATTCAACGTAGTTGACTCATTTTACTATGAAGATCTATTACGTACAGCAAGGTTAGCGATAGAAGTTTCGTGAATCAGAAAACGACGCACTCACGTTGCTTTTGCACTGTTTTTCTTCTAAATATAATTCAAAAAACAAACTGGTTCTCAGGAATTGGAAACTATGTTCTCTTCTACGATTGTTTCGGCTAATTTCATCGACAATGATATATTCTTACATGATCAAACTCAGATCATCAGTACACTCTTAAATTATAGAGGTATAAAATGCAAAACCTTTTTTTACGGGCCTATGCAGTGAAAGCGTCCGGTTCCGAAGGGCAACTTCCCGAGGTGTCGCATCAAAGAAACATTTATTCAAACGAATGAAACATTCGTAAATTTTGTTTACAACTATAAAATTTATTAATTACTTTCACTTTATTGTTTACTGTAGGCTTGGCTAATAACCTGACTCGTTGGTTAATATTCAATGCAGAACATTTTCACTCTATAACATTGTACGTTTTCATTGCAAAATATCAAAATTATAAAGCTTATTGTGATTTGGTTATAAATTTGAAACTGTGATACATCAGTCAATCAATGCGCACAAAACGCATAGAAATATAAAAGTATTAGACGAGTACTGCTTCAAGAATACCGCTGACCCAGCATCATATGGGCTGGGAAACCGGATCTGTTGATACGCCAAATTCCTGATGAATATCTCTCAGGAGAGATATGACCACCCCCTCCCGTGTGAGGGGAAAACAGTTCTTGCATATGCAACGATGCCCTAAAGTACTTTTCTAAAATGTGTTCTATTGTATTCATTACTCTTCTGATCATGCTCGCACATTGGTTTTGTTATCTAGCTGTTGGCGTACATTTTCTCTAATGTGCATAGCCTCTTTCATTATCTATTCGTTTCATCACTGGTTAATTATATTTTGATAGGTTAGAGATGAACTTCCCTCTATGCATCAGCTCACTGCCTTGTTTTCTACCAGTTCCCTTTCCTCTTCTTCATACCACTGTATAAAGTCCCTGCATTGTTCTCCTTCATTTCCTTGTCCTCTTCTGCAGATCCACTACTTTATTCTGTATTTGCTTCCTGCTTTCAACACTTTCTCTCTGCCTACTTCTGCACCACTTCCCTACCTCCTGCTCCACTTCCCAGCCTTCTTTACTACCTATCTGCCTTCTTCTGCCCCACTTCCCTGCCTTCAACACAACCGCTCTGCCTTTTACACCACTTCCCTACCAATTGTGAACCAAGATTACGAAGTAGTCGGAATTCATGTAGCTTCGGAGTCGGAATCGAAAAAAACGTTCACTCCAAAACTAAATGAATAACATTTTAAATGGGGTATTTTTAATTTTTTGAGAATAATTTTTCATTTTTATGCATGCGCATGGAAAGACCGTGTCCCCTCACCGGTTAGGGGGTTGTCATATCTATCCTAAGAGAGATATTTATCAAGAATTGGACGCATAAACAAATCTGGAATCCTAGCCCATATGCTGCTGAGTCAGCAATATTCCTCAAGCAAATGATGCGCAAACACCTGGCTCGGTGGCGATAAACGTGTGGCCTAGTCCGAGCTCGAACCTCCGAGGATTGCTCAGACGCACCGTCCAATCCAAGTATTCTACCTATCGCGCCACCACTGATTCCCTGTATTGTATCATTTTTATTCTACTTTGAAAGATTTTCTCCAATTTAATTCCAATTGCTGCAGTCGGAGCTTGAAAATTTAATTTTAAATACTCTATATGTATAATGAGTTTTTGTACCAAGTGTTTATGTGTATGGTGACCTCTAACCACTGTGTTCTTTTGTGACAGGAGTAATTAAGCAAGAAGAGAAGCGTGATGGCTCTCAGTTGTACGACTTAAGCTCCACAAGTTCAGTGCCTGACTACAGCAATACTTCTTGTTTAGCAAGTGAGTTCTAGAAACTTTATTCTATAGTAAAATTTTTATCAGTTTTTTTTGTGCAGTGTTAGTGGGGAGTGTAATCATCGTCATGAAGACAAATGAGATTAGCGATATTCTTCCAGCGATATGGAGCTTTGTGTGCAGTTTATAGAGTATTTTTACCGAGTTTTAAATATATCTAAATAGTAAATACACATGTGCAGTGGCTATAATAAAATACGTCAAAGGTATCCATCGAGTCACTTTATTCAAAATTCCATTTTGCACCGTTATTTTCCAACATTTTCAATTTTTTTAGGACTGAGGTCATTCTTTGCAGCATGGACTAAAAGTTTACCAATCAAATAATTGTGGAAACTATGCTTTAACGATTGTTATACGGGCTATTCAAAGTATTCTTTTTTCACCAGAATATTGTCGTTCTAAGTCATAGTGGAATGTATGGCAACACTGTGGCTACGCACGCCTACTGAAGTGGTCATAGAACATGACTGTAGTAAAACAACTGTAGTAATGACTGTAGTAGTAGTAGTAGCCATACACTTATTTCACGTCTTAGCCGTAATTCAACCTCTTGTCATCCAAACTTTTTTCTCATGCATTAACTTATTAATAACATAAGTTACTCATATGGGAAATCTAGTACATTTGGGTTAGAAAAGGGTCAGCCACTGGACGCCACGTCACTAATGTCCGCAATTAATTTTATGGATCAAATATATTCTCGGTTCTGGTCCTCGTGCAGACCACCATGTCTTTAGATGCTCAATAGTACCTTTTATTTTCAAAATTCTGGTCAACAGATTCACAACCTAATGAAACTTTTTTTTGTAGCCACTTTTATGTGTGACTTCAAATTTATTTCACTACATAGGTAATAGAAATATGGATCGACATTTTGCTAATGGTGCTAGTGCATTTTGTGTATAAACAATTCAACTATTGTATATGTACATGTATTTTCACTGATTGAATTTTTATATATTTCAGATGTCTTCAGTCAGTACGCTGCACAAAGTCCTACACAGTCTGAGAAGGAGAGATGGGTTGACTCTTGGGCAAGAGGACATAAGTATGCTGCCGATGTTCGTCATCCATGTCAAGTTTCTCCATCCCCTAAAAAGCTATTTGAACTGAGTGAGTTGAGAAGATTTCTGAATAAAAGTAATGATGAATATCCGTTTTAACCTTTTTTGCATAATAATGAAGCAGATACCTATTACTAAAGACCACGAAGCTAATTATTTACGGATAGCTAATTTGATTTAGTTACATCCATACAAAGGAATAAGTCGGTCCTGTACATAGTTCAGTGTTACAAATGGCAATGAGAAAAATTATTCAGTTTAAGGTAAACAAATCTACAGAACTTGCTTGCTCGTTGAGGGTTGGTTTAATTTTGTGAATTAAAATTGGTTCGAGAATTTTTGAGATCGTCCGAGGGGGTTTTGCTAATATTTTTGAAGTTATTTTCCGTGATCGAGTGCCCACTTTAAAAAACAAAGAACGAAAATTTTGTTAATATTTGAAGTAATCGTATTCCCAGTTCGAAAAGATATGCCCTTATGTTGACACATTCTCACTTTCAACTGTTTCCTGATTTCGCCAAAATAGGAGGCGGTGCTGTGACCGCTCTGACTTTTATAAACCTGATGATGAATTCAGCAAGAATTCGAAAGCTCGAAAATACTGCGGAATCAAGATGCCTCTACACGCCCTGATCATTTTTATTATTTTGAGGTTCAGATTCTATTTTGAGGTTCAGATTCCCAAAAGGAAAATCGATTTTTGGCATTTTCAATTATGTAACAAAGTATGTGGGTGGCATGTTGAAATGCACAAACCTTTATGGCTAATTAAAAACAGGTTATAGCTGTGGCTGCTAGCAATATTTCTCGAATATTTTCACTGTGTAGAGTTGCTCAGAAAATATGCGGAATGAACATGAGAATCTAAAATAAACTCTGTTTGCATGAACGTGTATGAAAACTCAGTAAATGCTAGTTTAGTCGTGGAATTTTATTTCTGTGACAATATCTAAGGTTTGCAGCAATGTATTTCATTGGCTCCTGCCAACACGCAAAATAAACGACAGTTTCTGCTTACCGTTCACGGCATGTTTGACGATTAAAACGCCCACAGAACTTTAGTAATTGCAAGCATTCATAACCCGTTTAAATTTAAAATATGGTTATAGTGAATTTTTTCTGGGAAGATGTGATGGGTGATTTGATACCAGCTCTCAAGACGCTTCTGAAGGGATTTGCTTACACTGAAATAAATTGAGTCACTAAGATCTAGGAGTGACAATTTAAAAATTTTACCTAGAACATTACCTCCATTACATGGGATTTGCTGAATATGAGTAGTCTCCAATCGAATACATGTTGAATTCTACTTTTGCTACGCGCAATTCTTCAGGGTGCGTGTACAAAAATCCATCCTACGTTAGTTACTAACATTGATATATAGTTATTGTTTTCTCCAATAATTATTGCACCTTCCTAAAGGTTGCTAATACTGTATCACTCCCGCTACACCATGCGTCCGGCGGTGCAAGATGACCGATATCAAATATTTGTTTTGGTGATTTTTTTCCATTGCCGTTTTAGAATTAATGCTTGAATCTATAACAACTATATATTTTTCATTCATGAATGAAGAGCCAGATAATTTCATTTTAATCCTCAGCCGATGCTATACATATAATTTACCGCAATCTGGTTAGCATTTTAGAGATAAAAGAACTGGTGAAATCACCTGATGAATCTTAACTTTGATTTATGTTGTTATTATTTTTTTAGAGTGGTCAGGAGATATGATTTATTTTTTTTTGCAGGGGACCCTATTGAAAAGTCGCCAGCATTTACCTCTTTTCCACATCTACCTTCTGACTGCAGCCGCCAGCTCTTAGAGACAGCAGCCTCTAGCTCATCAAGACTGCAGCCCCCAGCTCATCAAGACTGCAGTCGTCAGCTTTTCAAGACTCCAGCCATCAGCTATTCGAGACTGCCGCCCTCAGCTCATCAGGACTGCAGCCGTCAGCTCTTCGACACTGCAGCCTCCAACTCATCAAGACTGCAAGCCCCAGCTCTCAATGATGATTCTGTTAACAATGTGGACCAAGCAAGGCATGTCGCAGTAACCGCAGCACTGTTCGATAATCCTCCATCGGTTTCATCTGCTGTTCCAGAAACCGCATCAGACTCAACTGTCATTCAAGAAATCGAAGGAAATCAATTGTGTCAGTTAGGCCGTACAGACGAAAATTTGAAAATTATTCTTCCTAAGAAGAAAGAAAAAGCTTCCATTTTACGAAAACTGGCTCGAAATTCTGGTAAAGGATACTCTACAGCAAATGGGAAATACATCAACGAAAAAGAGTTTATTTTCCAGTACTGTAGATGCAAAAATGAGTGTTCCAAAATGTCCTTTGATGAAAGAAAACAAATTTTCAACAAGTTTTGGGCATCTAACTGTTGGCAAAGCCAGGAAAACTTCATTGCATCCTGCGTATTGGTCACTCCCGCCAAAAGACATTATGTTCAGAATTCAATCAAGCAGAATTCCAGGACATTTTTACTAAATAAGAAGCGAGTTTGCAAAACAGTTTTCCTTAGAACTTTAGGAATATTAAACGGACGTATGAGCTACTGCATCACCAAAAAAGCTCAACAGAACATCTGCTCCCCTGATAAAAGAGGATCAATCACACCTAAAGGCCCGGCTACACTATGCGTTTTTTACTGCGCGAATCTCAGGCATTTTTTAACTTCTGCATGCCTGAGCGGCTACACTACAGACGCGGAGCAGCGGGGTCAGTTGCATGCTGCGGCTCGGAGAGTATGGATGTAGATGAACGTGCGCTCCGGTTAGTAGCTATCGCATGTGCGATAGGGAAGAAAAAAACAACGACAAGTGACTCTCGCTACCTGTCTATTTCCTTCATGTATAAGTAATTTACAGTCAATCAAAGATATAACTACCCAACTATGTTTCATTCTAATTTCGGGTTAAGCTATCTAATTAACAAGAAACAGGGTTGATTTACTCGAAATAAATGCTATATATTTCAAAAATATATACACGGTATTCATTTTTGATTTTGGTTTTATTCACTCAGGTACAAATGCAATGGGAAGAATTATTTAACTTATATATTTTCTATATACAAATAAATAATACACATGAATTACCTGAGCGACTACTTGACTATGCAAATTTGATGTTGACCGCCGTCTCTCTACCCATCATTAAGAAATGACAACATTTCATAGCAAGATTGGGTCAGTCGCTGTACCTCCTCTGTACCTGCTTCGATTTTTTTTAAATGCTGAGCATTTTGTTCAGCCTAAAAATACTGTGTCTTCAATGTGTGAATTTTACTTTTACTAGTTCAAAATGACAGAGTTACACCACAACGAAAAGTTACATGTCCTCTGTTTAGCAAGCATAAAACTAAGCTCGAAATGTCAATTGAGCCTGAAAAAACTAAAAGCAATGTCAATTGAGCCTGAAAACATTTCTATCCGTGGTGGCCTCTTTTGGTGGAATTTTATTCTGTAATGTCTATTATCTCTTCCGAGCTTTTCAAGGAAATCACAATTTCGAAAACGATAACTCAAGTTCCAAAATCTTGGGCTTTATACTAAGTGGTAGCCAGGTTACTGGTCAAACGAATTTAAAACATTTTTTTGCATTATCAATTAGAAATATCAAAGCATAATGATGAATTTCAACAGAGAAAGCTTCAAAGAAAATTTCTATTTGTAAAAATATGCTGATTGCGTATTCTGGATACCATAATCCAAATGAAAGGGAATTTAATCGCCACAGAAAAATAATGCAGTAGAATAATTTCTTGTATTTCTTAAGCTTTATCCTTGTTGCCATCAAAGCTATCGATTAGAAGAGGGAGTCACACAGACGGATGGACGCGGCTACTTTTATAATAGTGGTTATATCAACTGTCAATGCCTTCTCAGTGTCTAGAGATGTTAAACTAGTTTTGTAAGCAAATTCTTATAACTTTATATCTTATATGTTGAATTTTTGACGTTTCAGAGGCGTTCCTTTACTTTAAATTGGTCTCTGAGCTGGAGCACCAGCTCGCGTGCCCAATCACTCGTTTTAGAAAGCGCAAGCAATAGACAGAAGTACAATAGAACACTCCATGATAAAGTACAACTGCAAAATGGGAGAGCTGTCGGGCGATGACCCTGAAATGATGTGTAGTTCACTCCTAACTACGCGCCACAGATGCTTGCTGCACAAGAAGACGCGTCAAAAACCGCACACCGTCGAAGTTCATGCAGCACTCGTGCATCCGACATGCATGCGTCAAATTAGGGCGAGTTGCGCGTGAGTTGCACGAAGAAACGCATAGTGTAGCCGGGCCTTAATAGGACCTCAGATGAAAAAATAAAGGAAATTCACAGTTTTTTGGACTCTATTCCAAAGTACACCAGCCACTATAGCAATAATAATAAAGTGTACTTCAAAGAAGATTTAACTAGAATTATGCTGTACGAAGAATATAAGAAAAAACAACATAAAAAACAAAAAGTTGCTGTGAGCAAGCCTGTCTTTTATAGGGCGTTTAAACAATACAATATTGGCATTTATGTTCCAAGAACCGACACGTGTCAAGTGTGCGACGCAGGAGCCATAAAAATGAACCATACTACAGAAGAACAACAACTAGTGATCAGAAAAGATCTGGAATTGCATCTTAGCTTAGCCGAGAGAGCAAGATATTGCCTCAGAGAAGCAACAGCGGAATCGAAAGTTTGTCCTTCACTCCTTACCTTCACGTTTGATATGCAAAAAAATCAGCCACTGCCGCGTCTCCAAACCTCTGTAGTGTTCTATAAGAGACAGTTGTGGATGATCAATGTTGGTGTAAATGACAGAAGAACAAATCAAGGCTATATGTTGTTGTGGGACGAAACAGAAGCTAAGCGAGGTGCTAAGGAAATATGTTCATGCATACTCGCCTTCCTAGATGCTGCGGACACATCAGAAATTACCAGAGTAAAGACTTTTAGTGATGCATGCGGAGGTCAAAATAGAAACAAGGCCATCATTTGTTTCTTTATGTGGCTGTGTGATACAAAAGGATTTGAGTCCTGGGATCACACTTATATGGAGTCGGGTCACTCATACCTACCCAATGACCGTGATTTCTCAGCAATTGAAAAAAAACAAAGGCCGGCTAATACAGTCGAAGGAAGGGTGGATTGAACTAGTAAAAAATTCCATGGTGAAGCAACCCTTCAAAGTAATAGAGATGACCAAAAAATTTGTCGAGATTGATACACTAGTAAACTCACGAAAATTTGTCCACTCCAAGATCACAGACGATAATAAGTTCAACTTCCTTCATTTAAAATCTTTCAGTGTACGCCGCAAATCTCCCATTGTTACCTACACTACTGCAAACAGTGGCCCTCATCGGTTTACTTATCCTCTTATTAGTAATCAACCTGGAGAACTTGTGTCGAGCTGTGTCCCTAATCCAATATCGAGAGAAAAGTATGCTGACATACAAAGTCTTCTTCCCTATGTACCTCCAGTATACTACCCCTTCTACCAAAATCTGCCTCATATGTAAATCTAATTAGGATATTAGGTTAGGGTTATTTCATTGATTGTAAACCTAATTAGACTCGGATTGAGTATTAACTGTTCCATAGGTACGTTTAGTTTATAATAGCACGTTTACGAACCTATTTGCCGTGTGGTATTTCAGCATTAGTCATAGGTAGATGGTTATTCGTAACACTGTATATATAAATTTCTATTGTTTTGACACTGGTTATTCATTATATTCACTCGGTGATTCATTCACTGCGGATGTAAATAAATTTTCTTCTCTAAATTCGATATATTCCTTCTAATATAAGTTACCTATTACATTCTAGTATTGATATCAATAATATAATTCCTTTGTTTAATAGTGGACCGTGTCTGTACCAATTTCAGTACAATTTTCTTTTTCTCTTCACGTTTGACTCTTTTCTTGACGTTAGTTGTTCATTACATTGACTTAGAGATTTATTCACTGCAGATATAAATAAATTCACTTTTCTATATTCTAATGTTCTTACTATCACTTACTTTTTGCATTTTTAGCTATTTCTAGTTTTGATGTTAATAATATAGTACTTTATTAGTGGACCTTGTTTGTACTGATATCAGTGCAATTTTTTAATCTCTTTAGGTTTGACTGTTTTTTTTTACGCTAGTTCATTATATTGACTCTGGGATGTGTTCGGTGTGCATGTGAATAAATTTACTTCTCTAAATGATCAATGTTCTAATGTTACTCCCAATATCAGTTCCTTATTATATTCATATTGATTTCTAGTAAAGACATCAATAATATTGTACCTCTATTTATTAGTTGGACCTTATTTGTGCTGATTTCAGTACAATCTTCTTGCTCTCTTCAGGTTTGACTGTTTTTTTTTACGCTAGTTCATTATATTGACTCTGGGATGTATTTGGTGTGCATGTGAATAAATTTACTTCTCTAAATGATCAATATTCTAATGTTGCTCCTAATATCAGTTCCTTATTATATTCATAGTGATTTCTAGTAATGACATCAATTATATTGTACCTTTATTTATTAGTTGGACATTATTTGTGCTGATTTCTGTACAAACTTCTTGCTCAGTTCAGGTTTTACTGTTTTTTGATGCTAGTTGTTCATTCAGTATAAAACTTCGACTTTGTAATATATTTAGTGCAAATGTAAATATGTTTTCCTAAATTCTGTTTTATTATTTGTCCCCTGATACCAATAAAGGTACGTATCATTTTCTAAGCGCTCTCTAGTACAAGTATCAGTAATATAGTAGCTACCTCTATTTGCTTCTTAGCTAAGTTTGAAAATGATTCAAGCCTCAAAATCCTTATATTGCCATTGTTGTAGGAAAAAGACTTCTAGTGAATTCAAATTATCTAATTTTTACTGAAAAGAATCTGAATGTCTGTGAAAGAAGGGAATCCTTCTCATTGCTATTGCTCCCTGACTTTATAAGCAAGCCTTTTCGCTCTGCAGTTACCTTAGTTTTTTTAGAGTCTTGCCTGCCTATTTCATTAGCCTCTTAATTCATCTACTTTCGCAGTTTCGCTTTCTCAACACCACCTGTCTTAATCCTGGCTAGGTGTTAGTACAGCTGGAGAATGGTAAATGTTCACGCACGTTCCTTCCTTACATTTACGTCGTACAAACGAAACTTTTGAAATTTAAAAGAGGAAACTTTATAGTAGCTATTAAATCAGATTAGAACTCAATATAGAAAAAAATTTGCCAAGAGTCTGAAAACAAGTTTTTAGGCTTTCTATGAACTAATTCAATTCATAAAATTTCTGACAATTATTTTGAAATTTAAAAAGCTGAGCTTTATCCAAGTTAAGAGTAATCATGTGTAAAAATAGTTCGTACACATGTTCTTTTATACTAGTGTCTTACACATGATCTTGTGAAGGAATAGAATATGAACAAATTATTCCAAAGAATAATTTATTCATATCTGACCTCTTTATTGAGCTACTAGGATTACTAACTTCAATGTTTAGGGTCAGCGATCTTGAAGAGCTTATCTAGGACCTATTCAACTGAGGTAAACCAAACAAACGGTTCAACCTTGTAAAAGGAATTAATAGTCCCCTACAAAACAGAAAGACTAGTTTAAAGCACAATACAGGACACCTGAGAGATTGTACTGGGTTATTCTTGCAAGACAACTCTACTCAATGGAATGAAAAGTTAGCTCTAAGCCATAGCTATCGAACATTAAAGCCATGAGCTGTAAACCTTTATTGGTATAGTTATTTTTTCCATTTTTTGTTTTCTTCACGAATTATGCGAAGCATAGCTAGATATAAAGAATCAAACAAAGTATAACAAAAAATTAAACTGAATAACGAGACGTGTACGGAGGTAGTATGACGCCGTCTTTGTCATCATGAATATACATACGCTGCACACTCTCAGCAGAACAAAAATAATAATGTAATAGCTATATGCCTCAAGCAAATACTGTGTAAATGAATAACCACTGCTTACCGTTGGGTTCTTACATTACCTCAATAGTTACATCTTGCGTTGTGCGTAGATGAGGGCCGACACAATAAGTTTACATGCCTACAAGCTTCTCCACTGACTGATGTTTCTGTGTATGCGCACAAAATTATTATCGACTACTTTCCTCTAACTCGATACACTTACGGACTCATGTCATACGGAAACCCACTCCCTCTAAAAAACAAATATCAAATATAATTTATGGGTTCTGGTTTTTTAAATGTTTAGTGCGGAAATAACGGGATGTATCGCAGTACAATAATGTATGTAAGTGATTTACTCCTTTTTTCGTCAATTAAAAACTGCTCACTTTCCTTGTGTAACATATCTGGTCATCAATAATTAGGTAGCGTAGTAATAATTATTATCAATACAGTACAGAATACAGAATCAGTGTGGCTACATGGAATCTATGAGCTGATTAAGAAGTATCATTTTATAAATCCCATCTACCTAGTCACATCCCTAGTAAAGAGATATTTCCATCTGGAACAGTGGTTCCCATTGGGGTGCATTTGAACCTACGGACTCCTAATGAGTTCACACAAAATCACTACTTACATCAAGATGCGCGTATATTATATATGTATAAATTTTATTCTTCAATTTTTCCTGCCTAATAAAATAGTCACGTATTAGCAGCATACAAAGGTCTTTACGTACATCTTGAATAATGTTCAGATGGGGTTTGCCAGATAAAGACGTTTGACATCAACTGATCTAGAATTACACAATTATTCTGAACTAATGAAGAAGTTAATCGTTTCAAAAATAATTCTTGGAAGATAACATGACTGAGAAGTACGCCGCTTGCAAACAACGACTATATTTAATAGCTGCAGTACTGGACAATAAATAATTCGTATCGTTTATGAATAACTATCAACAATATTAATGTACACAAAACGATATTTATGCTTTAGAAGAATAGAATGGTATGCAGCAGTAGGATGATCGAATATCATGCATAAGTACATACATAAGTACATGCAAGAACTTTTTGATATTGTTTAGTTGTTCATTTTTTGAATGGATTTTCATTTGATTGACTTCGGAAGGGTAAGATTGACAACTCTGGATTATTAATATAAATCTTAGAGAATAAAACGTTTATATGTTTCGAAGAATGAATATAATGAGGATAAAACGTGTTACATTACAAGTCATAGAAAACGGGTTAGGGTGCGTGTGTATGTGAGTGTGAGTTGTGTACGTAAAATACGGGCCCCGCCCGTGTGTGCGGGGCTGCATATGGACTACTTCTATATTATCTACTGAGACGTGCTGCTACACCAAGAACTTGTCCTTGAAGAATGGACTACTTCTGCCTTTCTACTGTGACGTGCTCCTAAGCAATAAACATGTCTGTGGAGCATGGACTACTTCTCTATCATCTCATCGTAAAAACTCTGAATTTGCACATGGACTACTAAGGCTTTTTGGCCTTCAATTGCGGGGCTTAAAATGTAGCATAACTGCTATTCGTAAAAAAGTTCTGTCTCCTGGCTGTGACCTAGCTTTCCGTTTGGAAGCCGTTCCTGAGTTGAGTGGCCTTCTACAGGCCTATAGACGACTGTCCTCTACTATACCTTCTGATGTTGATGAAGTGTCTGATGAGGAACTTACTAGGCGAGCCGAGTATGAGGTGCAGGTGATAGAGCTTTTATCTGAACTTAAAAATTCTATTTCAACTTCCCAGGTGTCAAACTTAAGTGATACCATTCCTACTTCTGTGCCTACTAAGGTTTCAATTTCTGATGTTCCCTTGAATATTTTTAGAGCCCCTCAGTTGACGTTAAAGAAGTTTAGCGACAATGAGGGCTGTCCTTTTGCTTTTCTTCATTTTCAAGAGTCCTTTCTTAATGCCCTGCAAGCTTATCCTAGTATGAGTGGGGGGCAAAAATTTATCTTTTTGAAAAGTCAGCTTCAAGGGAGGGCTCTCAGTCTTGTTGAAGGTCTTCCTAATGAAGAGTCTAGTTTCCGATCTGCTTGGGCTTTACTCAAGCAAGATTTTCTAAATGCTGATAAACTTATTTCTATGGCTCTTGACGAGTTAATCAGCTGTCCTGGTGTTCAGAGCTTAGCCGAAATAGGGAATTTCCTTTCTAAGGTTAAGTTTCGTCTACTCGAGCTATCTAAGTTGGGGTTAGACTTCTGTAGCGAGAAGTCTGGTAACTTACTGTTTTCTTCTATTATTAAAACTAAATTTCCTGACTTCTTCCTTTCAGAAATCCTTCGCTACTTTAAAGCAGGTTTCTTTTCATTAGAAATGTTTGAGAATGCACATCAGGTGCTTTCTCTTCTTGAAACTAAAAATAACAATAAACCTAGACCATCTCTTCCCGTCCGAACTAAGAGGGTGGGGGGAATTACCCGAGCTGAAGTTAGGGACAAAATTAGACCTTCTCCTGTGCTCGATAAGTTGCCCAGTGTTAAGGTTTGTCGTTTCTGTAATTTAACTGGCCACTCGTCCTTTTCTTGTAAGAAATTTGACACTCACGTAAAGCGCGTGAAACGAGTTGGTGAGTTACAATTGTGTACAGTTTGTCTAAGCGGCAAACATTTAATTTCCGAGTGCCCTGCAAAAGTTAAGGGTCTTCCATTTTCTTGCTCTTTATGCAAAGCTAACAATCACGTTAGCCCTATGTGTCCCAAATTTGTAGCATTCTCTACCCTTGCTACCGCCTCCTCATGACGGTTAAAGGCACGTCTTCGGATGTGCCCTCTTGTAGCTCTTTCTACTAAGTATGGCGGGGTAGTTATGAGAATTAATTTCTTAGTCGATACGGGTAGCCAGAAGTCCCTTATCGACTTAGCTACTGTAATCCCTGATGGTTCCACAGGTGATTTGCAGGAACTTACTGTTAACACTGTAGGAGCTTCTGTCCCGTTAAGGGGTAAGCAAATTAACATTGAACTCGTGCTTCCAGACAGTGAGAAGTACGAGCTTGATGTTTTCGCCATGCAGAACTTAAAACTGCAGATGGGGATTAAGGGTCTGCAAGCTAAAATTGCTCAGTTTAAAATTAAGTTTCCTCTGTCCACTTCCTTCCCAGAAATAGTTGAGGATAATATTCAAGTTAACGGCATTTTAGGTGTCGATGCTCTTCAAGCATTTAAGGTCCTTGAACTGCAACGCGTAGACGACTATAAGGTCATGCGCGTTTCAAATGGGTTTCTACCTTTCGGGGACTTTAATTGTTATAAGTCCTCTTTATCTCCTGTTGTTGCCTCTGAAGCTGAGACGATAGACCGTTGCTCAGCAGCTTCTGTTGTCAAGGTTGCTAATACTCATTTGAGTCAAACTTCGTCTTCTTCTTCTGCTTTCACAACTAAACCGAAATCTAAAAGAAAAAAGTCTAAATGTAAATTAAACCAAACCCGTTACCGAAGTACTCTGAAGACATTTTTTGATACTCCTAAAGTGTGTTCTTCCGTGTTGGACGTTACCGAGCAATGTGATGTACAAGCAGGTCTTGATAGACTATTAGACTTAGAGCTCATAGGGGTGCCCTCGAAAGAGGAAGAGTATGACAAGGAATTAGAGGATTTTAAAAGTAGTGTCACTTATGCGGAAGGCAGGTACTCTATCATGTTGCCATGGAATCGAAATTTATTAGCTAAAGTTCCCCATAGTTTCGGGCTAGCGAGATTTCTTGCACGTAAAGTTGCAGTTGATAATGCTCGTAGGGGGATTGAGAAGGAGTATAATGATGTTTTCCTTGAGAAACTCGAATTAGGAATAATAGAACCTTTGCCTTTCAAATCTTTGGACGTGCGAGTGCACAAATGGATTCCTCACCGACCTGTCGTGCGTGAGCATGTCGAAACCTCTAAAATTCGCCCTGTCTTCAACTGCTCGCTGAAGATAGGAAAGTTACCAAGTCTGAACGAAGCCTCGTATGTAGGTCCAAATCTTATGAACAATTTGTTGGGTCTCTTGGTGTATTTTCGTGCTAACTCCATAGTCATACTTTCTGACATTTTTAAAGCTTTCCTTCAGGTAAAATTAGCCTGTGAATTTTACCGCAATCAATTTAGCTTTGTCCTTTTCAAGGACGGTAAATTTCAGTACTTCCGATACACGACTCTGTTGTTCGGGTTTGTTGCATCTCCCTATATTCTTAACTATCTTCTTAAACTTCATGCTGACACTTTAACTGACTTAGTAATTATAGACGTTATGGCCAATAAGCTGTACGTCGATAACTTAGTCTTTACCACTAATAGTCCTGAGCTTGCGCTTAGCACTTTTCAACGCGCTAACCGAGCCTTTGAGGAGAGTGGGTTTCATTTGCGCAAATGGCAATCCAATAACTCTGAACTTTTTTCGCAAAATGACCCTGCTCTTTGTAGTGCCGAAGTGCACTCTAGAGTGCTGGGGTATAATTATAATTCTTCCTCTGATCTTCTTTCTCTGTCCGTGAAAAGTCTGGATTCTTCCTGTAAAACGCGCAGGAGCATACTGTCTGAAGTTGCGTCACTGTACGACCCATTAGGGATTTTGCTTTCAGTGTCGGTAAGAGGTAAGCTCATTATACGAAAGTTGACGCCTTTGAGACTAGGATGGGACCAAGATGTTCCAGACGAGTTACGTAAGGACTGGCGTGATTATTGTCAGGAGTTTACTGAGTTGAGTAATTTCGAGTTCCCTAGAATGAATTTGGACGAAACCAAAAATGTTAAACTTGTAGTGTTTTGTGACGCTAGTGCTAGCGCCTTTGGCACTTGTATTTACGGTGTCCAAGAGGAACGCAGTAAGCTCCTGTTCTCTAAAGTTAAGGTTTCACCTCCTCGCCAAAGAACTCTTCCTTCTCTTGAACTTTTGGCCGTATTTCTTGCCTATCAATGTCTTGTATCTCTGATGTGTGACGTTAATTTGCCTTATAAGGTCTCGAGCGTAATTATATTAACGGACTCCCAAGTCACCTTAGCTTGGTTGTTGAGCGGCAAACCTCCCCGAAAAAATGTATTTGTAAGCAATAGACTAAAAGACGTAGAAGACATGCGTAAAACATTAGAATGTAAAACTTCGGCTTCCTTCAGCTATGAGTATGTTCCCACTATGTTTAACGTGGCAGACATGCTGACACGTGGTGTTAAAGCTTCAAAGTTTTTGCAAAGTAAAATGTTATGGTTAGAAGGTCCTTCTTGGATAAGAGAAAGTAAGGATAAATGGCCCAAGGGACACTTGGGTTGCATTCCGCACCAATTTGTTTCAGATGCATGTATCGCAGTTAATATTAATCCCCCACGTCAAGCTTCGATTGTGGAGCTTGAACGATTTTCCTCCTATCCCAAACTATTGGGTACGCTGGAGAAAGTATTCAGAGCTGTCGCTATCTTTAGGCGTGCAGATGGGGGTGAGGCTAAACTACGAGCCTTTGTGTATCTTATTTCTTCTATGCAAAAAGCGCATTTCGCAGACGAGATCGAGGCCTTAACTAACAAAAGTCCTCGTCCGCCTCTGCTAGTTCGATCCTTTAATCTTTTTCTAGACTCTCACGGTTTAGTTAGATCTAGTAGCCGTATTGTTGCCGCTGAAGAGTTGGATTACAACACTAGAAATCCTATTCTGTTGGCAAGCACTTCTCATTTGACTAATCTGTTAATTTTGCATACGCATAAATGTTTAAACCATCAAGGTATTGACACCACCGTGCAGAAGCTCAAACTGGACGGTTATTTGATACCGCGCTGTAAGCGTGTTGTTCGTTGCGTGTTATCTAAGTGCATAGTTTGCAAAATTGTAAACGCAAAAGCCTTCTCCTATCTTGATCCTCCTGCTTTACCTGACACTCGAGTAAACTTTGTAAGGCCTTTCGCCACAACGGGAATGGACTTTTCTGCCCATTTCTGGGTATTAGATCCTTTTGGTCATAAACAAAAGGTATATCTTTTATTATTCACTTGTTTCCAAACCAGAGCCATTCATATCGAGCTTCTTCCTTCCATGACGTTGGAAGAATTTTGCTTCGCCTTCATTCGTTTCACCAACGAAAAGGGCGTCCCTAATACCGTGTATTCCGATAACGCTAGAACTTTCTTAGCGGCTCCTGATCTTCTGTCGGAAGTTTTAACTTCTTCTTTGTATGAAGATCGTTTTCGCACCTTTAACGTTAAATTTAAAACTATCCCGATCTACAGTCCTCAATTTGGAGCGATCTGGGAGCGTTTGTTCAAATCCATTAAGGATTGCTTGTATAAACTTTTTGGTCGTAGTACCTATCCATATTCTACCTTCCTTACTGCCATTTCCGATATTACCCTTAATCTCAATCGGCGTCCGCTTTCTTACACAGAGACGAGGGACACTATCTTGCCTATTATGCCCATTCAATTCCTTCAACTGTACCCTACCTCTAATTCTTTAATCCTCTCTGATGAGATTCCGGACTTGGAAACCGAAGACGGTGAGCGCCGGGAGCATTTGCTCTCAGCCTTAGAGCGGCGCAACGTGATGGTTGCCAAGTTCCGGGAGCTCTGGTACTCTCAATACTTACTTTCTTTGCGCGGTCCTTATCCGCTTAGATCTCTCCCTTTCAATAATAAGTATTTATCTGTGGGTCAGGTTGTCCTACTTAGGCATCCTGCAAGACCTAGACCATTTTGGACCCTAGTTCGCATCATCGCTCTGTTGCCTGGACGCGATGGCAAGGTCCGTGTTGTTAGAATAGTTAAAGCTGACATCTCTGAAACTGCCGTTAAAATTTATCTGCTATACCCTCTGGAGTTGGCTATTTCTACTACTTCTTCAGAGGAGGGGTGGGAAAGTGCAGACGGGAGTTCGAGTGAGGAGTTCCATCCTCGTCTCGAGCCTCCCGAGAGTTCCTTTTCTCGTGCGGGTAGCTCTGTTTCTCTTGAGCGCCTTAGACGTCAGCATTTTTCTTCTTCTTCTTCTTTCTCTTCTGAATCGGACTCCTCGGCCCAGTCCGAGGAACCCGAAGCTGCGTCAGCTGCCCGGCCCAAAAGGCAGGCAGCGAGTCGGCAACGTAGTAAGCTGGCATACTTGATCAAGAAAGGTCACATCTAGTTCCTTTCTTAATTATTTGATATTAACGTTTAAATGCGCATAAAATGTATGAATGTCCTTACCATGCTTTCGCTGGAAGGCAACTTTAATATGTAAATGTTTTGTGTAACGGAAGTTTCTTTAGAAAACTCCGTTTCTTTTCTTTGCCGGGATTGTGTCGCAAATCCAGCCATTGCTCATCACTAAAGTCCTGCAAGTCACTCCATATCTTGCATAATAAAGGACAAAGGCTTTGTCACATTAACACAAGCCTAAATAGTAAAACGCTAATAATTTATGACAGAGCGAGGCAATGGTGGGAGTGCTTCACTTTCCTGGCGACTAACATCTTGAACATGAATAATTTGTTCATATTGTTTCTTGATCGAATCCAAACCCCTATCGACGGATTCGAGCAAGATGAGGTGCAGGCCGCGACTGGCTGGACATCTCAGACCACGACGAAACTTGGTCGCGAGCGCATGTGCCTATGCGCGCTCTGACCTGTTCCGACCCCTGCATCCGGGGCCTTTTGCCCTAGACAGCCGGCTTAATTGAAGAGGTGTTCGCCTGAAACATTATCTTCGAATCGAAGATTTGCAGGTGAGCCTCCTATATTTTGTTTCCTTTGTCATAAAAAAGCGTTTTTACTTGCAGTGTACCCTGACCTCCTTAAGGCCAGTTGGTAAGCTATGTCTTTTGGGCCAGTTAATTCTGGAAGTTTCGCCGTAATGTCGGACGGCGGGACAAAACATAAGTGAGCAGATGCCATGTTTTTCATAATATTTCAATGGTATTTATGTACTGTCCAAGCAAGCAGATTCCCATTGTAATGACATAGGGGAAATTACGCACGAGAACATACTGTATACTTATTTATAAATTGACGGACACCTGGCTTTTTATTATACCGGGTGTCCCATAAAAATGTCGCCGATTTTTAACTAATTATTTCTCAGCTTTAAATTAACATATTTGAATTGCCTTTTATCACAATGTAGTAAATTTTGTTTCCTTTTCGATTAATTTGGGTTTTTGAAAATCAGCTGAATAACCACTTTACAATGTTCAATTTACTGAAAGGGGTAGAAAAATTAATTTTTCAGAGGAAAATTTTTTAAAATAATATTGATATTCTTATTTTTTTTGTACTTTACATAAAACTGGACAAACAAAAATTTTAAAAGAGTAACAAATAATTACCTTAAATAACGTTCAGATAAATAAAGTAATTTAGTATCCTTCGACATACCCTCCATTTCTCTCCAGGCAAGTATTACTTCTAGCCACCATTGAACGAAGAGTTTTACCCATTATTCCACCGTTTTCTATCAGTTCTTGAAACACTATTATTGAGAACCCTTGAAACCTCTCAGAGGGTTCAAATACCTGGTGGTATGTAGGATACATCGTTATGAAATTATTCTTAACAGTAGGTATTGAGGAATGAAGAAGAACACCAGTGTTGTTTTTAAAACTTTCCCTTTGAACAATTTTTCTACCCCTTCCAGTAAATCGATCATCTTAAAGTGGTTATTCAACTGATTTTCAAAAACTTAAATTATTTGAAAAGGAAACAAAATTGAATAAATTGAAAATAAAAGACAATTAAAATATGTTAATTTAAAGCGGAGATATAATCAATTAAAAAGTCCGGGACATTTTTGTGGGACACCCATGTATAGTGTAGATTGTTCTTATACAATAAAAGGTCAAGTGTCTCCTTTAACCAAATAAATAAATAGGTTTAGCTATTTCGTGAGCGTAATCTCTCCTGTGTTAATACAATGGAGTTTTAGGGTTTAAAACTTAAGGGCGACTGTTCGAACATTTATTTCAAATACAGAAGAACTTCAGGGGAACAACAGCAAGTCGTTTCCCGAGATGCGCAAAAAGAGAAACCGTACCCAAGTTAGGCGTATCTTGAGGATTCCAACAGTACGCACAGCAGCGTCCGCTGTAATATTTTTATCATTAAATTCCTTTAAAATGTAGACCGAAAATCTTCTTTAACGTAAGGTTGGTTTTTAAAACGAAACTCGCTAAAAATAAAAGACATCCAATGGACGCGGCCGGTCATCAGCACGGTACTCCGATGGGAAATTTTAGAGGCGTTCTGAGTAAAGAGTTACAGAGTTTTAAGATTTCTGGTCGCCGACTAGCTGAATATCGTATCTCATTGCAAGATTGCATATAGCACTAAGATTTTAAAAATTAATTGACAATTAATTACCTTGAATAATAAGTGCCTATTCAAGAGGCTGCAAGAGCCAGGTCGAGGAGTTCAAGTTGCAGAAAGAGACTGCTTTTTACGCGAGAGAAATAAGTTAGAGGTACCAGACCCACTTTTATTAAAAGGACGACATGCTGCCCAAGCAGAGCAAGCTCAAAGGTAATTTAATGAGTGAACGCCAAAGCGTCACAAGTAATGGTAATTAAAGCTATTTAAGGTTAATGCAGGTCTGCTAGAAGCGCAAACATGCTTAATTATAGAAAGTTAAATTTAAACACAAAAAACGAAAAGAAAAGATGCAGCTGCAAAACAAAAAACAGAGAACAAAAAGATCTAATTTCAACAGTTTCAAATTCTTGTTTTCGAACTAAGAGAGACCAACTGAAGAAAACTTTTTCTTCCACAAAGCCGCCATCAAAAATACGGAAGATTATTAACGGGAAATTTCATTGAACAAATAAAATTGGCTTTTCGTCTTTGTTGGTTGATATGTCTCCCTTTCACGCTCTTAAAGATGCTTAATGACAGTATCTGTGATGCGAGTTTCACCAGTGCACAAGTACTAGAATATTTTAATCGCGGGTGCTATTAGGATGGTATTATTTCTTTATGATCCACATCTGGAAGATTTCTATACAGACAATATCGAATCCCGTCATTTATGACGAGTCGTGTACAAAATTATGTATACTGAGTGTTTCAGAACACGAGGTACAAAATTGCACATCAAGTAGAAAATGGCAAAATAAACGCTTTTTTTCCTATGAAATTTTCCCCAAAAAAATCGGGGTTGGGAGGTGTTAGCTGTTTATTGTTTTTAAGGACGAAATTTAATGGCACAATTACTCGCAATATTTATTCTGAATTTACTTTAAAAAAAATTTCAGAATGTGTTCCACCTACATCTATGCACTTTTCGAATGTTAGCCTTAACGGCTGCCAGATATTAGGAAACACGTCTGGCATTATCTCACCTGCAGCCACTGCAATTCTGTCAACAAAATCTTCCTCAGACTCAATGGGTGTAGCATACACAAGGCTCTTCACGTGTCCCCAAGAATTGAAATCGAGTGGAGTCACGTCAGGAGATCTAGGAGGTCATGCAACTAGAACATTTCACCCGATCAACGTAAATTCAAAATAAATATCGCGAGTAATTTAGTCACTAAATTTAATCCTTTAAAACAATAAACGGCTAATATCTCAATGTCTCTTTCTTCCGAAAATTTCACAGATGAAAACGTTTTTATTTGGATATCTTCCACTTGGTGTGCAATTTTTTGCCTCTTATTCTGAATCTGAAACACCCTGTATATTACTGACAAGTGTTTTCTGAGTAGGTAATGTAGGCACTGTCTACACTGAGAAGCATAGATATGTATATATCAACAGTTTTTTATATCTAAGTATGCACTAATTCAGTGAAATTATGATAGTTAATTCAATGACTATGCTTCAAATCCCCAAAATTATGATATACGTGTAGATAAGGTGGGCCAGATTTGCACACTGCCTTTTCTTCTCTGTACCTACACTATGCAGGGTAACAATGCAGAAAAGGTGTTATATTATTGCTCAACTCTATGTTACATTTCGGCTAGAATAGGCAAAAGTTGTTCTGCTTTCGTCGCAGGGGCCTGACGTTTTCGAAACGTTTTTTTTACGAATATTATATTAGTCACTTCTAGCTTCTTTGCGTGTATTATGATACCATCTCTTATTTTCGTCTAACTTTTTACTTTGTATTTGACACTTTGTTATTTTAATAAGCGCCCATGTTCTTCTCATTTCGTGTTTTTTGGAGCAATTTGAAACGTTTCCAGCAAGGGAATTTGTCCTATCGCATAAATACAACAACTATTGATAGTGCATTGCTTTCAGTTATAATATGTGTGTGACTGTAAGTGAAGTTTTTGCTAGTGTGTGTAATTATTTTCATTGCAGCTCGTTTACATTGTATTTATTTTTTTTTCAAGTGTCTCAATGCCGATTTGATAACCTTACAACATTTCAAATCTTCCTTAACAAGAAGTAATTAATTTTATAATGATACAAAACGAATACTATTTCAGTTTTTGAAATTGTATCAACATAATTATAAAATTCTCAATTTCAGCGTATGGTTACTTAGAAACTGGTGAGTGATACGAAGATAAAAATTAAACATGATGATGATGATATAGTTAAATACTTTATAACTCTGAAAGAACCAAACAACATTCAAGGAATAACTTTAGATATGAGCAGAAATTTGTATTATTAATACATGTTAACTTGACCTAAAGACAAGAAAGCCATATCAATTTTGATAACATAACCTGAAAACTAGAAGTCTTTGTGTACCAGACCATAGCTTCAGGTTTTGGCAAGGACTACTCATTGGCAATGAATCATAACCTAAAGACTAGAAATATTTATGATCACAACATAACTTTAAGTTTCTGCAAAGACTAGTCTTTATCAATCAATGCATCATTAAGAGCGTATAGAGTTACAACTCCTTATGTGAGTACAATGTATTGCATCAGCTGAAATGTTCTACAAGTAACTTGCAACACATTTACTTCTATTTTCCAGTTCCTATGTATTAATTGAAGGAGAAATGAACAAAACAGAAATATACAGAATGAGTTTACGATGCTTTCAATTACTAATTTCTGCTTTTAACTAAAAAATATACATCAATGCTGAGTACAAAAATTATATTTCGCACTCGTAGGTTTCTCAAATATATCTGTGCAAACCCTCAATGACTAGATAACATGACGGTATTAGGTCATAGGTATAAATACGCTGTTTCAAACTTAGAACAAAATAATCAACAAAAACATTGCGTATTTTTTAGATTTTTCAGCAAAGTATTCTAACTCTGTTTTGTTTACTTTTTGTTTTAAAGAATTATAAAAATTTTTTAGCAAAAATTAGAATCAAAGACACCAAAAAATAGCGACTACAACCACGACTCTACCACATCCGAATGAACGACTCCGACTCCGACTCCGACTCCACCACATTCGGAAAAGCGACTCCGACTCCGACTCCGACTCCATCACACTTCAGAGTAGCGACTCCGACTCCGACTCCGACTCCACCACACTTCAGAGAAGTGACTCCGACTCCGACTCCGACTCCACCCTAAAACCTCCGACTCCGGCGACTCCGACTCCCGACTCCGACTCCGCAACCCTGCTTGACTTGGATTAAATTGAACTTGACTTAGATTAATTTGAAGTGAAAAAAGTGTAGTATGCGAAATAATGAGCTGGGACAAAACAAAATATTTTACCATAATGCAAATTCATGATATTTCCTAAGCTAACAATACTGACACGGAAGTGTTTACCGGAGTCAACGCCATGAGAAGGATTGCTGCACAATGCATTTGCAACATAGCTGCAACAGCATGAAAAGGTAACTATCCGAATAAGTGTTGTCATAATATACTCACCAGCGTACAAAAACAAAAATTTCCAATCAAGACTAACAAGAACATTTTAGGACAAGAAAAAGAATATGAAACATCAATCTTCCACAAAGTTATACTTATATCATATACTCATACGTTCTGTAAGGTGTTCACGGATCAAGTATCTTAGCCACAATACCAACAGCAACAACAACAACAGGCCTCTAGATGCTGTTGCATGCAACAAAAGCATAATTCAACATAAGTCAACAGTCTTTGGGAACAATCTACATATATATTGAACTGACAGATAATTTACATATATAGTGGTATATATAGTGATAGGATGCCCTAGAAGTCGCTGAACTTATTCGGGCCCACAGGTAGCTATACTCAAAATTTGACCATTGTACTAGACTTAAGAAACATTCTACCTCTGTATCACCTGTGGTAAATAAATTGTTTAAATTGTTTAAAATATTTACCGCAGGGAATACGGAAAGTAAACGGTCATTGTGTTTATAAATTAGTTACCCTAGCAAATATCTTTTGTCAACAAAAAATGTGAAACTTCTTCATTGGACGGACGCAATTAACTTAGGAAATATGATGAATAATAATAATGAAGGCATCTACGGATGCTTTATTTCCAATCAAGCCTGATACATATCACCTTGTACATTGGATTTTCAAATGCCTTATAATTAATGCCAGGACGCCATGACGCTTTCCCCCGGTCAAGACCGGTACCCATTTCAGACACCTGGGTAGAGAAAGAAAGAAAGAAAAAAAAATGTTTATTTCCAAATTGTCACATGAGATACATGCCAACATATTGGCTTTTAAAAGTTTCTTAAATATAGGGCATCCTAAAACAAATGTCTCATACGAGGAGTACTAATTGACAAACCATCCGAGGTGTACAAGTAGATGATCCATACGAGGCATAATAATAGACAAACTATACGAGGTGTACTAATAGACAAACTGTCAGAGGTGTACAAGTAGATAGACCATACGAGGCATATTAATTGACAAAATATACGAGGCGTACTAATAGACAAACCATTCGTGGTGTGCTAGTAGTCTAACAAAAGTTCTATACTAGGAGTATTAATTGACAAACCATCCGAGGTGTACAAATAGATAAGCCATACGAGGCATAATAATAATAGGCAAACTATACGAGGTGTACTAATAGACAAGCTATCAGAGGTGTACAAAATAGATAGACCATACGAGGCATATTAATAGACAAAATGTACGAGGCGTACTAATAGACAAACCACACGTGGCTTGCCAATAGTCTATCTCTGTCAAGGGTAGTTGAATGAGAAATGAAAAATATTCCCTAAAAATATGCAAAGCCCTATCACCACCAAAAACATATTTCGTATCTTCTCGATATTCACCACATCATGCACACATTGGTACATGGGATAAAATAGAGATACAGTGTAAGCCGGTTACCACTCATGATTGACAAATATCTACAAAATATTGGTAGAAATGGGTAAACAAACATATATTCAATATCAAAATTCATAGCTTGTACAACATACGGACAGAAAGATAATTTTACTACGATTCATATGCTCAAATTGCACTATATTTCATTAATTATATATGACATTAATCCGATTCACAGAAACGCCCTCTGGGGAAGTGCTAGATCTATTTTTGAATCATTTCGCTATTGCAATAAAATGTATTAACCGAATGGTTTTTGCGTAAAGAAATGAAATAGAAACATGTATATCTATTTATGTAGATACATATATATACCTACACACGTACACACACATGTTAATTTATATACTTATTGAAAATAAAATATTAGAAAAAAAAATACATATATAAGATAAAAGATAGAAGCAACCTACCATCTACTACACAGAAAATGACAGCTGAGCTCACTGTAATCCTAAGAAAT
The DNA here is from genome assembly GCA_030386875.1 of Morinoia aosen. Lineage (NCBI taxonomy): Eukaryota > Metazoa > Arthropoda > Malacostraca > Amphipoda > Talitridae > Morinoia > Morinoia aosen. The sequence goes on from CM059564.1 coordinate 79,597,240, forward strand.
TTTTCGCAAAAAAAAACTAAAAGGAAGAGAAGACTTCGAAAAACATAAAAATGAGCTGTTTTTTAATTTCTTCACAGAAATTTTTAAGAAAAATCAGGTTATAGTCAAGAAGCAACACAACTCTTCAGCATTATAGGGACATGTGTACGTGGGATAAAATGGAGTAACATTGTGGCCGGATATCACATCTGAGTGGAGAATATTCACAAAATTGGCACATATAGGAAGATTAGGCCTTGATCCAAAATGATAATTTTGATTACAGAAATTTAGAGTTTTTTCCGATCTGAAAGTTCAGTGCTAGTGTGCGCTGAACGCACGAAAAAAAAAAATGAAAAGACTAAATGCAATGCTTAAATTACCCCTTCCCCTCCAGCTCAGCCGAAAATCGATTGAAAACATCTTCGAGAATGATTTTGAAATAGCGAGACAACGTTAGCCAAAAATTTAATTCATTATAAACTTTGCACAACCCTCACATCTATAAAACTGTTTATTGGTGTACACGCAAAATGTATTTCATGGTATATTTGTCATACGGACGTTAAATATTAATACAGAAAAGAGAATGAAATAACAAAATAAAGATGAGGAAATACTCCTAATTATGGAAAGAACGTTCGTTCTGCTGCACTGAACTGACGGCTGTGGTGCTCATTGTTGTCGACAGAAGTAAGTAAGATGAATATACGAATCGCTTAGCAAACGTAAAATGAAATAGTTTCTAAATTTCTAACAGAAATATCAGGAAAAATTAAAATTTCTGATAGATGGGAAGTTCACACCGAGATGCTGCAGGCCCTATGACAGAGATTCAAAATGACGTGACACATTTACTCTAAATTCTTTTCCAGTTTTAGAGTTTTTGATATGCTGGGGAAGCTTGTTCCACAAAAAAAGCTCCAGAAACTGAGAGAGCTTTTTGTCCCACGTTAGATGAACGGTAACTGACTAAAACATCATTCCTCCGGTTTGGTCTTTCGTTTGGGATATTAGATGGAAAAAATTTTACCACCTCTGCATTACTTTGGGGGAGGTACAGAGAGGAGAATACTCGTCGAGCTTTCTGGATCATGAATCTGTTCGGTATTGGGATCTAGTCGAGTTTTCTTAAAAGAGGGGTGACATGATCGTATTTATTAAAATATACTTTGCATACCACTTTGGCGGCGAAGTTTACACATTTTTGCAACTCTTCCTGACGACATTTAGGTAAGTCTCCCCACACAAGACTGCAGTAGTCCAGACGCGATAAAACTAAAGACTGAATCACTAATAATCTAGATTTTTCGTCAAGTATGTTCTTTATACGATGAAAGAACATTAAGGTTCCGTTAATTTTGTTGCACATTGTTTCGACGTGTGAATTGAAAGTCATATTTTTGTCAAACCAAACACCCAGATTTTTAACCTTATCGACTGGTTTAATTGTATCGTCTCCAAATGTTAGCTTGAATGGTGGTAAATTTTCAGTCGCATTCTGTGATTCATAAATAATGCATTGCGTTTTACTTGCGTTAAGTACCACAATTTCAGATTTCTCAGAAGGTTTTCACCGTTGGCTTGTGTTTCTGTTAAATCCGCTGTTGAGCTTGTCATGGCAATTTGTACGTCATCAGCATACACTGAGATTTTTGTGTTTGCCGGCATGGTGGGGAAATCGTTGATGAAAATTGAAAATAGGAGTGGGCCGATGATTGAACCTTGAGGAACGCCAAAGTTATTTGGTATGAATGATGACATTTTGTTATTCAAGCACACTGCATGAGAGCGGTTTCGTAGGTAGCTTTCAAACCACTGAGTGTCTATTCTGAGGTTTGAAATTTTTTGTAGAAGTTTCTTATGCTCAACACTGTCGAAAGCTTTGGAGAGATCAAGCAATAGTAAGAGAGTTAATTTTTTTTGGTCAATATCATTGTAAATTTTTTCTGTTATGTTTAACAGGGCGTCCTGAGTACTGGTATTCCTCCTGTAAGCATATTGATTGCGATGCAGTAGATGTGACTCGTCTATGTAAGACGAGAGCTGGTTTGTTATTACTTTTTCTAATATTTTGGACATAACAGGCAGGAGACTGATTGGTCTGTAGTTTAACGCTATGTCGATATCACCAGATTTATGTAATGGCTTAATTATGGATAGTTTCCATTGACCGGGAAACTTGTTTGTGACTATAGATGTATTTAATAGAGTGGGGTAATGCGCTTGGAATTTTTCTCCTATACTCAACAGAGAAAATCGCCACCGCCAGCGCCGAGAATCGATCCCGGGTCTCCCGCACGGCGGCAGAACCCCTAGCCACTTGCGCTATGGCGAGCACAAACGTCCTGGTTATATCTCAGTCGTCTAATGTTGAGTGTTGTTGGGTACACGAAATTACCGTTGTTTTCCTGCCTGTATTATGAAATTACCGTTGTTGTGCGCTACTGTGTACAGAAGTCAGCATGTTGGCATGAATCAATTAGGCCACACAATATTCATTTAAAAAATTATTTAGTTACCTTCTATGATTCTTGAAGTTGTGGAAACATATTTTGGTAAATATAACATTCAACATAAAACTTCGATTATCAAAACACTGATGCATTTTATTTTCCAAAGTTTTAACAGAACAAATATATTTTTCGTGCAAATAATTTAGTTCCCCTGCAAATGTTTACATTTTTTACAAATAAAAGGTACATCATGTCGAACATGAGTGTAACTTGTAATGGGATAGGTAAAATAAAGATAAATAAAGATAGTGTTGTAAATCATGCCGAACTCCTCAGAGAATTGATTTAAATGCCTGTACTGCAGTCGGGATGTCAACATGTGTTATTTTCAACACGATCACTGTGATGGGTTGAATTAAAGTCCAGTGCTCAACTTTAATTTATATTCAAAAGATGTCAGCAGCATCATAGACACCAAACATTAACTGGGTCCATAAATGAAATAAGCTTGTTATAACTTCTTCAAACGCCCCATCGCTGCATGGGCCGTATCGCAGCAGGAGAACTAGAGCGCGACCACCGTCGTCGACGTCGTCGTCGATGCATATAGAAAAGACGGAAAGAGAGTTTGACGCAGAGTGTATCGGGAAGAGAAGAGGTGAAACGGAAAAGGATAGATAGGAAACAGATAGAGATGCGCTTTGCGCATATGATGCTAGTGTTGGAGGGTTTTTTGTAGGTAGTTTGAGGGTGGCAGTCAGCGCAGTCAGCGCTGAGGCAGCGCGTCGAGTGCCTTGAGATATTTGGGTGGAGGTGGAGTTGTCATTCATTGTTTCCATGTGCAACGAAACTTTTTGACAACTTCAATGCTTGGCTTTGCATCGTGAAAACTACTTATTTAACCAGAAGTTCTCTTAAGTATCTCACCAAATTCCTATGTAATTCTTGTCAGGAAAGGTCTTTATATGTCAGTTCAATTTCTGAATATTCTCGATAGATGTACAACAACACCTGCAGACGCAGTAACTAGTGGCAGACAACACCTGCAGACGCAGTAACTAGTGGCAGACAACACCTGCAGACGCTGTAACTATATAGTGGCGGACAACACCTACAGACGCTGTAACTATATAGTGGCAGACAACACCTGCAGACGCTGTAACTAGTGGCAGATAGCACCTACAAACGCTGTAACTATATAGTGGCGGACAACACCTACAGACGCTGTAACTATATAGTGGCAGACAACACATGCAGACGCAGTAACTAGTGGCAGACAACACCTACAGACGCTGTAACTATATAGTGGCGGACAACACCTACAGACGCAGCAACTAGTGGCAGACAATAACACCAACTCCATAAGGTTTCATTGTGGCTAATAGCTAATAAAATAAGCCTTTAAATCGATGAAACAAAATATATTACATTCTCATACAAGAAAAATATATCTCTCCCACGCATTAAAATTGGCGAAGGTGAAATCGAAGAAACCAACTCATGTAAGTTCCTGGGCATCATAATAGATAAACATCTGACCTTCTAGGAGCACATCGCTCATATTAGTACTATGTTATCAAAATCCATCGGAATCCTAAATAAAGTTAAAAATTTTCTGCCTGAAACAACTTTACAAATGCTCTACCGTACGCTCATTTCTCCATACTTGCAATACAGAAAAGAAGCATGACACGGAACTGATAAAAATAAAACCAATATACTTTTTACTCTAAAAAAAGAGCCACCAGAGCGGTAAAGGACTTAGAATATAATGCTCACAAAAACGATTCATTCAAATGTTTACAAATACTTGAACTTTCGGATCTCTACAGTATCTCCATTCGTAATTTCATTTACAAAACATTAAGAAATGAGAGCGACAGTAGCCTAAAACAATTATTAACTGCACAAACTGGTCATTACCGCCACTTAACATGACATAGAAGTAAATTCATGCTTCCTTATTATTCAAAGGCCCGGTCGCAACACAGTATCCTCTTCGTGGGAACTAAAACTTGGAACTCAATACCTGCGGAGATTCGGGAAAGTAATTCTTACAAGGAAGGTATTCAAAAGAAATCTTGAGCCTCATTTCCCATCAAAATACTAATCGTGTAAGATTACCAAGTCAAATCTTGTCTCTTACATGACTGGTCCTAATAATGTAATTTGCAATGGTTAATATCGCTGATCATCAGTCTGCTCTTGAATCGTTCATAGAATGTATTGTTAACATCTAGTCCATGCAAAACTATTTTGTAAAATGAAGCATCCAATACCGAGTTAACTATCTCAATGATCAGTTTAATACGAAACAAGGTTAAGTGATTTAGGTTAAACATCATTGTACACCTCAGAATAACGCGATGGTAGGATGACCTAGAAGTCGCTGAACTTCTTCGGGCCCACAGGTAGCTATACTCAAATTCGACCATTGTACTAAACTTAAGGAACATTCTACCTCTGTATCACCTGTGGTAAATAAATTGGTAAATTATTAATCATAAGGCAACGTGAAAGCTTCCTTCCATTCCGTGAGAACACATTTTGAGAATATCAAACGCTTTTTAGAAATACTGTAATGCCAGGTGTTGTTGCTGCTTCGGCCATTGAGTTCCATTAGAGGCGAGGGAAGCAGCCTTACTTTTATACTTCTCCGGCAGTTGGTATCGGTGATACGCAGAGGAGAAATTTGAACATTTTAGTGAATAAATTGACATTGAGACATATTACGGTTACTGAACAGTTGTTTGACTAGAAATGAGATTTTGAGGGGTAACTAAGGTAGGGCACTACAATACTAAAGTCACCCATGAAATTCGTTTTATCTGATGATTTCCATAAAAATTCTTTCAAAACAAAATAGAACATAGTTATCACATTAAAGTTTAATTATTGACCATTGAGCAGACGCTGATGTTTGAAATTTAACGCTTTGTTACAATTTTTTTAAATTAATCTTACCTTGTGAATCATACACGTGGTTTGAAAACGGAATTTTCACGATGCCTGCCAGGCTGTTTAGTAGCATTTTGAAATAGAGCTGTATAAAGCCCTAATGGCTAAGCGATTGACGTGACTATGTGTATGTGTGAGATGATAGTACGGTGTTAGTGGGCGTAGTGGTATGTCTAGGTCGACCATTGTATGAAAGATGTAATTTCACATGTGAAGGTGGGTACACGCCTTACTGCAAACCTGATAAGTTTACTTGCGCAAGCATTCGACTTGCACAAGTCACTTGAGACATGATTGAGTTTGAATCCTGTAAACAAGTGCGAGTCTCACATGTGCAAGGGAAACAGCATGTGTACCGAGGATGTTGCAGACATGATAACAGCTCGGCCAGTGGCAACATAGCCTTCCTAAAGAGAACATGTCTTGTGACTCTAAAATGGCAAATCGGAAACTGCTCGAAGATTTTATTTGGGAATACGAGAATAATCATTGTTTTTGGCAAACAAAATTGCCAGATTATAATCATAAACAGAAAAGAGATGCAGAATATAATGGATTAATAAACAAGTTTAAACTCATTGATAAGAATTCGAATATAGATGCGGTTGCAAAGAAGATCAATCGCAATAAGATTAGTTACCGAAAGGAAAAGAAGATAGTTGCCCAGTCATATCAATCCGGCGCTGGAACTGTCTAAATTTACGAACCCACACTGTGGTATTACCCTTATTTTACTTCTCAGACTACCAGGAAAAGCTCAGAAGTTCGTCATCCAACTCCGAGAACTCACAGGCAAGTATACCAATATTTTATAATGGTACCCAGGGTAAATTTATTATATATAACCATACGCTGTGCAATTTTTAGTGGTTATCGTTTTCATAGAAACTTTAGCGATTGCGTTTCTTCTGTAATATATAGAAATTGAACAACGTTTGAACAGTATAATTCAAAACCTACAATTTTTGCGAGGTAACAGTTGTTATTTCCGCATTCTGCAAACAAAAACCTGTTTTTAGGTGCATAAATAAAATTGATTTTGGTGTCTTCCACCAAACATGAAAGAGAAACCTGTTATATACAAATGGACTTTTTTGAAATTCTTCTTGAAAGATTTTTCTGGTCAAGTTTACCACTTTAATTGTTTTACGTCACAGTTACATGAGCACATTTACTCGTTTTCAATTTAATAGCATAAAGAAAACATACACCATTACAATTGTTACATAATAATTCATTATACTTTCAATATGCAAATCTTTGTTGCCAAGGCACTTGAAACTCCATAGAAACTCCATAGAATTTATTGTCACAAGGTCACGTTTAAAATTACAATACAGGTAATCTAAAAAGGTGACAAGGGCCACGTCAAGCTCATTCGCTCATTGGGCCTAATAAAAACAAGGGGAAAATCGCACAATCAACTGCTAAAATAAAAACTACACTATTAAACATCCAAAATAAGAGTTCCAGCGAGTCGAGCTAACCGAGAAAAGATACAGTAACAAGAGGAAAACACATTAGAGGGTAACATAGAAAAGGAAAATAAAATAGGAAAATATCAAGTGACAAGGGAATAGGTAAGAGTAGAATTGTTAAGAATACACAGAGAAAAGTAAAATTTGAAAGTAATAAAAAGGGAAGCGTAACTAATAATGCGCAAACGCAGACTTCTTTATTATTATACAATACAGGTATTCTTAAAAGGGGACAAGGGTCACTTCAAGCTCATTCACATTCTTGGGCCTAATAGAACAAGGGATAATCGCAGAAAATAATAAAACCGCTAAAAGTACAATCGCACTGACAAAAACAAAATAAAAATGTTATAAACCTGGTCACCCGCTATCATAATGACTAGAAGAAATGCACGAGTGACTAGAGTACTGGACACAAAGCAAAACTTAACAACAAAGGTCCAGATTAAAATTGCAACAATACAAGAAAAAGAGAAAAACACTATAAAACATACATGATAAGACATAAGGGGATAATAAAAAGTTCCAGTAACCCTCACACGCTAAAGAACAAGCGACTAACCATTGCTGGAACTGACACAGACTTATGGCTAATTCAATCACAGTAGGCGCTCGCTAACACATAAAGAGAAGTAAAGTTTAAAAGTATTAGAATAGGAAGCGAGACTAATATTGAGCAATCGCTGATTTCTTATATGCATTTTTAAAGCGGTACCCAGGTAACGGCATCAGCCATTCAGAATCCAACTTATTTAACATTTGAACCATTTGGTAAATTGTTCCATATTTTTCCACGTCAAGTCGTACATATGGTAGTCTGAATCTATAGTTCCTTAGCTCATAAATATTCGTTGGGACAAGCGGTAACAAATACTTATTAAAAGATATGTCATCGTTAAAGAGGAACCTAGGAGCTAGTTTTAATAAAAAAATCTGTATATATCGTCAAATTGAAGTAATTCTAATGCTTTGTACATGCTGGATGTGTGAACTTCAGGTACATGGTTATTATATTGTACTTTAAGAATTGCACGCAGAATTTTATTCATCAGGATTGAGACTTTTGACCTAACACTGGGTGGCCCACCGCCCCACAGCTCAACACAGCACTTATACATCATGGTTGAAGAAGTCCATGAATTATTTTCGGACTTGTTTTGCGTTCGATGTTACATTGCCGGTAATATGAGAACTTTGTAAAGGGGCCACATGGGAAAGTATCTGAATTATAAATAAAAGAGCAAAGAGAGTCGCTTTTAAATTCAACATTCTTATTAAGACAGTCTAATACTAAAAGAAGAACGTTGCGACATGTAGGGTCATTTTCAACACGTATCGATAGAAAATCACAAAATCCGGTCAAATTTCAAGTAAAATGTTAAATGGAAAGTATCTGATTTTAGTCCAGGTCTGGCTTGGCCATTATCTTAGTCGTCGGAAGCTAGACTATCCGGTGGTGCGTAGGACTCATGCACAGTTGGATCTTTAATTTTTCCTGGACCAGCACTAAGCGCTCACCACGGCCGGTACAGAAATATTTAGCCGCGTGTTTTTATCAGTATTACATTGGTAAAAATAACTTTGAAAACATACAACTAGACACTATTGTTTTTTTTAAACATTTGCGATGTTCGAATTCTATGGACTAAATTCTATAGGAAAATTGTAGGTAAATAAAACTTAGTGCCGCAACCCAACACAAAAAATCCTTTTATAACTTGATATTGTTTATTAATTTAATAACTCAAAATTCGGGTTGTAATATCAATAAATTTACACATTTATACGCTTGAGCGAACATGTTACGTGTTCTGTAATGTATGTACACGTCCAGAACTACAAAATAATTCAGATTCAAGTATCTATAAGGTTTTAAATCATTCGTCAGTAAATTATTTGTATGATTATTCTATCAGTAATCATAAGTAGAATGTTATCATGTCATTTATTTCTTGTAGAATTTTCTATACCAATTATAAAACAGTATTAAAGCCATTTAAATCATTGTGTGTGTGGAAATATTGAAGGGACATATATCGGGTGGGGTTGCGGATCCTAGGTCTTCGCTACTTCCGACCCATTGTACGGACATCAAATGACTTCCAAAAGACTTGTCTACTCTTCGGATTTATTTCTCGACCCAAGACGCCGTAAACTGCACAACGAGGACATTTTCAGGTTCGGTGGCAAAACGAGGAATAACCACATGATAAGAAAACTCCTAGTTCAAAAATATAGATAAGGAGTAACTGATTAAAGTATGAAGAACAACTAATGATGCTGCAACTGGTATATCTCAATGACAAGTAGTGGTAGTAGTAGTAACATGGGTTTGCTAGCGCTTCAGTTACTCAAACTATGTCGCACCGAAGGTCGCATATTTTAATTCGTATCAGACTCATTCCAAATAACCACACAAGATGAACATCACTGTTATTTTAAACATCAAATTATATGAGCATCATGATCACGAATACAACTCAAAATTACCAGTGTCTCCCCATTAAAATTTGTACACAACACAGGACATTCTCAATGATAGCGATCTATCACGCCAGTCTCAAGAGTCTGGTAGCACACGTGTCGACTCATGTTAGCAGGAATTTTGGTTCCAGGGCACGACAATAAGGATAGTACACCACGCTCAGAACACACATAACACAGTGAGACAGCTATTGGAATATCTGGACAGAAAAAATAATTTTTTTCTTATTTCGGCTAAAGAACACATTTGTAAACACACATTTTGTAATGCACTCATAGGATCAAAGGAGGACAGTCTACTCACGCACATATCAACGACAATTGTCAAAGCCAATCACATAACAGAATGAGACGGCTATTGGGATAACTGAGCAGAAAAAAAAGTAAATTTCTTAACTGTTGAATATATGCGCCGTGGTCGAAGGTTTACACCCTCAGTGGGACAACCGACACGCTTTAACCTGTGTACACACAAACAATGGGGACGGTATCCTCACACTTCACCTAGTCTTTCTATTTCAAACTGTACAAATGATAAGAACTATCTTATTGTTTTTCTTTGCTCTACCTGTTGGAAAGGTGTTTTTGAAAGGTAAGGTCTCTGATGCAGAGGCAACACTAAAAAGAGAACAGCAAATTATCATTCATGCCAAATTTCACAGGCAAGCACGACGGCTTATTCAGCCGTAGAATAATCAGATCTCGAAGTTAATTCAGCAGATCAGCTATAATTATTTTAACATCATAGTGGCTATCTTTTATGTCGAAAATTTAGATTGCTCAATTTAAATTATAGGTGAACCATCCCCCGGGCAAAACAAGTACCCAGTTGCTGATATCATCTTGAGTACACAAATTCATATGGGCAGTAGTCACAATTTTTTTTAGCACATTTTCAGTCTAGTTTGAACGCTTTAGCTCTAGGCTTCCACCCTACTGACTATCGCAGCTTGCTCAGCGCAGCTCATGGGTGAGGGGCCGACACATTATTGACATTCAAAAATGTATTTTATTTCTCAGCAAAAAATACAAAATCTGAGCTATGCACTGTCAGTATATGAAGTTCTTAGTTTAACTAGCTGTTTACATTTAATGAGGCGCCAGTTCAACAGTTAATCTTTCTCCCAGCAAATGTTGGCTGCAGCTATTTTATAGTTACAGAAAAAGATAATAAAGCTGTAAATCCTCTTAGGGTGCTGGCTGCCTTAATTTACATAACTAAATTATCAAGTTCCCAGCATCACAATGCGGCATACTGGCCAGAGAAGGCACTAGGATTCACAAAATCACAATGGCTAGTCTGACTCGATATAGGTGGTTCGCCGGCTACCAGAAGCATGATTGGATGCTCTAGGAATGTACGGTGTTCGCCTGGGAGTTACTTTTATTGGTCATGTTTTAGGTAAAGATAGTTTAGCTTAACAGTCAACCCCGCATGAGGTTCAGTTGTAACGAGGCTCTCTTAATAAACAGACCTATCATATCGTGCTCTGTATTGTCGTTATTGCCGACCTCCAATACCTGTACAAGGAACCGGCTGTTCACCACTATCTAGCACAGTGACGACACATAGAAATAAAAGAGACTAAAATTAGAGTTATGAATCCTCCAAGCAATTTTTCTTACACACACAATTACTGGGAGCACTATAAATAGTGAGAAATCTTCAACTTGATGGCCGCAGCCAAACAGAGATGCCGCGTTGGGCAAGCGGACCAGCGCGGCTGTCCACGGCGATGTTGCCACAGATCTTGTCGAAAATTCGCGTCTAGTAAGACGCGACACATATAATGTACTATATGAAAATGTGCGGATGTACTTGTAATGTCAACAACATAATGCATAGCATGACAATATATTTATATACAAATAAACTTTATAAGATGAAATATTGCCAGTTTTACAGAAATTTAATAAGCAATATCTAAGGTAATCACAGTCACAAGGCACCGCTCTTCGTGACGCCAAGATTATAAACGCTGCGCTGCGGACTCAGGTGTACTAGCCACTGCTGTTTGTCTGGCCGCACACCCTGCTAGCACATGCTACCAGCTACCAGAGGCTCGCAACAACTCTGCTCTGCTCCACTGCTTTTTCTCTGGCCACCTAACCTGCTAGCACATGCTACCAGCAACCAGAGGCTCGCATCTGCTCTGCTCTGCTCCACTGCTGTTTGTCTGCCCACCTAACCTGCTAGCACATGCTACCAGCTTCAAGAAGCTCGCATCTGCTCTGCTCTGCTCCACTGCTGTTTGTCTGAACGCGGTCTTTGTCTCCGACTTCTTGCGCTTTTCGCGTACTATCCAATTGTTTTTCCAGGAATCCGGATGAATCGTTCAAAATTTCTCCACTTTCTCGAGTGTTAGGTGAAGCACAGCAGAAGTTGAAAATATTTTAATTTATTACAAAAAATTGATATCATGTAATTGGCGCATAAGCTTTTACTTGTTGAGTCCCAAAACATAAAAATTACGTCTTTTATTCAGCCAAACTCTTATGCTCAGTTAATCCTCTCGCAGCAAAATAAAGCTATGGAGAAAGCATGGAAAAAAATCAAATCCCTAGAATTCAGCTGTATAGCGATGAAGCGTTGTTTCGATCCAACTCAAACTACTATGACTGACAATAATTAGTTAATGGCGTTTATTTCAAACAGGTCTTTTACGCGATAATATTTCAGTCAAATCGTCGTGTGCTCGTCGTAGCCGTATGTCTATAAGCCCGTCCTGCCGTGCGGGAAACGCGGGTTTGAGTCCCGGCACTGGTGGCGATTTTCTCTGTTGGGTATAGGGGAAAAATTCCAAGCACAATACACCACTCTACCCAGGTGTCTGAAATGGGTACCGGTATTGACCAGGGGAAAGCATCATGGCGTCCTGGTGTTAGTTATAAGGCATTTGAAAGTCCAATGTATAAGGTGATATGTATCAGGCGTGAATTGGAAATGAAGCATCCGTAGATGCCTTCATTGTATAAAAATCCCGATAAAATATTTCACAGGAATTGGAACTAGCAAATGAAATGGGTTCGCAAAATATAAAGGATCAAGGAAAAGTACCGTTTCAGAAATCTATTTACTTCTGCAAGCAAGTTATCAAGATCTAAAGACTGAGTTGGAGCTTTGCGCTTAGCGGCAAATGATACGAGTTGGGGGCAGGCTACACTAGCAGCCACTTCCCTGCCCAGGCCCGCCGCTCGCCGCTCCTTCCTCGAGTCTCCAAGCACTCAAGGCAGAACGCCACGAAGTGTAGATCCCCTGGTAATGGATTTATGTCCGCCTGTCCCCAGTCTGGTAAGTGGAGCAGCGTGGAAGTCAAACGCATCCAGCAGGTAAGTGTGGAGCAGCGTGGAAGTTGAGCGCATCCAGCAGGTAAGTGTGGAGCAACGTGGAAGTCGAGCGCATCCAGCAGGTAAGTACGGAGCAACGTGGAAGTCGAGCGCCTCCAGCAGGTAAGTACGGAGCAACGTGGAAGTCGAGCGCCTCCAGCAGGTGAGTACGGAGCAGCGTGGAAGTCGAGCGCATCCAGTAGGTAAGTGTGGAGCAGCGTGGAAGTCGAGCGCCTCCAGCAAGTTAGTAATACCTATGGTGCTCTCAGTAGATTACGCAGAATGTGGCTTTAAATGTGCAGTTGACGCCGATAGTTGTGCAAGTTTTGAGGTCTGCGAAAAGTCTGGTTATTCGGTGCTAACGCACGCTAGAGTATACCTACTTCTCATCGATCGTCAGTCCCTAAGAAAAATGGAAACTGCCGGGCCAAGAAATTGTTTCCTACATCCTGCCCTTTAAATCATGAAAATAAAGTAACTAACCTGATGTTCTTAAATCTAGCTTAAATCTAATAGGCGAGCTGGCAGAATAAAATAAACAAGGCAGCACGCCGAAATAAGGCTAGAAATTTGTACAGGAACGACCAGCAAGCAAAACCTTATATGTACCGCGTAAGTTGAGGGTAAAATAAAACAGCCTTTATAATTTATTTTCATTGTGGTCCTCAGAACGCTAGGCAATAGTATGTGTATTTACATGTATAAAGACTGTAAATCTTCCAATTAATTACACAACTGCGGCATATTCTGCAGAATTTTCCCTTCAAATATCGGTTATTGATGAAAAAACTGCAATAGGGGAACTTACTGAATCAGAATAAAAGTAAGTAAAAACGCTTCAGCACACCTACACCTTACTACTATCAATAGTTTTCTGTGCACTGACACGATTTGTCGTCAGCAACTCGGCTGAATGATCAATGACTTCTGCAGTTACGGTACATATCGTGACTACGGTACGGTGGCAATGGTTGGTTACTTGAATGTGAGAGCACTGGCAGCAATTATGAATGAAAAACTCAATGTCGCTTCTAACCGGAACGCATGCTTATAGTCAATAATAGCATTATTTTGAGAAATTTTAGTTCTCGGTTATTGAATAACAAAATCAGTAACGTAGCATAATTTGTGAAGTATTAAATGCTATCAGATCATTCCATCAAACTTCAGAAAAAAATATCCAGCTAAAATTGGGGTAGAGTAGTTTTATCAGACAACAAATAATTTTTGAATTTACGATCAATTACATGCCTTAATATTGTAATTATCTTTGTGATGAATTTTATGAGGTCTCATAGGTCTCTTTGTGTACTAGATATTTGGAAGTTTAAAGGATTAAATAGGTGCGTTTAAGATGGTACAAGAAGTTGTGATAGCTCTAAGGTTACTGACGACGGGCTAGAGTGCACTGCACTCATGGCCCCCCACTAGAAGATTAAATGTTCCAGTGACAGGATGAGAACAATAGCTGTATAGTTGTGGGTCTGACTTTTATTTAAGCAGTATGTTTGATACATGGTTTAAGGTAAGGTGTTACTGGGACCTGGCGAAGAATAAAATGACATTAATAATCATGCATAGTAGGGGAAATTAAATCACAGCAAGAATAAATACAATAATAAAAATCAAAGTTATTAATATTCGCCAGAATTACGATACTCCTTGCAATCAAGTGAAATGACATGAATTTTTATCCGATTTCGAGAGCTTTGACTATCATGCATAAGTGCATCTTAGAACATGGTTTCAATTGAAAATTTCCTTTTAATGGCACTTTAAACGTCAAACTGAGTCACTACACGAAAAACACAAGGTAACCAGTTATTAAAACTATTATAATATAACTACCGCGCTGACCTGGGATTTTGGTAAAAACTAATGTGGGTTACAATTTAGCTCGATTCAGTAAACAATGCGGAACATCAATTATTATATTCATTCCTCAACTACAAATTACGGTTATACTAAATCCTCTACCAATGCTAGAATGCTACCAACGAGTACATTTTAATTAACATGTACCTGTTGAGTCAGAGATGATTCCGAAACAGCGGACGTACGCTCGGCCAAGTCTTGAACTGGTAATTTAGCGTACCTCAATCGATTGTTGTTCTAAGTTGAACTTTTGGCAAACATGCCCCAAACTGCTCGCAACTTTGTTGCAGTTCTGCCTCCCAAGAAACCACCCGATAAAAGCAACCAAAAACCAGTGCGGAAAAATCCAGGTATCAAACGTAGGAGTAACTCTCCCCAAACCAGTGAAGTGAGACCAAAAAAACCTCTGAAAACTAATAGCCCAATGATTTCAGATAGTGACTCTGAACAAAGTGGCGTCATTTCTGACTCCTGTGCCAGCTTGAATGCTGAAAGTATTCCCCCAACTCCCTCTTATCCAAATAAACAGGACAGCACTTCACCGACTCCACAGCCCATCAAGAACAGTGCAAGAGTAGACCTAAACTCTGCAGACAACCTTAAAAACGTTCCTGCTACTACTAGACAGGTGGTGATGACCAGCACAGATCCCAATATTCAACTTTCCAAGAAAAATCCCTTCCGCATTGGCCACGCCATGGACTTACTGTGCGATGCAGTGGAAAAAATTGAACATCAACGCTCTGGGTCACTGCTGATCACCACAAAAGATTTCAACCAAGTTCAAAAACTCCTCAATACCAAAAATTTATTACTGGACAACGATACCATCCCAATCACTGTCACAGTTGCATGGAGCACACAGTTCACATATGGTACAATCTTTGCCCCAGAACTAAAAGGTGAGTCCCTAGAATTTCTTCTAGAGGCCCTCAAACCCAATAAGGTAGTCGGAATACGAAAGCTTCTCTCTGACCCTCTCAAAGCTCATATTCTACTTTATGTGCTTACCTTCCTTCTTCCTACTCTTCCCTGTAAAATTAGTGTAGGCTATGTTTACTACAATGTAGACCAGTATTATCCCAGTCCACTGCGCTGCGGGCAGTGCTGCCGATATGGCCACACACGCAGCAGATGCAGCCAAAAATCCCCTGTATGTAGCCACTGCTCACAAAACGGACATCTCTCTAAAACATGCCCATCATCTGGAACACCACCAGTATGTGTAAACTGCAAGGGCCCTCACTCAGCAACTTCACGAGAATGTGTTGCTTACATGGTCGAGAAACGCGCATGTCATCTCACTGCAGATGAAGGCCTTACCTTTGCAGAGGCCAGAGAAAGAGCTAGAGATGAAATCACTGTAAAGCCAAACCAACCTTTAATATCTACTAGAAAGCAAAATTCTGAAATCTCAATTTTGCAACCCAATTCTCATTCTAAGCACCTTTTGGGGAAAAACAATCAATATGAAAATGCTCCGAATATCTCTTCAGTAAGTGCCTTTCCATCTCTGACTCAACTCATGACAGAAGAAACAGAATTCTCCCCTATCCCACCATCTCAGTCATCAGCGGCATGTTCCTATTCTTCTCGAATAACCCCAGCACAACAGCACTTCTCACAGGCTACAGCCAGTAACCAATCACCAACTTCTCAAGGGACTTCTCACTACCCATATATTCACTCATCTCATCCCAATAACACCACTTGCTTTGCCAATTCCTTCAATCAAAATATCCCAACAAACAACTTAAAGAATCATCAACAGGCATGTAATCAACCCGCAATCTCCTTCTCGGCTGAATTAACTCACCTCATAGTAAAAATTTTACCTATCATCATAAAACTCCTAATGGCTACTAACTTAACAGAAAAAATTCAAAGTATCACTGAACTGGGGCAAATTCTCAAAGCTGATGCTGTGGTAAATGAATCGCTGATCAATCTAGGCCTGTCATCCATTTCAAACTCATGTTAAACTTTAGTATCATTCAATGGAATGTTAGACCATACTATTCACGCCAACCCCATCTGCAGCAACTCATCACAGAAACCCAGCCCAGCATACTTTGTCTACAGGAAACAATGGCAAAACCCAATACAATCAGGTTAAAAGGCTTCAACCAGCCTATTGCTAGTCAGGAGAGGGTGTGTGGCAGTGGAGGAGGCACTGCAGTTTTAGTAAAAAATTCTATTCCCCATATAATCTTGCCAATAATGTGCTCCCTGGAAGCCTGTGCTAGCAGAGTGTCCCTACCACAACTCACAGTCTCTATCTGCTCTCTGTACATTCCTCCTAATCTTTCTAATTCTGTACTGATCTCAGAACTTCCACTTCTTTGTTCTCAACTTCCCCCACCTTTTGTAATCTGTATGGACTCCAACGCCCATCATCCTGGTTGGGGTTCACCATTAGAAGACACCCGTGGCACTCTCATCCAGCAATGGGTCATGCAAAATGACCTATTCATATTCAATAATTCTGAGCCCACCTTTCTATCTGCAAGGGGCACATATAGCCACATTGACCTAACCATAACTTCTGCTAATATTGCTCCCTTATTTTCCTGGCAACCATACTCAAACCCTTGTACTAGTGATCACTTCCCTCTAATAATAGCTACTTCCCAACCTCTAATCTCTGAGCCCATGCAACGGTGGCATCTGCAGTCTGCCAATTGGTCTGGTTTTCAAGCAAACTTAAAGTTCCCAAATGTATTTCTCTCACCCACACAAGCATGTGGAGCAATAACTCATGCAATAATGAAATCTGCCAACCAATACATACCCAAAACTAAACCTAAACTGACTAATAGAGCACTCTGCTGGTGGAACCATAAGTGCACAAAAACTCACAGGGCAAAAAACAGAGCGCTGTCACATTACAAAAACCACAGAGGCAGTCAGGAGCTATGGATTGCATACAAAAAAGCCCAAGCCAAGTTCAAACATGCAGTTAAAGAAGCACAAAAGACTTGCTGGGAAACATTCCTCTCTAATCTGAATACCAAGACAAGCAACTCAACTATATGGAAGAAAGTAAAAGCAATCTCCTCTCACCCCACACAAAAAACCATAGTGCTGAAAAAAGACCATACAATAATTGCAGACCAGCACAAAGTTGCAAATGAACTGGCCCATCACTTCTCACAGCAAAGTAACTCGTGCTCTAATGATCCTATATTTACCAGACGTCAAAACACAATTGCCGCTAACCCTCCTCAATTTCCTCATCACAACACCCCATGGTAAAACCTGCCGTTTGAACTCCACGAACTCAAGCGTGCTTTAAAATCATCTACCTCACACTCTCCTGGAGCTGACACAATCCCATTTTCCTTTCTGCAGCACTTCACAGACAAACAACTGGCAACACTCTTAAGTTTCTACAAC
Organism: Morinoia aosen; assembly: GCA_030386875.1. Lineage (NCBI taxonomy): Eukaryota > Metazoa > Arthropoda > Malacostraca > Amphipoda > Talitridae > Morinoia > Morinoia aosen. The sequence goes on from CM059564.1 coordinate 79,615,193, forward strand.
TTCCTTTACTCAAATGGCTTCCCTCACCAGTGGAGAGAATCCATAGTTGTTCCCATCCTAAAGCCTACAAAACCCTCTACAAATACAAATTCCTATTGCCCAATAGCACTTACAAACTGTCTATGCAAAATACTTGAAAAAATGATCAACTATAAACTACAGGCCATACTAGAACGCTGCAGTTTTTTTGATCCATCGCAGAGTGGCTTCAGGAACTCTCACAGCACTCTAGATGCACTCAGCAGACTCGAAAACACCATCCGAGAATCCTTTTTCAGTAATGGATACTGCTTGGCTGTCTTTTTAGATATAAATAAAGCATTTGATACTGTATGGCACCACGGCATACTCCTTAAACTACAAAAAATAGGCCTACAGGGAAACATAGCCACTTTCATATCAAATTTCATCAAACTCCGTTCAATAAAAGTAAGGGTAAACAATGCCCACTCTAGGTCCTTCCCCATCTTATCAGGAGTCCCCCAAGGCTCAGTCATCAGCCCAACAATTTTCACTATCTTCATAAATGACTTGCTTACTTCCCTTCCGAACAACATGCAACACTCCCTTTATGCAGATGATGCAGCCCTCTGGATCAAACATGAAAATCTTAATGAAGCTCTGAACCTTAGGCAAAACTCCCTTGCACTAATAGAAAACTGGAGTCACAAATGGGGCTTGCAAATCTCCGCAAGCAAAACTTCTTGTATTATTTTTACCAGGCGCAGACCAAAAAACATAGACTCACTAACACTGAACCACACACCCATCAACTTTGTTAACTCGGTACGTTTTTTAGGACTCATCTTTGATCAACACCTAACATGGCATCTTCATATATCCTACTTAGTAACTCGCTGTCAATCAGATCTTCGCCTAATGACTGTTGTAGCTTCCCAGGGGTGGGGTGCGGACTATCCTACTCTTCGTCTTCTCTATATTTTGCTTATCCGATCAAAACTCGAATATGCCTCCTTCCTCTACTCCACTGCTGCTACATCACATCTGGTTAAATTGGATCGGATACAATTTGCAGCCGCTCGAATAATGCTAGGTGCTCTCCGGTGCACACTCACAGCCAAACTTGAGGCTGAAGCCAACCTGTGTCCTCTGCATATCCGCCGTAAGCTACTACTTGTCTCTTACTGCTCAAGGGTACTTAGTATCCCTAGACATCCTGTCCGAAATCTTCTTCTTGGCTACTATCCATTTGCCTTATACAATAATTTGCCTTTTCCCCTTCCTTTTGCTGGACGAGCCTCTCGTGAATTCAGTGACCTTGGCCTGGAATTTTCATCCATGGCAACAATTCCCATGACAGCACGATATCTTCCACTCAGAATTCCTGCTCGCTCTTCTTTATCATTGTTCCCTAAATCAACGCTGACTGACATCCACTGGCAACAGATTTTTAAGGATCTAACTACTCGCTTATATCTACAAAGAACCCAAGTGTTCACGGATGGCTCAACAATGGGAAACAGCACTGCATGCGGAGTCCATTCAACAAACTTCAACATAAAAGCAAAACTTCCACTTCACTGCACCATATACACAGCAGAGCTGTATGCAATCTACATCGCATGCAGATACATATCAGTGCTGCCAGGCTCCTTTGTAATTTTACAGACTCTCTTGGCTGTATCTCTGCACTGAACTCTGGCAACCCTCCTAACCACTACCTACTCACCTGGATAGTTAACACTGTTTGTTTCACCAGCCCAAACAAAATCATCATAGAATGGCTCCCCAGCCATGTTGGCATTGCTGTCAATGAAGCAGCAGATAGACTTGCACGAGAATCAAATGACTTGACAATCATGGTAGACCTCCCACCTAGTAAATATGAACTCAAAAGTAAATTCATAAAACATTATGACCAGGCCTGGCAGAGAAGCTGGTCAGCTCAGCCTCATTTCATAACCAACTTCAAACCTCACTTAGGCTCATCAATTCCCTCAAACCTCACCCGTTTCAATCAAGTCATCTTCACTCGTCTCCGATTGCAGACATGCTACCTAACTCATGGACACTTCTTCAATAATTCCCCTCGTCCAGTTTGCTCCAACTGTCAAACTATCATCACTCTGGAACACATCTTTATAGTCTGCCCAGCTCTCGAACCGTTTCGTGACCCACTAAGAAGAGCATGCCACGCCAAGTCCCAGCCGTTCAGGCTGGCCTCTCTACTCACACCATCTGTAGCACCAGACTTGGTCATCAAATTCCTACAAGACACTCATCTGCTGAGCAAAATCTGAAGAGGCAACTGGTGGAGCGAGGGCGCTAATTCCCGAGGACGGAGATGCGCCGAATCTAAACTAAGTAAACTAAGTAAGTAAGTAGCGTACCTCAAAAGACAGAGTACAGAGTCTGTATGAGAACACAAGTGCTATCTACAGGTTAGGAAATTTGGAAACAGGGCAAGTGAGGAGTGTTAGAGGAGTGAGACAGGGCTGTACTCTGTCCCCCCTGTTGTTTGGACTGTACGCAGAAGAATTAGCAGTTCGACTGAGAGGGAGTGGTTTAGGACTGAAAGTTGGAAATGAGAGACTGAGCTGTTTGTTGTATGCTGATGATGTGGTTGTGGTTAGTGAATGTGGTCATGAACTACAAAGGATGCTTGACATTGTGAATGGATATAGTACAGATTTCAAGATGAAATTTGGTGCAGATAAAAGTAAGGTCATGGTTATAAATAGTGATGGGACTGATAGAGACAGACTGTGGAATATTGGAGAAATCAGAATAGGTAGAACAAAAGAATACAAATATCTAGGTTGTATGATAAGTGAAGATGGATGTACTAGAACTAAAGGTGAGAAAGTGGCTAAAGCAATGCAGTGGAGTGGACGGTTAGGTAGTGTGGCCGGATACAGAGCAAAAAAGTACGAATGTGTGAGAGGAATGTGGAAGTATGTTGCTGTACCTAGTGTCATGTATGGTATGAGTGCTCTTGCTTGGAATGGAAGTGATCTTGAAAAGCTGGATGTGATACAAAATAAGGTAGGACGTGTAGCATTGGGTGCTCCAAAATGGACAGCTATAGAAGCCATTAGAGGTGACCTAGGGTGGAGCCTATTTTCAGAAAGAATGATGAAAGCTGTGCTGAATTATAAGGTGAGATTTGAAAGAATGCAGAATAGCAGGTGGGTAAGGCGAATCTTTGAATGGAATCTGAGTGTAAGCTATTGGGAGAAAGTATGTTGGGGGCATGCAAGGAAACTCAGTATGCAAAAGAATATTCATGTTAGAATTGGGAGACCTGTGGATGACTGGAGATTAATAAATGTTGGAGGTGTAGGGCCTGAGTGGGACTGCAAGAGGTGGAAGAAAGAGATTGAGAGCCAAACAAAAGAGTATGGATTGAATAAGTGGAAGCTTAGCATGATGCGGAAGCCTACACTTAACTGGTATATGAAAAAGAAAGCACCTAAGTTTGAGCTGTTCTATGATGGTAGTTTTGGAAGTCAACTCTTGTTTGCTGTGAGATATAAGTCATTGAGTGTGAACAGACGTACATGGAGATGGAATGAGAATAATAACAGGTTATGTCAGCAGTGTAATAGTGGAGTAGAGGAAACAATTGAGCATTTTGTGCTGGAATGTAGTAAGTATGAGCAAGAGAGAGAGAGAGAGTTTTATGAATGTGGTGTCTGAGCAGTATGGAGAGAATGAGTGGAATGCCAGATGTGCTGAAGATGATTGCGGTATGAGCTGTCTTGCTGGATTGGATCAGGAGTGTAATGCGAGTATCACTGAGGCTATGAAAGTGTTTCTTGTGCGTGCCTGGAGTAAGAGACAGTGACTGGAATGAGCCAGTCTGGTAGAATGGGCTGTAATGACCCAATGTGCCGGGGGATGGTGTTTTGACACACTGGTTGTCCCGGTGATACCTTCCAATGGAGGCTTGTGACAAAGATCGTAGATCCTGAGTAGTTTAGTGGACAAGTCTGGTACCAGGCGCTGAACTCTGTGTGAAAATTGTGGAGGGAATTGTAGGCCGTTACAAAGGCCCCGACACTGTCGGCCCTCAAGTTCAAGTTCAAGTTCAAGTTCAAGTTCAAGACTGTGAGATGTAAGTCATTGAGTGTGAACAGACGTACATGGAGGTGGAATGAGAATAATAACAGATTATGTCGGCAGTGTATTAGTTGAGTGGAGGAAACAATTAAGCATTTTGTGCTGGAATGTAGTAAGTATGAGCAAGAGAGAGAAAGTTTTATGAATGTGGTGCTTGAGCAGTATGGAGAGAATGAGTGGTATGCCAGATGTGCTGAAGATGATTGCGGTATGAGCTGTCTTGCTGGATTGGATCAGGAGTGTAATTTGAGTATCATTGAAGCTATGAAAATGTTTCTTGTGCGTGCCTGGAGTAAGAGACAGTGACTGGAATGAGCCAGTCAGGTAGAATGGTCAGTAATGACCCAATATGCCTGGGGATGGTGTTTTGACACACTGGCTATCCCAGTGATGCCATCCAATGGCAGCTTGTGAAAAGGATTGGTAGATCCTGAGTAGTTTAGTGGACAAGTCTGGTACCAGGCGCTAAACTCTTTGTGTGAAAATTGTGGAGGGAATTGTAGGCCGTTACAAAGGCCCCGACGCTGTCGGCCCTCAATTTCAAGTTCAAGTTCACTAGATTCTTTTAGAAAAAAAGCAAAGCGCATCATCGGCTCCGGGATCACATGGGATTTGTTGTGCGACCGTGTGCACTGACGTAAGGCTGCGACTGATATTAAAACATATCCAAGTGTAAGTTTCCTCCATAGGAGGAGACTTATTTAAAAAATATGGCTTCTGTAAAAAATAGAAGCAATCTATTTACTGCAGAAGAAGAGCCGGTGATAACGCCGGCAATGCTAGAGATCAATGATCGAGAACCACCGTCAAGCGAGGATAGTTCCACAGAACAAATGGACGCCAACGAATCGGCTGTAGCTGGCTCATGGTTTGAGCCTAACAGGCGTTCCAAGAGACCAAGAGGCAAAGTGGAATCAGATGTAAGTGATACTGCGGAGGATGTAACAAAAAAGGTGAGGCAAAACTTCCAGAAAACATTCCCTACTAACAAGACTCTTGTGTCTCAGGGAGCTGGCACAACTGTGCTTATTTCCCAACCGCAAGCATCAAATGAAACATATTTTGGAGCAGATGAGAAGAAAATAACCCTGGATCCTCTGAACCTAGGAAGAGGGCTGAAGGACATTCTTGACTATTCCACAGTTAAGGATGTTAGAGTGAACAAGCGGAGGAACATTATTGCAGTGGAGTTTCTTAGTGTGGATGCTGCTGGTATTGGAGACCTTTTATCAGTGGACCACATTGGAAAGTTTGCTGTTCAGTGCTATCAGCCTTCTATGGATGTAGGAGAGGTGAGCTTTGGGGTCATTGGGCCAATTGATACAGAGTTAGACCCTGAAGAGCTGCTTTCATCAGTGAAATGTGTGGGCTACACTGTTCTGCGTCTCTATAGGTTAAACAAATTTAGCAGTGGTAAGAAAGAGCCATCACTCTCAGTTAAAGTTGCCTTTGCTGGGCCATACCTGCCTCGGGCTTTGAAAATTGACCTTGTGTCATTCCAGGTGAGGCCTTTTGTGCCACCTCCACTACGGTGCTACCGTTGCCAGAGGCTAGGCCATCTTGCAAGTGGATGCGCAGCGACTCAGAGATGTCTGGTCTGTGGTGGCAATCATCTAAAAGAGGAATGTGATGCTGGGTCCCCAAGGTGTGCTAACTGCCTGGGCCCACATGTGGCTAGCTCACGTGAATGCAAATATGTACAAGATGCTTCAAGGCTACAGCAACTTATGAGAGAGGGTTTCTCTTTCAATGAAGCAAAAAGTGCATTACTGCAGAAGACCGGGCGGGGAAACCTTGAAATATCACAGCAGAGCACGAAGCAGTCTCAAACACAGCATCAGCTAACAGAAATGGAGACATAAGTTGCAGACAAATCAGGACCAAATACCTTTGATGTTGAAGCAGAAGTTCACCAAACTCAAGGATCATATTACTTACCCAGAAGAGTCCCAAATAAACCTAGGACTTATGCCTCAGCACTTGGTGTTGCAGCCAATCAGGCCACTCAGGCTGTAGCTGTGGAATACTCTGAAAATCAAGAGCCAGGTCTCCGGGAAGCAGAGATCATGGAAAAGTGTGAGAAACATGTTGATAATGTGCTAGAAAAAATCCTTTAAATTAGGAAAATTTCTCTTGGAAATTTTTTCAGTGAACTTGTCTCTAGAAAATAAAAGAGAAAAAGATCTACTAATTCTGGGTATGATCAGAAACCACTTTGGCCTCAAAACTGGAGAAACAATCTTAAATGAATATCATTCAAGAGAAACAATTGCTGCTGAGTCAACTTTGGAAGAAAACCCAACACCAACATCAAAGGAAAGAAGTGATCCTCCTGAAACCTGCAAACAAGGCGAAAAATCAAAGGAAACTAATCCTCTTCTTGAAGCATCAATGAAGAACCAAGATCCGAAAATCAAGTGTCCAGGATCCAAGAGTGTATTCTCAAACAGGCAGCAATCTAGCAGAACAAAGAAGAAAAATGGCCAATAGGCCTTTCAAAATTGTGGATCAGAAATTGAAAAGAAACACTGCATCAGAAAAAAAGTTCATATTATATCAATTCAATTGTAATGGAATACGTGATAAATTGTCAGAGCTTAAGTTATATTTATATACCAAAAAACCAGATGTTATAAGCCTATGTGAAACTTGGATTTATTCTCATGAGCCTAAATTTGTGGGATATCAATGCATTTGGCATCATCGACATAATGGGAACAGAGGGGATCTTGGCATCTTGGTACGAGGCGATATACCTTTTAGGGTAAAACCTTTGAATCCATGTCAACAGGGTAAACTTGAGCTGCTAGCAATAGAAGTGTGTACAAGATTAGGTAGTATTGATGTGATTAATTTGTATAATCCTAACTGTAATGTAATGGTCTCAGAATTTCTGCATTATTTTTCACAATTGAATAGTAAATTTATTATGGATGGTGATTACAATGCCCACTCTCCTCTGTGGGATCATAGGATGAGACTAAATCAAACTGGTCAGAGTTTATTAAGTTTATTAGATCAGTGCCCAGTTGGGGTTTTAAACCCCCCTGATTTGCCTACCTATATTGACAAACGAGTTGGGACTACTTCCACTCTAGATTTGTGCCTTGTTTCAATGAATCTGTTGAATTGTGGCCAGTTGACCAGAGGTCCGGACTTGGGTAGTGACCATTTTCCTATTGAATGTTGTTTTAGTGTTTCCATTTGTAAAAGTGATGTAAGAGGTCAACACCGCTGGAAGGTCAAGGAAGCAAATTGGCTGGAGTGGAAAATCTCACTACAAAAATCTAAATATGATGGAACCAAGCCTACTTCTGCTGAAGCATTGTATGATTCACTTGCCTCAAGAATACTAGCTGTATCAGGTCAACATATCCTGCAGACCACAGGCACCATCAGGTGTCATAGGAGCACTCCATGGTGGGATGGCGAATGCTCAAAAGCAGTAGCAAAGAGACGAAAGTCTCAAAATATCCTTGCAAAATCATCAACATTGGAAAATCTTATAAACTTTCGTCGTACTACAGCAATAGCAAAAAATGTAATAAAGAAGAAGAAAGTAGAAAGTTGGCAAAAATTTACCAACTCTTTAGATGCCAACACCCCAGTTGGAAGAGTGTGGCAGACCATCCGTTCTATGAAGGGAAGTCATAGCACAATCTCCTCAGTACCGGTCGGAGAAATCAACGATTCTGCTACAAGTAAGGCTGAAAAACTGCTTGAGCACTTTACAAGACATAAAATTGATACAGCTGATAGTAACTCACAGCTCACAATGGAGAATGTTTCCAGTATGTTGACAGAACAGATCATTGAAACCAAATATAATTCACCATTCACAAAAGGAGAAATAGCTCAAGCAATTAGAAGTCTCAGGCAAACCAGTCCTGGACATGACAAAATCCCAAATATCTTCTTGCAACATCTCCCTGAAGATTATTTGGAGGAGCTACTTGACCTGTACAACACAAGTTTCTTCTCCGCATCTGTCCCGGATGAGTGGAAAGTTGGGATCATTTGCCCAATTAAGAAGCCAAACAAGGATCATTCCACTGTTGAAGGTTACCGACCAATCACATTGTTACCCTGTGTTGGCAAATTAATGGAAAGACTTATCAAGAACCGACTGGAACATTTCTTGGAGTCCGGACATGTGTTTAACTGTTTTCAAACAGGATTTCGGAAGGGGAGATCAACCAATGATGCTCTTGCTCTCATGTACCAATCTATATCTCATTCTCTATATAATAGGATGTATTGTGTACCTGTGTATCTTGATATAGAAAGTGCCTATGATTGTGTTTGGCATGCAGGATTGCGATTTGAATTGTTACATTTGGGATGTGATGTACGCACTGTGAGATGGCTAAGGGCATATTTGACAGGACGTAGTGTAAGGGTTCGTGTTAACAATGAATATTCATCGGATAAAAGTTTGGAGTGTGGCTTGCCGCAGGGAGCAGTATTGAGCCCTACCTTGTTTAACGTGATGCTGTGTGACATCCCCCAATCTAGTGGAGTGAGAGTTATTTCATATGCAGATGACATAGCATTATTGTCTTGTGGATCATCACTTGCTCAAGTACAGAGAAATCTCCAAAAATATCTAAATGTGTTATCTTTGTGGTTCCAAAAGTGGAAACTGTCAATTAACCCTTGTAAATGTTCATACCAAGTCTTTACTTCAAAGAGACTTACACCACATGTTAGTCTAAAATTGCTAAACCACCAGCTGAAGAGTACTAACCAACAAAGAGTATTAGGAGTGATCTTTGATGCACCCAAATTAACACTGCAGCCACATATAAAGCACACTAAAGCAGAATGTATGCGTAGGGTACAAATTATGAAAGCTCTGGCAGGTGTTTCTTGGGGATCATCTCGTAAAGTTTTGCGAAATTTATATGTGTCATTTATTCGTAGCAAGTTAGTATATGGCCATGTGGTGTTTCCTGAATTTCCGGAGTCTTATATGAAATCACTTAATGTTATACAAAACGCGGCTTTGAGGTATATGCTGGGAGCACGCAGGACAACTCCTGTCAGTTCTATGGAGGTGGAAGCATTTATGATGCCATTAAGGCTGTATCTTCAGTTCTTATATATGAAATGGTGCTTGCGTGTTGGTGGAGGTCCTGTAGATGCAAAAGAGTTAAATTCAACCTTGGCGCTCACAAGTGACAGGCCATCTGAAACTTATTCATACAGATATTCAAACCTATGGCAAGCCTTAAATCTCCAACATTTGCATTTGTCACGGAGTCCACCCCAATTGAAATTCTGAGCCTTTTACAGATCGTTTTCAGGCAGTTATAAGCCAAGAGTTTAGTCGTTTTCGAGCAGTAAATTAGCCTTTTTCGGAGCAAATGTCTAGTATTTTTAGCCCATTTAAACGGCTATTTCTGGGCATCGAAACGGCTAATGCAACGGCCATTTTGGGCTTCTCTACTACTTGAACGAGGCTATTCACGACCATTTTTGGCTTTTCCATTGCTTGGTCGAGTCTCGTCCTGGCCTTTTTGGGCTTCCTTACTGCTTGATCAAGGCTAATACCGGCCCTTTTGGGCTTCCTTACTGCTTGATCAAGGCTAATACCGGCCCTTTTGGGCTTCTTTACGCCTGGCCTTAAAAACAAAAAGACATGGAATCAAAAGTCCGAAATTGAAACATTATACCAATAAAAATTAAAATTTTTATTTATTAACGAAATAAATATGAAAATTACTAAGTATTGATTTACAACAGTGGCATAATGGAGCAGATCAGATCGCTCCAACATCAGATTTTCTATACGATATAAAGAGTTTGTAAGTCCGGGTCTTGTGGCTGCTTCGCCTAGTGAGTTCCGATTTGAGGCGAGTGAAGCAGCGGCCTTACTTATATACTCTCCGGCTGTAGGTATCGGTTATACGCGGCGGAGAAGTGGGAAGTTTTTCTTAAATAAATTTACATTGGGATATATTAAGATTACTGAACATAGAAGGACTAGAATCGAGGTTTGAGGGGTAACTAGGGCAAAGCACTACAAGTTGAATGTTCAGCGATGAAGTAGTGAGACAGAGAATTAAAAGAAAATTATCTAGTATCTAGATACTTTTGGAGAAGTATCTAGTATCTAGATACATTTTGAAGTATCTATGACCAGCTCTGGATATCTACATGAGCATAATATTTTTTCAACTACTAAACCGAAATTTATAGTAATAATTAATTGATGAAACTAATCGAAACTAACTTTGGCCACCCTTACCTAATCTAACTTAACTAAGTTAGGTTAGTGGAAATTCATTTAGTTCTTTACATTTACTGAAGTAGTACGACTTGTACAACATTTACGATTACGAGTCTTTTTACAATCTATTACGCGTCCAAATAGAGGTCGTCGAAAAGGCTTGAAAACGACTTTAAACGACCCGAATGAGCCCGCAAACAGCCATTGACTAGACCTATAAAAGGCCAGTTGAATGAAGAGCCCTTTTCAAGCCCTAATAGGCCAAGTATAGGTAGGAGTCGGTTTGAAGTCGTGATTTTTGGCCCTTTTGGGCCGTTTTCGACCTTTTATGACTAATTTACTACCTGAAAAGGGCGATAATTTTCAATTGGGACATATCCCTTTAGTGTGTCCAAATGTTGACATATCTCATTTGATTTCATTGTGCTGTCCTAGTTTTAAGTACCCTTCTGTTGTAACTGTTAATGATCTGTTTACTGATTTTCTTGGTTGTAAATATCCTGATTTCAATGTCATATGTACAGATGGGTCCAAAACAGATGGTTCTGTTGCAGCAGCTATGTACCTACCTGTTCAGAACAAGGCAACTGCTTGGTTAATGAATCCTAATCACTCTGTAGTTGGAGCAGAGCTATTTGCTATACTACAAGCTTTGCATTATGTTAGGGTGAATAGACAATGGTTGGAGAAAACTGTTATTCTAAGTGACTCACTTTCAGCGTTGAGTATAATAAGTAATGTGTTAACGCCGTCTTATAGGAATTTTTGCCATGAAATAAAAAAGTTAATAAATGACCTTCAAGGCCAGGTTAGATTACAGTGGATCCCAGCACATTGTGGAATTCATGGTAATGAGGTCGCAGATCAAACGGCAAAAATGGACACAATAATGAAAAATCAGTCTGGACTTCCATCCATTATGAAGAGGCACTATCTGTTCTGAAGAGGAAATTTCTGGAATGCTGGACAATTCAATGGAAGTCTAATGTGCAGAGAACTGGCAAAGGGAAATTTTTGTCAGATATGCTGAATAAACCTATTAGCAGACCTTGGTTCATGCTCCCTTCTCGCCGGCTTGAATGTGTCGTTAGTCGACTAAGAATGGGGCACGTTGGAGTCCTGGCACATCTGCATAGATTTAAGATGAGTCCTACCCATTGTGCACAACTTGCAACTGCCCCGAGTCAGTTTATCATTTCTTGTTTGAGTGCCAGAATATATAGTTCCTCGTAAAAAGTTTAAGGACCTGTGTAATGGCCTGAATGTTGCATTTGACATAGGAAATGTTTTGGGATGTGGAGAAAATCCTGTATATATTGAAAGGAGAGTCATGTACGCATTAGCACGCTTTTTATGTTCAACTGGTCGATTGCAAACCCTATAGAACATAGAATATTATAAAACAATTTAATCTGAGTGACTAGATTCAATGTGATAACATTATAAGTATAGCTTCTGTCTAAAGATGAGACTCTGATGAGCAATGAAGTCTGTGAATCTTCACTATTGAATCTGAAATGTTTTCCTTCCAATGTACCAAAATGTGTATGTGTTTGTCAGAAACTTGCTGCTGCCCTCTGCCAGTGTCAATTCTCAGCTGTGCAAGACTGTCACCGCCATTGGACTAGCTTCATCCAAAGGTTCTCAGGTAACGGTCTTCCAGCAGTGAAGATCTGAGACTTTAAGAGGCCTTAACAAGGCCTCACCCCGATCAAGAAGAAGAAGAAGATTCTTTTAGAAAATGAGGGTTTTCTTAGTCATAATACGCAATATACTTAAAGTGTCATAAACATTTTTATTTTAGAGATGTCCTAATCAATTATACTGTTAACACGGAACACTGCACTGCACCAGAACAAGTAAGAAAATAAGAACGAAGGGGCAAAAACCAGGTGACATATCATTTTTAAAAAACTATGTCAAAATTCGAACGTTTTGGACCTAGACCCATCTTCAGCTAAACAATCTAAAATGACAATAGTGAAAACATTAATAACCTAGATCCCTCATTGGCTAAAACAATCTGAAATGACAAAACTGAAATATTGAAAACCTATGCTAGAGAAACTGTTGGTATCTCGACAGTGACATATAAGAATGGAAGAAAGTGACAGGAGGATGGGTAAAGGTTCTAACTAACTATATGAAGAGGGTGAGCGCTCTGCATGTCATTAAGCTGAGGCTTTAATTTGTGGATGTAGAGGGACTCTAAAATTATAAGTTCAACTGAATTACTGGAACAACCTAATATGGAAAAGTCTGGTTCGAAAATGAATGAATTGCATTGAAACTCTGTGTGAAACCTAATTGAGGAATGGGAAGGATGGCAAAGGCGTGGGTAAATGTTGAGGAGTTGACCATAATTGATTTTTGACTTTTGGATGCTTAAATATTGTTAATGAGATCAAAATAAACAAGTTTTCTGCTATGCACTTTCCGCTGTAAATGAGTAATTTAGGAGTCATAGCGGTAAATTAGTTACGGTAACTCAAGTGTTTGAAGGGGGCAAGTAATTCATTGACCGCATCGGATGACAACACTACAATGGAGTCTCATTTCCAGCGCGCTTGTCATCAAAAACAAAACTAAACCTACCGTTCTAACTTGTAAAATACTCATTTGTTACAAAAAGTGTATCAAAGAAAAGTAGTTTATTTCACTGTTATTACCGTGATGCAAGCAAAAAAAATTAAAAAATCCATAAGTAGCTGTTTATTCCAGCGCATTCGTCATCAAAGATGAAACTAAATTTACTGCCATAACTCATTACATACTCATTTGCGATGGACAGTGCATGGAAGAAAACTTGTTTATTTTAACCTAATTAACTATGTTTAAGCATCGGAAACTGGAAAATCAATTACTACTAAAGGCTAAACATTTACAAAAAAATTGTTAATTAGAACTAAATAAACCATTTTTCTTCCATGCATTTTCCATTGTAAATGAGTATTTAACGAGTTATGGCGGTATGTTTAGTTACGTCTTTGATGACGAATGTGCTCAAATAAACAGCTACTCATTGATTTTCAAATTTTTGTTGCTTGAATCACTGTAATAACAATGAAATAAACTACTTTTCTTTTATACGCTTTTTGCAACAAATGAGTACTCTACAAGTTAGAGCGATATGTTAACTTTAGTCTTAGATGGCAGGAACGTGCTTGACCACTCGAGCACATTGAAAGAGAGCATCCATTGCAGTGTTGCCATACAATGCGCTTGATGAATTACTTTCTGCTTCAAACACGAGTTTCGGTAACTCGTTTACCACTATAACTCGCAAAATACTCAATTGCAATGAAAAGTGCATAAAAGAATAATTGTTTTGGATCTAATTAACTTGTATTAGGCATCAAAAATTCTAAATTGATTATTACCCAACACTACACATTAACTATTTTTTTATTGGGATTTATATAAATTAAGTAGTTTTTCAGAACAACACACTAATCAAGTTTTGAAATTTTGATACTTGTTTAATGTTAAAGTAAATGTAAAGTGTTTGCTAGTAATCCATTTTTAAGTTATTGGTGCTATTAAATATAGTTAATTAGATTGAAATGAACAAGTTTTATTCTATGCGCTTTCCATCAAAAATGAGTATTTTACGAGTTATAGCGGTATGTTAATTTCCATCTTTGATGACAAATGCAATTGAATAAACAGGTATTAATGGATTTTTTAATTTTTGTTGCTTGAATCATGGTAATGATATCAAAATAAACTACCTTTCTTCCATACACTTTTTGTGGCAAATGAGTATTTTACAAGTTAGAGCCGTAGATTTTATTTTTTGCGCAATTGAGCTGTTAAGAGTACGTTTGAATACTCTGTAATTTATTATTGACTCACCCTGCGGAGCTTGCGGAGCCTGAACCCACTTCTAGGATCTTTTAGTTGATAACACAATAAAGGTTATCATCCAAAAGTGACAAGTTATAGCGGTATATTAACTTCCGTCTTAGATGGCGGGAACGCGCTCGAGCATTTGAACGCGTCAGAAGAGAGCACCCATTTTAGTGTTGCAATACAATGCGCTCGATGAATTACTGCCCGCTTCAAACACAAGAGTTGTAGTAAGTCATTTACCGCTATAACTCGTAAAATACTCATTTCCGACGGAAAGTGCATAAAAGAAAACTTGTTTATTTCAATCTAATAAACTATGTTTAGTCACTGGAAATTCAAAATTTGATTTCTAGCAAGCACTTTACATTTACCAATGATAATGACATCAAAATAAACATGTTTTCTTCTATAAAACTTCTGTCGCAAATGAGTATTTAACGAGTTATAGTGGTGAATAAATTTCTGATTAATTAACAGTTTTCCTTTTTTAAAGGGCAAACAACATATTATTGTTGTCCAAGTTTTCACCAGGTGGTGTATCTCGTTATCTGTGTCGCTATTTGTTGTGGGCTCGTTACGTCATTGTCTGGCCTCCTCATTTACAAAACTTGTATACCGTTACATTATACTACTTGATGTTAGGTTATGTGATAAGCATACTTGAACTCCATATTAAATGGTGCCTTCCTCCTTCCTCTCTTTGGATTGTATTTGTTGCTGGGTAGGGTTACTCAGGGTTTCTACTAGGCAGTAAAGTAGTAAAAAGTAGTAAAATTTGGAAAGTAGTAAAAAAAAGTAGTATAAAGTAGTAAAGTTTGCCTCAGGGTAGTAAAAAAATTGTTGAGTGGAATAATTCTCTGAAAATTTAAAGTAATGTTACATATTTATATAGAGTATGAAGATTTTTTAAATATATTTTTCCCATAATCAGAAATTTGCCTTGATTTATGGGAAATATTCCTGTACAGGTGGGGTGTAATTTTAGGATTGGAGCACACTAAATAGAAAAAAGTTTCAAAATTTTTGCGAACAATAGTGAAAACAGTTCACTTTTTCTTCTCATTCCGTTTGATCTGAAAGTTATCTAGTTGTTTAATGATGAAAGTTTCATTTGAGCCATTTTATTATTAACAAATTATTGAGAGAAAACAATAAAATGGCTTTCGCTTTGATGCGGTAATTTAGGTTCCCTAAATCGTTTGAATATGAATTTAAAAAATGCAATACCAGTGGCGATGCATTGTTGAAAACACTTCTATTAGTGCGCACTCACATTGAGATACAAATTTGGAAAGTTGTGATATCAGGGATTAGTATTGAAAATAAAATAAGGATTCAAAAATTGTGCATGTATGGTTATGAGGTCGACATTCAACATCTTTTATTCTTACGTATCAAATATGCATTATACGATCTCACGGAAAAATGAAATAGCATAGCTACATATTCAGCATATCAAGTGGCTTTGATTGAAATATGTTTGTCAAGTAAAATAATTTATATTATATTAAGAATTATGATTCTTTTAAATGTAAAACATCTTGTGAACTTTTTCTTTGAAATTTCATGAATAAACATGGTCAATGTGAAGTTTAATGCAATCACGGAAAATAATAATTATATTCCAAAGAATCACTAAAGGAACCCATTTAAGAACGTTTTACATGAATGACATTCTGCTCGCTGATGCGTTATTTTCAAATTATTGAACTTTGAAGTTGGCCTTCGCGCGCCATAGGAAACGAGCGCGCGAAACGGAATTTAATTAATAACGGAAGCTAACCCCCTATTACAAACGTAAAGAGGTTGGGTCGTGAGGGGGAGGCACAGTTCTTCTAGTGAAAATTATCAATAAAGCTTCTAACCCACCCATCAGGGTGACGACCGCAATCTTGTTTACATCGGCTCCAAGATGGCGGCGCCCATGGTGGTCTCTGCGTAGATTCCGCGTTCCCTTGACTTCATACTAAATGGTGCCTTCCTCCTTCCTCTCTTTGGATTGCATTTTTTGCTGGGTAGGGAGGCTAAAACTAACGCCTAATGTAATCTACAAGGCTTAGGATCAGTTTTTCCTGAAATTCTAAAATATTTTGAATGAAAATAGAGGCTTGAAATTGAGTTCTAATTTCATTCAATTTCATTTCTCTAAAACAGTGGTTCTTAACCTGGGTTTGATTGAACCCCAGGGGTTTGGTGAGTCAGTTTCAGGGGTTTGACATGGTACAATTTGTGCACTAACACAGTTAGATACACGTGGTTTGAATTGGAAGAAAAAACACATTTCATTTCTCCAACTATGAAGGGTTCGATGAATGCATGTATGGAACTTGTGGGGTTCTGTACCTCCAACAAGGTTAAGAACCACTGCTCTAGAACAATGTCAATTTTTATCAAAGACTATTTTTGAGCTGCTGTAAACTGTAAAGAACTAATATCAAACACACTGTAATGATCATTCACCAGACATTAATTTGTAAGTATACATGAGTGAAGACATTGTTATAAAAAACTTTATTTAAAAAACTTTATTAAAATATTTCATGATGTTCAGGACACATTTATGTAGAATTGTAGATCAAGTATGCAACGGTTTTATAATCTATATTTGCTTCTTCGAATGAATCAAATGAGATATACCTTTTATCATTCTAATTCATTGAAACGTCAATAAGGCCTTGAATGGATTAATTTTTAATATACATCATCTGTGTTCTATTTTCTACTTCATAATTCGTCACTTTTCCCAAAAATATGGAAGTACAGCAAATTTAATTGTACAGAAAAATGTTAAGCTATATATCTTTCATACACATAATTTCTTCTGATTTATCATCAATATAGAAAGAAAGCAAATTTAGCCCAGTTTGTGTTCAAATTCAAACAATAAGAAATTCATTCACGTAAAATCTAGTCATCATTTGGGAATGTATATCACTGAATTTATATCCTTAGTGTCTTATATTTCTGATGCTCTTGAATTGCATGCAGCTGATGAAGTGAACATCAAAAGTGAGGTGCTTGATGCTGAGCTGGAGGCCATCACAGTGAAGGAGGAACCCATTGACTGGGACCAGGAACCTCAGGTGCTGTGATGGGTTGCTTGGTGTTTTCTACATCGCCTTTTTCACTTTCATTTGCGTGTTCCAGACTGCTGCTAAGGTTTAAAATGTGAAATTAGTGGAACAGCTGCGTGTTTCTGGGTTTACGTTTTTTGACAAATTGTGGTTTTATGACATTAGTGATCAAAACCCACATAGTCTTGAGCATTTGGAATTTAATGAGAAAACTCATCACTTTGTGAATCCACATTTTTTGTTTCAATCATTCAAATAAATTGTGAAATCCCTTAAAAAATTGGCAGTAAGTTTAGGTTATTTATTTATTTCTTCCTTATGCTCTGGGGACTTCCATTTCTCATGCCTACTTTCAGTGCTTGGCCTTATTTCCTCACCTCTTGTTTTTCTTCTTTAATTTGCTGTTTCAAATTGTAGAGTATCATGCGCAGGGTCCCTGTGCATAAATTTTAATCCCTACTAATTAGTGTAATCTTTTTACTGATATTAGATTGCTTTTATTTGAGCCAGGTAGTCTTACACTAATATTTTTATAAAATAATAATGATAGTTGTAATTAAAAAAGTTTTATGTATTTATTTAGGTTTTCCTGTGTAAAAAATCAAGTTCAAAGCCTTGTGGGTTCCTTATTTTTGTCGAGAGAACCCAAGTACAAACCAATAGGAATTTGTAAACTGCATTTGATGAGAACTGACCTGAGAGGGCAGGGCTCCACAGCTCTGGCTGAGCCACCAGCTGGACGTCTGTTGCTTTCTTGAGAAAGGTAATCTATTAGATGCGATTGAAAGCATGGATAACTCTAATGCAAGGGTTCCCCCACCTTTTTTTGACCCTTCACTTCAGAAGAAACTTCATTTGAACCACACATCCACTGAAATAAAAATGCAAATATATAGCCAATCCTATTATATATACATTTTGACTTCTCTAGTATCTCCTGGAATATCGTCTTGCCCCCAGAGGGGACCAGCGCCCCAGGCTGGAAACTGGTGCTCTATTGACTCACAAGGTTGATGGGAGATAGATCTGAGTGTATGACTGTCGTTCACTTTTATTCTGTTCATGATAGCCTAACTTTTCCAAGTTTGATATACTGAAATCTCTTTGATTAATTCATTTTAGTTTCTTTTGATTTTGGAATTTATTCTCGAGTTTAATTAATATATTTTCATGTATGGATGATCAGTTATGATTTCCGAGTGTACTAATATTTTTTACCTTATAAATATTCTAAGGTTTTAACAAAATTTATTGTCTACTGGGTTTAATTTCACAGTTTTGGTTTGGTTTACCTGAGGTGTAGGAAAGATATTTTTTGTGAATGCGCAATTTAAAATAGTTTCTGTATTTTATTTGTCTTAATTCCCAAATATTTTAATAGCGTATGTTTGCAAAACCATTCCGAGTCTTTTCTAGTGATGTGTGTTGGTATTAAAATGAGTTTTCCCTTACAGACCAGTACGTGTGCTGCTCTCTCCACCCTCACCTTCAAGAGAGAAGTAGACAATGACAGCACTGAGGCAAGCACAGGACACGCAGAAGCAGAGGACAAGGTGAGGGACGGCAGCTCTGGTGCGTGCAACGCAAGTGCTGTTCAACAGGGACCAGCTGGAGCATCTCAAGGGAGCAGTGACTCGCTGCCATCAGAAGTGTCGGGTAGCGGCAGTGGTGTTGCGGCCGCACCTCCTGACAGACTCATGTAACGGCCCTTACTGTGTGAACATTGTGATTACTCCACTGGTAGCAGGGACATTATGAAGCTGCACCTCCGTGGCAGGCACAAATTGGGATTTTTCTTGAAGTGCAAGTTTTGTGAAAGCACTTTTGTTAGCTCAAGGTGTTTGCATTTTCATATAGCAAGGAAACACGAGGAAGGAAAATTGCACAAATGCCCGTTTTGTCATTTCCGATTTGGTTCTGAAGAAGATTTGAAGCAACATTTGTGCAACAGTGCTTTAGGAAAACAGCTGAAGTTTTGTGAGTTTTGTGATTATTCTTCTTCTAAAACTAGTAAACTGCGGCGGCACAAAAAATGTGCGCACGGGATTGGCGAGCTGTTGAAGTGCGACTTATGCGAGTACGGTACTGCTGTACAAAGTACCTTGAAATCGCACAAACTTGTCAAACACGGAGAAGGAGAACCGTTGAAGTGCAGGGTGTGTGACTATACTACTGCCTATACGACTACTCTTAAGAGACATCATTCTCGTGTTCATGGCATTGGTAAACTCATGAAATGCGAGTTCTGCAAATACACCGCTGTATGTATGACAAGTTTCAAATATCACCAAGCAAGTCACCACGGTACAGGGCATGTGTACAAATGCGAGTTCTGCGACTACTATTCTACCTATAGTGCTAATTTGGAACAACACCGAGCCGGTTAGCATGGAAAGGGGAAGGTCTACAAATGTGAGATGTGCAAATATTCCTCACCTTATTCGTCAAATTTTAAGCAACATCAGGCGAGCAAGCACTGTATGGGGAAAGTGTTTGAGTGTAGGTTGTGCGATTTTTCATCTGTTTATAAGAGAAGTATTAGCCGACATCAGGCAAGTAAACACGCTAAAAGGAAGGTGTGCAAGTTGAGTAATGGAGCTACATTTCGCCAAAAAGAACGTCTGTTGCGTAACATCAACCTAAGGTGGCAGTAAAGATTCACTGCTGTTGGCAAGGAAGAGGCGTAGTTATTTGTGTGCTGGCTGAAAAAATGTCAAGTTTGATAATGCCAGAAAACTAAAGGGTTAGTATTCCAAAAAGTATTAAATTTTAACAGAATTTGTCTGTGAATTTACCAACGCGGTACAGGGTGGCTTCTTCGAAAATATGCTGCCCGCTTATTCCTGCCCAAAAAGTGGAAGAAGCACTGCGACTTCACCCGTGAGAGAGGCTGTCACAGTGGGGAACAATATCCCTTAGAACTGTGCAAACTTATGAGTTTTAGTGCCATTTAGTTGTGAAAATTGCATTTCAATTCCTAGGTACTGAAATTTGATGTGTGAATGATATTATTGAGGGGCCGCAACTCGCACAGTTTTGAGTAGTGCTGCCTGACTGTGTGCTGTGTAGCAGTCATGCGTTGCAACGGTGTGAGTTAGGTGATGCACAATGTTGGCAGTATTGACTGATGCAGAATGAAAATAGCAATAATTGATACAGAATGATGACTTCGGTAACTGATGAAGAATTACGATATGCGGGATGGGCGGAGATTTTGCGTTTATTTTGTGATTGTGTATTGATTGCTCCACTATTACTATCAGGTTAAAGAAATGGCTTTTAAACTTTCTAACATCAGAAGTGGGTGAGCAAAGAGCAAAGTTCAGTGAGTTGATGAGTCTCTTCATTGGTTATAACCACAGAGGAGCCACAGTTTGTGTAAATACCTCGGCTACTGAGCTGGAATCGAACCAGGGTCTTTCTAGTGATGCTTAACCGCATGCGCCATGACCATATCGCGTAGCAGAGAGTATAGACGTTAACGTTTCCTGCATTGGGTTAAACTGAAGGTCAATATTCAATTCTAGACTACATTGTTGTAAGCAATTTTGAATAAAGGAAACAACTGGCTTGAGCTTTCATTTAGTTCTCATGAACTGGAATTGGTGACTCTAGGTCGGTCAGTGGCAGCAGTATGGAATTCTGTTCAGGGACCACGGGTGGGTCCCAATGCAGGAGGCTATTATGTTGTTACTTGGTGGGTAAATGACGTAGAGTTGACATGAGCTGTAGGATTCATTGAATTAGAACAAACATAATTGTACACCTTAGAATAGCGTTGATGATAGGACGCCCTAGAAGTCCCTGAACTTATTCGAGCCCACAAGTAGCTATACTCAAATGTATCCATTGTACTAGACTTAACAAACATCAGCATCTAAGGATACATTATTTCCAATCAAGCCTGATAAATATAAACTTGTACATTGGTTTTTCAAATGCCGCATAACTTACGCCTGGACGCCACGACGGTTTACCCCTGTCAAGACCGATACTCATTTCAGACACCTGGGTAGAGCGGGGTATTGTGCTTTGAATTTTTTCCCTATGCCCAATGGAGGAAGTCGTCACACAGCTCCGGTATTCGAACCCTCGACGCTTTCACGGAAGGGCGGTGATAGATAACATGGATGGTCCATTTTTGTGCACCACCTCCTTGAAAATGTCTCTGTCGTAGAGATACCTGAGGGTAGTTAGGTTCTGAAGCTAGGGCCCTTGGTTTCTTGCACCCAGGTTTTGAGAAAGTCGATAGTTTCCCTGAGGATGGATGAGATCGAATGATATTTTACTTCATCGATGGGAAACCTTATTCTTGTTCAGGTCGTCGAAGTGATGTGCAAGTTTATTGGTGCGTAATTCATCCTATGTTCAGTTTTTCTTGGACAGATAATTTAATTTTTTTGAGATAGCCCCTCTTCTTGGGAGGAATGCGGCTTTTGTCACCGGCTTAGCAGCACTTTCATTAGAGGCAGAGTTCATCGTTGTTGACTCTACAATGAACTTCTGTTGCGCGTAATTTAGACATGTATTTCTATGTCTCTTGCCTCCTGAGGGTGATCACTTAGTTTCTCCTAATACCAGGAAATTGCGTCCGATCGAGGTTTTATTCCGTTTTCAATCAGTGTTTAGATCACTGATAAAGCCGTATTTTCTGAGGCTGATTTATTCTGTGAAATATTCCTAATGGTCAGGGATAAGAGAGAAAGTAAGATTTGCCGACTTTTATTTAATTCTAAAGAAGATGGCAGAACAATCTGAAAACTTTGCTGGTTGTGCAAGGGCAAGTTAAAATTCGTCAATAGTTTTTTCGTTGCTGCAAAAAGCTACCAATATTTTTCGGAATTCCAGGTTGCTGCATAAAGAATCTAATGCTAAAGCTAAGTAGCAAAATTTTTGCAAAATAAGTCCAGCTTAATAAAAGCGATCAGCTAACAAGCCAACAAAAATTTGAAGATCGTGACAAAAGTCGGATTTGCAAGTATCTGTGATACGCGAGCTCAGTTTATCCTAAAGGCCATTCTACACGCACGCTTTTTTCACCGTCACCGATCATCATAAGCGGCATTAAGCCCCGCCAACAGCAAGCAGTGAGCGTGAACGGTCACTGCTGAGCTTATACACGGAAGGGTTCGATCACAGCGGCTGATACGTGATCAGAGATGGGCATGAATTATTTCAAATGTTTCAACTATCAAATATTTGCCAAAAAGTATTGAAAGTATACCAATTCTAAATATTTTCGCAAATACGTTTTGAAAAAGTATTGAAATACTGAATACTCAGAAAAGTATTCGTAGAAGAGAAGCATCGTAAAATATAACACTATATCATATGTATAGGGTGCCTGCCAATGCACGTATAATACTTTCACTGCACGTTGTAACAAGTTTGGTTCTGTTGATAATTCTTGTAAGATATATTATCTTTTTGCCTGATTAACATGTTTTCTCCTGCGGATTTCGCCCTGATTTTGTTTAATTATATGATAAAACATACACATAACTACTTTAAAAGTATTTATATACTGCATTTAATTACATGGTGGCAGAAGTATTTACAAATATTTTTTTAAATCCTCAAAAGTATACAAATACTGCCCACTCTGTACGTGATCATGTGCTAAACTGTGTCACAAATATCATCCTTTAAAAATGTCGGCATGTCAAAACACCAAAACTTGGGTACATAATTTTCCTCAGTTCCGGTACCGGATTTTGCAGATTTTATCATTGCAAAAGCATCTTTCCGATATTGTGCCCTCAATGTCTGTATTTTTTCTTTTCATATTGATCATCGAAATTAATGTAGTTTTTTCTTTATATGTTGGTAGACGTCTTCTTTTACCAATCTATTTTATATGAATCCAGCTTTATATTCCATAAGCATGGATACTGCTTGTAATTATTAATGGAGATGGAAACCTCATGACGTGACCACAGGGAGTGCTGCTTTGTCACATTCTCCCTTCGCAACGTCTGAATCATCGCTGCCGAGCTTACACACGAGCGTATTCACCGTCACCGTTCATTGTCACTGACGCTCATGAGGGAAAATATCTAACTTGCTAGATATGCTGGTGACGGTGATGAGGATCGGTGCTGCTCACGATATTAGGGTTGTTTTGGCATTATGTCTGCTTAGCTACAGTGGGGGGGGGGTGTTAGCAGCACTCATAAGGATCGGTGACGGTGAAGAGCGCTCTTGTAGAAGGGCCTAAAGGGGTCCTCCCGTCAAAACTGAGTTTTAAACAATTTAAACAAATTTAAACAATTTATTTACCACAGGAGATACAGAGATAGAATGTTTCTTAAGTCTAGTACAATGGACAAGTTTGAATATAGCTACCTGTGGGCCCGAATAAGTTCAGCGACTTCTGGGGCATCCTACCATCAACATTATTATAAGGTGTACAATAATGTTTAACCTAAATCACTTAACCTAGTTTCACATTAGACTGATCAGTGAGATAATTCAATCGGTATCAGATATTTCATTTTACAATATAGGTTATATGGACTATATTTAACAGTACATTCGATAAAAGATTTAAAAGCAGACTGAAGGCGAATTACATATTACCCATGGCAAATTTCATTATTGGAAACAGTCATGTTGGAGACAAGATTTGACTTGGTGATCTTACATGACTAATATTCCGATAGGAAGTGAGTCTCGAGATTTCTTTTGAATACCTTGTAAGAATTACTATCACGGATCTCCGCAGGTATTGAGTTCCAAGTTTTAGTTCCAACGAAGAGCATACTGTGTTGCGACCGGGCCTTTGAATAATAAGGAAGCATGAATTTACTTCTATTTCGGGTTAAATGGTCGTGATGACCAGTTTGCGCACTTAATAATAGTTTCAGGCTATTGTCGCCATCATTTCTTAATGTTTTGTAAAAGAAATTACAAATGGAGATTTTATAGAGATCTGGAAGTTTAAGTATTTGTAAATTTTTGAATGAATCATTTGTGTGAGCATTATATTCTAGATTCTTTACCGCTCTGATTGCTCTTTTTTGCAGAGTAAAAATTATATTGGTTTTATTTTTATCAATTCCGTGCCATGCTTCTATTCCGTACTGCAAGTATGGTGAAATGAGCGTTCGGTAGAGCATTCGTAAAGCTGTTTCAGGCAGGTAATTTTTAACTTTATTCAGGATTCCGATGGATTTCGATAATTTAGAACTAATATGAGCGATGTCTCTTTAAAGGTCAGATGTTTATCTATTATGATGCCCAGAAACTTGCATGAGTTGGTTTCTTCGATTTCACCTTCGCCAATTTTTATGTGTGGGAGAGATATGCTTTTCTTGTATGAGAATGTAATATACTTTGTTTTTTCGATGTTGAGGCTTATTTTATTAGCTTTAAGCCATAATGAAACCTTATGGAGTTCATTATTTATGCTCTTCGCAATCATAGCGGGATTTTGGCTCGGAAGGACCGTAGAAAGCGTGCTGTCATCGGCAAAAAGTATGAATTTGAAAAATGATGTTGATTTGATAATATCATTTATAAATATCAGAAATAGGAGAGGCCCTAGGACAGACCCTTGTGGAACTCCATGGCTAATTGTCTGCGGGTCCGATTTTGCGTCGTCAACGACAACGTATTGCTTCCGATTTGTTAGGTATGATTTGAACCAATCATGGGCAATTCCTCGAATGCCATAACAGTGTAGTTTCGAGAGTAATATCTTATGGTCCACACAGTCGAATGCTTTTCGAAAGTCAAGAAAAACGGAGAAAACAAGCTTTCCTTCATCTATATTAGAGTAAAGGTACTGTAAATGATTTAATACAGCTTGTGTCGTTGATTTCTTAGAACGAAAACCGAATTGTCCGTCATAGAGAAAAGATTTTTGTTCAAAATACGAATACACTTTTTTATACACAATTTTTTCAAATATTTTGCTCATAATTGGTAAAACAGAGATAGGTCTATAATTATTAACGCAGTTTTTATCACCATTTTTAAAAATAGGGGTGACTCTGGCAGTTTTGAGAGAGTTGGGGAAGATACCTTGAGAAAGCGAATGGTTGATAATATCAGATATGCACGGTGCTATTATATCAGCAATAGACTTAATAATTTTAGCTGAAAATGTATTTAATCCATTTGATTTATTTTTCAAGTTGTTTATGCATGTAATTACATCGGAAGGGTTAGTTGGCGGGAAAAAGAAAGAGTTGTGTTCACGGACATGGTCCATGTATTGCAAGTGGTCTGTAGGTTCACTAACGACACTATCGGCTATATTTTTTCCTATATTTATAAAAAAGTTGTTGAACACTGTTGCAATATCTTGTTTATCATGATATTTTACATTTTCGTGAACGATGGATTCAATTGTTTTTTTAGCGTTATTATTCGGTCTATAGCATGAATTAAGCAGGCGCCAAGTTTTTTTAATATCAGTTTTGTAGTCAGTGAATTTGCGCGTAAAGTAGTTTTGTTTCGATGTTCGTATTTGATTTGTCACATGATTCCTGAATCTGTTATACGTTAATCTAGAGATTCGTCCTTCGTATAGTAAGGCTAAGTATGCTTGACGTTTCTTTATATTGATCACGATATCTTCAGTAATCCAAGGTTTTTGTCTATTTTTCGGCGTAATTGTGCGGGTGATTATTGGACAACATTGGTTATATGCGGTCGTTATAGTTTCAGTTAGTTTTAGTATTGCTTGGTCAATGTTAATCGCATTATTGTCTAGTTCATAGATGTCCAATGATGGCATTAATTCTTCTAGAACAGTTCGCATTGTCCCCAAGTTATATTCGTTTACACAACGATATGAAAAAGTCTCAGCATGTGGGCTGTTGCAGGGACTATAGACATTCTTCTTGATGAGAAGCACCGGAAAATGGTCAGATAAGTCAGAAATTATTATTCCTGTAAGAAAATCAGTCGGATCTAACATAAAAATATTATCGAGCAACGTGGCAGATTCGGATGTAATACGCGTAGGTTTCGTGATGATTGGAAGGAAGGAGTTAGACTGAAAAACATTTATGAATTTTGAGATTTGTTCACAGCTTTCATATTGAAGAAGATCGTAGTTGAAATCCCCGCAAATTATTATGTCATTGTATAGAGATTTGTTAAACTGAGATATTATGCTTTGAAGCTCGTTCAGGAAAGAAATGTTGCAAGCTGTTGGGGGCCTATATACAGTCCCAAGTACAATCCGTTAACCATTTTTCGTTAGTTCTATAAATAGAGTCTCAATATGTTCACGATTCATAGTTGCACTTATAATGTTTTTCGATGATATGTGTTTAGATATGTGCGTACTGATGCCACCACCACGTTTGTTGCTACGGAGTGAATGATGGCTATTATAGTTCTGAATTTGAATTAGGTCTTTAGTTGAGTCATCTAGCCAACTTTCGGTGAAACTGAGAACATCAAAATTGCTATTTAGCTCAATGGTAGTACAAGATATTTCATCTATTTTCGGATAAATGGACCTACAGTTCCAACATAATACTGAGAGATCGTTACAGGTTTTTCTCATCGATTCATTGAATTCTTTAATATTTAGGTATTTACAATTCCCAGTTTCATTTAGGTTTGGATGCAGTCTATTCAAATGATTGAGATCTGGATCAATATCATCGAAAATATCAACATGGTCAGTCATAAAGATTAAGAAACAGTAAGTAAAATGTGACGTAAAAAATAAAGAAGATGATACAGACTACAAGGTCAAGTTAAGAGTAAAGACATTCCTACTTATAGTAAAATTTAAGAAATAGAGAGAAACTAAAACACACAGAGATTATTAGTCTAAATTATTTAAAATCTAGAATGATTTCTTAAGGAGATGGCTAACTCAGTCCATGAGTGGGAGCATTAGAGATCATAAATTGCGAATAGTGCAGTTACAAGGCTGTCATACCAGTGGTATCTGCATATAACACATACGATATAGCAAAGAACGAAGTGGATTAGAATCGAAGTGACAGCGAAGTTATTTAATTAATATAAAGATCTTGAGTATCTAGATTATTTTCAGATTTTGAGACAGGTGGTAACATAATATTTAAATCAGAGTAGAAAATCCGGCATTAGCCTTCTATGAATAATGAGAAAAAGTAGATAAAAAAACAATTTAGTGAGCAGTAAAACAAAGTTGCAAATTCTGCGTGGTTGCTTTGAAGAGCCAAAGGCGATTTTATCAGAAAACAAAAGAAATCATGTGGACAGAGATCAAAATGCTATTAAATTCAGTACATAAGTCTCTAATTACGAATAATTTCTTCTGAGGACTTGCCGACACGTTGTAGTAAGTACTGGTCAAGTGATTCAGGTGTGTTGATGGTGTGTGGTCTAGGAGTTTCTTGTCCAGGTATCCGAGGAGAGTAGACGTTGATATTACCATCCAGAGTTCGTGCGAGACCTATTTTGTCGGGAAATTTTCGTTTGGCCAATCTCAGAGTGTACATAATATTAGCTCGCGAAGGGATGAGGTATTCGTTTACGTAGAATTTCGGCTTGGTCACTCGGCAGGCTGACAAAACTTCTTGTTTCTTTTCGTATTGTCGTAGCTCAAAGGTAATGTTTCTCCTATCGACGTTTCCAGGGGCAGGTTTTTTACCCAGTCTAGTCGCTGTAGTGATGTCAGAGTTACTAAGGTTGACGTTGATTTGGTCCTTCAGGAGCTCCCGCACAGTCTGTCTACAGTCTTCATCAGAATGTGATTGCGGTAGTTCCCCTGTGATAACCAGAGTGTATTTTCTGTTTTCCAACTCTTCCCGTTCTTCTTTCCTTTCGAATTGCTCTAGACGGGAGACTAGCCTGTCTATCTTTTTATTTTGCTCTTCAATCACTGCCTTTTGATTTGATTCTTTTTTCGTTAGTGTTTCAATCATCGTTTTCAAGTCCCTAATTTCACTTTGAAATTTCTCCATTACTGAGTTAAAGTGATCAATTATGATGGAGGCCATTTGCTTATTTTGTTTTGACAGGTTTTGTATGTCTGGACAGTCAAGCTCCAGCGTACCCTCATTGTTCTTCTTGTTTGCCTTTCTTTCCGCCATCTTGTGAGAAAGGAGACACTTGCGAAAAAGAAGCAAGGGTTGAGTGCTATTTTGAGGGAATATCACACTTTTTGTTCGATTGTTTGGATTTTGGTTAGATGAAATTTACTTTCGGATTCTCATGGTCTGAGTGAGCACTCTTTTTGGTTAGAAATGCATGTTCATTAACCATCCGATTTTAATTTTAATCCGATTGGTCTGAAATTTGGCCAGTATGTGTATTGTGAAAAGAAAAACATATTTTATTCGAGAAGTTTTTTATTTAGGCCTTAGTGTTTCCAAAAAATTTAGGTTTTTTTAAGTTTTTATGCTAGGAAGAAAACAGACAGTTTTGGAATCCTTGGAACATTTAAAACAAAAAAGGTCGGGGATTTTGTATTTGAATCTTTTTTATTTTATATGTGCGATATTTTGCCACAATATATAAAGTAGAACGATTTTTTGGTTTTGAACTATAATAAAAAAAAATTAAATGTACAAACGGGAAAAAATAAGACCATATTTTTGTTAGTAATGTTCTAAGGATTCTAAAACTATTTGTTTTCTTCTTAGAATAAAAATTCAATGACTTCTATTCTTTTGAATTTTGAAAATAAGTGACTTTACAGTATAAGCCAAAAACAAAATTTTTTGTTTAAGTGTGATATAATGGAAAATTTATGTAATTGAATGCTGTTTTCATTTTTATTTCGATAATCTCCATGCATAACATCATATTCACACTGTGAATTGTAATTTACAAAAAAAATTGAAATTTTTTACCTTGTTTCATAAAATTATGAAATTTTTTGTTTTCAGTCTGATTATTATGAAATTTGACTATTATATGTAACCTTTGAAAAGGAACACAATTTTTTCTATACATTTTTTAGATTCAGGCTTTAGTTTTTGAAAAAAGTTGACATATCGGCTTCTAGTCCTCTGGTATTGATATTTCAAAAGAATAGAACTCATTGAGTTTTATGCTAGAACAAAAACAAAGACAGTTTTAGAATCCTTGAAACATATCTAACAACAGTATGTTCGCAAATTTTCCATTTCTTTTTTTGTTTTCTTATTATCTGGGGTCGAAAATTTAAGATTTTGGTCCCCTTCCCTGAGTTCCCTCATCCCCTGGGGGGGGGTCTATTGTCCGTAGCGCCATAAAATTTTAGGACCGAATAGTCCACCACCTAAGGGTCCTTTTCTAACAAAAACATGAAAAATGACCATCGGAGAGAAAAGGGGCCTCGGAGGAGTCGGGAGGACCCCCTTAAGGAAGCATTATTTCCTTCTTTAGTACAGAGGCACGAGTCCACCTATCTTGGCGATGGCTTAACATGCGTGTTCTTTCTAACCACTCGGCTACGACAAGCACTCTTAAGAAACAATCTATTGCTGTATCACTTGTGATAAAGAAATTGTTTGAATAATTTAAATTGATTCGATGCCGGCTGAACGCAAGCCATAAGACCACAGCAGAGCCTGTTGTTGAGGTGCGATTTTCAATCGATTCTATTTTTGGCACCCATCTCACGATTTCTGAGGCCTACTGGCTCTTGAAACGTGTGCGTTGTTGGCAGATTTTGAAACTTAGTCATTAGGACTTAGTTTCCAGTACTTTAGACTATTATTAAGACTTTGTCATTGAAGTCGATAGGACTTAGTTAT
Organism: Morinoia aosen; assembly: GCA_030386875.1. NCBI lineage: Eukaryota > Metazoa > Arthropoda > Malacostraca > Amphipoda > Talitridae > Morinoia > Morinoia aosen. The sequence continues at coordinate 79,645,132 of CM059564.1, forward strand.
GTTGTTTAAACATTGATATTGAGCCTTGAATAGCGTAATATTAACTTGACCTTCTAATTTGTATATAGCAACTGTACTCTTGCCACTCAGCAGGCAGATTGTGTCAAGTTTTGTACCCAATTTCACAGTGTGTAAAATTTGAATTCTGTGTTTTCACTAATTTACTTTTACTTTACATTGCGTAGTTCATTTTCTATAGCGCAGATGGAAGTAACCACCGCTTAACTTCCTAAGTAGCTACCACGGTAGAGGAAACAAGGTAGGATCATTTCTATGGGAAAAAATACACCTCCTCTTGTACGGCTAGCTAATAGAAAGGTTTTATTTGAAACAAACTTTATGATGTCACCAAAACGCCATGTCGTTAGGCCAATAGTGGAGCCAGATTTGGGGGTAGCAGTGCTACCAGATGCAATATGAGCGCTGCTATTGGTTCGTTGCCGTGACGTCAGCAAACCCACAGCGTCAACGAAAAATAAACTGGTTTGACCCTACCTTGTTTCCTCTACCGTGGTAACTACCCCAAATTTAGTTACATCCGTCCTAACCACAGTCTTTTTGTTCTGTCGCTACAACTTACAGAGAGGAGGACTCCAGAGAATTGCTCTATTAGTGTTGATAAGCTTGCAGTCATCTTGCCACGGCAGATATATCCAAGGGAATGTATTTTGTTTGTTGCTCTCAATAACATCATTCACGCCTGACACGGCACCTCGCATGGTTTGTTTACCAATTAAGGACTTTTATGTTGAGAAATTCGTGAAATCAAACATGTAATACATTTTATGTATCAACTTTTTTTTAAATAAACGGTTTCTTTCTTTCCCACTTGTGCCTATATAATGCCTACTTACTTTAAGAAATTCTGGCGTTCACAAATTCACGTATTGAGTGCGCTAATTTTTGTGATCGTTTGTACGATGTACAATTTTTTTTACAATTTGCTCATCCCCTCAGGGGACACAGCTATTGTATCTATGGGAATTAGCGCTTCCAGGGTGAAAATGTGATGGCCCGAGCTGAGAGTTAGGTAGGCCTTCTTCTTGTTGAAATGAAATCTTTGTTATGTTACGGACCACCTTTTTTGGTCCCCTGCTGTCCTATTTTTCAGCACTTCTGACTTTCTTCTTCAACTTTTATCTTATTTCATGAACTTCTTTCTTAACTTGCTGTTTCTATGCCCCTTCTGCATAGATTTTGTATTTTCTTATCTCCATACCGAATGGTGCTTTCCTCCTTCCTCGTTTTGGTACGCCCTTTTTTGTAGCGGTTAGGGAGGCTTAAACCAACCTATAGTCTATTATGGTACAATTATTTGCTCGTGTGTTGCGCTGCTTTTTTTTTGCGTTCAATATGAATTTGAGTATTCGATTGTCTTGCACAATTTTCCAGGTATCCATAAGTAACTTAATTGTTTGTTTAAAGCATGTGCACAAATTGACTTCGAAATGTGATGTTCTGACGTTTCCTTTCATATGAGCGACGTGTTTTGTTCTGTGCCCTTGGTTCTTCCAAGTGAACTTGATTTGAAGTACCTTCAAACAGTATAGCGTCAATGTTCGTGTTTTGTACGATATGAAATACTTGATTTAGGTGCCTTCAAACAACACAGCGTCAGCGTTCTTGTTTTGTATGGTATAAAATACTTGATTTAGGTGCCTTCAAACAGCCTAGCGTAAACTTTCATGTTTTGTTCGGTATGAAATACTTGATTTAGGTGCCTTCATACATCATAGCGTCAATGTACGTGTTTTGTACGGCATTAAATAGAATAGTTAGTGATCCTGAAACTTAAGATCTTCTGGACGTTGTTGCTTTAGATTATTGGTTCTTAACCTGTTTTCTCTCCAATTTCCCACTTTTTGGTGAGCCAACCCTCCATTCCCCACCACAGCATCTTTATTTTACTTATGTGACATTCCTAGCACAGCAGGGTTGTCACTTTTACCCAAACATGACATACAATACCTCATTATGGTTGGTTTTGTTATTAAAACAGTCTGTAAATGACTGTGATTTGTTAAGTAACAAACAAACAACAAACATCGGCATCTAAGGATGCTTTCTTTCAATCAAGCCTGATACATATCACCTTGTACATGGGATTTTCAAATGCCTTATAACTAACACCAGGACGCCATGACGCTTTCCCCCGGTCAAGACCGGTACCGATTTCAGACACCTGGGTAGAGTGGGGTGTTGTGTTTGGAATTTTTCCCCTATACCCAACGGAGAAATCGCCACCCAGCGCCATGATTCGAACCCTCGATGCCCGCACGGAGGCAGGTCCTTAAAACACACGGCTATGACGAGCACCAAGTAAGCCAACGTTTGGATGTAATGTGTTAGATTTTGAAATAGTTTCGATTTTTTTTTTGGGTGGAAACAAATGCACAAGATTCCCCACCTGGCAACTCCGCCATTCCCCACCTGGCAACTCCGCTATTCCCCACCTGGCAACTCCGCCATTCCCCACCTGGCAACTCCGCCATTCCCCACCTGGCAACTCCGCCATTCCCCATTTGGCAACTCCGCCATTCCCCACCTGGCAACTCCGCCATTCCCCACCTAGCAACTCCGCCATTCTCCACCTAGCAACTCCGCCATTCCCCACCTGGCAACTCTGCCATTCCCCACCTGGCAACTCCGCCATTCCCCACCTGGAAACTCCGCCATTCCCCACCTAGCAACTCCGCCATTCCCCACTTGGCAACTCCGCCATTCCCCACCTGGCAACTCCACCATTCCCCACCTGGCAACTCCGCCATCCCCCACCTGGCAACTCTGCCATTCCCCACCTGGCAACTCCGCCATCCCCCACCTGGCAACTCCACCATTCCCCACCTAGCAACTCCGCCATTCTCCACGTTGGCAACTCCACCATTCCCCACCTGGCAACTCTGCCATTCCCCACCTGGCAACTCCACCATTCCCCACCTGGAAACTCCGCCATTCCCCACCTGGCAACTCCGCCATTCCCCACCTGGCAACTCCGCCATTCCCCACCTGGCAACTCCACCATTCCCCACCTGGCAGCTCCGCCATCCCCCACCAGCGGGTAACTCCCCACTGGTCAATAACCGCTGCTTCAGATGAACAGCCGACTTGGAAGGAGACAGACCGTGTCGTGGGCTGCACGGCGGCTGTGCCCCGTTGAGGAGGCGTCTGTTTGTTCAGATATCAGTGGCGGTAATTTGCTCACTGACGGCAGATTGGTTTTGCTTCAAGACGGATTGTTTGGTACGGGAATTTCCCTCAAATTATGGTTCATGAGACCTGTACCGTGTAGAATTTTTAATGAACTATTTAGAATTTAATGCTTTATCCGCTAATGGTTCAACGGAAGTTAAATATTCAACTCAAATTTGAAGTCAATTGTTGTAAGAAAATTTGAAAATAGCGAACATGAACTGGATCGTGCTTTCATTTACTTTAAATAACGCATTTGAGATAAGAGTGCTTGTGACTAATGGTCGGTTAGCAGCTATGAAAATCCCCTCCGTGGCCACCGGTGGTGCACGTTGCGGTCGAAGTATTAAGAACGGTGGTAGATCCCATCCCATATCGTCCCCCGTCCTTCCTGAGTGACATCAGGACATCACTCACATCGTCCTTGTATTCCAAATGCTTCAATGAAAAGCCCCCATTCACTGGGTTTCATAACGATAATTTCAGAGAAATTACCATAACGTTAAGTTCAAGAACATGCTGAAGCTGAAGTAATTGATAGTTCAGGTGGAAAATGTTTTCACTTCTTTGAGATTAAAAAATAAATTTTCTCTATCATAGGATGATCACGATTTAAATAGTTAACGATGAATAATTGTCATTGTTTAGTTGAGAAGAGGTTTATCAAAATTACAATTGCTTTTTACTTTGAAGTGTGCCATCACGTTATGGACGTATGATACACAGAGCTGACGAAAGAGGCCACAATGTTAAGTGAGCTATTTCAGAGGTATCAGAACCCTTGAAGCTGCTACTAAATGACCGGGAATATTATATTCAAATCAACGGACATATAAAAGAAACCAGCCTTAAATAAGGAAGCCACAAGGCATGCATGCGTGAGAGATTTATTATGATAAAAGTATGGCCATAATCACGTATTAGGGCAAAGCTGTAAACGCAGGAACGAATTGTCGCAATAAGGACTCTTAATGCTGAACAATACTTGATATTTGGTCGCGTCCTGCCAGTTTACGCTTAGGCTTAAATGTTCCGAATAGGCTATACAATGCAACTTTGGAATCGGGTGGGAAAATTTATTATTTATCCTCTATTTTACTATTCCTTTAATTGTGTATCAAGCACCCTTATATATAGGAAACTTTAAAATAGTGTGTTGTTTATTCTGCTTGATGAAGGTCCCTGTTCCCGATGGTCCCCCCCTCAGGGGGATACAACTATTGTATCTATGGGAATTAGCGCTCCCAAGGGAAAAATGTGAGGGCCCGAGCTGAGAGTTAGGTAGGCTTTCTTTTTGTTGAAATAAAATGTTTTTTTGTTATGTTAAGGACCACTTTTTTTCGGTTCACTACTGTCCTGTTTTTCAGCACCTCTGACTTTCTTCTTCAACTTTTATCTTGTTTCATGAACTTCTTTCCCGTCTTACTGTTTCTATGCCCTTTCTGCATAGATTCCTCATTTTCTTATCTCCATACTAAATGGTGCCTTCCTCTCTTCGATACGCTCTATTTTTGCAGCGGTTAGGGAGGCTTAAACTAACTTTTAATCTATAATCTACAATCCAATCCCGATGGTCCACGCGCCTCAGGTTCTTATGTGAGGTAGTCGGTTCACTTCTGCAGGCAGAAAGAGAACTCATCTTAGGTGTTTGCGAGAGGAGTGGGTAAATGTTTCCTAGCATGAGCCTGATTTAGGGCTGGAGAGCTGTGATGGGGTAACAGTACTTCAAGGTTAGGGGATGGGGTAGCCCAACTTGTAAGGTTAGGGGGTGGAGTAGCCCAACTTACAAGGTTAAGGGATGGGGTAGCCCAACTTGTAAGGTTAGGGGATGGAGTAGCCCAACTTACAAGGTTAGGGGATGGAGTAACCCAAGTTACAAGGTTAGGGGATGGGGTAGCCCAACTTGTAAGGTTAGGGGATGGGGTAGCCCAACTTGTAAGGTTAGGAGATGGGGTAGCCCAACTTACAAGGTTTGGGGATGAAGTAGCCCAACTTACGAGGTTAGGGGATATGGTAGCCCAGCGTACAAGGCCAGGGGATGGGTTAGCACAAGCACAACATTAGTACCACTACCATTACAACTTCTACTACTACTGGAGTGCATGGCTGGAGCAATCTAACATACTCTTTATTAGCAAGTTGAATTAATATTACGGAAAGATACGATGTTCAAACAATTCTCTCTTTCAATGTTGGCTGAACTTACATTTTCTAAGAACAACGGGAATAAAATCAAATGAACACGGTGCAGCTGTTTTTTCTAGAAGATTGGTGTTACTTCACCCATTCGAGCTAGCGACTCTCAAATAGTACTTGTATAACATGCGTTCTACTCGAAGCTTAATGAAGGATGAGTCATACCGCCGCACTTCCGAGATTTGGGATGAATGTTGTCTCTTCTCTACTGATTTTGGTGAAAGTTGGGTGCTACTATGAAAATTCTAGTTAAAATGAAAACATGCAAGTAACTGAAGAAATGTGCTTAAAAAAAGCCGATTTTGAGGAAAGAATAGAAAGCTAAATCGTATAGAGATAAATTTTCGTTGCATGTTGAAGAAGTCCAGGAATGAAGAACAGTTGAGATGGAAGCAATCAATTTCAATAATTTTGTTCAAAAACAAGTCAGTATCTTAGTGATTTAAAAGAATGAAGAGTTTAAGGGAACAAATTTGCATTCATAGATATACTAGAAGTTGCTGATAATCACATATGTTAACCTGAAATTGATAATGAAGTAAACGAAACGAATATTTATACAAATGAGTTTGAATCTATTTCATCAATTCAAAAGCTGACGATAAATTATGTGCAAAATTTTTCCATACTTTTGTAATCAAATATAAATGAATAAGTAGATGTTTACCATTTTGACTTTGTCTGCGTGATTGATACGTTGGGTAAGGTTAGATTGTAGAAAATCAACATTTTGCCCATAGATATTTCTTTTGGCTTTGAGGAGTGAAAAATATATATTCGTGATATTATTATAATCCTTTCGATGCAATAAACATCAAAAAAATAAATGAAACAATTGAAATACCATCAATTTGCATTCATAAATAAATTTATAATAACATTGGGGAGTTCAAACGAGTACTTTGGGGTAAAAGCATTAATTCATTTATGTTTAGGAACAGCAGTGTCATAATTTAAAAAAACGTGTACGCTCTTAATCAACATTAGGGGAATGGAGCAACATCATCTAGCGATTGCGTCTCGTGCAGGATTGCCAGATTGGCCATTTCATGGCCAATTTACACAAAATGGCCATAATTTGAACGACGTGGCCGTGAGAAATTCACTTGGCCATTTTTAAAAACATCGCCGATTCAAGAAACAGAAGACCTGCAACATCTCGTAATATTGTCAAATGAGCAAAAAGCTTATTAGTATTGCAGTTTTTTGATGAAAAATGTCTTTAAATTTTGTAGTGGCCATTTTGAGCATCTTTTTATGTAAAATGAGTCCATGAGCTGACTGATTCATCTGGCAAACCTTGTCTCTACACACAAGCTTCACTCAAAAGGTTTGCGAGTTTCGTCGGTCGCTTGGTGGTGAAGGGACGTGTGTGCCAGTGCTGCGTAGAAAGTGAACCAATTTTTTAAATTTCTCCTATATTTTGTTCTACCAAACTCTTGGAAAACTTCCAATAATTATATAATCAGTTAGGTGGAATGGGCAAAGATTCCCCCAAGCCGGGCGGCTACGTGGCCTCCCGGCAAAAAAAAGCAACTTCTCGAGCAGCCAGCCAACCTGGAAACGGGAAAGCAAGAGGGAAAAATCTGCGCAACCCCCTACCAGCTTCAGCTCCAGGAGACATTCAGAAGCGCAAAAGGATTCCCTCTCCCACTTCTCAGCTAGCAATCAAGAAGCACGCCATTGCAACTGAAGCCCAATCTTTGGGGGAAAACAGCAACCATGGAAGCAGGGAAAGCCTCATATCAATGAGCTCTATCCTTTCAGGCATTATTAGTACACGGGGCTCGGATCATGATACCTCTTGCGACATTGCCACTGAGAGTGACCTCACTCAAAATTACAATGCCCAGCTACCAACTTCAAAGCTCGCTCAAGCTGAAAATGTAATCCCCAGCCCTCTTCTACAGCCAAAATCTGCACAGGCTTATCTGGCAGATCCAGCTCTTCTCAAAGACTTGCCAAACACCAGAATGGTGTATATACGTTGCCTAGAAGCAACCAAAACCTTTGCCCGGATCAACCCACTCAAATTAGCGAAATGCATAGACAGTCTCTGTGGGAAAATAGAGAGCATTCAACACATCAAATTTGGTGGCCTATATATCAAATGCAACACAATAGAACAAGTTCAAACCCTCATTGCTACCAACTCCTTTCAACTGGACTCAATAAACACCATACCCGTCCAAGTGTCAATTGCATTAAATTTGCAATCCGCACAAGGCAAAATTTATGCCCCTGAACTAGAAAATGATTCTTTCTCCGAAATACTGGAAATGCTTAGACCAAACGGTGTAGTAGCAGTACGTAAACTGTTTCAAGACCTCACGCGTTCTCACGTCCCACTTTATGTCCTGACTTTCTTCAGTGCTACCCGACCAAGCCATATCAAAATAGGATACAGTAAGTATCGCATTGATGATTTTGTACCCAGCCCTGTGCGCTGCTACCAGTGCTGCAGATGGGGCCACAGCGCACAATACTGTAGCCGCTGTGGCAAGAAAGGCCACAGTGGACGCACCTGTACAGAGGCAGTATTTTGTATCAACTGCAAAGGCAACCATGATGCGCTGTCCAAAGACTGTCCCAGCTACCTACAAGAAAAGGAGATCTGCCAGTACTCAGCAAAGAACAATGTATCATTCAACACAGCCAGACAACATCTGAAAGCCAAACCTGCTGATCCTCAAGATGCCTATCCAAAACATACCTTGCCTCCAATCCATTGTACTGATAACTTCCCCCCATTACCAACGCTTGCTCACCAAGCTCAGGAAAAAAACACAGAAGGAGTAAAGTATATCAGAAATAAGCAGACTGGCCCTACTAATCAGTCACCCTCAACCGCTCATAATAGTATTGACCTTTCTCAATGGACCACGCATGGTCAAAAAACTCCGAGTAACTCTGAAAGATCAAGGCAAGTTGACTCAAGGATCACCTCTGTGAATAGAATATTGGAGCCCTCTCTGCCCACATTGCCAAGTCTTAGCCCATGTCCTACACCAACCTCACCCTTCCGTGGAAATGATGAACAATCATGCCCAACAACCACTCAGCAGCCCGAAAATATTTCAACTGCAGATAACAGTACACTTGCAGGTGTCCCCCACTGGGTGCTGACTACATTGCCAGCCATACTTAAACTTCTCTTAACTCCTTCCCTGTCCACAAAAATAGAAAGCTTTATAGAAATAGCCACATGCCTCAACATTGAATCAGCACTCTCTTCCTTACTCTCTGAACTGGGCTACACCTCTCTTTCACAATGAACTACGAGGTACTTCAATGGGATATCCGCAGTTTTCAACCTAACATCGAATCCTTACAATTGGCAATAGATGAGATTTCCCCTGACATTATGTGTGCACAAGAAACGAACGTCCCAAATACCAATGCTTTGGCTCTCAGCCGAACCACCCCTGTCAGCCGATCCGATCGCCCTACAGCTGGAGGAGGCACAGCCATACATTCCTTTTGTAGAGTACCTTGCTCTCCAGTAAATATTCAGACACCTTTAGAGGTCAGTGTGGCACAATTCCATTTTCACTCCTCCACCATAACAATGTGTTCGCTGTAAATCCCTCCCAACATGGAAAATAAGATGCTTTGCAACAGACGGGATAATATTTTAACCACAATAGCCTCTCCATTTAACATATGTGCGGATGCTAATGCTCATCATCAATCCTGGGGTTCATGCTTTGCAGATCAGCGAGGTAACATAATAGCATAATGGTTAGATGACAACAACCTTACAGTACTCAACACTGGCTCCCATACATATCAAAACTGCAGAGGAGGATACTCAAATATAGACCTAACAATCACTTCTTGTCAACTAGCCCCTGCCCTCTCATGGGATGTGTTCCCAGACCACTACCACAGTGATCACTTCCCAATCTTAATAGGGCTAGGGATGCCAAAAATAACTCCTAATACTCCTCATCTCAGATGGATTCTAAGCAGAGCCAACTGGGAAGAATACAGCACAAAAGTGAATCTCCCATCACATTTTTTGTCACCTACAGAAGCTTGTGGGTTGGTAGAATCCAGAATAATATCTGCAGCCTCACTGTCTATTCCACAATCAAATTCTGAAAACAGAAAGCGCCTCACCCAATGTTGGTGGACTCCACAGTGCACTGAAGCACTGAAATCCAAACGGAGAGCATATTCAAAATATAAGCGTCAGCAAGGCAACCTAACATTGTGGATAGGATATAAAAAAGCCCAAGCAATCTTTCGTAATACTATCAAGGCAGCTAGGAAACAAAGCTGGCAAAATTTCATTTCCTCTCTAAGTTCAACAACAGATTCCCACAAAATCTGGAAAACAGTCAGAAGACTCAGAACTCCATATGCACCACACGCTATTGGCCTTCTTATCAATGGTGAGGTTGTATCAGATGAGAAGAGAGTTGCAGATGCCCTGGCCAGAAGTTTTACTAGTAGAGGATCACAGCCAAACACGTAACAAAAATCATATAGAGAAATGGAAAGATGCTCTGAACCATGGTATAACCGAGACATTACCAATCAAGAATTGAACATAGCCCTCAAAAATATCAGCTCCAACACCCCAGGACCAGATAAAATACCAATAACATTCATAACCCACCTACCTAATCCTCAAAAGGAGAATCTAACAACCTTCTACAACTACATATGGCACACTGGTTTCCCCCACCAATGGAAATATTCACATATCATTCCTATTCCTAAGCCAAATAAACCATCCAACAGAGAAGATTCCTACCGGCCAATTGCTCTAACTAATGTACTTTGTAAAGTTATGGAACGTATTATTACAAAAAGACTCCACAAGTATCTTGAAATCACCCAAAAAATAAATCCACACCTAAGCGGCTTTAGAACTGGGCATTCCACCCATGACGCGCTTTCCCACCTAGAAACCAGCATCCGCAGTGCTCTCATCCAAAATGACAGTGTTATTGCCCTCTTTATTGATATAACACAGGCTTTTGACTCTGTTAATCACTCTCTGCTATTGCAAAAGCTCCTGAACATAGGAATAAGCGGAAACATGTTCTGTTTTATTAGAGACTTCCTTTCAAACAGGAAAATCCAAACAAAGGCGGTGAACACACTCTCACACCCCTGTCCAGCCCTACAGGGTGTCCCACAAGGATCTGTTCTTAGTCCAATCCTTTTTAATATCTTCATAAATGATATCTCTGAAGCTTTCCCACCCAACATAGAATACTCACTCTATGCTGATGACTGTGCACTGTGGTTAACTTCCTCTGACATCCCTGCAGCCCTCAATTCTCTACAACTCGCCCTAGACAACGTCTTGAAATATGCTCACAAGTGGAGTCTCTCTCTGGCTCCAAACAAATCAAAAGCAATGATTTTTACTAACCGGAGGTTATCACAGCCCCCACCACTCACAATGCAAGGAATCCCCCTGGAATTTGTTCCCAACTACAAGTTTTTAGGCATCACCTTTGACTGTAGGCTCACATACAGCAAGCACATAAAGTCTCTAAGAGACAAATCCATGAAAGACATGAGACTTTTAAGAATAGTTTCAGCTCAAAAATGGGGAGCAGATTATGACACGCTCAAAACCCTGTACAAATCGCTAATCCGCAGCAAGATAGACTATGGCGCTTTCCTTTTCCATGCTGCAGCACCGTCAACACTAATAATCCTGGATCGAATACAATACGCTGCGGCTAGGGTTCTACTGGGTGCATTAAAATGTACCCCAGTAACATCTCTGTGACCAGAATTCTTACAATAAAAGACCACCCAGTATACAAACTCCTAACCACCTTCTACCCTTTCAACTTTTACAATATCCAACCCAAACCTCTACCACTAACTGCAATAGCGCACAACGAGCCTCAAAATACCGGCATTAAACAGGCAAGTATCCCAGCCTTTGAAAAACACGTCTTCCACTGCATCCCCCCTCCCCACATCAAGCACACTCTGCATCAGTTCACGAAGGCCTCGTTGCCAAATTCAGCGTGGCAACAGATTTTTGTTGAACTTCTGTCGCAATACCCAGCCTGCACTCCCACATTCTGTGATGGCTCTCGAGGCGCTGGCGCTTGCGGGGCGGCAGCGTGGGCAGGTGGAACCTCGCTTCTTGCTCACCTACCGGACTACTCCTCAGTACTAACTACAGAACTCCATTCTATCCTCATTGCAATATCCTTCTTCTCAAGGCAACCTGGACCATTTCTCATATTAACAGACTCTCTCAGCTCAATCAGAGCAATTCAAAACCTGCACCCAAAGTCGCACTTCCTAACTTTCAGTATTACTACCATACTTTACAAATTCCCAAACAAATTCACGCTAGAATGGGTTCCCTCTCATGTTGGAATTCTTGGCAATGAAAGAGTTGACCAACTGGCCCGGAATGCACTAAGCCAACCTACTGCATTGGTATGCTACTCTTCAAAGGAAATAAAGCAACTCATCAAGAATCACTATAAAGAGCAATGGCAAGCTCATTGGTCTGCATCACACTCTGCCTGGACACAAACCAAACCTACTCTGGGAGTCGCCCCTACCTCTCCCTCCCAAGTTGAGAGCAAGTAATCCTCTCACGTGTGAGACTTGGAGTCAGTCGACTCACTCACCAGCATCTCTTCTCAGGTTCATCTCCAGCCTCCTGCCCGTCCTGCAAGGGCAAGATTTCATTCAAGCATATTTTTGTGGATTGCCCGTCTCTGATTGCCCTGCGCCATCAGCTTCTCTCGGAGTGCAGCAGGACTGGAAAGACCCTGTCTTTGAACACACTGTTATCAGAGGACTTCCCTCCAAAACTGCTAATCAAGTTCCTTGAAGACACTGGCTTCTTAGCCATGATCTAGCAGTGCATCAAAACTTCTGTGAACAAGGCCCCGATGCCCCTGCAGGCTGGGTGCCTAACTCAACAAGTAAACAAGTAAGTAAAAGGTTTGCTCAGCCGTAACACATTCTCATTCGGAACAAAACCCTCGCATTAAATTGCACATTTTGTTTGAAGTGACTTTAGTAGTCATTGAAGTAACTTCATATTATTACTTCAAATTTAAACACAATTATCAGGAAACCTATGCTCAGTGTACACAAAGGGTTTTTATTGAATTTGACGTGAGCAGGGAAGAATTTCAAGGAACTTTTTTATGCCTGGACACAATGGCAAATTGGAACTAGATGTAGCAGCCAGGCAAAATTTTGTGAACTATTTCGTCGAACAATTTCGAAGTACCTTAAAATCTATCTAAAATTAGTTTCTAAAAGGTTCCACCATACAACTAATCGCAATAACAATTATTAGTTAATATGTGCATCTTTTCAGGAGGGAGAATGAACTTAGGCTGAATAGAGAGACAGAAGCATGGCAACCCGCCTCAGGCTACTAGAGTTCGAGTACTGAAGAGCGAGTGCTGGCGGAATCAGGGCTCCCACGAGTGTAAAAGTTCCTACCCTAAAACTTTGTTCAAGATTACACTAAAAATGCATAAATTACCCTAAAATATCAAATAAGCCCATTACTGGCATTACATCAAAATATTCAATGTTTCCATGTTTATATGTGTAGAAATGACACATCAGGGTTCATGCGGATATTAGAAAATGAAATTCTCTGACTTTACGGAGTCATATGTGTCACGATACGTGTAACATTTTATATTGCCTTCACTATTGTTTATCTTCTTTGTTTGATTCCCTAGTTACAAGCTCTGTTCGATGAGCGCAAAGTATGAGGCCAGGCGATCTACTCTTGACTAGCAGACAGAGGCAAAGACATAGTAAGAGGAAATGAACGACATATATATAGTAATAGTCGAAACACTAATGGAACACAACACAAACACAGGTTCACATGTTTTGCGCAAACAAATTAGAGGAATTTAGATGTGAAATACGTTCATATACACCCTAATTCTCGGTGTAATTGCAAAGAACGTGGCAGAGAATGTAATGCACTAAATGAATAATTATGACTTTTCCAAAATTTTCGCAATCAGTTTACTCAATTGACGCGAATTTAACTGAGTATAGCGATAATTCACGTTTAGTAAGGCAAAGCAGAAGTTACTCAAGGCTCAAAGTTAGCCCCATTGAATTACAAATAAGAGCCTCCTAACAATTAAGAATCTCGGCCCATGGCCGGATTATTCTTCGACAGAAGCCTACACGTCAAAAAAGCCAAAAGCTTACAGTCGAATGCTTGTATCTCCTCCAAGAATCGGAGTCCTACGCACGTTAGAAAGCCCTAGTCCCAAGAATAATGGAAGAAGAACCTGGATTTCTATTTTACAAGATTTTTTATTGACTCCCAATATCTGTAATTTCACCAAGCCAACATTTCTTCTATGAAATCGAAAATTCTTTTTTTCAACAAAATCCCATCCTAACGTTAGTCGTGTCAGAAGAACAGAACCCTACAATGTCGCTCAATTTAATTTTTTTATCACCGAATTTTTTTTAAGGGGATCTGCTACCCTGCACTTTACCTCAAATTTCAAACTTCACTGTACACATTTCTATTGCACCTAGGTGAACGAAAATGCATACAGATATGTTCAATTGAATTCCGAACACATTTGCATCCATAATATTTTTCGATTTTTGCAAAAAAAAAATATTTTTTTTCGTGATTATTAGAAAAATATGTATATTTGCCCCAAGTTATCTCACTCAACAATTTTCAACGTAGAAGCGTGATTTTGGTCTCATTCGACGCGGAAGGACTGTACCAAGACCGTAACGAAGTATTTTTTTGAATTTCGCGTTAGAAAAAAATTATTGTTACGTATGTCCGAAAAATCTGTTATAATGATATGTCTTATATACTTTTTCTTATCTCAGATTGCAACATTCTATTGCAACTAAGTGAACGAAAATGAATACCGATATGTAAAATTGAATTCTGAACACATTTGCTTCTATGAAAAATTTCGATTTTCGCGATAGAAAAAGTTATTATATATAGAAAAATTTCATATATAGAATATCATTTATCATAACATTTTTTTCTTTGCGCAAAACCCCACTCCTACAATTTTCAACGTAGAAGCGTGATTTTGGTCTCATTCGATGCGGTTTGACAGTGGGAACAGCGTACTGAACCGAAATTCTATTTAAATTCTAGATTAAATTTTTATTTGGAAAAAACAGATATTAAAAACAATCTTAAAATTGAAATTGTGTAACAAAAACTTTTTTCTAGTTCGAAATGCATCTAGTAAGTGACAAGATCACTTACTAGATGTTTACTAAAACATTGTCTAATAATGTTTGAAGCTCTTTGTTTCCCTAAGCTTACTTTTTTCAAGAAACATTTGTTTCAGTAGTTTTAGCAATGAGTCACTTAACGAAATAGGTAAATTATGCTCAGAAAGATACGTACATACCCGGGATTCAATTTTTATACCTGTCAATTGGATCGTGCGATAAAATGGACAAAGTTACAGGTTGTGCTTTTTTTCTCTGCACTGAGATATTTTTATGGCGTTGACTGTTAGCATGAAGAATAATCTCAGATTTACTAAACGTAATTGTAGTTGATCATATAGTACAGTATGCCATATCTTTAGTTTAAGGAGAAGACTGAGACTTTTCTAACCAGCCTCGAAACAGTTCGCTTCTCCATCCTTCCTCCCATTTTTGTGTGTAGGGCTTAACAGACGATAAAATTTTGCTTTTCTTCAGAGGTAGTGTAGCAGCTTCATCGGACGCAGAGTCTATTCAATAGTAGCAATTTACTGAGCTGCAAGTAACGAAATATTTCGTCACAATGCAATACTGCACGTGGCAGCACCTGGCACAGTTAATGGCACTCGACTGAAACAAAACTACCTACCACGGTATACGTAAAGGACCTTTAGTCTACCATGCTACCTACCCTCGGCTCGCGCAGTGTCGTTTTGTACACGTTATGTAGCGGTTCAATTCCAGTAAACGACGATGACCGATGTATTGGTGTAAATCTTGATACATTCACAAGTTAGTTATGTAATCTTAAAAAAATAAAATTCGAAACAATATATCAATTTACCTATCACTTTAATTATAGTCATTACTTTAAATCAACCAAGGTATTATTTATGCAGCAAATCTGGCAACATTATACTGAAGAGAGATCTGAGAGATCTGCAGCGATGTGCACAGCAATTTGTGCCTTATCGCAGTGTGCAATAAAGACTAAATTAATTGCGAGTTCTGACAAGTTTTGAGTTTGTTCCAACTATGGCTCTTATTGAACATTTTCATAAATGCTCCGGTAGCGTACTTCCGCAATGTTCCTTACATAAGGTATATGTAGTACTTGAGAGCAAACTTGATATTGGTAATGAAAACAGGCAATTACCCTAAAATTTTGCTGTGCTACTTCGACAGAAGTCGAATTACCCTAAAAACCATGGAATTTTGCTTTACCCTAAACTCTACCCTAGACAACCCCTGATTACCCTAAAATAGGGTATTTTACCCTAAAGTGGAAGCACTGGTCGGAATGCATTGCAGCGAGGCTGCGGGCTGCAGCTGAAAGATCGCAAGTTCCAGCTGAACATCACTCTTTATATTAAAAGATAATTTTATACCCTTTATCTTGTTTTAAATGGCCCTCAAATTACTTCATTAGAAAGAGAAAACTTTCAGCTTTAGGAAAAGGTATTTTTTTGGTCAAAAAACCCTTTAAAGTATTAGTTATTCATTATTGTTCCCTGTGAACGAGACATGTAAAAATAAATTAGTGTTATTCCTACGAGAATGAATCGCTTTTCGGTCTCGTATTAGGCACAAAGTCGACTCGTTCCTCGAAAAAATGAACTTAGGAGAATAGTGGCTCCGGAAAGTTACTCCCGCGCCGCAGCTACCTGGCAGGCTGTATGCATGGTAGAGTGTAAAACATGATGTGAAATAATTATATCATAAATTCTGTTTTTCCTATAGAGGAAGTAAATATTCGTGTATTATTTTTGTGTTAAAATACGCTGTGCGTATTTTGTTTATGATGATGGTGTAATGAAGTTAAAGAAAACTAATTTCTGCCAACCTATTGGTGACTTGAAATTAAATATTAGGCATTAGTGCTAAAAAATGTAATCCATTAGTCGAAAAAATGTAATGTAATCGAGCAAAGCGTAACATTCGAAATGGCAGTGGGTGTCCTGAAGAGGTATTTGGGAATGATTTTCTTTCTTTGTTCACGTTTGCAAATAAAATGCATCGAACGGTTTTTTGAGTGTGAAGTTCACAAAGAGAACATCTATATAAATCAATAAAATTCATCCCACAGATAATTTCAACATTGATATATGTAATTCATTGTGGATTTAGTATTAATTTAATATCCGATAAAATTACTCTACCAAAGTTTTTACCGATATTTCTCGATGAAGTTAGATGGGATAAGAAAGAAAAAAAGAAAGAAAACCCATTCATTTTCTAAAAATTTGATTCGTGAGATGCATTTCATCATATTGGGTTTCAAAGCTTTCCTAATATAAAACGTCCTTAATTGATCTCATACGATTTCATACATCGTAAAATTAGGAATTGAAATGATAGGGAAACATAATATTTAATATGACATACTCGTGTTAATAAAAGCTAGTCGATACATTTCCTTACATGATATTTGTAAGTTACGATAATGGAAAATATCTAAATTCAATTTGAAATGTTTTACAAAATATTTCCCCACATTGCTGTTTTTGTTGTTGTTCAAGACCAGAGAAGAAAAAGTGAAAATGATGCAATTAATGACCAAAAAACCTGTTTTGCCATATGAAGAGACATTGAGTGTTCCATTTACAATTGCAGCCAGTGCTTTGACATTCAAGTGACCAACCCATCTATAGTCATTAGTCATTCCGCTGGCGCTAATTATTGAATCGTGTCAGTAAGCTATTGAAGGTTGAAAGGTATATGGATGTGCTGGAGCGTTTCTAGGATATTATCGACTTGGGGGTGTTAACATCAAAATATCATTCACGATTGAGGAATTCCTACTCACTTTTATTCTGATTTGGTGAGTTCGCCATTTATAGTTTTTTACTTTTTTTGTTCATAAATACCCGATGTTTTAAAGGGATATTCTGCAAAATGTGCAGCAGGTGTGTAACTAGTTTAAAGATTGGCAGTAAACAAGTAAATACACATGCCGGTGTATTTTCAAACATTCTGAGGACCGCAGTGAAAATAAGTTTTAAAAACTGTTTATTTTACCGGTAACTTACGCAGTACAGATGAGGTTTTGCTTGCTAGTCCTTTCAATTCCTGTAAAATATTTTAACAGGATTTGAATGAAATATTATCGCGTAAAGGGCCTGTTTGGAGTGCACGGTACTAACTAATTATTGTCAGTCGTAGTAGTTCGAGTTACATCGAAACAGCGCTTCATCGTGAGAACTGAATTCTATAGATATCATTTTTTCCATACTCTCTCCATAGTTATATTTTGCTGTGATAAGATTAACTGTGCACAAGAGTTGGGGTTAACACAAAAGTTAATTTCTGTTTTCTCGGACTCAAAAAGCTCTTGTAATAAACAGCTTATTTATCAATAACACAATATCAATTTTTTCGTAATAAATACAAATATTTTTGTTTTACTGAGCTTCACCCAACAATGGGAGAAAGCTGAAAACTTTTGAACGATTCGTCCGGATTCCCGAAAAAGACAAAGTTGGACAGTGCAGGAAAAGCACGAGTGCCGAGTAGTCAGAGACAGCATATAGAGAGAAAGACAGTTGCGTTCACTGAGTAAACACTGCTTTTGCGAAGCTCCTTCGAGGCTGCAAATAATCTGTAATAATTCGTGAGATCAAAGCTAATATCTCTTATTAATTATTTTCAATAAATCGGCAACTGGCTTTCTCCCTCCATCTGGGGTGGGTTGCCCTGCCGTATTTAAATAAGGAGACCATCCCGGGCCAAATTGGGTCCCCGAATGGAAATGCGTGTTTTTGTTGAAAAAGGATCCTTAGGGGGTGGGTTATTGTGCCATGAAATTTTATGGCGCTACGGACGCTAGAAACCCCCCCCCCACGGGGGGTCCAAAGGGGACCGATAAACATCATTTTTGGACCCAATTTTTTTTTTGTTGAAAAAGGATCCTTAAGGGTTGGGTTATTGTGCCATAAAATTTTAAGGCGTTACGGACGCTAGAAACCCCCCCCCACGGGGGGTCCAAAGGAGACCGATAAACATCATTTGTGGACCCAATTTTTTTTTGTTGAAAAAGGATCCTTAGGGGTTGGGTTATTGTGCCATGAAATTTTATGGGACAATATTTATTTTTGGTCTGGCAAGGAAATTAATAATTTGGGGGCAAATAATCAATAAAGAAACACATTTAAAAACCTTTTACAAGAATGACATTCTGCTCGCCAGGGAAGAATTTCAAGGAACTTTTTTATGCCTGGACACAATGGAAAATTGGAACTAGATGTAGCAGCCCGGCGAAATTTTGTGAACTATTTCGTCGAATAATTTTGAAGTACCTTGAAATCGAAATTGGCCCCTTAGCTTAGTACTAATATTATCTAAAAATCAGTTTTTAAAAGTTTTCACTATACAACTAATCAAAACAACTATTATAAGCTATTAGATGCATCTTTGTTTCTTTTACAGGAGGAAGAAAGAACTTAAGCTGGATGGATCGACAGAAGCGTTACAACCCTCCTCAGGCTACTATTGATAGCGTACTGAAGAGCGAGTGCTGTTGGAGTGTAGTGCAGCGAGGCTGCGGGCTGCAGCGAACGAACGCAAGTTCAGACTGAAGATCACTCTTTATATTAAAAGATAATTTTATACCCTTTATCTTGTTTTAAATGGCCCTTAAATTATTCCATTAGAAAGAAAACACTTTCAGCTTTACGAAAAGGTAATTTTTTGGTCAAAAAACCCTTCAGAGTATTAGTTATTCATTATTGTTCCCTTTGAACGAGACAGTTATGAATGACTTTGTGTTATTCCTACGAGAATGAATCGCTATTCGGTCTCGTTGTAGGCACAAATTCGACTCGTTCACCAAAAAATGAACTTAGGAGAAGAGTGGCTCCGGAAAGTTACCCCCGCGCCGCAGCTACTAGGCAGGCTGTATACATGGTAGAACATGCAACACGCTGAGAAATAGTAAAAAGTTGTGAAATTTTGATTTTCTTTTGGCGTAGATACATATTCACATAATATTTTGGTTTGTCATAGAATTTTTTTATTTTGTTCATAATTTGATGATGTCAGAAAGTTGCAAAAAGCTTATTTATGTCGATCAATTCAGAGACTTGAAAAATTAAATATCAAGTATTAGGAATAAAAATGTAACATTATCTTTGTTCATGTTCGTGAATAAAATAGTGGAAACAATTTTTGATTATCCAGTACACCAAGAGAACAGGTATACAAACATTAAATGCATCGCGCAGATACCCCCAAAATTGATTATTATTGATTATAAATTCAGTAGTTATATATCTGATACAACTGCCTAGCCGAGATTTTGCAGATTATTTCTCGATGACGTTTGATGGAATAACTGCATATATCATACCCAGAAAATAATGAATCACAATTATCTAAAGCATCCAATATTCGATTTTGCATACTTCGGTTAAGTTAATCCAGTTGATACATTGCCTAACATGATATTTGTATGTTACAAAAATGGAAGATTTCGACTTTCACATTCAAAGGCTGTTTAAAATATTTTCCACCGTGAATGTTCTTGAAACGAGAAACAATATTATTTCAAATAAGTATTTTCAATTTGATTTAAATGAACTCTGGTTCTATTGATGTTAGGAAGAAGAAAAGTTTTTCAGCTGACGTTATTCATTCATAAAAAGAATTATTATTAAAAATCTCTTTGAAAATGAAAACCTCACTGACGGTATGCATGTTCCGTCAAAAATTATGGCAATCGACATTCGAAATGTTCGATATAGCACGCAGAAATTTTAATTAATGTGATAAACACGTTTAAATAATATCACCTTTCATAACATTTATGTTTAATTAAGTGATGAGCTCGCAATGACTGTATCTGCAATATAGGATTCACATTATCGTGAATTTTTTTTTTCTAAGTTTGTTCAATTCATTCAAACATGAAATAGCGACAAAAGCGACATTATCTCTTTTATCTATTGTCTCTTCATGCGCAGAAATTTTTTGACATGCGCTCTTAAGGTAATAGTGGCAGGCAAAAGATGAAAATTGAATTTTATCATGAATGTGCCCTGCGTATATAAACATGGAAATCTTAAATATATTCTGATAGTATTACACAGGTTATAAAATATTTTTCCTATCACAATCATCGTAACTAATAAAAATTTAAAAATAGCATAAATCAATTTTTCCTTAATAGCAGTAGAGATTTTAAGAATAATTTGATGGTCAAACCTCGTTCACATCCCGATTATTTCATTTTCACATTTCTAAAATAAATTTTCAGCCCTCTTGCAGCAATGCACAACGAAATTAGATTACGAGGTTAAATTTGAGTCAGGCTTTAATTTTAGCCATAAATATAGCTCATCATTTAGGAGCAACTCATATAATAACTTGCAGATTTAGATTGATTTCGATAAAGAATACTCGGCATTTGAGAATTATGTTACATAAAAATTAACAAGCAATTACGGATAACGAAATTTACCTCTATCAAAATTATTGGGAAGCGATTAATTCCTCAATACTAAATCTGCATCATAAATTCCACAATCTATCACGAAACTTTAAGCACATACAGAGTGAAGCTATACCTTACCAATTCATAAAAACATTAGTTTTATTCAAATATTTTTCGTCCGTTCACTTTGATCCATTTACATTTCTGTTCACATTCTACTTTTTAAGAATTTAATAAAAAATTGTTAGAATGATTGATTTAAGTTAAGTTCATATCCCCTAACCCCAACAAATTTTTTTCCGAAGGTGGAAGGAATTTTTATTTTAACAAACAGGGGAACGAAAAAGATAAGCAAAAAGTGTGTCCCGGTTCCCTGCATATAGCAACCGTAATTAAGTTCATGAAACAAGGTATAAATGAAATAAAAATGGCTTGTGTTGAAAAAAAAACAGCAGGAATGAAAAAGACAAGCTAGAAAGTTTAATATATATAAATAAAAATACAGTATATGAGCCTTGAGCTCGGGACCTCGTGTATTTCCCCTGAGAATCAATACAACAGAAGTCAATGGCACACTCAAGGTGCAAATAAGAATTGAATAGATACATAATAGATGATTATTTGAGAGCAGATCTGCGCCGATATTTTCATAGGTCACTGCATACCTACAAGCAAGGAAAAAATCCATTAGATTCATTTTCATATAAATATTACGAAAGTAATAACCATGCTAGTTCGGTCTTGAGCGTATTAAAAAATAACCAACATTCATTACTTTCATTATGTTATCCCTTAGAGAAGCCTTTGCATTATAAAGAAGTATTTGTAGAGTGCGTGCTGTCCGAACTAACCTCCCTAGTGCAATTTTTTTGTATTCCGCTTAAATGAAAAAATGCTTATCAATCCTGATTCATACCTATTTGTAAGGCGTAGTGGTCGTTATTTCCCAAATCATGAACAACCTGCTAATTCCTGAGATAAAAATGTATTCCCTTCATATTATTATCTGCAAGACGTTCGACTGCTTGCCAATAGGAAATAATTTTACTCTCACACATAACTTTGAACGTAAATCACTCTCAACACAGAAACGGCTAACCGAGACAAAAAAATTGACGATAAATTATATTATCTTTAGATGACTTTATTTTACATATTTGTAAAAGAAACTATCTTTTTGTGCTTCTTCGGTCTGTGTCCTTCAGGCATTTTGTACGACTTAAAATAGTTTCTACGTTTGGAGAGACATTGAGTGAGCAATACTTCGATGAGCATAAAGCGGGGCATAAAGTATCAACTCATACTGATACTGCGCACGGTATACGTAAACGAGGTAGCAGCAAACCAGTCTTTTGAGAAATCGAGTGGTGTTTATGTGACGTCATGGAAACGGACCAATAGCAGCGCTAAAATCTGGCAACATTGCTAGCCTGAAATTTGGCACCACTGTTAGCCTAACGAGTTCATGAATCGGGTACGACATCAGAAACTTGCAGCGTCATTCAAAGTCTTCACGCGACAAGGAGGCGCAATGTCGCCGCCGCTTCGAGTTAGAATTAAAAAGTGTTCTTTTATTGGGTGCGAAAGTAATTCTAAAAACCGACCAGACCTACGATATTTCCAATATCCACTTGTAAATTTCAAAGAATGGATTGTTGCGAGTGGAAATGTGCAGTTAAATGATCTAAGTAAGTCAAATGTATGTGCGCACCATTATGTGTGCAGCAGGCATTTCAAAATGACTGACTACAGAAGAATCCTTTCGCCATTCAAAACGTACGTTCCATTAAAAAGTGGTGTTGTGCCGTTGCCTTATAATCACGGCTTTGCAGACCTGGAAGGTGAGAAATTTTAAGTGTATTTGAATTTAACATAGAAAATATGGTTTTTGACTAATTTAGCACTTGACGTTGCATTTCTTCATGAAATCTTTGAAAGCAAATGCCGGTTTCATTGGAAAATCTTATTTGCTCGCCTCGAATGTAAAATACTGGGCAATGATAAATAAGAATTGGAATAGACTACAATTTATTATTAATGACATCCTTTTTATTTTTAAATTTTGTAGACTAATTTTTGATGAGCTTTTCATTCTAAAATGGTAACAAAATATGGTTGCAGAGTGCCATCAGCTTTATTAGTACTATGCAAATTTTGTCTGTGAATTTTTTAGCAGGTAGGATGTGATGACAAATTATTATGGGTTCATAATAAAAACTCTTTGCAATGTATAAAAAATTTTGTTATCACCTTTAGATTCAAATTAGCGAGTAGCAAACTGTAAACCAATTGTGCTGAGGATGAAAGCTAGTTTGGATTGCCAAACTATAAAACTTGTGTTTAGGGTGCTGAATGTAGCTTAACAATAGCTTGTTTTAGTTGTGTAGTCTATCTTATCTAAAATTGTTGATAAATTGAAATAATTTCCTACTTTGTAACTAAAAGTAGGTGTTTACAAAATGTGGGCATCTACGGATGCTTCATTTCCAATTTCAAGCCTGATACATATCACCTTATACATTGGATTTTCAAATGCTTTATAACTAACGCCAGGACGCCATTACGCTTTCCCCCGGTCAAGACCGGTACCCATTTCAGACACCTGGGTAGAGTGGGGTATTGTGCTTGGAATTTTTCCCTTATACCCAACAGAGAAAATCGCCACCAGCGCCGGGACTCGAACCAGGTTCTGCCTGGACGGAGGCAAGTTCGCTAGTCTCATGGCTGCGACGAGTACAAGAGAGATGCAAAACCTTATCCATGATTTTTCTACCAACAATGTTAATTGTGGTTGATGTTTTATTTAATGTGCTCATGGAATATACCCAATCACTACAGGAACACAATTAAAAACATTTTACAGGAATGACGTTTTGCTTGCTGATGCATAATTTTTAGTCATTCAACTTTCAAGTCATAAGAATGACTAAATCAAGTCCGTTCGTTAATAACACACTGACCTTTGAAAAAATTGTGCATTTCAGATGGAAAGTGTGCAAAAAAATACATTATCTCTGTGATAGTGTTTCTGTTCACTCAATTTTATACATGAAAATAATTTGGGTATTTGGCTACAGTGCTTGTAAACATTTTGCATACATGCAACTTCCATGAATGGAATAGATGAATCCATTTTTGCTAAGAATGTTGTATATGAAAGTAAAGAAACCAACCCACCTAACCTAACCTGAAATAAGTTAACTGACCTTAGCCATACCAAGGCAGATCTTCTCCCACCAAGAATCTGCGCGTGTTCCAACAATGCGGCGATTACGCTTTCAACTCAATAATGCAGGGTGTCTACTAGGTAGTAAAGTAGTTAAATTTGGGAAGTAGTAAAAAGTAGGGTTAATGTTAAGGATGTGCAACGGTAAATGTAAAGTGTTTGCTAGTAATCGATTGTCAAATATTTAGTGCCTAAACATAGTTAATTAGATCAAAATAACATAGTTTCCTTCTATGCACTTTCCGTTGCAAATGAGTATTTAACGGGTTATAGCGGTAAATGAGTAACTGCAACTCTAGTGTTTAAAGCGGGAAGTAATTCATCTATCCCGTCGTATAGCAACACTGAAATGGAGTTTTGCTTCCGCCGCGCTCATCAAAGACAAAACTTAACCTACCGTTCTAACTCGTAAAATACTCAATTGTCGCCCTAAAAGTGGATAAAAGAAGAGTAGTATATTTCAAAGTTATTACCGTGATTCAAGCAACAAAAACCTGAAAATCGATGAGTAGCTGTTTATTCGAGCCCATTCTTCTTCAAAGACAAAACTGAATCTACCGCTATAACTCGTTAAATACTCATTTGCGACAGAAATTGCATAGAAAAAAATTGTTCATTTTGATCTAATTAACTGTTTAGGCATGGAAAATCAAAAATTATTTACTAGCAAACACTTTACATTTACAAACCAATGCAACTAACCGATTTTTGAAATTTTGTTGCCTGTATCATGGTAATTACATTACATTACAACTTTTTATCTATTCACTTCTTGGGGCAAATGAGTATTTCACGAGTTTTAGCGGAAAATTACTGACCGCAACTCTAGTGTTTAAAGCGGCAATTAATTCGAGCGCATCGAATGGCAACACTATAATGGACTCTACCTTTCGATGCATTTGAAGGGTGTCTAAGGGTGTCTAAAAATTGCCTAAATAATAGGAATAATAATAATTATACTGGTCATTCTAAAGTATATCTTTATAATCCATCATGCCAAGTTTCTTCACTTTTGAAGATTAAGTGTTCATTTAATTTTTATTTTGTAGTTCTATCCTTACTGGCACACAGTATGTCCTGATGCTCAAATATAGCGCTAATGCATTGGGAGTTCTGCAGTTTATTATTTATAAGTCTTTTGTCGTCTGTGATTACCCAAGTCTTTTCCTAGAGTTTAATAATTTGTTGTGTGTTGTTTATTTTGTGTAGATTTTGGAGTTTATAACCGGAAAGTGTTGAAGCGCGCCTAGAGCGGTGGTGTACCAAATGTTGTTTGGATAGGAAAATAGTTTGTTTCATTCATTATCGCCGAAAAATTACATGATATATATTTAATGTATTTTTAAGTGAGGTAAATATTTTTACTGGGACTAATTGTTGCTTGTCTTTTGCTCCCCATTCTCACAGAACTGGTTATGTTAGGTGCCAAAGTGAGAGCTTGGTAGGGCTTCTTTTTGTTAAAATTTCAAAGCTTTGTTTTCTTTGGTTAAGAACTCTTTTCTTTTTATTCACTGCTGTCCGTTTCTCATCACCTATGATTTTCTTCTTCAGCATTAATATTGTGAAAATCTTGCTCCTCAATTTAACGTTTCTCTGTACAGGGTATCGACCCCTCAGGGGGATACAGTTATTGTATGTATGGAAATTAGCGCTCCCAGGGGGACTATGTGAGGGCCCGAGCTAATGGTTAGGTAGGCTCTCTTTTTATTGAAATAGGAAAGGTTTTTGTTTTCTTATGGCCCATCTTTTTTCGGTTCACTGCTTTCCTGTTTTTCATCACCTACTACTTTTTCTTCTTCAATTTTATCTTGTTTCATGAAGTTCTTTCTTAGCTTCCTGTTTCTATGCACCTTGCGCATGGATTCCGCATTACCTCCGTTCCATAATAAATGGTGCCTTCATCTTTACTTTCATCGATACGTTCTTTTTTTGGAGCGGTTTGGAAGGCTGGAACTAACTTATAATCTAATATAATCAAGCGAAATGTATAGCATTTTTTTCAAATAAATATCTGAGTACGGAAATTTATATTATCCTTGCAATCCGGTGCGCAATCGTCAGCCACATCCGCATGAAGAAGATAAGGAAACGTTTTGTATGGTTGAATTAAGAAAATTTTCCTACAGTGATGATAGAGCTTTCAATTTATGAAGCTGCCCGAATGATAAAATTGAAGGTCGATAACCTTTTGGTTCTGATAGATTTACACGTAGCAGGACGGAATTCAATTTTTCAAAAATCCAAATCCATACCTGCGGAGGCACACTGGCTGTCGGCCATGTTGTTGATCGTACGTCTGGAACTGCGGAGTAAGCAGCGTAGTAGTACGTAGTACGCTGCCGCTGACGTCATGGTGTGTATGCGACGTCACACGGCTTGTTTGAAATGAAGCCTTCTATTGGCTAGTCGAATTGGCGAATGTGCGCGGCTGTCCCCGTAGAAGTGACGGTACCTCCTTTAGTCTACCATGATACTGCGTCACTGTCATTGCCATTGCCCAGTCATTGCAGAATGCAGATGCTAAATCGTGTCAGTCAGTAATAGAAAGTCGAGAGGTGTGGGTGTGCCTGCAAGCGTTCTTACTAATTTTTATTCTCATTCAGTGAGTTCTTCGTAGATTATAGTTTATTTTTACCTCCTTTATTCATTATTAAGCAATGATTCAAAGCTATTTTTTTCACAATATGCAACAATTGTTGATGTTGAGATTGATTGCACGTGATTAATTACAAAACCTTCAACAAGTTGTGAACCTAATTTTTAGATTCGCACTCGCTCTATATATATAGATGCTCGTGTTCTGCTCGGCGTTCCTACGTCACCAGAGGGGAAATAAGTGTCGATTGTTTCATTGCACCTGCAACTTACAAGGTAGAAATAAGGTTTTGCATGATGGTTTCAATTTCTGTGCAATATTTATTGGGATTTGAATGAAATATTATTGCGTGAAAGGCGAGTTGAAAATATATGACTCGACAAAAATGTAACATACGTCGGGCCGGGGTCGGTCTTAGTAGTTAAGCGTGCATCGTTTTTGCAGGAGTGCTTCATAGTGACAGACGAACTCCAAACGCATTATTTTTTCCATGTTTTTCTTGCAATTTCACTTTCCTGCGATGAAATTAACATTGCAGAAGAATCAAGATAGAAGCTAGATTCAAAAATAAATTTCTTCTTCCGGGACTTGACAAGCTCTTGCGAGTTGTAACATATTATTTGTCAGGAACTTTATGGCATATTATTTTTTAGTGCTAAACGCCTATATTTTCAGGTTTTGCTGTTTTGACCACTCGGAAGAGGACACTGAGGATTTCCGAGCAATTCATCCGGAAGCAATTTATCAGGGCCTGTACGTCGCAGTGTACGAAAACGTGAGTTTTCTGAGTTGACGAACGTTCATTACATGTTAGCTGGTCTTTCATTGTTTTAAGATACTCTTATCTTCTCAAACTTACACAACTCAAAAATGATAGATTACTTCTGTTGAGTGTAGAAGCTGTATTTTTTTTAAAACAAATCATAACAAGGACAGTTTAAGTAGAATTGTACAGAATATAATTTTAGTGTTTCTGCAATCTGCATATTATGCATGTATACATAGAAATGTATTATACATGTATAAGCAAACAGTGGCAAAATATTTAGAGATAAGGTATTTCATGTCTAGAGGACTTGATTTTTCATCGGTGGAATGATTATCCGTTCCCGAGCTTTTCCCGTGTTTTACAGATATTTGACTCTAACCATGCTGTACAATTTGTTGATATATCGAGTGTGCCAGCGACGCAAAATGTTCCTGTAATCAAGTGCAACACATATATTGCGTACGCTTCAATTGCTTCTTATGGCACTGCTGCGAGTCAAGTATAATGCTTATTATTGAATAGTATCTGAATAGTTAAGTAAGATAGGTTTAATTTCTTCAACTTGAGTTATTTCAAGAGCAGAACGCCTCAAAATGATTCACACGAAAATCAGACATCTATATCTCTCAATGGAAACTTTATGTCTACTGTCTAAACATGCTTCAAAACTACCCATTGTGAAAATATCGGGGTAGGATTGTTTCTGATTAGACTTATGAAATGAAAAGCCATGAACAACTTCAGTCAAATTTTTGTATTCTACTTTTTCTGATGTTTCAATAATTGCGGGTGTTGACCGAGCACCAAAATGGATAGAAATCATCTTCATTTATTGGAAAAATTTTCCGAATCCACAATCGTCAAATTTGCATTCAAAAATTTGCGTCACAGTTCTGGGAATAATTTTTCAGCAGATTGCAAGTTCTGTACTTACGGGAAAAAAACTGTTTCCTTTGCTAAAAGCAGTACAACAAATCTACTGCGGCATGTAAAGAAAAAACATCCCACCTATTTTGCATCTTACTTAAAACGCAACGAAAAAACAAAGAGTACTGCCGGCGTAGAGCAAGAATGCGTCGCAAAGCACCTCTCACCAGATATAACCCTGCAGTCTAAACGTAAGGAAGCTGTTCCCTCGCAGTCTGAGGAACATATTTCCGCTCAACATCATGAGGAGAAAGAAACAGTGGAAGCTAGGATTACGACGGCAGCTCAACAGAGAAAGACAAATTTGGATAAGCTTGGAGAACAGGTTGTCGCAAAATCGAAGGGCGTGGTGCAGCATGATAGTTTAGAAGTTCCTGCCGAAATTCTCAAGATCCCCAGTCTCTAGGCGAATGCTGCACTGATTGAAAATGTGTCTACCAGTAAAACTTTTACTACGCCTTCAGCTGTTGCTAAGAAATTAACTTTACCTGACACCGATGAACCCATTACTTCTCGCTGTGGAAGAGAGTTCGAAATCTCACAAACAAAATATTATATCAGTGTCAGACGGATTTGTATCAAGCTGCACTGAAGAAAATATAGTCGAAAAAAAATCGAAAAATGATTTGAATGATTGTAATACCAAAGCAGTTAAAACAACTCAGCTTCTGCTGGCGAAACCTGCATGCAAGAGTTGTAATGAAATATCAATTTTGAAAAAATATTTATATCATAATCTGAACAAAATTACTGAGGAATGTAAGCACGCCGACGTAAATTGTTGCTGTAATGCGAAAATAAAAGAACTATTACCCAATTCTTGCCCAACAGAGGAGGAACAAGGTTGCGTAAGCTCATCTCCAGATTCCCCTTTCGCGTATCAATTTGATTCGAGGAAGAATGAGACAAAAGTTTTCTGTATGTTATGTACTGAGTACGGGATTCGGAGCCAAGGAAGAAAGAAGAGAGATGAATCATGGACGCAAGGTATGATCTTCACGTCTAAAAAACGCAAGGCACAGGCAATGAAATATCATTTATCTTCAGCTCAACATTTGAAAGCGCTCGACTTTTCTAAGCATGACGACAGGTCACAACTAAAGCTTGGCCGACCTACCAACGCGCAAAGACATCAAGCAACAGAAAATATGTCTGTAGCTGGAATGTTCATGGTAAATAACAACATGCCTTACCGTGTATATCCCCAAGTATGCGCTTTGATGTCTCTCATCACACCTGAAGGGGTACCTAATCCGCTCGGAAATCGTCATCATAGTCATAACTCGATGCAGAAAATGCTTCAAGCAAATTATCTTTCTTGTTCTGAGCAAATGAAAAATTTCTTTTGTGCTGAACACCTAAAGACTAAACAATGCCGCCGTTTTACCATCAGCGCTGACAAAGGAACTGCACCGAAAGATGTAACGCGTCAGGCTGTAGTAGCCACATATATTGATACGAGTGGCTTACCACGCGAAGCCTTGCTTGGTGTTTCGATGATAAGGAATGGTGATGCAGGCTCAACAGCATCCCATTTGAAACACACGGTAGAACATATTTGCCGCTCAAGGCTGTTGCCTTCGTAGCTACCGACTCAGCTGCTTTTACGTTGGCAAAAAGTCTGGAATGATCGAAAGGCTGAGAGCGGACAATGACTTCGGAAAAGTGCACGGTCTTCCAGATTTTTGCCATAAAATTGAGAATTTAATGACTCAAGCAATGCCAACGTGGGTCAGCGAGACTTTGGAATCCTGTCGGTCTATTGCTTCTTTCGTCAATGACCACGCAGTAGTTAAAAATGAAATTCACAAATATGTAAATATCGTTCAAGTAAGCGTTTTCCGCATAATACCAAACCAATGTGCTACTAGATTCGCGGAATGCCTACATCTCCATCTAGATGCTCTTCTTTCCAATGTTAAAGTGTTGTGCGAAGCTCTTCCATCTCTCATGTACCATCCTAATCTGGGTGAGAAGGCCCACGGCATTTTAAGAATTATTTCGCAAGAAAGCTTCTTGGCCAGAGTTTTACTCATTTCCCGCGTGTATCACTGTGTATCTGATTTGGAGAAAAAAGCTCAAAGTGTTTCTTTTGGACCTTTTGAATGCATGAGCTTGCTCTCGCTTTTCGACACTCAATTTGCACAACTTCAGTATCCACCGGAAGAAGTTGAAAAGCTTCTAATGGAGGGAACCTTTGACTACAACGTTCAGTTCCATTCAGTTACGCATTGGACTGGAATTAACGTGAAGGAGATCAAAAATAAATTACAAAAAAACAGGTCTGAATCAGCTTCATCGCTTCCGGATACTGAACAGGTTCTTGCAGAAAATCAAAGTTGGATTGAATCTATCCTTGAACGGAAGAGTGACTATCTACAGGCTCCGGAGCCGATATTATTGGCTACAACATTCCTGTCTCTTCACGCGTCGACGACTGAGATCACCGATGAAGCCCGTCTCGATACCTACCGAAGCCTCCTGGATCTCGTTAATATTTCATTTGAGCCATGTTCCCAAAACTGTCAGAAAGTTATCTGTGGCTGTGTTGAAAATGGATTTCGCACATTTTTGGATCACTTCCGCGAGCACTGGAAGCCGGTAGCCAATAACAAACTCGTCGATCTTAGGGACCCTTGCGAGGAAGAAACGGACTACGTGGAGGTTTTTAGCCGATATCTAAACGAGAACGAAAACTACGCAATGGAAGTGAAAGATTTGAACATTTATCGAACTCTTGAAATCATTCAGTTAATGAAACCTAGCCAATCAGGCACAAAAAGAGCTATGTCTCATGTTTCGAATACTGTGCGCGATCGATTCGAGTCGAAATATCAGTACAATACTTACAAAGACGAGAAACTGGACAACGTAAATTTTGAAGTTTTCTTACGGTGTAACTCAAACATGGCAATCATCGACAGTAAATGATCACGAGAAATATTTTTGTGAGAGCATGAAGAAGCATTAATGAAAGGCAAACCAGCCACGCATCAAAGCTCAACTGTACGGAATCTCATATCTAAGCTTCGATCATCTAAGAGTAAATCTCAACCAATAACTTCAAGCAAAAGGAAAATAAAATCTAAAGAACTTTGTCCAAAGAAAGTAAAAAGGACCATATTTTGCGATTTTGATTCAGCATCAAAAATTCCCGCTAGTAATGAAAACATTTCCAACACTTCTACAATTTCATCAGTTCAAGCACTGTGCTATTTTCTCAAAAAATGATTGAAAACATCGACGTAACTCAGCAAAACCTGGTCGATGAATCAAGAAAGCCTAAGAGGATATTGTGTGCCTCAGAATCGTCAGAAAATGTTTATGCTGACACTATTGAAGATGAGCCTGGAGTTTTTAAACAATTTAAACAATTTGTTAATCCTGATGAAGACCTTGAGGTGTATTGCACGTGTCGTGTCTCTATTGGAAGAGAAAGCCAAACAGGCATCAGTGAGAGTCGTTGGATTGGGTGCGACAATGGAGAAAATTGTATTTCATTTCAACAACGACTGAAGAATGAGGGAGTGAAAGGAGGCGATTGGTTTCATTTAAATTGTGTCGACTTGAAGAAGGTGCCACGAGGTAAATGGCTGTGTTTCAAGTGTAGAAAAATTGATGCTGAATCTTCTTCACATTCTACTAAAAGATATATCAAAGAAAATTACCTTGAAAGCCTTCAAAAGCACATGGAAGCTGAAGCTCGCCAGATTGTCCCAATAATAGGGGATGGAAATTGCGTGTTTAGAGCAATGGCGGAAATCGAATTGAAAGACCAATGTCGCCATGACGAAATGCGAGGTATCCTTTGCCAGAAAATGCTTCGACTTGCCAATGAAAAATCAAATGATGAAAAATGGACGAGGGACTATTGGAGAGAAGGAAACGCAATGCTTGAAAAATCTGCTAACCCCGATGCGTATCTCATTTATTCAACAGTCATGTTCTTCAGTGATATTTTACTGGAAAACGTTCGAAACAAAACAACTCGAGAAGCTCTAGTCGCCCACGCAAGAAGGATGATGACTCCTGCACTTTCTCATGACACGCCAACTGTGAGATACAGCAAGTACGGAGGTTCCATTGAATTCCTTTTTTTTCTGTAATATACCAGAAGGATGTATTTCTACTACGCAGAAATAATGACGGAGAATACAGATGGTTTTTAACTAACAAATATGGTGAAAATTCCCTTGATTCGAGGTTTGTCACATTGCTCTACTACTTCGACTCCCAAAACAAAACTTGTAATCACTATGACGCAATAATAAATAACGCAGAAGCTACACGGCCGTTAACAATGGTGCAATATAAAGGAGTTGACAAAACTTTTCTTCGGAGCAGAGAAGATGCTGCATTAATCATTGAATAATACTGGGCTGGATACCTGGCGTAAAGTGGTTGCAGCATTTTACATGAGGTACTACTCGTTTCTGAAGCTTCCGGTAAAGTAGATAATAATGCACCGCTTCAATTGGCTGACGGAAATCTTTCTGATGCTTTAAAGATATTTCTTGGCATTGTACTGAGTCACTCAACCGATTAGTTCTTTGAGTTTTTGTAGACTATGTGCTGTTGTTGTCTACGTGCTGTTGTAGTCGATGTGCTTTTGTAGTCTATGTGCCTTTGTAGTCTATGTGCCTTTGTAGTCTATGTGCTGTTGTAGTCTATGTACTGTTGTTGTCTATGTGCCGTTGTTGTCTATGTGCTGTTGTAGTCATTGTGCTGTTGTAGTTGATGTGCTATTGATGTCTATGTGCTGTTGTAGTCTATGTGCTGTTTTTGTCTATGTGCTGTTGTTGTCCATGTGCTGTGGTAGTCTTTGCGCTGTTGTAGTCTATGTGCTGTTGTAGTCTATGTGCCATTGATGTCTATGCGCTTTTTCCTGCGTATTTTTAATCTGCAAGCATTTAGGTTTTATGTATGTATTTGTATTGCAGGCGTTCGGCTTACGAAACAAAGTATCGTCTTGTTATCTTAGTACTGATTTTTTCTCATTTCTCTAGTGTTGCACCAAAACCCAGTTTAAAGCTACAAGTGTCACAAGAAATTACAGCAAAAATTTGACAAGATAAAGTAAAAAATTCAATTTTCAAACGTAGAGTATACAACAAAATATCTTGCGTCAGCCACGAATAGAAGCTATCGTTAATGCGTGTTCATGATAGATCTGCTCTCGTTACTCCTGTCACCCTAATTTGTTTTAGACATGAATACATGTGTGTAATTGTTATCTCAGATTTCTTTGAATGATATATATTGACATCTTTTTTGATCTAGAACTTCAGAGCGGGTCTCTAAACTATGCACACTTTCCTGAAAATTACCACTCCAGATCATACTTTACATGTTATACTATTGTTTCATAATTTATTCTGGAATAAACTGGTTTACAGGTTTTCTATTTCACTTACTTTTTGCTACCGACTTCAGTGCAGTAGGACGTTTTTTAGTGAAGTACTGGTTGCCAAAGATTTTCAGCCATTATCAAATTTTATGGCGACATTTTTTCAAGAATTATAAAAAAATTATTTTCTTAGCTCATACACTCATTGTCTGTTTAAAAACTTACATATACCTCGATTTTTTCCAGAACTATTCAACAATACGATTAAAAAGAACTTGCAGGAATTAAATAAATTTGTAATCTCTTAAATTTGAGTACATTGAATATTTTACATTAACTTTCAGGTGGCGGCAGGCGACTGTTCTTCATTGCGTCATGCTTCACCGCCATCTCATTGCGCTAACTTGTGCTGTAAGTATATTTTCTTCAGAGAAAATATTGACTACTATTGTACATAAATCTCTAGTAAATGAGAATTAGGATAATTGGTTACGGTAAATAATTTTGTATACCTTCATGGAATGTTAAACATAGACACGCATACATATGTAAAATGTTTGCGATCAAATGCGTGCAATATCCCAGCAGTTTGTTAGAATTATGTTGTGTTTTTTATTCAATGCAATTTAATTTGAAATACATAATGACAATGCGACCATGATTTAATGTGAAATGCTTAGATGCTATATATACTTTCATGAAAATTAGTTTTATAACTGAACAGATGGTGAAAATGTACACCTGGTAGCAAAAAAGTTTTCATAACTTGGTTTTTTCTCGAACGTCATTGCATTATCAATACATTGTTTAGTAGTTCATTCGAAACGTTTTCGAAATGCAAATAGCCTATAAATTTTCTTTATATGTACTATTTAAACCGATTAGTATCTGAGGATGTTTTTATCAGTGAAATTTTATTTTAAAGATATGCTATCTTGTGTTTTTTAAGTAATAGACAGCTTCATGTATTACTTGACTATTTTTTGAAAGTATATAAAACAGTTTCTTCATCAGGAGAGTGCTAATTTAGGCTAGTTGGCGCTTATTGAGGAATCAGTCCAGTTATATCCATTTTCAGGTGCTAATAGAGAAATGTTTCGTAAAATATCATTAAAAATAGCTCTCTATGTTTTGAGTTAGATCATTAATAGCCAAATAAACTACTCGTCACATACGAGTTTTTAAAAACATATATCTGTTGGCAGTCCATGCTTTCAGTTCTGAGCTCCATAACAACAATCCCCTGGAATTTCGTACTATATGATCCAAAATCTTCTCTTTCTAACTCTGTCATTCTAATTGCCCAGATTGTGAGTTCATTGCTGCAAGAACGCAACTGACGGTGGATTCTTTCGCGCATGGAAGGAGGTATTCGCTCTGCACTTCTCATGAACTCGGTAATTATGTTTTCAATAGTGGAAATTTTGAAAAACTGTCTTTCCTTCAGAAAAAAAAATTGATTAGTACGTATCTAAAGGGGTTTGAAAATTTGTTCCCATGTTATTGATAATTGAAGTATATTATTTTAGGCTTTTGTACGATTCGTGTTACCATGAGCATTGTTCATGTTATATTAGTGAAGTAAAAACGTCAGAATCCAACAGTAGAATCATCAAATGAATTATTGTGGATGATGATTTTTGTGCACAATGTTGGGTACACAATATTTCTCATGCAAAATTAAATAACAATGAAATTAAGATGCATGGAATTCATACATATGCTTCTAAGAGCTTAAGAAATTTTATTTTTACTCTATATGTTTCTGATATTGTACTGGTTTCATTTTAGTAACTTCACAGCGTAGTCCATAATGTCGTTTCTCGTACTAGAAATTGGAAAATTGAAAATTCGAGCATGTATTCAAGGATTAGCACTATTCGTGACCGTCCGATTTGAGTTTTTTTCCTTTTTTCACTCTGTCATGTCTAGTTAAATAGTTTCAAACTGACTATCTTAGTTAAAAGAAGAGAAATATTTCCTCATTTAGTTTTGGTGTAAAGATAGTTGGAACTTGGGAAATTACTTATACTCATGTACAACCAGGCTGATAACATATGTACGCATCGAAACAAATTGTTGCCTGTAATAATTCAGTAATGAGATATTTTGGTAAATGTTAAGGAGAAGGTACTAATCGATTTTCAAAATTTTGTTGCTTAAATCATGGCAATTACATTGAAATAAACAACTTTTATTCCATTCACTTTTTTGGGGAAATGAGTATTTAAAGAGTTATAGCGGTGACGTAACGTAACAAAACTGAACTGATCTAATCTTACCCAACCTTACCTAATGTAACCTAAAGCAAGTTAAGGTAACATAACCTAACTTAATATAACTTAACGTAGCGATAATTCGAGCGCGTCAAAACGGATTTTATTGGAGTCTCCTCTCAAAACAAGTTTTCCCTTCTGGAAAGACTAGATTGCGGTAAGTAATCTACCTCTGTTACTCATAAAGTACTCATTTCTATCGGAAAGTGTATAGAAGAAAAGTGTTTTACTTTGATCTAATTATCATGATACATGCAACAAAAATTCGAACATCGATTAGCAGCTTCTCCTTAACATTTACCTATCTTTTTGCGCAAACAATAGCAACGTAGCATAAATCAACAAAAAGGACTTGGTGCTACTCAACAGTTAGAAGAGACAGAAATAAAAAAAAATCACATACTAAAAATGAAAATAGTCTAGAAAGATAGTGCAATTAAGTTTTCAGATTTATCCATAGCAGAGCTCCTTGATGTATACAAAAAGTTTTGCATGATGTTTTTTTCTACCATGAGTTGCAGCATTTCCGTTCAGAATTGCTATCTCTCCTGTCTTAAGGTCTACTAGCAAGAACTCTCTATCATTTTTATGAAAAATTGAGAGGGAAACTAAAAATTTAACTCAATGCAAGGAGCTTTAAAAGGCTGAAGATTTGATTGAAAATATTTTTTTCTACTCAAGTCCTATAATTTTTAATTTCAAAAAATAATATTTAATAGTAACATACTAAAATCTAAGATTAAAATGCAAAATGGGTATTTAATGATGCTGCTGAGAATACTTCTTGAGGCTTGAGCACTGTGTTGAATTCAATCATCAAGAAGTTCAAAATCTTGAGTCATTTGCTGTTTAGTAATCACAAATGTTATCCATGAATATCCAATGACAGTAAATTGATGTCAAGTATGCATACTTTAGTGGCTTGTAATGCTTTGAAGTAAATGAATTATTCCTAATAACAAAATTTGAAGTGTTTTTTTCTTAACTAAATGTAGGGAAAAGTGAACTTTTTTAATTACTTCTTTCAAAATTTTTGAAATTTTTTCTAATTTATGTCCTCCAATTCTGAAATTACACCCTGAATGGAAAGAGAGTGAATGAGCAACCTGTTTACGTGCCACATGAGGTGCAGGCGCCTGTAGTGGAAGTGAATGAAAGGTAGATGGATGGGAAGAGTGACGTGAGTGGAAGAATTGAACGAAAGAGTAGTATGAAATGGAGAGTGAGACCTACAATTAGAATATGTGGTGACAGCATGGTTAAGAATGTAGATAGGTTCGTGAGAATGACTGACCGTAGTGGGTGTACGAGCATGAGAGGAAAGGGAGTGAAAGAGATTTGTAGGCATGCTGAGGAAGTGATAGATGGAATGGATGGTTGTACTGGAAGGAGGTGGTAATGGATTGCTTGAATGTGGGAGAGAGCGTACGGTGAATGCAATTATGAATATGGTTGAAAGGGCATGGAAGAAGAATGTTAGAGTGGCTGTGACCAGCCTGCTAAGAAGGCCTGCGTGTGATGAGTATGAAAGGGTACAAAAGGAGGTGCATGAAAAGATAATGAGTATGAAGGCTGAGAGTATGAGACAGCGTGAATTGGGTTCCAGCTTCCTTGATATGGATAACGTGATCCAGAGTAGATGTTTTTGTGGAGATGGGGTCCACCTTACACAAGAAGGTGAGATTTAAACAATTTAAACAATTTAAACAATTTATTTACGACAGGTGATACAGAGGTAGAATTTTACTTAAGTCTAGTACAATGGTCAAATTTGAGTATAGCTACCTGTGGGCCCGAATAAGTTCAGCGACTTCTAGGGCATCCTACCATCACGTTATTCTAGGGTGTACAAAAGTTTAACCTAGTTCACTTAACCTAGTTTCGCATTAGACTGATCATTGAGATAATTAACTCGATATTTTATGCTGTATTTTACAATATAGGTCAAGTCGGCTATATTTAACAGTATGTTCGATAAAACGATTCAAGAGCAGAGAGAAGATTGGTTATGGTACACAAGGCAAGTTACATTATGACATTATCATTAGTTACATGTAGGAGGCAAGATTTCGACACGGTGATCTTACACGACTAGTATTCTGATAGGAAGTGAGACTCAAGATGTCTTTTGAATACTGTGTACGAATTACATTCACGGATCTCTGCAGGTATAGAGTTCCAAGTTTTGGTTCCAACGAAGAGAATACTGTGTTGCGACCTGGCCTTTGAATAATAAGGAAGCATGAATTTACTTCTATTTCGGGTTAAATGGTCGTGATGACCAGTTTGCGCAGTCAATAATTGTCTTAGGCTATTGTCGCCATCATTTCTTAATGTTTTGTAAATGAAATTACAGATGGAGATTTTGTAGAGATCCGAAAGTTTAAGTATTTGTAAATTTTTGAAAGAATCATTTGTGTGAGCATTATATTCTAGGTTCTTTACCGCTCTGACAGCCCTTTTCTGCAGAGTAAAAATTTTGTTGGTTTTATTTTTATCAGTTCCGTGCCATGCTTCTATTCCGTATTGCAAGTATGGAGAAATGAGCGTTCGGTAGAGCATTTGTAAAGCTGTTTCAGGCAGAAAATTTTTAACTTTATTTAGGATTCCGATGGATTTTGATAATTTAGAACTAATATGAGTGATGTGCTCTTTGAAGGTCAGATGTTTATCTATTATGATGCCCAGAAACTTACATGAGTTGGTTTCTTCGATTTCACCTTCGCCAATTTTAATGCATGGGAGAGATACATCTTTCTTGTATGAGAAAGTAATATAATTTGTTTTATCGATATTTAGGCTTATTTTATTAGCTTTGAGCCACGATGAAACCTTGTGAAGTTCAGTATTTATACTCTCCACAATCATAGCAGGATTTTGGTTCGGAAGGACCGCAGAAAGCGTACTGTCATCGGCAAAAAGTATGAATTTGAAGAATGATGTAGATTTTACAATATCATTGATAAAAATCAGAAACAAGAGAGGCCCGAGAACAGATCCTTGTGGAACTCCATGGCTAATTGTCTGTGGGTCCGATTTTGCGTCGTCAATGACAACGTATTGCTTCCGATTTGTTAGGTATGATCTGAACCAATCATGGGCAATCCCTCGAATGCCATAACAGTGTAGTTTCGATAATAGTATTTTATGGTCCACACAATCAAATGCTTTTCGGAAGTCAAGAAATACAGAGAAGACAGGCTTTCCTTAATCTATATTAGAATAGAGGAATTGTAAATGATTTAATATAGCCTGTGTTGTTGATTTTTTAGAGCGAAAACTGTATTGTTTATCGCAAAGAAATGATTTTTGTTCAAAATAAGAGTACACTTTTTTATACACAATCTTTTCGAATACTTTGCTAATAATTGGTAGAATGGAGATAGGTCGATAATTGTTTACACAGGTTTTTTCACCACTTTTAAAGATTGGGGTTACTCTAGCAATTTTGAGGGAGTTCGGGAAAGTGCCTAGTAAGAGAGACTGGTTAATAATATTTGATATCAGTGGGGCTACAATGTCAGCAATATCTTTAAGTACTTTAGTCGAAAACGTTTGTAACCCACTCGATTTATTTTTCATGTTGTTTATGCACGTAATTACATCGGAGGAGTTTGTAGGCGTAAAGAAAAAGGAGTTGGGTTCTCGAATATGATCCATAAATTCCAGGTGATCAGTAGGTTCACTTAGAATACCATCAGCTATTGTTTTCCCTACGTTTACGAAGAAGTTGTTAAAGAGATTAGCAATTTCTTTCTTCTCATGATATTTTACATCATCTTGAACAACATATTCAATTTTCTTTTTATCGGCATTATTCGGTTTACAGCAGGAGTTAAGGAGATGCCGAGTCTTTTTAACGTCAGTTTTGAATTGAGTAAACTTGAGCGTAAAGTAGTTCTTTTTTGATGTTCTTATCTGGTTTGTTACATAGTTTCTAAATCGGTTATATGTTTCTCTAGATATTCGTCCTTCGCAAAGGAGGGCTAGGTACGTTTGACGTTTCTTTATATTTATCACGATGTCTCTAGTAATCCAGGGCTTATGTTTATTTTTCGGGGTAACTGTACGAGTTACAATTGGGCAACACTGATTGTATGCGGTCAGTATAGTTTCAGTCAACTTTACTACTGCTTCATCAATGCTCGTAGTATTATTGTTTTGTTGAGAGATGTGCAATGTAGGCATTGATTCTTCTAGAACGGTGCGCATTTCTTCAAGATTTGATTCGTTTATTTTACGATATGAGTAAGTTTCAGCCCGTGCCTTGGTGCAAGCAATATAGACATTTTCCTCAATAAGAAAAACTGGGAAGTGATCTGATAAGTCAGAAGTAATTATTCCAGCAAGAAAATCACTAGGGTCTGTCATAAAGATATTGTCAAGCAGCGTAGCACACTCTGAGGTTATTCGTGTAGGCTTTGTAATGATCGGAAGGAAGGATTGAGACTGAAAGGTAGTTAGGAAATTAGAGACTGGTTCATGGCTTTCATGTTTCAGTAGATCATAATTGAAGTCACCGCATATTATTATGTCATTGTATAAGGGCCTGTTGAACTGAGAAATAATACGATTCAATTCATTCAGGAAGGATATAGGACAGGCTGTAGGAGGCCTATACACCGTTCCAAGCACAATGCGTTTACCATCTCTAAAAAGTTCTACGAAGAGTGATTCTATATGATCCTGATTCATGGTTGCACTTGCTATGGTTCTCGAGTCTATGTGGTTAGATATATATGTGCTGATGCCTCCGCCCCGCTGGTTTTTTCTTAGCGAATGGTAACTATGATAATTTTCAAATCGAATCATGTCTTTTGTCGAGTCATCTAGCCAGCTTTCGGTGAAGCTAATCACGTCTAGGTTATATTTAAGTTCAGTAATAGTACATTGTATCTCTTCCAATTTTGGATAGAGTGACCTACAGTTCCAACACAGGAGTGAGAAATCTCGGTCAGTTATTCGTTTAGTTTCGTTGAATTCTGATATATTAGTATACCTACACTCTTGAGAGTCGTTTAGGTTTGGATATATTCTGTTCAAATGATTGAAATCTGGATCGATTTCCTCAAATATTACAGGGTGATCAGTCATTTAAAATAAGTAAAAGTAAGAATTAGGTACTATAGAGCTTAAAACGAAATACAGAGTCAAGCTTAAAGGGATATTCCAGTCTAAAAAGTAGCTTATTAAGTAAGAGAGAATAGAGTAAAAAGAAAAATCTAGCGCGATTTCGTGAGTACACACAAACTCAGTCCATGAGCGAGTGATAATGGAGTTCAATATCACAACATTGGTGCAAACAGATTGCTAAGGGCGTCTTCGCAAGTTCACATACAACAGGTAATAAGTTTCTAAAGATTATGACGACAATGATACAATCAGCTAATATGGTTTACGCGTAATAATAACTGTAGTGGTAAATAAAGAAGAATTCACAGTAACATTGGTTGGTGAAAAATTACTAATTGCGATGTTACAAAATGTGACACACAGATGTCATAGATGTTTACACACACATCTATTATTTATTTGTTATAATATTGGAGTTCGATATCACTACATTGGTGCAAACAGATTGCTGAGGGCGTTTTCATAAGTTCACATACAAGAGGGAATAAGTTTTAAAGATTATGATGACAATGATACAATCAGCTAATATGGTTTACGCGTAATAATGACTGTAGTGGTAAATAAGGAAGAATTCACAGTAATATTGGTAAGTGAAAAATTGCTGATAGATTATAATGACAATGATATAATCAGATTATAAGAAGATTACAACGACAATGATATAATCAGATTATAAGAAGATTACAACGACAATGATATAATCAGATTATTAGAAGATTACAACGACAATGATATAATCAGCTAATATGGTTGTACGATGGCAGTGGAGGGCAGAAGCGATTATCAGGTTATAAGAAGATTACAACGACAATGATATAATCAGCTAATATGGTTTACGCGTAATAATACTTAAGTGGTTAATAAGAGAAAAAATTCACAGTAACATTGGGAGGTAAAAAATTGCTGATTGCGTTGTTTCAAAAGTTCACACACAGCTGTCATAAATGTTTACAAGCACATCTGTTATACATTTGTATAGATTCAGGTTGAACTGGCATCAAGTTGAGGTTTACTGACATGATACCTAATTGAGGTTAAATTAATACGAAATTGACATATTTAGGGGATGAAAATGAAATTGACTAATTTAGGGGATCACCTAGTCTAGTCACCCATGATCTGCTGTGATGACATGTTTAGTTGTTGCATCAGGTATTGCTCGAGGTCATCTGGCGTGTTGATCTCGCGGCGTCTTGAATCTGGGTTTCCTGGGTTGAATATGAAGATGTTTCCATCCTGTGTTCTTGGGACTCCAACTTTATCCGGGAATTTCCTTTTGGCCATCCTTAGAATGTACATGACGTTAGCTCGTGAAGGTATGAGGTATTCATTTATGAAGAAGAACTGTGGTTTCTTTTCTCGGCAGGCGTTGAGAATTTCACGTTTTTTGTTATAATGTTTTAGTTCAAATGCAATGTTTCTTTGATCTACATTCCCAGTTATTGTTTTTTTCCCCATTCTTGTAGCTGACGTAATGTCAGTGCCGGAGAGGTCAATGTTGATCTTGTCCTTCAGGAGCTGGCAGACTGTATCCTTACAGATTTCGCCTGCGTGAGATGGCGGTATTTCTCTTCCAGAAATGACGAGAGTACATTTTTTGTCATCAATGTCTCGGCGCTGATCATTTTTTTCCAACTGGTCGAGGCGGGAGGTTAAGCTATCTATTTTCTCATTCTTTTCTTCGAGAATTTTTTTGTGTTCCGCTTCTTTTGTTTCAAATAGCGTTTTAAGGTGGCTTATTTCATTTTGCACTTGAACAATATCACTATTAAATTTTGTCATCACTGAATCGAAGTATTTTATAAGGACAGAAACCATTTCTTTACCGTCTTTCGTAAGGCTAGACACATCAGGGTATTGACCAAACTTCGGTTCAAACTCGATGCTGTTG
Organism: Morinoia aosen; assembly: GCA_030386875.1. Classification (NCBI taxonomy): domain Eukaryota; kingdom Metazoa; phylum Arthropoda; class Malacostraca; order Amphipoda; family Talitridae; genus Morinoia; species Morinoia aosen. Next base: position 79,688,298 of record CM059564.1, read on the forward strand.
TTGCTGCTGTTGTTGGTAATGCGTCGTTTGTTAGGCATCTTGAGGAGGGAAGATGAAACTCTCCAAGAGATACATTCAGTGGATTGGGTCTACTCATGTTGCAATGGCAGGTGAAACAGGATGAATGAAAAGCTGTCCGAGCAAAAATGAAAAATGTTGTGAATTGTCCAATAGTGTTGTGAGGTTTGGATGTATAAATATGTGTGGATAAAATGCAGAAAAGTTAGATGACCTTGTAGCAGAATTTGAGATTGGAAATTTGGATTGTGTTGGTGTAGTAGAGACCCAAATGCGTGATAGAGTCCAGTTTAAAATGTAAGGAGAGTAAGTACTATATGATAGGAAAAGTGCGTGTAAGTTGGCAAAAAAGAGGTGGTGGAGTTGATCTCATTTTTAAAAATGCTCTGAATTGGAATTTAGAGGAACTTCCTGTTGGAAATGAACCTGAAAGTGAAGATTTGTTAGCAATTAAGTGTAAAAGAATGCATGCCAGAGAATGTGTTGTTGTGATTGTATGTTATATGACAACTGATGGGATCTTAGCTCATGAAGAGAATGTAAAAAAGTACGAAATATTTACAAGGATTGTACAAGAACACTGCAGGTGCCCTCTGATTGTGATGGGGGACATGAATGGCCATGTTGGTATACTTGGTGAGCCGGTGAATGCAAATGGACAAAAATTGATAGATTTTTGTGATGAGAATGAACTTGAAAACCTGAATGTCACAATAGGAAATGGCTTGCATACATGGCAAAGCAGGGAATGGAAAACTGCAATTGACTATATGATTGTGAATAGTAGAGCAAGAAAGTATGTCAAAGAAATGTTTGTAGATGAAGATGATTTTGATATTGATAGTGATCATAAAATGCTTGTGCTTGAATATAACTGGGGTAGAAAGGAATCAATGCTGAAGGACAGTAGTATGAAAGAAAGTTGGCAGATAAAAATGGCAAACTGGAAAGAATTTAAGAATGAATTGAGTAGGTGCAACTGGAACAGGTGTGGAAATGTAAATGACCTAAATAGTGAGATTGCAAGAACCCTGTACGATGTGGCAGAGCAAAAGATTGGTAGAAAGAAATGTAAAAAAGGGACAGGGAATGCCAGGTGGTTTACAAGTGAGATAAAGGAAGAACGAATGAAAAGAAAGACTTCGAATAAGAAACAACGCAGTATGAGGAAAATGTATGAAAGAAACAGAATTACTGAGGATGAATGGCAGAGTGCATGGAATGAGTACAAAGATCAGCAGAAGAAAGTAAGGAGAATGATAAATGAGGCTAGAGTTAAAGAAAAGAGACACCAAGTTGAAAATCTGAGAAAGAAAGGTCCGGATGGAATAAAAGATTGGTATAAGTTTATACAAGGTAATGATAAAGGTAGTGAAGTTCAAGTAGATGAATTAGTAGTCAATGGTTGTAGTGTGCGAGATAGGATGCAAATGGTGAAAGCAGTTGAAGAATACTGGGAGGACATTGGTGGAATGAATGAGCAGGTTACAGATGATGAACCCGTAAATTTTCTGATTGATGAACATGAACTGCAAATGGAAGACGAAATCACTTGTGACGAGATTGTAAGTTTTTTGAAGAAAGTGAAAAATGGGAAGGCATGTGGCCCTGATAAGATCCCATATGAGTTCTATAAATGTGGAGGAGAGAGTTTAGTCATTATGTTGAAATATTTATTTGATGAGATATGGAAGAGTGAAAGAGTACCGGATGACTGGAACAAGTGTAATGTAGTACTGTTGCATAAGGGTGGACATAAGAGTATGAAAGAACTTAAAAATTACAGACCAATTGCACTGGCTGCCACTGCATGTAAGATCTTTTGTTGTATTTTGAATGAGAGAATGAAAAATTTAGTTGAGGAATTAGGAGTCCTAGGGGAAGAACAAAATGGTTTTAGGCAGGATAGACGTGGGGAGGATAATTTGTTTGTAGTGAGTGAAATAATTGAGCGAATGAGGAAGGATGATAGGAAGGTATATTTAGCATTCCTGGATATTGAAAACGTGTATGACAGAGTGGATCAGTTAGGCTCTTTGAAATTTTGTGAAAAGTTGGGTTTAGCAGAAAAATAGTGAAAATTGTACAAAGTCTGTATGAGAACACAAGCGCTATCTACAGGTTAGGAAATTTGGAAACAGGGCAGGTGAGGAGTGTTAGAGGAGTGAGACAGGGCTGTACTCTGTCTCCCCTGTTATTTGGATTGTACACAGAAGAATTAGCAGTTCTACTGAGAATGAGTGGCTTAGGACTGAAAGTTGGTAATGAGAGACTGAGTTGTTTGTTGTATGCTGATGATGTGGTTGTGGTTAGTGAATGTGGACATGAACTGCAAAGGATGCTTGACATTGTGAATGGATATAGTACAGATTTCAAGATGAGCTTTGGTGCCGACAAAATAAGATTATGGTTATTAATAGTGATGAGACTGATAGAGACAGACTGTGGAATATTGGAGAAATCAGAATAGGTAGAACAAAAGAATACAAATATCTAGGTTGTATGAAAAGTGAAGATGGATGCACTAGAACTAAGGATGATGAAGTGGCTAAAATAATGCAGTGGAGAGGATAGTTAAGTAGTGTGGCCAGATACGAAGAAAATATATATGAATATGCAAGAGGAATGTGGAAGTATGTTGCTGTACCCAGTGTCATGAATGAGGCTCTGTGCTCGTCGTGTCGTGAGACTAGCGAACTTGCCTCCGTCCAGGCAGACCCTGGTTCGAGTCCCGGCACTGGTGGCGATTTTCTCTGTTGGGTATAGGGGAAAAATTCCAAGCACAATACCCCACTCTACCCAGGTGTCTGAAATGGGTACCGGTCTTGACCGGGGGAAAGCGTAATGGCGTCCTGGCGTTAGTTATAAGGCATTTGAAAATCCAATGTATAAGGTGACATGTATCAGGCTTGAAATTGGAAATAAAGCATCCGTAGATGCCTTCATTTATAACTCCACAACCACGACTCTGCTGCTGTATAACTGCAGCTGTAGTCTCGTCCTTTTACTTATAACTCGTATTTTCTAGTATAGATTTTCATCTTCTATCAGTTCTAGTCTCAACCTTTTATTTATATGTAGTAGGAATCCATGAAAATTTACCAGAGATTTCGAGAATTGAACCTGGGTCTGTCAGGTCCGGAGATGGAGAGCCTAACACCGCGGCTGCTGCGGCTCCTATGGTGGTGAGCCAGAGCACTTATTTATATCTCCTTTTGACTGTTTCTTGTATCATTAACAGCAAGTATGTTTTTTCAACATGAAGGATTTTGTGACGTTCATTTCGTCAACTGTACGCACAGTTTATATTGCACGCTCAGCGAACGGAAACCTAGCAATTTTCTACTATTCAAATGAAGTTTCTATTCCCAATTTGGTGCTTTGCTGTTCATCATTGTCTGTTTCTGTCGACATTTCAAGCATCATCTTACAAGTCTAGTTCCTTCGAAATTGTTCAATGCAAACCGTGAAAAAGTTTTTTTTTTGACCAAAGTGTAGTAACACGTTTCATTTATCGACTTTTTTTGGAAATAAACGGGGTTTCATTTCCTTATTTTTTTCTTATTTTCATTCTTTCTTGCTAGGCCGACAGAGCCGTTTTAATGAATAAAAAATTGTACTTAGTAAGAAATAAATGAATGGAAAATGATATAAAAATAATGGATGAATCTTTGTGACTGTACAAGTCGTCTTCGTGGAGCAAACGCAGAGCGTAAAGAATGTCTTTTTTTTGTACGGTTGAATCGCAATCAAGAAAACGTCATCTTGTATACATGAAACACTAAGCAATAAATTCACAGGAGGGTTTGTAGCCACTTTTGATGCGCGCAAACCAGGAAAAGGTTTACATTCTCATTGCGAGCTGTAATGAATGGTGGCATTCGTTCTGAGCAGCTGGAGGTCGTAAGCGTCGAGCTGTTATCGAATGTTGGGGAAATGCGTCAAACCCGTGAAGTAATTACTTTCATTGTTTATTTCTGTGTTGACATAGTGTAATATAGCGAGTAGTGTAAGTTCTAGTTAGAGAGACCAAAAGTTGGCAACGCTCAAGAGAGCAACACTCGCAAGTCAGTCTGCTAGTGGCCTCGGGTTCAACAACAAGTAAATGTTGACCGAGTGTGTATATAATTACCTACTGTGCTTGGTATCTAACTTCTTAAGTTCTAAACTAATGTACTAATTCTATTCTACTCTATTCTATATATTCCCGTCTATCTCCGCTCTACTCTTGCTAGCCACAGTACTGCAAATTGAGTATTAAGTTAAGGTATCCAAGAGGTGAGTGAACTATTTACCTAAATTGCTGTGTCATTGCATTTGTCTATTGATGTGTTATTTGTGTCTTGATGGGGTGTACTAATATTATATCTCCGTCAATGATCTATAACACAATCTCCGACGAGATTGTGGAAGCGTTGAGACGGCATTTTAAGCCGACAAGAAATCAGATCTTTGAGAGGTTTAGGTTCCACAAGCGGAACCAGAGACAAGGGGAAAGCATTGCTGATTTTGTGGCTAGCTTGAAAGCCCTTTCTAATACCTGTAATTTCAAACAGGAAGTGCTAGAAGAGACCCTTCTAGATCGTTTCATTTTGGGTGTGTCCTGTAATGAAATTCAAAATTGCTTGCTGAATGAAGCTGGCCTGACATGGCAAAAGGCCATGGATCTAGCTACTGCTAAAGAAACCACACTGAGAGAAACAGTGGGGTTGAGGCAACCAAATTCAATTCTAAATGTAGGTCAGAGCAGAGGTAAGCAAACTGCGTACAAGCCTCAGGGCAAGACTCAGGCACAAGCTAGCCCCAAATCAGCATGCAGCGGCTGTGGTGGTTTGCACTGGCGTAGAGATTGCCCCTATAAAGGCAGTAATTGTCATGGTTGTGGTCAAAAAGGTCATCTAAAAAAATGTTGTTTCAAACTAACAAAAGGGCAGAAATCTGATAAAGGCAACAAAAATAATTTTGTGCATGCTATGCATGAAAAAAGGGGGAGGGAAAACCACCCTAACCCTAATGGAACTAGCAATGGAACCAGTGCAGACTACCCAGCCCCCAATCATGGGTGTTAGGGGGAAATATTTGCTTTAGCCGAGGAAATGAAACCCCCAATCAAAATAAAATTGTTACTAAATGGTGTGCCATTAGAGATGGAGGTAGATACAGGTGCTGCCAGGTCTATCCTTTCAATGGCCACCTACTCTAAAATACCAGCTAAGTCAAGACCCGAGCTGAGACCTTCTGATGTTAAGCTTAGGACTTATGGGGGAGCGGAGCTAGTAGTTTGTGGGGAGATTAGGGCTAACATCCAGCGTGAATCTAGTGGTATGGTTCCTCAGCTAGCAACTATTGTGGTTGTAGACAGGGAGGGGCCAGCCTTGCTGGGTAGGGACCTGATTGATTTCCTTAGGCTAACTATAGTATCAAATAAGGTCAACAAATTGACTACCTGCCCTGAATAGTTAGCAAATAAATTCCCCGACCTTTTTCAACCAGGTCTAGGTTGCTTTAAGGGAAGGAATTTCAAAATAGAAGTGGATCCAGCCGTACCACCAAAGTTTTGTAAGGCCAGGAATGTGCCTTACACACTTAGACCTAAGGTGGAGGCAGAAATTGATAGACTGGTGCAGGAAGGTATCCTCACCCCTGTACAGTACTCAAGATAGGCAGCGGCTATCGTCCCTGTGCTCAATGCTGATCAAAGCATCCGAATATGTGGGGACTACAAACTAACCGTCAACAGAGCCACTAGGCTTGATACCTACCCTATACCCAGAGTGGAAGATCTATTTAGCGGGTTAGCAGGAGGAGTTATATACTCCAAGCTAGATATGTCTCAGGCATACGCTCAACTACCCTTGGATGAAGACTCCAAGGAACTCACGGTAATAAACACCCACAGTGGTTTATTTGCATACAACCGTCTCAGCTTTGGAATTGCGTCCGCACCTGGAATCTTTCAGCGTGCCATGGAAGGACTATTGCAGGGCCTCCCAGGAGTGTTCTGCTACCTGGATGACGTCCTGGTGAGTGCCACTAATGAGCAAGAGCACAACAAGCGTCTCTGTCTCTATCAAGTCTTATCTAAACTACAGGAGGCAGGGCTAAAACTGAAAATGGATAAATGCCAAATTGGAGTGCCACAGGTATCCTACCTTGGATACCAAATTGACAAGGATAGATTGCACCCCACTGCAGAGAAGGTAGCAGCAATCCAGAATGCACCAGCTCCTACTAATGTGACTCAACTGAGAGCCTACCTTGGGCTGTTAAATTTCTAGAGGAAATTTCTAAAATCATCTGAAACCATGCTGGAGCCCCTAAATACCTTACTAAGGGATAAAACCCCTTGGAAATGGGATGCAAGTCAGGAGAGAGCCTTCCAGAAATCTAAACAAGCCCTCCTGGACTCTCAGACTCTAGTCCACTTTGACCCTCATAAACCCATAGTGGAAGTGGCTGACAGTAGTGCGTATGGTGTGGGAGCGGTGCTGTGTCACCTTATTGATGCGATTGAACGCCCCGCCTATTTTGCCTCCCGAACTCTAACAGCAACAGAACGCAACTACTCTCAAACTGAGAAAGAAGCCCTAGCTATGGTGTTCGCACTTCGAAAATTTCATTGCTACCTGTGGGGACATGATTTCACTGTGGTTACGTACCACAAACCCTTGTTAGGACTATTTGATCCGGGTAGAAGCATTCCTCCGATGGCATCCGGGCGCATTCAAAGGTGGGCTTTACTACTGCAGTCCTACAAGTTCACCTTGCGTCACCGGTCTGGCGTGCTGTTGGGCACGGCTGATGCTCTCAGTCGTCTACCCTTGACAACTCCCGAGGAAGCCACACCTATTCCTGCGGAATGGACGTCCTTAGTAAACTTCCTCGAGTCAGCTCCAGTCACCAGCACCGACATCCGCGACAGCACCCTAAGGGACCCAGTACTTTCAAAGGTATACAAATACTGCCAAGTAGGCTGGCCTTCGACAGTAATTGGTGACCCTGATCTCGCTCCGTATACTAGGAGGCGAGACGAATTGTCCACACAAAATGGCTGTGTGCTCTGGGGAGCAAGAATTATTGTACCCCAAGCTCTCAGACAAGCCATTGTGGACGAACTTCACTCTGGCCATGCTGGATCATCCAGGATGAAGGAGTTAGTTCGCAGCTATGTATGGTGGCCGCTGCTGGACAAAGATCTAGAAGAAACGACTAAGTCATGCAGCGAGTGCCTGAGCACTCGAGCTGCACCAACGAACGCTGAACTCCATCCGTGGGAATGGCCTGCGAAGCCTTGGCATCGCATACTCATTGACTACGCGGGCCCAATGGATGGAAAATACTATCTAGTGATCGTGGATGCACACTCTAAGTGGGTTGAAATTTTTCCCACATCTACTACAACCTCTAGCGAAACGATCTCGTGCCTGAAACACACTTTTGCGACATTTGGATTTCCAGTAAAAATTGTTTCTGACAATGCAACGTGTTTCACATCGGCTGAATTCCAAGAATTTGTGAAGGCATGTAGTATGCGACATATTACGAGCGCACCATACCACCCTTCAACTAATGGACTGGCAGAGCGCATGGTACAAACTTTCAAGAAGAATATACGAAAGTCAACGGAACCCCTACGCCTAGCACTAGACAGGTTTCTGTTCAACTATCGGCTGACACCCCACACGACAACAGGTGTTACGCCCGCCGAACTGATGTTAGGCAGGAAAGTTCGCTCTCGTCTTGATCTGCTTTGGCCGTCAGAGGCAATCGCGTCCAAAGTTGCGCAACGCCAGGACGCTCAGAAAAGATACCACCCAGGGTCTCGCGCGGTTGACATTCCGCCGGAGTCACCTGTGATGATCCGTCAATACACGCCGGGTTCCCCAAAATGGACCCCTGCTACCACCATTGAGAAAACAGGCCCGGTATCCTACAAGTGCCAACTGAAGGGGGGAGAGGTCGTTCGTCGACACCAGGACCAAGTTATTACCTGCTCGAACACCATCCCTGAACCCTTGGAACAACCTACGGGGGAAACCGTTGTGTTTCCACAACCTGTTCAAAATTCATACCCACCACCTCCGACCAATGAACCTGACTCCGAAACACCTGATTACCCGATTCCCACCCAGGAGGCTAGGATGCACGAGCCTCCAAGTGCTAGCATCTCACGCTGGTCTACCCGGGCTCGGAAGCCTGTGGTGAGAATGGACCTTTAGGATTGACTATATACAGGGGGGGGGGGGGGTTTCTAATTAAGGAGGGAGGGGTGTAATATAGCGAGTAGTGTAAGTTCTAGTTAGAGAGACCAAAATTTGGCAACGCTCAAGAGAGCAACACTCGCAAGTCAGTCTGCTAGTGGCCTCGGGTTCAACAACAAGTAAATGTTGACCGAGTGTGTATATAATTACCTACTGTGGTTGGTATCTAACTTCTTAAGTTCTAAACTAATGTACTAATTCTATTCTACTCTATTCTATATATTCCCGTCTATCTCCGCTATACTCTTGCTAGCCACAGTACTGCAAATTGAGTATTAAGTTAAGGTATCCAAGAGGTGAGTGAACTATTTACCTAAATTGCTGTGTCATTGCATTTGTCTATTGATGTGTTATTTGTGTCTTGATGGGGTGTACTAATATTATATCTCCGTCTATAATCTATAACACATAGAATTGTAAGCATCGAAATAATAAGGGAAATTGCCAAATGTACGACTATTTTAAATAATTTAGAAGTGGACAGCAGTTGAGTTGGTGGTTGAATTTTTTACTGACGTAAATGGAATTCAAATCTGTTCTCGTGAATATCTACCTCCACAAACTAGGACTGGAAGCTGGGAAATACCGTCAATGCTACTTCACAATGCCTTGGGGACAGTCTCCTCTTACATTCCCGCGAGAGCTCGGGCTGTCGCAGCCGAAGCTGGTTTTGTTGAAGGTATAGAGCAGGGCTGCTCAACCTTTCTGTTGTCGGATACCCCCTTAGCTTAATGGTGTATCTCCGTGTACCCCCAACACAGTTAAAGGTTCAAGAAACTATAGAAATACACTTAATGATTAACCATTATATATGCTCATACGGTTGTATGTAAATATATATAGTACACTTTAACACATGAAGTATATTAGATGTATCCCTAGGGGAACATGTACCCTCGGTTGAGAAGCCCTGGTGTAGAGGGTGGAAATGAATGATTTTGTCTCGAATACAAGTAAATTAGATTAAATTGAATTAGATGGTTAGGTTAAGCCTCCCCATATGCCACATAGGCGATACAAAAAGAGGAAGGAGTTATGCACCATTTAGTGTAACGATGAGGGAGAGCGGAATCTATGCACAAGGTGTATAAAAACAGTGAGTTTAAAAATAAGTTCATGAAACAAGATATAAGTTGAAGAAGGAAGTAGCATGTGCTGAAAAACAGGACAGCGGTGAACCAAAAAAAATATGTTCCTTAACATTACATAAAATTATTTTATTTTAACAAAAAAATGCCTGCCTAACTCTAAGCTCTGTACCTCTCACTTTCCCAAACTAGAAGTGGATGTTTCGGAAATCTTATATTTTTCCTGCACAAATATGAATATGCACATGTCTAGTAACCAACTCAAGTATGAGGATTTATTCCCAACCAAACTTTGTCTTCAAATTCTTACCAAAACAAAACTGGCTTCAGATAAGCACAACGCGGGGAAGAGCGGCAGTCGCACAAGGCTGGCATGAACATTTTACCATCAAAATGAACTGTAGACCAAAACCCTAGTTTCTGGAGAGCATAAAATAAAAGTTAATGTATTAGAATATAAGGAACTACTCAGTCTAAAATTACTTATGTCTAATTAGTTGTGGTAAAATAAAAGGTATTCTAGCATCTATGGCGAAGCTTCAAATAAAGAACCACCTGTGTAATAAAAATGTTTGCTCTCTGCCAGGAAAAAAACAAAATACATGAACACTTACCGAACTGACCAAAAGATCATCCTAAAATATTTTCGACAAATGAGACACCGTTGGCCGAAAAACTTGAAAAAACATAGCACAACGCGCATGTTAAATAGTAAAAATACACGCAAAAATGCAATAAAATTGTCATTCTATTGAAAAATATGTGATGGAATTCATATATGTGTCAGCCTTGTAACAAAAAAAAATTTAAAAAAAATTCTAAGTTATTCCAAAATTTCAATGTTTGAGATGAGTTTAAGCCTCCCTCCCGAACCGCAACGAAGACGTTCCCAAGAGAATAAGAATGGAGGCATCAGTTACGAGAGCGTTAAGGGAACACGGAAGGAGCGTTCCGAACCAGGAACCCCGGCGCTTAAAAACAGTAAGTTTGGAAATATTATTGAAATATGACAAAAATTTAAGAAGAAGGAAGTCAGAGATGTTAAAAACAAAGACAGCAAAAAGTTGAAAACAATAATTTCCACCAAGAAATCTTTCATTTCAACAAAAATAAGACTCGCCTAACTCACATCTCATTACTTATCACTTTCTGCCCATTTAATTCCTTACTCAATTTTATGATTAAAATACGTGAGAACACCGTTTCTATGTAATAAATATAACTTTACAGTAAACTGTACGAAATTTACATTTCCTCACAATCGCAAACGTAGAACAAAAAGTAATTGAAGACTGTGACAGGTAATCTTGGAATATAAACGAAGAAAAAGAATGAGCAGAGCAAGTCGGACACGCGTCCCAAACAAGCGACAAGGAACGCTATGAAATAAAAAAAGAACAATTAATTTTATGCATCGGTACAGAAAGCCACTCACTGTAAATCATAGCTTTTGTTTCCCTCCAAAAGAAAAACAATTTCCAGAATTCCTCAAAGCTACGCAGAACAGTGAGCAAATCGAAGAATGCATTGGGAGTAGGGAAATAGAATTTTACCGACAACAACGGAGGGGTTAGATTAGATTAGTCGAGTTAATTTAGGCCTGTTTTATGAGAGGATGGAGGAAGACATCATTTAGTAAATGTCACGAAACTGACTTGGCTACTGTCGCCTGTCTGCATTCGTAGTGGGGAATCGAAACCTCATAGTAGAAGTGAAAAATGGATAAAAACAGAGCGGAAAAACACAGAAAGAGGAATGATAGAACAGGTGGAAAAAATAGAGAAAGGTAACTACTTATCTGCTCACCCACACCAGTACCCCTAGTTAACACGGGTCAATGAAAAACACCTCATACATTTATTCTTACTTTATTTAAGTGCTAATGTTGAACACGTGATTAAGTATTTTGATTTACTGACAAGTGCACATTTAAACATACGCGTGGCAAATGTGAGAAGCCTACACTGCTGCAATGCCCAACCTTTACGTTGCAAATCACAATACAAGGGAATAAAAACTGAAAAATGTTGTTACCTACAAATGCCAAAATACACACTGCAAACATACAGCGCATCACTGCACACGGCTAGCCCCAAACGCGCCCTAACAAATACATAATCACGTCATTGCCCATCACCCATGGTTCCTATTAACCAGGCCAAACGAAGCACTTCGATGGAATAACCCCGAGCTCTTCCTAAATTTCTTGTAGCCTGCCAACCTGCTACGTTCAGTTTCTTGTGTGACTTCCCTTACAGTGTGGAGGATTGGCGGTAGGCCATGACGCCTCAGCTTGGTGAGCGCTATTTTGGTCAGGTTGCGCCGCAACCCGGAGTTGCTTAGCCCACATCGTTGAGAATTCCAAGCCGCAGAACACACACCCGAACCCCTCCTGAGAACAAGGAGCATATTGAGTAACTAGTTCCATTTAAGCCTTTATTCCCTGCAATACATCTACTTCAAACAGAATTGATTGACCTAATTTCACTCTCATTTGATTCTCAAAAACAATAAAAAAATATTCATTTCCCCTCTGAATGCATACTAAAAAAAAGAAGTACATTTATTTTGAAGCTTTAACAGACAATCTAGCTTTTTCCCCACACAATGAATTTTAACTAACTCTCTCCCTATATTTTAATTTCCAAAGCATCCCAGTATATATGAATTCATTTCTGCGAGATAATCACCCACTGGATATTTACCCAACGCACATGTTAATTTCACTATGTTGACCCCAGAATCCCATTCGAATGAATCCCATGTGAGAGGTAAATGGATGATCAATTTACCCCACTTCAAAAACAAATCAAATCACAAAGTGCCCTGTTCGAGGACAAGCTTGAATAAATAAATAAAAACTAATAAGCACTCAAATATTGAAAAATGAAAATCCCTGCGCCCCGCTAGATACAACAATTAGACAAAAGACACAAAGACTGCGCCTCAGTGAGATCACGAATTTTTCTGAAGTCCATTTTACCCCAATTCAAAATGAAATTGACACATCCCAGTTGAAAATCCAAAGACTGACGGACTGATGTTACTTGATGACACTTCCCAACTTTAACCAGCCTTAGCACACAACGTGTATAAAATTTATCACCCATATCTACTTGAATTACTTCAACCTTTTTAAGAACTCAAATTTAATAGGCAGCATGAGATTAGGATTTCCTTCACTTTTCGAACAAAGAACAGCATCTCACCTACCATCGTGGAACTCGCGGGCCTACATCTTGTCTATCACCAGGTCAAAGTCAAAATGGACCGGTTAGCATACTTCTTGCATTATTTATACCTCCCCTCGAACAAAGAACGCGCCCTGTGCTGAGCGGAGGCCCGCAAAACCGGAGGCCTGCTATTGGTAGTAGTAGTAGTAGTAGTAGTAATAACATCAATTTGCTAGCGCTTCAGTGCTTGCACTATATCGCGCCGAAGGTCTCACAATTCAGGTTGTCTTCAAGTCTCAAATTTCGAGGTCTCACTGCCACAAACATCGCAACGCAAGTCACAGCAACTATTAAACAAACAAAGACGCGACAGCCACGAGCGTGGTCTGAACAACACTTGATTTCATTGGTGGCAGCAGTAGCAACAGCAGCATCAGCAGAAATGAAAGAGCTGCCAGTTCAATACCATACTCCTCATGCGTAGAATTCAATCAGTTCATAGAATCATCTTAAGGTACATGCACAGTTTGCACATTGAGCAGCAGCCTAACCCCCTAATGGGGGTCTCAGCTGCCCACCCAATTATGGCCGGGCGCCTTACCCGCGCTGAAACCCCCAGGGGCATTGCGCAGCGCGCCCGGCCATTTTACGGTTCAGTGTTTACATCGCATTACCATGCGTAGAATCTTCAGGCTAGATTTTTGAAGACAGGTTACACGCTCCAAGAAACGACTGCAGCGCTGTCACATTGTAAGTTGACCGCTCAGCCTCCCCAAGTATTCCGGTCAAAACATCCTGCGCACGACCGCGAAGGTGCGGAAAATGCAGATTCCTGGCAACAGCATACAGGAATCTGCATTGGCTATCCCTCGAGCGTCACCTCTGACGTGACCCTTACTTCACAATATTGCTACGTACATCCCTCTCAAATAAAAAAAATGTGTATTTCCAAGTTGTCACATGCGATACATGCCAACATTTTGGCTTTTAAAAATTTCTTAATATAGGAAATTATAAAACAAATGTTCCAAACGAGGAGTACTAATTGACAAACCATCCGAGGTGTACAAGTAGATAAGCCATACGAGACACAATAATAGACAAACTATACGAGGTGTACTAATAGACAAACTATCAGAGGTGTAGAAGCAGGTAGACCATACGAGGCATATTAATAGACAAAATATGCAAGGCGTACTAATAGACAAACCATACGTGGCGTGCCAATAGTTTATCTCTGTCAAGGGTAGTTGAATGAAAAATGAAAAATATGCCCTAAAAATATGCAAAGCCCTATCACCACCAAAAACATATTTCATATCTTCTCGATATTCACCACAAGATCAAGCGGACATGGGTACATGGGATAAAATAGAGATACAGTGTAAGCCGGTTACCACTCATGATTGACAAATATCAACAAAATATTGGTAGAAATGGGTAAACAAACATATACTCAATATCAAAATTCATAGCTTGTACAACATACGGACAGAGAGATAATTTTACTACGATTCATATGCTCAAATTGCGCATTATTTCATTAATTGTATTTGTCATTAATCCGATTCACAGAGACGCCCTCTGGGGAAGTGATAGATCTATTTTTGAATCATTTCGCTAGTGCAATGAAATTTATTAACCGGATGGTTTGTGCGTAAAGAAATGAAATAGAAACATGTATATCTATTTATGTAGATACATATATATACCTACACACGTACACACATATATTAATATATATACTTATTGAAAATGAAATATTAGAAAAAAATACATATATAAAATAAAAGATAAAAGCAACCTACCATCTACTACACAGAAAATGACAGTTGAGCTCACTGTCATCCTAAGAAATTTTTCGCAAAAAAAAATAATAAAAAAAATAACTAATAAGGAAAAGAAGACTTCGCAAAACATAAAAATGAACTGGTTTTCAATTTCTTCACAGAAATTTTTAAGAAAAATCAGGTTACAGTCAAGAAGCAACACAACTCTTCAGCATTTTACGGACATGTGTACGTGGGATAAAATCGAGTAACATTGTGGCCGGATATCACATCTCACTGGAGAATATTCACAAAATTTGGCACATATAGGTAGTTTAGACATTGATCCAAAGTGATAATTTTAATTACAGAAATTTAGAGTTTTTCCGATTTGAAAGTTCAGTGCTAGTGTGCGCTGAACGCTCGGAAAAAAATAAAAAGACTAAATGCAATGCTTAAATTACCCCCTTGCCCCCAGCTCAGCCGAAAATCGATTGAAAACATCTTCGAGAATGATTTTGAAATAGCGAGACAACGTTAGTCAAAATTTAATTTATTATAAACTTTGCACAACCCTCACATCTATAAACCTGTATATTGGTGTACACACAAAATGTATTTCATGGTATATTTGTCATACGGACGTAAAATATTAATACAGAAAAGAGAAAGAAATAACAAAATAAAGATGAGGAAATACTCCTAATTATGGAAAGAACGTTCGTTCTGCTGCATTGAACTGACGGCTGTGGTGCTCATTGTTGTCGACAGAAATAAGTAAGATGAATTTTCGAATCGCTTAGCAAACGTAAAATGAAATAGTTTCTAATTTTATAACAGAAATTTCAGGAAAATTAAAATTTCTGATAGATGGGAAGTTCACACCGAAATGCTGCAGGCCCTATGACAGAGATGCAAAATGACGTGACGCACTCTAAATTCTTTTCCCGTTTTAGAATTTTTCATATGCTGGGGAAGCTTGTTCCACAAAAACGCTCCTGAAACTGAGAGAGCTTTTTGTCCCACGTTAGATGAACGGTAACTGAATAAAACATAGTTCCTCCGGTTTGGTCTTTTGTTTGGGATATTAGATGGAAAAAATTTTACCACCTCTCCATTACTTTGGGGGAGGTACAGAGACTCAGAAACTTCTTATTCCCTAACTCGTTGAAAAATAATTTTTATTCTGTATCTTACTCCCCTACCTGCTCGTCCCTTGCCCTGATGTAGTTCCTCCCTATACCACTCTCGTTATGCCGCACAGCGCCGACCTACCGATACACAGCACAGATTTATCCAAAATATCATTACATAAGAACTTGAAAAAATGAAAGGTTTAGGCATAAAGTTCATAGAAACAAGTTATATGAGAAGTTCATGAAATAAATTAAAGTTGAAAGCATTAAAAAATACTGGAAACAGGACAGCAGTTAAGTCAAAAATGATCTTTCCCAAAACTAAAAACATTTCATTTTGACAAAAAGAGGGCCTTCGGGACCTCACATATTCTCCTCGTGAACGCCGATTCCCATGGACAAATAAATAGCGTTCAACTGCGCAAGAAACTCGTAAGATCAGTATGACACAATTTTGATGTATGGTGCAGTAATTGGAGATTTGAGCAGCCTAAAAATGTGCATTTCACTGCTAGAAACAAAATGAATGTGTATAACCATGCATTCTAGCTTGACGTTGTTAACGTTATTCTTCCAAGCAGAAGAATAGTCACAGAACTCGCACTTGAACAGCTGACCTTCACCATGATTGCTGGCTAGGTGTAGTTTAACACTATGTTTATACGCAGAGGAGAATTCACCTAATTCACACTTGAACAGCTGACCTTCACCATGATTGCTGGCTAGGTGTAGTTTAACAATTTGTTTATACGGAGAGGAGAATTCACATATTTCACAATTGAACAGCTGACCTTCGCCATGTTTGCTGGTTTGGTGTCGTTCAACAATTTTTTTAGTAGAGGAATAGTCACAGAACTCGCACTTGAACAGCTGACCTTCACTATGATTGTAGGCTAGGTGTAGTTTAACATTACCTTTATACCCAGAGGAGAATTCACATAATTCACACTTGAACAGCTGACCTTTACCATGTTTGCTGGCTAGGTGTAGTCTCACATTATTTTTATACGCAGGGAAGAATTCACATATATCACACTTGAACAATTGACCTTCACCATGCTTCCTATCTTTGTGTAGTTTAACATCATATTTTTGAGCAGAAGAATAGTCACACAGCTCGCACTTGATTAGCTGACATTTACTATGTTTCCTGGCTAAGTGAAGTTTAACAAACTCTTTCCGAGCAGTGGAATAGTCACAAAATTCACACTTGAACATCTGACCAATTCCATGTTTGCTGGCTCGGTGTTCTTTTACATTTCTCTCGCGGCCAGAAGAATAGTCACATAATTCACACTTGAACAACTGACCTTCACCATGATTGCTGGCTAGGTGTAGTTTAACACTAACTTTATACGCAGAGGAATAGTCACAGAACTCGCACTCGAACAGCTGACCTTTACCATGTTTGTTTCCTAGGTGTATTGTAACACTCTGCTTGAGAGCAGAGAAATAATCACAAAATTGACATTTGAACAGCTGACCTCTACTATGTTTCCGGGCTAAGTGAAGTTTAACACACTCTTTACGAGCAGTGGAATAGTCACAGAACTCGCACTTGAACAGTTGACCTTCACCATGATTGCTGGCTAGGTGAAGATTAACACTTTTTTTATACGCAGAAGAGAATTCACATAATTCACACTTGAACAGTTGACCTTTACCATGTTTGCTGGCTAGGTGTTTTCTAACGCTATCTTTATACGCAGAGGAGAATTCACACAACTCACATTTAAACAGCTGGCTTTTACCATACTTGATATCTTGGTGAACTTCATGTTCGTTTTCACACGTAGAGGAATAGTCCCATAACTTAGGCATATAAATCTTACCTGGACCACGCGTGGGTATTTGATGTCCTAATTTGCGTTTACCACACAAACGCTGCTTCAAATTTGCCTCATTAGCTAAAGAATATTCGCACACGTCACATTTGCACATCTGAGTGTTGTCTAATGCACCTTTATTCAATGTTCCTGAATGGAGAGCAGAGATAAAATAAGCTCCACAGAATATAAATTTGAGCTTTTCCGGCCCAAGTTTTTCGGGTCGATGCTCCCCCATCATTTTCACACCAGAAAATTGGTAACGCCCAGATAGACCTTAACGCTGGTTTTCATGATCATGCTGCTCCTCTACATGTCGTTTCAAAGTTCGCGTGCACACAGTGGAGTAATCACACTATTCACACTTGTAAAAACAACCCAATTTATGCCCGACACGGAGGTGCAGCTCCACAAGGTCCCTTCTACTAGAGGAGTAATCACAATGTTCACACAGTAAGGGCCGTGCGAGTCTGTCAAGAGGTGCGGCCTCAACACCACTGCCGCTACCCGACACATCTGATGGTAGCGAGTCAGCGCTCCCTTGAGATGCTCCAGCTGGTCCCTGCTGAACTGCATTTGTGTTGCACTCGCCAGAGCTGCCTTCTCTCAAATCGTCTTTTGCTTCTGCATGTTCTGTGCGTGCCTCAGTGCAGTCATCTACTACTTCTCTCTTGAAAGTTACTGCATGACAGCCTGGGCTGGAACTAGCCTGTGAGGGAGAACTTTTCTGATTTGTGGTACAGAATTTGTCAAAAGTAGCAGCATAATTCTAAGTTAAAGCTAAAGATTATTTATAGATTATTAGTTAGCTTAAGACTCCCTATTCACAGTAAAAAATGCGATCCAAAGAGAGGAAGGAGGAAGGCATGATTTAGTATGGAGTTAAGGGAACGCAGAATCTATGCAGGAAAGGGCATAGAAACAGTAAGTTGAGGAAGAAGGTTATGAAACAAGATCAAAGTTGAAGAAGAAAGTAGTAGGTGCTGAAAAACAAGACAGCAATGAACAAAAAAAATTTCACTTCAACAAGAAGAAGGCCTACGTAACTCTGAGCTTGGCCTCTCACATTTTCCCCCTGGGAGCGCCAATTCCCATAGATACAACAGTTGTATCCCCCTGAGGGGAGTTACAGCTAAAATTAATTATTTGGTGCACCCATTTATCTATGAAACCAATTTGTGCATTAGAGCATCTGTGTTTGTCTCGGTCTTGACCAAATACATTCCAGTTGTGAAGACAAAAAACAACAGAAATACATAAATCATAATGAAGGAAGGAAAGGAATAACGATAGCAGAAGCGCAATTTGAGAAGCACATTCTCTTTTCACAGCCGGTAAATACTTGAATACAGGGCGAAAATTATACAGAATTTACAAGCTTAATAAATCGCAGTACTAGTTTCAAGAAATAAACATACAAGAAACTGTAAAAAAACGAACTGCAAGCATCAGTACATGTTATTACCACAATATTTAGGATCAGGATTTTCACAAAAAAGTTTCCTGTTCACATTTTTCTCTCAAAAACGTGTATTACTAACTTTATCATTTTTACTATTTTTATAGGTGAACAATTTCTTAGTCTAGAGCAAAAAAATCATTGAAGAGTAGACTATGAAACCAATTGAAATCACTCAGGAGGAGAGTTCTCAACCAATAGAAAGCACTCAAGAAAAGTGTAAGCAATTAATAGGAACTTCTCATAAGAAAAGTAATCAACCAATAGGAAGCACTGAAGAGGAGAGTAAGCAATTAATATGAACTACTCAAAAAAACAGTAAGCAATTAATAGAAATTACTCAAGAAGAAAGTAAGCAACCAATTAGATGCACTCAAGACGACAGCAATCAACAAATAGGAAGCCCTGAAAAGGAGAGGTAACAACCAAAAGAGAGCACCCAAGAGAAGAGAAAGCAACAAACTACAGCACCTGTGGTTCCTGATGCCAGTCAATGGGCTCGCCCTTCACAGTAATGGCCTCCAGCTCAGCGTCAGACACTTCACTTTTTATGTTAATTATTCCAAGATGCTCCCAGAGCTTGACCCATCATTTGCAAGTGACACAAGCTCATAGAGAAAAATCCTATCTGAAATAACTAATCTAGTAACAGTTATTCATATGTTAAAATACAAAGATAATTAAATAATATTGACAATGATGAACAATTTTCCTTGTCTCTCAACACCTGAAAAACTGGAAGAATATTGTACGTTAGGAAAAAATAGAGCAGTTCTCCTTTTAGCAGGTAACACAATGCAATTCTTTCAACTATATAGTAAATACTCCAAAAGTTTGAGAGATCTAAATAAACTGAATCATATTTCAGATTACAGTATACCAAATAATTTAAATGACACTAAGAAGTGAGAAACAAAGTCTTCAGAATAAATAGTATTACAATACATACAAAACTATCAAATCCAATAGAAATTTGCATTAAAAGTGTACTTTGCATATCACTATTTTAAATGACATGCTGCAAGTTGGAATAAAAAATTTGTGTTAACACATTTTTAAATTATTCATAAGAGAATCGAATTAGAATGAAATCCAGGGTGTGACAGGTTTTCTGAATTATGAAGCACGTCGCAACCTTGTGGGAAGAAGCTTCCCACAGAATACAAGGCCACACTCAACACTACTCTTTCACTTCAGAAGTTCTCATCTTTACAGAGCAATATTAGAATATTTTAAAGCTTTTAAATAAGATAATATTTTAGGACATCCTAACCACAAATAAGATGTTCCAAAGAGAGGAAAGAGGAGGGCACCATTTAGCATGATGTTGGGGAAATGTAATATCTAGGCACAAGGAGCATTAAAATAAAGTGCTGCTTAATTCATACTATAAACTGAATAATGATGCAAAAACAATCACGTCCATTGTTTGTAAACATGGGCAAAAATACAGCTAATAGTATTTTTTGTGTACTTACTGACTACTTGAATACATGGACTATGTTCATGAAAACTTTTTTTCCTGCCTACTAATTCTTTCCACAATTTGACTGCGATGTGCACCACCGGTGGTACACGGAGGTAATTTTCATAATGCTACTGACCGGCCTGTGGTCGCAAACTCAATTTTCATAAATATTTTATCTAAGCTAAATGAACGCATGATACAGTTCAGGTAAGGTATTTTCTAAATAGCTTGCTACAATTGACATTAAATTTGAGTTTGGTGTTGAACTTAATATTTAGTAGTTGCAGTCAAAGTGGTAATGTAATTTTGTACTTCTACAACTTAAAAACAAATCAAATGGATTGAAAAAATTTTCAGGTACAGTTCTTAAACTTTGGCTGATGTGATGGCACCGTTTATGACCAATTTCATTTCCCAGTCACTTTTTCAAACTCTCAAAATTGCCAGAGTGAGCCCTATTTTCAAAAATGGTGATAAAACTTGCATTGATAATTACAGACCTGTTTTTTTACTACCAATGATTACTAAAATATTTGAAAAAAATTGTGTATAAAAAGGTGTATTTTTATTTCAAACAGAAATCTTTTCTCTACAATGAAAAATATGGTTCTCGTTCTGAAAAATCAACAACACAGATCCTATTTAATCATTCAAAATACACGGAGGTTATTTTCACAATGCTGCTGACAAACCAGTAGTTGCTAATTTAATTTTCATAAATACTTAACCAAAGCTATATGAAAGCACAATCCAGTTCATGTTTGCTATTTTCAAAATAGTTAACTAAAATTGACTTTAAATTTGAGTTTGGCATTGAACTTCATATTTAGTAGTCACAGCCAAAGTGTTCCAGTAAGTAAAATACATTTGTGTGATACACACGCGCGCACACACGCGCACACACACGCGCACACACACGCGCGCACACACGCGCACACACACGCGCACACACACGCGCACACACACGCGCACACACACGCGCGCACACACGCGCGCACACACGCGCGCACACACGCGCGCACACACGCGCGCACACACGCGCGCACACACGCGCGCACACACGCGCGCACACAAGCGCGCACACACGCGCGCACACACGCGCGCACACACACGCGCACACACACGCGCACACACACGCGCATACACACGCGCACACACACGCGCACACACACGCGCACACACACGCGCACACACGCGCGCACACACGTGCGCACACACGCGCGCACACACGCGCGCACACACGCGCGCACACACGCGCGCACACACGCGCGCACACACGCGCGCACACACGCGCGCGCACACGCGCGCACACACGCGCGCGCACACGCGCGCACACACGCGCGCGCACACACGCGCGCACACACGCGCACACGCACACACACACGAGTATTGTAATACCCATGTCACTGGTCAAAAAAATGATTGAGGGCAATGTGTCCGTAGGTTGCTTAATCTAGATTTGATGATACATCTAACTACAATAATAATAGAGAACACAATTCCTGTCACAATGTATAGTTGCAAATACTCTTTTTGGTGCACATTTGCAGTGAAATACGAGCTAAGGTACTTGCAGTGTAAGTAATTTGTTGAAAGTAAAACGGGTGGATTAAAGTAATCCTGCATCTAAGGTAGAAAGCATGACGTTCAGAAATATATTTTTATTCCAACACATAGACTAGTATTCTTATCAAGGGACTCGGAGAAAATGTCTTCTTGCCACAAAATTATGTTTCCATGCTAATAATAATTGCACAAAACAGTCTATATGAGTCAGAAACATGAAAATGATTATTCTACAAGGCTACCAAGAGATGTACTGTACAACATAATTGGAGTAATACATGAAAGTGACCACCTAGATAGGGTTGTCATAACATACTCAAGAGCGTATGATAATTTGCATCACACAAGACAAACAGTAACATTTTAGGACATGAATAATGGAAGAACCCAGATTAGAAAAAGTTATGTTATTTCTGTAGCATGAGACAAGTGTCGTTAACTGAGAAACATAAATAGGTGCCATGACAGTCCAGTTTAATGCATGTACAAAGATGGAGAGGAAAAGCATAAAAATGCATCCTATAGCTGGTTAACTGAAATTGAATAGTGTTTGTTATTTCATGGAAACAGTAAAGATAAGAAGTTTGTAGGGTGAAAATGCTTATGATAGTTTACACATACAATGACATATCAGCTTTGGGTTTCATGATATCAGTGAATAATATTATGATTGCTTGTTGCGGCAGATATTCAAGAATATTTCAAACGAGCATGGACAAAATAAAATACACTTAGTCGACTGCCTAAATGAGCACACTTCAACCCACACACCAATTTACAAGACAAACGCAAGTCAATTGATGAGAAATTTTGCAAAAACCATTTGGGGTATATGTATGAATGTACATATATGAATGTATGAATACAAATACAAACACATGCACACAGATACCAGAATATAAGCATGAAAATTATTAGTTTTATTTTCTAATCGAAAATTTTTCAACATAACAGGCATTAATTGATAAGCATCTTATTCAAACACATATGGGTGATCACAAAACACTACAAATTGATATTATTTGTGAATGGTTTACCATAATAAAGTAAAAATAATGAGTAAGGATAGTGTTACATATTGCGAGTGAAAAAAGGTGGTATTTATAGTTCATATGGTAGTTGTCAGCCCAGTGCACACACACATATGTGCACATTTGCACACATATGCCCACAATACCCATTTATGTACACATAACTCGCATACCTACACACATATACAAGTAAGCATATTTGCAAACACCAGTATATAGTCAAACAAATAATACATACGCATACTACAAAACCTGTTGTGTAATGTGTTGATATACAAAACAATGAGCGAGGGAGATAAGTGAGTACTTATTCAGTATGTTCTGTAGCTGATAATTATTAAGCGAAGGAGATTATTGAGCAATAGAGATAACAAGCAAATGGATTCTAAAATACTTATTAAATATGTTCTGTAGTTAAGAATTATTGTTGGGATGCTAAATGATAAAAAAAAGCCATCAGAGCAGTAAAGAAATTAGAAAACAATGGTCATGCAACTGATTCATTCATAAGTAAAAAAAATAATTAGGCTTTCTGTTTTGTATAAGCTCTCCATTTGTAACTTCATTTATAATAGACTGACTGATGATGGCAACAGAAAACTCAAACAATTATTAACTGCACAAACTGGTCATCAGGATCATTTAACCAAAAATAGCATTAACTTCATGCTGCCTTATTATTCAAAATCTTGGTCACAACACAGCATGCACTTCATTGGAATTAAAAATTGGAATGCAATCTCTGCTGAGATTTGTTTAAAACGCTCTCACAAAACTTTCAAAACGCATCTTGAATCCCTCTTCATGTTTAAATATTAATCACACAAGGTCAATTTTTTCTTCTGGAGTACTTCTCTTGATAGGATAATTTGCCATGATTAATGACATAAATCTCAAGTCATGGATCTGAAGTATAAAATTAACCATTGAATCATGAGAGAACCAATTTATTGATCAGCCTTGTGTGCCTATAGGTAAAGTATTTTAGATTAAACATAATAAACATAACTGTACACCTTCAAATAGTGTTGATGATAGGATGCCCTAGAAGTTGCTGAACTTATTCAAGCCCACAAGCAGCTTAACTCAAATATATTAATTTTACTAGACTTGAGAAACAATCTACTGCTGTATAACTAGTGGTAAATAAATAAATAAAATTGTTTAAAGTCAAGAAAGCAGTTCATAAAACATGATTAAACTTGATGCAAGGAGTAATAAAAGCTGAAAAATCAGACAGCAATGACCTGAAAAAACATAGTTTGTAACAAAAGCAAGAAAGTATTCTCTTTTAGCAAAAGGAAGGTCTACCATACCTTATAGCTCAGGATGTCACATATTACCCCTGAGAGTGTCAATTCCCAAAAAAATGATAGTTGTTTCACTATGAGGAGTGACGGTATTTAAAACATAACATTACACTCATAGCATGGTTCAGCAAGGTAGAAAGACTATCAGTGAGATAAGGTTTATTCTGAGAGCAATTCCTATAAAAAATGTGTTAATGCTCAGGTGGCAGACACTAAACATTGTGTCATGTAAAGGACTTATAAATATGGTACATCAATAATCTACTGCAAACAAAGATATAAATGCAGTAGTGCACTCTCAATTGTTCAAACATTCGTTTTGTGTAACACGGGGTGTACACCAAACAGTAGGCAACATGAAACCTAGAGCAATAAATTGCAAATGATGTTAGAACATTTAAACTCTTTGCACCAAGTGTTGACCCATCTCCACTCACACGTGGAATTTCAATTTTGTCTATGCTCCTAAAATTTACATAACGTGTGTACCAATTGCATTACATTTGAACTTTGTTTTACCTTTTGTGAGACTAAAGAAATTTCAGGTAAATCAGAATTGATCATACAAATCATTTCAAAATAATGACTAGTCATAAAATATTTAATGAGCAATTTTTTTATTTCTGGAAAACATCATATTCCACTAATGTACGTATATGACCTAT
Organism: Morinoia aosen; assembly: GCA_030386875.1. Lineage (NCBI taxonomy): Eukaryota > Metazoa > Arthropoda > Malacostraca > Amphipoda > Talitridae > Morinoia > Morinoia aosen. The sequence goes on from CM059564.1 coordinate 79,713,068, forward strand.
CAAAAATGATGAGACGCTATATTTTCTTCAGTAAACATTCCAGATGTAAATGATGAACATTTATATCCATCCTAATAGTCCCTGTGATTAAAATATTTTTTGTATCACAGACCTGATCATTAAGCATTTTGAACACTTTGACCGCAATTGGTAAAACTGAAGTTTCACATTCAACTCAAATTAAAATTCAATTGTAGTATAACAGGGGATTTTGAAACTGGCACCAATTAATTGAATCATACTGTCATTAAGCTTTAATTAAGTACTCATATTTATGAAAATTAAGTTTATGACAACTGGTTGTTCAACAGAAATATGAAAATCCCCTTCATGGCCACCGGTAGCACACATTGCACGGTCAGTGTTAAGAGTGTGACAGACAGATCAACCAACCAATAACTGTGTATAGGTGTAGAAACCTGGCCCATATTAATAACATAGAAGAAAAAACAAACTAAAACACACATAGGTTTGTTTATTTAGGGAACCACCTTGTGTTTTATTTTAAAAGGAGACTTTATACTACTTTGCTTATATGTTACATTTCTTAATATCACAAAACCTTGCCCTTGCCCTAGAACCAGTGTAGAGAGCTTTTATCTCAATACCTTTTCAGTTGATTTCCACACTAGGAAGGCTTCGTTTTCTACCGTAGTATCAGCCACCACAGTCTCCTACCCAGACCAGACTCAAGTCTCACCCACCTTGCTCCCTGTCCTCTGCTGCAGCTTCCTGCTTGATGAAGTCCTGCCTGCAACACAGCCTCTCCACTTCAGCATCTGTCAGCTTGTGCACCATAACCACTACACGCGACATGCTGGCTGTTTAGGTACTTGAGCAATAGCAATGGAGTGTTTGTTTGCTCTAATATTTGAGAAAACTAAAACTTCAGCCTGCAAAAAAAGATTCAAAATATAACAGTTCTTCCATCATTCCAGAAAATAATATGTAAGCCAAAAATTTCATTAATGCAAGGTCCTTACATCAAGTGGATTGGACAATATAAATTCACTTATTAAATGAATAGGGTAATTTAGTTTCATATAGGATGAACAATTCAAAGTTATTTTCGGGAAAAAAAGAGTATGTAGTCAAAACAAATATTTCCTAGAAGTGAAACAAATTTTTGAAATCCTTGGCTTTTTCACATAAAACCCGTAGTACCAAATTTTGTATTATTTCAGAACAACACACTAATTGATTTTGGATGCATTGATGCTTTTATAATGTTAATGGCATCAAAATAAATGACTTCTTTCCTGTACACTGTTGTTGCGAAGGAGTATTTAACGAGTTATAGCGGTAAGGTAATTTCCGTCTTCCTTAACAGTTTTTATTCTTTCAAATGGCAAACATTGTGGCATTGTTGTCCAAGTTTATATACAGCAGACTGGATGTAGTCACTAAGTGGCGCATCTCTCTTTATCTGTGTTACTATTCATTTTGGGCCGGTGACGTTAGGTTACACCAGGTTACATTACGCAAGGTTGAGTTAGCTTAGATTAGTTAAGTTACTTTACCTTACCTCAATAACTAGTTAAAAACTCATTTATGAGGGTAGGTGCAGAGAAAATTTTTGTTTATTTTGATGTCATTACCATAGTACAAGCAATAAAAAATTGAAAATTGATTAGTGTGTTCTGAAAATTACCCAAAATTTCTTTGTCAGCTTATTCTTTGTTTTTTTGGTCTGGTGGCCTAATAACAATCAATTGGTAAAAAATGTGATTATTGATCAAGTCCGATGACTAATAAATAACAAGTAGTTAACAGAAGCAAATGATTTGGAAGCACCTTTGAACCTCACAAGTCATAGTAGATATCTTCATTAGGATCTCCTATTGGCGGAATATGGTAAACTTGAAGGGAAGGACAATCATCAATTTTCCAATTTTTGGTGCCTAAACATAGTTAATTAGATCAAAACAAACAATTATTTTTAATGCACTTGCATAGCTTACATAGCCCTCAATCAATTCTTTTCGACTAGTGACATGAGTATCAAAATACTCATGTGAGTATCACCTAGGTGTATTAACTTTAAGATATTTAAAAACCAATGATGGTACTTTTGTACCATCTCTATTAGAAATAAAATGTTTTTCTTTTTTTCTTTCTTTACAGAGGCAAATGAGTTTTTAACAAGTTATAGTGGTAAATTAGTTACCGCAACTTCAGTGTTTGAAGCGGGAAGTAATTCATCGAGCGTGGCGTATGGCAACTCTGCAGTGGACGCTGCCATCCGGCATCCTCATATGATCGAGCCCGTTCCTGCCATCTAAGATGAAAGTAAACATACAGCTATAACTCGTTATTTTTGGGTGATAATTTCTATTGTGTTAACTAAAAGATCCTAGAAGTGGGTTCAGGGTCCACGGGGCTGGCAAATAATAAATTACTAAGTACTTTATATGTACTTTAATTAACAGTTGAATTGTGCAAAACATAAAACCTACTGCTCTAACTCGTACAAAACTCATTTACTACAAAAAAGTGTATGGAAGAAAAGTGCTTTATTTCTATGTTATTTCCATGATTCAAGCAATAAAAATTGGAAAATCGATGAGTAACTATATTTGCGCGCATTCATCATCAAAGACGAAACTAAACCGACCGCTATAACTTGTTGAATAGTCACTTGCCCTTATAAGTGCATCGAAGAAAAATTGTTTATTTTGATCTAATTAACTATGTTTAGACACCAAAAATTGAGAAAAATCTATGATTGTCCTTTCCTTCACAAATACCCAAAACATTAACATTAACAAGGCAAAAGTAGTTGTCCAGATATGGTTTCAGAATGTAATTAGTCTATTATCTATATACTATGCTTCACAGAATGGTTGCAATGCCAAATCCTCAGTACACATGTCATGAAAATTAGTACTGTATGAGGAATCTAATCATTTTGTCATAATTAAGACTACACTTTGCAAACTGGTGTAGTGAATTCAAGTGTAGCTACAATGTTAAAACCAATAAATGAGACTTAATCATTCATTGACATATGCAATCAAGAATGAATAAATGATTACCACCACCAAGGAATGATACTATAGAAAAAACTTCCATATAAATATATATGCTCATGAACATCATAGTTCAATTATTATCATTTCTGAAATGAAAATAGAATTCCAACTGGTAAAATACATTTCATGTTACAATATATAATCCCTATATATGAGGTTATGCAAATTATTGTCATGCCAAAAATTGACAAGACACTTTACAATTTCATGCAATTTTCCTGCAAAAAATAATTGGTAGATAAAATTTAAGGTAAATCTGAAGGAGATGACAGTTGTCGATTTTGTAAATTTCGATGCCTTAGCATAGTTAATTAGATCGAAATAAACAAGTTTTCTTCTATGCACTTTTTGTCTCAAATGAGTATTTTATTAGTTATAGCGGTAAATGACTTACCGCAACTCCAGTCTTTGAAGCGGAAAGAAATTCTTGGATCGAGTTGTATGGCAATACTGCAATGGCGTCTCGCTTCCAGCGCTCTGTCTTGAAAGACGAAACCAAACCTACCGCTATACCTCGTTAAATATTCATTTGACGAAAAAAGTGTATAGAATAAAAGTTGTTTATTTCGATGTTATTACCATGTTTCGAGCAACAAAAATTCAAAAATCGATGAGTAGCTGTTTATTCGAGCGCATTCGTCATCAATGACGAAACTAAACTTACCGCTATAAATCGTAAAATACTCTTTTGAGACGAAAAAAGAATAGATGAAAACTTGTTTATTTTGATTCAAATAATTAGGTTCAGGCACCAAAAAGTGGAAAATTGACAACTGTCATCTTCTTCAGATTTACCAAATTTAAAAACAATTTTAATAATATAGAGGTTGCTACTGTTCACTGAACATTCTTCTAATTGTTTAACTTTAGTATTTACAATAGTGTTAAATGCTCCAGTTTCTTAGTTCACTCCTTTTTAGCCACAACACACAACTGTTCAAGAGATTAAATAAAACAACAAAATAAATGAAAAATGACATAATCAATTATCAAACAGCATTCAAACACATACAAGAAAAAATTATCCAATATTGTAGGAAAATTACAGATGCTGAATAATAGAGTAGTAGCTGGTTTAAGGCTTCATTACCACTCCAGACATATTTTCATAGAGAAAACAAAAAGATCACACAATATTGACTATAGAAAATGGGTAGCCATTGAACAAAGTGTATTCCTAAACAAGCCACCCAATTCATCAAAAGAGCAAGTTTGGAATAAAGAAAAACTGTAAATTAAAGAAGAGGTATTGCAAGGAACAGAAACAAAGTGGAAACAACAAATAGGAATCTTCCAGGCCAACCCAACTGTAGGATAACTCAACAGCTGGAGGAAATTTCTCATTTAGCTCAAGGTAACTGGATAAACTGTTACCTCATGACTACTAAGGACTTCTCAAACAATACCTCGTGGACTCTAGATGTCTTTTCAACTCAGGATTCAATAGTTAATAGGTAGTTTATTTAAAAAAAATCATGACTGAGATGGTGTTTGCAAAGCTTTAGAGCTAAATGAGTGATGTATATTTTATCAAAAAGAAAACATATTTACTGGTTTCTGTTCCATGTTCAACTTTTGAAATAGTTACCACATGATTCAAAACATACATCAATGCAGAAAAAATTGCTAGAATTTCTTGTGCTCAGTAAAGACATGGATAGGCGTAATTACTTCTCAAATGAAAATAAAACTGCCAAAAACCACGTAAAATGATCAATTTTTTAACAAACATGGAGTTACAGATTTTGGTCAATGTGAAGTTTCATGCAATCACGGAAATTGATAATGATATTCCAAACAATCACTAAAGGAACCCATTTAAGAACGTTTTTCAAGGACGACATTTTGCTCGCTGATGCGTTATTTTCGAATTATTGAACTTTGAAGTTGGCCGTCGCGCGCCCAAGGAAGCGAGCGTAATTTAATTAAAAACGGAAGCTAACCCCCTATTACAAACGTAAAGAGGTTGGGTCGTGAGGGGTAGCCACAGTTCTTTTAGTGAAAAGTATAAATAAAGCTTCTAAACCACCCATTAGGGTGACGACCGCAATCTTGTTTACATCGGGTCTAACATGGCGACCACCATGGGCGCCGCCATTTTGGACCCGATGTCAACAAGATTGCGGTCGTCACCCTAATGGGTGGGTTAGAAGCTTTATTTATAATTTTCACTAGAAGAACTGTGCCTCCCCCTCACGACCCAACCTCTTTACGTTTGTAATAGCTTCCGTTATTAATTAAATTACGTTTCACGCGCTCGCTTCCTTTGGCGCCAAGGCCAACTTCAAAGTTCAATTATTCGAAAATAACGCATCAGCGAGCAGAATGTCATTCATGTAAAACGTTCTGAAATGTGTTCCTTTAGTGATTCCTGGGATCGGCATTATTATTTTCCGTGATTGCATGAAACTTCACATTGACCCAGATTTTTGCATCTCATTATCAAAAGGAAATTTTGCTTCATGGAATTACTTCCACCGTGATTTTGGGCATGGTACACGAAAGGTCCCTTTAGTTTTCCCATGCTTTAGGTCCCTGGTATACACAGTTAGTGGATCCTTATCATTGAAATGAGGATAATATCCATCCTTTTGAAAAATTAATGTTTTATAACGATGATTTAAGCACTTTGAAGAACTTCATTTGTTGACTAGTAAGAAAATAAAAACATCAAATTTTGCACCAGTGAGAGTATTTCTTTGTTATAACTTTGAATAATGAATTTATATATATTACCGTTCCGCTTGAATTAATAGCGTAGGCTAAATTCTCTAACATATTTGTAATTAAAAAAAAAATTACGTAACAATTTTAAAAATATTGTACGTGATGTTGCAAAACATATCAAAGCTAGGAATAAAAATGCAAAATCTTTAATTTTTTAAATTACAAATATTAAAAACTATTTCTGAGATGCTTACGATTAGAAAACGCAATAGGTCTTGTTGTTGTTTATTGGAGATATTTTTAGCGCAACTCAGTTGCCATAGAACTATATAGCTATGCTAGAAATCAAGAGTTAAGTAACTAGTTGGTACTACTATTGAAGTCAACTTATATATAACAATAGGGCTTAAAGCAAATAGTACAGGTTACAGAAGTCCCTGATTTTCTTCTGCTTTATGTATAAAGAACAACGAGGCTCTTGAATAAATGTATTAAATTAATGGCTTAGCATCAGTAAACTCATTCTTTAATACCATTTGAAACTCGTTAATATCCCTAATTTCAACTCATATGAATTAAATTTAACCTAATATATCCTTAAATTGAATTGATTTAATAAAATCCTCAATTGAAATTTAACTAAAATTAGAGTTAAACTTCTTAATCCTTGGAAAAATGCGTCACAGCTTGACGTCATATAAGATTAGATCCGTATCGCAGTTTCATGATTTTACCTTTTAGTAGAAGTGAACGGCATGATTAAGATATTGAAACTAAAAAACAGTTTATTTATGATAAAAATTAAACAAAAGCTGTAGTTGGATTTTCAAATCTTTAGTTGATATACACACATGGATATCGTAATACCCATGTCAATCGTCAAAACAAATAACTGAAAAAAAGCATTAACAAATGTATTACCTCTGTTGCAGTGATCTAAATTTAACAATTCATACAAATACCATTAATAAAAAACATAAAACTAGTGACGCACTGTTGAATACACTCCTGTTAGTGCGTGTGGATTTAGAAGTGAATTGGGTTGGCAGTTCAAATTCCGGTAGTGCTAGTCGGTGTTTCTTCCCGTTTGGAAAAGGGATGGAATCAAAGACTGTCTCATTAAGTTCAAAGTTATCCAGAAATTTAATCAATGTTGAAAGCATTTCATCCTCATAATTAAACATTTTTAACTGATGCATACGTTCTGATGAAATTGATGATATCCTTATATTGGGAAAATACAATGTGTTCGCTAAAAAAGTATCCACTTAATTTTAGCCTCCATGATATCATATCATCGTATTTAATTAATAAAGATGCATTTTAAAAGATATGGGGCGAAAATATATGTATAAGAGAAAATTTTTTATACGGTCACAAAATAAAAACCATTGATAATACTTAAAATTGTTTACATTTCCGTGGACACACTGTGTAATGTCGGTAGAATAGCGTATATATGATACGTAACAGGGACTTATGATACGTAACAGGGTTTATTGCAACTCCTCAGCGGTGTGTGCGTTTCAATATATTTTAGATTCTTTCCACGCTTTTCATATTTTCCTTCTTTTATAGTACAAAATAAATGTGAGGAGGAACGACACTCAAGTGTAGTTGCAATCGCATCAATGGACACGGATTAAACAGCCGAAATGTGATAAAACTTTAAATACTTACCAGCTTATCTTGGTTCTATTTTTGTTATTTGTATACTAATTTTTTGCGTTTACATGTGATTTTTTGCAATTATATTAATTATTTATTAGTTGATTTTTATACGTAAGTGGATATTTTCGAAATCAAGCAAAATGAAAATTATTCGATTTTATTGAGCAATTCATCATTATTTCCTTGTCATAGGTTGTATAGAATATTGCCTCAACCTACTGACATATTTCTGTGAGTGTAAGTATGTCCCAGGTAGCAAAATTTATTGACCTAATATTGAGCCAATATACAGTCTCAATATTGACTGGATATTCAAATTGAACATTGGGGCAATATCTTATTTTGGAAAATTCGATTGATATTAGAAAAATATATTGGCCCAATAACAATATTATCATCAACCCAATATCAACTAAGTATTGTGTCAATATTGACTTGATAATGAAGTGTTCCCTACTAAAACATTGGCTTAATACTCAATTCCTGATAGGTTGATATTTCTAAAACATATGCCACCGAAAATGTAATTTCACTAACCCAATGCTAAACATTCTGTCACAATGGACTTCGCATGGAAGTATTCCTTATGAACATATTGGTATGTAAGGCAAGGAGTCTCAACTGCGGCGAGTGAAATCAACACCTTACCAGTAAGCTCAAACCTCTTCTGAGGTTTCTATACAGCATACTATATAACTCTTACACCACCCCCGCTCTTTGAAAATTTTACATTTACTCGTATTAGTATTACTGAATACAAATGGCTAAAACTGAGTTTGAGGGGTAACTAAAGTAGGGTACTACAGGCCCAATACTTATTTTCTGACATCAAGTGGATATTGGTGGAATATATTGTCCCAATAATAACTTATTTTAACCCAGTATCAGCTAATTACTGTGTCACTATTGACTTGATATTGAGGTGTTTCCTTAAACAAATTACTCCGTATTATTGGCGTACAATATCAACCCAATATTTGGGCAATGATAATTTATATTGTAACAAATTTTATTAAATTGCGAGATTTTTGGTTATTATGAGATAGTTTCCACTTATATGAATATCGTACATATATATATACACTGTTAGTTTAATATTGGAAAAAAAAACTATTTACTACATTGTCCCAATAACAAGTTGATATCATAAATAAATATATATTTTTTCGATATTGTCTTGTTATTAGCCTAATATTGTGATCCAAGATTCCAATATCAGGTCAATAAAAAATTATCAACCCAATATTGGCCTAATAATTTCTTGCTACCTGGGGTGGAGTGTGTTTGCGCGCGTCTGTTCGTTAGGTTCCTATGTGTAAATGTATGAATGTATGTGCTTGTGAAAGGGTGGGTAGATGAGCCAATGCAAAGGATCGTTTTTACTGCACTTGAATGAGAAATAGGTTTGAAGTTTTTATAGATGTTTAATTACTTATTTTTCGTATTTTTTGAACTTATGAATTTTTTAATATTTTTGACCTCGTTCCGTGTTTTTCAGCACAGATGGAATTTTAACATTCCGAAACGTTTGCCAAAATAGAAACAAATAAAAATGTATATTTTTACGTTGGTTCTCCTTTTTGTTTTGCGTGTGAGACTCTCTAAGAACCGACCTATTGGAAATATAATATTTCCTTTTCATTGCAAACCAGCAAATAGACACAACAACTGCGGAATTCATCATCATCTTATTTATTTTTAGCGGCACTATGCTGCCTCATGAGGGAATAGGATGGATTACCAAGACCTGTTACATTTCCATACTCTTCAGTAGTCATGCCTAATTATTATTACGAGTGCACACGACCCGTCAAAAAATGACAGAATTAGATATAGGACCAAATGAGCTCTAACATGGCTTTCCCATGATTTCCCATGCTAGTCTATGGCTTTCCTATCCTTTCACAACGCCTAATATTCTATACAACCTACTCTAACCTACCAATACACGTGATATTCTATACAACCTAATCTAACCTACCAATACACGAGATATTCTATACAACACAATCTAACCTACCAATACACGTGATATTCTATACAACCTAATCTAACCTACCAATACACGTGATATTCTATACAACCTAATCTAACCTACCAATACACGTGATATTCTATACAACCTAATCTAACCTACCAATACACGTGATATTCTATACAACCTAATCTAACCTACCAATACACGTGATATTCTATACAACCTAATCTAACCTACAATACACGTGATATTCTATCCAACCTAATCTAACCTACCAATACACGTGATATTCTATACAACACAATCTAACCTACCAATACACGTGATATTCTATACAACCTAATCTAACCTACCAATACACGTGATATTCTATACAACCTAATCTAACCTACCAATACACGTGATATTCTATACAACCTAATCTAACCTACCAATACACGTGATATTTTATATAACCTAATCTAACCTACCAATACACGTGATATTCTATACAACCCAATCTAACCTACAATACACGTGATATTCTATACAACCTAATCTAACCTACCAATATACGTGATATTCTATACAACCTAATCTAACCTACCAATACACGTGATATTCTATACAACCTAATCTAACCTACCAATACACGTGATATTCTATACAACCTAATCTAACCTACCAATACACGTGATATTCTATGCAACCTAATCTAACCTACCAATACACGTGATATTCTATACAACCTAATCTAACCTACCAATACACGTGATATTCTATGCAACCTAATCTTACCTACCAATACACGTGATATTCTATACAACCTAATCTAACCTACCAATACGCGTGATATTCTATACAACCTAATCTAACCTACAATACACGTGATATTCTATACAACCTAATCTAACCTACCAGTACACGTGATATTCCATACAACCTAATCTAACCTACCAATACACGTGATATTCTATACAACCTAATCTAACCTACCAATACACGTGATATTCTATACAACCTAATCTAACCTACCAATACACGTGATATTCTATACAACACAATCTAACCTACCAATACACGTGATATTCTATACAACCTAATCTAACCTACCAATACACGTGATATTCTATACAACCTAATCTAACCTACCAATACACGTGAAATTCTATACAACCTAATCTAACCTACCAATACACGTGATATTCTATACAACACAATCTAACCTACCAATACACGTGATATTCTATACAACCTAATCTAACCTACCAATACACGTGATATTCTATACAACCTAATCTAACCTACCAATACACGTGATATTCTATACAACACAATCTAACCTACCAATACACGTGATATTCTATACAACCTAATCTAACCTGCCAATACACGTGATATTCTATACAACCTAATCTAACCTACCAATACACGTGATATTCTATACAACCTAATCTAACCTACAATACACGTGATATTCTATACAACCTAATCTAACCTACCAATACACGTGATATTCTATACAACCTAATCTAACCTACCAATACACGTGATATTCTATACAACCTAATCTAACCTACCAATACACGTGATATTCTATACAACCTAATCTAACCTACCAATACACGTGATATTCTATACAACACAATCTAACCTACCAATACACGTGATATTCTATACAACCTAATCTAACCTACCAATACACGTGATATTCTATACAACCTAATCTAACCTACCAATACACGTGATATTCTATACAACCTAATCTAACCTACCAATACACGTGATATTCATTCCGATTGAAAATTGTGGAGTTGATGAAGCTTGTATCACAGATACGCTCGCCACCTTCTTTCGACTGGTAAGTGCGACACTCAGACGTATGGACGCGGCTTCTTTTATATCATAGATAGAAGATTGTGATAATGATAATAAAACGCCACTTTTCTCATTTAATTTAAAAAAATGAATCTATAGATAGTTTTGAGCATACTTTTTCCTATGTTATTTCAATGGGAGCTTCACTGAACACATTAAATCTACAGTGGCGAATTTTATGCTTTTGAAGTTGAAATGTAATGCACAATTGCTTGGTTTGTGCGTGTGTCTGTGACGCTCACAAGGACGCTCAATGACCGTATCTGTGATACGAGTTTCACCAGTGCACAAGTACAAGAATATTTTGATGGCAGGTACTGTTGGCATGGATATATTTGTTGGGCATCCACAGCTGGAGGATTTGTCTGAAGGAAATATCGAATTCCGTCATTTGTGACGGGTCGTGTACACTTGTTACATTTAATGTGAGAGTGACTACTTCACCTGATTGGTGTGATAAATGAGATAATCTAGTTATAGATCAATTCAACATTGCATGATAATTAAAGAGATAAACATTGGCGAATTCAGTAATATCCTTCTAATCATTTATTACCCTGGTGAAAATGTTCTGAACCTAAATCACTTATATTTTGATCAAGGTCGAAAATAATAATGTTACCCAATGATTTTAAATAAATTTATTGCATACAAAATTTTGTGTACATATAAAATTTTTTTCAAAACGAATTAATTAAGTAAATAGGTTTAAAATGTACTAGTTTTGTTAGATCTTTATCTATATTTCAATTTTTCAGTTTCCTGCTTTGAAAAACGAAAAATTAATTTACTCTGTACATTTAACGTACAGTTATTTGATCACATTCATGAATTGTAATATGGGTTGAAAGTACTGCTCTCGCTCCAGCTCCACTAGCAGTACCAATGTTCCAGCCTACGGGCTAACAATAACCTAAATAGAGTACAATGTTAGGACTATGCCTGCGGAGTGTGTGTTGAGAATAGTTTATTTCTGAGTATTGGCTCCCGTGTCCAGTATTGCATAATATTCTCTTGTTTACTGTTTGATATAAAAAATATTGATTTTATATTGGGGACAAGTTCAGCCAATATTGGCCACCATTCATTAAATATTGCCTGCTGGGTTCAATAATGTAATTATTATTCATAAATAATATCAAACTATTAAATATTACTAATAATAATAGATATATTATTAGTACAACTTATCCGTAAGAATTAAATGACTCATAGGAATAAATAATTCAGTGTGCATGATTTATTCTATGTTTTGGGTTGAATGACAATGGGATTGATTAAATTCAGTGACATCTGTTTAAAGTGACGTGGGGGGCTTTATCAAATTATATGATACAATTAGTGACATTTATATGACACAGCGTGATTTATAAGATACAATTTGTGGGATTTTATCATTAAAAATTGTTACTGAAGCTAAAAGGCAAGAACCGTGCGGGAAAAAGCTGTGAGATACAATAATTTGTAAAAGTATTTGTGAAATAAACTCTTAATTTAGTTGTTAGGCTCAATTTTGTGTTATTCTACTTGTAGGAGATACAGGCCGAGCCTCGCAGACAGCGACTAGCAGACCACAGTGGAGGGAGTTACTTTCTTGTGAAGGATTCGGTATACTTATATATCTATTCAATATTGGAGGCTAATTGAAGAGATGAGAAATAAAGGATGAGTTAATATCGTCATTACTTGGACTACATATCACACAAAAATATTCGGTTGCAAAAAACAACGTTGTCACCCCAAAAATCAAATTTATTCACTCGTCGTATATATTCCAAATGTCCGCTGTATTTTCTCATGAAATTATAGAAGTGAATATGATATATACGTATTATTGTACACCCACCTTACATGTTATGTTTTTATATTTTTGATATAGATTTTGAATTAAAAATTGGCCAAATAAATCTGAAAGCTGTTAAGTTGTACAGGTGCTGCAAATGGCGATAACTTGCGGAGTTATAGGTTCCACCCTTTTCGACCTGATATTTTTAGAGCCGAGCAGGCTGATACGATTGAGAAGTTGACCGAGACGACTGTACGTCGTGGACACTGCCTCCTGCGTCAGTTGTAGGAGTGAGTAATAACGTAAACAGCCCGGCAAAAATGACGGGATTCAATGCCTTCCTTGAACAAATCATCGTTCGAGTGGAGTTTCCAAGCTTCAGCTCATTTCAAAGGCAACTTATTTCTCTTGTGCCAGAAATGAACACTTAGAATACAGCATTTTTGTGCCGCAATAGAAGTGGTAAGTGGTTATAGCCATTCGTGTCGTATCCTGGATACTGAAATTCTGCATACTGACAGCAGCTGCGAGTTTGTGTATGTATATTGTAATGTGCAGTACAGTGTATTGTGATGTGCAGTACAGTGTATTGTGATGTGCAGTACAGTGTATTGTGATGTGTAGTACAGTGTATTGTGATGTGCAGTACAGTGTATTGTGATGTGCAGTACAGTGTATTGTGATGTGCAGTACAGTGTGTTGTGATGTGCAGTACAGTGTATTGTGATGTGCAGTACAGTGTATTGTGATGTGCAGTACAGTGTATTGTAATGTGCAGTACAGTGTATTGTGATGTGCAGTACAGTGTATTGTAATGTGCAGTACAGTGTATTGTGATGTGCAGTACAGTGTATTGTGATGTGCAGTACAATGTATTGTGATGTGCGGTACAGTGTTTTATGATGTGCAACACGGTGTAATGTAATACAGTATATTGTAATATGCAATACAGTATATAATAATATGTAATACAGTATATTGCAATATGCAATACCCCGCCGAACTCGGTATCCACGATACGGACTGGTGTATATAAGGTTCAGGATCTCTCTAATTATTTGGAAAGTGACTTATTATGGTGCACTTGTATTATGGTGCACTTGTATTATGGTGCACTTGTATTATGGTGCAATTGTACTATGGTGCACATGTATTATGGTGCACTTGTATTATGGTGCACTTGTATTATGGTGCACTTGTATTATGGTGCACTTGTATTATGGTGCACTTGTATTATGGTGCACTTGCATTGTGGTGCACTTGTATTATGGTGCACTTGTATTGTGGTGCACGTGTATTGTGGTGCACTTGTATTGTGGTGCACTTGTATTATGGTGCACGTGTATTATGGTGCACTTGTATTGTGGTGCACTTGTATTGTGGTGCACTTGTATTATGGTGCACTTGTATTATGGTGCACTTGTACTATGGTGCACTTGTATTATGGTGCATTTGTATTATGGTGCACTTGTATTATGGTGCACTTGTATTATGGTGCACTTGTATTATGGTGCACTTGTATTATGGTGCACTTGTACTATGGTGCACTTGTATTATGGTGCACTTGTATTATGGTGCACTTGTATTACGGTGCACTTGTATTGTGGTGCACTTGTATTGTGGTGCACTTGTATTACGGTGCACTTGTATTATGGTGCACTTGTATTACGGTGCACTTGTATTGTGGTGCACTTGTATTGTGGTGCACTTGTATTACGGTGCACTTGTATTGTGGTGCACTTGTATTGTGGTGCACTTGTATTTCGGTGCACTTGTATTATGGTGCACTTGTATTATGGTGCACTTGTATTATGGTGCACTTGTATTATGGTGCACTTGTATTATAGTGCACTTGTATTACGGTGCACTTGTATTATGGTGCACTTGTATTATGGTGCACTTGTATTATGGTGCACTTGTATTATGGTGCACTTGTAAAGCGAAAATGAGTATTAATTTACAGGAGAACTGAAACAAGACCGCCTGAGCTAATTTCTTCCTATCTATCCTTAAGAGCGCCACACGGAACATATATATAAACACGACGGTCATTCTTAGTAGTAGATTGGCTCCTGCTCCCAGTATTGGATTGTCAATTGCTGAGTATATTGGCTTCCGTGTCCAGTATTGGATAATATTCTGATAATTTATATTCAGGATAAAAACATCGATCTGATATAGGAAATAAATTCAGGCACTATTGGCCACAGATTTATTTAGTATTGGATGCTGACGGAGGGATGGAGTGGCTGCTGGGATTACTGATAGATTTTTTGATAGATTTGTGATTTGATTTATTATTTTATTTGTGACTTCATTTGGTATTGGATTTGTGATTGGATTTTTGGTGATTGTTGTTTTGTGATTGAAAGAAGATGAATAAAACTGCCCAGAAATATTTAGTCCACACGACTCAAGATGAGTATTCTGGTATAAAAACCCGTGGAAAGTTTACTTAATATTCTGATAAGTCATTTTAATCCCTACGGATAAATATTATGGATAATGTGTTAATTTTATATTATGTATATGCCGAATTTGCACGTCATCAAATTCAAATAAAACAGGAAGGATGCGTCAAAACTGAATTTTGTTATATATTCCAATTGTTGATTATTCGAAAATAGAAAACTTTCTACTGGGTAACAAAAGTAAAATGGAATCATTTCTCAAACGAGTTCACAACAACATGGTGCCTACACGAATGACTTGACGTAGCTATACATTGGTTGTGATGGCTAATATGTTGAAACTTAGTTTTGCATTATTTTAAATCTAAATATTGAGTTATCGATCTTCATATATTGAATTGACCATAATTAAAAAATTAGGTTAACCATATGCAAATATCAGACTGTTTTTGATTTGTTATTAATCCTTCGACCAATAATCCTTCAGCCAATGCCCACCACAAGCGCACACGCCCACCAACAATAACAGCAACAAAATATACCAGCAATAACAACACCATTTAATGAAGCCTGAAATATTAAATGAGGTTAGCCATCGAACAACCAAAACAACAGCAACTATTGGCTGATCTTTGAGCGTTCACGCAGAGCGTCTATTTCTATTTCGAGTATATTTGATTTAATAATATTCTACGTGTACTAGGTTGCATTGAGGTTGCATTAGAAGGGGACTGATTCAAGTTAGTGGAATGTACGGTGATGTGTGTGACTTTATCAAGGGTGTGTGGTAGTATTGGTGATAAATGTTGAGGTAGTTGTGGTATATGGCAAAATCCCTGTACAAAACAGCTATAAAATACTATATAAACTATGAACATAGAGTAAAACGAACTTTTTGTCGAGTTGTCAGGGTAATTTTTGTATTATTCTACTTGTAGGAGATGCCGACTGAGCCTTGCAGACAGCGAGAAGCAGACTACAGTGAAATGAATTAATTATAAAGATATGAGATTATCTAATTATTATTCTATTCAATATTGGACGGTTATTTAAGAGATAAGAATTGGAGAGTCAAATAATATCCTTTTAATTGTGTATGACTATGTTTAAAATATTATGATCTGAAAACACTCGCATTATATTTATGTTGAAAAATAACACGGTCACACCACAAATTTTCATTCAGCTTAATTTCTTGAAATCGTTATGTACATATGAATAATTCAAAAAGTAATAAATTTTAGGTGTAGTATATTTTTGTTGTGAAGCTTTTATGTTAAATTTCATTGATCGATTAATAATTCAAACGACGAGGAATAAAATAATATTTAAATACTCAAAGTTCAGTTTTTTAGAAGCTCATTCATTCCGCCGCTGCGGCCCCCGTTATTTCTGTTCTCGTGTACAAGTAATTATTTTAGAGCCCACAGGCTAACAATAATCAGATGTGGAATACATTCGGGCAGCACAGCCCGGAGTGTGATCATGTGGGACTGGTGTAGTTCTGAGTATTGGATCCTACTTCCGGTATTGGGTACACTCACTGAGTATTGGCTTCTATGTCGTGTCCAGTACTGGATAATATTCTGATAACACCCTAATACTGAGTATTGGGTCCTACTTTCAGTATTGGATAATATTCTCTTCTTTATTTGAGATAAGTATACCGATCTGATTCGGAAATAAGTTCAGCCAACATTGGCTAGATATTAATTAGGTATTGGGTGCTGGGCGTAATAAGTTAATTACTCAAAAATAACAATTATTTAATTAAATTTTCATATACAACATATATAAATATATAATAATACAATTTCTCCATAGGAAATAATACAATTTCTCCAATGGAATTTCTCCATTTTTCAAAATATATAGAGAATTTTTCACCGGTTTTCCTACCAGAATACTTACCTGACGTCGACTATATAATGTCTGAGCAGCTCTATTTATTCTTGGTTCCAGTCACAAATCCAATAGTTCAATTCAACTTACGAACAGCGTCCAATACTACATTAAAATGTGGCCAATATTGGCCGAACTAGTATCCAATATCAGGTCGATATTTCACCTTTAATAGAAAATAAGTGAATATCATCCAATACTGGAAGTGAAATCCAATTCACAGTAACTATCCAACACTGGAAGAGGGATCCATTAATCAGTAACTATCCATACTGGAAGTAGGATCCAATACTCAGTAACTATCCAACACTGGAAGTAGGATCCAATACTCAGTAACTATCCAACACTGGAAGTAGGATCCAATACTCAGTAACTATCCAACACTGGAAGTAGGATCCAATACTCAGTAACTGTCCAACACTGGAAGGCTGTATATACTAGTGCTGTAAATACCAGTGCTGTAAATACTGGTGCTGTAGCTTTCGTTTAGTTGTTGGGGTAAATTTTGTGTTATTCTACTTGTAGGAGATGCAGACCGAGCCTTGCAGACAGCGAGGAGCAGACTGCAGTGAAATGAACTTCCAATATGAAATGATTTAATCTAATTATAGATCTATTCAATATTGGAGGCTAATTGAAGACATAAGCATCGGAGAATCAGTTAATAGCCTTCTAATTATTTATTGCTGTGTTAAAATTATTCAGGCAAGAGAACACTTGCGTATTGGTTAGATTCAAAAATAACGTTGTCACCCCTAATTCATCCATGCCAGATCGGTTCATTTTTCTTTAAAATATTTGGAGAAGTTAATCATTCAGTGCATATTATATTTATATACAATGATAATCAATGTTGAAATGAGTTTTGTGAGTTTTTTTTTCAAATTGAATGAAAAATACTGCATTTATATATTTGAACTACAGTTGCTCTGACAGTCTCATTTATTGTTCAATTTGAATAGTTGAACGTTAAATAGTTGTGTAGTAAGATTATTTTTGCGGCCTGGACCAGAGAAGGGCAACAATGGCGGAGCTGGGCCGTGTATCTGTAAGTGTAACTAGTTACCTTCCCAGCAGTGGTTCCGCCATTACCTTATGGATAAGTTACTGAGGGTTGGCTCCCATGTCCAGTATTGGGTCCAATCTCTGAACTATGGTCCCCAATATAATTAATAATAATGAAAGCATCTACGGATGCTTTATTTCCAATCAAGCCTGATACATATCACCTTGTACATTGGATTTTCAAATGCCTCATAACTAACACCAGGACGCCATGACGCTTTCCCCCGGTCAAGACCGGTACCCATTTCAGACACGTGGGTAGAGTGGGGTATTGTGCTTGGAATTTTTCTCCTATACCCAACGGAGAAAATCGCCACCAGCGCCGGGACTCGAACCCTCGTTTGCCCGCACGGAGGCGGGTCCTAAAGCCGCACGGCTATGACGAGCCAAGTCCGTATTAAAGAATATTCTCTTATTATCTATTGAAGATGAAATATCGGTCTGATATTGGATATCAGTTCAGCCAATATTGGTCACAGATTAATGTAGTATTGGATGCAGCCCATGAGTTGAATTGGGTGCTGATATTATTGATGGTTTTGTGATTGGATTTATAATTGGATTTGTGACTGGAGCAATAAAATATATAGAGCTGCTCAGACATTATATGGTCGTCGTCAGGTAAGTATTCTGGTATGAAAACATGTGAAGAATTCTCTAAATATTCTGATGAATCATTTAATTCCTACTGATAAATTGCATAAATAACACATTAAATACTATATATGTAGTAATTATATTAATTAAACACTACTATTTATCAATAATAATTACAAAATTAAGCTCAGCACCTAAAATCTAATTTACTTGAGGCCAAAATTGACTATGGAAGCACATGTCGGTTTGTATTTTCACAAATTTGGACTAAGAAAATAATAGCGGGGAGTAAGGCTTTGAAACTTAGCACTTATATTAAATGCTTTACTGGTAAAATTGAACGTTTCTACTCAAAGAGTCATTCCCAACAATATTCTCTATAAAAAAATTACATATTGACAATATCGAGAAAACAAGAAAACTTAAAAGGAAGGAAAACTTAAAAAAAATCAAATTCCTAAACTATTTGCAAAGGAAGAGCGGATTGAGAGTCATTTAAAGAAGGCTTTCGTTGTAAAATATTGTAAGGCCATGATGTTGATCCATGATGTTGATGCTTCAGCCATTGAGTTCCGTTTGCGGCAAGTGAAGCAGCGGCCTTACTTTATACTCATCCTGCAATTGGTATCGGTGATACGCGGTGGAGGAGTTGGAACTTCAGCGAATAAATTTACAATGGGACATATTACAATTACTGAACATAAAAGGTCTAAAATTGAGTTTTGAGGGCTAACTAGGGTAGAGCACTACAATATAAAGAGATTCAATAATGCGCAAATCAACGGGGTTTGAAGCAGCTGCTAAAATCTTAAGTTCTCTAATTTTATAGGAAGGTTACAACTTTCAGTATGTCCTCTTTATATTTTACAACGAAAGCCTTTTTTAAATGACTCCCAATTCGCTCTTCCTTTGTAAATAGTTTAGGAATTTGATTTTTTTTATTTCAAGTTTTCCTTTCTTTTAAGTTTTCTTTTTTTCTCGATATTGTCAATATGTCAATATTTTTTTTTCCAGAGAATGTTGTTGAGAATGACTCTTTGAGTCGAAACGTTCAATTTCACCAGTAAAGCTTTAGTATAAAATGCTAAGTTTCAAAGCCTTATTCCTCGCTATTATTTTCTTAGTTAAAATTGACTAAATTTACATCCAATATCCGACGATATTTTATATCAAATAGTAAATAAGAGAATATAATACAACAGAGGACACGGGGGCCAATACTCAGAATTACACTATTCCCACACATTCACTCAGCACGCATAACCTGACAATACTTAGCTTAAGAATATGGAATATCATATTGCATGAACAATTATAAAATCAAAATTTTCTAAGCCTTATATATCATACACATAAAAATTACTAGTGGTTAAATCTTCAACTCAGCTTAATAACATGGAATGTCATTTTCCATGAATTCTATAACTGGGGAAACGACGACCGAACTTTTCCATCATCACTATTGGCAGAAAAATACAGACATTGAGGGGACAATATCGGAGAGAAGCTCCTGCTGTGAAGAAATCTGCGACATCATGCATTGGGACAGAGGGAATTTATGCACCCAACATTTGGGGTCGTGACATACTGACGGGGATGGTAAAGATGACATTATTTCAGTCCCCGCTACTCGCCCCATCTCGCACCAGGTAATTAGAGTGAACTCGACCGTATTCAGACAGCATTGTCCCATGTTAGGTATCAGCACGATATGAGTTCACACCGTTGCAGGTGTTTCAAAATTTGTTCCTTTACAACGCGAACGGGATCATACCAGTTGGCAATGGTGAAATTTTCTTGGTGGCAGCACAAATTCACTGAATTCTTAAAGTACCAAGTATATTAAAGCTCTAACTGAACTAGAAATAATTGATTTCGTCCCGTCAAGGAGTTGTAAATCAATTACAGGAATTTCAAAACGAAGAAAGCACCACGTTTTGAAATCAAATTTGATGCAGATTTCACGAACCATAAATTTAAAACAAGTCAGTCGAATAAAACGTTCCGGAGACCAGCTCCATCTTCAGTTAACGGTCTGCTAAGTTGAAAAGAATGAATATGATCAGCCTTTTTTATCAAATACATTGGCACAATAACATCAACAAGTTAATTAGCGGCAAATAAGAATTATCGGCGATTTTGAGTTCGGGTTTAATTCAGATGTATTAAGCGATCTATCTCTTTTTTCATATATATTTATAATTTAGTTATGGCTACATTCATGGATTACGCTACATATTCAGTAACTTTGAAGGAGACTTATGTAGGATGTTTGCTTCTCCAGTGGTGAATTAGTGCCATTGTGCGAAGAACTTTTAGACAGCCTAGAGCGGCAACTATCCCACCACCTCACGCAGCGATGGGTACAGCCCCTGCTGTACCCGGCAGCCCTCACCACAGCCCCCGCTGTACCCGACAGCCCTCACCACAGCCCCCGCTGCACCCGGCAGCCCTCACCACAGCCCCCGCTGGACCCGGCAGCCCTCACCACAGCCCCCGCTGTACCCGGCAGCCCTCACCACAGCCCCCGCTGTACCCGGCAGCCCTCACCACAGCCCCCGCTGTACCCGGCAGCACTCACCTCAGCCCCCGCTGTACCCGGCAGCCCTCACCACAGCCCCCGCTGTACCCGGCAGCCCTCACCACAGCCCCCGCTGTACTCGGTAGCCCTCACCACAGTCCCCGCTGTGCCCGCCAGCCCTCACCACAGCCCCCGCTGTACCCGGCAGCCCTTACCATAGCGCCGCTACGTGGTCGTGCGTACAGTGGGGGCAGAAGTGATGTCATCTTTATCATCCATGTCAACACCCCAAAGTGCGGGTCTAGAAATTTCCTCCGCTCCAGTGCCTCATTTCGCAGACTTCTTTACAGCCGAAACTTCGTGCTTGCGATGAGTTCTTATGAAATACTTGAACTCCGAGTATTGGCTCCTTCCTGCGTCCAGTATTGGATGGGCAGTTACTGAGTATTGGCTTCTGCATGTGGTATTGGATGATGTTCTACTTCCGGTATTGTATTCTACTTCCGGTATTGTATTCTACTCCCGGTATTCTGATATTCCACTTCCGGTTGCAATGGATCCTACTTCCGGTATTGGATACAGTTACTGAGTATTAGATCCTACGTCTAGTATTGCATGATATTCTCTTATTTTGTATTATAGGTGAAATATCGATCTGATATTTAATACTAGTTCAGCCAATATTGGCCACATATTAATGTAGTATTGGACGCTGTCCGTAAGTTGAATTGCATTATTGGATTTAAAGCTGCTCAGAGCTGCTCAGACATTATATAGTCAACGTCATGTAAGTATTCTGGTATGAAGACCTGTGAGGATTTTACTAAAAATTCTGATAAATCATTCAATTCCAAAGCATAAATTATATTATTTTATATTTATAATTATTGTGTTTAACAATTGAAATGAATAATTGTTTTTTTATGAATAATTATTAAGTTATCAAGCCCAGCAACCAATACCTAATTAATATCTGGCCAATATTGGCTGAACTTATTTCCGAATCAGATCGATTTAAAAAAAAAAGAATAAGGGAGAGAATATTATCCAATACTGAAAGTAGGACCCAATACATAGTATTAAACTTTTATTAGAATATTATCCGATACTGAAAGTAGACCCCAATTCTTAGTGTTAATCTGTTATTAGAATATTATCCAATACTGAAAGTAGGACCCAATACTTAGTATTAAACTGGTTTTAGAATATTATCCAATACTGAAAGTAGGACCTAATACTTAGTATTAAACTGTTATTTGAATATTATCCAATACTGAAAGTAGGACCCAATACTTAGTATTAACCTGTTATCAGAATATTGTCCAATACTGAAAGTAGGACCCAATACTTAGTATTAAACTTTTATTAGAATATTGTCCAATACTGAAAGTAGGACCCAATACTTAGTATTAAACTGTTATTAGAATATTATCCAATACTGAAAGTAGGACCCAATACTTAGTATTAAACTGTTATTAGAATATTGTCCAATACTGAAAGTAGGACCCAATACTGTCATGGTTCTGCTGTGACTATACTCTACGCTGTGTTTGAATAAGCGTTAAGAAGAAAAAGTCTGCCTAGCTAGCGACTGAAATTCCTTCGAAAAGACTGACTTCCATAGAAATATCTTCTCGTCAATAAAGGCTGCATATTCTTGTCTCCACATCTTCGCCTAGACATCGTCAACCGTCGTCTTCAGCTCTACCAACCGTCGCATTCAACAGCGACAACGTCATCCCATCGCTTGAAGGGCGCACCAACGCACCCTCTACGAGTGCCACGTCACAGGCAACGATAGGTTACCGGACTGCCTAATGCCTCCATTTGCTCAACATATATTCTTCCCCTTCCTTAGAGAGACTTAGGATCTTATTCACTCTGGGTAAATTAACTGTCATCCAATCGTATATCTATTCTCTTCTAATTATATGATGATACTTGCCATTTCCGATAGGAACAGCTAATGTAAAGCATTGTCTATAAGAGAACCTGTTTGTTCTCTATGCGAACAGCGTCGCAGACTCCTACGCTTGGTAGACGACGATCCGGGAGAAGCGTCCCAGCAATCGCAAAGCACAGTCACGTCTGTTTGTGTCCTCCCACCTCGCTGCTCTGGCTAGTCAGCCAGGCAGTGAGGGTTACCCACTTGTTATTCAATGAGTCGTGTGTTGACTCGTAGGCGCCATTCAGGACTGAGCTAAGTATCCCAATGTGACATTGTAATCCGTACCCTCACGTTCCCTTTACTTCGTGTAGTAG
Source organism: Morinoia aosen (assembly GCA_030386875.1). NCBI lineage: Eukaryota > Metazoa > Arthropoda > Malacostraca > Amphipoda > Talitridae > Morinoia > Morinoia aosen. The sequence goes on from CM059564.1 coordinate 79,736,817, forward strand.
GTCTAGATTCTGTAACCTAAATGTATTGCGCTAGGTTTGTTGATGAGTTAAATGTTCTTCATTTCGCAAGACAAATGATTCCGCGGAGGCTTCACCTCATATAAAATGTGCTTATAGTAATTATCAATGTATTAATGTTCAAGTAATGAAGGCTTCACCTGCTTATTTTGAGATCATGATGCGATCTCCTGTAACTGTATTTTCTGATAGATTAGAATAGTTTCTGAGATTTGATGGCGTCACGATCATCTAAATTCATTAATATGACATGTGCATCGCAAGTCAATCACTATCCTAATATGTAATCTATTGCTATTTGAAGGACGTCATCATTTTAACAGAAATTTACGTTGTAACAGTGTCGTCACTATCCTTAATGAGGCCCTATTCGATTTGCTATAATATATTTAATTGTAACTAATGACATTGAAAAGTCTCAATCTACTTCGATCTTTAATACAAACAAAATAGAATAATTGAGGCCTTCTGTCTCGACTATTGATCGAAAGTAAATGAAAGCGACGAGGAAATAACGAGAAATAATGCAGAGAAAAGAATTGCCTCCTGAAAATCGGCCAACAAATAAATGCGACATTGATGAATATTACGATCACGGCTTCGATGAGAAACCACGTTCATAACAATACTTAGTAATAAACTGTAATCAGAATATTATCCAATACAGAGCACGGGAGCCAATACTCAATGTATCCAATACCGGAAGCAGGATCCAATACTCAGAACTATACCAGTCCCACATGTTTACATTCCGGGCTGCGCTACCCCATCATATCCCACTCCACATTCTTAGCCCGTCGGCTTCAAAATTAAATATCTTTGGCTATTTACCTTTCAAGTAATCTGATGATGGGTGAAATTGTCGCGAGTGTCAAAAAAACTAAACCTCGAGTATACAAATATTGTTTCATTTCAAGTTGTTCGAATTAGGAGAAAATAAAATAAAATTTTTCATCGAGAGCCTTTTAATAAAAATATATTACACACTGAATTGCTTAGTTTTTGCTAGTTCATATGCTTATCACAGACATTGTTGAAAAAAAACTTTGGGGTGACCACGTTATTTTTCTCATATCTCTATAAACATTTCGTTTCACTATAGTCTGCTTCTCGCTGTCTGCAAGGCTCGGTCTGCATCTCCTACAAATTAAAAAAACTCAAAATTTACCCTAACATCTGAATTAAATGTTCGTTTTACATTATTCTCATAGTGTATTGTACAGGGTGTTTTTACATACGGGACCCGAAATTTTTTTATAAGTTTTGTTCCCATGAACGAATTTATGAAAACAAAAAAGCAGTAGAATTCTGAGATTTACATCATTCATTTGGACTAATTTTTGCAGACGACATTCTTCATGCGGCGTCCACTCGACATCACGCAACATTGGGCGCGTGTTCGTATGCTTCTCATAAAAATGTTCACATGAAAAGGGAGTTGCACTTAATGCTGAAAATATGGTAAAAGTTTTACACCGCTTGGAATGGTACGAAGCCCTGTGCCTGTGCGTAGAACGGAGTAGCGCAAGGAGCCAGAGACACCCCTGGGCCGGTGCCAGATAGGATGTGTATAAGAATACCCCATCATCAACCAGCCATCTCCTGATAGACTTCCTCATAAGACATTTATGAGAACTTCAGGTCGAATATGTAGTTTCTCCTGATGTACAACCGAGTATTGAAGTTGTCAAGAAGTTTCATTGATTTTTGGAACATTGAATGGAAAAGTGAAAAAATGTTGTGTAGAATGTTTATAGAATAAATTTCTCACTAGAAATATTTAAAGAACAGAAAAAACGCAGTTCGAAGTTATTCTCAGCGTGATTCATCCTCGCAAAACCCGAAATTGAACTTCCTTAATCCTAACAGAATTCTTCATTAGAGCTTTATAAGATATTTATAATTATTTCTGGCAAAATAAGTGGTTTTTCTGACGCACAACCGAGTATTCGATAATATGTAAATCCTTCTCCTATAACTGCCCGTCGATATAAACAATATATAAATCCCTCCACTATAACTGCCCGTCGATATTTATAATATATAAATCCCTCCACTATAACTGCCCGTCGATATATATAATATACAAATCCCTCTCCTATAACTGCCCGTCGATATATATAATATACAAATCCCTCTCTATAACTGCCCGTCGATACACATTCAAATCTGTGCACAAAAGCTGGCTGGAATAAAATATTCCATATATACGCCAGACGCAACAGAGTATCCACACCGATGAGGTAGAGAAGCCACCATCACACATACACTCACCACACACCTGGGCGTGTACGTCACCTACACCACACACCTGCGCGTGTACGTCACCTACACCACTGTCGTGATTCAATGGCCGGGGATAATCATTTCCATCCAATTTCCAGGAGGCAGTTCTTTTCTTGCATTATTTATCATCATTTTCTCGTTGCTTTCATTTTCTTTCGGTTGATGGTCGAGACAGAAGGTCTTAATTGTTCTATTTTGTTGATAATAAAGATCAAATAGACTGAGACTTTTCAATGTCTTTTGCAATTAATTATAATATTGGTAGCAAATCAAAAAGGGCCTTATAAAGGTAAATGATGAGATTGTTGCAATGTAAATTTATGTTATAATGATGACGTCTTTCAATTAGTAATGGATGACACATTCGGAAAGTAAAAGGACACACGATGTATATATATAGCTTATAAAAGAAATCTATGAATGACAATAATGCTATCAAATCTCGGTGATTACGTTAACTCCAATCTGTCAGATGACGCAATTACAGGAATTCGCATTATTACATTAAATAAGCATGTGAAGCCTATATTACTTGATCAATTGACGAACAGAGATTATTAATATATTGAGAAGTCTGACAAGTACATCTTATACGAGGTAAAGCCTCGACGCTGGATAATTAGTAGAGAAACAAAGATCGTCTAGAACATCGAACGAAATTATCCTACACCTGGACGTGAAGCTACATCAGGGTATAGACGAGAATATGGATGAATATGTTGAACAATACTTAGCTCAGTCCTGAGAAGCACTTAGTCTGCACGACTTTTATCAGCAATAGGAACCCTCACTCCTTTGGCGAGACTGCCAGAGAGAGTGAGGTTGAACGTCTATCTCACGTCATTGCGTCCTGCATAATGCCGCTTGTGCTCGCCAGCCAAGCGCAGCTTGCGCATCCCCGTCATGAGTGCGAACAAACACGTTCTTCCATAACGAAGCTTTATGTTAATATATCATAGGAAATAGCAAGTCCTTTGAGATAACTAGAATGGATTAGGTTTTATAATTAATAAACAAGTAATTTATGTGGAATGAATAAGATTTTAGGTCTCTAAGGAAGGAGTTGAAATATACGAAGAGATATGGAGGTATTAGGAAGCGATCCCTGGTATACGTGTCAGATGCAGAGCAGAGGGCACGAAGTACGATGGTGGGGTTCGCAGAGGGGATGAGGTTACTCGCTGGTTGATTTCAAATGATGCTTGACGGTTGGTGATGCCTTGGTGTAGATCGTAGATATCGGAAATGCTGCGCTTATTGACGAGAGTATATTATCCGACGACAGATCTTTTTAGAAGATGGTTGTTTGGCCGTACAACTCCTCTCTTTACCGTTTATTTGAACACGGCGCAGGTCAGTTATAGTAGAACTATAACACCACACACCTGGGCGTGTACGTCACCTACACCACACACCTGCGCGTGTATGTCACCTACACCACATACCTGCGCATGTACGTCACCTACACCACACACCTGGGCGTGTACGGCACCTACACCACACACCTGCGCGTGTACGGCACCTACACCACACACCTGCGCCTGTACGGCACCTACACCACACACCTGCGCGTGTACGGCACCTACACCACTCACTTGCGCGAGTACGGCACCTACACCACACACTTGCGCGAGTACGGCACCTACACCACACACCTGCACGTGTACGTCTCCGCGTTATACTTAATACACCAGACAATAATAGCTCTTGAGCTCTAAAATTTCGTAACTTAAATAATCTAATTCACGACTTTCAACTATCGCTTTCGTTGACCATTGTTGACATTAGTATATAATCAAATTATTTGCAATATGTGTCTTTTTCGAGAATTGGTCACGAAAATTTCCCGTTAAATGCCATTTTTAACTTTTGAAAATTATTTTGTGCGTAAAAATTGTATACAATATAAACTTTTAGTACCTCACGAAAGAATTCCAAGACTTGATGGATAACTACAGTAAATATGAGAAGTGTTTCCACCTGGAAGTTCCTAGACAACAACTTGACGTAGCTGTAAATTTATGTGATAGCGAATTTATGACAACTCAATGACAACTTATTCTGTACCTAAATGTTGAGTTATTCATCCCTAAATGTCGTGTTGACTCATGTTACGAAAGCAAATGCACACTGAGTCAGGGTTAGATTATTATTTATTAAATATCATTTTTCCTTTTCTTATATAACGTAATGACAGGGGCCTCCTTAAATTTATACAAATCAATAAATGTATATATTTTGTGCGTAATTAGTGGTATGTTTTCACAATGGGCATGTGAGTGAACACATCAAATTGGTTGGTGCGTGTGTCCGTGACGCTCACAAGGACGCTCAATGACCGTATCTGTGATACGAGTTTCACCAGTGCACAAGTACAAGAATATTTTGATGGCGGGTACTGTTGGTGTTCAGGTTACGGATATTCGACTGGGTGAACCGGTGGAAAAATAAGAATAAGGGTTTATGATTTACTGAAGTTCGACATTTTAAATTAATGAAATCTAGAGTGGGACACTTCACTACACGAAATTAGAATAGAGCACATGAGACACAAAATTGAATAGAGAACGAGAAACGAATAATAAATACGAACACTTAGCCAGCGGTAATTAATGACAATAAACACCACGCCTAAGACTAACAACAATATTTAGAGTAAAGTAAATACAGAACGTGTATTTAGATCAGACTGCTCTGAGTTGTTCGATCTGACTGCTTCGGGTCGGCCAGATCGCAGCGGCCAGTGGAGAACGTAAAGTTCTAATCGATCAAGTTCAGAAAGAGATGTGAAGTGCAGTCCATTAACACCGGCGAGTATTAAAGCCAGGGTAGTAGCTGGATTCCCGAAGCCGTCACCCGTGGCTGCCCCTGGCACACTTCGGTTTTCCGTGTTGTTACGTTGGAAAATGCTAACTTCTTAAGACATACAGGCACCGGTCAGGTTGTGGCTGGAACTTGTCAGAGTATCTCAGTGTGGGGGACGACTGGAGACCTCACTGATGAACAATCAAAACCAAGCTGTTACACACTAGAACATGAAAATGAAAATATTGGAAATATTGTCAGGGCTATACCGGATAAATAAAGTACAAAAGAATCCTAAAAGAAAACGCACCTCCGCCTCGAGCGGTGACTGCTGAAGCTGTGAATGAATCCCTAGATCACCTTGATTAAATAAGAAAAGATGTTGCGTTCAGCACGCGTTTTCTTCCGACGCAAAATTACAGTAAGAAAGACCGATGAACAAAAAGAGAGCTGAATTCCAATACCGGACGACATAAAATAAGAAAAAGTACGACGCACACAATTTTAATCCCTACGACTTTCCATTCCTTGACATACGCCCCCACCAAAAATGATTCCACCGGAATCAGAAGTGGAATGGAAAGTAGAATATACATTGTTTATTTTACCTCATTCATTCAATGACTTAATACACTAACTTAACCTTACAAGCGGCAAGTAGCCAACAGAACAACATCTACTTTAACAGTCAACGGAACACAATTAAGAACAACTTCAAATTCTGCTGTGCATGTCAGCACCCACATTTTCGGAACAAGCAATGTGAACACGAAATTTGTATTCCTGACGAATTAACGACAATCTTAACAGACGGGAACTTTTATCTCTGAATTACATCAGGTAAGACAAGGGCAAGAACTAATGTCCCGAACTAATCGCATGAACATTACGTAAGACGCGCAGGCAGTTTACATTACAAGCCACATGGCACACGCACAAACTACACGAGACCCAAACTAGTGGCGAAAGCCGTAATTTTTAGAGACCTTTTCCCCAGTGGAATTAGATTCCCACAAATTTGGAAAAATAGATAACGGGCCTTTGACCCTTCCTTTTGAACAAACCTTCTGACACACATAGCAAGATTTACAATAGCGGGTAATATCTGCACTAGCTCCGGGCCAGAAGAAATGCTCGAAAATTCTTATTGCAGTTTTCCTATGGGAAAAATGACAAGAAAAGGGTGAATTATGGGCCAACTTTAAAACTGCTGACCTACCGTCAAGAGGTACAACTAACAATTTCGTACCGACCTCACCAAGTCGGGGACTAGCAACACACTTTCTGAAGATTAATCCCTGTTCTTTTACATATTTTACAGAAACTCCCCCTCTAGTTCTGTCCACCCGTCCCGACTCTACCTTCGACCGGACGTTTTCCAAAGTGGGACACTTTTGCTGCATTTCAGCAAACTTGTCTGGTGACAAATTTAGAGCGTCCACTTGGGACACAACCAAAGGATGAATTTTTTTCCGTTCAACAGATTTAGTTTGAACTACATTAATAGCATTATGCACAGCCATAATTTTACTTTTGTTGGGAGCTTTGGCTCCCTCCACGTTCCCAATGAGAACTGAACAAGTTTTCAGAGGTGCCTTAGCCGCCTCTGTCCAACCCTCAAACGATGGACATTTTATATAACATTTTACGACAGGGAATTTGTCGACTCTGCCTAGATAATCAGTTAATACACAGTAGCGTACAATTTTTAATTCTTTGACAAGGTCATCGGACACAACAACGCAGGTGCAACCTGTATCTCTGAGGATATTGGAAACTGAATTACCATTAACAGTTCCCTGCTCTAATTTCCCGCACCCACTGACGGCAAAACAATTATTAACGTTATGTTTATAGGTTAACGGGTTTTGAGGACATTTATTCTTTTTATGGCCAGAAAGACCGCAAGCAAAACATTTTACTTTACTGGGATTGATCAAATTTTTGTGACCCTCACTAATATTAGATTCTGACGAGTCAAAACTGTCATCACCGTTTCTGGCAACTTTAGGGTACGAGTTTCTCGCAGTTGCGAAGCTATCTGCCAACTTTGTCATCTGCTCTACAGAGCTGCACTCGTGCTCCTTAATGAAGACTCTTAAATCGGCAGATACACTGGAGAGAAACTGATCCATTAGAACGAACTCCCTCATTCCCTCAAAAGTCTTCTCACAACCAGAGCTATCGAGCCAATAGTCAAACAACCTACCTAAATTTGTTCCGAACTGTGCGTAACTTTCGTCTACACCAATTTTAGCAGCACGGAATTTTGCACGATATTGGTCGGGCGTTTGTTTAAACCCCTTCAAAAGAGCTGCCTTAAGCAAGTCATAGTTGTCGGTCGTAGAAATAGGTAAGGAGGAATAAATACTAAGGGCTTTGCCCCTAAGGAGTGATCCCAGCTGAACCGCCCACTGATTTTCCCTAGACCATGGCAACAAAGAAGCTATGCGCTCGAAACGAGTTAAATAAGCAGAGATATCATCTCCGTCATTAAAGACAGGAGGTTTAGGAGAATCTTTACATGCGAGGCACCTAGGGAAAGGAGAAGAAACGGAAGAAGTGTCTGCACTAGAACCCCGAAGCTCGGCCAATCTAAGCTCGTGCTCCCTTTCTTTCTCTCTTTCATCGGCTACTAATTTCTCTTTCTCTAATTCTCTTTCTCTAATCCTATCCTCACGAGCAATCGATTGTTGCCTCTCAACATCTTCGCGAGCAATCTTCTGCTGCTTCTCAATAAACTGAGCCAACTCTGAGCCCTTTAAACCTAAGCTTTCACCGAAAGCTTTCAATGACTGAAGGTCAGACATTTCTAAAAATTATTAGGTCAGGAATCACAAATGCTACAAAATAGAATACTTCTCCCCCCCAAGAGACAGATATTCAGGTTCCTAATGACCTCTAATGGGAAGTTTTCCCGAAGAACTTGCCGATAGCAATTCTTCCACTACTCCTAATTATGAATTAGGAAACAAGAAGACACCGTGTGATCACGGGAAGATGCACTCTTACCTCCGGTAAGTCACCTCCAGCTCCAGCCACAACCGTCTCACAAACCGTGCTCATACGAAAACCAGAAACTGACGAGGCTCACGACTAGACACTGAACCCGCGCTCCGCAGTCGCTGCTTAGCTGAGGCACTCAACAGAACGATTAAATGGGCACGTACACTTAAGAAATATTAACACCTACATATACCTAGCTAACCCAACTAACTTCACCGGTCACCACAAAAGTCGACCCTGTCCGCAGCGCCAATGTTCAGGTTACGGATATTCGACTGGGTGAACCGGTGGAAAAATAAGAATAAGGGTTTATGATTTACTGAAGTTCGACATTTTAAATTAATGAAATCTAGAGTGGGACACTTCACTACACGAAATTAGAATAGAGCACATGAGACACAAAATTGAATAGAGAACGAGAAACAAATAATAAATACGAACACTTAGCCAGCGGTAATTAATGACAATAAACACCACGCCTAAGACTAACAACAATATTTAGAGTAAAGTAAATACAGAACGTGTATTTAGATCAGACTGCTCTGAGTTGTTCGATCTGACTGCTTCGGGTCGGCCAGATCGCAGCGGCCAGTGGAGAACGTAAAGTTCTAATCGATCAAGTTCAGAAAGAGATGTGAAGTGCAGTCCACTAACACCGGCGAGTATTAAAGCCAGGGTAGTAGCTGGATTCCCGAAGCCGTCACCCGTGGCTGCCCCTGGCACACTTCGGTTTTCCGTGTTGTTACGTTGGAAAATGCTAACTTCTTAAGACATACAGGCACCGGTCAGGTTGTGGCTGGAACTTGTCAGAGTATCTCAGTGTGGGGGACGACTGGAGACCTCACTGATGAACAATCAAAACCAAGCTGTTACACACTAGAACATGAAAATGAAAATATTGCAAATATTGTCAGGGCTATACCGGATAAATAAAGTACAAAAGAATCCTAAAAGAAAACGCACCTCCGCCTCGAGCGGTGACTGCTGAAGCTGTGAATGAATCCCTAGATCACCTTGATTAAATAAGAAAAGATGTTGCGTTCAGCACGCGTTTTCTTCCGACGCAAAATTACAGTAAGAAAGACCGATGAACAAAAAGAGAGCTGAATTCCAATACCGGACGACATAAAATAAGAAAAAGTACGACGCACACAATTTTAATCCTTACGACTTTCCATTCCTTGACAGTTGGCAAGGATATATTTGTTGGGCATCCACAGCTGGATGATGTCTGAAGGAAATATCGAATCCAGTCATTTTGGACGGGCCGTGTACAGTAGTTACATGTAAATCGCCCAGTCATGTGCACCAGAGTATACGTACACACGCACCGGTGAGGTAGAGTAGCCACTATCACACACACACACACACAAACACACACACATATGTATGCGCAGTTCGCTATGCAGGGCTTCGAATGAATCCATCGAATTCGACGTCAGTTTAAGCATCTGAGCTTGTGTTATTGAGCTTTATAATTTGTTGTGGCGAAGTTCCCCACATTGAGATCCTACAAAACTGCTGTTGACATTCATCTTTGTTCATAAATATTGCAACGCATGTCTTTATTCAGACGTTATTTTGCAATAAGCTAAAAGTCCACGTCAACAACATTTTTTAGGGAATATGTTGTGTGAAATATGTTGGATTTTTATAGAAGTTTATCTAGAAATGTCGTTTTTTGTATATTTGTGATGAATGAAAGGTACACCATTGTAAACTTGAAAAGTATTTTCTATCAAGTTAACATGCAACGCAATGCCTATATCAATTATTTGACGCAGCTATATATTTATTGTAATAGTGAATATATCAAAACTGAATGTCAACTCATATTATACCTATATGTTGGATTATTGATTTCTTTATATTGAGCTTACCATGATTAAAAATTATATGTCAGTTATCAGCATCAGATCTTTATTCGCGCTATATTATACTACCTACAACCAATAATCCTTCAGCCAATGCCCACCACAAGCGCACACGCCCACCAACAATAACAGCAACAAAATATACCAGCAATAACAACACCATTTATTGAAACCTGAAATAACAAATGAAGTTAGCCATCGAACAACCAAAACAACAGCAACTATTGGCTGAACTTTGAGCGTTCACGCAGAGCGTCTATTTTTATTTCGAGTATATATGGTTTAATAATATTCTATGTGTACTAGGTTGCATTGAGGTGGCATTAGAAGGGGACTGATTCAAGTTAGTGGAATGTACGGTGATGTGTGTGACTTTATCAATGGTGTGTGGTAGTATTGGTGATAAATATTGAGGTAGGTGTGGTATATGGCAAAATCCCTGTGTAAAACAGTTGTAAAATACAATATAAGCTTAAAAGATAATGTAAAATGAACTTTTCGTTCAGTTGTTAGGGTTAATTTTGTAGTATTCTACTTGTAGGAGATGCAGACCGAGCCTTGCAGACAGCGAGAAGCAGACTACAGTGAAATGAACTACTTCAATAAAAATAGGAGAGCAAAAATCACTAATAAAAATTTCATTATACTGAGAACGTTTCAGGCAAATACCCATCATCAGCTCATTATAAGAATCTGACATATATCACTGAAATAAAAAATGAACGTAAATGTACAAACAGATATAAACACGGATTTAAAAGTTAAAAAAAAAGTATAAATGTGAAAATGCAGTAAATAACAACGAAAAAACTAAGAACCTATGATGCTAAGAGGATATGAACTCAATTGGTTGTTAAGAGAAGGTTTACATTTAAAAATGAGAAGCGATTCTAAAATTCTAAGATCTAAAACACTTGAAGCTACACGTACTACTTTAAAATGACTCGAGTGAGGAGGTATATTGCACGTTTCAGTATGATCGCGAAAAGCGGAGTGAGATGGACGGGTCAATGGAATGAAACGTGCAATATATTGCACGTACAATGGACGGGTGAAACGTGCAATATACCTCCTCACTCTAGTCATTTTAAAGTAGTACGTGTAGCTTCAAGTGTTTTAGATCTTAGAATTTTAGAATCGCTTTTCATTTTTAAATGCAAACCTTCTCTTAACAATCAATTGAGTTCATATCCTCTTAGCATCATAGGTTCTTAGTTTTTTCGTTGTTATTTACTGCATTTTCACATTTATACTTTTTTTATTTTTAAATCCGTGTTTATATCTGTTTGTACATTTACGTTCATTTTTTATTTCAGTGATATATGTCAGATTTTTATAATGAGCTGATGATGGGTATTTGCCCGAAACGTTCTCAGTATAATGAAATTTTTATCAGTGATTTTCGCTCTCCTATTTTTATTGAAATTGAAGAGAATTCCAGAAAATGTACCTAATGAACTACTTATATATGAGATAATCTAATTATAGATCAGTCCAATATTGGAGGCTAATTGAACACATAAGTATTGGAAAATCGAATAATATCCTCCAGAATATTAATTACTGTGTTGAAAATGCCCTCAAAATACCTCTGACATGAAAAAAAAACTTAATTTCGATCGAAATCAAAAATAGTATAGTCATCCCAAAACCAACTGGTTCAAAATATAAGAACTATCATATTTACTATTACATAAAATAAGGAATTACTTCAGTGATTATTTTATTTTTCATTGGAATTTTTGATTTCTAATTTGTTTATAAGTTTTATCTACTGAGAAATTATAATAAAAATTGTTGATTAATAGATATTCTATAATTTAAAACACAACCAAAAATTACACATATCAAGTAAGTGTGAAATATGCATTGCCATGTATGTATTTTTCAGCCCACGGGGTAATAATACGCAAGTAAGGCAAAATGTTAGAATTATTCCTGCGAAGTGCGCGTATGGGAATTGTTCATTTCTGAGTATTGGCGCGTGTCCAGTATTGGATGATATTCTCTTAATAACTATTTGATATAAAATATCGATCTGATATTGGAAATAAGTTTAGCCAATATTGGGCACAGGTTGATCAAGTATTCGATGCTGGATTTAGTAATATTATTCACAAATAATAATAATAAATAAATACCTACATAATAATATCATTAATTCAATATAGCCTCAGGAAATAAATGATTTATCAGAATATTTAGAGAATTCTTCACATGTTTTCATTCCAGAGTACTTACCTGACGTCGACTATGTAATGTCTGAGCAGCTCTATTTATTTTGTTGTTCCCGTCACAAATCCAATAATAAATCCAATCACAAAACGATTCACTAATCCTTCACTAATATCAGCTCACAATTCAAATCATACACAAAATCCAATACTACATTAATTTGTGGCCAATATTGGCTGAACTGATATCCAGTATCAGATCGAAATTTCAACTTCCGTAGAAAATAAAAGAATATTATCAAATACAGAGCATGGAAGCCAGTACTCAGTGCATCCAATACCAGAAGTAGGATCCAATACTCAGAATTACACCAGTCCCACATGATCACACTCCGGGCTCTGCTGCCCGAATGTATTCCACATCTGATTATTGTTAGCCCGTCGGCTCCAAAAACAAAGTAAACGAAAACTTGGAAACACTAAGTGATCATAGTTCGTTCGTTCGATGCTTATAGAAAAGAAGGAAGGAGAGTTTGACGCAGAGTGTGTCGGGAAGAGAAGGGGTGAAACGGAAAAGGATGGATAGGAAACTGATAGAGATGCGCTTTGCGCATATGATGCTAATGTTAGGGGGTAATTTTTTGTAGGTAGTTTGAGGGTGGTAGAAGTTAATTACCCGTCAGAGTTTTGTATGGTTGGGTATTTAGTTAGTGGGCATCTTTAATACCGGACGTGGGTGGGTAGGCTTGCCGTAGGGGTTAAGACTCTCCTAGCACAAAACATTCGCTTGAGTCGGTGCTGGTCAGTCGAGTCTGTCCGTCCGTCCGTCGTTAGAGTCGTGTTAAGTGTATTTTGGTCTCGGTTGGGGTGCGAGTGTTTTCATTTTTGAGCTCTGGAATTGTTTGTGCGGTATTTGCGGAGTGTCTTGCGGGAATGTGAGGTGTAAGTAGAGTTGTGGGTGCGTGTCGTGAATATTTTGCCAGATTCTTTTTGCGTGTTTGTGGAGTGTAATGTTGATTGGTTGCAGGTTTGCTCGGCGGTGTAGTTGTGCAGAGGTGGAGAAATCTTGCCATTCTGAATTTGTTATGTATCTCGTGGCTCGGTTTTGTACACGCTGGAGTGTTGAGATGGATGTTGGTGGAAGTGTGTGTAGGGGAATGGCTGGGTAGATGAGAGTGGATCTTACTAGAGCGATGTATAGTTGGAGTTTTACTTCTAGGTTCAGATGTTTGAATCGGTAGAGGCGTGAGAGGTTTTGGTGTGCTAGTGCTGCTCGTTGTCTGGTGTGGGGTGCGTATCCGGTTGTGCTGATTCTGAGACCCAGAACTTTGCCTGAGCTTGTGATCATAGTAATGGAATTGAATGAGTGCGGTAAAACAACCTTTCGTTGAACAAACAAGTGATGTTTCATTTCATGATGGTCGAATTATAAACCAATAAGAATAAATTTCACTTCAAAAGCCTTCAGAAATAAATATATCATACACTGAATTATTATTTTTAACTTCACTTGTACAAAGAAATTCAACAGAACTTCATTGGAAAGTGTGAGGGGTAACAAAATTATTTTTGAAGCGAATCAAAATGGAAGTGTTATCTGGTTAAAATATTTCATATGTAGAAATAAATACCTAGAAGGATATTATTTGATTCTTCAATTCTTACGTCACCCATAAGCCTTCAAACTTGAATACATCTATAATTAGATTATCTCATATCATATTAGTAGTTCATTTCACTGTAGTCTGCTTCTCGCTGTCTGCAAGGCTCGGTCTGCATCTCCTACACGTAGAATAATACAAAATTTATCTTAACAACTGAATGAAAAGTTCGTTTTACATTATTTTTACAGCTTATATTGTATTTTACAGCTGTTTTACACAGGGATTTTGCCATATACCACAACTACCTCAACATTTATCACCAATACAACCACACACCTTTGATAAAGCCACACACATCACCGTACATGGATTCCACTAACTTGAATCAGTCCCCTTCTAATGCAACCTCAATGTAACCTAGTACACATAGAATATTATTAAATCATATATACTCGAAATAAAAAAAAACGCTCTGCGTGAACGCTCAAAGTTCAGCCAATAGTTGCTGTTGTTTGGGTTGTTCGATGGCTAACTTCATTTGATATTTCAGGCTTCATTAAATGGTATTGATTAACAAACATCGCCATCTATGGGATGCTTTATTTCCAATCAAGCCTGATACATATGATCTTAGCATTGGTTTTTCAAATGTCTCATAACTAACCCTATATATAGGACACCATGACGGTTCCCCCGTAAAGCCGGTACCCATTTCCGACACCTGGGTTGAGTGGGGTATTGTGCTTGAGCTTTCCCTTATACCCAACGGGAAAAATCTCCGCGCCAGCGCTGGGAACGAACCCGCGACTTCCAGCATACAAGTCCGATCCCTTAACCGCTGTGCCACGGAGAGCACAAGCATCGAAATAAGCATCGAAATAATATTGGAAATTGCCAAATGTACGACGATTTTAAACAATTTAGAGGTAGACAGCAGTTGGGTTGGTGGTTGAATATTTTGTTGACGGAAATGGAATTAAAATCTGTTCTCGTGAATATCTACCTTTACAAGCTAGGACTGTGAATATCTACCTTTACAAACTAGGTCTGTGAATATCTACCTTTACAAACTAGGTCTGTGAATATCTACCTTTACAAACTAGGACTGTGAATATCTACCTTTACAAACTAGGACTGTGAATATCTACCTTTACAAACTAGGACTGTGAATATCTACCTTTACAAACTAGGACTGTGAATATCTACCTTCACAAACTAGGACTGTGAATATCTACCTTTACAAACTAGAACTGTGAAAATCTACCTTTACAAACTAGGTCTGTGAATATCTACCTTTACAAACCAGGTCTGTGAATATCTACCTTTACAAACTAGGTCTGTGAATATCTACCTTCACAAACTAGGACTGTGAATATCTACCTTTACAAACTAGGACTGTGAATATCTACCTTTACAAACTAGGTCTGTGAATATCTACCTTTACAAACTAGGACTGTGAATATCTACCTTTACAAACTAGGTCTGTCGGAAATTTCAACAAATTTTTCCTGCACAAATATGAATAAGTACGTATCTAGTAACCATCTCGCGTAAAATGATTTATTCCCAACCAAATTTTGTCCTCAAATTCCAACCAAAACAAAGCTGACTTTAGATAAGCACAACGCGAAGAAGAGCGGCAGTCGCACAAGGCTGGCATGAACATTTTACCATCAAAAAGAACTGTGGACCAAAACCCTAGTTTCTGGAGAGCATAAAATAAAAGTTAATGTATTAGAATATAAGGAACTACTTAGTCTAAAATTACTTATGTCTAATTAGTTGTGGTACAATAAAAGGTATTCTAGCATCTATGACAAAGCTTCAAATAAACAACCACCTGTGTAATAAAAATGTTTGCTCTCTGCCAGGAAAAAACAAAATACATGAACACTTACCGAACTGACCAAAATATCATCCTAAAATAATTTCAACAAATGAGACACCGTTGGCCGAAAAACTTGAAAAAAACATAGCACAACGCGCATGGTAAATAGTAAAAATACACGCAGAAATGCAATAAAATTGTCATTCTATTGCAAAATATGTGATGGAATTCATATATGTGTCGACCTTGCATAAAAAATAATGAATAAAAATTTCCAGGAGTAATTCCAAATATTAAGATTTTATATAACTTTAAGCCTCCCTCCCGAACCGCAACGAAACCGTTCCAAAGAGAAAAAAATGGAGGCACCATTTACGATAGCGTTAAGGAAACACGGATTTTATGCACAAGGAGCGTTCTGAACCAAGAACCGCATGGCTTGGAAACAGTAAGTTTGGAAATAAGGTTGAAATATGATGAAAGACGAAGAATAAAGTCAGAGATGTTGAAAACAAACACAGCAAAAACTGAAAACAATGATTTTCATCAAGAAACTTTTCATTTCAACATAAATAAGACTCACCTAACTCACAGCTCATAACTTATCACTTTCTGCCCATTTAATTCCTTACTCAATTTTAGGATTAAAAAGAGTGAGAACACCGTTTCCATGTAATAAATAACACACTGCAGTAGATTACAAGAAATTTACATTTTCTCACAATCGCAATCGTAGAACAGAAAGTAATTGAAGAGTGTGAAAGTGAATCTTGGAATATAAACGAAGAAAAAAATGATCAGAGCAAGTCGGACACGCGTCCCAAGCAAGCGACAAGGAACGCTAGAAAATAATATAGAAAATGAACAATTGATTTTCACGCATCGGTACAGAAAGCCACTCACTTCATATCATAGCTTTTGTTTCCCTCCAAAAGAAAAATTTCTTGAATGCCTCAAAGCTACGCAGAACAGTGAGCAAATCGAAGAATGCAGTGGCAGTAGGGAAATAGAATTTTACCGACAACAACGGAGGGGTGAGATTAGATTAGTTGACTTAATTTAGGCCTGTTTTATGAGAGGATGGAGGAATACATCATTTAGTAAGGACTTGAGAAAACGAAAGGTTTATGCGCATAGATCATAGAAAGCTTGATCATTGATCACAGCGAAAGGTGCTTTGGATGTGATGAAAAATGGGAAGGCTCCAGGTATGGATGGCTGCACGGTTGAATGTCTAAAGAAAGGAGAAAATGTGGTGGTAGAATGGATGGTACGTTTATTTAATGTGTGTTTCGAGGCTAGTGAAGTGCCGGTGGATTGGAGTAGCGCGTGTGTAGTTCCGCCGTACAAGGGGAAAGGTGACAGGTATGAAGTGCAGTAATTCTAGGGGTATAAGTCTACAGAGTGTCGTTGGGATGATGTTTGGAAGAGTTTTATTTGGAAGAGTAAGAGTGATGACGGATCGTGTGCTTGCTGAAGAACAAAGTGGTTTTAGAAGTGGTAGAGGTTGTGTGGATCAAATGTTTGCTGTGAGGCAGATAAATGAGAAATACTTAGCACAAGGTTAAGATGTATATTGGGCATTTATGAATCTAGAGAAGGCGTATGACAGAGTGGACCGTGAGGCTCTATGGCAAGTTGTGGGCTTGTTTGGAGTGTGTGGGAGACTGTTGAATGGGATCAAGAGTTTCTACGTTGACAGCAGAGCATGTGTGAGAGTAGGGAATGAGGTGAGTGAGTGGTTCCCAGTTGCGACAGGTGTGAGACAGGAATGTGTGACATCGCCGTGGTTGTTTAATTTGTTCATGGATGGTGTGGTGAGAGAAGTGAATGCCAGAGTGTTGGGAAAAGGGGCGCAGTTGGTGGGACAAAATGGTATTTATTGGGAAGTGTGTCAGCTGTTGTTTGCAGATGATACAGCGCTTGTGGCTGATTCAGAGGAAAAACTGAGGAGACTGGTTGCAGAGTTTGGTAGAGTGTGCGAAAGGCGTAAGTTGCGGGTAAATGTGAATAAAAGTACGGTGATGAGATGTTCAAGAGGTGGAGTGTTTGGAACTTTGGATGTGAGGATGAATGGTGAAGTGTTAGAGGAGGTGGAGCATTTTTGGTACCTCGGGTCGGATGTGGCTGTTTATGATAGTATGGAAGTAGAATTGAGGCATCGAGTGAGTGAAGGCTGAAGACATTGAGTATAATGAGGAAAGTGTTTGAATGCAGAAGTTTGAGTATGATTGCTATGAGGGGACTGAATGAAAGTTTGATCGTGCCAGTTTTGTTGTATGGAGCAGAGTCCTGGGGTTAAGAGCAGCTGAGAGGAGGAAGTTAGACGTGTTTGAGGAGCATGAATGGAGTAACATGAAGAGATAGGATCAGGAATGAGTTGGTTAGGGGACAGACGAGAGTTATCAAAAAGTTGAGCAGGCGAGTGGATGAAAGAGTGCTTGGTTGGTTTGGGCATCTTGAAAAAATGAATGTTGAGCGGCTGGTGAAAAAGATTTATACGTCGGAAGTGAGTGGTTTTAGAGCACGAGGTAGACCACGGATGAGTTGGATGGATTGGGTGAAACGTGCTTTGTGTGAGAGGGGTCTGACTGTGGACGTGGCGAGAGGGATGGCTGCAGACTGAAATGAGTGAGGGCAGTGCATAAGAAGGTAATTTTATTTTTGACGCGGTACTGGAAGTTGCCAGCGTTTGATGGGGTTGACCTGTCCTGTGCAGAAGGAGGGGCTGCACTCAATGAAGCGGTCGGGGTAATCCAGCTATGGCTGTCGGGTCTGACTGTGGAAGGTGGTTGTGGTGGGGTGCTGCTGATCCTGGCAGTCTAGTGCGGCCGGTGCTGCCTCTCTCGCCTCCTAGTGCTAAGAGTGATGATTGTGGCCTGCTGTCGGCTACCCTTCCATAGGGATGGGAAGCCTGGTATATGTATGTATGATCATAGAAACAAGTTACATAGCAACCTTATGAAACAAGCTAAAGTTAGAGGCATAAAAGATGTTGAAAAACAAAACTGCAGTAAAGCAAAAATGGTCCTTTTCAAAACTAAAAACACATCATTTTGACAAAAAGAAAGCCTCCTTGACTCTTAGTTCGGGACCTTACACATTCTTCTCGTGAACGCTAATTCCCATGGACAAATAAGTTAAGTTCAACTACGTGAGAAACTCGTAAGATCAGTGACGAGAGCAACTTAGAAGTATGGGGCAGTAATTGGATAGTGGTGTACCGATGTATCGGTATCGGCCATTTATAGTGGTATCGGTATCGGCAAAATCCAGCCGATACTTTACCGATACTTTCCAAAAATACGTATTTTATCATTCAAATGAAGGTCATAAATCATGAAAATAAAAGTATTTAACCTAATAATACCCGTTGTGTGTTTATTTATATATTTATTTGGTGTCCGCGTTGTGTGAGTTTGCGGTATCATGGATAACGAATTCCGCAGTGTAACATTAAAAGATAGCGTTTCCATGCATTTAAATATTTGACGTTTTATCAGGATAGGTTTTGTTAGGATAGGATAGGTTAGCTTAGATTAGGATAGGCTAGGTTAGCACAGGTTAGGTAATACTGTCAGAATTTTTTCTCGGGTCCGCCTAGCTTAACGATGACATTGTCCATGGAATCTCCGCGGGTCCTGCTACTATCTAATAATACCTTTGGTTTATTTGGAGTCTGCTTCTTCCATTTTCTTTGTCACGCTCATGAGGAGAGTTATAGTGACCGTATCTGTGATACGAGTTTCACCAGTGCGTAAGAACAAGAATATTTTTCATCACGAGCGCTGTTAGGATGAATACATTCGTTGGGAACCACATTTGGAAAATTTGTTCAAGAAAGTTAGTGAATCCCGTAATTTTTGACGGGCTGTGCGTACTTGTAATCAAAGAAAGAGCCTATTCATACCTAGTAAATTAGACAGCTAACTGTTGAATTATAGCGTTTAATCAGGCCCGCTAACTGAATTCACTACTATAAATTCCCGATGAGTCACGGTCATAACTGAAAGCTATGTAGCATGAATAGGTTAACCCTGTAGCGACATAAAATTATTATACTTTTACGACTAAACCTTTATAGTTTGACCTAATGTCCATATCTTAAAGTATGTGACAGGCTAACAAAAACCAAACCAATTTAATAACATGGTGACTATTGATATTTCATTTCCAAATTTTACTACTTTTTACTACCTTCAACAGAAAAAAATTACTACCTATTTTTTATATAATGAATGTTGTCCTAATGTCCAGATGAAAGTCATCAGCCTATAATGAGTAGTATGAGTCAATAATACACGCAATACCAAATGTTCAAAAGGTTCTAAGTTTCTTAATACATAAAATACTTCATGCTAAATGCATCAACCAAAGCATCATTGAGAAAAAGTTACCTAAACTCCCAAGCTACTCCATCCTAATGGAGTCCATCGGATGTTAAGACAAAGAACCATGTCTTAATATCTTTCAACGATGAGGACAACTGTTCATGATATGCAAAAAATAAACTAACTGAAACACCAGGTGATCGTCAGATCACTTTACAGCAGGGTAGAATATCAGGGAACTTTATTGTGACTAAACACTATGGCACTTCGTAAATATGAGATTGTGAACTATTGAACGAATGTGAATATATGAACGAATTTTTGTAAACTGTATCTAACGTACCTCAAAATTTAAATTGGCACCCTAATTGCAATCAATAATGATAACAAATAGGTTATTAACATTATATTATAGATCAAATCACGAAAATGCAAATTTCATGTAACTTTCATATACATACATATAGTATCAGGTTGTAACATAAGTCCGGTCCAATTGTTGAGCTATATGTTTAGGGCAAGATTACTTCAATTTAGCTTGTTAATGTTGTATGCTCATCTACGGTAATTAATAAAATATTTCTTCTCTCAGATTGTGTGATAATTATCGTAATTAATAACTTTTTTAGCCCAAATGTACACTCCAAGTAAAGAGCATGCCAGGCATATTTTACTGTTTGAATTTCATAAAGGCAATATGGCAAGCTCAGCAGCAAAAACACTCAAAGACACGTGGAAATGATGATGTGAATGAAAAGACCTGCAGAAGATGGTTCTTTGTTTCAAAAAGGATGACTACAGTCTTTAAGACGTACCAAGAGCAGGATGCTCAAAAAAAATCAATTTTGAGCAATTGCAAGCTGCTATTGATGAAAATCAAACCTGCACCACTAGAGAACTGAACAAAGCTTTTAATGTAAGCCATGTGATCATATATCGGGTTATGAAAAGACTTGGCAAAATCTCAAAGGCTGAGACACAGGGTCCCACACGATTTGTCAAATACCAACAGGCAACAGCGGGCGAGCTGTTGTGTTTAACTGCGTTCTCATGAACTTCAGGCACCTTTTCTAGACCGAATCATAACTGACTACGAGAAGGGGATCCTTTACAACAATGTTAAGCGCAAAAGACAGCGGCTAAGTCGTGGTTCAAAGCCAATTCCACGGCCGAAAAGTGGACTGCACTCTAAAAAAATTATTTCGAGGGGATGCTGTGATTTGAAGGGAATTGTTTATTATGAACTAATGGGTGACAATCAATAACATTTGAAGTTTACTTTCAGTAGCTAACTCGTTTAAAAGCAGTTTTACAGGAAAAAATGCCTTCTTTGATCAATCGAGAAGGGGTGATTCTGCACCATGACAATGCCAGACCCCACACTTTAAAGCGCAACCAAAAATCTTGTGTAAGTATTTGGCTTTGAAGTCATGCATCACCCACCATGTTCTCCATATCTTGCTCCAACCGATTTTCACTTTTTCAGGAGCATACAGAATCATTTAATGGAATAAAGGCTTACTTCAAGAGAAGAGGTCGAAATGAAACTAGTTTCTCTTTGTGCGTCCAAACTTGCTAAATTTTATGAAGAAGGAATCAAAAAGCTTATGGCAAAGTGGGATGGACGTAATTAATAAAAATGGTAACTATATTGAAGACTAAATAAATATGTTTTGAAAGGATTTTCACTTCACTTCAAATCTAAAAAAATTGGCAGAACTTCTGTAACAACCTGATAGAAGTCAGAACTTTAATAAGATGTAGCATCACCATGCTCCTCTGTCAACATCCTGGAGGTAACTGAACTGAATCCGTGAGTCGCCATGACTGCCAAAAGGAACTTAATTCTCGTTTATATGATTACATTTTGTTTTAAAAGACAATTTTATAGCATAATTCTTCAAGTCTTTCGACATAAATTAGTGTCATGGGAAAGAGAAAACTTTCAGCTTTACAAAGAGGTACTTTTCCACAAAAAAAAACATTGATAGTTACAATAAATTGTTATTGTTCCCCTCACAGCGAAACGGACAGAATAAACTCCAGTCTTTTCAAAGGAAGATATTAGTGTGGCATATAAATGAACTGCAGAGAAGTTCCTTTGACATCTTTGCCAAAGGGTTGTGAAGTACTGATGTTAAATTGATGATGTAATGATGTATTGCAATATGATACATTTAAAATTGTGATTCAAAGAATATAATGTGAAAAAGTTGATGTGTAAATCCAGTTTTTCCATTAAAATTGTACATAAAATCACATCACAATTTTTTTTAGTATTGAAGAGCGTAGTGTGAGAATATTTATCTTTGAATGAGAATTGAAAGAGGTTATATCACTTGGTTCTTTACTGCTTATATTTTATATTCACATTTGTTAGATATAGTTAAATGATGCAATAATTTGAGTGAAGTGCTATTTTTAAACTTAGGGCAAAGACATTTAAATGCTTATATATGACGAAGGATAAGTTTTTTCTTCGACGGTAACGCAATTTGGTATATCCAAAGAAAATCATCATAAGACATGAATGTTGAATATTAAAGAGAGAAAGTAGATTAAATTAGACTATTAGTTAGTTCAAGCCTCCCTATCCGCAACAAAGGCGATCCAAAGAGAGGAAGGAAGAAGGCACCATGTAGTATGGAATTAAGGGAACGCAGAATCCATGCAGAAAGGGCATAGAAACGGTAAGATGAGAAAGAAGTTCATAAAACAAGATCACAGTTGAAGAAGAAAGTAGTAGGTACTGAAAAACAGGACAGCAGAGAACCGAAAAATGGCAGTCCTTAATATCACAAAAACACTTTATTTCAACAAAAAAGAAAGCCTACCTAACTCTCAGCTCGAGCCCTCACATTGCCACCCTGGGAAGTGCTAATTCCCATAGATACAATAGTTGTATCCCCCTGAGGGGTAAAAAGAGAAATAGCCACTTGAGGTTATTGATTAAAAAACTCGAGCAGGAAATTGAATTCAATCTTAGAAAATTTTGCAATCCTTGATTATTTACTGATCATTAAAAATTTAATGCCTAAAAATTTATGAAATGGCATTGAAGAAATGTAAAATTTAAACATTGAAATAGCCCAAATGAACCTTCCATCATAAAGCAATTTGATATCTTTCAGATCAAACTTTATGAGAAAAAATGAACTATTTACACGGTCGTTGGCAAAAATTTTGGATCACTTCTCTATTTTGTGTCCCCCAATCCTGAAATTACATCCCACCATACATGAATGTTTCACATAAACTGCGGCAAATTGCTAATGCTGGGAGAAATAACTTTCAAACAATCTTAATACACTTTATACCTATGTACATTACTTTCAATTTTCAGAGAATTATTCCACTTCACAATTTTTTACTACCCAGAGGTAAATTTTACTACTTTTTACTACTTTTTTTACTACTTCTCAAATTTTACTACTTTTTACTACTTTACTACCTAGTAGACATCTGAATAAAGTTGAAGGTACATTTGAAAGTTTTTGTGAATTTAATATACAAATTGCCGAAAATTCAATTTTAAT
Organism: Morinoia aosen; assembly: GCA_030386875.1. Classification (NCBI taxonomy): domain Eukaryota; kingdom Metazoa; phylum Arthropoda; class Malacostraca; order Amphipoda; family Talitridae; genus Morinoia; species Morinoia aosen. Next base: position 79,760,279 of record CM059564.1, read on the forward strand.
ATAGCTTGTAAATCGCCAAATATTCGAAGCTAATAATTTATTTTAACTTAGCATGCATATCACCGTTCATTACGAATCTTGCATTTTTCTTCTATATTAGGATGTTTAAAAAATTCACGAACAATCTTACAGTTGAATACATCTGAACGGCTCAGTTGATTGCTTTAATTGCAACTTGATGAATTTAAAAACGAGGAAAATTCCAAGGAACTTTGTCATATTTACTAGGAATACGTTTCGGAGTCCAGCTCCATCATCAGTTCGTAAAATCAAAATTCATTATGACTACACTAAAAGAAAAAAGAAAATGTTGGATACAGTCATTAAGGAAAATCACGAAAACAAAAAAAATCAAAACATGTCCCAGAGAAAATAAAATAGACATGATATACTTCTAATTTACGATGGGTAGGAACTGTCAGAATTGTTGAGGGCCAGTTTTCGTTTAAAAATATGTAGCGACTCTGAAATTCTGAGGTCACATGTAGTTGAAGCCGAATCTAAGATTTTGAAGTCCGCAGAGGATATTGGTTCGTTGCATTTTACTGCGTGATTACGTACGAATTGTGCGAATTGATTCCCCGTGCGGAAGCTTCAACCCCGATGTTCGGCCATTCTGATATAAAAATTTTGTGCCGTAATGCCGCCGTACGATGATGTGCACTGCACACAACTGTAAGAATAAATCAGAAAGGCCCTTTCTCCATCAAAAGCGTATTCTTGTACCGGAATTGTATAATTTTACGGTTGCTTAATTTTTCCGGTACAAGGATACGCTTCCGATGGAGATGCGAACCTCGATCTTTGATTTATTTTTAAAAGTTATACAGTTGTGGGAACTTATTAGCTTACTCCTCACACTCCGCAGTCCGTAATCACGCAGTAAAATGCAACTAAATCTTAGATTCGGCTTCAACTGCATGTGACCTCAGAATTTTAGAGTCGCTACATGTTTTTAAACGAAAACCGGCTATCAACAATTCTGATAGTTCCTACCCATTATAAATTGTAACTAAATAGTAATCTTGTCAATTTTAGTTTTCCTGGGACATGTTCTAATTTTATTTTTATTTTCTGGATTTCCTTTCATGACTGTATCCAACATTTTGCTTTATCTTTTATTGCAGACATAATGATTTGTAAATTTACGAACTGATGATGGATCTGGACTCCGAAACGTATACCTAATAAATATGATCAAGTTCCTTGAAATTGTCCTTTTTAAATTCCTCATCTTATAGATGGTTGCGTGTTTGCGGATATTTTCGGTTTCGGGGCTTATCGAATTTTACTATTTTATTTCGCCAAAGTATGTATTCGTATTTGGTGTGAATAACACGAAAATGACAATCCTTTTATGGAGAAACTATTGTTTTGGTCCACTTTTGGAGCCTGTTGCTATTATAGCTAGTCTACATTACGTTGCAATACGATTAGAAACGCATATTTATTGAATGGATTTCATTTTGTTGTTTTTCTCAACAATATAGTTAACATAACATGAGCATTTAATTTTTCACAATCGGAAACTTTTTTGTCAATATTTTTGTATTATTAGATATATTAGCAAATAATTTTATTATAACTTCCATGTAGGAGTTATAATGGTTTTAATTTTAATACAATTGTGTACGGCCCGCTAAAAATGGGATTCAATACTTTTCATGAACGAATTTTCAAGATGTAGATGATAAACAAATATAATATATCCATCCTTACAGTACCCGTGATGAAAAATATTTTTGTACTTGCGCACCGTTGAAACTCGTATAACAGATACGGCCATTATAACTATCCTTATGAGCGTGAGTGACAGAGAAATGGAAGAAACAGACACCAAACAAATAAACCAAGGGCAAGGGTATTGTCAGGTAGCAGCATGACCCATGGAACTGCCGAGGACAATGTCATCGTTAAGCTAGATGGACCCATGGAAAAATTCCGTCAACATTATCTAACCTATGCTATCCTAATTCTATGTCGTGACTCGCACCGCCGCAAAGCACGTTCACGACGCGAAGGCCTAGCTATCGTCATTACATGGTAGCAACTGCGGTTCTTGTAGGCCCTACACCACTAATGCGTTATCCACTGTTGCCAATACGTAGAACGGAAAGTCGGGTAGATTTAAATTGTTTATGCAGAGATGCACAAGAACACACAAAGCTCTCTTGACTCGGAGTTTCCCTCCGGTGACAAATCACCATTACTCAAAAATGATTACTTCGGGCACAGCTATTCACCAAATTACTATATATAATTTATTGTCTTTTAATTATTCAATATGGCCTGAAAGCTGCACAAAAGCGACATGGTTAGGAAAATGCGCAAAATACGGCGATCACAACAACCTATCCGGATAAAATTTCAAACATATCATTGCATGTACAGACGATCTTTCAATGTTACACTGAGGAATTCGGTATCCATGATACCGCAAACTCAGACATCCTATGTTTCTTAAAAAACGGACACCGAACTAATACATAAACTAACATACAACGGGTATTATTAGGTTAGATGATTGTAAAAGTATCGGTATCGGTAGTAGTATCGGTCAAAGTATCGGTATCGGCCAAAAATGGGTATCGGTATCGGCCAAAAAAAATGGTATCGGTACATCACTATAATTGGAGTTTTGAGCGGACCAAAATATGCATTTCACTGCTAGAAAGAATATGAATGGGTGCAACCGTGTTTCCTAGCTTGGTGTAATTCAACATCACGTTTTTGAGCAGAGGAATGATCACAAAACTCACACTCAAACAGATGTCCTTTACTATGCATGCTAGGAAAGTGAAGTTTATCACACTCATTACGAGCAGAAGAATAGTCACATAATTCGCACTTGAACATTTAACCATTATGATGTATGCTAGCTTGGTGTCGTTTAACGTTTGTCTTACGAGCAGAAGAATAGTTACACAATTCACACTTGAACAGCTGACCTTCACCATGATGGCTGGCTAGGTGTAGTTTAACACTATATTTAGACGCAGAGGAGAATTCACATAATCCACACTTGAACAGCTGACCTTCCCCATGATTTCTGGCTAGATGTATTTTAACATTATTTTTATAAGCAGAGGAGAATTCACATAATTCACACTTGAACAGCTGACCTTCACCATGATTGCTTGCTTGGTGCAGCTTAAGATTATTTTTATACGCAGAGGAGAATTCACATAATTCACACTTGAACAGCTGACCTTCACCATGATTGCTGGCTAGGTGTAGTTTAACATTATTTTTATACGCAGAGGAGAATTCACATAATTCACACTTGAATAGCTGACCTTCACCATGTTGGCTGGTTTGGTGTTGTTTAACAGCACGTTTTTGTGCAGAGGAATAATCACACAGCTCGCACTTGAACAGCTGACCACCATGATTGCTGGCTAGATGTAGTTTAACATTATTTTTATACGCAGAGGAGAATTCACATAATTCACACTTGAACAACTGACCACCACCATGTTGACTGGTTTGGTGTCGTTTAACAGCACGTTTTTGAGCAGAGGAATAGTCACACAGCTCGCACTTGAACAGCTGACCTTTACCATGTTTGCTGGCTATGTGAAATTTAACATTCTCCTTACGAGCAGTGGAATAGTCACATAATTCACACTTGAACATCTGACCAATACCATGCTTGCTACCTTTATGTCGTTCAACACTAATTTTCTGAGCAGAGGAATAGTCACAGAACTCGCACTTGAACAACTGACCTTCACCATGTTGGCTGGTTTGGTGTCGTTTAACAGTAAATTTCAGAGCAGAAGAATAGTCACAGAACTCGCACTTGAACAGCTGCCCTTCACCATGTTTGCTGGCTAGGTGTAGTTTAACACTACCTTTAAACGCAGAGGAGAACTCACATAATTCACACTTGAATAGCTGACTTTTACCATGTCTGCTGGCTAGGTGTAATTTTACTCTATCCTTACGCGCAGAGGAATAATCAAACAATTCACATTTAAAGAGCTGGCTTTTACAATACTTGTTAGCTTGGTGACCTTCATTCTCGTTTTTATGAGTAGAGGAATAGTCCCACAATTTTGGCATATAAATCTTACCTCGACGACGTGTGGGTATTTGATGTCTTAATTTGTGTTTACCAGACAAACGCTGCTTCAAATTTGCCTCATTAGCTAAAAAATATACGCACACTTCACATTTGTACATCTGAGTGCTGTCTAATGCTCCTTCATATGGTGTTCCTGAATGATGAGCCGAGATTAAATTAGAGCCGCAGAATTTACATTTGAGCTTTTCCAGACCATGTTTTTCAGGTTGATGCTCGCCAATCATTTTCACATCAGGAAATTGGTAACGCCCAAATAGACCTTTGCCCTGGTTTTCATGATCATGCTGCTTCTCTACTTGTTGTTTCAAAGTTGTCGTGCACACAGTGGAGTAATCACACAATTCACACTCGTAGTAACAACCCAATTAATGCCTGACACGGAGGTGCAGCTCCATAAGGTCCCTCCTACCGGTGGAGTAATCACAATGTTCACACAGTAAGGGCCGTGCGCGTCTGTCAAGAGGTGCAGCCTCAACACAACTGCCGCTCCCCGACACATCTGATGGTAGCGAGTCAGCGCTCCTTTGAGATGCTCCAGCTGGTCCCTGCTGAACAGCACTTGTGTTGCACTCACCAGAGCTGCCTTCTCTCAAATCGTCTTTTGCTTCTGCGTGTCTTGCGCGTGCCTCAGTGGAGTCATCCTCTACTTCTCTCTTGAAAGTTACTGCATGAGAGCCTGGACTTAAACTGGTCTGTAAGGGAGAACTTTTCCTATTATTTTAGTACAGAATTTGTAAAAAATAGCAGCATAATTCCAAGTTAGAGATAAAGATTATATGTAAATTATTAGTTAGTTTAAAAACTCCCCATCGGCAGTAAAAAAAATGCAATCCAAAGAGAGGAATGAGGAAGGCATCATTTAGCATGGAGTTAAGGAAATGCGGAATCTATGCAGGAAGGGCATAGAACAGTCGGTTGAGGAAGAAGATTATGAAACAAGATCAAAGTTAAAGAAGAAAGTAGTAGGTGCTGAAAAACAAGACAGCAGTGACCCAAAAATAATATGGTCCTTAACATAACAAAAATTACATCACTACAACAAAAAATAGGCCTACCTAACTCTGAGCATGCCCTCTCACATTGTCCCCCTGGGAGCGCTAATTCTCATAGATACCATAGTTGTATATCCCTCAGTCGAGTTACAGCTAAAATTAATTATTTGGTGCACCCATTTATATATGAAACAAATTTGTGCATTCAAGCTTCTGTGTTAGTTTTATTTTTAACTAAATGCATTCCAGTTGGGAAGACATGAAACAATGGAAATACATAAATCATAATGAAGGAAGTAAATGAATAATAATAGCAGATGAGCAATTTCAGAAGAACGTTCTCTTTTCACAGCCGGTAAATACTTCAATACAGGGCAAAAATCTTGCAAAATTTACAAGCTTCATAAATTGCAGTACTAGTTTCAAGAAATGAATGCACAAGAAATCATCACAAAATTAACTACAAGCATCAGTACACATTATCACCATGATATTTCGGATCAGGATTTTCACAAAAAAGATTTACTGTTCACGCTCTTCTCTCAAAAACTCATTACTAACTTGATTTATTATTTTACCAATTTATATAGGTGAACAATGTGGTACCCAAGAGCAGGTACGTAGATACAAACTACATATAAACTAAATACAAGTGCTGCGTGGGACGACCTCAACTGCCCCAACTGTGCGTAAACAGAAGCATTTGAAAAGAGTGAGCAACCAATTGAAAACACTCAAGAGGAGATTAAGCAACCAATTGAAAGCACTCAAGAGGAGAGTAAGCAAACAACAGGGAGCACTTAAGAGAAAACTAAGCAACCAATTGAAAGCACTCGAGAGGAGAGTAAGCAACCAATTGAAAGCACTCAAGAGGAGAGTAAGCAAACAACAGGGAGCACTCAAGAGAAGACTAAGCAACCAATTGAAAGCACTCAAGAGGAGAGTAAGCAACCAATTGAAAGCACTCAAGAGGAGAGTAAGCAACCAATTGAAAGCAATCAAGAGGAGAGTAAGCAATCAATTGAAAGCACTCAAGAGTAGAGTAAGCAACCAATAAGAAGCACTCAGGAGGAGAGTAAACCAATAGGAAGCCCTGAAAAGGAGAGTAAACAACCAATAGGAGCACCCAAGAGAAGAGAATGCAACAAACTACAGCACCTGCGGCTCCTGATGCCAGTCAATGGGCTCGTCCTTCACAGTAATGGCCTCAGGCTCAGCGTCAGGCACTTCACGTTTTATGTAATTTTTCCCAAGATGGCTCCCAGAGCTTGACCCGGCATCTGCAGGTGACACAAGCTTGCAGAGAAAAATCATATTTGAGATAACTAATCTAGTAAGAGTTATTTATGTGTTAAAATACAGAGAAAACAAAATAATATTGACAATGGGGAACAATTTTCTTTGTCATTCAACACGTGAAAAACTGGAACGATATTGTATGTTAGGAAAAGAAATTGATAAGTATTTATTCTGGCAGGTAACACAGTATGATTATGCCAACTAAATAGTAAAAACTCCAAAATTTTGAGAGATTAAAATAAACTGAATCATATTTTAGATTACAGTACACCAAAAAATTTAAATGACAATAAGAAGTGAAAAACAAAGTCTTCAGAATAAATAGTGCTTACAATACATACAAAACTAGCTAATCCAAAGGACATTTGCATTAAAAACGTACTTTGCATATGAATATTTCAAACGACATTGTGCAAGTCCGAATAAAATAATTGTGTAAGCAAATTTTAAATCATTCATCGACACGAGAATCAAAATAGAATGAAATCCAGTGACATGTTTTCTGAATTATGAAGCACGTCTCAACCTTGAGGGAGGAAGCTTCCTACTGAACACAAAGCCACACTCAACACTACTCTTTTACCTCAAAATTTCTCATCTTTAACAGAACAATATTAGAATTTTTAAAGCTTTTAAATAACGAAAAGTCATATTTTAGAACCCCTACCCACAACCAATAAGTTTCAAAGAGAAGGAGGAGGGCACCATTTAGTATGGTGTTGAGGAAATGCAGAATATTTGCAAAAGGTGCATCAAAACAAAGTCTTGCTCAATTCATACTATAAAGGGAATAATAATGCTATGAAAATAATTGAATCCACTGTTCAGGATGATGTAAAACATCTCAAGAAGAAAGATACTACAACAGTGTGTAACAACTTTTGTTGTAAACATGGGTAAAAATACAACTGATAGTATTTCTTGTGAACCTACTGACTACTTTGATACATGGACCATGTCTGTGAAAACTATTTTTTTCCTGCTAACTAACTCTTTTAATGTAATTTTGTGAATAAAACCTTTAAAAATAAATCATGTGGATTGAAAACATTCTTGGGTAAAGTTCTTACAGCTTTAGCTGATGTGATGGCACATTTCATACCTAATATTATCAACCAGTCACTTTTCCATGGATTTTTCCAAACTCTCTCAAAAATGCCAGAGTGAGCCCTATTTCCGAAAATGGTGATAAAACTTGCAGAACTGTTTTTGTACTACCAATTGTTATAGTTTACTGTAACTGACCATCGCCGTGTTCAAATAAACGTTAAAATGAAGGGTTGTCCGGCCAAACAACCATCTTCTAAAAGATCCGTCTTTGGATAATATGTTCTCGACAATAAGCACAGCATTTCTGAACTCAACGACCTACGCTTTGAGCCAAGCATCACCAACCGTCACATCGAAGCATCGTTTGAAATCGCAACAACGAGTAACCTCATCCCCTCTACGAACCCCACCATTGGACTTCGTACCCTCTGCTCTGCGTCTTCTACGTGTAATTGGAAACGCTGCCAAGTACTTCCATTTCCCTTCATATATTTCAACTCCTTCCTTGTTGACTTGAGATCTTATTCATTCTACGTAAATTACTTGCTTATTGCCTATGAAGCTTAATCCATTTTAATTATCTCACGACACTTGCTATTTCCTATGATATATTAACGTAAAGCTTCAAGAAAGTGAACGTGTTTGTTCGTACTCGCGACGGAGACGCGCAAGCAGCTTCTGGCGGATGTGCACAAGCAGCATTATAGGGGTTGCCTCCACCTGTGTAAGACGTGCCAACCTCGCTCTCTCTGGCAGTCTCGCCAGAGAAGTGAGGGTTCCGATTATCAATTATAGTCGTGTATGGACTAACTAAACGCTTCACGCCGAGCTAAGTATTTCCCCATGTACTCATCCATATTCTCGTCAATTCCCCGGAAGTAGCTTCATGTCTAGGTGTAGGATAATCTCGTTTGATGTAGTTACCAGGGTTGCGGAGTCGGAGGAATAAATTTGCGACTCCGACTCCACCTTTCCAGAATTTGGCGACTCCGACTCCACCTTTTCAGAATTTGGCGACTCCGACTCCACCTTTTCAGAATTTGGCGACTCCGCCTCCACCTTTTCAGAATTTGACGACTCCGACTCCATTTTTCCAGAATTTGGCGACTCCAACACCGACTCCGCCTATTCACAATTTTGTGACTTCAACTTCACTTATTCATAATTTATAAGATGTATATTTTATTTCTTAACTAGTGTATACGGACCATCAAAAATGACAAGATTCAATACCTTTCTTCAACAAATTTTTGTTTGAGTGGAGTTTCCATGTTTTCAGCTTATTCCAAAGATAACTTAATTTTCTTATTAGAGTAATAAACACTCAGAACACAGTTTTTTGAGCCGCAAGAGAAGTCATTATAGCCATTTGTGTCGTATCCAAGATACAGAAATTCAGCATTACTGAAAGCAACCGCGAACTTGTGTATGTATATTGTAATAAGCAATACAGTACATTGTAATACAGTATATTGTAATGTACAATACAGCATATTGCAATATACAATACCCCGCCAAACTCGGTATTCACAATACAAACTTGAGTATATAAGGCTCTGGATCGCTCTAATTGTTTTGAAAGTGACTTATTATAGAGCCCTTGCACAACGAAAATGAGTGTATTAATTGACCATGAACAGAAAACCAAGACCGCCAGTGCTAATTTCTTCCTATCAATTATTCTTAACAGCGGGACACAAAACGAATAAATAAACACACGACAGTCATTCTTAGTAGTAAACGGTTGCAGGTGTTGAAACCTGTGCATATGTGCATTATATTCTTTATTAGCAAACGACTTTTAAATTGACTACAGATTGTTAATAATCAAGATAATAGTGTACATGATTGGTCAAAAATGACGGGATTCAATGGTATCGTTTTAAAAAAATCTCAAGATAAAAATGGCAAACAAATATATCCATCCTAATAGTACCCGCGATTAAAAAAACAGTATTCTCGTATTTGTGCACTGGTAAAACTCGTATCACAGATACGGTCATTAAGCATCTTTAAGAACGTCACAGACGCACACAACAGCCAAGCAAGCAACAACTGTGCATTATAATTTAAATTATTCTTCGCAAGCAGTTTTTAAAAAATTTGCAATACCTTTGAAGCATTTAAATGCCTTTTAAATTTAAATGCGATAAGCCGCATTTTCTTGACAGTAGATTCGATTTTCACGCAATGTTTTTTACTTATAAACATAAGTGAGCAGATGCCATGTTTTTCATAATATTTTAATGGTATTTATCATACTGTCCAAGCAAGCAGATTCCCATTGTAATGACATAGGGGAAATTACGCACGAGAACATACTGTATACTTATTTATAAATTGACGGACACCTGGCTTTTTATTATCCCGGGTGTCCCATAAAAATGACCCCGATTTTCAACTAATTATATCTCAGCTTGAAATTAACATTTGAATTGCCTTTTTTCACAATGTAGTAAATTTGGTTTCCTTTTCGATTAATTTAAGTTTTTGAAAATCGGTTGAATAACCACTTTACAATGTTCAATTTACTGAAAGGGGTAGAAAAATTAATTGTTCAAAGGAAAATTTTATAAAATAATATTGATATTCTTCCTTATTTTGAACTTTCCATAAAACTGAACAAACAAAAATTTTAAAGAGTAACAAATCAGAACCTTAAATAACGTTCAAATAAATGAAGTAATTTAGTATCCTTCGACATACCCTCCATTTCTCTCCAGGAAAGTATTACTTCTAGCCACCATTGAACGAAGAGTTTTACCCATTATTCCACCGTTTTCTATCAGTTCTTGAAACACTATTATTGAGAACACTTGAAACCTCTCAGAGGGTTTAAATACTTGGTGGTATGTAGGATACATCGTTATGAAATTATTCTTAACAGTATGAATTGAGAAATGAAGAAGAACACCAGTGTTCTTTTTAAAACATTCCCTTTGAACAATTTTTCTATCCCTTATGGTAAATCGATCATCTTAAAGTGGTTATTCAACTGATTTTCAAAAACTTAAATTATTTGAAAATGAAACAAATTTGACTAAATTGTAAATAAAAGACAATTAAAATATGTTAATTTAAAGTGGAGATATAATCAATTAAAAAGTCTGGGACATTTTTGAGGGACACCCAGTATAGTGTTGATTGTTCTTTTACAATAAAAGGTCAAGTGTCTCCTTTAAACAAATAAATAAATAGGTTTAGCTATTTCGTGAGCGTAATCTCTCCTATGTTAATACAATGGAGTTTTAGGGCTTAAAACTTAAGAGTGACTGTTGGAACATCTATTTCAAATACAGAAGAACTTCAAGGGAACGACTGCAAGTCGTTTCCCGAGATGCGCAAAAAGAGAAACCGTACCCAAGTTAGGCGTATCTCGAGGATTCCAACAGTACGCACAGCAGAGTCTATGTAATATTTTTATTATTAAATTCCTTTAAAATGTAGACCGAAAATCTTCTTTAACGTTAGGTTAGTTTTTAAAAAGAAACTCGCTAAAAATGAAAGACATCCAATGGACGCGGCCGGTCATCAGCACGGTACTCCGATAGGAAATTTTAGAGACGTTCTGAGTAAAGAGATACAGAGTTTTAAGATGTCTGGTCACCGACTAGCTGAACATCGTATCTTATTGCAAGATTGCATATAGCACTAAAATTTTAAAAATTGACAATTTATTACCATGAATAATAAGTGCCTATTCAAGAGGCTGCAAGAGCCAGGTCGAGGAGTTCAAGTTGCAGAAAGAGACTGCTTTTTACGCAAGAGAAATAAGTTAGAGTTACCAGACCCACTTTTATTAAAAGGACGACATGCTGCCCAAGCAGAGCAAGCTCAAAGATAATTTAATGAGTGAACGTCAAAGCGTCACAAGTAATGTTAATTAAAGCTATTTAAGGGTAATGCAGGTCTGCTAGAAGCGCAAACATGCTTAATTATAGAAAGTTAAATTTAAACCCAAAAAACGAAAAGAAAAGAAGCAGCTGCAAAACAAAAAACAAAGAACAAAAAGATCTAATTTCAACAGTTTCAACTTCTTGTCTGTGAACTAAGAGAGACCAACTGAAGAAAACTTTTTCTTCCACAAAGCCGCCATTAAAAATACGGAAGATTATCAACGGGAAATTTCATTGAACAAATAAAATTGGCTGTTCGTCTTTGTTGGTTGATCTGTCTCCCTTTCACGCTCTTAAAGATGCTTAATGACAGTATCTGTGATGCAAGTTTCACCAGTGCACAAGTACTAGAATATTTTAATCGCGGGTGCTATTAGGATGGAATTATTTCTTTATGATCCACATCTGGAAGATTTCTATACAGACAATATCGAATCCTGTCATTTATGACGAGTCGTGTGCAAAATTATGTATACTGAGTGTTTCAGAACACGAGGTACAAAATTGCACATCAAGTAGAAAATGGCCAAATAAACACTTTTTGTCCTATGAAATTTTCCCCAAAAAAATCGGGGTTGGGAGGTATTAGCTGTTTATTGTTTTTAAGGACGAAATTTAATGGCACAATTACTCGCGATATTTATTCTGAATTTACTTTAAAAAAATTGTTCAAAATGTGTTCCACCTACATCTATGCACTTTTCGAATGTTAGCCTTAACGGTTGCCAGATATTAGGAAACACGTCTGGCATTAAGGTATCTCACCTGCAGCCTCTGCAATTCTGTCCACAAAATCTTCCTCAGACTCGATGGGTGTAGCACAAACAAGGCTCTTCACGTGTCCCCAAAAATTGAAATCGAGTGGAGTCATGTCAGGAGATCTAGGAGGTTATGCAACTAGAACATTTTGCCCGATCAACGTAAATTCAAAATATATATTGCGAGTAATTTAGTCATGAAATTTCATCCTTTAAAACAATAAACGGCTAATATCTCAATGTCTCTTTCTTCAGAAAATTTCATGGAAGAAAAAATTTTTATTTGGATATCTTCCACTTGGTGTGTAATTTTTTGCCTCTTATTCTGAATCTGAAACACCCTGAATATTACTGACAAGTGTTTTCTGAGTAGGTAATGTAGGCACTGTCTACACTGAGAACCATAGATATGTATATATCAACAGTTTTTTATAACTAAGTATGCACTAATTCAGTGAAATTATAATAGTTAATTCAATGACTATGCTTCAAATCCTCAAAATTATGATATACGTGTAGATAAGGTTGGCCAAATTTGCACACTGCCTTTTCTTCTCTGTACCTACACCATGCAGGGTAACAATGCAGAAAAGGTGTCATATTATTGCTCAACTATGTTACATTTTGGCTAGAATAGGCAAAAGTTGTTCTGCTTTCGTCGCAGGGGCCTGAGGTTTTCGAAACGTTTTTTTACGAATAAAAGTCACTTCTAGCTTCTTTGCGTGTAATATGATACTATCTCTTATTTTCGTCTAACATTTTACTTTGTATTTGACACTTTGTTATTTTGATAAGCGCCCATGTTCTTCTCATTTCGTGTTTTTGGAGCAATTTGAAACGTTTCCAGCAAGAGAATTTGTCCTATCGCATAAATGCAACAACCATTGCAGCTGAGATAGTGCATTGCTTTCAGTTACAATATGTGTGTGACTGTAAGTGAAGTTTTTGCTAGTGTGTGTAATTATTTTCATTGCAGCTCGTTTACATTGTATTTAAATTTTTTTTAAGTGTTTCAATGCCGATATGATAACCTTACAACATTTTCAAATCTTCATTAACAAGAAGTAATTAATTATATATTGCTACAAAACGAATACTATTTCAGTTTTTGAAATTGTATCAACATAATTATAAAATTCTCCATTTCAGCAGCGTATGGTTACTTAGAAACTGGTGAGTGATTCGAAGATAAAAATTTAACATGATGATGATATAGTGAAATACAATATAACTCTGAAAGAACCAAACAACATTCAAGGAATAACATTAGATTTGAGCAAAAATTTTTATTATAAATACTTGTTAACTTGACCTAAAGACAAGAAAGCCATATCAATTTTGATAACATAACCTGAAAACTAGAAGTCTTTGTGTACCAGACCATAGCTTCAGGTTTTGGCAAAGACTACTCATTGGCAATGAATCATAACCTAAAGACTAGAAATATTTATGATCACAACATAACTTTAAGTTTCTGCAAAGACTAGTCTTTATCAATCAATGCATCATTAAGAGCAATACAGAGTTACCACTCCTTATGTGAGTACAATGTATTGCATCAGCTGAAATGTTCTACAAGTAACTTGCAACACATTTACTTCTATTTTCCAGTTCCTATGTATTAATTGAAGGAGAAATGAACAAAATAGGAATATACAGAATGAGTTTGCGATGCTTTTAATTACTAATTCCTGCTTTTAACTTAAAAATATACATCAATGCTGAATACAAAAATTGTATTTCGCACTCGTAGGTTTCTCATATATATCTGTGCAAGCCCTCAATGACTAGATAACATGACGGTATTTGGTCATAGGTATAAATACGCTGTTTTAAACTTAGAACAAAATAATCAACAAAAACATTGCGTATTTTTTAGATTTTTCAGCAAAGTATTCTAACTCTGTTTTGTTTACTTTTTGTTTTAAAGAATTATAAATAATTTTTAGCAAAAATTAGAATCGAAGACACCAAAAAAATAGCGACTCCAACCACGACTCTACCACATCCACATTCGAAAAAGCGACTCCGACTCCATCACACTTCAGAGTAGCGACTCCGACTCCGACGCCGACTCCACCACACTTCAGAGAAGCGACTCCGACTCCGACTCCGACTCCATCCTAAAACATCCGACTCCGGCGACTCCGACTCCCGACTCCGCAACCCTGGTAGTTACTATAGACGGTCTCTGTTTCTCTGCTAATTACCCAGCGTCAAAGCTTCACTTCATATAAGATGTTCTTGTCAGACTTCTCAATATATTAATAGGCTATGTTTGTCTGTTGATCAAATAATAAGATTCATCCTGGTAATTTAAAGTAATAATGCGAACTCCTATAATTGTGTCATCTGATAGATCAGAATTAACGTAATCACCGAGATCTGATAGTATTATTGTCATTTATATTTTAGAATACGCTATGTACATCGTGTGTCATTCTACTTCCCGAATATGTCATCCATTTACTAATTGAATTGAAAGACGTCATCATTATCACATAAATTTACGTGGCAACTATCTCGTCATTCACCTTAATAAGGCCCTATTTGATTAGATAACAATATTACCATTAATAGTAAAAGATATTGAAAAGTCTCGGTCCATTTCGATTCTTATTATAAATATAATAGAATAATTGAGACCTACTGTCTCGATGACCATCAATCAGATGAAAATGAAAGCCACGAGAAAATGACGATAAATACTGCAAGGAAAGAACGGCCTCTTGGAAATTGGCCAATGAATTATGTGACATCGGTGGGATATAATAATGAATCAAAACAATCCAATGACTAATGAAATATTTCAAATAAATTGTGTATAAAAAGTGTTTTCTTATTTCAAACAAAAATCTTTTCTCTACAATCAACAATATGTTTTTTGTTTAAAAAAATCAACAACACAGGCTGTATTTTATCATTTAAAATTTCTTTCCTCAAACATAGATGATGGAAAACTTTTTTTTTGTGTTTCTTAACTTGGAAAAGCATTCGATTGCGTGGACAACATTTTACAATATAAACTACACTGCTATGGCATTAAAGGAATTGTACATGATTGATTCAAATCATACCTAACAAATTGGAAGCAACAAATTGCATTGATAATGCACAATTGGACATACTGACAATCAGCCATGGAGTACCACAAGGGTCTGTTCTTGGGCCTCTCCTCCTTTTGATCTTCATCAATGATATACTTAAATCAACTTCAATATCAAATTCCTACTTTGAGCTGATGAAAACATGCTGTGCTCTCTGTTCTTTCAAATGAAAATCTAATTTTAATTGGGAAGAGTAAATAATGAGCTGCCAAAGTTTTCAATGCTTAAAGCTAATAAGATATGCCCCAATATGGGTAAGACCATTTACATTATATTCTCAAACAGGAGAAATGTGTCTCTTCCATGCATTGAGATTAGTGATAGTTAAATTGAAAAAAACTATTCCTAAAAGTTTTTGAGCATTATTATAGATGAACATGTGACATTCAAAGAGCATAATGCACATATTAGTACTAAATTATTAAAATATATTATAATCCTTCATTACGTGAAAAATGTATTGCCTGAAGAAACTTTAAAAATACTTCATTGAATGATTATTTCCCCATATCTACAATACGGAATACTGTAGAAGCTTGGCATGGAAATGATAAAAATTAAACCAATTTCCCTTTTGGGCTGTAAAAAAAAACAGTTTATTTCCAATACAGATGGGACAAGACATCATTTGTTTTTAAAATATCTAAAAGTAAGTAAAACACATTTGTATGATACACACACTAGAGTATTGTAATACACATCACTTGTCAAAAAAAAAATGATTGAAGGTAATGAATTGCCAGAATTGTTTAATCTAGATTTGATGATATATGTAACTACAATTATAAAAGAGAACACAATTCCCGGGACAATGTATAGTTGAGAAAACTCTTTTTGGTGCACACTTGCAGTGAAATATGAGTACAAGCTCAGAGACGTGCAGTATAAGTATTTTATTTAAAGTAAAATGGGTGGATTAAAGTTATCCTACATCTAAGACAGCAAGGTTGGCATTCAAAAACTATATTTTTATTCCTTAACATAGACTAGTACTCCAATCAAGGGACTCTGAAAAAATGTCAAATCATGATACAAAAATATATATCCATGCTAATAGCAACACAAAAAGGTCTACCTGAGTCTGAAACATGGAAATGATTATTCTACCACGGCTACCAAGACATGTACAACATAATTGGAGTAATACATGAAAGTCACCATCTAGAAAGAATTGTCTTAATATACTCAAGAGCGTATGACAATTTGCATCACACAAGACTAACAAGAATATTTTAGGACATGAATAATGAAAGAACCCAGATTAGAAAAGTTATGTTATTTTTGTAACATGGTACAAGTGTCGTTAATTGAGAAACAAATAGGTGCCATGAGGGTCCAGTTTAATTCGTGTACAAGAATGGAGAGGAAAAGCATAAAAATGGATTCTACGGCTGGTTAATAGAAATTGCATGGTGTTTGTTATTTCATGGAAACAGCAAAGATAAGAAGTTTGTGGGGTGAAAATGCTTTAGGCAGTTTACACGTACAATGACGTTTCAGCTTTGGATTACATGACATTAGTGAATAATATTAGGATTGCTTGTTGTGGCAGATATTAGAAATAAAATTTTAGCAAGCATAGACAAAAAATACACTTAGCCGACTGCCTAAATGAGCACACTTTAACCCACACACCAATTTGCAAGCCAAACGCAAGTCGATCGGTGAGAAATTTTGCAAGAATCGTTTTCTGAAAATGTATGAATATACATACATATACGAATGCATGCATACAAATACAAACACATGCACACAGATACCAGAATACAAGCTTGAAAATTTCAAGTTTTGTTTTCTAATTGAAAATTTTTCAACATAACGTGCATCAGTTGATGAGCATCTTATTTAAACATATATGAGTGATCACAAAACACAACAAATTTAGATTTTTTGCGAATGATTTGCAATGATAAAATAAAATGATAAGTAAGGATAGTGTTGCATGTTGCAAGTGGAAAAAGGGTGGTATTTATAGTTCATATAGTAGTTGCTAGTTCAGTGCACACACACATATGTGCACATTTGCACACATATACCCATTTACACCATTTAAAAACACAATGCGCATACATACACACATATACAAGCATGTTTGCAAGCACTAGTATATAGGCGAACAAATAATACATATGCATACTACAAAACCTGTTGTGTAATGTGTTGATATACTACAAGACAATGAGCAAGGGAGATAAATGAGTACTTATTCAGTGTGTTCTGTAGCTGATAATTATCAAGCATAGGAGATTATTGAGCAATAGAGATAATGAGCAAATGAGATTTGCAAATACTTATTAAGTATGTTCTGTAGTTAAGAATTATTGTTGGGATGCTAAATGACAAAAAAAGAGCCATTAGAGCAGTACAGAAATTAGAATACAATGCTCACACAAATGATTCATTCAAAAGCATAAAATAATTAAGCTTTTTGATCTGTACAAGTTCTCCATATGTAATTTCATTCATAATACTGACTGATGATGGCAACAGAGAATTCAAACAATTATTAATTGCACAAATTAACCATAAGGATCAGTTAAACCAAGATAAAAGTAACTTCATACTTCCTTAGTATTCAAAATCTCGGTCACAACTAGTGATGCAAAAAAAATGGTTTTATTTGATTGCGGTTTTTTTGCAAAAAAACGTGTTTTTTATGTGTTTTTTTTTTGTTTTTTTTTTGTTTTTTTTGCACACCTAAATTTTGTTAAGTATATGTCTGGGTTTTTTTTTGGACACCTAAAATATATTAATATCCATGTTTTTTAGTCATTTTATTGTTATAAAAACATCAAAAAGAAACCATACAGTAAAAGTGGTGGCAGATAACCCACAATTACCTAGTTAGAGGCATCTAAGAGGAACAGCAGGAGCCACAGAACTTATATTGATGGAGTCAAAATTCAGAGCTTACTATCTCTACTATGTCTGATTATATTTTTATGTGACCAAAAAAATCAGACTTTGCAGAGATAATAAGCTCTGAATTTTGACTCCATCAATATAAGTTCTGTGGCTCCTGCTGTACCTCTTAGACTCCTCTAGGTAATTGTGGGTTATCTGCCACCACTTTTACTGTATGGTTTCTTTTTTATGTTTTCATTACAAAAAAATAACTAAAAACCATAGATATTAATAAATTTTAGGTGACCAAAAAATATGCTTTTTTTTTAAAACATGTTTCTTTACAAAAAATTCTGACTAATAAAAATGAATATCAATATATTTTCAGTAAATCTGAAGGATATGTCAGTTATTGATTTTCCACTTTTTGGAGCATGAACCTAATTAATTGAATCAAAATAAACAAGTTTTCCTCTATGCACTTTTCGTCTCAAATGAGTATTTTATGATTTATAGCGGTAAGTTTAGTTTCGTCTATGATGACAAATGCGCTCAAATAAACAGCTACTCATCGATTTTCAAATTTTTGTTGCTTGAATCATGGTAATAACATTGAAATAAACAACTTTTCTTCCATACACTTTTTTCGTCAAATGAGTATTTGACGAGGTATAGCGGTAGGTTTGGTTTCGTCTTGGATGACGATCGCACTGGAGGCGAGTGCGCATTGCAGTGTTGCTGTCCGACGTGCTCCTTGAATTACTTGCCGCTTCCAACACTGGAGTTGCGGTAAGTCATTTACCGCTATAACTAATAAAATACTCATTCGAGATGGAAAGTGCATAGAAGAAAACTCGTTTATTTTGATCTAATTAAGGGGGTCCTCTGGGGCCCCTTTTCTCTCCGATGGGTATTTTTCATGTTATTGTTGGAAAAGAACCCTTAGGTGGCGGACTATTCAGTCCTAAAATTTTATGGCGCTACGGACAGTAGATCCCCCCCCCCCAGGGGAGGTAAGGGGACCAAAATCTCAAATTTTCGAGCACATTTTGACCCTATATAAAAAGAAAACAAAGGAGAAATATAAAATTTGCGAATGTAGTTTTGTTAGATATGTTCCAAGGATTCTAAAACTGTCTTTGTTTTTGATCTAGCACAAAAACTCAATGAGTTCTATTCTTTTGAAATATCAATACCGGTGGACTAAAAACCAATATGTCAAATTTATTCAAAAACTAAGGCCTGAATCAAAAAAATGTATGAAAGAAATTGTGTTTGTTTTCAAAAGTTACATATAATAGTCAAATTTCATAAGAATCAGATTATAAACAAAAAATTTCATAATTTTTATGATATAAGTAAAAAAATTTTCACTTTTTTTAAATTGTAAATTACAATTTACAGTGTGAATATGATGTTATGCATGGAGATTATCAAAATAAAAATGAAAACAGCATTCAATTACATAAATTTTCCATTATATTACACTTCAACAAAAAATTTTGTTTTTGGCCTATACTGTAAAGTTACTTATTTTCAAAATTCAAAAGAATAGAAGTCATTGAGTTTTTATGCTAGGAATAAAACAAAGATAGTTTTAGAATCCTTGGAACAATTCTAACAAACCGATAGCTCTCGATTTTCCAATTTGTACGTTGTCTTTTTTTCTGCTAGTTCAAAACCTGAAAATTCAGTATATTTTAGGTATTGATCAAATATATTTAGAAAAAAAATTTCAAATAGAAAATTCAGACCTATCAGTTTGTTTGCAATGTTACGAAGATTTCAAAACTGTCTTTGTATTTGTTCTAGCATAAAAATTCATTGACTTCTATTCTTTTGAAAACACCCCAAAAATGAACCAAAAAACGAGTTTTTCAAAAAATTAAAAAAAACTAAGGCCTAAATCAAAAAAATTCTCGAATAAAATATGTTTTTATTGCAAAAATACATAGAGTGGCCAAATTTTAGACCAATCGGATCAAAATTCAATTTTGACGGGAGGACCCCCTTAACTATGCTAAGGCATCGAAATTTACAAAATCGATAACTGACATATCCTTCAGATTTACCATATTTTCTTGTACCAAATATAACCATGCGGTTTTTTTACAAAGAATCATGACTAAAAAACAATATATCTTATGTGACCTAAAAAGCCCCATGCAGTTTTAAAAAAAAACATGTTTCTTACTAAAAAATCATGGCTGAAAAAACATGAATATATTTATGAGACCTATAAACCCCATGCTGTTTTTTGAAAATGTTTTTTTACAAACAATGATGTATAAGAAAACCTGGATATGAATATATTTTATGCTACCAAAAAACCATGCTGTTTTATTTTATGTATTTTTCATAAAAAGTCGGGTCTTAAAATCATGGGTATTGACATATTTTATGTTACCAAAAAATTCATTGTTTTTTAAAAACGGGTTTTTTTTACTAAAAAGTTATTATTCATTTTTTGGTCACAACTTCTTTGTAAAAAAACACCCCCTCAGGGGGATACAATTATTGTATCTATGGGAACTAGCGCTCCCAGGGGGACAATGTGAGGGCCCAAGCTGAGAGTTAGGTAGGCCTCCTTTTTGTTGAAATAAAATGTTTTTGTTATGTTGAGGACCACCTTTTTTCAGTTCACTGCTGTCCTGTTTTTCAGCACCTACTACTCTCTTCTTCTACTTTGATCTTGTTTCATAATCTTCCTTCCTCTTTTTGGATTGCATTTGTTGCTGGGTAGGGAGGCTAAAACTAATGACTAATCTAATCTGTAAAAAAAAACATGAATATTAATTTATTTGATGTGACCAAAAAACCATGCTTTTAGAAAAAAAGATTTTTCACAAAAAACATGAGTTTCATTAAATTTTATCTGACCAAAAAACATGACATTTTAAAAACCTCGTTTTTTTCACAAAAAGTCATTAATATCCATGTTTTTTAGTCATGATTTTTTGGTAAAGAAAACATGATTTAAAAAAACTAGCATGTTTTTTTTGGCACATAAAATATATTAATATCCACATTTTTTAATCATAATTTTTCTGTAAAAAAGATGTTTGTCAAAAAAAAACAGCATGGTTGTTTATGGTAAAATATAGTATATTAATATCCGTATTTTGTAGTCATGATTTTTTTGTAACAAAAACATTCAAAAAACAGCATGGATTTTTTGGTCACATAAGATATATTAATATCCATTAGAACCGTACCAGGTCTTAGAATAAAATATCCACAAAGAATCTATTCACTCTATAAAACCTTTTGGAGACTAGCTCTATCCTCAGTAAGTCATTCAGTCAAATGTTTTTCAAAGGAACAGTGAAAATTCATTGTCCATTTCACCAAATTTTACTGAATGACTGAGGATGGAGCTAGTCTCCAAAAGGTTTCATGGAGTGAATAGATTCTTTGTAGATATTTTATTCTAAGACCTAGTACAGTTCTAATAAACATGATTTCAATATTAACAGCATTTTTTGCTTATAAGTTTCTAAAGACAATTCGATTAAAGAAAAATAACTTTCCTGATATTTACATCCGTGTTTTTTTAGTCATGATTTTTTTTAAATGTTTAAAAAAAACAATTTTTTTGGTCCCATAAAATATAATAGCCTTGTTTTTATAGTCAAGATTTTTCTGATAAAAAACAATGTTTCAAAAATAACAGCATTGGATTTTTAAGGTCACATAAATATATTAATATCCATGTTTTTTATTCATAATTTTTGTATAAATAACATGTTTTTTATTAAAAAACAGCATGGTTTTTTAGTCACATCTCTATCAATGACCATAAGTAAAGATATGTTTTTATAACATACCATTTATGGAGTTTAAGGTCATTCACATGTATTGTAAAATGAATGAAATATCAAAGCATGAAACCGCAGAAAATGAAAAATTTCATAAAACCATGGAAAACCATCAATTAAGAAGTATGCTGTTTTATTTGGTAACTTGACATGAAAACAAATAATGTAATGTGTTTTTTTTTCTTGCTGAGTTATTTTCAGACGAAATATTAAAAAAAACAAAATATCCAGGTTTTTTTGGACACGGTTTTTTTTGTAAAAAAACGTGTTTTTTTTTTAAAAAACGGCATGGTTTTTTTTGAGTCACATCTCTAGTCACAACACAGCATGCTCTTCATTGGAATAAAAAATGGAATGCAATCCCTACTGAGATCCATAAGAAAAGCTCCTATAAAGGTTTCAAAGCAAATCTTGAATTCCTCTTCAAATCTAAATATTAATCACACAAAGTTCACAAGACAATTTTTTTGCCATATAACTTATCTCGACAGGGAATTTTATCATCATTAATGACATAGATCTTGAGTCTTCTTATAAGCATTTTCTATAACATGCTGAACCCATCTAGCCCATACAAACTATTTTTGTAAAATTAAGCATTGAATCATGAGTGAACAAATTTATTGATTAGTCTTGTATGCTCCTAGGTAAAGGAAATTGGTTTAAACATAAATTTGCACCTTCAAAAGGATGATAGGGTGCCCTAGAAGCTGCTGAACTTATTTTTAGCCCACAAGTAGCTAAACTCAAATATGTCCATTTTACTAGACTTAATAAACAACCTATTGCTGTATGATTAGTGGTGAATAAATTGTTGAAATTGCTTTAAGTCAAGATAGCAGTTATAAAAAATGATTAAACTTGATGCAAAATGTAATAAATGCAGAAAAATTGAACAATGAACCAAAAAAAGATGGACTGTAACAGAACAAAAAAGTATTCCATTTCAACATAAGGATGGTCTACCTCACCTATGGCTAAGGACCTCACATATTTCCCCTGAGAGTGCCAATTTCCAAAGAAATAAAAGTTGTATAGGTGTATCCCCATGAGGAGTGATGGTTTTTAAATAAATAACATTACACTCATAGCATGGTTCAGCAGGTCAAAAGAATATTAGTGAGATGAGGATCACTCTGAGAACAATCCCTAAAAAAAATCCATGGTGTGAGCGCCCAGGTGGCAGACACTAAAAGTTGTGCCATGGAAATGAATAATAAATATGAAACTTCAATAATATACTGCAAACAGAGATATACATGCAGTAGAGCAATCTCAATTGTTCAAGCATGATCTACCCATACAGCGTGTACACCAAACTGTGGGCAACATAACAGCATAAAACCGTGAGCAACAAGTTGCAGATGATGTTAGAACAGTTTAACTCTTCACGTCCAGTGTTGACAAATCTAATCTCCACTCACACATGGGATTTTGATTTAGTTTATGCTACTAAAATTTACAGAACGTGGGCACCAATTGCATTTTATTCAAACTTTGTTTTATCTTCTATGAGACTGAAGGAATTTCATGCAAATCAGAATTGGTCATATAGATAATATCAAAATGACTAGGGAAAAATATTGAATAGGCAATTTTTTTATTCTTGGAACATAAATATTGATTGTATTCCACTAGTGTACAAGACCCATCAAAAATGATGAGATGCTATATATTCTCAAGGGAACCGTACTCCCCCAAAAAAAATCCTAAACTATTTGACCGATCTTCATGAAACTTAGTATAGGTATGTAAAATTGAACAAGGATTAAGATTGGACTCGTGTGTTTTTCCCATTTTCCCCATAGAAAACGTGTTATTCGAAGAAAACGTACATATAACACATACGTACATTTTAACTCATCCCCCTTTTGACCCACTTCCTGTGGTCTTCTGGGTGTAAAACGTCACCAATATGTCCGCTACATATATACGTACATTTTAATGAATGTAAACAAAGTTCGACAATTTCTCAATTTTTTGGGAGTACGGTTCCCTTAAATAAATCTTCCAGATATAAATGATAAATATTTATATCCATCCTAACAGTACTCGGGATTGAAATATTCTACGTATTACAGATCCGATCATCAAGGATCCTTAACGCTTTGACAGTAATTGGTAAAATTGAAGTTCAATATTTGACTCAAATTTAAAGTCAATTGTAATAGGGAAATTTAATGTCAATTGTAACAGGGAGTTTTGATAATGGCAATCGTTAATTGAATCATACATACATTCATTTACCTTTTATCAAATACCGGTCGATGACTACCGGTTGATCAGCAGCATTATGAAAATACCCTCTGTGGCCACCAGTAGCACACGTGCACGGTCAGTGTCAAGAGTGAGACAGAGAGACTGACTAAAAACAACAATAACTGTAAGTGTAGAAACCTGGCCCATTGTAATAACATAAAAGAAATTACAAACAAGCAGATACATATATATTAATTTCATTTATTTAAGGAGCCACCTGACAGTTTATTATCAAAAGAGACATTTTTCTTTGCTCATATATTACATTTGATAAGATTGCAAACAGCAGGTCTTGCCCTAAAACCAGTGTGGAGAGCTTCTATCTCAATACCTTTTTAGTTGATTTCCACACTGGAAAGGCTTAGTTTTCTACCATAGTATCAACTGCCTTAGTCCCATCAAGTCTCACCCACCTTGCTCCCTGTCTTCTGCTGCAGCTTCCTGCTTGATAAAGTCCTGCCTGCAACATAGCCTTTCCACTTCAGCATCCATCAGCTTGTGCACCATAACCACTGCATGCTCCATGCTGGCTGTTTTGGTACCTGAGCAATGGGCAATGGAGTGTTTGTTTGCTCTAATATTTGAGAAACTTAAGCTTCAACCTGCAAAAAAAAATTCAACACTCTCCTTCCATCATTCCAAAAAATAATATGTAGGCCAAATATTTCATTGATGCAAGCACCTTATATCAAGTGAATTGGACAATTTAAATAAATTCATTGATTGAATAGGTTAATTTAATTTTTATCCATGTGTTAAAGGATGAACAATTCAAAGTTTTTCTTAGTGAAAACAAAGAGTGTGTAGTCAAAAAAATTTTATACTTGATGTGAAACCAATTTTGGAAATCCTTTTCTGTTTCAAATGAAACACGCAGTATCAAATTAGGCATTATTTCAGAACAACATACTAATTAGTTTTTGATATTTTGATGCTTGAATAATGTTAATGTCATCAAAATAAACAACTTTCTTTTGTACACTTTCTATTGCAATTGAGTATTTACCCAGTTATAGCAGTAATGTAATTTCCACTTATCTTAACAGTTTTCCTCTTTCAAATGGCAAATATCGTTGAATTATTGTTGTCCAAGCCGTCGTACAGCTGACTGGAGGTTATTGCTAAGTGGCGTATCTCTCTTCACCTGTGTGATTTTACATTCTGGGCCAGTGACATCATTGCCCCGCCTCTTCTTTTCCGAAACATGTATACCAGTAAGTAAAGTTATGTGACGTTAGGTTATTTCAGGCTATCTTACATTAGGTTGTCAGGTTACGATACATTAGGTTAGATTAGTTAAATTACCTCACATTACCTCTATTACCCAGTAAATACTTATTTGCAATGGTAAGTGCATAGAAAAAATTGTTTATTTTGATATCACTATAATACAAGCAATGAAAAATTGAAAATCAATTAGTGTGTTGTTCTGAAAATTATCTCAAATTCTTTTGTGAGTTAATTCTTAATTTTCTTTTGGTGTGGTGGTCAAATAATAAATTAGTAAAAGCTGAGACTTGTGATTGGGTCTCTAATGATTAATCAATAACAAGTAGTTATCAGAAGCCAAAAATTTGAAAACAAATTTGAACCTCACAAGTCATTTAAGATACAGTCTTTATTAGGGTCTCCTATCAGTAGAACATTAAGTCTAAAGTAGTTGTCCAAATGAAGTTTCAGAATGTTATCAGTCCACTACCTATATGCTAGGTTTCACAAAATGGTATCAATGCCAAATTGTTGTATCACATGTCATGAGAATTGGTAGCGTATGAGGAATCTAATCATTTTCTCATAATTGAGACCAGCTGGACCTTGCAAACTGGTGCAGTGAATTCAAATTTAGCTATATACAATCTTAAAATCAATAAATGAGACTTATTCATTCATTGACAGATGCAATCAGGAATGAATAAATAATTACCACAACCAAGGAATGATGCTGTAGAAAAAACTTCCATATAAATATATATGCTCATGAACATTATGGTTGAACTATTATCATTTCTGAAATGAAAAATAAAATTCCACCTAGTAACATACAATTCATGTTACAATATACAATTCAACTATCATGTTATGTAAATAATTGACATTGAGAAAATTGAATACATCTTGCAATTTTAGGCAATTTAGGATAAATATGAAGGAATGGACAGTAATCAATTTCCCACTTTTAGGTCCCTAAACATAGTTAATTAGATTGAAATAAACAAGTTTTCTTCTATGCACTTCCCGTCTGAAATGAGTATCATACGAGTTTCAGTGGTATGTTGATTTTCGTTTTTGATGAATGCGCTGGAATAAACAGCTCCTAATCAATTTTTGAATTTTTGTTGCTTGAATCACAGTAATAACATCAAAATAAACTACTTTTCTTCCATACTCTTTTAACGGCAAATGAGTATTTTACAAGTTAGAGCGGTAGGTTTAGTTGTTGCGCGATTTAGCTGTCATGAGTACGTTTCAGTACTTCATAATTTACTATTTGCTAGCCCCGCAGAGCCTGAACCCACTTCTAAGATCTTTCAGTTAATATCACAATAGTAATTATCACCCAAAAATAACAAGTTATAGCAGTATGTTAACTTTAGTCATAGATGGCGTGAATGCACTCGAGCATTTGAGCGCGTCGGAAGGGAGCCTCCATTGCAGTGTTGCCATAGGATGCGCTCGATGAATTACTTCCCGCTTAAAAAACTAGAATTGCAGTAACTTATTTACTGCCATAGCTCATTAAATACTCATTTGCCCCCGAAAGTGCATAAAAAAATTATTTATTTCAATCAAATTAACTATGTTCAGGCAGCAAAAATTGGAAAATGAATGATTGTCCTTTCCTTTACATTTACCAACAATTGATATGTATAGATAAAATTTTAAAACAAATAAAAATAATATACCTAGAGGTTGCTACTATCTACTGAACATTCTTGAAATAGGTATACTTCTTTTTTTTACCTGTGTTAAATGCTCCAATTTCTTAGTTCACCCCTTTTTTCAGCCACAATAGACAACTGTTTATGAGATTGAATCAAAAAACAAAATAGATGAAAAATGACCTTACAAACAATAATCAACCAGCATTTAAACACCTACAAAATGATAAACAAAACATGATCCAATATTGTTGAAAAATGACAGATGCTGAATAATTGTGCTTTTTTAAGGCTTCATTACCACTGCATATATGATTCCACAGAGAAAAACCAGAGATTACATAATATTGACCATAGAAAATGTGTCTTCATTGAACAAAGTGTGCTCTTAAACAAGCTACCCTATACATCAAAACAGGGTCAATATGTATTTTAGGTGCTACACAGAAGTTAAAAATTTTGTTCTGGAGAATCACTAAAGGAACACATTTAAAAACCTTTCACACGAATGACATTCTGCTTGCTGAGGCGTTATTTTTGAATTATTCAAATTTGAAGTTGGCTTTTGCAACAGGTGCACCAAGCAGATTTTAATAACGGAAGCTAGCCCCCTATTACAAACGTAAAGAGGTTAGGTCGTGAGGGGGAGCCACAGTTCTTCTAGTGAAAATTTTAAATAAAGGTTTCTAGTGACAACCGTTTACATCAGCTCCAAGATGGCAGCCGCCATCTTGGGTACCAGGTGGCAGCCATTGGAGTTGATGTAAACGGACGTCACTAGAAACCTTTATTTTTAATTTCACTATAAAAACTGTGAAAATTATAAATAAAGGTTGAAAGCAACCCATAAAGGTCACAAACAATTGTGTTTACATCTGCTCCATGATAGCGGCGGCCGTACCAAGTGGCGCCATCTGTGAGCTGACTGTAAAGGTGACGACTAAAAAAAAAAGTCAAAAGCACCAAAATACGAGAAATACGAAAAGTACGTTAACTTTTTTGTGTTATTAACAGATAACAATATTTCTTATTATTTTATTAACATATTCTATCATTCTTTTATTTCTACGAAGTTCTGGCGAAAACTTTAACACCTCATGATCCGAACTTTGCCTTTCCTGACCCACCTGTGCGTACTTTGTGTTCCACATTTTGCGCGGGAAAAAATCACAAAAAATCGAGAGCGGTCAAAACAAATTGCAGATTCGGAATCAGCATCAAATTCCAGTAATAATCGATATTTTCATTCTCGCTGAGCGGCTTCGTTGCTCGGCAAGACTTGTTCCAAATACATATT
Source organism: Morinoia aosen (assembly GCA_030386875.1). Lineage (NCBI taxonomy): Eukaryota > Metazoa > Arthropoda > Malacostraca > Amphipoda > Talitridae > Morinoia > Morinoia aosen. Next base: position 79,788,565 of record CM059564.1, read on the forward strand.
GACCCAAATAGGAATCATCTAGGCCTATCCAAATGTAGAACAATTCAACAGCTGGGGGAAATTTCTCACTACGCTCAGGCTAACTAGATGAAGAGTTGCCTCATGACTACTAGGGACTTCTCAAACTAAACCTTGTGTTCTCTAAACATCCTTCTAAGTCAGAATTCAGCCCTGAAACTGATGCAAAATGATGCTAATTAAATTAATAAAAAGGTAACTAATTTTGACTATAATAATGTAACTAATAATGACACAGATGACTATAATGACAAGTGTTAGCAAATTTTTAGTTCTAAATGAGCGATGTTCATTTCATCAAAAAGAAAAAGCTCTTTATTGATTTCTGTTTCATGTTCAACTTTTGAAATGGTCACCACAACATTTGAAACATACATCCATGCACAAAAAAATTTGCTAGAATTTCTTGAGCTGGCTTCAGTTCATATTAAGGCCCGCTTCAGTTTCACCTCTAATTCATTAGATGGCGCTATAGGTTAAAACGCGGAATGGTCAAATAGTACCGGCGACTGGGTAACGAATGAAAAAAAAATTGTCGACTTGATACATGGTAACGTCGAATAATTCATTGGGTTGGTCACGCTTCAGTTAGGTTGGTCACGCTTCGGTTAGGTTAGGTTGGTCACGCTTCGGTTGGCTTAGGTTGGTCAAGCTTCGGTTGGCCTAGGTTGGTCACGCTTCCGTTAGGTTAGGTTGCTCAAGCTTCGGTTGGGTTGGTCACGCTTCGATTAGTTGGACATCTTTGGATTGTGTTACCATTGGCTCCAGCTGGTGGAATTTGAGGGCCTTAATCGGAACCGTCCCCATGTATTGTTCGGCAGAGATAAAGCCACAAATTGTTCTATCTCATTATCGAAAAGAAATTTCGGCTCATGGAATTAATCCTACAGTAATTTTTAGGTCCCTGATGTGAACAGTTTGGATATTGATATGAGGATAATAATTATGCATCCTTTTGAAGAATTGATGCTGCATAACGATGATTGACGCACTTTTAATTTCATTTTTTCACTACTAAGAAAAGAAAATTATGCAATTCTACAACCGTGAAACTATTTCTTCGTTGGAAACTTTGGAGTGATAAATTCATATTCGTTATCGGTACTCCTGAATTTGTCAATCACCATAGATCCTTCAACATAGGCCTATATGAAACTTTAGGAAAATTTTAAGTAACTATTTTGAAAATGTTGTAAATTTGGTTGCAGAAAATATCAAAACTATAGATAAAAGTTTAAATTTTTTACTCGTTGAATTGACAAATTTTGAAAACAATTTTTGAGATGGTTACCAATAGAATCTACTACTAAGAATTGTCGTGTTTTAAAAATATTTTTAGCGCAACTCAGTAATAGAATATTATATATATGTTACAATTTACGTGTTGAAAAAATACTTGGTACTACTATCGAAATCAACTCATCTTTAACTACGGCATGTTGTACAGATTGCGGAGTTCCCAAATTTTATGATATATAACGTATAAAGAAAAACGAAGCTCTTAAATTAATACATAAAATCAATGACTAATCACCAAAAACTTATTCATTAACATCATATGAAACTCGTTTTTCTCCTTAATTTCAAGTCAAAATAATTGAATCATACATAATACACCCTAAAATTGAATTGATTTCGTAAAATCCTCAATTAAAACTGATAACTTAACTTAAATTTGGATCTTAACAACGCATCACATATGCAATGTTTTCCTGACCCCTTGAAATAAAATCCAATGTTAAAATCAGACCAACACAAGGGAGAGAATGCATTTATCTACGTACTTTTCTCCTAATTATTTGTTCCAAAACTTAACCGATAGAAATATTACGATCCTCATGTATTTGATATCAACACAATAGAAGGAATGCATTTTCTTTGTACTTTTCTCCAAACCATTTGTTTCAAAATCAATCAATATAAATATTACGATCCTCATGTATTCGATCTCAAGTCATGGTCTTAACTTTAAGATACTCGTAAATACTTTTCGCTCATATTGAAGCTTTTTGAACATGCGACGGAGTTCATTAGCAATTTTTTTGTGTATATCGGTGTTCCAGCTGTGTAGCAAATATTACAGGCTCGTGATCCAATAACACGCACCCTAACAAGAGTATCTTTCAGCTATGTGTCATAGGGATTTTGTGTTCTTAGTGACTCACTTTCATCTTGTATTTCCAAACCCAAATCAATCACCGCAAAGAGAGAGAGCGGATGTCAAATGTGAGGGTATCTTAGTACATACTCTCTCTACTTCGATCTCGTTGAAACATTTAAAAAGGCCTCGGATCTGACGAATGTCATAACTTTGAAAATCATCATTTTAATCTTCTTATTCTGGTCCCGAATTGCTGTCGTAAGCTTTGTGTGATGAACTCTTCTTACCTTTTTATTCTCGTGAATACACTACGACAACACTAATTTTAAATAGTTAACTTTTGCAAGGTTCCACCTATGTTGAAAATATTACATCTAGCGATGTAAAACAATACTTTTCATGTCTTTAACCCCGATGTACTCTTTGCGAAAGTACTATTTGCGCAAGTAAGAAATATCATAACCATCTTGTGTATTGTTATAGCAAATATAATCGTTGGGACACCTTGCATAAGGATGAAAGATCGGATGTGGGCTTTCACCGGATGTAAGATATAAACAAATGTAGGCGTAACCAAATGTAGAGGCATGACCGGATGCGGGGCATCACCGGAGGAGGGAGTGAAGTGTTGTCGGATGGGCGAAAGGAATTCCTGGATTTTGGAGTTGATAATTTATTAGAAAAATAATACGCTCCATTTCCATTTCCGGGCACCACAGATGAAGTACTAGTAATTGTGGAAAGCAACCTCATTCCGCTGCGTGAAACAAACACTTATGATGCTCATTTTGTTCGACCGGAGTAAGCAAGATCAATATTAGAATGACTTAACGAACGTAAAATAAGATAAATTTTCAATCCCCAGCAAAAACTTCAGAAATTGAAACTTAGAAATTGAAACACAGAAACTGAAACTTAGTGCCGCCCTCCAAATGCAAACGATCCTCTTATACATATTAATGATTATTTTTTATTAACTTGTGCTTCTCCCTAAATCCTGTGTCGACAACCATCATGTGTATTACGATAACCAAGTATGAATAGCAATTAAGGATCTAAATCATATGTTAAACTTAACATGGATACTACGATAACCATGTACAAATAGCAATTAAGGGTTTCTATGCTAAGGTATTCGAATGCATTTTTCGCTTTCATTTTTCAATACTTGTGCGTACTAATGAAAGTGTTTTTCAAATGAACGTCGCGAGGATTGTGCTCTCCTAGTTCAAAATCAGATTAGGCAAGGAAAGGAACTCAATTTTGTTGTACTTTTCTATCAATCATTTTGTTTCAACATTTTACACGGGTATTACGATACCAATGTGTTATAATCATTTAAGGATGTTAATGTTAAGGTGTTTTAAAAACCAATGTATCGACATTTCATGTTTGTACTTTATTGGAAATAAAATGTTTTTCTTTTTCTTTTCTTTCTTTCTTTAAACTCCTTAAGGGAACCATTTCCAAAAAACTGAAACTTTTTTTCTATTGGACTTCCGTCTATGAAAATTTGCAGACTACTAGATCTCCACATTTGTAACAACTTTTGTTTAAGAAAAATTTTTCCCCGGGGCATAGAAAATTAATTATTAAAAAAAAAAAAAAATTATATATACATATATTTTTCATTATTACTTCGAAATTTACAAAGCTAGAGCAATGCGGTTTGTTGCATTTGAAAGTCAAACTTATGCTCTATCTAATTTACTAGGGCATTTTTTGATATATTTCATTCAGAATTTATATGAATTTTTTTGTAAAGGTCAGATCAAAAATTATACTTTTAGGGTAAAAAGTCTACGGAAAGCTTTACAGAAAAAACTTTGAAAATCTTCTAGTAAATTAGATAGAGCAATCATTTCACTTTCAAATGCAACAAACCGCATTGCTCTAGCTTTGTAAACTTCGGAGTAATAATGACAAACGTCTTGAAAACTTAGTTTTGTTAGAAGACCTATTTTTAAGAAAAAAAATGCTTCTCCTCCTACAGTTTTTGAGCTACAGTGATGATTTTGGTATCATTGGATGCAGAAAAACAAGGGCTTTAAAATGTATTGAGAAGTTTTACAAAATTCATTCTTGTTTTAAAGTTATGACGTCATAAATTTGAATTTTCTTGAGAATATTTTGATTTTTGTTTATTTTAATTTTTTAAATTTTTATATTGGAAATTTGAGGAAAAGCATTCAAGTGTTTGGAATTTCCACGTTATTCTGCATCCAATGATACCAAAATCATTACTGTAGCTCAAAAACTGTAGGAGGAGAGGCATTTAGAAAACCCCCCCCCCAAAATGTCGTTTTCTATGATTTCCCATTTTCTTTTCAAGAAAATCGCATTTTGTCATAAATGATAAATGATTCTAAATTGCATTTCCTATCAGTATACCAAATTCCATTGCTCTAAATTCAATAATAAGAGAAATATTCGGATTGGGATTGCTTACTTTGAGGAATATGAATGATGAAATATATAAAAAAAATAAAATGAAATAAAATTGAGAATTTGAGAATTTTTTTTTTTTTTTTTTTTTATCACGTTATTTTGCATTCAATGATACCAAAATCATTACTGTAGCTCAAAAACTGTAGGAGGAGAGGCATTTAGAAAACCCCTCCCAAAATGTCGTTTTCTATGATTTCCCATTTTCTTTTCAAGAAAATCGCATTTTGTCATTGATGATAAATGATTCTAAATTGCATTTCCTATCAGTATACCAAATTTCATTGATCTAGGTTCAAAAATGAAAAAATAGGTCCGTAAGGGGCATGCCCTCCCCCCCGGGGGGGACGTTAGCTCTGGGATACGTTCCTGATATTTTTACAGACATTCGGGGACATATCTCAAACTCATTTAAAGCAATAAAAAAAAAAATCGGGAGAATCGACTTTTGGACTGCAGATGACCAAAAAGCTCCCAAAATGCTTCCCTTAAGCCATGAGAAAATGGGTTACAGTTTGGTGCCATATAAGATTAGGTCAGTATCGCAGATTCACGATTTTGCTTTTTAGTAGAAGTGAACGGCATGATTAAGATATTGAAAAACTAAAAACCGCCTATTTTTGATAAAGATGTAACCAACGCTATAGTTGGATTTTCAAATTTTTAGTTGATATAGACACATGGATATCGTAATACCCATGTCAATCGTCGAAACTAATAATTGAAAGAAAAGCATTGATAAATGTACTACCTTTGTTGCATTTATCTACATTTTACAATGTATACAAATACCATTATTGAAAAACATAGTACTAGTGACGCACTGTTGAATACACTCCTGTTAGTACGGGTGGATTTAGATGGGAAGGGTCGGCAGTTCGAATTCCGTTAGTGCTACCCGGTGTTTCTCCCCGTTGGGAAAAGGGATGGAATCATTAACTGTCTCATTAAGTACAACTGTTATCCAGAAATTTATTCAATGTTGAAAGCATTTCATCCCCATTTTTAGACATCTTTATCTGTTGCACAGGTTCTGATGAAACTGATGATATCCTTATATTAGGAAAAATATAATGTGTTCTCTAAAAAAGCATCCACTTAATTTAAGTCTCTATGACACCATATCATCGTATTATATTTAAAAAGCTGCATTTTAATAGATTAGGGGCAAAAATACATATAATAGAAAAACTATCTTACTGTACCACGATAAAAATTATTGATAATACTTGAAATTAATGGATACATTTTTCGTAGACACCCTGTATAATGTCGATAGAAGAGCGTATCTATGATACGTAACAGGGACTTGGTTTCTTGCAACTCCTCAGCGGTGTGCGCGTTTCAATATATTTTAGATTCTTTCCACGCTTTTTATCTTTTTCTACTTTTATAATACAAAATAAATGTGAGGGGGAATGACACTCAAGCTTAGCTGCAATCGCTGTGTTCTCAAAAAGGGCACATCAATGCATCACACGGAGGAAACAGCCGAAATGTGATAAAACTTTAAAATAGTTACCAGCTCATCTTGATTCTATTTTTGTTAATTTGTATACTATTTATTTGCGTTTATATGTGATTATTTGCAATCATTGTAATTATTTATTAGTTGATTTTTCTACGTAAAATGGATATTATAGAAGCCAAGCAAAATGAAAATTATTCGATTTTATTGTGCAATTCTTCAATATTTCCTTTTCATAGGTTGTATAGAATATTGCCTCAACCTACTGACATATTTCTGTGTGTGTAAGTATGTGGAGTGTGTTTGCGGGCGTCTGTTCGTTAGGTTCCTTTGTGTAAATGTATGAATGTATGTGCTTGTGAAAGGGTGGGGTGGGCCAATGAGAATGATCGTTTTTACTGCACTTAAATGAGAAATAGGTTTGAAGTTTTATAGATGTTTGTTTACTTATTTTTCGTATTTTTTGAACTTTTGTATTTTTTAATATTTTTGACCTCGTTGTATGTTTTTCAGCACTGAAGATGGAATTTTAACATTCCGAAACGTTTGCCAAAATGGAAACAAATATAAATGCGTGGTTTTACGTTGGTTCTCCTTTTTATTTTGAGCGTGAGATTCTCTAAGAATCGACCTATTGGAAATATAATATTATTTTTTCATTGCAAACCAGCAAATAGACACAACAACTGCGGACTTCATCATCATCATCTTATTTATTTTTAGCGGCACTATGCTGCCTCATGAGGGAATAGGATGGATTACCAAGACCTGCCACATTTCCATACTCTTCAGTAACCATGCCTGATTGTTATTACGAGTGCACACGACCCGTCAAAAAACGACAGCATTAGATATAGGACCAAATGAGCTCCAACATGGCTTTCCAATGATTTCCCATGCTAGTCTATGGCTTTCCTATCCTTTCACAACCGCTAATATTCTAAACAACATAATCTAACCTACCAATGCACGTGAAATTCATTCCGACTCCCAATCTGCTGGGTTAAGACCGAAAATTGTGGAGTTGATGAAGCTTGTATCACAGATACGCTCGTCACCTACTTCGGCTGGTGAGTGCGACACACAGACGAACGGGCAGAAGCGGCTCCTTTTATAGCAAAGATGATAGAAGATAGAAGATAGAGATGGTGATAATAAAACGCCACGCCTCTCCTCTAATTTCAAATAAATGAATCTATAGAAAGTTTTGAGCATACTTTTTCCTATGCTATTTCAATGGGAACTTCACTGAACACATTAAATCTAGAGTGGTGAATTCCATGAAAAAGTAATGCGTTTATATAGACCGGAAGTTATAAAGTTACGCACGACCCCGTAGAGGCCCTGTGGTGAGGGCTGCTGGGTACAGCGGGGGCTGTGGTGAGGGCTGCCGGGTACAGCGGGGGCTGTGGTGAGGGCTGCCAGGTACAGCGGGGGCTGGGGTGAGGGCTGCCGGGTACAGCGGGGGCTGATGTGAGGGCTGCCGAGTACAGCGAGGGCTGTGGTGAGGGCTGCCGGGTACAGCGGGGGCTGTGGTGAGGGCTGCCGGGTACAGCGGGGGCTGTGGTGAGAGCTGCCGGGTACAGCGGGTGCTGCGGTGAGGGCTGCCGGGTACAGCGGGGGCTTTGGTGAGGGCTGCCGGGTACAGCGGAGGCTTTGGTGAGGGCTGCCGGGTACAGCGGGGGCTGTGGTGAGGGCTGCCGGGTACAGCGGGGGCTGTGGTGAGGGCTGCCGGGTACAGCGGGGGCTGTGGTGAGGGCTGCCGGGGACCGCGAGGGCTGTGGTGAGGGCTGCCGGGTACAGCGGAGGCTGTGGTGAGGGCTGCCGGGTACAGCGGGGGCTGTGGTGAGGGCTGCCGGGTACAGCGGGGGCTGTGGTGAGGGCTGCCGGGTACAGCGGGGGCTGTGGTGAGGGCTGCCGGGTACAGCGGAGGCTGTGGTGAGGGCTTCCGGGTACAGCGTGGGCTGTGGTGAGGGCTGCCGGGTACAGCGGGGGCTGTGGTGAGGGCTGCCGGGTATAGCGCAGCGGGGGCTGTGGTGAGGGCTGCCGGGTACAGCGGGCGCTGTGGTGAGGGCTGCCGGGTACAGCGGGGGCTGTGGTGAGTGCTGCCGGGTACAGCGGGGGCTGTGGTGAGTGCTGTCGGGTACAGTGGGGGCTGTGGTGAGAGCTGCCGGGTACAGCGGGGGCTGTGTTGAGGGCTGCCGGGTACAGCGGAGGCTGTGGTGAGGGCTGCCGGGTACAACGGGGGCTGTGGTGAGGGCTGCCGAGTACAGCGGGGGCTGTGGTGAGGGCTGCCGGGTACAGCGCAGCGGGGGCTGTGGTGAGGGCTGCTGGGTACAGCGGGGGCTGTGGTGAGGGCTGCCGGGTACAGCGCAGCGGGGGCTGTGGTGAGTGCTGCCGGGTACAGCGCAGCGGGGGCTGTGGTGAGGGCTGCCGGGTACAGCGGGGGCTGTGGTGAGGGCTGCCGGGTACAGCGCAGCGGGGCTGTGGTGAGGGCTGCCGGGTACAGCGCAGCGGGGGCTGTGGTGAGGGCTGCCGGGTACAGCGCAGCGGGGGCTGTGGTGAGGGCTGCCGAGTACAGCGGGCGCTGTGCCGGTTCGCTAAGAGAAATGGTTGCAATGTTTGCCGCTCAGGGCGGTTTAAAAATTGTTTTTACTTACTGTAATACTTTGTTTTACTCGATTACTGTCAACCTATATTAGTGCTACTCAAATTGACTGAACACCTAGCAAAATCAGTGAATGTTGCCATAACTAAATTAGAAATAATTATGAAAAAGATTGACCGCGTTAAACATCCGAATTAAACCTTAACTCATTACCACCAATAATTCATATTAGTTGCTAATTAACTTGTAGATGTTATTGTGCCAATTTATTTTTATAAAGAAGCGGATCTTATTCATTATTTCCAACTAAGCAGACTGGTAACTGAAGATGGTGCTGGTCTCCGAAATGTTTTATGGAACTGACTTGCTCGAAATATTTTGTTCGTGAAATCATTATTAAATATTATTTGAATACGTGGTGCTTTCTTCGTTTTTAAATTCTTCATGTTCACCTACAACTCCTGAATATATCGATTTCAATTGTTTTTAGTTTAGTTAAAGCTTGTATCTCAAAGGTAGGTCAAGTTTTCAGTAAATTTGTTACGCAATTTTGAAATTTTTAAGTGAAACGGGAGTTAATTGATGTGAAGTAAATAAAAGTACTAGATTTAAACCGCCGTGGAATGGTACAAACCCCTGTCTCTGTACGTAGAACGGAGCAGCGCAAGGAACCATAGACGCCTCTGGGCTGGTGCCAGATAGGATGAGTATAAGAATACCCCATTATCAACCAGCCATCTCGTGATAGATTTCCTCATAAGACATTTATGAGAACTTCAGGTCGAATATGTAGTTTCTCCTGATGTACAACCGAATATTGAAGTTGTCAAGAAGTTTCATTGATTTTAGAAACATTGAATGGAAAAGTGAAAAAATATTGGGTATAAAGTTTATAGAATAGATTTCCCACTAGAAATATTTAAGGAACAGAAAAACGCAGTTGGAAGTTATTCTCAGCGTGATTCGTCCTCGCAAAACCCTAAATTGAACTCGCCTAATCCTAACAGAATTCTTCATAAGAGCGTTATAGGATATTTATAAGAATATCTGGTCAAATAAGTGGTTTTTCCCGACGTACAACCGAGTATTCGATAACATGTAAATCCCTTTCCTATAACTGCCCGTCGATATATATAATATACAAATCCCTCTCCTATAACTGCCCGTCGATACACATTCAAGTCTGTGCACAAAAGCTGGCTGGAAAAAAATATTCCATATATACGCCAGACGCAACAGAATATCATTACACCCACATCGATGAGGTAGAGAAGCCACCATCACACACACACTCACCACACACCTGCGCGTGTACGTCACGTAGTAATGGAGTACTTCAAGCATATACTTTTAACATATATTTATCTATAAGCTCGAAAGCTACAAAATTTTCCAAAATATTTTTAAAAATCGATCCGTAACCTACTGCGACTCTATAGTACTGTTGCCGACATTCGATACCATTTATATACATTGCAATCTACACACTTTTCTAGAAATCTCTACGGAATAAACCTTTATTACTGCTGTCGAAACTTTTAGGAAAAATATGTTTCACCAGAAAAATTAAACTTATTAATAATTCAACTGTCAATACCCTGATTTTATGCGTCTCCAAATTAGCGTAACAAAAGTAAATTTATAGTGTTCTCCCCTATAAGTTCCCACGCAACAAAATGGCCACATCAGTAACTTGTCGTTGCTAGAACTTTACGTGATGGGAAAAATCACGACTAAACGTAAAAATATTCCCAAATCTTAAGTTGTTCATCACTGAATATCGAGTTAACACGAATAACGAAAACCGCAAACCGTGAATCAGCGTTAGATTATTATTTGTCCAATATCATTTATCCCATCCACATACAACGAAACGCCAGATGTCTCCTCAAATTTATATAAATCAGTGAATGTATTTTTTTGTGCGTAATTAGTGCTATGTTATCACAATGGGCATCTGAGTGAACACATCAAATTGGTTGGTGCGTGTGTCTGTGACGCTCACAAGGACGCTCAATGACCGTATCTGTGATACGAGTTTCACCAGTGCACAAGTACAAGAATATTTTGATGGCGGGTACTGTTGGGATGCATGGAAGGCTTTTCAGATTACTTTTTAACTCAAATTAATTCGTAGAGTCAGCCTAGATAATCGCTGTTGGCCTTCATTTTTGTTCATAAATATTACAGAGTCTTTATTGAGACGTCACTTGACAATATACTAAAGTCAGACGTCAACAAATGTTATGTCGAAAACATGTAGAGAATATGTATATTATATTATGTAAAGAATATGACGTGCATGAAATTTTGTACATTTAAGAAAGTCTAACTGTTAATGAAGATTTCCTTTGAAATGATTTAATTCAAAGATCAACACAAGTGTATTTGAACATTGTTTTCTATCAATTTACATGCAACATGGAACTTTTATCAATTATTAGACGCAGCTTTATACATATATGTTGTGATATTGAATCTTTAAAAACCTAATGTCGACATACTTTATACTTGAATATTAGGTTGAAGATTCCTATGTATTGCGGTTACCACGAATAAAAATCATAAGTTAGTAATCAGCACCAAACTATTATTAATGCAATATTATTAATCCTGTCACCAATAATCCTTCTGCCAATACCCACTACAAGAACACACGCTCATCAAAAATAACAGTAACAAAATATACCAGCAATTACATTATTTTATTTTGCTGCCATGAAATGTTTTATCAAGTTACCCATCGAACGACAACACCCAAAACAACAACAGCTATTGGCTGAACTTTGAGCGTTCACGCAGAGCGTCTATTTTTATTTCGAGTATATATGATTTAATAATATTCTATGTGTACTAGGTTGCATTGAGGTTGCATTAGAAGGGACTGATTCAAGATAGTGGAATCCATGTACGGTGATGTGTGTGACTTTATCAATGGTGTGTGATAGTATTGGTGATAAATGTTGAGGTAGTTGTGGTGTACGGCAAAATCACTTTGTAAAACAGCTGTAAAATACAATATAAGCTGTAAAATTAATTAAAAACGAACTTTTCGTTTAGTTGTTGGGGTAAATTTTGTATTATTCTACTTGTAGGAGATGCAGACCGAGCCTTGCAGACAGCGAGAAGCAGACTACAGTGAAATGAACTACTTTTATGATATGAGATAATCTAATTATAGATCAGTCCAATATTGGAGGCTAATTGAACACATGAGAATTGGAGAATCGAATAATATCCTCCAAAATATTAATTACAATGTTGAAAATGCTCTCAAAATATGTCTGACATGAAAAAAACTGAATTTCGATCGAATTAAAAAATAGTATAGCCATCCCAAAAATTGGAAGCAATAAAATTGGGTGAACTATCATATTGACTATCAGATAAAATAAGGAATTACTTCAGTGATCATTCTATTTTTCATTGGAATTTTTTATTTCTAAATTGTTAATAAGTTTAATCTACCGAGAAATTATAATAAAAATTGTTGATTAATAGATATTCTATAATTTAAGACACAACCAAAAATTACACATATCAACTAAGTGTGAAACATGGATTGCCATGCATGTATTTTTCAGCCCACGGGCTAATAATACGCAAATAAGGCAAAATGTTAGAATTATTCCTGCGAAGCGCGCGTATGGGTATTGTTCATTTCTGAGTATTGGCGCGTGTCCAGTATTGGATGATATTCTCTTAATAACTATTTGATATAAAATATCGATCTGATATTGGAAATAAGTTTAGCCAATATTGGGCACAGGTTGATCAAGTATTCGATGCTGGATTTAGTAATATTATTCACAAATAATAATAATAAATAAATACCTACATAATAATATCATTAATTCAATATAGCCTCAGGAAATAAATGATTTATCAGAATATTTAGAGAATTCTTCACATGTTTTCATTCCAGAGTACTTACCTGACGTCGACTATGTAATGTCTGAGCAGCTCTATTTGTTTTGTTGTTCCCGTCACAAATCCAATAATAAATCCAATCACAAAACCATTCACTAATCCTTCACTAATATCAGCTCACAATTCAAATCATACACAAAATCCAATACTACATTAATTTGTGGCCAATATTGGCTGAACTGATATCCAGTATCAGATCGAAATTTCAACTTCCGTAGAAAATAAAAGAATATTATCAAATACAGAGCATGGAAGCCAGTACTCAGTGCATCCAATACCAGAAGTAGGATCCAATACTCAGAACTACACCAGTCCCACATGATCACACTCCGGGCTGTGCTGCCCGAATGTATTCCACATCTGATTATTGTTAGCCCGTCAGCTCCTAAAATAAAGTAAACGAAAACATCGAAACACGAAGTCTTCTTTATTTTAAGAAATGAATGAATCCGGTAAAACAACCGTACGTTGAATAAACAAGTGATGTTTCATTTCATGATTGTCGAATTATAAACCATTAAGAATAAATTTCAATTTAAAAGCCTTAAGAAATAAATATATCATACACTGAATTTTTAGTTTTAAATTCATTAGTACAGAAAAATTAAACAGAACTTCAAGAAAATATTTGAGGGGTAACAAAATTATTTTTGAAGCGAATCAAAATGATGATGATGAATGATGATGAAGGCATCTACGGATGCTTTATTTCCAATCAAGCCTGATACATATCACCTTGTACATTGGATTTTCAAATGCATTAGAACTAACGCCAGGACGCCAGGACGCTTTCCCCCGGTCAAGACCGGTACCCATTTCAGACACCTGGGTAGAGTGGGGTATTGTGCTTGGAATTTTTCTCCTATACCCAACAGAGAAAATCGCCACTGCCAGCCAGAAATGGAAGTGTTCTCTGGTTCAAATATTTCCCATGTAGAAATAAATACCTAGAAGGATATTATTTGATTCTTCAATTCTAATGACACCTATTAGCCTTCAAACTTGAACAGATCTATAATTAGACATTCTTACTTCATATAAGTAGTTCATTTCACTGTAGTCTGCTTCTCGCTGTCTGCAAGGCTCGGTCTGCATCTCCTACAAGTAGAATAATACAAAATTTACCCTAAAAACTTAACGAAAAGTTCGTTTTACATTATTTTTACAGCTTATATTGTATTTTACAGCTGTTTTACACAGGGATTCTGCCATATACCACAACTACCATAACATTTATCACCAATACAACCACACACCATTGATAAAGTCACACACATCACCGTGCATTCCACTAACTTGAATCAGTCCCCTTCTAATGCAACCTCAATGCAACCTAGTACACATAGAATATTATTAAATCATATATACTCGATATAAAAATAGACGCTCTGCGTGAACGCTCAAAGTTCAGCCAATAGTTGCTGTTGTTTTGGTTGTTCGATGGCTAACCTTATTTGATATTTCAGGCTTCATTAAATGGTATTGTTATTAACAAACATCGCCATCTATGGGATGCTTTATTTCCAATCAAGCCTGATACATATGATCTTAGCATTGGATTTTCAAATGCCTTATAACTTACACTATATATAGGACACCATGACGGTTCCCCCGTAAAGCCGGTACCCATTTCCGACACCTGGGTTGAGTGGGGTATTGTGCTTGAGCTTTTCCCTTATACCCAACGGGGAAAATCGCCGCACCAGCGCCGGGATACGAACCCTCGTCTCGAACATACAAGGCCGATCCCCTAACCACTGTGCCACGGCAAGCTGTTATTGCTGTTATATTTTGTTGCTGTTATTGTTGGTGGGCGTGTGTGCTTGTGGCGGGTATTGGCTGAAGGATTATTGGTCGAAGGATTAATAGCAACAAATCTATAACAGTCTGATGTTTGCATATGGTTTACATGATTTTTTAATATAGGTCAATTCAAAATATAAAGATCGATTACTCAATATTGAGATTTAAAATAATGCAAAACTAAGTTTTAACATATTAGCCATCACAACCAATGTATAGCTACGTCAAGTCATTCGTGTAGGTACCATGTTGTTGTGAACTCGTTTGAGAAATGATTCCATTTTACTTTTGTTACCCAGTAGAAAGTTTTCTGTTTTCAAATAATCAACAATCGAAATGTTCAAGAAAAATTCAGTTTTAACGCATCTTAATTTGTTTTAAAAGAGATCATTACGCGCAAGTTCTGTACATTCTGAAGTGACGTCTCATGATGTTGACGAATGTCACCAGTGGGAGTCTGGCTCCACTCACCTTATAACCAACTAGTCCAACCCTCTTTATTTTAATAACCAATGATGGTACTTTTGTACCATCTCTATTAGGAATAAAATGTTTTCTTTCTTCTTATTTGAAAGAAAAAAAGGCGCAAATGAGAGAAAGGCTGTAAGAAATAAAAAATAAAAATCTCGAGAGTAGATGAGGCCGCGTGAACACGGCCCGTCAAAACATATAGGGCTGGAGCTTGTATCACAGATACGCTCATCACACACTGCAGGCTGGCTTCGGACAGACGGACGGACGCGGCTCTTATTATGGTATAGAGTTAACCAAAAATAGATGGATATATGTTGTTTAGAAATTAAATACACCTTGCGTTGTATCATACATCAATAACGAGGATGGAATGTTGAGGGGCATGAAGCCATACTGCGCCCCGAGTGAAATAATTTTGTCGTAGAATTTAAGGTATAAAGGCAACGTTTAGCGGCTAAAAATATCTGAATAAAAAGAACTTATGCATTTGTTTGTCTATGGAATGGTTCAAAATATTTCCTAAAAATTAATTACTTACGTTATTCAAAGAAAATGACCGATTATTCCTTCATTCCTTTGAAAGCAAAATCACGAGTGATAAAAATCCAGAAATTATCACGAATACATAATCAGTTTGAGGTACATAATCAGATAAAAATCTTGCTTAATAAATCGTTTTGATTTAAAATTTCTATTGGTAATTAGTTACAAGTTTCGCTCCCCATCTCGTCGTGCGTCCATGTAATGAAACGATAGCTGCTCTTTGGAGTTACATCGATTGCAACGAAACTTGAGTTGTATTACATTCAGTCTTTGTATTGTTTTATGTTTACTTCTAGTATTGGGTCGGCAATCACTGAGTGTTGGCTCCTGCTTCTGGTATTGGATATTGGCACCACTATTGCGGCACCACCCTCAACCTACTTACAATAAGCCGTCCAACACTAGCATCACATGCGTACAGCGCATCTCTATCAGTTTCCTATCCATCCTTTTCCGTTTCACCCCTTCTCTTCCCGACACACTCTGCGTCAAACTCTCTTTCCGTCTTTTCTATAAGCGTCGACCGACCGACTGACAAAAATGCTGTATTCTAAGTGTTTATTTCTAGCGCAAGAGAAATAAGTTGCATTTGAAATGAGCTGAAGCTTGTAAACTCCACTCGAACGAAGATTTGTTCAAGGAAGGTATTGAATCCCGTCATTTTTGCCGGGCCGTGAACATCAATACACTTTCCGACAGCTGACGCAGGACCTGGCATTGGAGACCTACACAGATCTGGGTCATCTCTTCAACTGCAGTAGCCAGCATGGCTCTAAAAAAAATTCGCAACTGAAGGAGAGGTGCGTTCCAGACAACTATACTTGAACAATTGGAAGTTGTGTTCAAATGAATGAACTTTAAATGTATCAGGTCAATTTTTGATACAGAATCTACAACAAAAATCAGAAAACATACTATTTGGAACGGAAAAACAATTAAAACGTGTATTTTTTTCGTACTTGTTTCATTTTGATGAAAAATATTGCATAAAATTGAAATATATTGAATAGGGAATGAACATATTGCTTGGGTGACAGGGCTATTTTCTAGCGGCTTATTTTGGGGGCAATTCAGATGCATATGAGGTTGACGTATTTCACGCTATGAAGATATTAATTTGTGCAAATACTTATCTCTTCTATTATAGCCTCCAATGTTGAATTGATATGTAATTAAAAAATAAGCTCGGCATGAACGCCCAAAGTTTCTTCAATAATTACTGTTGTTCTTGTTTTTTTAATGACTAACTTGATTAAATATTTCATTGCCCCGTTATTCACTATTGATATTATTTCTTTAATACTGAGAGTGCTGCTGAAAGATAATGAGTTAAAGGATAGATGATAATGCCTAGATAATAAACTAAAGCTGAAATATTACTTATGATTTTGTAACCATATTCACCGCTATAAATGGATTATTCATTGTTTTTATATAGAATAAGTTGACTCGCCACAAATTTCATACATCTTACCATGTGCGTGGACTTATTCATGAACACTTTTCAATTTTACTTTTGTTACCCTTGAAATGTTCGTAAATATCATCAAGTCATGAACAGTTAAATTTCTCTGAAATATGAAGTTTAGCGCACAACAAATTTCTCACATAAAGGTTTAATTACACGCAATTGATTTCATTCCGCAATGACGTCCCAATAAAGATATACGCTGCAATATTTGTGACTGGTATTGTATGTCAACAATGGCTTCCTGGCTTCACTTGCTGGGTTATCTGGAATGAGGTATAATAATACTTAGATTTTGTAGCTATGAAGCTTACATTGAATAGAGTAAAGAAATATATAGTGACTGTCTGCGAAGATCGTTTAAAATAGCATTGAAGAATTCTCGTGGTATATTCATACTTGGGTGAATTTATGTGACAGTATCAACTTTACCAATACGATGTGAGTGTACTTGTACTCCGTTACACATGACTGGGTTATTTACACGTAACTAGTGTACACAACCCGTCATAAATGACGGATAGATTTGATATTTTTTTAACAAATCCTCCAGATGTGGATGCCCAACAAATATATCCATCCCAACAGTACCCGCCATCAAAATATTCTTGTACTTGTGCACTGGTGAAACTCGTATCACAGATACGGTCATTGAGCGTCCTTGTGAGCGTCACAGACACTCGCACCAACCAATTTGATGTGTTCACTCAGATGCCCATTGTGATAGCATAGCACTAATTACGCATAAAACCTAGAAATTTTTAATTTCTATACCAATTTATGGAGACACAAGGCGTTTCGTAATATGAGGATAATAAAATAATATTGGATAAATAATAATCGAATTCCGATTAATGGTTTAATTACGTAATTTTAATTTGCTCGATATTTAGGAATAAATAACTTCACATATAGGTACAGAATAAGGTAACATTCAGTGTTAATAAATTTGCTACCACATAAATTCACAGCTACGTCGAGTTGTTGATGTGGGCGTTTTCTTGTGTGGGAAGTTGTTGGAGAAAACTTTTATTTACTTTTGTTACCCATAAATATACCTTTCAAATTTCAACGCCATAACTAACGAATGTTGGTGAAATGATGAAACTCCTTTCACCAGAATTTTTTTTAAATAAATTGCTCAGTGGCGCATAATTAACGTGTTTTTCGAAACAATTTCTCAAAAAATATGGATGACTTTTATACAAAAGTGAACAGAGGTCAACAATGGTCAGGAAAATTTCGAGATTGTGGGATATCATTATTAAAATATTTATTATACATTTTGAAGCCGTCGAGCTGATATTGAGTAGTGTGAAATATATGCATGATACGCGTGATGTGTGAGCATTGTAGGTGACGTACACGTGCAGGTGTGTGGTGTAGGTGACGTACACGCGCAGGTGTGTGGTGTAGGTGACGTACACGCGCAGGTGTGTGGTGTAGGTGACGTACACGCGCAGGTGTGTGGTGTAGGTGACGTACACGCGCAGGTGTGTGGTGTAGGTGACGTACACGCGCAGGTGTGTGGTGTAGGTGACGTACACGCGCAGGTGTGTGGTGGTGACGTACACGCGCAGGTGTGTGTAGGTGACGTACACGCGCAGGTGTGTGGTGCAGGTGACGTACACGCGCAGGTGTGTGGTGTAGGTGACGTACACGCGCAGGTGTGTGGTGTAGGTGACGTACACGCGCAGGTGTGTGGTGTAGGTGACGTACACGCGCAGGTGTGTGGTGTAGGTGACGTACACGCGCAGGTGTGTGTAGGTGACGTACACGCGCAGGTGTGTGGTGCAGGTGACGTACACGCGCAGGATTGTGGTGTAGGTGACGTACACGCGCAGGTGTGTGGTGTAGGTGACGTACACGCGCAGGTGTGTGGTGTAGGTGACGTACACGCGCAGGTGTGTGGTGTAGGTGACGTACACGCGCAGGTGTGTGGTGTAGGCGACTTACACGCGCAGGTGTGTGGTGTAAGTGACGTACACGCGCAGGTGTGTGTAGGTGACGTACACGCGCAGGTGTGTGGTGCAGGTGACGTACACGCGCAGGTGTGTGGTGTAGGTGACGTACACGCGCAGGTGTGTGGTATAGGTGACGTACACGCGCAGGTGTGTGGTGTAGGTGACGTACACGCGCAGGTGTGTGGTGTAGGTGACGTACACGCGCAGGTGTGTGGTGTAGGCGACGTACACGCGCAGGTGTGTGGTGTAAGTGACGTACACGCGCAGGTGTGTGTAGGTGACGTACACGAGCAGGTGTGTGGTGCAGGTGACGTACACGCGCTGTGTCGTGGTTCCATTCTTTTACCACTGATGTCACATCATTTCGTCGTTGCCGAGGCATATTTCAGATGTAATTTATTCGTTTCTTATTGTCGTGATGTTTGATCACATCACTTTAATATATTTTGATAAATAAGACGTGACATTAATGCCCTCGCCTTGTTTCAAATTAATCAATAGTCTATAACTGCTGCCACCACCCAAATGTATGGGACTTTATTTTAATATGAAATCAATTGATCGGGATGATTTAGGTAACGTATTTCATGCCTCGAATGCCTTGTCTCTCATTCCCTCAACGCAGGAGAATGATACACAATCGTAAACTACATGGTAAATTTACTTCCTAAGAATCAGTTAGGTGCGCAACACAAATATCAGCTAAAGAATTCACTACATAAACTTCACTTGCTTTATCAGAACATAATGATAATCTGCGTTACGGACTAAGATATTAATAAGGAAAGGTTTCACAAATGATCGCGATAAGGAAAGAACACTCATCTTAGAGAAAGGTGGAGATGTGCCTTGACTGGCAGTCACGGTGCCGGGCTTGGGTGTTAGCGTAACCCCGAAGAAGATAGCATCTTGGTGTCTCGCAATGTAGTAGCGTCACAGTAACGGTTTGTTAGTCGTTCACTCATGAAACAGTTCAGGATGAATAGCCCCCACAGGTCACTTTATAGATCAGGCGCTCACTGGCTTCGTCGTATTTAATTATTATGTGAGTTTGTGGCACTGGCGCCCACACCCGAAGGTGCGGCCGAAGATTTTAACGACACGATGCAGATGTTGCTCTTGTCGTGGGTGGTGCCTCACTGACTCACCGCTCTACGCGAGCGATCGCATGAAGTCTACAACCGCACCCAAACGCCCGATTGTACGTCGATCGATCGAATAACAAAGTCGTTCAAACATATATGGAAATATGCCTAACTGAATCAATAACATCCCTATTAATTCCTATTATGAAATACGCTATACACAACAAGAAATATATCCCTAGGAAATAGAAGAAATACTAATTGGAGTTACATGGAATAGCGGAAGATGGCAATTCCTCTCGGTTGTCGGGAGACCTCGACGTAACGCGTTCGAAACGATGAGATTGGTCTCGAACTCCCTTGATATTTGACGCGTTGTTCCGTTGGCAATTCGCGACAAAGATGGAATATCTTCTCAAGTATGATGGTTGACGTATTTCTCTTTACAGCACAAAAGGGATCTTCTTGGACGCGCAGATTGAGGAATCATTACAGCAGGTGTGTGGTGTAGGTGACGTACACGCGCAGGTGTGTGGTATAGGTGACGTACACGCGTAGGTGTGTGGTGTAGGTGACGTACACGCGCAGGTGTGTGGTGTAGGTGACGTACACGCGCAGGTGTGTGGTGCAGGTGACGTACACGCGCAGGTGTGTGGTGTAGGTGACGTTCACGCACAGGTGTGTGTAGGTGACGTACACGCGCAGGTGTGTGGTGAGTGTATGTGTGATAGTGGCTTCCCTACCTCATCGGTGTGGGTGTATTGATACGCTGTTGCGTCTGGCGTATATATGGAATATTATATTCCAGCCAGCTTGTGTGCACACATTCAAAAATGTAACTTAACGGGCAGTTTTAAATGAGGTATTTAAATATTATACACATCGACTGCAGCTATAGGAGAGGGATGTAAGTACTATACAAAGCGTTTCAGTACAAGAGGTGCAAAATTGCACACCAAGTATAAAATTCAAGTTAATGGACGGTGAGTGATAATGTGCTTTTTGCCTAATTTATTGGTGCTTGATGTAGAAACTACGACTCTGCAGCTGTATACCTCCACAACCAAGACTCTGCAGCTGTATAACGCCACAACCAAGACTCTGCAGCTGTATACCTCCACAACCAAGACTCTGCAGCTGTATAACTCCACAGCCAAGACTCTGCAGCTGTATAACTCCACAACCAAGACTCTGCAGCTGTAGAACGCCACAATCAAGACTCTGCAGCTGTATAACTCCACAGCCAAGACTCTGCAGCTGTATAACTCCACAACCACGATTTTGCAGCTGTATAACTCCACAACCACGACTCTGCAGCTGTATAACTGCAGCTGTAGTCCCGTCCTTTCACTTATAAACTCGTATTTTCTGGGATAGATTTTCATCTTGTGTCAGTTCTAGTCTCATCCTTTAATTTATATGTAGTAGGAATCCATGAAAATTTACCAGATATTTCGAGAATTGAACCTGGGTCTGTCAGGTCCGGAGTTGGAGAGCCTAACACCGCGGCTGCTGCGGCTCCTATGGTGGTGAGCCAGAGCACTTATTTATATCTCCTTATGACTGTTTCTTGTATCATTAACAGCAAGTATGTTCTTTCAATGTAGAGGATTTTTAGACGTTCATTTCGCCAACTGTACGTACAGTTTTTTATTGCACGCTTAGCGAACGGATACCTAGCAATTTTCTACTATTATTATTTCATTTTACTACTATATTATTTTATTATTTATTCAATATTATTTCCTACTATTATTATTTTCTATAATTATCTACTACTATGAAGTTTCTATTCCCAATTTGGTGCTTTGCTGTTCATCATTGTCTGTGTTTCTGTCGACATTTCAAGGATCATCTTACAAGTCTAGTTCCTTCGAAATTGCTCTATGCACACCGTGAAACAGTTTTTCTAATCAAAGTGTTGTAACACATTTCATGTATAAACTTTTTTGGAAATAAACGGGATTTCATTTCTTTATTTTTTTTTCTTTCTTGCCTTGCCAACAGAGCCGTTTTAATGAATAAAAAATTATTCTCAGTAAAAAATAAATAAATGGTAAATGATATAAAAATAGAGGATGAATCTTTGTGTCAGTACAAGCCGTCTTCGTGGAGCAAACGCAAAGAATGTCTTTTTGTGTCACATTAAATCATAATCAAGAAAACGTCATCTTGTATCCATGAAACACTAAGCAATAGATTCACAGGAGGGTTTGTAGCCAGGAAAGATTTACATTCTCATGGTGAGCTGTAATGAATGGTGGCATTCGTTCTGAGCAGCTGGAGGTCGTTATCGTCGAGCTGTTATCGAAGGTTGGGGAAATGCGTCAGACCCGTGAAGTAATTACTTCAATTGTTTATTTTTGTGTTGACATAGAATTGAAAGCATCGAAATAATTTAGAACAGTATCAAATGTACGACTGTTTTAAACAATTTAGAAGTAGACAGCAGTTGGGGTGGTAGTTGAATTTTTGGCTGACGTAAATGTAATTCAAATCGGTTCTCGTGAATATCTACCTTTACAAACTAGGACTGGAAGCTTGGAAATACCGTCAATGCTACTTTAAAATGCCTTGGCGGAGAGCACGGTAGAGGAAACAAGGTAGGTACAACCAGTCTTTTTGATGTTGACGGCGTGGCTTTGCTGATGTCACGACAACGAACCAATAACAGCACTCGTATTGCATCTGGTAGCACTGCTACCACCAAATCTAGCTCCACTATTGACCTAACGACATGGTGTTTTGGGGACGTCATAAAGTTAGTTTGAAATAAAGCCGTTCTATTGGCTAGCCGAACAAGAGGACGTGTATTTTCTCCCATAGAAATGTCCCTACCTTGTTTGCTCTACCATGGCGCACAGTCTCCTCTTACAATCACGCGAGAGCACGGGCTGTCGCAGCCCGTGTTGGAGGTGTAGTTGTTGGAGGTGTAGGGCCTGAGTGGGACTGCAGGAGGTGGAAGAAAGAGATTGAGAGACAAACAAAAGAGTATGGATTGAATAAGTGGAAGCTTAGCATGATGCGGAAGCCTACACTTAACTGGTATATGAAAAAGAAAGCACCTAAGTTTGAGCTGTTCTATGATGGTAGTTTTGGAAGTCAACTCTTGTTTGCTGTGAGATGTAAGTCATTGAGTGTGAACAGACGTACATGGAGATGGAATGAGAATAAAAACAGATTATGTCAGCAGTGTAATAGTGGAGTAGAGGAAACAATTGAGCATTTTGTGCTGGAATGTAGTAAGTATGAGCAAGAGAGAGAGAGTTTTATGAATGTGGTGTCTGAGCAGTATGGAGAGAATGAGTGGAATGCCAGATGTGCTGAAGATGATTGCGGTATGAGCTGTCTTGCTGGATTGGATCAGGAGTGTAATGCGAGTATCACTGAGGCTATGAAAGTGTTTCTTGTGCGTGCCTGGAGTAAGAGACAGTGACTGGAATGAGCCAGTCTGGTATAATGGGCTGTAATGACCCAATGTGCCGGGGGATGGTGTTTTGACACACTGGTTGTCCCGGTGATGCCTTCCAATGGAGACTTGTGACAAGGATCGTAGATCCTGAGTAGTTTAGTGGACAAGTCTGGTACCAGGCGCTGAACTCTGTGTGAAAATTGTGGAGGGAATTGTAGGCCGTTACAAAGGCCCCGACACTGTCGGCCCTCAAGTTCAAGTTCAAGTTCAAGTTCAGCCGAAGCTGGTTTTATTGAAGGTATAGAGCAGGGCTGCTCAACCTTTCTGTTGTCGGGTGTCCCCTTAGCTTAATGGTGTATCTCCGTGTACCCACAGCACAGTTAAAGGTTTAAGAAACTATAGAAATACACTTAATGATTAACAATTACATATACTTATACTGTTGGATGTAAATATATATAGTACATTTCAACATATGAAGTATGTTAGATGTACCCCTAGAAGTACACGTACCTCGGTTGAGAAGCCCTGGTGTAGAGGGTGGAAATGGATGATTTTGTCTTGAATATTAGTATATTAGATTGAATGAAATTAGATGGTCAGGTTAAGCCTCCCCCATTCGCCGCAAAGGCAATACAAAAAAAGGAAGGAGGTAGGCACCATTCAGTAAGAAGATAAGGGAGAGCGGAATCTTTGCACTGGGTGTATAGAAGCAGTGAGTTTAAAAAAAAAAGTTCATGAAACAAGATAAAACTTGAAGAATGAAGTAGCATGTGCTGAAAAACAGGAGAGCAGTGAATAAAAAAAGCATGGTTCTTAACATAAAAAAATATTTCATTTTAACGAAAAAACAGCCTGCCTAACTCTCATCTCAGTACCTCCCACTTTCCCAAACGAGAAGTGGACATTTCGGAAATTTCAAACATTATTTTTCCTCCACAAATATGAATATGTATGTATCTAGTAAACAACTCGCGTATGATGAGATTTATCACACAACCAAATTTTGTCTTCAAATGCGTACCAAAACAAAACTGGCTTCAGATAAGCACAACGCGAAGAAGAGCGGCAGTCGCACAAGGCTGGCATGAACATTTTACCATCAAAAAGAACTGTGGACCAAATCCATAGTTTTTGGAGAGCATAAAATAAAAGTTAATGTACTAGATTATAAGGAACTCCTTAGTATAAAGTTACTCATGTCTAATTAGTTGTGGTAAAATAAAAGGTATTCTAGCACCTATGACAAAGCTTCCAATCAACAACCACCTGTGTGATAAAATTGTTAGTCTTCTGTTAGAAAAACCAAAATACATAAAACGCTTACTAATCTGAGCAAAATACAATCCTCAAAAATTTTCAACAAATGATTCACAGTTGGCAAAAAAAAAAAACATTACATAAGCACATGTTTAATAGTAAAAACATACACGCAGAAATGCAATCGAATTGTCATTCTATTGAAAAATATATGATGGAATTCATATATACGTGTTGGCCTTGAACAAAAAATTAATAAAATAAAAATTTCCAGGAGTTACTCCAAAATTTCCAGATTTTAGATAAGTATAAGCCTCCCTCCCGAACCGCAACGAAGACGTTCTCAAGAGAATAAGGATGGATGCATCATTTACGATAGCGTTAAGGGAACACGGATTTTATGCACAAGGAGCGTTCCGAACCAAGAACCGCATGGCTTAGAAACAGTAAGTTTGGAAATAAAGTTTATATATGTTGAAAGTTGAAGAAGAAAGTCAGAGATGTTGAAAACAAAGACAGCAAAAAGCTGAAAACAATGATTTTCACCAAGAAATCTTTCATTTCAATAAAAATAAGACTCACCTAACTCGCATCTCATAACTTTTCACTTTCTGCCCATTTAATTCCTTCCTCAATTTTATGATTAAAATACGTGAAAACACCGTTTCTATGTAGTAAATTTAACATTACAGTAAACTGTAAGAAATTTACATTTCCCCACAATCGCAAACGTAGAACAAAAAGTAATTGAAGGCTGTGACAGTTAATCTTGGAATATAAACGAAGAAAAAGAATGAGCAGAGCAAGTCCGACACGCGTCCCAAGCAAGCGACAGGGAACACTATGAGATAGAAAATGAACAATTGATTTTCACGCATCGGTACAGAAAGCCACTCGCTTCATATCATAGCTTCTGTTTCCCTCCAAAAGAAAAAACTTTCCTGAATTCCTCAAAGCTACGCAGAACAGTGAGCAAATCGAAGAATGCAGTGGGAGTAGGGAAATAGAATTTTACCGACAACACCGGAGGGGTTAGATTAGATTAGTCGAGTTAATTTAGGCCTGTTTTATGAGAGGATGGAGGAAGACATCATTTAGTAAATGTCACGAAACTGACTTGGCTACTGTTGCCTGTCTGCATTCGTAGTGGGGAATCGAAACCTCATAGTAGTAGTGAAAAATGGAAACACAGAGCGGAAAACACAGAAAGAGGAATGATAGAACAGGTGAAAAAAATAGAGAAAGGTAACTACTCATCTGCTCACCCACACCAGTAGCCCTAGTTAACACGGGTCAATGAAAAACACCTCATACATTTATTCTTACTTTATTCAAGTGCTAATGTAGAACACGTGATTAAGTTCTTTGATTTACTGACAAGTGCACATTTAAACATACGCGTGGCAAATGTGAGAAGCCCACACTGCTGCAATGCCCAACCTTTACGTTGCAAATCACAATACAAGGGAATAAAAACTGAAAAATGTTGTTACCTACAAATGCCAAAACACACACTGCAAACATACCGCGCATCACTGCACACGGCTAGCCCCAAACGCGCGCCAACAAATACATAATCACGTCATTGCTCATCACCCATGGTTCCTATTAACCATGCCGAACGAAGCACGTCGATGGAATAACCCCGAGCTCTTCCTAAATTTCTTGTAGCCTGCCAACCTGCTACGTTCAGTTTCTTGTGTAACTTCCCATACAGTGTGGAGGATTGGCGGTAGGCCATGACGCCTCAGCTTGGTGAGAGCCATTTTGGTCAGATTGCGCCGCAACCCGGAGTTGCTTAGCCCACATCGTTGAGAATTCCAAGCCGCAGAACACACACCCAAACCCCTCCTGAGAACAAGGAGCATATTGAGTAACTAGTTGCATTTAAGCCTTTATTCCCTGCAATACATCTACTTCAAACAGAATTGATTGACCTTATTTCACTCTCATTTGATTCTCAAAAACAATCATAAAAAAATATTCATTTTCCCTCTTAATGCATACTAAAAAAACGAAGTACATTAATTTTGAAGCTTTAACAGACAATCTAACTTTTTCCCCACACGATGAATTTTAACTAACTCTCTCCCTATATTTTAATTTCCAAAGCATCCTATTAAATATGAATTCCCTTCTGCGAGATAATCACCCACTGGAATTTGATCCAACGCATATTTTAATTTCACTATGTTAACCCCAGAATCCCATTCGAATGAATCCCATATGAGAAATAATTGGATGATCATTTTACCCCAGTTTAAAAACAAATCAATTCACAAAGTGCCCTGTTCGAGAACAAGCTTGAATAAATAAATAAAAACTAATAAGCACTCTAATATTGAAAAAATGAAAATCCCTGCGCCCCGCTAGAGACAACAATTTGATAAAAGACACAAAGACTGCGCCTCAGTGAGAACACGAATTTTTCTGAATTCCATTTTACCCCAATTCAAAATGAAATCGACACACCCCAGTTGAAAATCCAAAGACTGACTGACTGATGTTACTTAATGACACTTCCCAACTTTAACCAGCCTTAGCACACAACGTGTATAAAATTTATCACCCGTATCTACTTGAATCACTCCAATCTTTTTAAGAACTCAAATTTAATAGGCAGCATGAGGTTAGGATTTCCTTCACTTTTCTAACAAAGAACAAAGAACAGCATCTCACCTACCATTGTGGAACTCGCGGGCCTACATCTTGTCTATCACCAGGTCAAAGTCAAAATGGACCGGTTAGCATACTCCTTGCATTATTTATACCTCCCCTCGAACAAAGAACGCGCACCGTGCTGAGCGGAGGCCCGCAAAGCCGGAGACCTGCTATTGGCTATCCCTCGAGCGTCACCTCTGACGTGTCCCTTACTTCACAATATTGCTACGCACATCCCTCTCCAATAAACTCAGAAACCCCTTATTCCCTAACTCGTTGAGAAATAATTTTTATTCTGTATCTTTTGATGCTGCCTATTTATGTTACGATCAATTATCCGTGTATGTATATGTACGAACTAGCTCTCAATATGGCTCCTACTCCCCAACCTGCTCCTCTCTTGCCCTGATGTAGTTCCTCCCTATACGCCTCTCGTTATGCCGCGCAGCGCCGACTTACCGGTTGCCTGTCCTTTGTAGCGCCGGTTCTATACGCATATTACATAGCACAGCTTTATCCTAAATATCATTACATAAGAACTTGAAAAAATGAAAGGTTTAGGCATACAGTTCATAGAAACAATTTATATGAGAAGTTCATGAAATAAATTAAAGTTGAAAGCATAAAAAAATACTGAAAAAAAGGACAGCAGTTAAGTAAAAAATGATCTTTCCCAAAACTAAAAACATTTCATTTTGACAAAAAGAGGGCCTTCGGGACCTCACATATTCCCCTCGTGAACGCCGATTCCCATGGACAAATAAGTAGCGTTCAACTGCGCAAGAAACTCGCCAGATCAGTACGACACAATCTTGATGTATGGTGCAGTAATTGGAGATTTGAGCAGCCCAAAAATGTGCACTTCACTGCTAGAAAGAAAACGAATGGGTGTTTCCATGCGTGCTAGCTTGGTGTCGTTTAACGTTATTCTTCCAAGCAGAAGAATAGTCACAGAACTCGCACTTGAACAGCTGACCTTCACCATGATTGCTGGCTAGGTGTTGTTTAACACTACGTTTATACGCAGAGGAGAATTCACACAATTCACACTTGAACAGCTGACCTTTACCATGATTGCTGGCTAGGTGTAGTTTAACACTACGTTTATACGCAGAGGAGAATTCACATAATTCACACTTGAACAGCTGACCTTCACCATGATTGCTGGCTAGGTGTTGTTTAACACTATGTTTATACGCAGAGGAGAATTCACATAATTCACACTTGAACAGCTGACCTTCACTATGATTGCTGGCTAGGTGTAATTTAACACTTTGTTTATACGGAGAGGAGAATTCACATAATTCACACTTGAACAACTGACCTTCACCATGCTTGCTGGCTAGGTGTAGTTCAACACTTTTTATACGCAGAGGAGAATTCACATAATTCACATTTGAACAACTGACCACCACCATGTTGGCTGGTTTGGTGTCGTTTAACCGCAATTTTTTTAGCAGAGGAATAGTCACAGAACTCGCACTTGAACAGCTGACCTTTACCATGTTTGTTTCCTAGGTATACTGTAACATTCTGCTTGAAAGCAGAAGAATAATCACAAAATTGACATTTGAACAGCTGACCTCTACTATGTTTCTGGGCTAAGTGATGTTTAACACACTCTTTACGAGCAGTGGAATAGTCACAGAACTCACACTTGAACAGTTGTCCTTCACCATGATTGCTGGCTAGGTGTAGTTTAACACTTTTTTTATACGCAGAGGAGAATTTACATAACTCACACTTGATTAGCTGTCCTTTACCATGTTTGCTGGCTAGGTGTATTCTAACGCTATCTTTATACGCAGAGGAGAATTCACACAACCTACATTTAAACAGCTGGCTTTTACCATACCTGCTAGCTTGGTGAACTTCATGTTCGTTTTCACACGTAGAGGAATAGTCCCATAACTTAGGCATATAAATCTTACCTCGACCACGCGTGGGTATTTGAGGTCTTAATTTGCGTTTACCAGACAAACGTTGCTTCAAATTTGCCTCATTAGCTGAAGAATATTCGCACACGTCACATTTGTACATCTGAGTGTTGTCTAATGCACCTTTATTCGATGTTCCTGAATGGAGAGCAGAGATTAAATAAGCTCCACAGAAGTTACATTTGAGCTTTTCCGGCCCATGTTTTTCAGGTCGATGCTCCCCCATCATTTTCACACCAGGAAATTGGTAATGCCCAGATCGACCTTCACGCTGCTTTTCATGATCATGCTGCTCCTCTACATGTCGTTGCAAAGTTCTCGTGCACACAGTGGAGTAACCACACAATTCACACTCGTAGTACCAACCCAATTTATGCCTGACACGGAGGTGCAGCTCCACAAGGTCCCTTCTACTAGAGGAGTAATCACAATGTTCACACAGTAAGGGCCATGCAAGTCTGTCAGGAGGTGCGGCCTCAACACCACTGCCGCTACCCGACACATCTGATGGTAGCGAGTCAGCGCTCCCTTGAGATGCTCCAGCTGGTCCCTGCTGAACTGCATTTGTGTTGCACTCGCCAGAGCTGCCTTCCCTCAAATCGTCTTTTGCTTCTGCGTGTTCTGTGCGTGCCTCAGTGCAGTCATCTTCTACTTCTCTTTCGAAAGTTACTGCATGACAGGCTGGACTTGAACTGGCCTGTGAGGGAGAACTTTCGGATTATTGTGGTACAGAATTTGCCAAAAGTAGCAGCATAATTCTAAGGTAAAGCTTAAGATTATATATAGATTATTAGTTAGCTTAAGACTCCCTATTCACAGTAAAAAATGCGATCCAAAGAGAGGAAGGAGGAAGGCATTATTTAGTATGGAGTTAAGGGAACGCGGAATCTATGCAGAAAAGGGCATAGAAACAGTAAGTTGAGAAAGAAGGTTGTGAAACAAGATCAAAGTTGAAGAAGAAAGTAGTAGGTGCTGAAAAACAAGACAGCAGTGAACCAAAAAAATATGGTCCTTAACATAGCAAAAAATATTTCACTTCAACAAAAAGAAGGCCTACCTAACTCTGAGCTTGGCCTCTCACATTTTCCCCCTGGGAGCGCTAATTCCCGTAGATACAATAGTTGTATCCCCCTGAAGAGAGTTACAGCTAAAATTAATTATTTGGTGCACCCATTTATCTATGAAACTAATTTGTGCATTCGAGCATCTGTGTTTGTCTCATTCTTGACCAAATGCATTCCAGTTGGGAAGACAAAAAACAATGGAAATATATAAATCATAATGAAGGAAGGAAAGGAATAACGTTAGCAGAAACGCAATTTGAGAAGCACGTTCTCTTTTCACAGCCGGTAAATACTTCAATACAGGGAGAAAATTATACAGAATTTACAAGCCTAATAAATTGCAGTACTAGTTTCAAGAAATAAACGTACAAGAAACTCTGAAAAAATGAACTACAAGTATCAGTATATGTTATTACCACAATATTTAGGATCAGGATTTTCACAAAAAAGTTTCCTGTTCACAGTTTTCTCTCAAAAACGTATATTACTAACTTATCATTTTTACTATTTTTATAGGTGAACAATTCCGTAGTTTAGAGCAAAAAAATCATTGAAGAGTAGACTATGAATACAATTGAAATCACTCAAGATAAGAGTTCTCAACCAATAGAAAGCAGTCAAGAAAGGTGTAAGCAATTAATAGGAACTTCTCATAAGAAAAGTAATTAACCAATAGGAAGCACTGAAGAGGAGAGTAAGCAATTAATAGGAACTACTCAAAAATAGAGTAAGCAATTAATAGAAATTACTCAAGAAGAGAGTAAGCAACCAATTAGATGCACTCAAGACGACAGCAATCAACCAATAGGAAGCCCTGAAAAGAAGAGTTAACAACCAATAGGAGCACCCAAGAGAAGAGAATGCCACAAACTACAGCACCTGCGGCTCCTGATGCCAGTCAATGGGCTCGTCCTTCACAGTAATGGCCTCCAGCTCTGCGTCAGGCACTTCACATTTTATGTCGATTTTCCCAAGATGGCTCCCAGAGCTTGACCCGGCATCTGCAGGTGATACAAGCTTGTAGAGAAAAATCATAGTTGAGATAACTAATCTAGTAAGATTTATTTATGTGTTAAAATACAAAGAAAACAAAATAATATTGACAATGGGGAACAATTTTCTTCGTCATTCAACACGTGAAAAACTGGAACGATACTGTAGGTTAGGAAAAGAAATTGAGAAGTATTTATTCTGGCAGGTAACACAGTACTGTAACGACCACGAGCCTGATAACGTTTAGTTACTGGAAACCGACCTGTCAGGATGCCGGCCAGACAGGGAATAGCTACTCAGGCTTAAATAGCTAAGGCCAGATACGAGGTCAAAGTACGGCACGGACAAGTCAAGAGTATATATTAAAACAGGGGAATGACAATTCACAGAACAGACTCAGGGCGGGTCTCGCGATAGCCGTCTTTCGTACACGAAACCGTGGCTCTACCGCTGACTGACCACCCTGGCAAAACACCTTAGGCGTTACCCAGTAAAATAGGCATAGGAATAGAGCAAGCACTACATGGGGCACTTACAAACATCAGGCAACCCGCTTTATTAGCCTGCTCGTAGACAAGTGCACACCATGAAGGTTCCGACGCAACTGCCTACTCCAGTCGAGCAGCCGCCCACTTTAGCTGCAGCCAAGCAGCAGTAGGACGGAGCTCCATGTGCACGCCAGCGGTACAGTTGCCGTACACAATACGTAGCGAAGTCTCTTCACTACACTACATCCTTCTTAATTTAGTAAGAACTCATCGCTCCAACTAAAGCCTCTAATATCCTCAAATTACCGCACAAGATAAAAAAGTTATACATTAAGGAAAACATGCATCTAGCACGTGATAACTGAACAACTACTAAAAGGTTTACTATGTACATCATTGTTCTAAAATTGATAACACTATCCGGTTCTTCTGTCTTCCAAGTTCCCGCCAGTCTCGCAGGTGACGACGAAACGTCCGGCTGCAGATTTGCCGCGTGCCTGCCGACACGACTGCAGATTGCACACCGGCGACTGCTCCTCCATACTGCAACCGGCGCTGAGCAGGCTTCACTTTAGCAGCCAAACAGGCGGTAGAAATCCACCTCCCATGGCGTTCCCAGCTCGCAACAGAGACCACGGTCTCTGAAGAGTATGCGCCTCCGCCCGTCACCTCCGACCCGGACATCCAAAGGGCTTCACACCAGTCGGGTTGCGATGGCAGGCAACCATCAGCACCGGCCGCGCATCAGAAGACATCTGCAGGGTCGGGACACGAACAGGCAGCCCAGGTCGGACCATCGCACCCCGTGCTACGTTGGCCCATCGCCTGCAGCAACAGATCCCCGGGCCTGAAACAAAACAATCCGAGCAGTATCGAAGTAGACACTCAGCATTTATAATCTAACCTCTTTTTTGGTCTTAATCGAGGCAATATTTCATCTTCTGGCTCCGAAGGTTCCGTTCTCCGCCAAGTATTATCACCGGCACTCACCTCTGTTACCTCCAAACACCCTGCGTCGTTACCCCTTTCGTCACCTTCCTCCACCGGGGTAGAAGTTCGTACATCTGGGCGCGCTCTTTCCAATGGCGACCACCCCCCGAAACCTGAAAAATCGGAGGTGCCTTCTGCTGCAGCTCCGCTTTCACTCGCCTCTCCCCCACTCAAGACGAGAGGTCCGCGTTCTGCTTCCGGCACCTCCGTTCTCCCCATTCGCAACAGAGGGGGATCCGGGTACTGGCCGATGAACCCCGAAAAGTCCAGGCTCTCCTCGCATGGCGGAAGATCCGGGTATTGTCCGAGAAATTTCGAGAAGTCCCCGCTGGTGTCGTCGCCCGTCACCTCCATCTGCTGCGTTGCCGGAAATGGTGGCAGCGGATGAATTGGGCGACCCAACCACTCATCCTCCACGGGAGCCACTTGTTCTTCTTGCATCTCTCCTGCTGCCGCAACCCCGTCTTCCTTTGGCCCCACTTCTCGACGGGTTCTCTTGCGTGGCTGCCTTTGCGGCAGACCTTCTGCTTCGTTCCTCCTCTCGAGTTGCGCTGGCTGGTCCTGACCCATGTCGTTTCCATAATATTTCTTCAATTGCCTCACGTGCACCTTGAAGGGAGCCCTTCGCCGCTGCAGGTCCCGTATCTTATAGGTGACCTGGTTCCTGTCAACCTCCAGCACCTCGTAGGGACCCTGGAACTGCGGGGCGAGTTTGTGTCTGTCGTCCTCCCGTGCGTAAGGTACCCGTCGCAGGACCCGTTCTCCCACTGCGAACGGTCGGAACTTCGGTCCAGCGGGTCGCCACATCCGGGGTGGCTTATGCAGATCTGGCACCGCAGCCTCCTTCACAAAGAATTCACACGGGGCTCGACCGGTCTCACTGTGGGTAAGTCTATTGTACTGGGACATCACTCTTGCTATTTCCAGATCCCAGCTCCCAGGGTTACCAGCGCAGGCCGTGGCGAGTCTCTCCTTGATGGTCCGGTTGAGTCTCTCCACCGCTCCATTGGTATGCGGCGCATAGGCGATTGAGCGCTCATGCCGCACCCCGTACCTGTCCAACAATTGTCCGAACAACCTAGCTCGAAACTCGGGACCATTGTCGGACCGCAAAATTTTAAGGGTTCTAGGGCAACTAGCCAATATACCATACTCCAATGCACGCGCAACTCCCGGCGCAGCTTTTGAACGTATAGGTATTGCGTGTCCAAATTTGGACCATAAATCAATACCCACCAATAATCCTATATGTCCTCTGGGAGTACGCGGCAATTGCATCAAATCAACCGCATAAATATCATACGGCGCCGTGCACTTAGCACTCAACCCATACAGCGGGTAATCTTTTGCACTTACCCCTTTATGTAACTGGCACGTCCGACATTCTCTTATCACTTCCTTGATAGTCTTGTATGGGCTGGGATGAAAGTAACACCGCCGGAATGCCTTGCTAACCTTAGCCTGCCCCGCATGTGCTACATGTTCATGAAACTGTGTAACTAAGCCCTTCAATTGACTGTCTGGAATCACTGGTAGGAACTTTTCCTCACCCCCTAGCTTATATTTGTAACATATGGCATCGCTATGTAACACTAAGCTATTAAAATGTCGTCGCAAATATCCTAATGCTGGGTCTTTTTCCTTTTTTTCCAGAGCCTCGCGCACCCTCACCAACCTCTGGTCCTGCAGTTGATGCGGCGCGAACATCTGTATTTCCTCTTCTAACCGAAGGTCAGCCAACTGGCAAGCACCCTCCTGGCTACCTTGCCCGTGAGGCGCTGCTACATTGACCCTTTCTGCTGGTATACCTGCTATGATAACATTAAAATGCACGCCTCCTTTGCATTCCAGTTTAACAGTTCCCTTCTCCCCCACAGGATTTGCAACAACCAACCCTCCTGGCTTGCAAACCACCTCCACTCTCAAGTCAAATAACTGCGCAAACGCCACGAGAGCCTCCCATGGAGGGAAAACATCCTGATTTTTCCAACTCGAAATCATCCTACGATCCGCGGCCTTACCAGTCCTACCGAATGCTTTGGGTTCCTGCAATAATCTGTCTATCGCCTGCTCTCGGAGCGTCAACGCGTCTCCCAGACCCGAGGCTCGGCTCAACGCCACAAACAAAGAATTTGGGCCCCCCTCTACTTCGGCTACCTGGTACTCCCCACATTCTGGCTCGGGAGCATTCTCGTCTCCCTCTGGAACTGACCAAGGAAAATTCACCCGGGACAGACAGTCAGCAACTACATTAGTTTTCCCGGGCACATACTCGATGCTATACTGACCAATAGCCAAGTCAGCCAACGTCCTCATCAGTCGGTCGTCGGTACGCTTCATATTGTGAAGATATATCAGAGGCTGATGGTCCGTTCGGATCACATGTTTCCTACCACTCAAGTAAATTCTAAAGTGATTTACTGCAAACCTGATTGCCGCTAGCTCTTTGTCCGTTGCGCTGTATCTCATTTGGGCCTTATTAAAACTGACCCCGGCATAACCGATCACTCTTTCTTGACCGCTTTGCACCTGAGACAGCACCGCGCCAGCTCCCCATCCGCTAGCGTCAGTCGTCAACACGAATAGCTGTCCCGTCACAAAGTCTGGGTACGCTAGAATTGGAGCGGTCACCAATACGGTTTTCGCGTTCTCAAATGCTTGCTGGCACTCGGCAGTCCATTCCCATTTCCCCATGGCTGTCGCCAGGTATAAGGGGTGCAGTAAATTGGCGGAGTCTTTTATAAAACTCTTATAATAGTTCACCATACCCAGGAAGGATCTTAACTGCCGTACCGTTCGTGGCACTGGAAACTCTTGGATCGCCCCTATATTCTTTTCTAGCGGACTCACACCAAGTCTACCGACGGAGTGACCCAAGTAATCGACCTGCTCTTGAAACAAACAACATTTTTCCAAGTTCAGCTTGAGCCCGTGAACTCGAAGCCGGCCGAACACCCTCTCCAACGCCTGGACATGTTCAGCAAACGTCCCACTAGCGACCAAAATATCGTCAAGGTAAGCCTGCACAGAGTCACTCGGTAGCCCCTTAATTACTAAACTTATTAGCCGTGAGAACGTAGCCGGCCCGTTGCATACTCCAAACGGAAGCCTAGTGAATTGATACAGTTCCGTACCAGTAGAGAAAGCAGTCAGTTCTCGCGAAGATTCAGTCAGAGGCACCTGATAATATCCCGACTTCAAGTCAAGCGTAGAAAAATAATAATTTTCCGAAAGTCTGTTTATCGTATCTCCTATTTGAGGCAGCGAAAAACAGTCTGGTTTTGTCAAGCTGTTTAACATTCTAAAGTCCACACAAAGTCTTAGTTTTCCGTTCTTCTTCCTAACTGGCACTAACGGAGACGACCATGGTGACTTAGATGGCTCAATAATACCTTTTTCCGCTAATTGTTTTACCTCTAGGTCGATTTCCTCTTTCATGGGCCCCGGGTAACGTCTATTTCTTTGTTTTACAGGCGCTGCACCCTGAACATCTATATGGTGCCGCACTGTCTCGGTACACCCCACGTCTGCCGCCTCATCTGTCGCAAAAACGTCTTTATGCGCAGTCATCAGTTCAGCAACTATCGTCCTTTGTTCTGCAGTCAGATCCGTACCGTCCAAGCTAAGGTCACCCGGCACCTCGTCCATCTCTTCATCCTGCTCTACTTCTTCCCGACACAAAGCCACCAAAGTACCTAGTCTTGTGTGCTTGGCTAACCTCACATCACTGTCAAATGGGTTCATTACTTCTACTCGAATATGTTCATCGTCTACGACATTTACTGATGAAGCTACCATCAATGGACGAGTCCCATTATCGACTGGCTCTAAATACCCTTCAAATTTATTTGGTGCCCTCTTCACTTGAGCGGACAAACGCAACATCTGCCTAGAAGGTACAGTCACTTCCGCCGCACTGAAAACTGGAAATTCCGCTCTGCGCGAAGTCATCACCTTCAACCGGGCTATTCTTGTACGATCTTGACTACTTCCTTTCTCCAAAGTCCTATCTGACGCATTCAACGTAAGTTTGAAGCTGTCAAGAAATTCCAAGCCCAACACACAACTGAATGACTGTACCGGCTTAGTCATCACCAAAAACCTATGCCTTGGGAACTTAGTTCTGCCAATCGTTACTGCCAAGTATATCTCACCTTCTATTCGAATCTCGTTTCCTGAAATTCCTACAACATTATCACCGGCGGAAGCGCGAAGTTTTCCCTGAACACCCGGAATTCTATGGAGCAGCTCTTCTGTAATTAAAGAGATCGACGCGCCTGTATCTACTAGGCCATCAACCTGTAACTGCCCAACCTCTACAACCACCGCATACGCCACCGCTACCTCACGCTTCTGCCGCACCATCTCAATATTTTGAGGACTATCATGACACTGTTCCGGCTGTGCCTCTTCCATACCGGAGTCACCTAGTTTCCCGACTGTCGACCTGGTTTGTGCGCACACTGGAAACTACGATGTGTGATTTCCCCACACCATACACAAGCTGCGCATTTCTCCAAAAATCCCTGACAGTTCATCAAATGTCCCTTCTTGCCACAATACGCACATTTCAACCCGCGTTCTGAACTAACAACTTCCCCGAATCTGTCTCTATGTGCTACCTGCTGTGTACAGTCCCGCACAAAATGTCCCTCCTGTCCACAACGAAAACAACGCATTGATCTGGCCGGCCCGCGTTCCTGGTGTTCAATGTTATCATTATTTGTTTCTGGCGCGTATGGCGTCGCTAAGTAAATTTGTTCCGCTCGAGTATTATTCCCCATTCTTTCCTCGGTAGCTGTCATATCGGCCTCCAAACTGGCTGCTAGTCGGGCCACTGCACTGAGTGCAATGGACTCCTGCTGGCCAACGAATAACTTAAGCCGACGTACCAGCTCCGGTGCTAGGGAACTAATAAATTTATTTCGAGCCAAGAGTTCTTTGCCCTCTTTTCCTACACTATCCACTTTTGCTACCAGCCTTTCAAGCCTAATACTATAGCAAGTCAGTGATTCACCCCTATTTCTTTCTGCCCGCAAGAATTCTGTGTACCCATCACCACTTAATTTTTCGTGAAGCTCTAGTTCCTGAATCAACCTATTTTTTACTTCCCCATAGTCAGCTCCCGTTCCGTATGCTTGAACTATATTCTTGGCTTCCCCCTCAAGAAATTCTGGCAATTCCTGAACCCAAGCCGACTTGTTTTCCTGGTACTTAGAACTTGCATAATTCTCAAATTTAGTCAAGAAAACCGAGACCTGACCGTCGCTAGACTTGCCTGAAAACTTCCCCGGTGGAGGCAATTTGTCTGAACGTAAGCCCTTGATTGCCTCTGTGAGACTAAGCATTACGTCAGCTAACTCAGATTTCGTTTCCATCTTCACTCTTAGCCCAAATTAAGCCACGAAAAAAAATGTCTACTGCCAGCAAACGATAATAAGTTTTATTAAAAATCCCAATTTATTGCACTACTCCTTATCCTACCGACCGTCCCCGTATCTGAAGCCAAATCCCACTCCTGACACCAAATGTAACGACCACGAGCCTGATAACGTTTAGTTACTGGAAACCGACCTGTCAGGATGCCGGCCAGACAGGGAATAGCTACTCAGGCTTAAATAGCTAAGGCCAGATACGAGGTCAAAGTACGGCACGGACAAGTCAAGAGTATATATTAAAACAGGGGAATGACAATTCACAGAACAGACTCGGGGCGGGTCTCGCGATAGCCGTCTTTCGTACACGAAACCGTGGCTCTACCGCTGACTGACCACCCTGGCAAAACACCTTAGGCGTTACCCAGTAAAATAGGCATAGGAATAGAGCAAGCACTACATGGGGCACTTACAAACATCAGGCAACCCGCTTTATTAGCCTGCTCGTAGACAAGTGCACACCATGAAGGTTCCGACGCAACTGCCTACTCCAGTCGAGCAGCCGCCCACTTTAGCTGCAGCCAAGCAGCAGTAGGACGGAGCTCCATGTGCACGCCAGCGGTACAGTTGCCGTACACAATACGTAGTGAAGTCTCTTCACTACAGTACGATTATGTCAACTAAATAGTAAATACTTCAAAATTTTGAGCGATAAAAATAAACTGAATCATATTTTAGATTACAGTACACCAAAAAATTTAAATGACAATAAGAATTGAGAAACAAAGTCTTCAGAATATATAGTGCGCACAATACATACAAAACTAGCTAATCCAATGGAAATTTGCATAAAAAACCTACTTTGCATATCAATATTTCAAACGAAATTGTGCAAGTCCGAATAAAATAATTGTGTAAGCAAATTTTAAATCATTCATAAGAGAATCAAATAGAATGAAATCCAGTGACATGTTTTCTGAATTATGAAGCACGTCTCAACCTTGAGGGAGGAAGCTTCCTACTAAACACAAAGCCACACTCAACACTACTCTTTTACCTCAGAATTTCTCATCTTTAACAGAACAATATTAGAATTATTAAAGCTTTTAAAATAAGATAATATTTTAGAACCCCCTACCCACAACCAATAAGTTTCAAAGAGAAGGAGGAGGGCACCATTTAGTACGGTGTTGAGGAAATGCAGAACATTTGCACAAGGTGCATCAAAACAAAGTCTTGCTCAATTCATACTATAAAGGGAATAATAATGCTATGAAAACAATTGAATCCACTGTTCAGGATGATGTAAAACATCTCAAGAAGAAAGATACTGCAACAGTGTGTAACAACTTTTGTTGTAAACATGGGTAAAAATACAACTGATAGTATTTCTTGTGAACCTACTGACTACTTTGAGACATGGACCATGTCTGTGAAAACTATTTTTTTCCTGCTAACTAACTCTTTTAATGTAATTTTGTGAATCAAACCTTTAAAAATAAATCATGTGGATTGAAAACATTCTTGGGTAAAGTTCTTACAGCTTTAGCTGATGTGATGGCACATTTCATATCTAATATTATCAACCAGTCACTTTTCCATGGATTTTTCCAAACTCTCTCAAAATTGCCAGAGTGAGCCCTTTTTCCAAAAATGGTGAGATGAAACTTGCAGAACTGTTTTTGTACTACCAATGACTAATGAAATATTTCAAATAAATTGTGTATAAAAAGTGTTTTCTTATTTCAAACAAAAATCTTTTCTCTACAATCAACAATATGGTTTTTATTTAAAAAAATCAACAACACAGGCCGTATTTTATCATTTAAAATTTCTTTCCTCAAACATAGATGATGGAAAACTTGTTTTTATTGTGTTTCTTAACTTTGGAAAAGCATTCGATTGCGTGGACAACATTTTACAATATAAACTACACTGCTATGGCATTTAAGAAATTGTACATGATTGATTCAAATCATAGCTAACAAATTGGAAGCAACAAATTGCATTGATAATGCACAATTGGACATACTGACAATGAGCCATGGAGTACCACAAGGGTCTGTCCTTGGGCCTCTCCTCCTTTTGATCTTCATCAATGATATACTTAAATCAACTTCAATATCAAATTCCTACTTTGTGCTGATGAAAACATGCTCTCTGTTCTTTCAAATGAAAATCTAATTTTAATTGGGAAGAGTAAATAATGAGCTGCCAAAGTTTTCAATGCTTAAAGCTAATAAAATATGCCCCAATATGGGTAAGACCATTTACATTATATTCTCAAACAGGAGAAATGTGTCTCTTCCATGCATTGAGATTAGTGATAGTTAAATTGAAAAAAACTATTCCTAAAAGTTTTTGAGCATTATTATAGATGAACATGTGACATTCAAAGAGCATAATGCACATATTAGTACTAAATTATTAAAATCTATTATAATCCTTCATTACGTGAAAAATGTATTGCCTGAAGAAACTTTAAAAATACTTCATTGAATGATCATTTCCCCATATCTACAATACGGAATACTGTAGAAGCTTGGCATGGAAATGATAAAAATTAAACCAATTTCCCTTTTGGGCTGTAAAAAAAAACAGTTTATTTCCAATACAGATGGGACAAGACATTATTTGTTTTTAAAATATCTAAAAGTAAGTAAAACACATTTGTATGATACACACACTAGAGTATTGTAATACACATCACTTGTCAAAAAAAAAATGATTAAGGGTAATGAATTGCTAAAATTGTTTAATCTAGATTTGATGATATATGTAACTACAATTATAAAAGAGAACACAATTCCCATGACAATGTATAGTTGAGAAAACTCTTTTTGGTGCACACTTGCAGTGAAATATGAGTACAAGCTCAGGGACTTGCAGTATAAGTATTTTATTTAAAGTAAAATGGGTGAATTAAAGTAATCCTGCATCTAAGACAGCAAGGTTGGCATTCAAAAACTATATTTTTATTTCTTAACATAGACTAGTACTCCAATCAAGGGACTCTGAAAAAATGTCAAATCATTATACAAAATTATATATCCATGCTAATAGCAACACAAAAAGGTCTACCCGAGTCTGAAACATGAAAATGATTATTCTACCACAGCTACCAAGACATGTACAACATAATTGGAGTAATACATGAAAGTCACCATCTAGAAAGAATTGTCTTAATATACTCAAGAGTGTATGACAATTTGCATCACACAAGACTAACAAGAATATTTTAGGACATGAATAATGAAAGAACCCAGATTAGAAAAGTTATGTTATTTTTGTAACATGATACAAGTGTCGTTAATTGAGAAACATAAATAGGTGCCATGAGGGTCCAGTTTAATTCGTGTACAAGAATGGAGAGGAAAAGCATAAAAATGGATCCTATAGCTGCTTAATAGAAATTGCATGGTGTTTGTTATTTCATGGAAACAGCGAAGAAAAGAAGTTTGTGGGGTGAAAATGCTTTTGGCAGTTTACACGTACAATGACGTTTCAGCTTTGGATTACATGACATTAGTGAATAATATTAGGATTGCTTGTTGTGGCAGATATTAGAAATAAAATTTTAGCAAGCATAGACAAAAAATACACTTAGCCGACTGCCTAAATGAGCACACTTTAACCCACACACCAATTTGCAAGCCAAACGCAAGTCGATCGGTGAGAAATTTTGCAAGAACCGTTTTGGGAAAATGTATGAATATACATACGTATACAAATGCATGCATACAAATACAAACACATGCACACAGATACCAGAATACACGCTTGGAAATTATAAGTTTTGTTTTCTAATTAAAAATTTTTCAACATAACGTGCATCAGTTCCTGAGCACCTTATTTAAACATATACGGGGTGATCACAAAACACAACAAATTTAGATTTTTTGCAAATGATTTGCAATGATAAAATGAAAATGATCAGTAAGGATAGTGTTACATGTTGCAAGTGGAAAAAGGATGGTATTTATAGTTCATATAGTAGTTGCTAGTTCAGTGCACACACACATATGTGCACATTTGCACACATATACCCATTTACACCATTTAAAAACACAATGCGCATACATACACACATATACAAGCATGTTTGCAAGCACTAGTATATAGGCGAACAAATAATACATACGCATACTACAAAACCTGTTGTGTAATGTGTTGATATACAAGACAATGAGCAAGGGAGATAAATGAGTACTTTTTCAGTGTGTTCTGTAGCTGATAATTATCAAGCAAAGGAGATTATTGAGCAATAGAGATAATGAGCAAATGAGATTGGCAAATACTTATTAAGTATGTTCTATAGTTAAGAATTATTGTTGGGATGCTGAATGACAAAAAAGAGCCATTAGAGCAGTACAGAAATTAGAATACAATGCTCACACAAATGATTCATTCAAAAGTATAAAATAATTAAGCTTTTTGATCTGTACAAGTTCTCCATATGTAATTTCATTTATAATACTGACTGATGATGGCAACAGAGAACTCAAACAAATTGTTAATTGCACAAATTAGCCATCAGGATCAGTTAAATAAAGATTAAAGTAACTTCATACTTCCTTATTATTCAGAATCTCGGTCACAGCACAGCATGCTCTTCATTGGAATAAAAATTAGAATGTGTAGTGATCGCCCTCAGCCGTACTTCAGTCTAAATTTCAGAAATTATTAAAACCATCTTCTAAAAATTAAATAAAGTTAACGTAATCATTCTTAAAATTTTAGATCACTATTTTCATTCAACATTACCCTTAAATCTATTAAAATTTGACCAAAGAAATACTTCGACAAGAAAGAACGGCGTTTTTACCTAGAACCATATCGCAAGTTCTTCCGTTTCCGGAAAATTCCGGAAACGCTCGTCCGCTCAAAGCGCATATAAGGCCGGCTTCCCAGGCAGAGTCGTCATTCTCGTATAGATCCTCCTAGCGCTTGGGCCCCAGAGCGGGCAATTGTAAGTATCAAGTGTAACGATAAGTGTGTATTA
This sequence comes from Morinoia aosen, assembly GCA_030386875.1. Taxonomy (NCBI): domain Eukaryota; kingdom Metazoa; phylum Arthropoda; class Malacostraca; order Amphipoda; family Talitridae; genus Morinoia; species Morinoia aosen. The sequence goes on from CM059564.1 coordinate 79,831,654, forward strand.
TGTCTTAACTTTCCTGTGTTGTGTCTTAACTTGTTCCGTGTTAGGGAGCTCTCGTTATTGTGTCGTAGAAATATTCACTATGTTGTCTCTGTGCCAGTGTTAGTTAGTCACCAGCCTCAAGCTCACTGCCCCATCTTTGTCATTGTTTCGTGTTTACTATTCTCCGATGATACCGTATTGTGCTGTCAGTGTTAGACGATGTTGGCATTAGCTCCTTAGATATTTTTTAGTGCTGAGCATAGCGTTAAGACACTTTGCTGTCCACAGAGATCATCTTTGGTTTGCTCATCTTTTGTGTGTTCCAGCTTCTAATTAATTGTGTTCTCAACTTTTGTATTTTCATTAAGTCAGGTTTAAATAATTTTGGAATTCCTCTGCAATTTTTAGTCAATGTTTAAATTCATATCTCGAGAAATGAAGCTATGATAGGTTATTTAAACCAATAGAGATTGTATCATCTGTAGTCACTCACTCAAGTCAAGTCACATAAATAATCATTCTTTCTTGCTCATCTGAATAATAGAGTATAGAGACTTCACCTTTTCTCATACTTATATCTTAGTACATTAATTATCTAATTACCTCAGTGCTTTAGCTACTATTTTGGCTGTAGTTCATTTAAACTCAGTTGTGCTGCTGCTTGTAATGTCGGGATAATGCTTGTAATGTCTCACTGCACCTCAATATTCATCTCTAAAAATCAAATTCAATTAGTTCCCCACCATTTGGGAGAACTTCATACTGGTATACCCCAGAGCTAGATAAATAATCAAACAACTAAGTTTCCGCAGCCATCATCGGGAGGTTTTTGAGCGCATGTCGAGGCTGTTGCAGCTGTTGCATGTTGAACCTTGGAGGAGGTAGTGATCCTTTCCATCCTTTTCCTCTAATTCTCAGTAATCAAACATAGTTTTCCTCTTTAAAACTCTTCCCTAATAATAAGTTATTGCTACTGCAGCCTATTCTAACAAATTCTTCATGTTTTTTTCCATTGCTACTGAAGCCACCTTTTACGAAACTCTTCATGCATTTCCATTGCTACTGAAGCAAACCATAGGAGATCTTTTAGGATTATTTTTCCATTGCTACTGAAGCTCCTTACTAATAACCTTCGCAATTTCCATTGCTACTGCAGCACCATTGCTACTGAAGCACAAAAGTAAACAAAAAAATGTCTATGTGCGAAACACTACCTTGCCATCCTGAGCAACTTACGTATGTAAGGGAACTGCCGTCTGTACACCGGTTGTCCTTTAATAGTTCTCCGTATCCCGTACGGGTACGGAATGCTCAGCGCAAATATTTCACCATCACTTGACTAAGTCTTTCCCGATCTCCCATTTTTGTATTGCTGCCTGGTCGGTGTGTTGGTAGCCTTGGGGACGCCTGAGGAGCACGCACGTTGACTAGGGTGGTTGTGCAAACGACTCACATCGCACAATTGCCATGGTAACCGGCATATGTGTTTTGGGAAGGAAGGAACGGATTTTTTTGTACTATGGCATACTATAAAAACCTAGACTGCGACTTCGCCTCAGGTCAACACCTGTCGAGCCAACGAATTCGTACGTCTTAGTTCGCTTTGAATTTTCTAAAGTCGTGGAAGTCGACCAATTCTAGATTCCCCGTTACACCGTTCAAAGAACGCAGTCGGAATCAGGCAATTCGGGCGCCTCCATTTCGGCGGATACTCTGGCACCGTATGCCCAGTGATGCTAACCTCCCAGATTTTTTTTTATGGTCCCAGTTCGGGATCCGAGCTGAAACTTTTATAGTCCCACAGTTAACCTTCCACAATTTTCATCTATTTTCTTCTGTCAAAGCATCTTTTGGAATCTCTTCTTCGTATTTCTGACTTGCACTTTACAAGTAACAGCTTCACTGTTAACAGACCTTTCGGTCTCCTTTGGGGGGAGGGTAGCTGTAGTGATCGCCCTCAGCCGTACTTCAGTCTAAATTTCAGAAATTATTAAAACCATCTTCTAAAAATTAAATAAAGTTAACGTAATCATTCTTAAAATTTTAGATCACTATTTTCATTCAACATTACCCTTAAATCTATTAAAATTTGACCAAAGAAATACTTCGACAAGAAAGAACGGCGTTTTTACCTAGAACCATATCGCAAGTTCATCCGTTTCCGGAAAATTCCGGAAACGCGCGTCCGCTCAAAGCGCATATAAGGCCGGCTTCCCAGGCAGAGTCGTCATTCTCGTATAGATCCTCCTAGCGCTTGGGCCCCAGAGCGGGCAATTGTAAGTATCAAGTGTAACGATAAGTGTGTATTATGTCTTAACTTTCCTGTGTTGTGTCTTAACTTGTTCCGTGTTAGGGAGCTCTCGTTATTGTGTCGTAGAAATATTCACTATGTTGTCTCTGTGCCAGTGTTAGTTAGTCACCAGCCTCAAGCTCACTGCCCCATCTTTGTCATTGTTTCGTGTTTACTATTCTCCAATGATACCGTATTGTGCTGTCAGTGTTAGACGATGTTGGCATTAGCTCCTTAGATATTTTTTAGTGCTGAGCATAGCCTTAAGACACTTTGCTGTCCACAGAGATCATCTTTGGTTTGCTCATCTTTTGTGTGTTCCAGCTTCTAATTAATTGTGTTCTCAACTTTTGTATTTTGATTAAGTCAGGTTTAAATAATTTTGGAATTCCTCTGCAATTTTTAGTCAATGTTTAAATTCATATCTCGAGAAATGAAGCTATGATAGGTTATTTAAACCAATAGAGATTGTATCTTCTGTAGTCACTCACTCAAGTCAAGTCACATAAATAATCATTCTTTCTTGCTCATCTGAATAATAGAGTATAGAGACTTCACCTTTTCTCATACTTATATCTTAGTACATTAATTATCTAATTACCTCAGTGCTTTAGCTACTATTTTGGCTGTAGTTCATTTAAACTCAGTTGTGCTGCTGCTTGTAATGTCAGGATAGAGCTTGTGACCAGTTGGTCTGGAACACTGATTCTGGTGTTAAGATGATTCAGGCTGCGACTCGGGCGCTAGAGTTGCGGACTGATTCTTATCACCGGACTCCTGCCATTGTTTATCCTGTTAATGTTGCAGTTTGCGCAGTCTTGCACATGTGTTATGAATAGACTCGTTTTTTTTGTTTGTTCAAATAATCCAGCACGATGTCCCCTGACAGGATCGACTGGACCACACATCCATGCACTCACAAACACGTATGAAACCAAACCCTAACTTCTTAATTTAAGGAGCTTACCTCCTCCAAGTTTTCGCCTTCAAGTCTCCTCCGGGTCCATCCTCCGGGTTTTGCCTCTGAGTTGATTCTCCGAGTTTCCCCTCTTATTTAACTTGTGAAACTGGAAGGCCTGCATCCCTGCAGCTAAGCCGCTTGAACCTTTAGTTGTGACTACCTTTGGGTCGAGAGTCCCTTCCTACCGAGTTTTCCCAACCGGTAGCTATCCCCATACTCATCACTAAATTCACCACTCACTTAGTGTCGGAACCTCCCACACTTACACCATCATCGACTTCAAACTCCAGCACACGCTTCCACAAGCCTGAGCCGAACGAATCGTCTGAAGTCATTCAACCTCCTCGGACTCTCCCCAAGAACGTCTCGTGAACAAGAGTCAAACCTCGTACTTCGCCGTTCAACCTTCTCTCCAATAAAGCGCATAAAGGCTAGTCTGTTCCCTCATTTCCTTCTGATGATTGGCTGTAACGGTGATTTGGTTGTTGATTGTAGACGCTCGAAATATTGCGTCCGAATACCGCCTAACTCCTTCTGAGTCAGATTAAGTCATTAGTTTATTAATTAAGTGTTGCCGTTCGACGGCAACTGGTGACCCGCCTTTGTAGAAGAACACCTTCCTTGTCACTTGATAAATTCGTCGATATTCAACCTTTAAAAAAGTAAAATTCATTTGATTTCCCCACTTTGGGAGAAGTTCACAACTTCATAAATGCAATCCCTACTGAGATCCGTAAGAAAGGCTCCTATAAAGCTTTCAAAGCAAATCTTGAATTCCTCTTTATATCTAAATATTAATCACACATAGTATTCAAGACAATTTGTTTATGCCGTATAACTTATGACAGGGAATTTTATCATCATTAATGACATAGATCTTGAGTCTTCTTATAAGCATTTTCTATAACATGCTGTTCCCATCTAGCCCATACAAACTATTTTTGTAAAAGTAAGCATTGAATCATGAGTGAACAAATTTATTGATTGGTTTAGTGTGCTCCTAGGTAAAGGATATTAGATTAAATATAAATTTACACCTTCAAGTGGATAATGGGATGCCCTAGAAGCAGCTGAACCTATTTTTAGCCCACAAATAGCTAAACTCAAATATGTTCATTGTACTAGACTTAAGAAACAACCTATTGCTGTATGATTAGTGGTAAATAAATTGTTGAAATTGCTTTAAGTCAAGAGAGCAGTTACAAAAAATTATTAAGCTTGATGCAAAATGTAATAAATGCAGAAAAATTGAACAATGAACCAAAAAAAGATGGACTGTAACAGAACAAAAAAGTTTTCCATTTTAACATAAGGAGGGTCTACCTCACCTATGGCTAAGGACCTCACATATTTCCCCTGAGAGTGCCAATTTCCAAAAAAATAATAGTTGTATCCCCATGAGGAGTGATGGTTTTTAAATAAATAACATTACACTCATAGCATGGTTCAGCAGGTCAAAAGAATATTAGTGAGATAAGGGTCACTCTGAGAGCAATCCCTAAAAAAAATCCATGGTGTGAGCGCTCAGGTGGCAGACACTACAAGTTGTGCCATGGAAATGAATAATAAATATGGTACTTTAATAATCTACTGCAAACACAGATATACATGCAGTAGAGCAATCCCAATTGTTCAAGCATGATCTACCCATACAGCGTGTACACCAAACTGTGGGCAACATAACAGCATAAAACCTTGAGCAACAAGTTGCAGATGATGTTAGAACAGTTTAACTCTTTACGTCCAGTGTTGACAAATCTAATCTCCACTCACACATGGGATTTTGATTTTGTTTAAGCTACTAAAATTTACAGAATGTGGGCACCAATTGCATTATATTCAAACTTTGTTTTATCTTCTATGAGACTGAAGGAATTTCATGCAAATCAGAATTGGTCATATAGATAATATCAAAATGACTAGGGAAAAATATTGAATGGGCAATTTTTTTTATTTTTGGAACAAAAATATTGATTGTATTCCACTAGTGTACAAGACCCATCAAAAATGATGAGATGCTATATCTTCTTAAACAAATCTTCCAGATATAAATGATAAATACTTATATCCATCCTAACAGTACTCGTGATTAAAATATTCTTCGGATTACAGATCCGTTCATCAAGGATCCTTAATACTTTGACAGCAGTTGGTAAAATTGAAGTTCAATATTCAACTCAAATTTAAAGTCAATTGTAACAGGGAATTTTACAAACTGTAATCATTAATTGAATCACACTTTCATTTAACTTTAATCAAGTATTTATAAAAATTGATTTCATGACTACTGGTTGGGCAACAGCATTATGAAAACCCCCTTCGTGTCAACTCGTAGCACAGGTTGCACGGTCAGAGCAAAGAGTGTGGCAGAGAGACGGACCAATCAAGCATAACTGTGTATTAGAGTAGAAACCTGGCCCATTGTAATAACATAGAAAAAATGACAACCAAGCAGTCAAATTAATTCATTCATATATTTATTTAGGGAGCCACATTGCATTTTATTTTGAAAGGAGACTTTAATTTCCTTTGCTTACATGTAACATTTCTTAATATCACAAAAACTTGCCCTTGCCCTAGAACCAGTGTAAGAGCTTCTATCTCAATACCTTTTTAGTTGATTTCTATACCAGAAAGGCTTTTTTTTACTACCATAGCACCAACCACCAAAGTCTCCTACCCAGACCAGACTAAAGTCTCCCCCACCTTGCTGCCTGTCCTCCGCAGCAGCTTCCTGCTTGATGAAGTCTTGCTTGAAACACAGCCTCTCCACTTCAGCATCCGTCAGCTTGTGCACCATAACCACTGCATGTTCCATGCTGGCTGTTTAGGTACCTGAGCAATGGCAATAGAGTGTTTGTTTGCGTTAATATTTGAGAAAACTAAAGCTTCAACCTGCAAAAAAAAATTCCAAATGTAACAAACATTTCATTAACACATGCTCCTTATCTCAAGTGAATTGGACAATTTAAATGCATTCATTGATTGAATAGGTTAATTTAGTTTTATTCATGTGTTATAGGATGAACAATTCAAAGTTTTCTTAGTGAAAAAAAAGAGTATGTAGTCAAAACAAATATTTCCTGGAAGTGAAAATAATTTTTGAAATTCGTTGCCTTTTCAAATAAAATCCGTAGAACCAAATTTGGTATTATTTCAGAACAACACACTGATTGATTTTTATATTTTGATTATTGTATAATGGTGATGATATCAAAACAAACAACTTTTTTTCAATACACTTTCCAATGCAAATGAGTATTCAAAAAGTTATTGCGGTAAGGTAATTTCCGCCTTTCTTAACAGTTTGCCTCTTTCGAATGGCAAATATCATGGTGTTATTGTTGTCCAAGCTGTTGTACAGCTGACGACATTGCCCCGCCTCTTCTTATCCGAAACATTTATACCGGTAAGCAAGGTTACATGATAAGTTACGTCAGGCCACGTTACATTAGCTTATGTCAGGTTACGTCAGACTACGTTACATTAGGTTATGTCAGGTTATGTCAGGCTATGTTTCATTAGGTTATGTCAGGTTACATCATGCCACGTTACATTAGGTTAGGTCAGGTTATGTTACATTAGGTTAGATTAGTTAAGTTACTTTATATTATCTCTATAACTCGTTAAATACTTATTTGCAATGGTAAGTGCATAGAAAAAATTGGTTTATTTTGACATCATTACTATAATACAAGCAATTAAAAATGGAAAATCGATTAGTGTGTTGTTCTGAAAATCTCCTCAAATTCTTTTGTGAGTTTAATTCCTAATTTTCTTTTGGTCTGGTGGCCAAATGATCAATTGGTATAAGCTGAGACTTATGATTGGGTTTTTAATGATTAATCAATAACAAGTATTTAACAGAAGTTAATGATTTGAAAGCAAGTTTGAACCTCACAAGTCATGGAAGATACAGTCTTCATTAGGGTCTCCTATTGGTGGAACATTAACAAGGCAAAAGTAGTTGTCCAGATGAAGTTTCAGAATGTTATCAGTCTACTACCTATAAACTAGATTTCACTAAATTTTTATAATGCCAAATTGTTGTAACACATGTCATGAGAATTTTTAGCGTATGAGGAATCTAATCATTTTGTCATAATTAAGACTAGACCTTGTAAACTGGTGCAGTGAATTCAAGTGTAGCTACAATGTTTCAAGCAATAAATGAGACTCATTCATTCATTGACACATGCAAACAAGAATGAATAAATAATTACCACAACCAAGGAATGATGCTATAGAAAAACTTCCATATAAATATATATGCTCATGAACACTATGGTTCAACTAATTTCATTTCTGAAATGAAAAATGAAATTCCACCTGGTAACATACAATTCATGTTACAATTTACAATATACAATTCAACTATCATGTTATGTAAATAATTGACATTGAGAAAATTGAATACACCTTGCAATTTTAGGCAATTTTTGATAAATATGAAGGAATGGACAGTAATCAATTTCCCACTTTCAGGTCCCTAAACATAGTTATTCAAATTGAAATAAACAAGTTTTCTTCTAAGCACTTTCTGTCTGAAATGAGTATCATACGAGTTATAGTCGTATGTTAATTTTTGTTTTAGATGAATGCGCTGGAATAAACAGCTACTAATCAATTTTTTAATTTTTGTTGCTTGAATCACAGTAATAACATAGAAATAAACTTTTTTCTTCCATACTCTTTTAACGGCAAATGAGTATTTTACGAGTTAGAGCGGTAGGTTTAGTTGTTGCGCTATTTAGCCGTCATGAGTACGTTTCGGTACTTCATAATTTACTATTTGCTAGCCCCGCAGAGCCTGAACCCACTTCTAGAATCTTTTAGTTAATATCACAAAAGTATTTATCACCCAAAAATAATGAGTTATAGCAGTATGTTAACTTTAGTCATAAATGGCGTGAATGCACTCGAGCGCGTCGGAAGGGAGCGTCCATTGCAGTGTTGCCATAGGATGAGCTCGATGAATTACTTCCCGCTTCAAAAACTAGAATTGCGGTAACTAATTTACTGCCATAGCTCATTAAATACTCATTTGCCCCCAAAAGTGCATAAAAAATTATATATTTCAATCAAATTAACTATGTTTAGGCAGCAAAAATTGGAAAATGAATGATTGTCCTTTCCTTCACATTTACCAAACAATTGATAGGTATAGATAAAATTTTGGTCAATATTGAGTTTAATGTTGTCAACGAATTTCACAATTTCGTAGGTATAGATAGGTAATATAGTCGATTTCAAGACGTTTTACATGAATGACATTCTGTCCGGTGATGCATTATTTTCGAATTATTCAACTTTGAAGCTGGCTTGTCCGCGCCATGGAAGCGCGCACGGCTAGCGTATTTTAATCAATAACGGAAGCTAACCCCCTATTACAAACGTAAAGAGATTGGGTCGTGAGGGGTAGCCACAGTTCTTTTAGTGAAAAGTATAAATAAAGCTTCTTACCCACCCGTTAGGGTGACGATCGCAATCTTGTTTACATCGGCACCATGATGGCGGGCGCCCATGGCGGCAGCCATCTTCCAGTCGATGTAAACAAACGTCACTAGAAACCTTTATAATTTTCACTAAAAGAACTGTGGCTACCCCTCACGACCCAACCTCTTTACGTTTTTAATAGAGGTTAGCTTTTGTTTTCATTGCAAAAACAATGACTGTTTTTGCGCGAATAAGGCCATTCAGGAGCGCCGTTTGAATAACTTCAAACTTAAATAACTTAAAAACTAAGCATTTCCGGGCACATTGTCATGATTGTAAAACGTCTTAAAATTGACTATATTACCTGTCTATACCTACGAAATTATGAAATTTGCTGACAACATTAAATTCAATATTGACCAAAATTTTAAAACAAATAAAAATAATATAGAGGTTGCTACAATCTACTGAACATTCTTGAAATAGGTATACTTCTTTATTTTTACCAGTGTTGAATGCTCCAATTTCTTGGTTTACCCTTTTTTTCCAGCCACAATAGACAACTGTTCATGAGATTGAATCAAAAAACAAAATAGATGAAAAATGACAAACAATAATCAAACAGCTTTTAAAATCTACAAAATGAAAAACAAAATATGATCCAATATTGTAGAAAAATGACAGATGCCGAATAATTGAGCTTGTTTAAGGCTTGATTCCCACTGCATCTGCATATATGATTCCACAGAGAAAAACCAGAGATCACATAATATTGACCACAGAAAATGTGTATTTATTGAACAAAGTGTGTTCTTAAAAAAGCTATCCTATACATCAAAACAGGGTCAATATGTATTTTAGGTGCTACACAGAAACTAAACTTTTGTTCTGGAGAATCACTAAAGGAACACATTTAAAAACCTTTTACATGAATGACATTCTGCTCGCTGAGGCGTAATAATTATCAAACTTTGAAGCTGGCTTTTGCAACAAGTACGCCAAGGGGATTTTAATTAATAACGGAAGCTAACCCCCTATTACAAACGTAAAGAGGTTAGGTCGTGAGGGGGAGCAACAGTTCTTCTAGTGAAAATTTTAAATATAGGTTTCTAGTGACATCCGTTTACATCAGCTACAAGATGGCAGCCGCCATCTTGGGTACCAGGTGGCAGCCATTGAAGATGATGTAAACGGACGTCACTAGAAACCTTTATTTATAATTTTACTAAAAAAACGGTAAATCTGAAGGAGATGATAGTTGTCGATTTTCCACTTTTTGGTGCCTGAACCTAATTAATTGAATCAAAATAAACAAGCTTTCTTCTATTCTTTTTTCGTCTCAAATGAGTATTTTACGATTTATAGCAGTAAGTTTAGTTTCGTCATTGATGACAAATGCGCTCGAATAAACAGCTACTCATCGATTTTCAAATTTTTGTAGCTTGAAACATGGTAATAACATCGAAATAAACAACTTTTATTCTATACACTTTTTTCGTCAAATGAGTATTTAACGAGGTATAGCGGTAGGTTTGGTTTCATCTTTCAAGACAGAGCGCTGGAAGCGAGACGCCATTGCAGTATTGCCATACAACTTGATCAAAGAATTTCTTTCCGCTTCAAAGACAGGAGTTGCGGTAAGTCATTTACTGCTATAACTAATAAAATACTCATTTGAGACAAAAAGTGCATAGAAGAAAACTTGTTTATTTCGATCTAATTAACTATGCAAAGGCATCAAAATTTACAAAATCGACAACTGTCATCTCCTTCAGATTTACCAAGAAACTGTGGCTCCCCCTAACACTCCAACTTGTTTACGTTTGTAATAGGACGTTAGCTTCCATTAATAATCAAATTACGCTTGGCGCACTCACTTCTATAGCGCGCAAAAGCCAACTTCAAAATTGAATAATTCTAAAACAACGCATCAGTGAGCAGAATGTCATTCCTATAAAAGGTTATTAAATGTGTTCTTTTTGTGATTCTTTGGAACAAAATTTGGTCAATGTATATTTTATCTTTGGCAGGGAAATTAAAGATGTCGTTGCTGATAATCACTAAATGAGCACATTTAAAAACCTTTTACAGGAATGACATTATGCTCGCTGATGCGTTATTTTCGAATTATTTAAATTTGAAGTTGGGCTTCCCGCGCCATAGGAAGCGAGCGTAATTTAATTAAAAATGAAAGCTAACCCCCTATTACAAACGTAGAGAGGTTGGGTCGTGAGGGGGAGGCACAGTTCTTCTAGTGAAAATTATAAATAAAGCTTCTAGCCCACCCATTAGGGTGACGACCGCAATCTTGTTTACATCGGGTCCAACATGGCGACCACCATGGACGCCGCCATCTTGGACCCGATGTCAACAAGATTGCGGTCGTCACCCTAATGGGTGGGTTAGAAGCTTTATTTATAATTTTCACTAGAAGAACAGTGCCTCCCCCTCACGACCCAACCTCTTTACGTTTGTAATAGCTTCCGTTATTAATTAAATTCCGTTTCACGCGCTTGCTTCCTTTGGCGCAAAGGCCAACTTTAAAGTTCAATTATTCGAAAATAACGCATCAGCGAGCATAATGTCATTCATGTAAGAGGTTTTTAAATGTGCTCATTTAGTGATTATCAGCAATGACATCTTTAATTTCCCTGCCGAAGATAAAATATACATTGACCCAAAATTTCTAATTTCCGTGTAGCACCTATAATACATATTGACCCAAAACAGCAAGTTTGGAATAAAGAAAAATTGTAAAGTAAAGAAGAGTTATGGCAACCAACAGAAACAAATTGGGAACAAATAGGAATCATCCAGGCCTATTCATATGTAGAACAATTCAAGGTCAATGTGGAGTTTAATGCAATCACGGAAAATAATAATGCCGATCCCAGGAATCACTAAAGGAACACATTTCAGAACGTTTTACACGAATGACATTCTGCTCGCTGATGCGTTATTTTCGAATAATTGAACTTTGAAGTTGGTCTTGGCGTCAAAGGAAGCGAGCGCGTGAAACGGAATTTAATTAATAACGGAAGCTATTACAAACGTAAAGAGGTTGGGTCGTGAGGGGTAGCCACAGTTCTTTTAGTGAAAAGTATAAATAAAGCTTCCAAACCACCCATTAGGGTGACGACCGCAATCTTGTTTACATCGGGTCTAACATGGCCGCGCCCATGGTGGTCGCCATGTTAGACCCGATGTAAACAAGATTGCGGTCGTCACCCTAATGGGTGGTTTAGAAGCTTTATTTATACTTTTCACTAAAAGAACTGTGGCTACCCCTCACGACCCAACCTCTTTACGTTTGTAATAGGGGGTTAGCTTCCGTTTTAATTAAATTACGCTCGCTTCCTTGGGCGCGCGACGGCCAACTTCAACGTTCAGTAATTCGAAAATAACGCATCAGCGAGCAGAATGTCGTTCTTGAAAAACGTTCTTAAATGGGTTTCTTTAGTGATTGTTTGGGATATAATTATCAATTTCCGTGATTGCATTAAACTTCACATTGACCCAATTCAACAGCTGGGGGAAATTTCTCACTACGCTCAGGCTAACTAGATGAAGAGTTGCCTCATGACTACTAGGGACTTCTCAAACTAAACCTTGTGTTCTTTAAACATCCTTCTAAAGCCCCCTCCAGACCTTGCATTACCATGTTGCTTGATGCCGCTTAGACGAGCTGCAGATGGCTCTGAGACAGCTTGGGAAGACGATTTTTCATGCCTACCAATAAGCTGAGCGTCCCCGATTCATGTGGTATGAGTGGCCACTCAGGCTGAGTCAGTGTGATTGCGGAAGGCATTGAGGAAGGTTGTTGCGCTCCGCGATCTCCCCGCGGCTATACTCCGCGGCTTGGCACAGCTCATCGTCGTTATTAAACATCCTTCCCCTCTCATGTACTACGATAACCATGCATGAATAGCAATTAAGGATCTAAATAATTTTTTAGACTGCTGATAATGATAACTGATAACTAACTGCTAATGCAGTCAGTCAAGCCAGTCTGGTCAGGAGAGGTTCTTTTTCAAAGCCACTGCGACGATCACAGGCAATATGATAACGCAAGGTCTGGACGGGGCTTAAGTCAGTATTCAGCCCTGAAACTGATGCAAAATGGCAATCCCTAAAGTACGGAACGATGGAACGCCCGGAACGGATCGTTCCGTGGAACTGATATTACTGGCCCTAAAATCCAGAACGTTCCGTTCCACCCGGAACGTTCCGTTGCGTAGTGCCCGGAACGATCCGTTCTGTAGCGCCCGGAACAACTCTTACAAACCTAGCTTCGAATTATCGTGATGATGGAACACGCGGAAACAGTTTGACCCAGTAAACAATAATGAAACCCTACAAAAATTGAGCTCTATAAACACCTCACGAACATTTCTTCCCAGGAGCCTATTATGGTTCCGTAGTGCTCGGAACGATCCGTTCCGTGGTGCTCGGAACGTTCCGTTCCGTAGTGCCCGGAACGTTCTGATCCGTAGTGCCCGGAACGTTCCGTTCCGTAGTGCCCGGAACGTTCCGTTCCGTAGTGCCCGGAACGTTCCGTTCCGTAGTGCCCGGAACGTTCCGTTCCGTAGTGATCGGAACGTTCCGTTCCGTAGTGCCCGGAACGTTCCGTTCCGTAGTGCCCGGAAACGAACCGTTCCGGAGCACTCGGAACAAATCGTTTTGCAACACTCGGAAGTAAGTAAACTCATTTAACGACAGCTTCTGTCCAAGACTATTTAGCTGTCGCTCTGGCTTTTTTCTGAAGTTACAAAACATTATAAATCTTTAGGGATAGTTTAATTGTATGCATCGGGGTCCTGAATTCCGTCAATGCTTTCCGGATATAGTTTAATTGGCGAGGTTCTGTGTCGATACCGCCGTGCGGTCGACGTAAGGGTTCGTGGAAAAAGGAGCTGTCTTCTGTGCAGCTACCTTTTTCTGGGGGTGCTAGCTTTTCCGCGCAGCTGCCCTTCCTGAGGCTCGTGTGGGTACCACCTACGCCGTAATTAGTCCGCTAGGGCAACAGAAGTAAATTCTGTTTATGCCAAACTACGGCGGTACCACGAGAGTGAGGTTTGTGTGGGTACCGCCTACGCCGTAATTAGTCCGCTAGGGCAACAGAAGTAAATTATGTTTATGCTGAACTACGGCGGTACCGCGAGAGTGAGGTTTGTGTGGGTACCGCCTACGCAGTAATTAGTCCGCTAGGGCAACAGAAGTAAATTCTGTTTATGCCGAACTACGGTGGTACCGCGAGAGTGAGGTTTGTGTGGGTACTGCCTACGCAGTAATTAGTCCGCTAGGGCAACAGAAGTAAATTCTGCTTATACCGAACTACGGTGGTACCGCGAGAGTGAGGTTTGTGTGGGTACCGCCTACGCCGTAATTAGTCTGCTAGGGCAACAAAAGTAAATTCTGTTTATGCCGAACTACGGCGGTACCGCGAGAGTGAGGTTTGTGTGGGTACGGCCTACGCCGTAATTAGTCCGCTAGGGAAACAGAAATAAATTCGGTTTATGCCGAACTTCGGCGGTACCGCGAGAGTGAGGTTCGTCTTGGTACCGCCTACGCTGTAATTAGTCCGCTGGGGCAACAGAAGTAAATTCTGTTTATGCAGAAGTACGGCGGTACTGCGAGAGTGAGGTTTGTGTGGGTACCGCCTACGCAGTATTTAGTCCGCTAGGGCAACAGAAGTAAATTTTGTTTATACCGATCTACGGCGGTACCGCGAGAGTGAGGTTTGTGTGGGGACCGCCTACGCCGTAATTAGTCCGCTAAGGCAGCAAAAGTAAATTCTGTTTGTGCCGAACTACGGCAGTACCGCGAAAGTGAGGTTTGTGTCGGTACCGCCTACGCCATAATTAATCCGCTAGGGCAACAGAAGTAAATTCTTTTTTCCAGAACTACGGAGGTACCGTTAGGAAGACGAGCAACTGTCTGCGCCGTAATCAGGCCGTTAGAGCTCTTTAGAAAATTCCATGATTCGCCGACTTCCGACTTCGTCTACCTTTTCAACAAACTCTGCGGATTAAATTGTCCTCCTGAGGTGATTCCTTTAGCCCCTTTTTAGCGAGGTGTTGTAGTAGGCTAAAGCCTGTAGCATTAAGGAGTAAGGAAGACTCTTTCGACCTTAGGATGTGAACTTTTTGTTGCAGAATCTTTTTGTAGTGCCTCTTACATGCACAGATACATTTCAGCAAGAATAGTGATTTATTTCCTTTTGCAAAATTAGAGAGTACAAACATGAGCTACCGCATAACATGGTACAACACACAAAATTACATTTTAAATATTAGTGTTATTTCAGCTAGGAAATCAAAATGATATAGAAATATTAAAATACAATACAAATGACACTTTAGGGCTAACTGAGGTAAATGCACAGACGCGCCATCGGGGTAAGGAAACAGATCTGGGCCCCGTACAGGAAACTGAACACATAAAGAAAGATAAGAAAAGAAAGAAAAACATTTTATTTCCAATAAAGTACAAACATGAAATGTCGATACATTGGTTTTTAAAACACCTTAACATTAACATCCTTAAATGATTATAACACACTGGTATCGTACTACCCGTGTAGAATGTTGAAACAAAATGATTGATAGAAAAGTACAACAAATTGAGTTCCTTTCCTTGCCTAATCTGATTTTGAACTAAGAGAGCACAATCCTCGCGACGCTCATTTGAAAAACGCTTTCATTAGTACGCACAAGTATTGAAAAATGTAAGCGAAAAATGCATTCAAATACCTTAGCATAGAAACCCTTAATTGCTATTTATACAAGGTTATCGTAATACCCATGTTAAGTGTTGGAACATATGATTTAGATCCTTAATTGCTATTCATACATGATTTGCTATTGCAATTGCTATTCATACATGCTATTCATACACATAAAGAAAATACTTAAAATTATGTGTAACTAACACAAACTGGACTCGACACCACCTGCTGCCTCACATTCTGCAAGTAGTTTGAGGCCATTACACTGACATAACACTTTAGGGATTGCCATCGTTTCAGAGCACCCGGAACACCTGGAACAGAGTTCCAGGTTTTCCGGAGCATTCGGAACGATCTGTTCCGTAGTACTCGGGGCGAACCGTTCCGTAATACTCGGAACGACCCGTTCCGGAGAACTCGGAATAAACAGTTCCCGAATACTTGGAGCAAATTGTTCCAGAGCTCTCGGAATGAATCGTGCGGGAGTACTTAGGACAAACAATTGTGAAACACTCCAAATATACAGTTCTGGAACACATGGAACGAATCTTTCCAGTGCACTCGGAATGAACCGTTCCGGGACACTTGGAACGAATCGTTCCCAAGCAATCGGATGTAACCCTTCCGGAGCACTCGGAACAGTTCCGAAACAATTGGAACGAACAGTTTCATAGCACTCGGAACAAACAGTTACGAAACACAGAGAACAAATTGTTCCAGAGCAGTCAAAACCAACAATTTCGGAACACATGGAACGAATCATTCTGGAACACTCCTAACAAATAGTTCCAGAACTCATGGAGCAAATTGTTCCGGAGTACCTGGGAAAACCCGTTTCGGGAACCTTGAGACGAATCTTTTAAGAGCATTCAGAACAAACTGTTCCGGAATACCCGGGAATAATCGCTCCGCAATTGACGGAACAACTGCTTTGTTATAGTCGGAATATAGGCCAACCGTTTCAGAATAGAAAAAACCAACCGTTCCGGAATAGACACAACAAACCGTTCCGGAATAGACGAAACAAACCGCTCTGGAATAGACGGAACGAACCATTCTGGAACACCTAGAACATAATGTTCCAGAATAAACGGAACAGATGGTTCTGATTAAACAGAACAAACCGTTTTAGAATGCACGTAACAAACCTTTCTGGAACACATAGAGCAAACTGTTCCGGAACACTCGAAAACTGCTCTACATCAGAACCAAACGCTCCAGAGTACTCGGAACCACCGAACAACGCTGTTCCAGATCCGGAACACGCCGCACCCGGAACAAAATGCTAAAACATTGAACAGTGAAGTTTCTTCCATTTCTGTCCAACGCAATGAAACACACCGCCAGGATTCAAACCTTCGACACCTTCACAGAAGAGCGGGTAATTTAACCACTCGGCTACGACGAGCACGTAGCAGAACACGTAGAACACGATACTGTCGCGGAATGGTGCATCGAAACGGTGGGTCGAAATGATGGAACGCAGCTTGAGCACGGAAATAGTTTTCAGGGCGTGAAAGGTGTGTGTGGAACGAGTGAAACACGTGTTTCGGGAATTCTGGAACACTTAAAGTAACAAATTTATTCAGAGCCCGCGAAACACATTGCATTAAAGCACTCATAACCAACTCTTCTGCAACACACAGCACAATCTGCTTCCGAGTCCTGAGAACACGAAGCGGAAGAACAACTTGAATCGTGTCTGACGCAATGGAAAAACGGCAAATTTGCATCTGGCAGAAACGCATCCGGAACAACCGTTCTGGAGAGCCCGGAACACAACACTAAAGACGTGGAACAACGAAACTTTTTCATTCATGCCCGAGACGAAGGAACTTGAGCAGCAAAATTTGAGTAGAGGGATAAACTATGAATGATATCGTGGAACGAAAGAAACACTTGTTCCTAATCGCTCGGAAAATTTCTGGAACACACTGCTTTGTAGCAGTTGTGTTGTGTGTTCGGTTACGAATTCACTGACACGCTTCTAGTTGGCACCGCCGTGAACGTTTCCTAAACCAAAGACCGAACTAAGCGTGTGACAGAGTTCGGCATGACACATGAAATGATCATGTAGGGAAAATGAAATAGTGTCTTGTACTCGCGAATAATATGTCTTCCCAAGGAGCAAGGTGTGCTGAATGAAACGCCCGTGACTTTCGTTTACCTGACATCTACGTACTATACACTAGTATACAGTGTTGACCTGGGTAATGACCATTCGCTGAGTGTAGTCCCGTTCGTCTGTTCGCCTCCTTTGTTTGACAGCTGTTTGCAGGTATTAACGTGTGCAGTGACCCGTGACTCACGTGTCCTACCTTTGACTGGGAAGCTGCCCGTAATTTATGCTCGTTGACTGGAAGCTAGCATAAAACTGGACGGCTTCTTGTGACACGAGGGACATCCGAACGATTTATAAAAATTGATCTGATTTGTCTGAAAGTTGGCCACTCTATGTATTTTTTTAAAAATAAACATATTTTACTAGTGTAACTTTTTCGATTTAGGCTTCAGTTTTTTAAAAAAATTGAAATATTCGTTTTTTAGTTCATTTGTACGAATATTTCGAAAGAATAGTCAATGAGTTAACAAATAGTCTACAACAAGTTCAAAGAAAGTTTTGAAATCCTCTGAACAATTCTAACAAACTAATGGATCTGAATATTCTTTTTTATTTTTTATTTATTTTGAAAAGCGATTTTACATCACTAACTAAATAATACCAAATTTTTTGTTTGGAACTGTAACTAGCCCCATTGGAACTAGCCCCATAAAATTTCAGGGCACAATAGCCCATCACCTAAGGATTCTTTTTCAACAAAGTAACAAAAATGACCCATTGCGCCAGAAAGCCCCTGGATGTCCCCCTTAAGATTGCTAGAATACTGCTCTATAGAGCTTACCTGGAAGGCTGTTCGAAACCTTTGCTTGCTAACGTCTAACTGGGATCCTGCTATTGACCTCTGCTTACTGGAGTCAAATTTTCAGACAATCCTGATGAACCGCAATCTAAAAATACGGTCTCGGTTAGATGCCGTTCATGAAACTTTGAAAATTGAATGGGAGCTTCACTAAGACTAAACCCATTCGAAGCCCTGCATTCAACTGTACAGGGAACCATTTTTTCATGTTCCCCTTAGCTGCAGTCCAAAAGTCGATTCTCCCGATTTTTTTTTATTGCTTCAAATGAGTTTGAGATATGTCCCCGAATGTCTGTAAAAATATCAGGAACGTATCCCAGAGCTAATGTCCCCCCCGGGGGGGGGGGGGGGGAGGGCATCCCCTTACGGACCTTTTTTTCATTTTTGAACCTAGAGCAATGAAATTTGGTATACTGATAGGAAATGCAATTTTGAATCATTGATCATTTATGACAACATGCGATTTTCTTGAAAAGAAAATGAGAAATCATAGAAAACGACATTTTTGGGGGGTTTTCTAAATGCTTCTCCTCCTACAGTTTTTGAGCTACAGTAATGATTTTGGTATCATTGAATGCAGAATAACGTGGACATTGAAAAAAATCTCAAATTTTCAATTTTATTTCATTTTATTTTTTTATATATTTCATCATTCATATTCCTCATCCCCATCCTAATATTTCATTTTTATTGTATTTAGAGCAATGAAATTTGGTATACTGATAGAAAATGCAATTTAGAATTATTCATCATTCATGACAAAATGCGATTTTCTTGAAAAGAAAATGGGAAATCATAGAAAACGACATTTGTGGGGGGGGGTTCTAAATGCTTTTTCTCTGATAGTTTTTGAGCTACAGTAATGATTTTGGTATCATTGGATGCAGAATAACGTGGACATTCCAAAAACTTGAATGCTTCTCCTCAAATTTCCAATATAAAAATTTAAAAATTTTAAAAAGAAAACGAATCAAAATATTCTCAAGAAAATTCAAATTTATGACGTCATAACTTTGAATCAAGAATGAATTTAGAAAACCTTCTTTACACATTGTAAAACCCTTGTTTTTCTGCCTCCAATGATACCAAAATCATCACTGTAGCTCGAAAACTGTAGGAGGAGAAGCATTTTTTTCTTAAAAATAGGTTTTATAAAAAAGTAACTTATCAAGACGTTTGTAGTTTTCATTCCGAAGTTTACAAAGCTAGAGCAATGCGGTTTGTTGCATTTGAAAGTGGCATTTGTGCTCTATCTATATTACAGAAGAATTTCCAAAAAATTTTCTGCAAAGATTTCCGTAGACTTTTTACCCTAAAATTATAACTTTTGCTCTGACCCTTACAATGAAAAATTCATTCAAATTCTGATTGAAATGATTCAAAAAATTCACCTGTAATTTAGATAGAGCACACGTTTGACTTTCAAATGCAACAAACCGCATTGCTCTAGATTTTTAAATTTCGAAATGAAAATAAATAATATATGTATATATATAATTTTCATTTTTTTCAAATAATTAATTTTCTATGGCCTTATGAAAAATTTTTGTTTAAGATAAGTTGTTACAAATGTAGAGATCTAGTAATCTGCAAATTTTCAAAAACGTACGTCCAATAGAACAGAAGTTGACCATTTTGTCAAAATGGTCCCCTTAATACTGCATTGATTTTAAACGTCTTAGAGGGAAATAGCAAAGCTTTTAATAAGAAATAACGGAAACGAAATCTGAATTTTCTTAATAAGGAAAAAAACATATGAATAAAACAAATAAATAAAACAATATTCAGCAGCAATCAACAGTTCCATTGCACGGCTATGAAGCCGTGCACACGGAAGTTATTATTTACGTCGAAACAATTACTTAACATTTGAAAAGCAAACAAGAAACAGAAAGTACAGCACTATTTTTTCACTCTATTTGCAACAATTAAAGGATTTACCAGGAAATTATTTAATCCTTTAACGTATAGCTTCTTAGAGAAATACAACATTGCATATACAGTAAAATATATATTCATCTATATACTTTCTTCTAACAACGAGGCAAAAAGATTTCTAGTTTGTTCAGAACGATCGATAATGCATTATAAGGACATCACTGAAGAAAAGGCTCCCTTATCTGTTGAGGAAAAATTTGCAGTAATCATTTATGTTTCGACAGTTTATGCTCCAGAGAAACAGTAGACGAAATACTCTATCATGCCTTGCCCTGCCTCATTTTTTTTACATTCGTACCAAAGCAGCTAATCGGCTAGTCTGGTCGAAACGCACACACTGATATCGCTGTTAAAAACTTTGCGACTTGAATCCTTGTAGAAGGACATGCCATGTGTGTGAATGGAAAGCGCTACTTCAGTAAATTGTATTGTTAACTTCATTTTAACAGCAATTATTGTCTTACTCTGTAACACTTTACTCAGGGCCATATATGGCAGAGTGAAGGTGCGCAACATCTCAATAGTGAGCAGGCAAGCACTCAGTTTTGAGGGCTCTCCTTGTTTTCATAAAAATCATTTTCCTCGTACCTGAGGCGATTGCTTCGCTCAGATTGCAGCGTAGAATGACGGTTTTGGAGCAAATCGAAGCGTGATTTTATATTTTGCTAAAATCTGTGTCGGGTTTCCAGATTTTTTAATAAAGCTTGTGTTCTATGGCAATCTACGGAAGAGTGTGTTAATTTTTCATTTATCTGCAACAGTGCCTTCCGACAGAAACGAAAATCACTCATTCCCAAATTAGAGATTCCTTTAAACACTCCCCTAAAATACAATATACAATTACATTTGATATCATGAATGATTATTATTATCTCAGTTTTCTCTACCAAGAATATCTATGAATTTCGACTTCTTTTTCTGCGAAATTAAAAATACATCAGAAGCATAATCAATTTTCCATAAGTTTTTTCATAGGTTTCTTGCGTTGAACTAATGAACAGAACTGGACACTTAAAACAGAAAGGAATGGGAAATAGTCTCTTAATATATCAGATTACGAAAAAAACAATGCCAACACAAGCTGGAGTCAGCATAAATCTCCAGTATTAGGTTCTCTTCTATAACTTTGATCTTGAATACTCAATTGAGGGCATTAGCAGCACAAAAATGGTCCGATATTATTTAAAATTAATGATCTAATTCAAAAGCTGTTTTGAGGGGCTACTGACTACTGTAGCGCAGCCAAAGGGGGGAGGGGAGGCACGGGGCCATGCATCCTCCACCCCTCGAAATGCTGAGCAGGGGGGGGGGGAGTTTCAAATAAATGAATGAAAAAAAATTTTTGATAACTAATGTCTGGTCTCCCCTGAGATCATTTGTCAGGGATACTGGTCACTCCGAAATTTTGGGCTGGCTGCGCCACTGACTGACTTAACTTTACAACTCAACGCGCACAGGCGGTTTCTAATTATTATAGAAGTTTTGCTCACACACTGCATCTCATCCAATTATTGCGCATACGGCAACTTCAAACTCAGTTTTCAAAACCGCATTTTATTACGCACACACCAAATGAGAAACAGTCCTTTTTACTGCTGTGCAGATGCGCATCGAAATTAGTGTTACCGATTGAGTATACCAAGCTGATGGGGTTATGTTGCTATGTTTAAACGTGAAACGACAACACAAGCCAAGCTTCTTTCTTCGCCCGTGTACAGCCGAAGACAAAACTTAGAAGTCAAAGAATCTTCAAAGCACGTAATCCCTTCTATCTCCCATAGTATACTTTCTCAACCACAGTTTGCTAAAAGTTCGTGACTTCTGACACTGAGTGTCTCTGGTGTCTCTCATCCATGGTAGGCCATGCATCTGAGGCGTGTGAGCTCATTCTTTCTCTCAAACCTTGGTCAGCATGGAGCTAGGATATATGGAGGGAGCATAGCGCACTCCGATCGGGCTCAATTTGGCTGCAAAAGTTGAAACACTCGGGCACGCTCTATGCCCGATTCTGAGCCAACCACAGACGCTTGGCTGAAGTTGCTCCACCCACCTTCCCTACAACCCTTCCTCTCAATGGCTCTCATTTTCCAAAGCAAGATTAGTACCTCACCACAAGTCAAAGGGTGAGGTGCGCGTGCAAGTCGCTCTAATTTGTTATAATCAAGGGCCTGTAATCTTTATAGTTTTCAACTCTTAATGTATCTTTGCTAGTAATTTTGATATTATTAAGTGTCTTCAAGTGAGGAAACACAATTTATTATCTTTCGGAGTCTTAGAATCCCAAATTAATCATTAACGAATGAATGATTAATTAAACAGCTGGAAGAGCATTCAGCGAGCGCGTGCGCACTCTAACGTAGTTGGTAGGTAACTGGCTTCCGTGCTGAACTCACACTCGCGAGACGGCTATTGGTTACCACAGAGTCCAGTGTTTCCACGAGCAGGGTAATTACCCCAGTTTAGGGTAATCAGGAGTACCCTAGGGAAATATTTAGGGTAATGAAAAATATGGGCAAATCTAGGGTAATCAGAGCTCCGTGAAGGAAGTGACCGCCTAATCTACGAAAAATAGAATATTGAAAGCCAATAGGCAAGCACCCTACTGGTTACCACTTGAACGAAATGTAATGAAACGGGTCAGAATTTAGTGTTCGCAAAACTGCACTGCTGCTGTGGTTGGAGTCGAATATTTGAATGTCATCAGGTATCGCCACAGGTATCGCTCACGAAAGATGGCGTCAAGATACGAAGCCATAATATCCCTTGTCCACTTCGTTTTGACAAATGATTCTGAGTTGCATGCTGCTAATAAAAATTCGATCGGTGTCAGCAACAGCCAGTCGACGAAAGTCACTGTCCTATTCTGATTGCGCTAGTGGTCATAAGCTTCAACAGAATATTGACAGGTATGTTTGTTGTATTGTTAAATTCTACAGCTAATATATTTCATCGTAGAAATAATTAATAGGTTCATTCTTGTGATAGTCATTGAATTAACAGCAGAGTCACCTCACAGCGCCAGTATTTTGCCAGCTAATTAGATGGAAGGCGTCCTATTTCTTAGCCATGTTGCACGCCAAAGAAGCATGTAATTGTAGCGATGCAAACAAAAAAATTTAGACAGGGTTCTTTGACACTTCGAGTTACAAAAGGTGCTAAAAACGAAAGAAAGAAAAACGGTTTATTTCCAATAGAGATGGTACAAAAGTACCATCATTGGTTTTTAAAATATCTTAAAATTAATACACTTAGATGATACACACACACGAGTATTGAAAAACTCGTGTCACTAGTCAAAAGAAATGATTGAGGGCAATGAACTCCTAATCTAGCCTAATCTACATTTGATAATACATGTAATGATAATTGTAAGAGATAACACAATTTCATGGACGATGCATTTTCATTGTGGGGTGAAAACACTTTTGACAGTTTACATGTACATGACACAAAACTTCGCAATTCTTGACGCCAGGAAATAATATATGAAATCGCTTGTTTCGGTCAATGTTCACAAGTGTCATTTTAAGGAAGCATGAAAAAAAGAAAAAAAATATATATATATAAATATTTATCCATATACACACATATGTACACATACGTATGCATGTGTGTATATATCCATACACACACTCACACACACACATACACACATATATACATATGTGTACATATAAGCATGAGGACCAAGAAGATTATAGGTTTTGTATTTCTGATTCAACAATTTTAACATAACGGTCATTAGTTAACAAGCATTTTATTTAAATATAAATGGATGATCGCACAACAAATGTATAGTTTTTACATGAATGCTTTACAATACTAAAGATATGACGAGTTAGGTAATGTTACAAGTTGAGAGTGCACAGAAAAAAGACCATTATCTCTAGTAAAATGCTAGTTGTCAGTCTAGTAAACACATATGTGCACGTATACATGTAAATATTTACACATACACATGCACACATATACCCACGCACATATTTACACCTAACTCGTAAGCATACACAAATGCATTTCTATGCATCGAGGCAATACATACGCATTCTACAGAGTGTCATACGCATAGCGTGGACACGTACACATTTACACAAGTAAGCATGTGCGCAAATATCAGCGTAAACTAGTCAGTATAAACCAGAATTCCAATCGAGGGAAACGGAGAAAATATCTTTTATTATAGCATGAATTTTATAGAATTTCGTACTAAAAATAGTGGCACAAAACAGTCTACGTAAGTCAGAAACATGAAAACGATTGTGGGACGTGAATAAGAAAGAAAACATTAATGTCCTATAAAGGTTTCATATTAGAAAAAAAAATCACATTATCTTTGAAATATGGCGCAAATTGTCGTCAATTGATAAACAAACAAAGGTATCACATTATTATAAGCATATAACTATAAGCCGAATAAGTATATTACTGCAGTATAAATGGATGATCACACAACGAATTTATTTTTTTTACATGGATGATTTACAATTTCATATTAGAAAAAATACATTATCTTTGTAATATGGTGCAGTATGTCTGTAATTGATCAACACACACACACACATAGGTACCATGACGGTCTAGTTTGATGCTTGCACAGAAACGGAGAGGAATGACATAAAATGCACCTTCGACGGTTCATCTACTCTAGTGCACACAGTTGTACGTGCACATATACACACCCATATGCGCACATACACCTATATACGTACACACATATACAAGTAAGCATGTCCGCAAATGACAACGTATAGGCGGTCATATCATAATACCTACGCATACTTCGAAACTGTTGTTTGATGTCTTGAATTATAAAACAATGAGCGAGGGAGATTGTTCAGCAATGGAGATACCAGGTGAATGAGATTCGTCAGTACTCATTCAGTATGTTCTGTAACTAAGGATTATTATTGAGACACAAGATGACGAGTTATTTTGGCTTTAAATTCTCTCGGTCTTTGAGGGACTTTAATACTCTGGGGAAGTTTGTTCCTCAGTAAGGCGCCTGATATGGACAGAGCCTTCTGCCCTAAGTGAGATGAACGATAGTTGACTAGGACATTATTGTTTCTGTTCGGTTTTTGATTGGTTACAGTGGGTGGATGGAAACGCACTATCTCAGCATTGCTCTGAGGAAGATATAACGAGGAGAATACGTATTGGGCCTTCTGAATGAGGAGCCTTTCTTGGATAGGGATCCAGCCGAGTTTATTGAGGAGAGGGGTTACGTGATCACTTCTTTATTTAAAGGAAGAAGCTATAAAATTCTTCCTTAAAGGAAGAAGCTATAAAATTAATTACAAAAATTCATATAAACGAAAGAGTACAGTTATTGACTTGAAACTTGCAATATATGTTTATATTCTCACTGTCTTTCTTAAGGCCCCCTCACACGCACAAATATGTTGGCAGACAATCTGAACTGAATTTGGTTTGTCGGTCTCAAGGCCCCTCACACGATGCAAACAACACACTGCAAACTCGACAAAGACTGGCGCACGCTTCAGGATACCAGTAGCAGCTAGGTGGAGAGTACGCACTAGAGTAGCGACTCCAGACGGCGAGTTCATACAATTGATAGGATTTGCTATAGT
This sequence comes from Morinoia aosen, assembly GCA_030386875.1. Lineage (NCBI taxonomy): Eukaryota > Metazoa > Arthropoda > Malacostraca > Amphipoda > Talitridae > Morinoia > Morinoia aosen. The sequence continues at coordinate 79,857,497 of CM059564.1, forward strand.
TGCAATGAATAAGAAATAAAAGAGATGTAAAAGCTCGCTCAAAATGGGCTAAAGAATAGTTCCTAAAAAGTAATGAACATACAAATAAGAAATTGCTTATTGAAGTGCATATGGAGGGAGAGAGGCAGAGTACAGTCGTGCACCACACACGAAGGCTGGCGTGACACTCACGTGGTGTCAAGGTTTGCAGCCGGTCGCTCCAAAATTATCAAGCATGGCTCATCTGCCTCATACAGTCTGTGCCAACCTGAAATGAGCGTACAAACGCACGAATTCAGCACCAGTTCAGATATGTATGCAGATATATTTGCGCGTGTGAGGGGGCCTTTAGGCGCAGTGGCACTGACATAGAATTCGATATAGCTGCGATCCTGCCTAGAATTCCGTCAACCAAAATTGAAGCACTATAGGGGTTCTATCATCTGAGTGTTGAGGAAAGTTTATGTATATTAATAAACGCAAGGTAGTTTTTTCCAAAAACCTCTGAATTTCCTCACACGCCCTTCAGGAAATGAAGAAATTTGATAACTTAACGATCAGCTTTATGAGTTGATAAGTGAATGTGATTGCAACGAAGTCTCTGAGGGTACATGTGGTGTAACAAGATTGGATAAAATCCGTTATGAAAAGATATGACGAAGGTCATGTGTGAGGGAAGCCAGAAAGTCATCGCAGAGAGTGGATCTAAGTGTTAGGTTAGATTGAGCATGTGGAAAGAATGGCTGAAGTGCGTGAATGGATGGAAAATTAAATAAAAAATGAATAATTGTACTAGGGGTAGGTACACATATTATTGCATTTCTTGCAGCATAGCAGATGATCGTGCACCGCACCGAGTAGGGAAGAGCCAACGACACTACCTCGAAAAAAGGAAAGCTTTACTTGAAAGCTAGAAACTACCAGCAGAAATTAAAAGATTCGTTGACATCGGAACCTGAGTTTGAGGGATGGTTAGCCAAGTTCTCAAAATCAACAGAGCAAAAGGATGATCAAAATCAAAGCAAAAGGATCAAGCGTCACATGCTCTCAGCGACACAAACAACGATCCATGGTGGCAAAATAGCCATCGATTGCCAGCTACGTGCTATCCGATGATCCTCTCGAAAATCGTGCTCGTTAAGTGGAACTGCAAGTTTGTGCAGTTTTAGCTAAGCACCACATATCTCATTGTGTGAGCCTCTTTTAGTTTGATGAAAACAATGTTCCCAGATCAGGAGTCGCAGAAAAAAAGGGCGCCTATGAAAACAGCGGGCATCAAAATTAATTCGACAGGTTTATGGCAAACATCTTGTACGTGATATCGTCTGGATATCAAATATAATAATAATAATATTAATAATAATAATAATAATAATGAAGGCATCTACGAATGCTTTATTTCCAATTTCAAGCCTAATACATACCACCATTACCACCTTGTACATTGGATTTTCAAATGCCTTATAACTAACGCCAGGACGCCATGACGCCTTCCCCCGATCAAGACCGGTACCCATTTCAGACACCTGGGTAGAGTGGAGTATTGTGCTTGGAATTTTTCTCCTATACCCAACAGAAAAACCAGCATTCTAACGTCGTTCGACTGGATTTCCCTCCTGACGCTCATGCAGTATGTAACACAGGGCTCATTCATACTGACGGAGCTCTGGAAACCAGTCCATTTACCTTTTAGTTAATTAATAGATCATTGGTCAGGATTAGCTGTTTTAGGGTAATCTGGGGTAATGAACACCCTTCAGCTAGGGTAATTAGAGTCGCCTCGCGTGGAAACCCTGCCACAGACACGGGAGAAATCTCAAAAACTGGTTCTCTTCACAGACGGCTATGCTCCCTTCATATATACTCCCTCCACGTTGGCCAGTCTCTCATCTGCCAGTGCGATGGCACGCTGCGTGTTGTTCAGCGTCTTCCTTCAATAGTCCAGTGTGTCTGTAGAGCGCTCGGCTGAAAATGGTGATTGAAATGTTTTTTAGAGTAGCCTGTATTGTTTAATTTAAGGCATTGTAATCAGTACGCTTATTAAGTAACTATAGATAACCATCAATAAATTCGTTGCTCAAGGAAGCATTCCACTCATTCGCTCATTGTGACATTGTCGGGCTTAGTTAGCCTGTTTCGAAAAATACGTGAGGTTTTTTCAGCTGTTGGGATCAACGAGTGAACAACTATCTGAGAAGCATCGGGACGTGGAAAATAAGTTGGTGAACCAGAGCTAGTGTCTTTTCGATTAATGTATGAAAATAATACAATTTAAGTTATATTTCTTACAGAATTATTATTCGATCACGTTCAGTTAACCTAGCCATTGATTATTCAGGCTATGTCGGTTATGAAGGCTTGACTTTCTCAAAGATTAATCCAAAAACTGTGGAGAATTATTGTATTCATTTAATTGGATGCTCGTTTCAAGTTGAGTTAACACGTCATTTTTTGAATAGAATCAAGCCTAAAGTGGAACACAAATATTTCGAATGTTTTACATGATAATAATTACAGTAATACTGAGACTCAAACGATAATATTTTAAACTTAACTCTCTTCATTTAAATGTTATTAACACGAGCTCCTCTTTCGTTTCCGCAATGCTTGAGTATTATCAAATGTTTCGAATATTCTGTAAAATAATAATAATAATAATAATAATAATAATAATGAAGGCATCTACGGATGCTTTATTTCCAATCAAGCCTGATACATATCACCTTGTACATTGGATTTTCAAATGCCTTAGAACTAACGCCAGGACGCCACGACGCTTTCGCCCGGTCAAGACCGGTACCCATTTCAGACACCTGGGTAGAGTGGGGTATTGTGCTTGGAATTTTTCTCCCATACCCAACAGAGAAAAAAGTGATTCGCTCAATCTGTGATTTGTTGAATTACCTAACATCCTTTACGAAATATTTTAAATCTTTGTACAAACTCAGACCTTTGTCTATTTGAACTCACAGTATGGGCGGGTTCGATCATTATTGAATACCCAGTGCAATACGTGAATAATGATGTTTATTATGAAGTATTCATTTATCTTGAAGATGTTGAACACAAGAAAGAAAAATTTTATATCATGAAATTTTTTTACACTTAATGATCAACACCCACTCCATCTGCTTCCAGATAATGCTAAAATACACTTAATATCTGCATTGAGCATCACCGCTGTGCGTAACTGAAGTAGCCATTCAACCACGATTTGTTCATGTACGCAACAAAAGTGTTTCAATTTGTAATTGCTGTCATAACATATTTCTCAGTTGCTCTTTTCTTATCAATGTCAGAGTGATCGAAATTTTTAAAGCGACACTATTGAAGAATACGCGCAGTTTACGTAAAACTGCTTCGGCAGATTTTGAAAGATGTTAGGCTCATTTGACCGGCGACTGTACAGCTCACGTGCTGCGTCGCTCCTGAACTGTGCCTGAGTAATGTTATGATGCTGCGGACTTGCGAAGATAACCTGGCGTCAGTCCACTGCTAACAAATTTTGTTTTACGAAACAAGTCTGACCTACAAGTCTTGTAGATTTATTAGACGTCTAAGTTGGAATTAGAATCAAAGTTAATCAAAACGAATTTTTTAGCATTCGGAGGTCGCGTGACACTTAAAATCTCGTTCATGTGAAGACCATTGTCCAAGAATATTATTGTAAGTCAAGTAGGAGAAGTTCCTCCAAAGCCTCTACAGTGGAGTTTCGAGAGTAGTATTGTATTACTTACTCAATCTAATGTTTTTAAAGTCGAGAAGTAGTGAAGAAACAAGATTTCCGTTATCGATGCTTGTGTACATGTGCTTCAGATGATTTTAAGGCAGCTGGAATTGTTATTTGCTTGTTAGGAAGTCATTGATTCTTAATAAAAAATGAATTCAGTTTGATATCGGAGCATTCTTTTTATATATTTCTCAAATGCCTACATGTAATAGTATGTTGTTTATAAGTTACAGAGGCAGATTTTCATAATTTTCATCGTAAAAATTCTGAATAGAGAATGGTTAATTAAGTCTAATGAGATGGTGTGATTTTGGCGCTGTGTATTTTACACGTGTGCCGGGACACTTTTAATTCGTATAAATTATTTTTAGAGTAAGTGGCGATACAGGCATAAATATTTGAAGTTTTAGTAAGCAGTAAGAGGAATGAAGATATGCATGTCCTTCTGGTCGTTGAGGGCTTCAATTTAGATGTGGTTTATTAAGCTCGACTCCCCCCTGCGGTGCCGTGTGTGTAAGAGCCGACATCTCTCTGGCCTGTCTGAAGTGAAAGTTTTATTGTCATGTATGAATAATAATGATTCCTTCCCTTTTAAACTCATTTCTCTTATGGAAATCGATTAATAGAGTTTCATTTAGACTAATTCATGAAATGGAATTATTAAGTTGAGTAGACTTCATATTTTTGTACTGCGCCATTGCCTGTCGCCTAACCCACTGTTTGTCTCTTAAGAAAGTAGCTACTAATTTGCTTAATACTTGTAGTTTAAAATAATGGTTTCTGACTTTGTCGGAATAAAATACCAAGCAAAGCAGCTGAAAACTTAAGACCAAGACACTGACGCTCGAATTTGATCCAAAATGACATTGATGTGCCTACGAAATATAATGAAGTGTTTTTAAAAAAATAGCTTGAAAATCGTTTCAATGAAATCGTCTCTCTATTTAATCTCTTTTCGTATAAAATTATTGCTCACCATATTCTCCACATATATTGCCTAATAACTTCACTGTTAAGATTGATCGAGTGCGGCCCGCCCGTACCCGCAACCCTGTTGGCCACTGAGTAAATAATACGCTGCGTTTTTCGGCAGCTTGAGAGATGTCGCGATCTTGTTATACAACACTCAAAATCTTCCCTCTTAATTCCTATTGTTCCTGCTGTCCTGTATCACTTTTTCTGTGTTTTGTTTAGTTTGTGTTTCAGCCTTATTATTGAAATAGAACCAGTTTAATCTGCATAGAAAAAAATGTTATGGATTCGCTGTTTACCTGGATTTGCCATCACTCGCAACAATACCTCCCTTTAATCCCTAGCGCGTAGCAATACCCTTTTTTGCGCGTAGCAAAATAATAATAATAATAATAGTGAGGGGTGTTGATACAATCAACATTAAAGCACGGATACGGGTCCTTTACTGCTCCCCTTATGCATTTCGTCTGCGATCGAAAGATCAATTTAGAAACTCATCATTAAAGGTAAGTCAATTGCAAAGCAAAGTTACTGAAACATTTAAATTAGGTCGTGGACATCTATCACACGAAGATAGTTCATTAATTCCTTGACGTCTAAGTGGCGTCCCAATACCGTCTCGACGGTAGGTTGTAGCGTTTGGCAAGCCTTTATACAATTTCTACTAATTGTTAGACTTTCACATTCATTGATTAGGCGTTTGACAGTTAGTGATGACTGTTGAGTTGTTGCAAAACTCGCATACAGGTGCAATATCAGTTATCTCATTGTTCATCAGGTAGCCATGCGTCAAGAATGTGTGTCCTATTCTGAGTCGGTTAACTATTATTTCCTCTTTACGTGGTACTTTACCTAATTCTAATTCCGCGCCTGGTGATGGCTGTATTTCTCTTAACTTGTCCCTGCAACTTTCCCACCTAGTTTTCCACTGGTCAATCATCTTTTGTTGTATTAATGGTTTCCAGTCTGAGTGGCAAATTAGAATGATTTCTTCGGGTCTTCGGGTAGCGTTCTAAGCTGCAGTATCTGCAGCATCGTGACCGCATGCGTAGCAAAACCATGAATGTAACTCATTTCTGATGCCTCATGAGAAGCATTTAATTTGTTGGTAAACATTTTTGGAACGATCAATTATGTTTCTCATTTGTGTGTGAGAGCTCTCATGTTTTCCAATTTTCTTGGCATACTTAGAAAAATCAATTAAAGTTCTCCGCTGATTGAATGTATCATTCTTTTGTACCTATCGAGAGCATATTTGAACTCAAAAATAGTGAAAGTTCGAAAATCAGTCGAGATGAAGTATTATCGCATGCTTCTCTCTAATTAAAATAAAATAAATAAAGGTATAGAATTGTTCCAAGACATTGAATGGTAAATATTAGAAATAGCTTGATGCAATGTCATTCTGATCGAAAAACTGATGCACGTCTCCGCACTGGTATAGAAACGTAACACAGCGTCCTCACGCCTGCACTCTCTCTACAGATGTGGCTGTGCCGTGATGTGGCCGTCTCGCTCTCCTGCGGCCTGATGTGGCCGTCTCGCCGTCCTGCGGCCTGATGTGGCCGTCTCGCCGTCCTGCGGCCTGATGTGGCCGTCTCGCCGTCCTGCGGCCTGATGTGGCCGTCTCGCCGTCCTGCGGCCTGATGTGGCCGTCTCGCCGTCCTGCGGCCTGATGTGGCCGTCTCACCGTCCTGCGGCCTGATGTGGCCGTCTCGCCGTCCTGCGGCCTGATGTGGCCGTCTCGCCGTCGTGCGGCCTGATGTGGCCGTCTCGGTGTCCTGCGGCCTGATGTGGCCGTCTCGGTGTCCTGCGGCCTGATGTGGCCGTCTCGCCGTCCTGCGGCCTGATGTGGCCGTCTCGCTGTCCTTCGGCCTGATGTGGCCGTCTCGCTGTCCTGCGGCCTGATGTGGCCGTCTCGCTGTCCTGCGGCCTGATGTCGCCGTCTCGCTGTCCTGCGGTCTGATGTGGCCGTCTCGCTGTCCTGCGGCCTGATGTGGCCGTCTCGCTGTCCTGCGGCCAGATGTGGCCGTCTCGCTGTCCTGCGGCCTGATGTGGCCGTCTCGCTGTCCTGCGGCCTGATGTGGCCGTCTCGCTGACCTGCGGCCTGATGTGGCCGTCCTGCGGCCTGATGTGGCCGTCTCGCTGTCCTGCGACCTGATGTGGCCGTCTCGCTTTCCTGCGGCCTGATGTGGCCGTCTCGCTGTCCTGCGGCCTGATGTGGCCGTCTCGCTGTCCTGCGGCCTGATGTGGCCGTCTCGCTGTCCTGCGACCTGATGTGGCCGTCTCGCTGTCCTGCGGCCTGATGTGGCCGTCTCGCTGTCCTGCGGCCTGATGTGGCCGTCTCGCTGTCTTGCGGCCTGATGTGGCCGTCCTGCGGCCTGGTGTGGCCGTCCTGCGGCCTGATGTGGCCGTCTCGCTGTCCTGCGGCCTGATGTGGCCGTCTCGCTGTCCTGCGGCCTGATGTCGCCGTCTCGCTGTCCTGCGGCCTGATGTGGCCGTCTCGCTGTCCTGCGGCCTGATGTGGCTGTCTCGCTGTCCTGCGGCCTGATGTGGCCGTCTCGCTGTCCTGCGGCCTGCTGTGGCCGTCTCGCTGTCCTGCGGCCTGATGTGGCCGTCTCGCTGACCTGCGGCCTGATGTGGCCGTCCTGCGGCCTGATGTGGCCGTCTCGCTGTCCTGCGGCCTGATGTGGCCGTCTCGCTGTCCTGCGACCTGATGTGGCCGTCTCGCTGTCCTGCGGCCTGATGTGGCCGTCTCGCTGTCCTGCGGCCTGATGTGGCCGTCTCGCTGTCCTGCGGCCTGATGTGGCCGTACCGCTGTCCTGCGCCCTGATGTGGCCGTCTCGCTGTCCTGCGACCTGATGTGGCCGTCTCGCTGTCCTGCGGCCTGATGTGGCCGTCTCGCTGTCTTGCGGCCTGATGTAGCCGTCCTGCGGCCTGGTGTGGCCGTCCTGCGGCCTGATGTGGCCGTCCTGCGGCCTGATGTGGCCGTCTCGCTGTCCTGCGGTCTGATGGGGCCGTCTCGCTGTCCTGCGGCCTGATGTGGCCGTCTCGCTGTCCTGCGACCTGATGTGGCCGTCCTGCGGCCTGGTGTGGCCGTCCTGCGGCCTGGTGTGGCCGTCCTGCGGCCTGATGTGGCCGTCTCGCTGTCCTGCAGCCTGATGTGGCTGTCTCGCTATCCTGCGGCCTGATATGGCCGTCTCGCTGTCCTGCGGCCTGACGTGGCCGTCTCGCTGACCTGCGGCCTGATGTGGCCGTCCTGCGGCCTGATGTGGCCGTCTCGCTGTCCTGCGGCCTGATGTGGCCGTCTCGCTGTCCTGCGACATGATGTGGCCGTCTCGCTGTCCTGCGGCCTGATGTGGCCTTCTCGCTGTCCTGCGGCCTGATGTGGCCGTCTCGCTGTCCTGTGGCCTGATGTGGCCGTCTCGCTGTCCTGCGGCCTGATGTGGCCGTCTCGCTGACCTGCGGCCTGATGTGGCCGTCCTGCGGCCTGATGTGGCCGTCTCGCTGTCCTGCGACCTGATGTGGCCGTCTCGCAGCCTGATGTGGCCGTCCTGCGGCCTGATGTGGCCGTCCTGCGGCCTGATGTGGCCGTCTCGCTGTCCTGCGGCCTGATGTGGCCGTCTCGCTGACCTGCGGCCTGATATGGCCGTCCTGCGGCCTGATGTGGCCGTCTCGCTGTCCTGCGGCCTGATGTGGCCGTCTCGCTGTCTTGCGGCCTGATGTGGCCGTCCTGCGGCCTGGTGTGGCCGTCCTGCGGCCTGATGTGGCCGTCTCGCTGTCCTGCGGCCTGATGTGGCCGTCTCGCTGACCTGCGGCCTGATATGGCCGTCCTGCGGCCTGATGTGGCCGTCCTGCGGCCTGATGTGGCCGTCTCGCTGTCCTGCGGCCTGATGTGGCCGTCTCGCTGTCCTGCGGCCTGATGTGGCCGTCTCGCTGACCTGCGGCCTGATGTGGCCGTCCTGCGGCCTGATGTGGCCGTCTCGCTGTCCTGCGGCCTGATGTGGCCGTCTCGCTGTCCTGCGGCCTGATGTGGCCGTACCGCTGTCCTGCGGCCTGATGTGGCCGTCTCGCTGTCCTGCGACCTGATGTGGCCGTCTCGCTGTCCTGCGGCCTGATGTGGCCGTCTCGCTGTCCTGCGGCCTGATGTGGCCGTCTCGCTGTCTTGCGGCCTGATGTGGCCGTCCTGCGGCCTGGTGTGGCCGTCCTGCGGCCTGATGTGGCCGTCTCGCTGTCCTGCGGCCTGATGTGGCCGTCTCGCTGTCCTGCGGCCTGATGTCGCCGTCTCGCTGTCCTGCGGCCTGATGTGGCCGTCTCGCTGTCCTGCGGCCTGATGTGGCTGTCTCGCTGTCCTGCGGCCTGATGTGGCCGTCTCGCTGTCCTGCGGCCTGCTGTGGCCGTCTCGCTGTCCTGCGGCCTGATGTGGCCGTCTCGCTGACCTGCGGCCTGATGTGGCCGTCCTGCGGCCTGATGTGGCCGTCTCGCTGTCCTGCGGCCTGATGTGGCCGTCTCGCTGTCCTGCGACCTGATGTGGCCGTCTCGCTGTCCTGCGGCCTGATGTGGCCGTCTCGCTGTCCTGCGGCCTGATGTGGCCGTCTCGCTGTCCTGCGGCCTGATGTGGCCGTACCGCTGTCCTGCGCCCTGATGTGGCCGTCTCGCTGTCCTGCGACCTGATGTGGCCGTCTCGCTGTCCTGCGGCCTGATGTGGCCGTCTCGCTGTCTTGCGGCCTGATGTAGCCGTCCTGCGGCCTGGTGTGGCCGTCCTGCGGCCTGATGTGGCCGTCCTGCGGCCTGATGTGGCCGTCTCGCTGTCCTGCGGTCTGATGGGGCCGTCTCGCTGTCCTGCGGCCTGATGTGGCCGTCTCGCTGTCCTGCGACCTGATGTGGCCGTCCTGCGGCCTGGTGTGGCCGTCCTGCGGCCTGGTGTGGCCGTCCTGCGGCCTGATGTGGCCGTCTCGCTGTCCTGCGGCCTGATGTGGCTGTCTCGCTATCCTGCGGCCTGATATGGCCGTCTCGCTGTCCTGCGGCCTGACGTGGCCGTCTCGCTGACCTGCGGCCTGATGTGGCCGTCCTGCGGCCTGATGTGGCCGTCTCGCTGTCCTGCGGCCTGATGTGGCCGTCTCGCTGTCCTGCGACATGATGTGGCCGTCTCGCTGTCCTGCGGCCTGATGTGGCCTTCTCGCTGTCCTGCGGCCTGATGTGGCCGTCTCGCTGTCCTGTGGCCTGATGTGGCCGTCTCGCTGTCCTGCGGCCTGATGTGGCCGTCTCGCTGACCTGCGGCCTGATGTGGCCGTCCTGCGGCCTGATGTGGCCGTCTCGCTGTCCTGCGACCTGATGTGGCCGTCTCGCAGCCTGATGTGGCCGTCCTGCGGCCTGATGTGGCCGTCCTGCGGCCTGATGTGGCCGTCTCGCTGTCCTGCGGCCTGATGTGGCCGTCTCGCTGACCTGCGGCCTGATGTGGCCGTCCTGCGGCCTGATGTGGCCGTCCTGCGGCCTGATGTGGCCGTCTCGCTGTCCTGCGGCCTGATGTGGCCGTCTCGCTGTCTTGCGGCCTGATGTGGCCGTCCTGCGGCCTGGTGTGGCCGTCCTGCGGCCTGATGTGGCCGTCTCGCTGTCCTGCGGCCTGATGTGGCCGTCTCTCTGACCTGCGGCCTGATATGGCCGTCCTGCGGCCTGATGTGGCCGTCCTGCGGCCTGATGTGGCCGTCTCGCTGTCCTGCGGCCTGATGTGGCCGTCTCGCTGTCCTGCGGCCTGATGTGGCCGTCTCGCTGACCTGCGGCCTGATGTGGCCGTCCTGCGGCCTGATGTGGCCGTCTCGCTGTCCTGCGGCCTGATGTGGCCGTCCCGCTGTCCTGCGGCCTGATGTGGCCGCCTCGCTGTCCTGCGGCTTGATGTGGCCGTCTCGCTGTCCTGCGGCCTGATGTGGCCGTCCTGCGGCCTGATGTGGCCGTCCTGCGGCCTGATTTGGCCGTCCTGCGGCCTGATTTGGCCGTCCTGCGGCCTGATGTGGTCGTCCTGCGGCCTGATGTGGCCGTATATGGTCGTCCCGCGGCCTGACGTGGCTGTCCCGCGGCCTGACGTGGTCGACCCGCAACCTGACGTGGTCGTCCCGCGACCTGACGTGGTCGTCCCGCGACCTGACGTGGTCGTCCCGCAGCCTGACGTGGTCGTCTCGGGGCCTCACTTGGCCGTGCTCCTGCTGCCCTGGTGGTGGCCGTGCTCCTGCTGCCCTGATGGTGGCCGCGCTCCTGCCTGCTGCCCTGGTGGTGGCCGTGCTCCTGCCTGCTGCCCTGGTGGTGGCCGTGCTCCTGCCTGCTGCCCTGGTGGTGGCCGTGCTCCTGCCTGCTGCCCTGGTGGTGGCCGTGCTCCTGCTGCCCCGGTGGTGGCCGTGCTCCTGCCTGCTGCCCTGGTGGTGGTCGTGCTCCTGCCGCCCTGGTGGTGGCTTTGCTCCTGCCTGCTGCAATGGTGGTGGCCTGCTCCTGCCTGCTGCCCTGGTGGTGGCCGTGCTCCTGCCTGCTGCCCAGGTGGTGGCCGTGCTGCTACCTGCTGCCCTTGTGGTGGCCGTGCTCCTGCTGCCCTGGTCGTGGCCGTTCTCCTGCCTGCTGCCCTGGTGGTGGCCGTGCTCCTGCTGCCCTGGTGGTGGCCGCGCTCCTGCCTGCTGCCCTGGTGGTGGCCGTGCTCCTGCCTGCTGCCCTGGTGGTGGCCGTGCTCCTGCCTGCTGCCCTGGTGGTGGCCGTGCTCCTGCCTGCTGCCCTGGTGGTGGCCGTGCTCCTGCCTGCTGCCCTGGTGGTGGCCGTGCTCCTGCCTGCTGCCCTGGTGGTGGCCGTGCTCCTGCCTGCTGCCCTGGTGGTGGCCGTGCTCCTGCCTGCTGCCCTGGTGGTGGCCGTGCTCCTGCTGCCCTGGTGGTGGCCGTGCTCCTGCCTGCTGCCCTGGTGGTGGCCGTGCTCCTGCCTGCTGCCCTGGTGGTGGCCGTGCTCCTGCCTGCTGCCCTGGTGGTGGCCGTGCTCCTGCCTGCTGCCCTGGTGGTGGCCGTGCTCCTGCCTGCTGCCCTGGTGGCGGCCGTGCTCCTGCCTGCTGCCCCGGTGGTGGCCGTGCTGCTGCCTGCTGCCCTGGTGGTCGTCGTGCTCCTGCGGCCCTGGTGGTGGTCGTGCTGCTGCTGCCTGCTGCCCTGGTGGTGGTCGTGCTACTGCCTGCTGCCCTGGTGATGGCCGTCCTGCCGCCCTGGCGGTGACTTGATGCTGTAGTGGCGGTGGCCTGATGCTATCGGGGTTGCTGACGTCGCAGTTGTTTTTATTATCCCTTACAGAGTTAACTGTAAAAGAAGCACTTGAATTTTTTTAAATAAAATCAGCATAACAGAAATAGATCCTGAATTTTCAACACCCAGAAATAGGAGTTATTGGCTACTAAGAAAATTTTGATTCGTGAAGAAATTTGGAAGGGAGAGAAACTGGGTTAACTGCCCTGGTTATAGGACGATTGCGTGGGCATCGTTACAACTATGTCTGTTGATATGCGAAACCATTCATTGAGAGGAAAGCAGGAAAATTTGCATATCCATTGGTGCGCTGATCCTTGTTAACCCGCGCACTGTAACTGGTCGCCTCATTTACCAGGCTCACTGGTTGCCAGACGTAAGGCATAACCCCAAGTTGTTATACACCAAAATGATCGTCTCAGCGAGTGCTACACAGCTGGAGCCAGAAACCCCCACATTGTGGGGGTTAAGGCAGAGCTCCAACCACTTGGAAGTTGGGAGGGGTAAGCACAGTCAGTGTGGTAAATGAGGCGACCGTGAGAGGGTGTGCGTGCGAACAGTCAGTGGCAGCCTCAGTTACCAGCGAAACTACTCAGGGCCTTATTTCGCCTTATTTCGCAAAAATGGCAAATAAGACAAATCTGAAGTCAGTAGCGTGTAGAGCAGTATTTTATTCATATTGTGTGAAAATTACAAGTTTCGAAACACTATACTTACAGTAATATAACCAGACATGCAAACATGCATTTATGTAGGAACTAAAACGAAGAATGGATAACACCTAGTAGACATAAATGGTCATAACTTTTTTTCTAATTGTTGTAGAGGAAAAATAAAAACATCAGCAGGTTTGGAAGGATTTTCTGCATAAAATAGCAGTGAAAAACATTACATTGTTCCCAAAACACAAAAATGGCCATTGATCTCTTTGAAGCAATGTTGTGCAAAAATCTACGGAGTTTGACTCCATATTACAAAGAAACGGTTCAAGTTATCAAAAATCTGACAACATCAAAGTGTAAAGCAACATTTTTTACTCATTACTTCATATTTTTACATCTCTGCCTATTACGGTAAGTGAACAGGGAACGGCAGAGTAACGCGGGTAAATTGACTACTTTTCTGAGGGATGCGCGACCGTGCGCGGGTTAAACAATTCATTTAAATGCAAGTTAAACGGAAATGATACCCTTGCAATGTTGAAAACGCCCATCAGTGAGTGTGTGATAGGTACGTTTACGGTAATAAGAGTGATGTCTTAAACTGAAGTTTACGAGCTAAAAAACGTGATTAAGTATGAGCGTCTTGTACCGTCGGTAACTGTCGTGAACTAAGTTTATTTGCATTATTGTTCCAAGTGTTCCTATACAGTTCAATCCAAGTGTTCCTGAATGATTTATCCTTTGTGTTCCCGGCGCTACGGAACGGAACGATCTGGGCGCTACGGAACGGAACGTTCCCTGCGCTACGGAACGGATCGTTCCCGGCGCTAGGGAACTTAACGTTCCGAGCGCTACGGAACGGATCGTTTCGGGCGCTACGGAACAGAACGTTCCAAGCGCTACAGAACGGAACGTTCTGGGCGCTACGTAACGGAACGTTCCGGGCACTACGGAACGTTCTGGGCGCTACGGAACGGAACGTTCTGGGCGCTACGGAACGGAACGTTCCGGGCGCAACGGAACGAAACGTTCCGAGCACCACGGAACCATAATAGGCTCCTGGGAAGAAATGTTCGTGTGGTGTTTATAGAGCTCAATTTTTGTAGGGTTTCAGTATTTTTTACTGGGTCAAACTGTTTCCGCGTGTTCCATCATCACGATAATTCGAAGCTAGGTTTGTAAGAGTTGTTCCGGGCGCTACGAAACGGAACGTTCCGGGCACTACGGAACGGAACGTTCCGGGCACTACGGAACGGAACGTTCCGGGCACTACGGAACGGAACGTTCCGGGCACTACGGAATGGAACGTTCCGGGCACTACGTTCCGAGCACTACGGAACGGAACGTTCCGGGCACTACGGAACGGAACGTTCTGAGCACCACGGAACGGATCGTTCCGAGCACTACGGAACCATAATAGGCTCCTGGGAAGAAATGTTCGTGTGGTGTTTATAGAGCTCAATTTTTGTAGGGTTTCATTATTGTTTACTGGGTCAAACTGTTTCCGCGTGTTCCATCATCACGATAATTCGAAGCTAGGTTTGTAAGAGTTGTTCCGGGCGCTACGGAACGGAACGTTCCGGGCACTTCGGAACGGAACGTTCCGGGCACTAGGGAACGGAACGTTCCGGGCACTACGGAACGGAACGTTCCGGGCACTACGGAACGGAACGTTCCGAGCACCACGGAACGGATCGTTCCGAGCACTACGGAACCATAATAGGCTCCTGGGAAGAAATGTTCGTGTGGTGTTTATAGAGCTCAATTTTTGTAGGGTTTCATTATTGTTTACTGGGTCAAACTGTTTCCGCGTGTTCCATCATCACGATAATTCGAAGCTAGGTTTGTAAGAGTTGTTCCGGGCGCTACGGAACGGAACGTTCCGGGCACTAGGGAACGGAACGTTCCGGGCACTACGGATCGGAACATTCCGGGCACTACGGAACGGAACGTTCCGGGCACTACGGAACGGAACGTTCCGGGCACTACGGAACGGAACGTTCCGGATTTTTGGGCCAGTAATATCAGTTCCACGGAACGTTCCGTTCCGGGCGTTCCATCGTTCCGTACTTTAGGGATTGCCCTACCAGGAGAGAACATCTCAAGCTTAGGTGCTTTTTTTTCATATACCAGTCAAGTGTAGGCTTCCGCATCATGCTAAGCCTCCACTTATTCAATCCATACTCTTTTGTTTGCCTCTCAATCTCTTTCTTCAACCTCTTGCAGTCCCACTCAGGCCCTACACCTCCAGCATTTAATAAACTCCAGTCATCCACATTATAACTATTCCATTATTACCATTGTTACCAAGTTTGGATATTATTATAAGATATTATTATTATTATTAGGATATTATTATAATAAGATATTATTCCATTATTACCAAGTTTGGCAGTAACAAATTACAAACCTGTTTAGGAAGCCTATTTTTATAAAAAAAAGTTTTTAATCTCCTTGCACTTGGTTAAATTATTGTGCTTATCTAAATTAGTCTCAAAATTAAATTGCATAAAATGCAAACTACTATGACTTCAATATTTTTACCCTTCCTCCTGCAATAGTAATCAATCATTTGAGTCTATGGCCTTCACCATAATGTTCTAGGAAATAAAAACATCTTAGAACAACGTGAGACCATCACAGCACTGATTATGCATGAATCTATACGCTGTCTCTGACTACTCGGCACTCGTGCTTTTCATGCACTGTCCAACTTTGTCTTTTTTGGGAATCCGGACGAATCGTTCAAAAGTTTTCAGCTTTTTCTCATTGTTGGGTGAAGCTCAGTAAAACAAAAATATTTGTATTTATTACAAAAAAATTGATGTTATGTTATTGATATATAAGCTGTTTATTACAAGAGCTTTTTGAGTCCGAGAAAACAGAAATTAACTTTTGTGTTAACCCCAACTCTTGTGCACAGTTAATCTTATCACAGCAAAATAAAACTATGGAGAGAGTATGGAAAAAATGATATCTCTAGAATTCAGTTCTCACGATGAAGCGCTGTTTCGCTGTAACTCGAACTACTACGACTGACAATAAGTAGTTAGTACCGTGCACTCCAAACAGGCCCTTTACGCGATAATATTTCATTCAAATCCTGTTAAAATATTTTACAGGAGTTGAAAGGACTAGCAAGCAAAACCTCATCTGTACTGCGTAAGTTACCGGTAAAATAAACAGTTTTTAAAACTTATTTTCAGTACGGTCCTCAGAATGTTTGAAAATACACCGGCATGTGTATTTACTTGTTTACTGCCAATGTTTAAACTAGTTACACACCTGCTGCACATTTTGAAGAATATCCCTTTAAAACATCGGGTATTTATGAACAAAAAAAGTACAAAACTATAATTGGCAAACTCACCAAATCAGAATATAAGTGAGTAGGAACGCTCCAGCACATCCATACCTTTCAACCTTCAATAGCTTACTGACACAATTCAATAATTAGCGCAGCGGAATGACTAATGACTATAGATGGTTGGTCACTCGAATGTCAAAGCACTGGCTGCAATTGTAAATGCAACACTCAATGTCTCTTCATATGGACAAACAGGTTTTTTAGTCATTAATTGCATCATTTTCAATTTTTCTTCTCTGGTCTTGAACAACAACAAAAAACAGCAATGTGGGGAAATATTTTGTACAACATTTCAAATTGAATTTAGAAATTTTCCATTATCGTAACTTACAAATATCATGTAAGGAAATGTATCAACTAGCTTTTATTAACAGGAGTACGTCATATTAAATATTATGTTTCCCTATCATTTTAATTCCTAATTTTACGATGTATGAAATCTTATCTATTTGTACACCTCGGATGGTTTGTCAATTAGTACTTCTAGTATAGAACTTTTGTTAGACTACTAGCACACCACGAATGGTTTGTCTATTAGTACGCCTCGTATATTTTGTCAATTAATATGCCTCGTATGGTCTGTCTACTTGTACACCTCTGATAGTTTGTCTATTAGTACACCTCGTATAGTTTGTCTATTATTATGCCTCGTATGGCTTATCTACTTGTACACCTCGGATGGTTTGTCAATTAGTACTGCTCGTATGGAACATTTGTTTTAGGATGCCCTATGTTAAGAAACTTTTAAAAGGCAATATGTTGGCATGTATCTCATGTGACAACTTGGAAATACACTTTTTTTTATGAGATCAATTAAGGACGTTTTATATTAGGAAAGTTTTGAAACCCAATATGATGGAATGCATCTCACGAATCAAATTTTTAGAAAATAAATGGGTTTTCTTTCTTTTTTTCTTTCTTATCCCATCTAACTTCATCGAGAAATATCGGCAAAAACTTTGGTAGAGTAATTTTATCGGATATTAAATTACTACTAAATCCACAATGAATTACATATATCAATGTTGAAATTATCAGTGAGATGAATTTTATTGATTTATATAGATGTTCTCTTTGTGAACTTCATACTCAAAAAACCGTTCCATGCATTTTATTTGCAAACGTGAACAAAGAAAGAAAATCATTCCCAAATACCTCTTCAAGACACCCACTGAAATTTCGAATGTTACGCTTTGCTCGATTACATTACATTTTTTCGACTAATGGATTACATTTTTTAGCACTAATGCCTAATATTTAATTTCAAGTCACCAAATTGGTTGGCAGAAATTAGTTTTCTTTAACTTCATTACACCATTATTATAAACAAAATACGTACAGCGTATTTTAACACAAAAATAATACACGAATATTTACTTCTTCTATAGGAAAAACAGAATTTATGATATAATTATTTCACATCATGTTTTACACTCTACCATGCATACAGCCTGCCAGGTAGCTGCGGCGCGGGAGTAACTTTCCGGAGCCACTCTTCTCCTAAGTTCATTTTTTCGAGGAACGAGTCGAATTTGTGCCTAAAACGAGACCGAAAAGCGATTCATTCTCGTAGGAAGAACACTAATTTATTTTTACATGTCTCGTTCACAGGGAACAATAATGAATAACTGATACTTTAAAGGGTTTTTTGACAAAAAAATACCTTTTCTTAAAGCTGAAAGTTTTCTCTTTCTAATGAAGTTTTTTGAGGGCCATTTAAAACAAGATAAAGGGTATAAAATTATCTTTTAATATGAAGAGTGATGTTCAGCTGGAACTTGCGATCTTTCAGCTGAGCCAGCAGCCTCGCTGCAATGCATTCCGACAGCACTCGCTCTTCAGTACTCGAAGTCTAGTAGCCTGCGGAGGGTTGCCATGCTTCTGTCTCTCTATTCAGCCTAAGTTCATTCTCCCTCCTGAAAAGATGCACATATTAACTAATAATTGTTATTTTGATTAGTTGTATGGTGGAACCTTTTAGAAACTAATTTTAGATAGATTTCAAGGTACTTCGAAATAGTTCACAAAATTTCGCCTGGCTGCTACATCTAGTTCAAATTTGCCATTGTGTCCAGGCATAAAAAAGTTCCTTGAAATTCTTCCCTGCTCACCACTAGGACGCCGATCTGTCAGGATGCCGACCAGGCAAGGGTTAGCTATTCAGGCTAAATAGCTAGGCCCAGACACTAGGGTAAGGTGCAGGATGGACAAGTAACAATGTATTTAAAACATGGTAAGTATAATAGACATAACACGTATAATCTCAGGACGTGTCTTGCGAGCGCCGTCTCTCTACACGAGATCGTAGCTCTTCCACCGACTAAACACCCCCGCAAAAACACCTAAGGTACAATGGTAAAAGAGGGCGCAGGATTACCCAAGCACGGTATAGAGACCATGGTACCATGATAGAGACTCACACAAGCGTCAGGCAAGAAGCTTAATTTAGCCTGCTCGTAGTCAAGTGCACTGCATGAAGGTCCTAACGCAACAGTCGTGCAAACGTTAACTTTGGCTTCCAAAATCCGAATGGCTCAACAGGCGGTCGCAGTATGGTCATGGAGCGCTACGTACCGTACAGCTCTACCCACAAGGTACAAAACAAGTAGTGAAATAATTTCACTACATAAGCTAGCTGCTGAAACAATAAATAACTATATTGCATCCATGTTGTTGATATTCTTTCTCATTATTACGATGTTTGGTAATACCATATTGTAAATCTCTGTAGAAAACATATTTTTTTGAATAATGTTTTTAACCTCCGTGCACTTGGTTAAATTATTGTGCTTGTCTAAATTAGTCTCAAAATTAATTTACGTAATACTCAAAATTTTGAAACTTTCTCCAGCAATATCAATCATTTGAGTTCTATGAGCTTCAACACAATGTCCTGGAAAATAAAAATATCTTAAAACGAAGAGAGACCAGCAAAGCACTGATAATGATAGAATCTCAACTCTTCGATTACTCGGGCATTTTGTGCACTGTACAACTATGTCTTTGCTCGTCGTAGCCGTGTGTCTATAGGCCCTGCCCACCGTGCGGGAAACGTAGGTTCGAGTCCCGGCGCTGGATGGCGATTTTCTCTGTTGGGTAGAGGGGAAAAATTCAATGCACAATACCCCACTCTACCCAGGTATCTGAAATGGGTACCGGTCTTACGCGGGGGAAAGCGTCATGGCGTCCTAGAGTTAGTTATAAGGCATTTGGAAATCCAATGTACAAGGTGATATGTATCAGGCTTGAAATTGGAAATAAAGCATCCGTAGATGCCTTCATTATTTATTTTTTTTCTCGCGAATCCGGACGAATCCTTCAAAAGTTCTCAGCTTTCTCTCGTCGTTGTGTGAAGCAGAACAAAATTTGAAAATATATGCATTTATTTCAAAAAATTGATCCTGTGTTATTGACATATAAGCTGTTACTTCCAAGAGCTTCTTGAGTACCAAACGTCAAAAATTACATTTTTTTTAATCAAACTCTTATGCACAGTTAATCTTCTCATGGCAAAGAAAAACTATAGAGAAAGCACGGAAAATATATCTCTAAAATTCATTTTCTTACGATGAAGCGCTGTTTCGATATAACTCAAACTACTACGACTGACAATAATGAGTTAGTTGCGTGTTTTTCTAACAGGCCATTTACGCGATAATATTTCATTTAAATCTTGTTAAAATATTTTACAGGAATTTAAATAACTAGCAAGCAAAGCCTCATTGGTATTGCGTAAGTAACCGGTAAAATAATAATAATGAAAAATGATTTTGTGGTCCTCAGAATGTTAGGCAATGCACTGGCATGTGTATTTACTTATATAAAGACTACAAATCTTCAAACTAGAGACACAACTGCTGCACATTCTGCCGAATATCTCCCTAAAACATTGGTTACACACGAATAAAAGAGGTAAAAAACTACAATTGGCAAACTCACCGAATCAGAATTAAAGTGAGTAGAAACTCTTCAGCGCACCCACACTTTTCAACCTTCAAAAGTTTGCTGAAACGATTTATAAATAATTAGCGTCAGCGCAATGACTGCGGATGAGTTGGTCACTTAAATATCAAAGCACTGGTTGAAATTGTAAATGGAACACTCAATGTCTCCACAAATTGCGAAACATGTTTACAGTCATTAATTGTATTTTTTCAAACAAGTTTTCTCCTCTGGCATTGAACAAGAACAAAAAACTGTAATGTAGGAAATGTTTGTACAACATTCAAAATTGAAATTTGAAATATGTTATCGTAACTTACATGTATCAACTGGCATTACTGAACACAAGAGTGTCATGTTAAATATTTTGTTTTACGATGATTGTGATTCATAAATTTATTATCTATGAAATTGTTATGAGTTCAATTGAGGACGTTTTATATTATGAAATTTTTAAACCCCAATATGTTTGTAATAAGGCATCTCATGTATCATAATTTTTGGAAATGAACGTTTTTTTTTCTTTCTTATGCCATCTAACTTCATAGAGAAATATCCAATAAAAACTTTGGTGGAGTAATTTTATCGGATATCAAATAACTAATAAATTTACAATGAATCACACATATCAATGTTGAAATTATCTGTGAGATGGATTTTAATATTTTACATAGATGTTCTCTTTGTGTACTTCATACTTAAAAACCGTTAGTTGCATTAACGAACAACGAAAGAAAATCATTCCCAAATACCTGTTCAAGACACCCACTGTCATTTCAAATGTCAAGCTTCGCTCACATTACATTTTTTAGCCCTAATGCTTAATATTTGATTTCAAGCCACCAAATTGGTTTTCTTTAACTTCATGACGTGAATAATTAAAAACGAAATATAAAGAGTATCATACAACTTACTCTAAGACAAACCGAAATAATATGTGAATATTTACGCACTCTAACGGAAAAACGGAATAACCATGTAATTATTCAACAGCAAGTATACTCCACCATGCATGCAGCTGCTAGGTAGCTGCGGTGCGGAAGGAACAGCGCTCCGGAGCAAATGGAACTCTCGGAAGTTCATTTATCATGAACGAGCTCAATTTGTATCTCGTACAAGGCCGAATAGCGAATCATTCTCGTAAGAATAGCATTACGGTATTCATCCCCGTGTCGTTCACGGGGAACAATAATGAATAACTATTACTCTGAAGGGGTTTTGGACTAAAAAATTTACCTTTTCCTAAAGCTGAAAGTTTTCTTTTTCCAATGAAATAACTTGAAGGCCATTTAAAGCAAGATATATGGTATAAAAATGTCTTTTAATTCGATGAATGACGTTTCCTTGGAAAGCATTCGTTCATTGGCGCGGTCTCGCTCATCAGTTCATTAAGAAACATGGGACTTGCGGTTGGATGTTTGAGCGGACAGGACGTGGTGGCTAAATAGGATAATTACTGGCTTGAAACTGGCAAGTAACTTTATTTACGAAACTATAAGTATTTATGATTGATAACTGAATACTGTGGCAGTGGTTGGGGGCAATTGACTAACCTGCTGGGGTCTTTGCCCCGTGGCACGGGCAAGTTCTGAGCATCTTAAAATTCATCAACTTTAAACGTCACCTAGTGTACTCTTTGTTGGATAGCAACTTTAACTTGAACTCTGTTTATTCATTCATAAAAAAAACCTTAGAAGTGTCTCAAATAGAAAACATATCCAAAACTTTGCAGAAGGTATTGTACAGACTAGAAAGTGCAATGCCAACCAACGGGAAAAATTCTAAAGCAGCTGGAGGCTCCCCAAAAAAAGAGAGAGAAAAACCCCACTCACACACACAACCTGTCAGAGGAAAACATGGAGGTACAGCCTCTACCAAAAAAAATTTTAAAGTTAGGAGCTCAACCCCAATAACTGTGTCCCAACCAGTTCAAGCTGAGGCAGAGGACTCTTACCCTCCAAAAAAACTGCAGGAAATTCAAATGCAAACAGCAGGTTCAAATGCAGTCAAGAGAACACTCGACAAAAGTCCAGACGCTACCCATGAAATCAACAGCAATAAAAAAAGAATCACTCATGACATATCAAACACTTCCATTGAGGAACTATCCCTATCAATGATATCAAATCCCTCAGGAGTTCTATCAAATGAAAATTCCTTCAATGCAAGTAAAGACAAAATCCCTAATAATCAAAAAGAACTGCAACAGATGGCTAAAAAGTCTACTGTAGAAAGGAAATCAGCCAAAATCAATCTGAATCTTTCTGAAAATGCTAATAAGATGCCACAATCCACAAGGCACATTATAATCTCTTCAACTGATGAACCTTACAAAACTCAACGCATTCAAGGTACAAGAATTATTAAACAAGATATGTGGACCTGTTGAGAAAGTAGATTACAAAAGAACAGGAAGCCTAATCATC
The DNA here is from genome assembly GCA_030386875.1 of Morinoia aosen. Taxonomy (NCBI): domain Eukaryota; kingdom Metazoa; phylum Arthropoda; class Malacostraca; order Amphipoda; family Talitridae; genus Morinoia; species Morinoia aosen. The sequence continues at coordinate 79,879,834 of CM059564.1, forward strand.
AAAACCAAAACTCTGGAACGAATCAAAACTCTGCTGAACACTCAAACATTTGGCAATGTACCTGTTAAAACCCAGATTGCCTGGGGAGCATCCACATCATGTGGCAAAATTTATGCTCCTGAATTTCTCTATGATTCACTGGATGACTTGCTTGACCAACTTGCTCCTTCTGGGGTTGTTGGAATAAGAAAAATGTACATGGATCCTAAACGAGCACACTCGCCAATTTTTGTTTTGACATTTCTAGGACCAACATGCTCAGTAGAGATCCAGGCAGGGTACTGTAACTATAAGGTAGACCCTTATTATCCGAGCCCAATACGCTGCATAAAATGCTGGAGATGGGGACACATCGCTTCTGTTTGCCGCAACAAGAAGATTTGTAGAAAGTGCTCCTCCTTTGATCATGAAGAACAAAATTGTAACTCAAACAACTATCACTGCCCAAACTGTAAAGGAAACCATACAGAAACATCAAAAGAATGTCCCATCTACATCAAAGAGCATGAAGTGTGCAAAATCCGAGCTGGTGATCGTATCTCCTTCAATGAAGCCCGTAGAATTGTGTACTCCCAGGAACAAACTAATCCAGTACAAGAGATTTTTGAGGAAACTTTTCCAAATATACAATCCCAGTATACCTTCCCATCATTAGAACAAACCAACACTCCTGGTAACACCAGAGAAACACCTATGGTTTCATATGCTGCAGCCACTCATTCGCCAAGAAAAACCATACAGCCTGTAGATAAAGTAAATTCAGTGACAAAAAAGAAAAATGTAAACCAAGAGCAGCACATAGAAAACGCCCGCGCAACAAAAGCAAATCAGCAAGCACAGAACACAGAATATACAGGATACAGCCATAGGATCCTAAGAAGTAGCCCAAATGCTCCTACAAATCCAGCCTCACAAGGTACTACTCAAACTCAAATAGTTATGCAAAATTCTGATCAAGGTAAAAACATTGGTGGAAATAACACAGACATGCCAAATGTAAGTATGGAGATTCTCTTCCGAAAATCTGTCTTACAGTTATTCCCAGTCATCATTAAACTATTAGTAGCAAATTCTATTACATATGAAAATTGAGTGCCTGACTGAGCTTGGGAATATACTAAATGCTGAGGAAATAATCACGGAAACACTTACAAAGCTGAATTTTACCTCTCTAATCAATTTACAATGAACTTAACTATATTACAATGGAAGCTCAGAGGTTTTTATCCAAAACTTCCTTTTTTACAGGTAATGGCAGATGAACAGCAGCCTGGAATTATATGTCTCCAGGAAACTCACCTAAAACAAAATAGCCGAGTTAAATTAAGAGGATACAATGTCCCATACAGAAAAGAACGCACAGAAGGCCGCGGGGGTGGGGTACTAACCTTTGTTCACAACAGCATTCCATCCATTCATGTAATTTCGAGAAGTTTACTGGAAATAGTTGCATGTAAAGTTTTTGTTAATAAGAAACCTATTACCATAATAAATGCATATTTCCCTCCCTATCTTGATCAGACTTTCCTGCAACATAACCTAGAAGAAATTAACAACTTAATAGCAGGTTCCTGCATCATTCTTATGGACTAAAATGTACATAGCTATTCATGGGGCTCAGATTTCACTGATAAAAGGGGACAAGCGATTGAAACTTGGATAACGGACAATCACCTCGTGTTGCTCAACAATTCTTCCCCAACTTTCTTATTTTCAACAGGAACATACACACATATAGACTTGACAATTGTTTCAGAGGATCTGTACCCCATACTAACATGGAAAACCAACCCAGATACTGCCACTAGTGACCATTTTCCAATATGGATTGAAACAAACATTGAAGTCCCTAGAGTAGAGGTTCCTAAGCGATGGTTACTAAAATTTGCAAACTGGCCAAAATTTGAAGCAGCGTTAAAATTTCCAGACTGGTCTGATAAAACAGCTGAAGAAGCCTGCAGTATCATTGCTGAAGCAATAATAAACGAGACAAAAGAGACAGTCAAAATGAGCTCCAGCAGTACAACACAAAGAAAAAGCAACTGCTGGTGGATCGAGAAATGTAAAGTGGCCCACAAAAATTACCACAAGGAAAACAACAGGTATAAAAACCATAGAGGAAATATAGAAAAGTGGATAGCCTTCAAAAGGGCCCGAGCAGTTTTTAGAAAAACGGTGCTGGAGGAAAAAACAAATTACTGGAGAGAGTTTGTAATGAGCCTAAATGATAAAAGTCCCACTAATGTTGTATGGCAAAAGATCAGAGCTATGAAAGGAAGTAGAAATAAAAGTCCAATAATTTTTAAAGATTCTCATGATCAAATCATCACATGTACCAAAGAAATTGCTGACACTTTAGGTCAGTAATATGCTCAGAATAGTAAAAATGAAACTAATGACCCAATATTTAATGATCACAGGCAAATCTGCGAAGCTACCAACATCTCCTTTGAAAGCTTAACTTCTCAGTACTACAATCGCCCTCTCACTTTTGCAGAGTTCAACAGAGCTGTAGACAGTTCAAAAACTAAAACTCCTGGTCCAGACATGATTTCACTTGATTTCATTAAAAACATGAATAACCCTCAGAAGACAAACATACTGAACTTTTATAATAAAATCTGGACATCCACAATACCAAATCAGTGGAAAGAAGCTATCATATGCCACATACTGAAGCCTGGAAAATCTCCAACAGAACCAAAGTCTTATAGGCCTGTTGCTCTCACCAATGTATTATGCAAAGTCTTTGAAAAAATTGTCAACTGGAGACTTCTTGCATACCTTGAAGACAAAAAACACATCAGTAAAACACAAAGTGGATTCAGAGCAGGGCATTCAACATTGGATGCACTCTCCCGACTAGAAAACTCCACACGGAAATCACTCATCACTCAAGGTTTCTGCATTGCCATTTTTATAGATATTAAGCAAGCATTTGACTCTGTATGGCATCATGGGCTCACCAAAAAAACTTGAATTACTTGGACTTGAAGGGAACCTACCTGAAATAGTAAAATCGTTCATCAGCAATCGTATCATCAAAGTCCGAGTCAACTCTTCGCTATCCGAGCCAGCCAAGTTAGAGGCAGGAGTACCTCAGGGATCAGTAATTAGTCCTACCCTGTTCAATATTATGATTGACGACATCTTTCAAGATCTGAACCCAGAAATACAAACATCCCTATATGCAGATGATGGGGCACTTTGGCTTGGACACACTGATATACACCAGGCATATGATATTATGCAGGAGGCATTAGATATTATACTTGGCTGGTCACAAGGCTGGGGATTCCAAATATCAGCAGAAAAAACAAAATACATGATCTTCACCAGAAAACGTATCAAACCTCCTCACCCTTTAAGATATATGAGCTCAAAAATTGAACAAGTAAAGAAACTTAAATTCCTGGGAGTCACACTGGATGTGCAACTGAGGTGGGACCCACACATAAAAGAAGCAGCAAACAAATGTCAAAAAGACATCAGGCTTCTTCGTATGCTCGCAAACACTAAATGGTCAGCAATGTACGCAATTCTAAAGAAAATATATACCGCACATATTTTGCCAAAGCTAGAGTATGCCAGCTTCTTATTAGACACAGCTTGTGGAACACATCTCAAGCTGCTTGATAGGTTGCAGTATGCAGCTGCCAGGATGATGCTGGGGGCTCTGAGATGTACCAGAGTCAGCAATCTTGAAGTAGAGGCAAACCTAATGCCTCTCAAGTACTCTCGAAAAAGTCAACTGTGCCAATATGCTGTAAGAATACTAAGCATTCCAGAACACCCGGTGAGAACTCTTATACACGATTATTATCCTCTTTTTGTAATACAAAATAGTCCTGGCCCACTTCCTATTTCTGGACGTATATACCATCTACTAAAAGAACTTAACATAGAAACAAAGAACATATCATGCATAGCAACAAAAGACAAATATGACATGTCTGAGATACGCTGCCAACACAGCCTTAAACTGCAACACAAGGACACGCTGTCCCATAGCCATTGGACACTCCTATTTCGGCTCCTGCAGGAGTCCTATCCTAATAAAAGAGAAATCTACACAGATGGCTCAATTCTAGACAATAAAGTAGGAATTGGCATATTTTCTGAGAATGACAGCATTTTGGCAAGGTTATCTAATGGCACTTCAATCTTCACAGCTGAACTTATTGCAATTTTTTATACTATCAAGTTCATAGAAGACAAACAAGGAGAATTTATTCTGTTCACCGACTCCTACAGTTCTATCCAGGCCTTGAATCAGCTATTAACCTCTAAACACTACCTAACATATGAAATAAAGATACTATTGCATAAATTATCACCCAATAAGCTAATAATAGAATGGGTACCAAGTCATGTAGGCATACCAGGAAATGAAAGAGCAGATGAGCTGGCCAAAGCAGCATGTAAACTTAAGACGGTTAGCTCCAATTTCTTAGCTCACCCAGACCTTAAACCTATTATCAAGAAACACTTCAATTACAAATGGCAACAAGAGTGGGACCTAAACTCAACAGACTATCATGGCATAAAACCTACCTTAAAACCAACAGTAAGTACTACACTACCCAGAAGACATCAAATAATCCTTTCAAGACTTCGGTTACTCACCACTCAGTTGATGCATAAGCATCTCTTCTTGAAACTTCCACATCCTCAGTGCCAGTTGTGTAAATGTCAGACCAGCAAAAGCCATGTACTAGTAGATTGTCCAATGCATGAAGACCAAAGAGTGTCACTCAAAAAATGGGCTAATAATAATAATGTAACTTTCAACTTGGAAATGCTTCTTAGTGACAAGTTTGATACAAAGCTGCTGCTCAACTTCCTCAATGACAGCCAGCTTGCAAATAAAATTTGAAACGCCCCACGTCCTAGAAGCTCAAATATCAGGCACTAATACCTTTAATTGGTGAGGAGTCTGAAGACCAACTAAGTATGTATTAAGAAACATGGTGTGAGGAGGTGTGCAACGCTCCTATCACTCGATCCAGTCTACGTTTATTCTTTCACGTATAAAAGGAAAAATGTATATAATAACGGTTATTTTTATGATGAAACCTTTCATAAACTAATTTTAAGTCATATTTGTTCCAATTTATGGTGCCAATTTTGATTTTAAGGTACTTCAAAATAGTTCACAGAAATTCCTTGGATTGCTACATCAAGTTCCAATTTGCCATTGTGTCCGGGCATAAAAAAGTTCCCTGAAATTCTTCCCTGAATTATAGATAGTATAGATAGTATATAGATAGGGTGACTGTGAGAGTAGTAGGTAACGTTTTTGTTTCCTTTGTCTGATAATCTGATTTAGTATAGATAGTATATAGATAGGGTGACTGTGAGAGTAGAAGGTAACATTTTTTGTTTCCGTTGTCTGATAATCTGATTTTTAGTAGATTTAGTGAGTGAAGACTTCTTCTGCCTATAAAATTTATACTGAGAGAGAAGTCTGTGTTTGATAATGGCAAGAAATAGGACTGGTCGTAGGAAGGGAGGTGCAAGTGGAATGGATGAGGAGGTTGAGTGCATGACTTGTAAAGAGTGGGTAGATATAGATGCATGCAAAGGTTTGAGAGAGATGAGTCGTAGAAAGTTGAGTGATCTTGTGTTTACGTGCTGGAAATGTTTGAATGACGAGAGAAAGAAGTTGGAAGAGGAGGTTGAAAGATTGACAATTCTGATGGTTGCTTTAGAGGCTGACTTGAAGGATGAAAGGAAGTTGAATGAAGGAAAGAATGAGAATGGTGCAAATGCAGTGAATGAAAAGGTAAATGGTGGTGCAAGGAATGCAAATGAAGTGGATGATGAGGCAAATGATGGTGCAAGGAGTGTGAATGCAGTATATGAAGCAAATGGTGGTGCAAATGTGACAGATGAGAGTAGAAGGATGAATGAGCATGATGAACGAAGTACGAATGGAAAGAGAGTGAAGGAGCAACCTGTTGATATGCCACATGAGGTGCAGGGCCTGTAGTGGAAGTGAATGAAAGGAAGATGGATGGAAAGAGTGATGTGAGTGGAAGATTTGAACAAAAGAGTAGTATGAAAGGGAGAGTGAGACCTACAATTAGAATACGTAGTGACAGCATGGTGAAGAATGTGGATAGGTTTGTGAGAATGACTGACCGTAGTGGATGTACGAGCATGAGAGGAAAGGGAGTGAAAGAAATTTGTAGGCATGCTGAGGAAGTGATAGATCAAATGGATGAAGGGATGGTTGTACTACAAGGAGGTGGCAATGGATTGCTTGAATATGGGAGAGAGCGTACTGTGAATGCAATTATGGATGTGGTTGAAAGGGCGCGGAAGAAGAATGTGAGAGTGGCTGTGACCAGCCTGCTGAGAAGGCCTGCATGTGATGAGGAGTATGAAAGGGTGCAAAAGGAGGTGAATAGGGAGGCGCATGAAAGGATTATGAGTATGAAGGCTGAGAGTATGAGAAAGCGTGAAATGGGTTCCAGTTTCCTTGATATGGATAACCTGATCCAGAGTGGGTGTTTTCGTGGAGATGGAGTCCACCTTACTCAAGAAGGTGAGATGAAACTCTCCAGGATATCCATCCAGTGGATTGGGTGTACTCATATTGCAATGGAAGGTGGAACAGGATGAATGGAAAGCTGTCAGAGCAGAAATAAAAAATGTCGTGAATTGTCCAATAGTGTGGTGAGGTTTGGATGTATAAATGTGCGTGGATGGAATGCAGGAAAGTTAGATGACCTTGTAGCAGAATTTGAGAATGGAGAGTTGGATTGTGTTGGTGTAGTAGAGACCCAAATGCGTGATAGAGTCAGTTTAAAATGTAAGGAGAATAAGTACTACATGATTGGAAAAGGGCGTGAAAGTTGGCAAAAAAGAGGTGGTGGAGTTGGTCTCATTATAAAAAATGCTCTAAATTGGAAATTAGAAGAAATTCCTGTTGGAAATGAACCTGAGAGTGAAGATATGTTAGTAATAAAGTGTGAAAGAATGCATGCCAGAGAATGTGTTATTGTGGTTGTATGCTATATGACAACTGATGGGATTTTAGCTCATCAAGAGAATGTAAAAAAGTATGAAAAATTAACAAGAATTGTGCGAGAGCATTGCAGATGCCCTCTGATTGTGATGGGTGATATGAATGGCCATGTTGGTATACTTGGTGAGCCTGTGAATGCAAATGGACAAAAATTGATTGATTTCTGTGATGAGAATGAACTTGAGAACCTGAATGTAACAATAGGAAATGGCTTGCATACATGGCAAAGCAGGGAATGCAAAACTGCAATTGATTATATGATAGTGAATAGTAGAGCAAGAACATGTGTCAAAGAAATGTTTGTAGATGAAGATGATTTTGATATTGATAGTGACTATAAAATGCTTGTACTAGAATATAATTGGGGTGGAATGGAGTCAATGCAGAAGGCCAGCAGAGTAAAAGAAAATTGGCTTACAAAAATGGCAAACTGGGAAGAATTTAGAAATGAATTGAGTAGATGTAACTGGAACAGGTGTGGAAATGTAAATGACCTAGATGAGGAGATTGCAAGAACCTTGTATGATGTGGCAGAGCAAAAGATCGGTAGAATGGAATGCAGGAAAAGTACAGGGAATGCTAGGTGGTTTACGAGTGAGATAAAGGAAGAACGAATGAGAAGAAAGACTTCAAATAAAAAACAACGCAGTATGAGGAAAATGTATGAAAGACGCAGAATTACTGAAGATGAATGGCAGAGTGTATGGAATGAGTACAAGGACCAGCAGAAGAAAGTAAAGAGAATGATCAATGAGGCTAGGATTAAAGAAGAGAAACACCAAGTTGAAAATCTAAGAAAGAAAGGTCCAGATGGAATAAAAGATTGGTATAGGTTTATACAAGGTAATGATAGAGGTAGTGAAGTTCAATTTGATGAATTAGTAGTCAATGGTCGCAGTGTGCAAGATAGGATGCAAATGGTGAAAGCAGTTGAAGAATACTGGGAGGACATTGGTGGAATGAATGAGCAGGTTACAGATGATGAACCGATAAATTTTCTGATAGATGAACGTGAACTGCAAATGGAAGACGAAATCACTTGTGAAGAGATTGTAAGTTTTTTGAAGAAAGTGAAAAATGGAAAGGCATGTGGCCCTGATAAGATACCATATGAGTTCTATAAATGTGGAGGAGAGAGTGTAGTCAGTATGTTGAAATGTTTATTTGATGAGATATGGAAGAGTGAAAGAGTACCGGATGACTGGAACAAGTGTAATGTAGTTCTGTTGCATAAGGGGGGACATAAGAGTATGAAAGAACTTAAAAATTACAGACCAATTGCACTGGCTGACACTGTATGTAAGACCTTTTGTGGTATTTTGAATGAGAGAATGAAAAATTCATTTGAGGAATTAGGAGTCCTAGGTGAAGAGCAGAATGGTTTTAGGCAAGATTGACGTGGGGAGGATAATTTGTTTGTAGTGAGTGAAATAATTGAGCGAATGGGGAAGGATGATAAGAAGGTATATTTAGCATTCCTGGTTATTGAAAAGGCGTATGACAGAGTGGATTGGGTTAGGCTCTTTGAAATTTTGAGAAAATTTGGGTTTGGCAGAAAAATAGTAAAAATTGTACGAAGTATTTATGAGAACACAAGCGCTATATACAGGTTAGGAAATTTGGAAACAGAGCAAGTGAGGAGTGTTAGAGGAGTGAGACAGGGCTGTACTCTGTCTCTTCTGTTGTTTGGATTGTACACAGAAGAATTAGCAGTTCGACAGAGAAGGAGTGGCTTAGGATTGAAAGTTGGTAATGGGAGATTGAGCTGTTTGTTGTGTGCTGATGATGTGGTTGTGGTTAGTGAATGTGGACATGAACTGCAAAGGATGCTTGACATTGTGAATGGATATAGTACAGATTTCAAGATGAACTTCGGTGCCGACAAAAGTAAGTTTATGGTTATAAATAGTGATGAGACTGATAGAGACAGACTGTGGAATATTAGAGAAATCAGAATAGATAGAACAAAATAATACAAATATCTATGTTGTATAAGTGAAGTAAATGCGCTAGAACTAAGGGTGAGAAAGTGGCAAAAGCAATGCAGTGGAGTGGACGGTTAAGTAGTGTAGCCAGATGCAGAGCAAACAAGTATGAATGTGTGAGAGGAATGTGGAAGTATGTTGCTGTACCTAGTGTCAAGTATGGTATGAGTGCTCTTGCCTGGAATGGAAATGATCTTGTAAAGCCGGATGTAATACAAAATAAGGTTGGACGTTTAGCATTGGGTGCTCCAAAATGGACAGCTATAGAAGCCATTAGAGGTGATCTAGTGTGGAGCCTATTTTCAGAAAGAATGATGAAAGCGGTGCTGAATTAAAAGGTGAGAATTGAAGGAATGCAGAATAGCAGGTGGGTAAAGCAAATTTTTGAATAGAATCTGAGTGTAAGTTATTGGGAGAAAGTGTGTTGGGGGCATGCCAGGAAGCTTAGTATGCAAAAGATTTTTCATATTAGAATTGGGAGACCTGTGGATGACTGGAGTTTAATAAATGTTGGAGGTATAGGGCCTGAGTGGGACTGCAAGAGGTGGAAAAAGAGATTGAGAGGCAAACAAAAGAGTATGGATTGAATAAGTGGAAGCGTAGCATGATGCAGAAGCCTACACTTAACTGGTACATGAAAAAGGAAGCACCTAATTTTGAGATGTTCTATGATGGTAGTTTTGGAAGTCAACTCTTGTTTGCTGTGAGATGTAAGTCATTGAGTGTGATCAGACGTACATGGAAGTGGAATGCGAATAATAACAGATTATGTCGGCAGTGTAATAGTGGAGTGGAGGAAACAATTGAGCATTTTGTGCTGGAATGTAGTAAGTATGAGCAAGAGAGAGCGAGTTTTATGAATGTGGTTTTTGAGCAGTATGGAGAGAATGAGTGGTATGCCAGATGTGAAGATGATTGCGGTATGAGCTGTCTTGCTGGATTAGATCAGGAGTGTAATTTGAGTATCATTGAAGCTATGAAAATGTTTCGTGTACGTGCCTGGAGTAAGAGACAGTGACTGGAATGAGCCAGTCATGTAGAGTGGGCAGTAATGACCCAATATGCCTGGGGATGGTGTTTTGACACACTGGTTCTCCCAGTGATGCCGTCCAACATGGCAGCTTGTGACAAGGATTGGTGGATCCTGAGTAGTTTAGTGGACAAGTCTGGTACCAGGCGCTGAACTATTTGTGTGAAAATTGTGGAGGGCATTGTAGGCCGTTACAAAGGCCCCGACGCTGTTGTCCCTCAATATCAAGTTCAAGTTCAAGTTCCAGTGTTCTTGCTGCCGCGAGTTTGGTATGGGTGTGGTGACGTCATCACCTAAAACGCCTCCTATTGGCTGGCTTGTCTAACGGTTGCGTTCAGCTGTCCCCATGGTAGACTAAAACAGGTAAAGTCACTTCTATGGGGACGTCAGTGCACATTCGCAAACTCGACTAGCCAATAGAAAGGCTTCATTTCACACAAGCCGGATGACGTCACTAGGATTACGTGACGTCAGCAGCGGCAGCGTACTACGATGCAGCGTACTCTGCTTTCCAGACGCACGATCAGAAACAGAACCGACAGCCGGTGTTGCTTCCGCACGACGGATTTTAGGAAAATAAAATTCCGTCCGCCTCCGAGCTTTTCCACCAGTACTAAAAGGTTATCGATCTCCGAGTTTATCATACGGACAGCTTCTTAAATTAAAAGCTCAATTGAAACAATAGGAAAATTAGTTTAATTCAGTCATACAGGGTGTTTTGATACTTTTCTATACTGATGAAGCAGACGATTGCGGGCCGTGTTCAATTGTAAAAAGGATCATATAAAATTCAACATAGAGATTTCGTTTATTTCTAATAAAAAGTGCGACATAAGAATTCCGCTTATAAGTTCATGAACTAAACAGCGGGAGAATGTATTTTCAAATGTATATGCGTTTCGAGCATTCAAATTTTTCGAGTAATGCCAACACCCTAAAAAATTGCAAAAAATTCTTTCAAGCGCCATTCCTGCTTCAATACCAAAGAAACTCGAACACATTGAGTACTTGAACACACACCCGTTATAAACCATTGCATTTCTTAAAGTTACATAACGAACAGAGAGCGGATTAGATTTGACTAGCAGGACCCGTGGAAATTCCACGGACAATGTCATCAATAAGCTAGGTGGACCCGTGGAAAAATTCGGTCAACAGTACTTAACAAATTTTCAAATAATCTAACCTTACCTACGATGCCATCCTAGAAAATTAAATGAAACTATTATTACGTAACAGAGCACCTAAATGTATGCATATATTCTATATGTAATTAAAGGCCCATTCAACTTAGGGCAACATTTCTAGAGAGTGAAAATAAAATAGCAAACTTAATTTGTCATTTATTGCAGCATACATGTAGTCAATCACTCATTGTAGCATACTTATAGTCAATTTATTGTACATGAGAATTAAATATCTGCTCTAGAATGCAATGGAGAAGACTTCTGCCGACCAACACAAGCAAACAGATATGGCTTCAGAGTACCCAAACTCATACACATTGAGAAATTGATTCTCTGTCTACGATATTTCTTGTAAATGTGATTCCTCTTTTGTGGCCATGCGTGAAATCAATAAGATACAGGACTTTAACTCTCACATTGTTCATTGCTTTTGCTCATGAAAATGCTACATTGAGCTGGCCGTGAGTAGAGCATGGCTTTGGTAAATATATGCTATCTCAATCAAATGTTTGACATTGAGCTTTATTTATTGTCATTGAGTAGGAGAGGCGAACGGGGAATTGAGTGGGATGCAGAACAAAGGGAATATTGGCATCGCTAGGGTTCAGTTTTATCCTTGGGATAAGTACTTTGTTATCAGCGTGAGAGCTACTGGTTATTGATGCCCCGATGATGTGCAGCCTGTGCTCATTAAGCTGAAATAACCTCCGGTCGAGTGCCGTTAAAGTCTTTGAGTTATGGATAGGTTTTTCAATAGCATGATTATTATGCCAACTTTCAAATTCAGTCTACGAGGAGGCATGCCAGACGGAATGGGAGAATTAAAACTCCATTGGATAATTTTGTGCTGCTTCATCATTATCGCAAGATACGGAATCGGTGCTCAAGTAAGTTTTATTTTCTGTTGGTAGCATTCTGAAAACTTCATCATTGACTGCTAAGCATTCAGGATTTTTTGGTGATAAGATTACTCCTGCTTACATCTCTTCAGCCGTACAGTTGTCAAATACCTCTGATATCAAAGAGCCATGACATGTGCATGTTTCAGGAATATCTATAACATTTGGAGCCATTCGATCAAGAGTATTCTGGATTGATCCCTCGCCCATTTGTGGAAGCAACCTTGAAAACTCATGTTCATTTGCATTTGCTCTCATGTTCTGTGTGAGGCTCATGTGATGCAAGCTGTGCCATAAGTCTGAGCGTTTGAGGCACACGTCAAGCACAGCAGCAGGAGGAGCTCAGGGAACAACTGGAGTACTTGTCTGAAATCGCCTCCAAGTAAAATTTCTTTACCACTAAATGCAGTGTGGGTGTTCATTATATCTTTCAAGCATTTATTGATGGCTTTCATAGCATAGCATGGGATCATAGAAGCCTCATCAATAATGAACACTTTAACTTGCCGCAGAAATTGTCCTTGTACAGAGTTCGATGGCACATTGCAGACACTTGTTTCACTTAGGGAACTGGAAGCTTGAATATGCTGTGCAGCGTTTTGCCGCATCTCAACAGTGTTGCAGCAATACCGGCCTAAGCAGATGTGCTTGTCTAAATGTTGTTCGCATTAAGATAGTCGTATACTTTGTTGAATAGGTAGGTTTTTCCTGAGCCGCTGGGTGCATCCACATAAAACAGTTTATTTTCTATATGCTCGCCTCGCTCAACAGAGAATGTACTTGCAACCACAACATTGAATATCTGCTTCTGTTCCATATTCAGAGACTTAACATCTGTTATTGTTTCCAACATCTTCTTCATTTGCACGATTATCTCCAACTGGTTCAGGTAGACCGAACATATTGCAGGTCATGCCATTTTCAATGAAGAAGGCATTCAGCAAGTGGAGAGCAACATTTTCAGCAGTTATGTTATCATTTCTCAGCAGCAGATCTTCAATCATGAAATGCTTATTCTCATTCCATAACTGCAGGGCATTCACGGGCTGGTTGAAGACGCACATCATTGCAAAAATAGTTAGGAGTTGCCGTGGCATTTGATGAGCTGCTGCTTCTGTCAAAGCATCCTGCAATGAATCGTCATTCTCAAGCAGGCGCAGTCTGACGCATGCCTGTTTGAAGGTGTCCATTTCTTGACCCCCGATTGTCTTCAAATCCCTTAATCAAGTCGATCCATGGACATGGAGGAGCAACATCCTCAAATAAAATTTTTCAGCATTTCGAAGACTTACAGAGTACATTCTGGTTACAATGTTGCTGAATCTAACACGAACGCGTCCACCTTGTTGTTTACTTGTAGAAAAAATAATGCTCAGGTATAGAACAGTAGAGAAAATTTCGAGCATTCTCATCTGTTTGATTGGGTTTAAACCAAACTGTCAATTGTGTGTCGCGTTCTTGTGCTCTTGGTGCCGCCTCCCTTTGATTTCCTTCTCTATAGTACACCTACTGCTCATCAGGTAAATGTAGAGCCAAACGATAAACAGTGTGAGATTGATCATGCATTTTGAACTCTGACAATCTCCAAAAGGCTTCTGGCGGAGACACATACCTGCATGACAAATACTGTTTAACTGCATTATGTTCATGTACTTCATTGTGTTCATGTACTTCATTGTGTTCATTATTATAAACAACATTATTTCTGATTTCCATGTTTGCACAGTCGTGGCCTTTATATACATATTTGAACAGGTATTTTACACTTTTCACCGAGGAACACACTTCAAAATTTATTTGGGCGCGGTATTTTCTCAGTAGATACTTATTGTATGGGACAACAAATCTGTTGTCAACCTCACGAGTGCCCACTTGTAGATTCTCTGCATTGTTTCTCCGTCTGTACACTGGGTATCCGGATACATTTATCATGGTTTCTTCTTGGAAATCTTTTGGATATTTTTTCTCACACTGTCCTTCAATCATGCACATAGAATTTGGATTTGATGTCCCACATGGACCATGGATCATCAATGTTCTCACGTATTCTCTCAACTCTGGGGGGTCTGATGAAGGTATTTCAACTAAACTATATCATCAATTTGCTCTCTTGTTCTTAGTTTGTCTTCTTCTCGCAAAATTATCAAAAGATGGCAATGTGGTAGACCGCGCTTTTGAAATTCGATGACATGTGTTGGCGCCGTCCATGCTTCTTAAAAAATAGTTGAAAGAATTATCCCAGCGTGCTAATGCTAGGTAGATTTTCTAGGCGCCAGATGCGTGACAATCGGCGAGCGTGTAGTTCACTGTTGAATTGTCTTTGTTAATTTCTAAGTACATTTTGATTTGATTATACTGAGACATATATTGATGACATATGCATATTCATATGTCAGCTCGAACAGTGGCGGCAGTCCCATAAAGTATCTATTGATCGTTTTCGCTCTAAAGTAGAGGATCTCACTAACAAACCTCCTGATGTAGGTCTGGTTCGCGCTGCGTCTAGTAGGTGCTCGTCAAAATCGTCTGCTGCTGAATTTCGGTTGGCACAACAAAAGGCAAAGTTTGCTGCTCAAAAGTTGGCATTGAAGAGATCAAAGGAAATAGCGGAACAAGAAATGAAACTAAAACGCGAGCTCAACAAGCAGAAGTTAGAATTCGAAGAAAAGCTGCTCAGACTGGAACAAATGAAGAAAGAAGCAGAGCAGCAATAAACTGAAATAGAAGTGAAAGTACTTGAACGCGAGCTCAGCAAGCTGGGTGTGTCTGATCCTGGTAAAGATTCAGTTTCTGAGGAATCGGCCAGTGAGGGCACACCCACGAGCTTGCCGAAGAGCTGTCCAAGCATTGCTCGTGAAGAAATTGGTTGCAACCCTTCAAAACCTTCACTTCTCGACATTCTTTCTCGTCAAACGAGATTTCTTCACACTTGGTTCAAAGTCAAGAAAAATCCCTGCTTCCTAAAACAGATCTTCAGAGTTTCGATGGCAGCGATCTAACAAAGTTCAACAGCTTCATCAAAAGCTTCGAACGCGCTATTGAGTCTAAATGCCAGAGCGATTCCGACCGTATTACCTATCTTGAACAGTATACGTCTGGTAAGGCTCGGAAACTCGTCCAAACGTGTAGCCACTACGAAGCTAGCACGGCTTACAGAAAAGCGAAGGATCTTCTTCGAAAGGAATATGGAAACGAGTTTAAAGTGTCGAATGCGTATTTTTCACAACTGAACAATTGGCCTATTATTAAAAATGAAGATTCGACAGCAATTGAAGACCTATCCATCTTTCTGCTGAACTGTCACCATTACATCGAAAACATGTCTCACTGTAATCAGTTGCAGAGTCCAAGTGAGATAATGTCAATTGTGAAGAAACTTCCATATAGGTTGAGGGATAGATGGAGACGACGAACTCACAGCATACTCGGCAGCGCGGGAGTTGTGAAGTTCAAAAACCTAGTAGACTTCGTCTCCGAAGCAGCTGCGGTTTTACGCCAGCCGCTCTTCGGAAATATTGCCGATGAGCCACCTGTGAAAAGGAAAACGGAAGTTAAAAGGGTTATGCTTGCATCCACTCCGAACTCTCGGAACTCGGTGGACGAGAAAGATTCTAGCCACGACGAAACCCTTATTCCATGTGAGTGTTGCAAGAAATCCAACCACAAAATTGAAGATTGTATTTTCTTCAAGAAGAAGACTCTCGCTCAAAAATCGGATCCAGTGAAGAGAGCTGGTCTGTGCTATGGTTGTTTACGAAAAAAACACCTCTCTAAAAATTGTCGTAATAGATCGATTTGTTCTATTTGCGGTAAAAGGCACCCCACAGTTCTGCATGACCCATCCAGGAAAACCTTTCCAGCGAAGGAGTCGACTGCCGACGACAAGAGTGATGAGCCAGTTCGCACCTGTTCATCTAAGAGTACCATTGCTGAAGAGACTGGGGCTGGCACAACCAAAAGTAAGATCTTCTGCCCAATACTACAAGTTAAACTTAAAACTAAGCAAGGAGAAATGATCATCAACGTCGCTCTTGATACATGTTCGTCAGATTGTTGGGCGAACGAAAGTCTGTTGCC
Source organism: Morinoia aosen (assembly GCA_030386875.1). NCBI lineage: Eukaryota > Metazoa > Arthropoda > Malacostraca > Amphipoda > Talitridae > Morinoia > Morinoia aosen. The sequence goes on from CM059564.1 coordinate 79,896,045, forward strand.
TTATCTCGGCCTGGGAGCCAAAACTGCAAATGTGAAATTGACCACCATGGATCAGAAAAATAAAGACATAAACACTATGGTTGTGAATAATCTTCAGTTAACTGATTTGGATGGCAACAACAGCGTAATACTTCCTGTGGCGTACACTAAACCTAATTCAGAGTGGCCATTCTCAAAGGATGATGTACCTTCTTACGATGACATAGAGAAATTTACTTACCTCCGTGAAGTGCCGTTTAACTTCGTTGATGCAAACGTCGACCTCTTGATAGGAATGAATATTCCTAAGCTTTTAAAACCTTTGGCTAACGTTGATGGAAATACAGACGAGCCATTCGCCACACTTCATCACTTAGGATGGGCTCTCAACGGACCTGTAGACAAAAAAAGCCATCAGTATTTTGTCACAGAGTCAAGGTAAAGGAAGTTCACGATTTGGAAGAGAAAATAGAATCTTATTTCAAACGTGATTTCGCAGACGACTCGACAGAAGTTTCCCCATCAAACGAAGATCTTAAATGGACAAAGATAGTGTCGTCCAGTATTAGAAAAATCGATTCCGGACACTATGAAATCGACTTGCCCTTCAGAGAGGAAAATCCTAACTTCCCACTGAATCGTCATCAGGTATACAACAAATTTTCGGCCACGAAAAGGAGACTCGAAAGAGACGAGAAACTTTCAGAAGACTATTTCAAGTTCATGAACATGATGATCGTTAAAGGCTTCATAGAAAAGGTTCCTGACGAAGAATTGGCCCGCGAGCAAGGGAAAACATGGTACTTGTCGCATCACAGCGTGTATCATAGACAGAAAAAGAAAATCAGAATCGTTTTCGATTGCTCGCTCAAGTGTTCGGGTGTATCCCTTAACGATGAGCTGATTCAAGGACCGGACCATCTCTAACAACCTAATCGGAGTCTTGATGAAATTTTGGAAGTTTCCGCACGCCTTTACTGCTGACGCAGAGAAAATGTATTATCAAGTGAAGGTGCCAACGAAACACGCAGACTTCATGAAATTGTTCTGGTTCGATCCAGACGACAGGACGAAGATTGTAGAATACAGACTAACCGTACACGTATTCGGCGCGAAAAGTTTGCCTAGCGTTGCTAACTACGCGTTCCAGCAAACTGCTCGCGACGATACAACTCACAGCTCTGCAGCACGAAAAGCAATTCTTCAGAATGTCTACATAGATGATCTTTTGAAAATTACCGAAACCATCGACGAAGCAATCTCGTTGAAAACGGAAATTAAAGCCATTGCGGGAACCGGAGGATTCAATTTAACATCGTTTGCAAGCAACTCAAAGATCTTCATTGAAACCCTTTCATCGGAGGACTTGTCTCCAAAACTCAAAACTCTGGACAAAAGAACTCTCCTGCCAGAGGAAAGAGCCCTTGGCGTTGTCTGGAACACAGAAAGGGACACGCTTGGATTCGCCGTTACTATAAACGCGGATGTGAAGACTAGAAGAGATATGTTGAAAACGATGGCTTCAGTTTACGATCCCCTTGGTCTCGCTACACCCTTGTTTATTCCAGCGAAAAGGATATTTCAAGAAATCTGCAAGCGTAAACTTTCTTGGGACGACAACCTACCCGACGACTTGCTCGCTCGTTGGTTAAAGTGGAAGAAAAGTGCCAACTTACTGCCTAACTTTAAAGTACCGCGGTGCATCACGACAGTTAATACGACGCTGCCTATGGAGCTACACATTTTTTGCGATGGCAGCGAAACTGCTTACGGCGCGGTCGCTTACGCAAGGTTGTTTGGAAACGGCAAGGCAGAAACTTTATTTTTATTCGCTAAAGCCCGCATAACCCCAATCAACGATTCGACCCTGAAGACTGTCCCTAGGATAGAGCTGTGCAGTGCTAAGTTGGCGGTGGAAGTGTCGGAAGGAATAAAGCGTGAATTGTGCAGTGAAATAAGCTCAGTGCGTTTTTGGTCTGATAGCGTCACAGTTTTGCGGTACATCAAAAGCGAAAAGAGCCGCTTCATGAGATTCGTAAGCAACAAAGTTTCATTCATTAGAAACTTTTCTTCAGCACAAGATTGGCGTTACATAAGCACTAAAGAAAACCCTGCTGATATAATCAGCAGAGGTGCGGATACAGCCGCACTCATGAATTCCTCCCTGTGGAACAAAGGCCCACAATTCATTTATGACTTGACCTTGTCCGCACCAGAACAGAACTATGACCAAACCTTACCTCCAGGAGACGCCGAGCTGCAGCCTGAAGCGAAGGCATTGGCCACCAGCATCAATTCCTGCGAAACTCCGTTGGATAAATTAATGGAATCGACGTCAAATTGGTACAAACTAAAAATTCGCGTCGCTGCATTCCTGCTTCTTAAGAAATTCATGCAGCACATGTCGGTAACAACTCCGGAAATAACTGTTTACGATTTGAAAAAGGCTGAAATCGCAATTTTGAAATATGTCCAAGAAAAATTTTATCCATCAATTTTAGAAAGCCTAAAGAAAAATCGAACTCTCGCAAGAAAAGAACCTTTGCGTAAACTCACCCCATTCCTCGACAATGATGGATTGATGAGAGGTGGAAGAAGCAGTACTTAGTCTGGCTGCCTGAGCGCCAGAAGTGGTGCACGCAAAGAGCATCTCATCATAAGGGAGACCCCGTCCTTGTAGTAGACTACCAGCTGCCTCGTAATCAGTGGCCGTTGGGTCGAATAACTAGGGTTTTTCCCGACAATAATTCTAACGTTAGGAAGGCGGAAATAAAAATTTCTTCTAATAAAGATTCCTCCTTGTGTACTATGGGTTCAACTCTCATTGAGCGCCCAATTTCTAAAGTAATTTTGTAGCGTTCTGTCGAAGATTTGTAACTGTACGTGTACAGTAGAGTTATGATGTAATCTTAAGGTTAAATTTGAGGTTGATCGAAACCAAAATTTAGGGGCTGGTGTTGGCGCCGTCCATGCTCCTTGAAAAATAGTTGAAAGAATTATCCCAGCGTGCTAATGCTAGATAGATTTTCTAGGCGCCAGATGCGTGACAATCGGCGAGCGTGTAGTTCACCGTTGAATTGTCTTTGTTAATTTCTAGGTACATTTTGATTTGATTATACTGAGACATATATTGATGACATATGCATATTCATTTATTTCTTGTTACAGTCTTATTTAGTTTTATTCTTTATCTTTCCAGACACCTCGCAATTCCTCAATATTTTGAAACTTGCCAATGTCATTACTATTATCATTGTTTTGTTTGCCTGCTATTACTGTGCTACCGTTAAAAGGACTGTGATGTTTGTTCATGATCCCTGAAATAAATCATGAGAGCACGCAACGAGCTAGTATCAATTTATTGAACCGTGTGGTAAAGGGAAGTGTATTCCCCAATACCATCGTAGGTCGAAAGAGAGCCTACAACATGGATATGAGTAACTGGAGCACCAAAGATATGTCTATCCTTGATATCAATCAAGAGTTCCTTGAGGTGCATCTTGTAAACTCGTGAAACCAAATCTGGTATGTGTTGTGCTGCTTCGTGCAATCCAAGGTTCTCTGTGATTTCTCGACACTTTGGGTTACAAGTGTATGTCAAGAAAATATCTGGTTTTCCAAATTGGCAGACGATCGCCATGGCATCTTGATATGCATGTTGCATGTTCCTTGGACTTCCTGTAAATGTGGAGGGCAAAATGACTGGAAGACCTGGCTCTTGATGATCATTCTGTCTATCTATGTGATCCATGAGACCCGAATACAGTGCCACTCTTAATTGTGCTTGATAATTTTTAATGAAGTTCAAACGGCATCCCTCCACTTTCACATAGGCGTCAACAATGTATTGTTACATTACAGTAGTTTTCCAGCTCGATGTAAAGCACTAAAGTCATCTCTGACTGCCAGACGGTATCAGTAAAACTGTTACATGGTGGCTTTGTTGTGAACACGCGTTTAGCGATATTCCACAGGAGGCACATCTATATGCCATCCAGGTTCTCCATTCGGAAAGAGAAGAGGATAAACCATGGAATCAAGATGGCAAGATCAAGATACGTAAGAAATCCTCTGCCTCTGTAGACCTATAGCATAAACAGCAATATCACGGTACATCGGAGGCGCACCATTATCACCAACAAATATGGCTGCTACCTCATTGCCTGTTGGGTTGGTGTATCAGGGCCAGGGATGAACTGCATGCTCTCTCTTGTTCATGTTGTTCAATAGCCCTCATATTGTAGTATGCTTCTGCGTAAGGATTATTGTTCATCGCCTCTTTTATCTTTAAAAAAAATAGATACTAAGCAGTTAGCATTTTCGTGAGCATTTGCTCTAATTTGTATGGCTTCATTAGTTTCTAAGATGTAAAGCTGGCCGTATCTTCTCTCTTCAGAGCCATCTGCATAGAGATGGCTTACGTAGTGGTAAGTTTGACCTTGTAAACGGAAACAATACGGTCCACGTCCTGGAGGAGGTCTAATATTCCCACCAAAAGATGCAAAAGCAAATGCAGAATTATAGTTTCTTATATTCTGTCTAAAATTAGAACCTTCTGCACCGTCGGCATCAAAGAGTTATCTCAAATTTTCGGGGTACTCTTCTAAGGGAGGGAGTGAAACTTATCCATTATGACAACAATTTAGTTGTTCTCTTTGAAATCTTAAAGCTCCGCAAAATTGGCATCGGACATCCATGGCTCCAGTGTAATATACCTGGTGTTCCATATTATTATTTCTTCTTTCATGGTCTCTGTTTCTCATGATTTGAAGATGCAATTCTTGCTCTTCCTGACTCATATTTATCCTTCGCTGTTACATTCGTAGTCTGCATCCATAACGAATTGCTTGCCTTTCGTCTTCTCGCAAGCGATGTCGTCTCCTTCGCTGTCGCTCTCTAGCTAGTTCTCTTTGTTCTCTTATTCTCTGCTCCATTGTTTTAGATCAGGGGTGGACAAACTTTTCAGTGCTAGGGCCACGTTCAAAAATTCGCAATTTCATTGGGGCGCATAGTACAGGTTTGAACACAAGTAAGGTATAGTCAGTAGCACTGATACGCTAGCAACACTTGAAATTCAAAAAATTGAAAAATTGAAAAAATTCAAAACATTCAAAAAATTTCAGTATCTCGTAAAATAACAAAAACAATATATTTATCAAAAAATAAAAAAAAATTAAAATAAAAAATAACAAAAACATATATAAAAATTTTCAAAAAAATCGAAAGACAAAAAAAAATGAAAAATAAAAAAATCAACCAATAAAATATAAAAAAATAAAAAATTGAATAAATAAAAAATATTAAAAATATTGCAGCAACTCTTAAAATTACAAAAAAAAAAACATTTAAAATAACATGAACCATGAATTTTAAAAAAATAAATTAATAAAAAATTTTAATAAATAAATAATAATGAAATAAAAATATAAACACAAAAAATACATGATAAACAAAATGAAAAAATTGAATAAATTTAAAACAAAATCATTCCCGCGGTTTCCCAGTCTCTCTACCTCTCCCTCTAATGTAGTGCGACCCGACGCGAGCCAACCAGTATCATAGATACCGCAATGATGTTCAAGAGCGTGACGCACAGGTTAGCGTATTAATATATAGATTAGATGTTGGTTTATGCCTCTTCATCCGCAACACAGGCAATCCATAGATCCACAGAGAAGAAGGATTAGATTAGGTGATAGTTCTAGCCTCCCAAACCGCTAAAAGAAAGGGTTCCCAAGAGAGGAAGGCACCATTTAGTATGGAGTTGTGGGAACGCGGAATCTATCCACAATGTGCTTAGAAACAGTGAGTTTAGTAAGAAGTTCATGAAATAAGATGAAATTTGAAGAAGAATGTAGTAGGTGATGAAAAACAGGACAACAGTGAACCGTAGAAAAGATGGCCCGTAACAAAATGACAAAAAAACTATTCTACTTCAACGAAATGAAGGCTTACCTAACCTTTAGCTCAAGACCTCCTACATTCGCCATTGGAGTGCTAAGAACAGAGAGCATTGATTATTGCTATGCGTGAAAGTTAAAATTACCCGCATTTATGATACATTGTTGTACGGATTATATAAAGAAACGATAAGATGAAGAAAATATAGAAGAATATGACATCGTTTAGCACCTCTCGCCGCAAAAAAAAGGAGTTTCACAAACAGGAAGAAAGAAGGCACCATTTGGCAGGGCATTAAGAGATCAGGGAATCTATGCACAAGGTGTGTTCTTGCAGAAGATATTTTAGATGGAAGCAGCAAGGTAGGAAGTTTATGATAAAAATTATACGTTGAATATGTTAGGTTTCAAAGAACAGGATTGCAATGAACCGAGAAATAGTCGGTTCACACTAAACAACATTATGTTAGATAATTAGTAGTACAAGCCCCTCTAACCACAACAAAGTTCTATCAAATAGATGAAGGAATCATTCAATGTCAACTTGAAAGAACGGGGAATGTATGCACAAGGTTTGTTCCCACACAAAACTCCATGCACGTAACTAATAGCAAATAAAGAGGGCAGTTCATGAAACCAGGTAATAGGTGAAGAAAAACGCCAGAAATGGTGAAAAATTGACAGCAGTGAATCGAAATAGGATGGCCCATAATAAAACAAAAACCTACGCTCTCTCAATAAAAAAGGTAATTTCCTAATTAGAACTGAAAGTCAGGAACCCCAATTAATTTGATACAGATTCGTTGGGAGCGCTACGCGCAGGAATACTACACTCGAGAACAGCAAGTCAGAAAATAACGGAGGAGCAGTACAAGACCGTCCCTGTACATATTACTTATTAGGATACAAAAAATAAACATTCAGAAAATGTTGCTGTAACACCCAGCTTAAGTAACGAACCGAGTATTTTTGTGGAGTGGGAGGGCTCCCTTCAGCATGAAGTGTATGAGCTGATAGAAGTAAATTAAAGTCCATAATTATTATTATTATTATTATTATATAAGTTTTAGCCTCCCTTTACCACGACAAAGATGCTCAAAGAGAAGAAGGATGAAGGCACCATTTAGTATGGAGTTGAGGGAACGCGGAATCTATGCACAAGGTGCATAGAAACCGTAAGCTAAGAAAGAAGTTCATGAAACAAGAAAAAGTTTAAGAAAAAAGTAGTAGGTTACTGAAAAACAGGACAGCAAAGAACCGAAAAAAGATGGTCCGTAGTAAAACAAAAAAAACTATTCTATTTCAACAAAAAAAGCCTACCTAACCTTTAGCTTGGGCCCTCACGTAATCACCCTGGGAGTGCTAATTCACATAGATACAATAGTTGTATCCCCCTGAGAGGAATCAAAGTCCATTATTTTGTTCATTCTCTGGTGCGTTTCCCTAAAAAGCTACCGCATTCAATGCCTCTCCGAAGTTTTTCCACAACATTTTTCTGTATATAAAATAATAAATATTTAAATTATAAATAAATACAAATGACAGCAGTGAAGCAAAAGGTATCAGCAACGGAATCAAAAAAGCATTCTATTTCAACATATGAATGGCTTAAGCAAGTCACTTGCAGGACTTTGCATGTTCTCCCTTAGAACAGCAAATTTTCAATGTAAATACTAACAAGTTCTGCAGATTAGCTTAGAGTATGACTTGGAATCAGCCGCCTCTCTTACCACAAGATATCTTTTCAAAGAGAGGAAGACACACCTTTAAGTACGGAGTACATACAGTCAATGAGGAATTAATACACAAGGTGTGTTTACACACAAGATACGCAACGCATAGAAACAGAAAGTTGAAGATAAAGGTTATGAAAAAAAACAGAGCTGAAGAAGAAAGCCATAGGTGATGTAAAAACAGCATAGCAGAGCGCCACAAAACGATGGTCCTTAATAAAACGATGGTCCTTGTAATTTTTTAATTGCAAAAAAAAGGCCTAGCAAACTCTCAGCTCGATACATTACATCACTAAATTTATGAGAGTGGGGAGCAAAATAAAAGCCAACAACTCATCCCTACAAAAATGAATAAATATTTTCACCACCTAAAAATGTATTTCGCTTCTAAAATCTCGACACAACGTAACTTTCGGACGATAATGAATTAAATACACTATTTTCCTATCAAAAACAATAATTAGAACACCATCGCTCAAGGCTCGTTTCAACATTTTCCGGCTAATAAGTTCTAAAATATGCACACAAGACACAACATAAAACTGAATTCAAATCTACGAAAGAACTAGCAGTAAATAATGACTTAGAAAACATCACAGAGCGCAAAAATGGAAGCACTCTCAATACATTAAGGCATCTTCAAACATCACTATCAGAGCTCTGCGCACCAGTAAGTAAGGAAATACAAAAGTAGAATGAACATTTTTAATTCTAAAAGAAAAAAAAACATAATATACTATAAAGTCCATCGATAGAATGATCAGTTAGGATTAAAATTACTCTTTGTATGCCAATTCTTCTAATTACCTGCAATTCTGAAGCCTATGACCTATTTTATACCAACTATGGGAATGATGCTCGAAATCAATTGTTCATAACTATATCATATTCTCCACAAACAATCGTACGATTATCAATAAGCAGAAGTAAAACCAGAGGGACGTTCAGAAGAGAAGAGCATTGATCAATAACAAAACATTATTGTGCTACAGGTGACTTTTCAAAGAGAACATAGATTCAGAACAGGCTGCTGGGAAGTCTATTCTAACATAAACTTCAGAATGTCAAAACCGGGAAGGTGAGCATAACCCAAGCTACGAGAGTAGTTTCAAAGCCAGTCTAAAGCTTTTCACAGAATTCATTTTTTTACCAAAACAATGAATTTATCATAGGATTGTAAAGGTTTCCACGAGAAAGTTACAAGTAACTTTTTCTGCCGAGTTCCAATTACGAGAAAAAAACAAGGATTACAAATTGGTAAGGCACTTAAATACCAAGGAATGCTAATTTATAACGCTTCAATCTAACAATGCACTCGGCTGAACCAACAAATTAAATTAACCTTGCACTACCGTCCGTTATTGTGTTATGCAATGGACAACATTGTACCACATAATAGTTCACAGCCTTAAATTATGAACAGACCAATAAGAAAAGCTTATCACTAGTTCGATACCATAGACCACCTTACAACCGCATCTCTATCATTTTTTGCTTTTAGTTTATCTAACAGCTGAGTAGAGTGAGTGACACAAAGACTAAAATTAAGCTTTCTTATATTTAATCGGAATGTATGAAGTTCTGCTGTACAGCAGCAGCAACATGAAGTTCTAGGTTTCAAAGAAGGAAACAGTAATTCACCCTAACTTGTTTCAAATGAAATACCGGGACACATGGCATAAAATGATTTTGCACACACAAGTGCATTCAAGAAGCAGCTCAAGAAACCATTTAAAATTAACTGAATAATTTGATCAGACACAATTTATCATATTTCACTCTAGAGCATCATGTGAACAAGGGGTTAGGAGAAATGTGCAGTGGAATCACTTGTGCACCATTTTATCAAGTTTACCTGTAAAACATGAACTCTGCAGAGGTCTATTGTAAGCTCTGACTGACTGTAATGTTCTACATCTGAAGAAAAACTAGATTAAGTACATTATTATTTAAGAACAGCAGGTGAGAGATTTAGGTCAGTTCTCATGAAATAATTCACTAACACTTTTGCAGAAGCCTGGTGAGTGACTAATTTTATTGAAAAGATAGAGGAAAACCCTCTCACAACAAGGAATAGCATTTAAGAAAGATTTACTGCAATATTTCAGTCTCTTGCACTGATCATCAGATTGGAGATACTTTTTAAAAGACCCAAACAGAAGAAAATTGAAATATTTCACACTAAGAATGGAACACATAGTATAGTCAGACAAAGATGTTTTTTTCTTCAGTTGTTGCTGATACACGTGTGTTTTCATGGCAATGTAACCGGAGATATAAGTGGCAGCATCTTCCACTTTCACTGAAGCCAAAATTCCTCCAATATCGGTGGGTCCGTTGAATACCACGACAGCCTTTTGCGCCCCTTCATCCATTTCAATGATGGGTGGAATTATTTCACTTTCTTCATGTACCTGGAAGGCCAAAATAAATATTAGTGAACTTGGCACACCAACAGTTCCTGAATTAGATTTTGGCTCAATAAGCATGCATTTCAGTTGCATTAGTGAGGGTACAGATTAAAATATGTTAGAGAAAACAAAAGGCAGAGTTAATATAATAAATTGAGGTGCAGCTGGGTGTATTTAATAAATAGGGTCAGTTATACAGAGAGAAAACACTGAATATAAAGCAGTATTAAAATGCACACATAAGGAAATGGAGACAATGACACACTAGAGTGTAATACAAACTTTAAAAATATCAGTCGCACTGGGAGAAAAGGGAAGGAAAAAGCCAGAGAAAAATCATTGGTGAAAAAATAAGGGGAAAAAGAGAAAATTACACTATAATGAGGTAATAGACCGGAAGGTGTGACATACATAGCTTCAGGTACAACCAAATAAGTTAATTAATACACTCAAGCTAGTTTTCACAATTTTTCTTCAACAGTTAATGTTGTGTATAATATAAGTAGATTTGTTCATGATATTTAACAATACAACTACAATCAACTAATCTAAACTACAAAAGAAAAAGTCTAAAACATACACAAGCATCAATTTTATATGACATAAAAAGGTATTTGTAAAGGAGAGGACCATAATCAATTTTCCAATTTTTGCTGCTAAACATAGTTAATTAGATCAAAATGAACAATTTTTCTTCTATGCCCTTTCTGTTGCAAATGAGTATTTAATGAGTTATAGCGGTATGATAATTTTCGTCTTTGATGGCTGGAATGCGCTCGATCATTTGAGTGCGTCAAAAGGGAGAGTCCATTGTAGTCTTCGCGTCCGAACAATTTCTTTCCCCTTCAAGCACTAGAGCTGCGGTCAGTAATTTCCCGCTATAACTTGTTAAATACTCATTTGCGACGGAAAGTGCGTAGATGAAAAATAGTTTATTTAGATCTAATTAACTACGTTTAGGCACCGAAAAGTGGAAAATCGATTATGGTCCTCTCCTTAACATTTACCCTTAAAAAATTAAATGAAGATATGTCCTCAATTTCATTTTTGCACAGATGTTTTATTTTTCCTGCTAAGAAACAAAGAAAAGGAGCCTAGGATATAAACTGAACCATAAACAAAAAACAAAAATCTGCTTCTTTAAATTAAATATGGCGTTGTAGCTTCAGATAAGATTTTTGAAGCACTCACAATAAAACTATGATCAACAGCAAGAATTTGGCCCCTTATATAAAGAAATTATTTAGCAGCAAATGGAACACGATGAATGGTAAGCCTAGAAGAAGTCAGGTACCTTTGAAAATGCATTTCTAAAAATGCTTAGAACAGCGTCAGTTCCAAGAAGGTAATTGCCATAAAAAGTAGCACTTACAATAGAAAATCATAGACAAGATTTTGCATCTTGCTTGTAAACACTAGACATTTAGCTATAAGGTAGAAAGTTATTACAAGTTAATCTGAAAATTTCAGATAAGATTCGCTACACAAGAAAAATAGGAGCTATTCTAAAGTTGCATCTAACATACAGTAAACAAGTATTATTATGTGGCAGTCCAAACTAGCTCTGAGCATTGTAGGTTCTAAGCTTACTTCTTGCTAATTTCAATATAATGCATAGATCAAAATTTTTAAAATGCCATTGAAAATTTTACTATAAACCTGGTAAAATTTGACAGCACATCCCACTTCCAGATTAATTCACACACAGAAATTCAAATACTCTGAAATTTGATAGCACCCTACCACAAGATATAGGATTTTAGGTTACCTTTCTGGAATGAAAAACTCATGAACAGTATGTCATTAATCAGCATTTAATTGTAGCACATCCTATTCCTATTTACTCATTTCCTTTAAATTTTAAATTTCACGCAATTCAACAGCATTTATGAATGGAATTAGCATATCAAATTTGAACTGTACTACTGAATCTGGTGGCAAAGATTTGGTCAAGAGATGCCACTTCATCAAATGCAAAAATCAGTTATAAGCCATTATTTTTATATTAGTTTCGAATAATATTCAAAATTCAATTTCTTACCTTCCAGTTCCAAACTCCTGTGATCATAAAACAACAGCACAACACCTCTTTCCAATGAAATGTGCGTCTTAAATGCAGAGGGGATTCTTCGGAAGTCGGTCTTTTTGAAATGGCTGCCAGCAAACATAACTTACATAAGTTCGACTTGAGATTATTTAACTAAACCTTTCCACTGGGCAAAATAAATTCTTTAAAATTGAAACCAGACCTTTGAAATATCTTGGGTAGATTTTTAGAAATATTCCGATACCAAATAAAGGAACACTTTTTTCAAAATTTAACTTGAGGCGCCGACATTGCGATTCACTCGACTCGTTAAGGGGGCCCTCCGCTTAAACCTGAATTTTGATCCGATTGGTCTGAAATTCAGTCAGTATATGTATTTTGGAAAGAGAAACATATTTGGCGGGAAAACTTTTTTTGATTTGGCCTTAGTTTTTTTGAAAAATTTGAAAAATAAGTTTTTTTAGTAATATTTGTACATATTTAAAAAAGATAGAAGTCAAAAAGTTCTTATGATAGAACAAATTCAAAGACAGTTTTGGAATTCTCGTGATATTGCGAACAAACTGATTGACCTGGAACTTCTATTTGAAGCTTTATTTTTTCTCGATCTGCGATATTTGATCAATACCTAAAATATACCTATTTTTTAGGCTTGGAACAAGCCTAAAATAAATTAAATGTACAAATCGGATAATCAAAGCCAATCAGTTTGTTAGAAATGTTCCACGAATTCTAAAACTGTCTTTGTTTTCTTCCTAGCATAAAAACTTTTCGACTGCTATTCTGTTGAATGATGAAAATAAGTGACTTTACAGTACGGGCCAAAAACAAAATTGCTTGTTGATGTGTAATATAATGGAAAATTGATGTAATTGAATGCTGTTTTCATTTTTATTTCAATAATCTCCATGCATAACTTCAATTTTACACTGTGAATTAAAATTTAAAAAAATAAAAATAAAATTTTCTTATTAAAATTTGGAGATTTTTCATTTGTGGTCCGATTCTTATGAAATTTAGCTATTATATGTAACTATTAAAAACAAACACAATTTCTTCCATACATTTTTTCGATTCAGGTCTTAGTTTCTTGAAAAAAATTGACATACTAGTTTTCTAGTTCATTTTTTTATATATATCAAAAAGCTGGAAATCAAAAAAAATTTGTGCTAAAACAAAACCGAATACAGTTTTAGAATCCATAAAGCATTGTAAATAAATAAATGTTTTCAAGTTTTAAATATCTCTTTTGGTTTTCTTGTTATATGGGGTCGAAATTGGGTCAAAAATTCGAAATTTTTGGTCCTCTTTGGTGTCCGTAGCGCCTTAAAATTTTAGGACCAAATAGTCCACTACCTAAGGGTCTGTGCCGTCGCGGGTGCGCACTTTCCCTGTGCATCTGTTCGTACGTATGTTTAATGCTATGCCTGGGCGCGGCTCTGCCGCAGTGCGGACGCTTAGTCAGCATTTTGTCACTATAAATACTATGTGAACGGCTTCTAGAAGCGCATTTGGAGATCTGTAACCCCTGCACCAAGTACACTCGAAAGATCTACTCGTCTCTCTCTACCCTTCGGCACGTACACTGGTGGCACAGTATATGTTTCGACCCGCGAAGTGATATAATTTTCCTTGTGAAGTGGAGAAGGTTGAGTGCCTTCAGTGTGTAAGGAAGGCTGAAGTTACGTCTGGAGATTCGACGGTGATCCTGTGTAGATCGTGTGTCTACGGAAAGTCTCGTGATTTGTACGGGTGGAATCTGCGCATCGCTTCGTGGAAAGTGCATCAATTTGTCCGACAACGATAAACTTAATATGGAGAAGGGTGCTGTGACCGGAAGAGACGTTGAAGAAGCCCCGGAAGTATACAATAACGTTTTTCGTATTGCTGTGAAACGTGTTCCGGAAGAGCGTCTGAAAAATACTTACGAGTTGGAGTTCGAAGTTCCTTTTGGTAAGACCTACACCGTGCGTCTTGACTTGGAAAAGGACGGCGACCACTGCAACGTGCAGCTCTGCGTGAATTACCATCGGAAGGAGTGACGTGGGCGTATACGAGTTCGTGTCCTTCGTGTATGTGCTAAAAACAATTCTACGAACAACGGTGGTGATTCAGTATCTACGAGAACAATTGTGTTGAGTGTATGTGATATCACTTTCCATACCGAACAGTGTTATTTAAAAAGTATAAAGAAACTGTGTTAACATCATTAAAAAGTATAAAGAAACTGTGTTAACATCATTAAAAGGTATAAAGAAACTGTGAGACTGTGCAAAGTACATTAACGCTACGTGCTGGTGTTGGCATAGCCGCTCTGCTGTCTCGTGGCGCTTGGCGTACGACCTTGGCATCGGCTGACTCGTCGACTGGCCTGTGCCTGTGCACACAGCTTCGCACGCGACCTTGAGAACAGCTGCGACGTATCCTGTCCTGCTGAGGCTGAGCAGTCTGCCACGCTCGACCTTGACAACGGCTGCGACGACTGCTGAGCGGGTGTAGCTGTACTCCCGCGAGATCAGTTGAGTACACTGATATTTTTAGGTTTTGATTATTATATGTATACGGGTCGGATGCTCTGTAATAGTGCTCGGCGTCATTTTATATTGTTTGAGAGAGGTCCAATTGAATTATTGTAAAGAGTTATTCGTTGATAATGTGTTTCGGTTAGGTTCTGCGTCGGTGAAACAATTGTTGGTATTTAAATTCACACAATTTTTGTTGTGGGTCACTGACGTGTGATTATCTTATTGACGTGTAATTATATTATTTTTGTGGGGTAGGATTTTAGCGTTCTGCCGTTTCATTGATTTATTTTTGTGAGGGTGATTTTAGCTATGTAACATTTTTTTGTTGTTATGCGATATGATGTCTGATTCTGATTCCGACCCCGAATTCATTCGTTCGACAGACACAACGACTAGTAGTGGTCGTGTATCTGTGCCACAATATACTGGTACGTTACCTAGGACAATAGCTATGTCAGGACCAGTGCCTACGACCGTTATGTCTGGACCAGTGCCTACGACAGTAGTGACGACCGTCATGACTACTCAGACACTAACGTTCAGTACTCCAAGTGTGACTACCATGACGACCACTAGTGGTCATACGACGAGTGGTAGTGTAACAACGACATTACAGAGGGGCGGTACAATACTGTCCAGTGCCGAGCTTCCTCTTTTTCGCGGACGACAAAGGGCCACAGATCCAGCCTTTTGTGAAACAAAGAGTTTCAGAACTCACGTTGCAAATCTAAAGGCTTATATGTGTTTACTTCCCGACGTGACGTCTGACGACGCTAGGAAAGAATTGCTTGTGCGAAGCGCACACAAAAGTGTTGGTGATTTCAATGGTGTAGTTACTAAACTTGTCAACCCTGATATTTACTATTCTTTCGACCAGGTTGTCGATATTCTAGATGATATTTATGTATCAAAAGGAGAACGGTCAGTGCATGCGTTAGCGTGTGACTTAAATCAGTTACGGCTCTTACGTAATGAAGGCTTAGCTGTCCAGTTAGTCACTGCTATGGCAAAGATAAGAAATTTGAGCGACCATATTCTCAATAGCCCAGAAGTAGCGTTGCAAAGACATCCATTTGTAGTTGCTAGTACAAACGTGAACGATTTGAAAAAGTTCGCGGGCGATTTGGTTGTTTTCAGTCTAGCTACAGCAATACTGGCACCATTATTGGAAGAGAATTTTTGCAAAAAAATATTTTCCCGACCATTCATAACTTCGGAGGAGCTTTTAGCCCGTCTTGTCTCCGCTGTGCGGAATAACCCTGAGAGCAAAGAAATACTTGCGCGCAAGCCTAGTGTCCAGTACTCGTACCCGACAAGAGAGACTTATTTGGTGGACGTACCTGACGCGACTGTGTGTGACGAGAAAGAATCGTTCCCCGACGTTTTCTATAGCTCACAACATAACAGCCGACGATTTCAGGGACGGAGACCATTTTTCCGACAAGGTTGGCGACCTGCTAGGTTTGCACGGGGAAAACAGCATGCCTATTTTGGCGATAGACCTCTAGGTTCATTGGAGTGTAATGAAGCGCACGTGGAAAATCCACAGCAGATTAGTCGTGATCGGTCTAAATCTTTCTGTTCACTTTGTAATACCACAGATCATGTGCAAAGTATGTGCACGAAACAAAGAGGTCAGAGCAAATCGAATTTCCGCGGTCATGCTTGCTTCAGGTGTGGCAAGGTTGGACATTTTGCACGTGAATGTAATTCACGAGGTAGAGGCCGGGGTAGAGGAGAAGCGTACTACGCTGCATCTCCGGAGAGTGATGATTTTTTAGAGTAGAATCAGATGAGTTGAAGAGTGTTGGTGTCGAGAGGGAGTTACCAGTGCCCGAGGATACAGCCACGGTCCCCGTTACCAATGATGTGGTGGTATTGAAGCCAGATACTATGACTAAGTCGACTGAAGTGGTGGATCCGCTATTTACGTGTAAAAATAAGTTCGCATTGCTAGGTGAACAAGAACTTGATGTAGGTGCAAATTCTGAATTACCTGTAGAAGTTTGTTTGTCAGCGACGATAATGAAAGAGGGTCGTTTGAGGAAAGAAAGCGATGGGTTATTTTCATTAAGGCGTTCTAAGAAGCCCACAATTATTCTACGTAATGATACAAGATTGATGAGCGCTCTCATTGATAGCGGAAGTGATCGGTGTCTAGTGAGTTACCGGAATTTAAAAGGCCTTAACGAGCGAATTAGGCCTAGTGCGTTGAGTATCAAGGGTGTAAATTCGAAAAGCCAGGTAACAGGTGAACTTGATCTTTGTATTACCCTGCCTAATAATAAAGAAATAAATACTAGCGCTTTGATTTTGAAAGATGGCGAATTTAATTATGATGTAATCCTCGGTAGGGATATTTTGAAAGATGCCGTGATTGATTTTAAAGAAGGATTCATAGTTCTTGACGGAGTAAAAGTGCCGTTTCATGATGTGCAAGAATTGCACGGCCAAAGTAAGAGAGAGGTATTTTTAAATACTGTAAATAATCCAGAATGTCTGATGGCTGATATGCTTGCCAATAGGAGGCGTATAAAGAAATATCTGCTGAAGCAGATGGAAACAAGAAATGCAAGCCAAGAAAACGGCGATAGGTGACGAAATGGCCTAGAGATAAATGCTGCAGAGCAGTGGGGTACCCCAGCGAAAAAAGAAAGTAAAACTAAACAGCCAACGAATAAAGTGAGAAAAACTAAAAGACGAGCGATAGTTGTTCACTGTGGTTCAGTGGAAATGCCGAGTAATTGTTTACGAGTAATTAATGGGTATGTCAAGAAGGCTAAACCCGGCAAGTATATCATGAATAAGAAAATTCTTGGTAATGGCATTTATGTGGCCGAATCAGTAGTGAAGATAGGGTCGAATGGTTTTGTCCCTGTCATGCTTTTAAACGTCTCGGATGACGTAGTATACCTGAGTGAAAATAGCATGTTGAGTACTATTGAAGAAGTAGACGATATGGAAATAGAGCAAGAAATTTATATGTCCACGGTGCACAAAGCTGTGCATGAAGCAAATGTATGTGATGTCAACGGTACGGCGGATCTACCCAAAGTCGACAGTTGTTATGGTGGAAGCTTTAATACCATCACTGGTAAAGGCGTTGGGTTAGGATCTGACCAAGCGGGGCATTGTTGCAACAATACTCGTGTTGACGAAGTAGGAACTAATGCACAGAAAGACGATGTGCCAGAAGGAGGTATGAGCGAACGACGTCCTCTGACGAGTGACGACGTAATTTGTGACGACAATGACGTTAAACCTTTACTGATAAATTTATTGAATGATTTTAGAGACGTAATTACGTTAGAAGGCGAAACTATTGCCGTTACGAATGTCATGCGACATAAAATTGAATTGAAAACAAATGCTCCAGTACTTAACATCCCACCCTATAGAATTCCACATAAATACCGAGAAGATTTGGTGCAAGCGAATAAACAGATGTTGGATCAAGGTATTATTGAACCGTCCAGTTCGGACTATAACTTTCCTTTGATCATTGTGAAGAAAAAGTCGGGCGAGATTCGTCCAGTGATTGACTTCCGAGAGCTTAATAAAATAGTTATTAAGGAAAGTTACCCAATCCTCAGAATTGACGATATTCTTTACACCCTCGGTGGTAATAGCATTTTTTCAAGTCTTGATTTACGTTCGGCCTTTCATCAGGTCGAATTAGAAGAAAGTGGCCGCAAATTTACCGCGTTCAGTAGTGGTTATGAGAAATTTCATTTTAAAAGGCTGCCTTTCGGGCTGTCCTCGAGTCCTTCTGTTTTTCAACGCATAATTTCTTCTGTTCTTACCAATATCATCGGTAAACTTTGTTTCGTGTTCCTCGATGATATATTAGTTTTTTCAAAATCCGTGAACCAACATCTGAAAGATTTAAATAGTGTTTTTGAGAAACTACGTAGTGGGAATCTTTCCCTTAAGCTTGAGAAATGTCAATTCCTAAAGAGCTCAATAGAGTATCTAGGACACATTGTGTCGGCAGACGGCATTCGCTGCAAGGAATCAGAGAAACTACAAAAATTTCCCGTTCCACGCAATGTGAAAGAATTGCAAAGTTTTTTAGGTGTAGCAAACTATTTCCGGAGCCATATCCCTATGTTCGGCTCGATTTCGTATCCGCATTATCAGTTATTGCGAAAAAACGTTGAGTTTATCTGGAAGCCTGAGTGTCAAAAAGCTTTTGAAAAAATAAATCTGTTTTAACATCAGATACCGTTTTACGGCATCCTGATTTTACTAAGCCTTTCCATGTATTTACAGATGCTTCTAATTTTGGTATAGGAGCAGTGCTTTTACAGCACGGAAACGATTCAAATAAATCAATGAAAGCGATAGCATACTACAGTAAAAGTTTGAACTCGACGCAAAAGAGATATAGCACGACTAAAAAAGAATTCTTCGCTATCGTGAGTGCGCTAAAAGCTTTCAAATACCTTATTCTTGGATATCCAATCTATCTGTACACGGATCATAAGCCGTTGCAGCCCTTGTTTTTCAAAAAGCTTCCTGACGACTCAGCTATGGCACGATGGTGCTTATCAGTTCAATCGTTCGATCCAGTTGTAAAATATTTCCCCGGGAAGCAAAATATCATTGCGGATTGTCTAAGCCGATTACCTGAGCAATTGACTATTTCTGATCTTGAAGACTGTTCTGAGTTCAATGAGGTCGACGCTTTCCCAGTGACGACACGGCGTGGAGCACTGAACCCAGATATAGACATAACAGACGGGACGTACTCTAATCGAGTGGCGCCAGCGGTGGCTGCGCCCGCTAAGTTCACTGACTACGTTCCTGAATTGAAAGATGTATCGTGGACTCTTGACGAATTTCGGACTGAGCAACAGCAGGACCCTTTCTGTTCTGAAGTCAAAGACGCATTACTAAATGGATGTACATCTACGATCCCTGACTTACAGAAATACTTGATTTTGAACGACATAGTTTACAGACGAAGAAAAATAGACTCTAGGGAAAGCACTATTCTCACTTCAGTAATGCCGACATCATTAATGAACAAGGCGGTGCTCAGTATACACTCTCTGTATCATACTGACGCCACGCATACATTATTTAAATTTAAGTTGCGTTACTTTCATTTATTAGAGAAAACTATCATTCGTAATTTTGTCAAAATGTGTGATGTTTGTAAAATTCTTAAAGCTAGTAGTACTGTCCCTATTAAGATTTTGGACGCACCAATTGCTAAAGAACCTTTCGAGATAGTTTCGATGGATTTCCTCGGACCTTTGCCTGTAACGGGTCAGCAGAATAAATACATCCTGATAACCATTGATTTATTTTCTCGTTATTGTAAGCTTTACGCCACAGCGGATCGTTTAGCAGAAACAGTTGTCTCTTGTCTCGACGACTGTTTCTCAACCTTTGGATATCGTAAAACACTTCTAAGCGACCAAGCTTTAGAATTTAAATCTGCGGCAGTTAAAAAATTCAGTGAAATTCATTCAATTGCGAAAAAATAAGTTCTACCTTGGAGCCCACATAGCAACGCAATTGTGGAGCGAAACAACCGTAAAATTACGAATTTATTAAAATTATATATTAATTCATTAGTGCACACAGAATGGGACCAATGTCTGAACAGCACCGAGAACGCAATAAACAATGCTTTGAATACTACGTTAGGGGGATACACCCTCGTATATCGTTTTCCATCGGGATACATGTGCGAACTTTAGCGCTGTAACTTTTGAAAACAATTACAGTTACGACACCGACGTAGATATCATAAAATTTTGAGCTCAAGAAGCAGCCCGCATTGTTGAAAACGTTAGAGCTGTGATAATTAATAATAGCAGTGATAGAACTATGTACCACAACGTTCGCCGTAAAAATAAAAATTTTGAACTCGGTGACAGAGTATTATTGCGCAATCATTTGAGGAAGCATAAATTAGATATATCATGGAGAGGTCCGGGAATCATTACAAAAATTAACCGAAATTACGTAGAATTGAAAATTGGTAATAAAACATATAGAAGCAATAAAAACCATGTGTTACCTTTACGTAAAAAGTGTTGAAGGAAAAACTGTACGACTTACGACTGACGGCGTTACAATGTTCACAAATATATTGTGTGATTATTGCTTGGATGTTTAGTTTTTATGTATCATTTTCATTGGACTCTCTTTATATAACCATATGTATTTGCTTTAATTTTTAGTTGTTTGATGTACCATAGTTTCTACGTCCGTGATTGAGGATGTAACGCATTTTATTTTCCAGCCAAGGTTTGCATCTGCGCAAAGCCTTGCAAGATTCAATAACCACCATGTGTTTACTAACGCGGCACCTCCTGGCTGTGGGAGTGGAGTGCTGGCGCCCGATTTGTTATTGCAATAGCTGAGCAGCTGCCGAGTCGGTGTGGGATCTGAGCCGTGCGGACATGCCGTTTGCTTCTTCCTTTGCGGCTGTCCCTTTCAATTACTTGCTCGTATGACCATTGTTTCCTATTATTTAATTATGCGGCCATGTTAATCGAACTGTATATGTTTCAATTTCAGAACGAAGACGCTTCCTTCCCCGTCGTTCGCGATGGGAAACCGTCTGACGCATATCAGCGTGGAGGCGCTTACGAATGCCTTGGAAGAACATCAGGGCAAGGTGTCGGAGGATTGGTTGCGTGCAAATGCGCTAGTCGACATCCTCCCAGACCGGGTGTCGGATCTAAGTCTCCTTCTTATCTTTCCTATCACCTTGGCATTAGGTGTTTCTTTCTTCTATCTGCGACGAGAAATAAACCTGTTGGCGGAGCGTTTACGCTCTGAGGATGCGATTCTGCGACGACAACAGCTGCGGTCCAGCAATGCTGACCAGCAGTTGCGCCAACTGCAGGCCAGTAACGAAGTATAAGAGTTAGTGCAGCGTGTGTTTTTGACAGCGGTGGAAATTGGCGATTTTGCGGGTCGCCTAGTGTGCGTTAATAACTCATAAGCGGATGTTCTAGTATTTACTTTAAATATTTACTCAGGAATTAGTACTAACTATTTTTCAACATTTATGTGTTTAGTATCTAATTTTCCCTTGTTAGCGATGATGCTCGAGAAGAATACCATGTTCAGGTATATCAGTATGTATTATTTCGTTTTCGTTTTCATTAACTGTATTGATGCGAATATCTTGTTAACTTAATTTCAGAGGCATTGCGTTATACATTTTCTTGCGTGTGTATTTTTATTTTAACGAAATATTGTTTTAACTAAAATTTCATGGCGAGTGTCGATGTAATTGTACGAGGCATATACATGCGGCGTTTCATTTTTTTTTCTTGTGTAATAAATGAAATTTCCTTTAGTACATTTTCAAACGTGCATATTTTTTTTTCTTTTTCGACGAATTTCTTTATTGCTTTATTTTTTCATCTGATGTCTGCGAAAATTGATCGTGATGTTCTACGTTGATGTGTCGCGTTTTGGTTTCGATGTGTTCCTTACGTGTTTTTTAAACAGGAAAGTAAGTTAAATCCTGGTTCCTAAAACCGTGGAGTTTTTTTTCTATTTTTGGATATTGATCCTAGTTTAAGGTAAGCGGAAGTTATTCGGTTGCGATTTTGTCGACTTTACTTCCATGCGTTTTTTAATGTTATTACCTGATGGGTTTCTGTTTTTTGAGCTCTCTATCTGTGTATTTGAGCGGCGGCTCTTACCGTGTTCCATTGGTGGTGGGTGTATTGGTGAATTCATTCTTGCGATGTCTAGAAAAATTTAATATGATGCGTTTGTTTTTACTGTTACCGACAGTTGTTTTTTGCTACGAAAGAGTAATTTTCATTTTGGATTTTCTAACTAGGATGTTTTTAGCTTCCTGTGTTGAATTGTAAGTTACGATTCTTAACTTTGATTGATTTATTTTGGAATTAGTAATGAATCAGGCATGGGGGAAGGTGTGTGCCGTCGCGGGTGCGCACTTTCCCTGTACATCTGTTCGTACGTATGTTTAATGCTATGCCTGCGCGCGGCTCTGCCGCAGTGCGGACGCTTAGTCAGCATTTTGTCACTATAAATACTATGTGAACGGCTTCTAGAAGCGCATTTGGAGATCTGTAACCCCTGCACCAAGTACACTCGAAAGATCTACTCGTCTCTCTCTACCCTTCGGCACGTACAGGTCCTTTTCCAACAAAAAGATGAAAAATGACCATCGGAGAGAAAAGGGGCCTCGGAGGGCCCCCTTAACACTTCATTAGAACAGAAATGCAACATTGTCGTACGCGTAACGCTAACAGTGATGCCAGATTTCGGGTTAGCAGTGTTGCCAGATGCAATTTAAGCGCTGCTATTGGTCGGATGCCTTGACGTCGCTGGGGTGAGACTCGATTTCATAAAAGACTGGTTTGTAGCTACCTTGTTTCGTCTACCATGGCTGTCCCCTTTGAAGTGGACCTACCTGTCCTATGTATACCGCGGTTGCGGCCTGCCGGTCTATTTGAATGTTGATTGCCGGAATAATCTTGCCGGACCGTTTTTTCTAATTGTTTTTGGGTTATTTATTGTTGAAGAATTTGAACTTGAATTGTTTAAATAAATGGATAATCTTAGCTAAATAAGTATTCTACTTTTAGCACAAGTTCTTGTGTCATCAGATTTATACTGAATGAAGTTGGAAAGTATCCTTTAAAACAATTTGTATTTTTATAATCTGATATTAAACTACAAAAAAGGGTACAAAATGCCAGTGGTAAAAGGATTCAAAGATGAATAGTAAAGAAATTGAGAGCTGTAGCTTATCCCTGGGAAGAACACAAAAGCGTAAAGCACTGGCTTTGAACAAAGTTGCATTGGAGCATCGAAAGAAATAATGGATGACATTATATTGTTGCAGTTGCTTAATTTTTTGTTGCATTCATATTGCTGATAGATTTAAGAAAGTATGGGGTGATTCCATTGTATAAAAGTAATGAAGTTAAGTAATTGAGCACAGTTAGCAACCTGTATGGCTGAGTGCTATTGATCTTAGAATAGAGGAAACAGAAAGTGCAATAAGAGACATTGTGCAGTTTTTGGCAGGATAGAGGGTGTGTGGATATATTAAGGGGATCTACCACCCTGGACTTAACCTAATTTACAAAATTTTACAAATTTCACTGCTCACATTTCTATTGCACGTAGAGAAACCAAAATGCATAATGGTATGTAAAATTGAATTCTGAACACATTTTCTCTCATGAAAAATTTCGAATTTTGCAATAGAAAAATAATTATTGTGCAAACATAAAGATATATAAAAATTTACGCCAAACATTTTTCACCCTACAATTGTCAACGTATAAGCTTGATTTTAATCTCATTTGATGCGGAAAGACTGTGGAAACAGCGTATTGAAGCACATTTTCAAATTTCAAATTAGAAAAAAATTTATGATTACATTTGTCCTAATAATTTATTATTCCCAGAAAAATCCTCAAGGTTTCAGTTTTAGCATTTCTATTGGAACTAGGTAAACAAAGAGATATACCAATGCATAAAATTGAATTTTGAACACATTTGCTGCTATAAAAAATGGTCGATATTGAATATAATGTTGTCAACGAATTTCATAATTTCGTTTGTATAGATGGGTAATATAGTCGATTATAAGACGTTTTACATGAATGACATTCTGCCCGGCGATGCGGTATTTTCGAATTATTCAACTTTGAAGCTGGCTTGTGCGCGCCATGGAAGCGCGCGCGACAAAGCGTATTTTAATCAATAATGGAAGCTAACCCCCTATTACAAACGTAAAGAGGTTGGGTCGTGAGGGGTAGCCACAGTTCTTTTAGTGAAAAGTATAAATAAAGCTTCTAGCCCACCCGTTAGGGTGACGATTGCAATCTTGTTTACATCGGTACAAAGATGGCGGTGCCGATGGCGGCAGCCAGTTTCCAGTCGATGTCAACAAACGTCACTAGAAACCTTTATTTATAGTTTTCACTAAAAGAACTGTGGCTACCCCTCACGACCCAACCTCTTTACGTCTGTATTAGAGGTTAGCTTCTGTTTTCATTGCAAAAACAATGACGGTTTTTGCGCAAACAAGGCCATTCAGGAGCGCCGTTCGTATAACTTCAAACTTAAATAACTCGAAAACTAAGCATTTCCGGGCACATTGTCATTCGTGTAAAACGTCTTAAAATCAACTATATTACCCATCTATACCAACGAAATTATGAAATTCGTTGATAACATTATATTCATTATTGACCTAAAAAATTTTGATTTTCTCAATAAAAAAAAGTTATGTGTGAACATATATATATATATCTTTACACAGTAACTTTTTTGGTTAATGTGGAGGAGATGCAACTAATCGATTTTTAAAATTATGTGTCCTAAAATATATCAATGACATTGAAATAACCAACATTTTTGCCATGGACTTTTTGGGGCAAATGAGTATTTACCGAGTTATAGCGGTATGTTAATTTTCGTCTGTGACAATGAATGCTCTTGAATAAACAGCTACTCATCTATTTTCAAATTTCTGTTACTTGAATCACGGTAATAATATCGAAATAAACAACTTTTCTTCTATACAATTTTTGCAGGAAATGAGTATTTAACAAGTTATAGCGGTAGGTTTAGTTTCGTCTTTGAGGATGAGGTCGCCGGAAGCGGGACTCCATAGCAGTGTTGCCATATGCCGCTCTCGACCAATTACTTGCCGTTTTGGTAAATGTATAGTGTTTGACCATAATCGATTTTCCACTTTTGGACCAAGAAACATTGTAGATGAGACGAAAATAAACAAGTTTTCTTCCATGCAATTTCCTTCGGAAATGAGTATTTTAGGAGTGAGAACGGGAAATGAGTTACCGTAACTCCAGTATTTGAGGCGGGGAAAAATACACCGCGCGGTCCGACGTGAAAGTAAACAGGCGTTCCCGCGCGCCAACCAAGCCGACGAAGAGCAAACCCCCTATTACAAACGTAAAGAGGTCGGGTCGTGAGGGGTTGCAACAGTTCTTTTAGTGAAAATTATAAAACTAAAAGAACTGTGGCTACCCCTCACGACCCAACCTCTTTACGTTTGTAATAGGGTCATGCACTATCGAGTTCCGGTAACTCATTTAACGCCATAACTTTTAAAATACTCATTTCCGAAGGAAAGTGCATTGAAGAAAACTTGTTCATTTTGGTCTCATTAACCATCTTTCTTGATCAAAAAGTGGAAAATCGATTATGGTCAAACACTATACATTTACCGCCGTTTTAAACACTAGAGTTGCGGTCAGTAATTTATCACCCTAATTTTTTAAATACTCATTTGCCCCAAAAAGTGCATGGATGAAAAGTTGTTTATTTCGATGTTGTTACCATGATACAGGCAACAAAATTTCAAAATTTGATTAGTTGCATCTCCTTAATAATTACTTTTTTTCTATCGAGAAAATCAAAAATTTTTATCAAAGCAAATGTGTTCAAAATTCAATTTTATCAATCTTTTAGATTACCTAGTTCCAATAGAAATGCTAAAACTGAAACCTTGAGGATTTTTCTAGGAACTATAAAATTTTAGGACAAATTTAATCATAAAATGTTTTCTAATTCAAAATTTGAAAATGTGCTTCAATATGCTGTTTCCACAGTCTTTCCATGTCAAATGAAATCAAAATCAAGCTTATACGTTGACAATTGTAGGATAAAAAATGTTTGGCATAAATTTATATATTTCTCTATGTTCACGCAATAATTTTTTTCTATTGCAAAATTCAAAATTTTTTAAAGAAGAAAATGTGTTTAGAATTCAATTTTACATACCTCTATACATTTTCGTTTCTCTAGGTGCAATAGAAACGTGAGCAGTGAAATTTGTAAAATTTTGTAAATTAGGTAAAGTCCAGGGTAGTAGATCCCCTTAAGCAGTCCAACATATGTTGAAGCAGATGATACATAGATTTGAAAAAGTGGATGATACTGTTGTTCAGGAATTGTTAAAGTGCTAAGAGTGTCTTGTATACAGCATTGGGTGCCTATAGTCATGAATTCTTATAATGATAGCCAACTTACCAAGCATCTGTTAAGAATGGAAATGTACAAAGTCAACAGTATGAAATGCTAGTGAGTTTGCATCAGTTGTGTGTAATGTTTTGTGTTTTTTAAGAATGTAGATGATGAATTTTTGCATCAGGTGAGGGCAAGACTGTTGGGTGGGAGTTAGAACTATTGGCTGCAGGCTGCACAAGACACAGTCAGCTACTCTGCGCCAGTATTTTACCATTAGTAACTGAAATGAAGAGAAACTGTAGACTGGTAAAAAAATTTGGTCAATGTGAAGTTTATTGCAATCAAAGAAAATAATAATTGCGATCCCATGAATCACTAAAGGAACCCATTTAAGAACGTTTTACATGAATGACATTCTGCTCGCTGATGCGTTATTTTCGAATAATTGAACTTTGAAGTTGGCCTTTGCGCCAAAGGAAGCGAGCGCGTGAAACGGAATTTAAATAATAACGGAAGCTACTACAAACGTAAAGAGGTTGGGTCGTGAGGGGGAGGCACAGTTCTTCTAGTGAAAATTATAAATAAAGCTTCTAACCCACCCATTAGTGTGACGACCGCAATCTTGTTGACATCGGCTCTAAGATGGCGGCGCCCATGGTGGTTGCCATCTTAGAGCCGATGTAAACATGTTTGCGGTCGTCACGTTAATGGGTGGGTTAGAAGCTTTATTTTTAATTTTCGCTAGAAAAACTGTGCCTCCCCCTCACGACCCAACCTCTTTACGTTTTTAATAGGGGGTTAGCTTCCGTTTTTAATTAAATTACGCTCGCTTCCTTTGGCGCGGGAAGGCCAACTTCAAAGTTCAATAATTCGAAAATAACGCATCAGCGAGCAGAATGTCGTTACTGTAAAACGTTCTTAAATGGGTTCCTTTAGTGATTGTTTGGAATATAATTATTAATTTCCGTGATTGCATTAAACTTCACATTGACCAAAAATTTAGAAGGGTCTTTAATTGGAAGAAACTTCAAATGAATGTCAATTGGAACATGGTAAAATATATTTTAAAAATTGGTTTTAATGAATAAATTAAAGTTTAAATGTAAGACATTAATTGTATACGGAATTTAGAAGTGCTTCGGGCTGCTAATGATGAATTGGATAAGAAAGTGAGACTAGAAGCAAGTACCAAGCATGTGAATTAACAGTTGTAAGGAAACAGTGCCGAACTATAATTTCTAAATGACAGTTACTGTAAGGACATGAGACTGTTTTTGTTTGTTCATTTGTTAAATGTACTTAAATTTTCTTTATATATAAGTTTTGCTTATACTGTATTTAATTCTGTTTCTTTACTGAGTGCCTGTTTCTTTTCAGCTGTTTATGACTGTAAACTGAGAAAATATTTTTATAAATTAAATTTAATCAATAAATATAACACTAAAATAACCTTATAAAACCTGCCTTCTTGTAATAGAGATCTCCTGTGTGATAAGGGCTTTTATTAGGTAAGTTATTCATTTATGAGTAAAGATGGCTTACGATAGCAATCTTTATTGATTAAAGTTCTTATGTATTTCAGAATCAAGCTATTTGTTGTTTTAATGTAAATAAATAATAAAGATTATTGGAGTTAAATATTCCTTTCATTTTCAAAATTTTTTTGTAAATGACATCTCATGCTGCCATTGCATTTTTACAGTGAAATGAGTCGACACCATTCCATGACCAGGACGGTTATTATTGTTTGTCCTTGTTTACCTGCAGAGCAGCGAGGGTCAGGTGGAGGCCAGCAAGTTGGTGCTGGCTGGAGTGCCTGGCAGTGTTGGGGCCACTGATTGACTTCTTGAGGCTGACAGGTAAGCCTTCATGGCCTGCTCATTTTTTTGATGCCTGTCTTCAAATGCTGTGTCTCCTTGGTTCCTCAGTTGTTTATTCCTTTAGCAGTCATGTTCAATTTTGAATTATTATTTTTTTTCAAACTATCCATTGCCAAGTACCTGTGAGTTATTCTAAGTTTTTTAATTAAATGTGTTGAAATTTTATTGAGTCCTAGTGTTTATTATTTAGTTATATTTTTTTACAACGTTCAGTGATTTAAGGACCTGTTTGTTCGATTTTGTGTTACAGTTTCCAGTAGCAGATTGAAATTCATGAGTTTTCTCATGTACAGCCTGTGGTATTACTAACAACCCTTCTCACAATTTCTTGGTTTTCCTTGATTTTTCATTATCATATGTTGCTCATTCATCAAGTTCATTTGCAGTGTTCCTAAATTACTGACTGTGTAGTTGGTACTATACTGGTCTTACTGGAACCTTCAGCATTCCTGTATTGAGGAGGCAGACATGCAAATATTCTAACAGTATGAGTGTTGGGCTAATGTGCTGAATGGATATGTAGCATGATGTTGCAGAGTCAGAATTTCTTATAATACATCATCGATCTTGTGTAGTGAGTCTAAAACTATTGGTGAAATGAAACTTTGGTGTTTGTTACAGTTTACTCAGAACCACAATATGAGAAATAACTAATCCAAAGGCACAGCAAAAAAGAAGAAAATGTACAGACAGGTATGAAAAAAATGAGCCAAGAGTAGGTAGCCTAGGAAGCAAGAACATGAGGTGTTGACTTGCCGGCTGAAAAGGATGGGTGTAACTTATAAGTACAACAACTGCAAGCAACTCTCATGACCAGGCTTTACAAAAAGAATAAAACAAACATAAATTAAACAGAAATCTGAAGCAAATAAATCTCATAAAGCAAAGTAAATCAAAATAAATCAAAAATGCAAATTATATAAGTTAAATGAACATAAAGAACAACACTTCAACTCAAAATAAAGGAAATCAATCAAAATGAACATCTCAAGACACAATGGAAAAAGAATAAAAGAAGCAAACCATACCAGAAACTAAACTGATGAACTAAAAATTCCAACAATGCACATGCTAATTAACATGAAGAACCATTCAACTCACCTGCCAAGATGGTGGAACTTAAGCAAGCTATGTCTTCCAGGCTTAAGATTAATTTATGTACAATGATAGTTCATAGCACAGCAAGAATCTAAGCTGAAACAAACAGAAAGAGCACACAAATTAAGCATGCAAACCAATATCCTCACAGAATACAACAAAAACCACAGCTGATAGTGCGTGATGAAAACCTTAGGAGGCCTCCCAGTAACAATGAGGCTCAAAAGGGGTTGATGAAAGCTGATGAAATGTGCTTGAGATGAAGTGCCTTAGGAGTGTGGCTGGAGTTACAGTGTGAGATAAGTTAATCGTTGAGGCAAAGCATATGAGGCATGTGGGAAGGATGGTTAAAAGTGTGAACTGTTGTTGAACTGGCTTAGCCATATGCAGAAAAGTAAAAGGAATAGTTGTTATTGAAATGAACTACGTCTGAGGTTCAGGGAAGGAATGTTAGAGGTAGGGAAAAGACTGGATGAATAAACAGAGTTTGAAAAGCATTGCACAATTTAGCAATTACATTGTAAGAAGCCAGAAACTGAGCAACAGTATGAGATGAGTAGTAGTGATTGGTAGTGCCTGACTGTTATTATCATGATGGGTATGGTTTGAGGTTCTTGGCCTGCAGGAGTAACCCAGGTTTAGTAAAAGGATGTGTGATTGTGTTAGTCCTGTGTGTCTGAAATATTCTAAGTTCTATGAAACTGCAAGGGTAAATCCATGTGGTGTTGTTTTGCATGCTGTTGAAGAGATGCCCAATTGAAATTGGAGTATGAGCATTATTGTCCTTTCAGGATAATGCAACATTTGTGTCTGTGGGAGTTAGTGCTTCTAGGGGAAAAGTGGGATCCCAAGCTTAAAGTTAGGTGTGTATTATTTTTATTAAAATAAAATGGGTTTGTTTTGTTACAAGCTATTTTTCTCTCACTTCTGTTTTGTTTCTTTCTTCTTCTTCATTTTTGATTTTGGTTCCTAAACTCTTTTCCTTCCATGCTGTTCTTGTGTTAAGGGGATCCTGCGTGGCTGTACACTTTGTGCATAGACCCCTTGTTGCCTGAACTCTAAACTAAACACTGCCTCCATCTTTCTCCGCTTTAGAACACCTCTGTTGGAAAAAGAAGGCTTTACCTTACATATCTAATCCCTTAACTCCATGCTAAGCAATGCCTTTGTCATTTCTCCCTTTGGGTTTCCTTTGTTGGGGTTAAGAAGGTTTCAACTACCTTATAATTTAATTTGTAGTTTATTTGACTCTAGGGATAGAATCTTATTTCTTTTGGTTGTCTATCTTTCCTCAGGGGAGGGGATTGACCTTGGTTATTACAAGATGTCAATTAACAGTGTTGCGGGTTTGTTAATGCTTCTAAATTATTATGAAAAGCTTGAAATTGGTTTTAATGAGAATACCAAAATATAACATTTTATTTTATTCCTTGTTTGGCTTTCAAAATAGCCACCACCAGTCTCAAGACGCTCAAGACATTCACCAATATGAATGTGAATGTGTGGTTCAACATCTTTCAAAGTATTAACTTAAATAAATTATTTTAAATCATTTTTCAGCAGAGCAATGTTGCAATGTGCAGTTCAAAATACTCACCATGTTGCTAAACTAAAAAAGGAAATCTGAAAAAGACACAAATCAGGTTATCTTGTTGAATGAGGAAAATTTGATATTTGTGATATTAGTCATTTAGGTAATCAGGCTTCAACTAATCTCTGATTATATGTACAATATAGGCTATAGCTC
The DNA here is from genome assembly GCA_030386875.1 of Morinoia aosen. NCBI lineage: Eukaryota > Metazoa > Arthropoda > Malacostraca > Amphipoda > Talitridae > Morinoia > Morinoia aosen. The sequence goes on from CM059564.1 coordinate 79,927,323, forward strand.
CATTGTTGCCGGGTCAGAATTTGCTATAATACATCATTGATCTTGCATAATAAGTCTTTGACTATTGGTGAAATGAAACTTTAGTGTTTGTCATAGTTTACTCAGAACCAGAATATGAGAATTAACTAATCCAGAGGCACAGCCACTAGAAGAAATTGTACAAACAGGTATGACAAAATGAGCCAAGAGTAGGGAGCATAGGGAGCATGGACATGAGGTGTTGACTTGCTGGCTGAAAAGAATGAGTGCAACTTATAAGTAATAAGTACAAGAACCGCAAGCAACTCCCATGACCAGGCTTTACAAAAAGAATGAAACAAAAAAAACATAAATTAAACAGAAATCAGAAGCAAATAAATCTCAAAATGCAGAGTAAATCGAAATAAATCAAAAATGCAAATTATATAAGTAAAATGAACATAAATAACAGAACTTCAATTCAAAATAAAGGAAATCAATCAAAAGACACAATGAGAAAAAATAAAAGAAGCAAACCAAATCAGAAACCAAAACTGATGAACTGAAAATTCCAACCAGGCACATGCTAATTAACTAGAAGAACCATTCAACTCACCTCCCAAGATGGTAGCACTCAAGCAAGCCAGGTCTTCTAGGCTTAAGATTAATTTATGTACAATAATAGTTTATAGCAGAGCAAGAATCTAGGCTGAAACAAACAAAAAGAAACACAAATTGGGCATGTCATGCAATGCTATCACAGAGCACACAAAAACCACAGCCGATAGCGCGTGATGAAAACCTTAGGAGGCCTCCCGGTAACACCATCTTGTTGAAATAGGTCATCATGTTATGTGTTTTTATGCAAAGAATATTTCTGGATTTCCTTATTGATTTAAGATGTCATCATACCCATCCATGTCACTACTTGGCCTGAGATATTAGTGATGTACCGATGTATCGGTATCGGTATCGGCAGTATCGGCCATTTTTAGTGGTATCGGTATCGGTATCGGCAAAATCCGGCCGATACTTTACCGATACTTTCCAAAAATACGTATTTTATCAATCAAATGAAGGTCATAAATCATGAAAGTAAAAGTATTTAACCTAATAATACCCGTTGTGTGTTTATTTATATATTTATTTGGTGTCCGCGTTGTGTGAGTTTGCGGTATCATGGATACCGAATTCCTCAGTGTAACAATAAAAGATGGCGTTTCCATGCATTTAAATATTTGACATTTTATCAGGATAGGTTTTGTTAGGATAGGATAAGTTAGCTTAGATTAGGATAAGCTAGGTTAGCACAGGTTAGGTAATACTGTCAGAATTTTTTCTCGGGTCCGCCTAGCTTAACGATGACATTGTCCATGGAATCTCCGCGGGTCCTGCTACTATCTAATAATACCCTTGGTTTATTTGGAGTCCGCTTCTTCCATTTTCTTTGTCACGCTCATGAGGAGAGTTATAGTGACCGTATCTGTGATACCAGTTTCACCAGTGCGTAAGAACAAGAATATTTTTCATCACGAGCGCTGTTAGGATGAATACATTCGTTGGGCATCACATTTGGAAAATTTGTTCAAGAAAGTTAGTGAGTGCCGTAATTTTTGACGGGCTGTGCGTACTTGTAATCAAATAAAGAGCCTATTCATACCTAGTAAATTAGATAGCTAACTGTTGAATTATAGCGTTCAATCAGGCCCGCTAACTGAATTCACTACTTTGAATTCCCGATGAATCACGGTCAGAACTGAAAGCTAGGTAAAATGAATAGTTAAACCCTGTAGCTACATGAATTTTTTATACTTTTACGACTAAACCTTCATTGTTTGACCTAATGTCCATATCTTAAAGTATGTGACAGGCTAACAAAAACCAAACCAATTTAATAAAGTTGAAGGTGCATATGAAAGTTTTTGTGAATTTAATATAGAAATTGCCGAAAGTTCTATTTTAATTTAGCTTGTAAATCGCCAAATATTACGAAGCTAATAATTTATCTTAACTAAGCATGCATATCACCGTTCATTACGAATCTTGCATTTTTCTTCTATGTTAAGATGTTTGAACAATTCATGAACAACCTTATAGTTCAATACATCTGAACGGGTATGTTGATTGCTTTCATCGCAACTTGATGAATTTAAAAACGAGGAAAATTCCAATGAACTTAATCATATTTACTAGGAATACGTTTCCGAGTCCAGCTCCATCATCAGTTCGTAAAATTAAAATTCATTACGACTACAATAAAAGAAAAAATAAAATGTTGGATACAGTCATTAAAGAAAATCACGAAAACAAAAAAAATCAAAACATGTCTCAGAGAAAGTAAAATCGACATGATCTACTTCCAATTTACGATGGGTAGGAACTGTCAGAATTGTTGAGGGCCAGTTTTCGTTTAAAAATATGTAGCGACTCTGAAATTCTGAGGTCACATGTAGTTGAAGCCGAATCTAAGATTTTGAAGTCCGCAGAGGATATCGGTTCGTTGCATTTTACTGCGTGATTACGTACGAATTGTGCGAATTCATTCCCTGTGCGGAAGCTTCAACCCTGATGTTCGGCCATTATGATATAAAAATTTTGTGCCGTAATGCCAACGTTCGATGATGTGCACTGCACAAAACTGTAAGAATAAATCAGAAAGGCTCTTTCTCCATCAAAAGCGTATCCTTGTACCGGAATTGTATAATTTTATGGTTGCTTCATTTTTCCGGTACGACGATACGCTTCCGATGGAGATGCGAACCTCGATCTCTGATTTATTTTTAACAGTTATACAGTTGTGCGCAGTGCATATCATCGTACGTCGGCATGACGTCACGAAATTTTTATAACAGAATGGTCGAACATTGGGGTCGAAGCTTCCGCGCGGGGAACTAATTAGCTTACTCCTCACACTCCGCAGTACGTAATCACGCAGTAAAATGCAACTAAATCTTAGATTCGGCTTCAACTGCATTTGACCTCAGAATTTTAGAGTCGCTACATATTTTTAAACGAAAACCGGCCCTCAACAATTATGATAGTTCCTACCCATAACAAATTGTAACTAAATAGTAATCTTGTCGATTTTAGTTTTTCTGGGACATGTTTTAATTTTATTTTTATTTTCTTGATTTCCTTTAATGACTGTATCCAACATTTTGCTTTATCTTTTATTGCAGACATAATGATTTGTAAATTTACGAACTGATGATGGATCTGGACTCCGAAACGTATTCCTAATAAATATGATCAAGTTCCTTGATATTGTCGTTTTTAAATTCTTCATCTTATAGATGGTTGCGTGTTTGCGGATATTTTCGGATTCGGGGCTTACCGAACTTTAATATTTTCTTCCGCCAAAGTATGTACTCGTATTTGGTGTGGATAACACGATAATGACAATCCTTTTTTGGAGAAACTATCGTTTTGGTCCACTTTTGGAGCCTGTTGCTATTATAGCTAGTCTACATTACGTTGCAATACGATTAGAAACACATATCTATTGAATGGATTTCATTTTGTGGTTTTTCTCAACAATATAGTTAACATAGCAAGAGCATATTATTTTTCACAATCGGAAACTTTTTTGTCAATATTTTTGTATTATTAGATATATAAGGAAATAATTTTATTATAACTCCCATGTAGGAGTTATGATGGTTTTATTTTAATACAAGTGTGCACGGCCCGCCAAAAATGGGATTCAATATATACTTTTCATGAACGAATTTTCAAGATGTAGATGATAAACAAATACAGTATATCCATCCTAACAGTACCCGTGATGAAAAATATTTTTCGCACCGTTAAAACTCGTATCACAGATACGGCCATTATAACTATCCATATGAGCGTGAGTGACAGAGAAATGGAAGAAACAGACACCAAACAAATAAACCAAGGGCAAGGGTATTATTAGGTAGCAGCATGACCCATGGAAATGCCGAGGACAATGTCATCGTTAAGCTAGATGGACCCATGGAAAAATTCCGTCAACATTATCTAACTTATGCTATCCTAATTCTATGTCGTGACTCGCACCACCACAAAGCACGTTCACGACGCGAAGGCCTAGCGATCGTCATTACATGGTAGCAACTGCGGTTCTTGTAGACCCTACACCACTAAATGCGTTTTCCACTGTTGCCAATACTTAGAAAGGAAAGTCGGGTAGGATTAAAATGTTTATGCCGAACACATATGCACAAGAACACACAAAGCTCTCTTGACTCGGAGTTCCCCTCCGGTGACAAATCACCATTACTCAAAAATGATTACTTCGGGCACAGCTATTCACCAAATTACTATATTTAATTTAATGTCTTTTAATTATTCAATATGGCCTGAAAGCTGCACAAAAGCGACATGGTTAGGAAAATGCGCAAATTACGGCGATCACAACAACCTAACCAATACTACTAACCTATCCTGATAAAATTTCAAACATATCATTGCATGTACAGACGATCTTTCAATGTTACACTGAGGAATTCGCTCTCCGTGATACCGCAAACTCAGACATCCTATGTTTCTTAAGAAGCGGACACCAAACTAATACATAAATTAACATACAACGGGTATTATTAGGTTAGATGATTGTAAAAGTATTGGTATCGGTAGTAGTATCGGTCAAAGTATCGGTATTTTCAAGTATCGGAGTATCAGTATCGGTATCGGCTAAAAAATGGGTATCGGTATCGGTATCGGCCAAAAAAATGGTATCGGTACATCACTATGAGATATTCTAGCAAATTTTTTATCTCTGTTGAAATATGTATTGAATCTTGTTTGACCATTTTGAAAGTTGAACAGAAAATAAAAACCAATAGATTTTTTTTATAATAATTATATGTACATCAGTCATTTAGCACTAATGCTGTACAAACACTTGTCATCAAAGTTATAATTTTTTTAAAAAAACTACCTTCTCTGATGTATTGAATAAGAGTCATTTTGCAAAAGTTTCAGGGCTGAATCCTGATTTAGAAACACATTTAGAGAATGTGAGGTTCAGCTTGAGAAGTCCCTGGTAGTAATGAGGCTACTGTTCATCTAGTTAGCCTGAGCTAAATAAAAAATTTCCTCCAGTTCAGTTGTCTCATCCTTCAATATGTCTGTGTTTTCTATTTTTTGTACCATGCCCACTTAGTTTTCATAGGTTCTCATACTTCTTCTTTACTTCTTGGTTTTTATTCCCTACTAACTTAGTGTTTTGATTCTTAGGGCAGCCTGTTTGTGAACACTTTGTTCATTGTCTACACATTTTCCAAGTCTATTTGCAGTAGAAATGAAGCATTGAAAAAAATTTATACTCATCTATGCAGCATCATCTGTGATTTGTTTTGCTATGTTGTAGTTTTTGAACATGCTGTTGATGTTTATTTTTGCATGCTGTTCGATAATTTTTCTTGTCAATTTTAATCTATTTTGTTTTCAATCTCTTTAACAGTTATGTGATAGCCAGAACAGGTGGTAAAGGGAAAGAAACTGAAGCTTCTTACACTAAGATGGGCATTCTGGAGTTGATTTAAGGAATGTACAGTAGACAGTAACAACCTTTAAAATATTCATAATTGTGTTGAAATTTTACTTATCAAATTTTTGGCTCAAAAATTGCATAAAAAAAATCATAGGATCTTTGATACATCTGAAATTACAAATATTTGCACCCCTTTATATGTGTAGAATGTACATACTAATGCAAAATCTATGTTACCTTATGAAATTTCTTTTTAATTTTAGAAATGATTTTTGTTAAGCTTTGATGTTCATGAGCTCATGAACTCATATGAATGCACATTTTTTCTAGTGCATTGCACCTTGCTTGTGTTGATTCATTTCAATATTGACAGACTGCATCAATGAATGAATAGGGCTCAGTAAATATGGTACTTCTGACAATAATTGGTTTCAACATTGTTGCTTCGTTTGAATTTATCACCTCAGTTCTCAAGGCCCAATCCTAATTATGACAAAATGATTATTACATCCATCATAAGTTACTAATTCTCATGATATAGATACTTACAATATGCCATAGCAACCTTTTTTTAAAACTCTAATAGGTAGCAGATAGATAATCATTTAAAAACTAATATGGGTGTCTACTTCTGCCGTATTGATGTTCCACCAATGGGAGATCCTAATGAAGACTGTAACTTCTTTAATTTGTGATGTTCAAACTCACTTATGAATCTTTCCACTTCTGTTAACTAATTATTGATTCATCACGAAAGACCCAATCATAAATCTCTTCTTTTACTAAGTTTCTGTTATGAGACCACAAGACAACAAAAAAATTAACTCACAGAGTAATTTGATCATATGTATTTCATTTAAAAACCAAAAAATTAAAAAAAATGGGTTGCATTTCAATAAAAAAGTTGTTTTGACTGAATATTTTTGTATTGCAAAAGAAGCTCGGAATGATTAATCTTGTTACCCATGTCATACTTGACATTACTCTATTTATTTAATGAATGAATTTAAATTGTCCGATTCACTTCATATAGTAAGATTGCATTATTGATATATATGTCAAACACTATTTTATGTAATGATGGATGAGCAGTGTCATATTTTGAGTATTTTTGCAGGATTTAGCTTTAGTTGTATCAATTTTAGAGCAAACAACCATTCCATTGCCCATTGCTCAGGAACCTAAACACCCATCATGGAGCGTGCAGTGGTTATGGTGTACAAGTTGACAGATGCTGAAGTGGAGAGGCTGTGTTGCAGGCAGGACTTCATCAAGCAGGAAGCTGCTGTAGAGGACAGGGGGCAAGGTGAGACTTGGTTCTGGTCTGGGTATAAGTTAGTGCCAGTTGATATTATGGTAGAAAATATGTCTTTAGAGTGTGTAAATAAACTAAAATGATATCGAAGTATAGCTCTCTATTCTGGTTTAAAGACAAGACCTGCCTGTTATGATTTTATGAAATAAAACGTGTAAGCAAAGGAAAATAAATTATAAGATATTGTGTCCCAAGGTTCAGATTGAAAGGTTAATAAAATCTTGTATTGAAGATTTCTCCTAAATGATTATTTTGACTTTGGCTATGTAGCCAATTTTGATCTGTATGGAATTTCTCAAGTCCTGCAGAGAATGAAACAAAGTTTGAAGGCTATTGGTACATTTGTTAAGTGAAGTTTAGGAGCGTAGACAAATTTGAAACCTTGTACTGTGAGTGGAGATGTGGCAAAACTAGATGAAAATAGTTTACATATTCTCAACATCCTCAGCAACTTATTGTTTAGGTTTTATGCTCGAATTTTGCCTACATTTTTTCATACACAACCATGTGTGGAGACAATGTGTGAATGATTGAAAGTGCTATAAACAACATGAAAAATAAATCGAGTGGGTTACAAACGTTTCCGACTAAAGTACTTAAAGTTATTGCTGACATTGTAGCCCCGCTGATATTGTTTTACATTGTTAATGTGCGCACATGTCAATACATGTGCGCACTAATGATAGTGTTTTTCAAATGAACGTCGTGAGGATTATGTTCTCTTAGTCACTTATATTTGACTGCACTATCAAAATCTTTTCTGTCAATGATTTTCTTTTCAACTTTTACACGGGTACATCGACACCAATGTGTTATTATCAATTTAGGATGATTAAATTAAGGTGTTTTAAAAACCAATGTATCGACATTTCATGTTTGTACTTTATTGGAAATAAAATGTTTTCTTTTCTTTTTCCTTTTCTTTCTTTAAACAACATACGGACACTGGTACATGGGATAAAATATCACTAAAGAGTAACAAATGGCTACAAAATGTTTAGACAGAGATTACTTATAAACCCAATTATGGCTTCTTAATCTAATGCGGTTTCCAGGTTAAGAAGTAAAGTAGGAAATGGGAAATGAACCAAATGAGCTAGAACAAGTGCCGGCATTTCAACTTCAAAAAGTTTTAAATGCCGACCTTTAAGTAGCAGTGAGGAGGTTTAAGTAAACCAGTCGATCGTTTACTTTATATTCTCCAAAAATGTTGCAATTCGTTACTCCCTATGACAGCAATGCAAAATGGTGCGAAAAAGGGAACAATCAAAAGATCCCTTTTTATGTGAAAGTCAAAACTTGCGAAAATGTCATAATGACGCACAGCGTTGAAACAGGCAAGCAAAATTACATCCAATTTTCTCTTCTAAAATTGTATCTGATTGGTATATTGTTAATTCTTGAGAAATTAGCTGTGCTATGACGAATCAGTTATGAGTGCTATGAAAGAAAGCATCTTTGAATGAAGAAGATTTCCTTCCCGTCACATTTTTATTATATTAATATCATAATTGGTTGGTTATACGTTAGTTTCAACCTCACTTTACACGAAAAGATGTTTAATGAAAAAAAGGATGTAGACACCATTTAGGATGGAGTTTAGGGAGCACGGAACCTATGCACAGAGGGCGTTCCTGCACAAGATCCCTTGTACATAGGAATAGTAAGTTGAGAAGGAAGGTTAGAGAACATTATACATAAAAGTTGAAGAAGAAATTCAAAGGCGTTGAAAAACCGGACAGCAATGAAATGAAAAATAGGGTTCTTTTCGAACCAAGAAAAAAATTATATGAAATTAAAAAAAAAATTCCAACACGAATGATATAAAAACATCATTGTATTTTTGAATATCTTAACGTAAAAATACTTAGTTGAAATACTCTCACGAGTATCGTAATATCCAGGTCAATAGTCGAAACAGATGATTCAGAGAATGTTTTGGGAAATGTATTCCATTTGTTACGTTATCTAGGTTTGATGGTACATGTAGATACAAATTGAAAAAACTTTATACCAGTGACGGTGCAGTGTTGAAAATACTCTAATTAGTGGACATTTACTCTGAAATACGAGCTCAGGAACATGGCGTATAAGGACTTAAAATGATGCCTGACTTTCAACTTAGAACCACGCATTTTTTCCTAGAAGTGCTAATTCACAAACTCATAATAGTTGTATCCCCATGAGGGGTTTATCAACACTATCTTAAGCGTGTATGGCAAATGTAAAATTTCTCATTAAATTGTTCAAATATTTATTTGACTGGATTTATGGGATATTCTGAATGTGTTAAAATATAACAATACACAAATTAACGTTATACAAGAAAATAAACAGAATGTATCAAGCTCACCTTGAGTTGTGATACCCAGTCGTGAATTTCATCCAGTGCATCACTGATATTGACTTCAATCAGTTCTTGAGATTGATAATGTAAAATCTTTTTCACAACACTAATTTGCTTCTGTGAGGGTTCTGATGAAATTTTTTCTAAAACATCAACCCATTCTGTCAGGATTACCTGCTTCTTCTGAATAAAATTTTTTTTAGTTAAAATATCACACTTCTTCTCACTAATTTTACTTCCCACAGATTCTAACCGCTGTAGGGTCTTCATTAAAGTTTTAGAGTGCTGCAATTCAGTAACAATTTGATCTTTTTTATCAGATAGTAGCATCTTGTCAGCTATCATTTCTTCTATCAGACTGAACTTGTGATCAGCATGGGCTTCCACCAGACATCGTTTGCAAATAGAAATTTGGCATCGCTTGCACCAATAGTCCAATTCATTCTGATGAACACTGCAAGGCGATTCCCTGTTGACCATACTTTTTGAGGCTGCTTTCCCCGAGCTAGAGGGGATCGCAATGAAGTTGACAGGCAACTCATCCACTGGAGTCACTATCTCCTTCCTGCAGGAGGGGCACGCTGGGCTGCTCCCTGACACCACGTTAAGAAGGCACTGCTGGCAGTACGTGTGACCACAGAGCAGCACGAGAGGTCTTCTTCCTGTCTCATCGTAAGTATTCTCACAAATACCACAGTGAAAAACTGCAGCCATGATGGTTTTCCAAAAGTTAATGAAAAAAATCTTGTTCTGAAAAGAAAAACCATAAATTGAAAAAATATGAACCAATTGATGAGCACGAGATTGAATATTGTCCTCACCTGCTCAAAATTGTTTGTTGTGGTTTATAGAAATACAAGTTCCGCATGGAGGACAGATTTACTGATAATTTGGTTCGGTAAAAGGCATAATCAGTCTTGAAAAGCTTAGAGTGCTTTGCAAGTCTTCACAATCAGACATGAGAATCTATGGTACGACCACAGGTTATCGCTACTTCGCGGCTCGACTATTGCGGATTCTCGTCTTCGCGGGTTTTTAAAATGGAAATTATTTAGAGGACATTCTGGAAAATTCTAGAAAAATCACAAACCGTAAACTCAGAAGAGTTTTTCACTTAAATCTATTGAAACATAAATAATAAATATAATTTTCAAGTCGAGAAACAACGAAACAAGCTTAAAAATATGAAAAATATATACTAGGGATATTTCAATCTGTAATTCACGGCAAAAAAAACCTAAAATGCAATGTGCATGTAGTACATACCTGAGTATCCTATTCATCAACATCATTATTTCATGTGTGTTATTGCTTAACAGATATCCCAGTTATTAATAGATTACCTACCGTAAAAAGTGGGGTTTTAGGAGAACAGGGAATGTTTCAAATTCCAAATTCATGTTGAATAAATACGGTAAATATGCTGTCCCTACTTCGCAGAAATTCAGTTATCGTGGCGGTCTCAGAACCGACCAATTGATTTAACAGTATATTTGATAAACGATGTAAGAGCAGACAGAAGATTGACGATATTAACCATGGCAGATTACATAATTAGGACCAGTCATATAGGAAACCAAGTTTGACTAGGTGATCTTACACGACTAGTATTCTGATAGGAAATGAGACTCAAGATTTTTTTTGAATACCTTGTAAGAATTACTTTCACGGATCTACGCAGGGATTGAGTTCCAAGTTTTAGTTCCAACGAAGAGGATACTGTTTTGCAACTGGGCCTTTGAATAATAAGGAAGAATGAATTTACTTCTATTTCGGGTTAAATGGTCGTGATGACCAATTTGTGTAGTTAATAATTGTTTTAGGCTATTATCGCCATTATTTGTTAATGTTTTGTAATTGAAACTACGGATGGAGATTTTTAGAGATCCGATAGTTTAAGAATTTAGAAATTTTTGGATGAATCATTGGTGTGAGCATTATATTCTAAATTCTTTACTGCTCTGATGGCTCTTTTTTGCAGAATAAAAATTATATTTGCTTTTATTTTTTCAGTTCCTTGCCATGTTTCTATTCCGTATTGCAAGTATGGTGAAATGAGCGTTCGGTGGAGCATTTGTAAAGCTTTTTCAGGCAGTAAATTTTAAACTGTATTTAGGATTCCGATGGATTTTGATAATTTAGTACTTATATATTTAAGCGATGCGCTCTTTGAAGGTCAGATGTTAATCTATTACGATGCCCAGGAACTTACGTGAGTTAGTTTCTTCGATTTCACCTTCGCCAATTTTAATGCGCTGGAGAGGTATATTTTTATTGTATAAGAATGAAATATATTTTGGTTTATCTATGTTTAAGCTTATTTTATTAGCTTTAAGGGGATCATCCCAGTTTGAGACCTTTTTTCGTCCGATTCGTTTGAAAATAGGCCAGTATATGTCTTTTGTGAAAGTAAACCTTTTTTACTCAAGTCATTTTTTCGATTTAGGCCTTATTTTTTTATTGACGAAAAATGTGTTATTTTGGTATATTTTTATTGATATTTCAGATTGGAACTCCTCCTTCAGTTTTGATTCTAAAACATAAACAAAAACAGTTTTAGAACCCATGGAACATTTCTAACAAACTCAAGTTCGGCTTTTTTCGAATTAAATTTTTTTTATTTTTTCAAAAAATTTTGAAATTACAAAAATCAGCAACAGTTATTTTGGGTTTAGAGCTATATATTTCTGCAAAGAATTCGAATTTGAAAAAAATCGAACTTAAGTTTGTTAGAAATGTTTTAAGGATTCTAAAACTGTCTCTGGATTTGCTCTAGCATCAAAACTCGAGGACAAGTCCCGTTTTGAATGGTAAAAAGGAAAATTTTTCACTACAGCCTAAAATCGAACTATGTCTATTGAATTTGAATATAACGAAATTTTTTTGTACATGAATGCAGTTTCCATGATCTATTTCAATGTACGAACAATGAGCATCATTTTCCTTGTGAATTTCAAGTAAAGATCTAAGAAATATCGTACTTATGAGTGAATAAAAATAATACATTTTATTTCAGTAATCACCATGATCGGACTTTATCAATTTTTTCCGTCCGATTTGTTTGAAAATTGGCCAGTGTATGTATTTCGTGAAAGGAAATCTTTTTTATTTGTGTCACTTTTTCGATTTATGCCTTAGTTTTTATTTTTTTTTTTGACGAAAAAAGAGTATTTCGGTATATTTTTTGGATATTTCAAAACAAGACTCGTCATCGGGTTTTAAACAATTTAAACAATTTAAACAATTTAAACAATTTATTTACCACAGGAGATACAGAGGTAGAATGTTTCTTAAGTCTAATACAATGGTCAGAGTTGAGTATAGCTACCTGTGGGCCCGAATAAGTTCAGCGACTTCTAGGGCATCCTACCATTACATTATTCTAGGGCGTACAATAATGTTTAACCTAATTCACTTAGCCTAGTTTCGCATTAGACTGATCAACAGGAAAATGAACTCGATATTGATGTTTAATTTTACAATATAGGTCATATGGACAATATTTAACAGTATATTCGATAACGATTTGGGAGCAGACTGAAAATCGGCGATATTACTCATGGCAAATTGCATTATTAGGACCAGACATGTAGGAGGCAGGATTTGACTTGGTGATCTTACACGACTAGTATTCTGATAAGAAGTGAGACTCAAGATTTCTTTTAAATACCTTGTAAGAATTACTTTCACGGATCTCCGCAGGTATTGAGTTCCAGGTTTTAGTTCCAACGAATAGTATACTATGTTGCGAGCGGGCCTTTGAATAATAAGGAAGCATGAATTTACTTTTATTTCGTGTTAAATGGTCGTGATGACCAGTTTGCGCTGTTAATAACTGTTGAAGGCTATTGTCGCCATCATTAGCTAATGTTTTGTAGATGAAATTGCAGATGGAGATTTTTTAGAGATCCGAGAGTTTAAGTATTTGTAAATTTTTGAATGAATCATTTGTGTGAGCATTATATTCTAGGTTCTTTACCGCTCTGATGGCTCTTTTTTGCAGAGTAAAAATTATGTTAGTTTTTTTTTTAGCAGTTCCATGCCATGCTTCTATTCCGTATTGCAGGTATGGTGAAATGAGCGTTCGATAAAGCATTAGTAAGGCTGTTTCAGGCAGGAAATTTTTAACTTTATTCAGGATTCCGATGGATTTTGATAATTTAGAACTAATATGAGTGATGTGCTCTTTGAAGGTCAGATGTTTATCTATTATGATGCCCAGAAATTTACATGAGTTGGTTTCTTTGATTTCACCTTCGCCAATTTTAATGGATGGTAGAGATATATTTTTTTTGTATGAGAACGTAATATAATTTGTTTTATCGATATTGAGGCTTATTTTATTAGCTTTAAGCCACAGTGAAACCTTATGGAGTTCATTATTTATACTCTCCGCAATCGTAGTGGGATTTTCGTTCGGAAGGACCGCAGAAAGCGTACTGTCATCGGCAAAAAGTATGAATTTAAAAAATGATGTAGATTTAATAATATCATTGATAAAAATCAGAAAAAGGAGAGGCCCAAGAACAGATCCTTGTGGAACTCCATGGCTAATTTTTTGTGGGTCCGATTTTGCGTCGTCAATGACAACGTATTGCTTCCGATTTGTTAGGTATGATCTGAATCAATCATCGGCAACCCCACGAATGCCATAACAATGAAGTTTCGAGAGTAATATGTTATGGTCCACACAATCGAATGCCTTTCGAAAGTCAAGAAATACAGAGAAGACAGTCTTTCCGTTATCTATATTAGAATAAAGGAATTGTAAATGATTTAATATTGCCTGTGTTGTTGATTTTTTACAGCGAAAGCCGTATTGTTTATCATAGAGAAATGATTTTTGTTCAAAATAAGAGTACACTTTTCTATACACAATTTTCTCGAATACCTTGCTAATAATTGGTAACATGGAGATAGGTCGATAATTGTTTACACAGGTTTTTTCACCATTTTTAAAGATAGGGGTTACTCTAGCAACTTTGAGGGAGTTCGGGAAAGTGCCTAGTAAGAGAAACTGGTTAATAATATTGGATATCAGGGGGGCCACAATATCAGCAATTATTTTAAGTATTTTAGTTGGAAACGTTTGTAACCCACTCGATTTATTTTTCATGTTGTTTATGCACGCAATTACATCGGAGGAGTTTGTAGGCGTAAAGAAAAGGGAGTTGTGTTCTCGAATATGATCCATAAATTCCAGGTGATCAGTAGGTTCACTTGGAATACCATTGGCTATAGTTTTCCCTACGTTTACAAAGAAGTTGTTGAAGAGATTAGCAATTTCATTCTTCTCATGGTATTTTACATTATCTTGAGTGATATGACCAATTTTCTTTTTTTCGGCGTTATTCGGTTTATAACAAGAGTTAAGGAGGCGCCAAGTCTTTTTAACGTCAGCTTTGAATTGAGTAAACTTGAGGGTAAAGTAGCTCTTTTTTGATGTTCTTATCTGGTTTGTCACATAGTTTCTGAATCGGTTATATGTTTCTCTAGATATTCGCCCTTCGCATAGGAGGGCTAGGTACGCTTGGCGTTTCTTTATATTTATCACGATGTCTCTAGTAATCCAGGGCTTTTGTTTATTTTTCGGGGTAACTGTACGAGTTACAATTGGGCAACACTGGTTGTATGCGTTCATTATAGTTTCAGTCAACTTTACTACTGATTCATCAATGCTCCTTGCATTATTGTTTTGTTGGGTGATGTGCAATGTTGGCATTAAATCTTCTAGAACGGTGCGCATTTCTTCTAAATTTGATTCGTTTATTTTACGATATGAGTAAGTTTCAGCCCGTGCTTTGGTGCACGCAAGATAGACATTTTTCTTAATAAGAAAAACTGGAAAATGATCTGATAAGTCAGAAGTAATTATTCCAGCAAGAAAATCACTTGGGTCTGTCATAAAGATATTTTCAAGCAGCGTGGCACATTCTGAGGTTATTCGTGTTGGCTTTGTGATGATCGGAAGGAAAGATTTAGAATGAAATGCATTTAAGAAATTAGAGATTGGTTCATAGCTTTCATGTTTCAGCAAATCATAGTTGAAGTCACCGCATATTATTATGTCATTGTAGAAGGACCTGTTGAACTGAGAAATAATTCGATTAAGCTCATTAAGGAAGGATATAGGACAGGCTGTAGGCGGCCTATTCACCGTTCCAAGCACAATTCGTTTGCCATCTCTAGACAGTTCAACGAATAATGATTCTATATGATCCTGATTCAGTGTTGCACTTGCTATGATTCTCGAATTCATGTGCTTAGAAATGTATGTACTGATGCCCCCGCCTCGCTTGTTTTTTCGTAGCGAATGGTAACTATGATAATTTTCAAATTTAATCATGTCTTTGGTCGAGTCATCTAGCCAGCTTTCGGTGAAGCTAATCACATCTAAGGTATACTTAAGTTCAGTAATAGTGCATTGTATCTCTTCCAATTTTGGATAGAGTGACCTACAGTTCCAACACAGTAGCGAAAAATCCTGCCGGGTTATTCGTATAGATTCGTTGAATTTTGATATGTTAGTATATCTGCAGTTTTCAGAGTCGTTTAGGTTTGGAAATATTCTGTTCAAATGATTGAGATCCGGGTCGATTTCATCTAATATATCAGCGTGATCAGTCATTCAAAATTAGTAAACAGTAGGCAGTAAGTACTATTGTACAACTTAAAACGAAATACAGAGTCAAGATTAAAAGGATATATCTATCTAAAAACTAGCTTAGAAAGTATAGAAAAGAGTAAGAAATCTAGCGTGATTTCGTGGGTACACTCAATACTTAGCCAATAGCGATTAATGTTGGAGTTCAATATACAAAATTGATGCGTACAAATTGCTGAAGGCGTTGTTACAAAGTTCACATACAACAGGTAATAAGTTTTAAAAAAAATAAAGATAAATAGAAAAAAATTTAGCGACGATGATAATCTAATCAGCTAATATGTTTTACACATAATAATAGTTTGTTGGTTAAAAATTACATACAATTTACGAGGAAAGGTGAACAAGGTGGATATCAATATTCCATCATAATATTGGTAGGTACAAATTGCTGATGGTGCTGTTGCAATTTCCAATACAGTTGTCATAAATGTTCATATATATCTGTCATAAGATTGTCAAAATTGAGGTAAAACTGCCGTATATATCTTTAGAGGTTGGAACTGATTCATGACATGAAGTTATGCAGTTTGAAGATCTAGTGTAAAGTTATAGAATTCTAGGCGTTATTGGCATACGAGTATATAATTTGACACAGGTACATGTTTTGATACCTAATTGAGGTGAACACCCAAGACCTTATTCGATGATTTATCCAGTTGCCGCATCAGGTATTGGTCGAGCTCTTCTGGCGTGTTAATCTGACGTCTCGAGTCCGGTTGTCCAGGGATGAATGCGAAGATGTTTCCATCTTGGGTCCTCGGGGTTCCGATTTTTTCCGGGAAATTTCTCTTGGCTACTCTCAAGGTGTACATGATCTTGGCTCGTGAAGGTATTAGATATTCATTTATATAGAACGTTGGTTTATTTACTCGGCAGGCAGAGAGAATTTCACGTTTTTTGTTGTAATGTTTCAGTTCGAAAGCGATGTTTCTTCGATCCTCGTTTCCACTTAGTGGTTTTCTTCCCATTCTGTTAGCTGACGTGATGTCAGCATCACTGAGGTCGATGTTGATGTCCTTCAGAATTTTGCAGACTGTTTCTTTGCAATTTTCGTTGTTGTGTGAATGAGGTAGTTCCCCCCGGAAATGACGAGAGTACATTTTCTATCTTCCAGGTCTCGGCGCTGATCATTTTTTTCCAAGCGATCGAGACGTGACTCCAAGCTTTGTATTTTTTCATTCTGCTCTTCAATAATTTGTTTGTGTTCTGCTTCTTTTCCTGCTATTGTTTCAGATAGTGTTTTAAGGTCGCTTATTTCACTTTTCATTTCGTCAATATCACTATTAAATTTTGTCATCACTGAGTCGAAATATTTTATTAGAACAGATACCACTTCTTTGCAGTCTTGCGTTAGGCTAGACACATCAGGATATTGACCAAACTTTGGTTGATATTCACAGCTGTTATTGCAGCTGCTGATGTTGTTGCGTTGCTTCCTCGCTCCCATCGTGTAGGTTTAGAGAGTTGGCTTTCTTGTATAAACGAGGGTTGAACACCTTCACACTTTATGAGGGAATATTATATTCTTAGTTTGATGATTTATATGTTGATATCACATTTGAATCCTCATGGCGAGAGAGGGTACCCATTCAGGCTAGAAGTACATTCTTTCTAACAATAGGCACTTTGTTCCGGAGCGAGCGGAGCGAGCGCAACGCACATCCTCACCATATGGAGTCTCAGAGGACACTGAGAGGACACTGAGTTTTGATGCTAGAACAAAACCAAAACCAGTTTTAGAATCCTTGAAACATTTCTAACAAACTCAGGTTCGCATTTTTTCAAATTCGAATTCTTTGAAGAAATACATAGCTCTAAACCCAAAAAAATTGTTGCTGATTTTTGAAATTTCAAAAAATTTTGAAAAAAAAAAAATTTGAATTTGAAAAAAGACGAACTTGAGTTTGTTAGAAATGGTCCAAGGATTCTAAAACTGTTTTTGGATTTGTTCTAGCATCAAAACTCGAGGACGAGTCCCGTTTTGAATGTAAAAAAGTCAACTTTTCACTAGAGCCCAAAAACAAACTATGTCTATTGAATTTAAATATAAAGGAAATTTTTGTACATGAATGCAGTTTCCATGATCTATTTCGATGTACGAACAATGAGCAGCATTTTCCTTGTGAATATCAAGTGAAGATCTAAGAAATATCGTATTTTTGAGTAAATAAAAATAATACATTTTATTTCAGTAATCACCATGATCAGACTTTATCAATTTTTTCCGTCCGATTTGTGTGAAAATTGGCCAGTATGAGTATTTCGCGAAAGGAAACCTTTTTTATTCGTGTCACTTTTTCGATTTATGCCTTAGTTATTATTTTCCTACGAAAAAAGAGTATTTCGGTATGTTTTTTTGGATATTTCAAAACGAGACTCGTCATCGAGTTTTGATGCTAGAACAAAACCAAAACCAGTTTTAGAATCCTTGAAACATTTCTAATAAACTAAAGTTCGCTTTTTTTCAAATTCGAATTCTTTGAAGAAATATGTAGCTCTAAACCCAAAAAAATTGTTGCTGATTTTTGAAATTTCAAAAAATTTTGAAAAAATAGATTTCTAGTGTCCGTAGGGCCATAAAATTTCATGGCATAATAACCCATCCCGTAAGGATCCTTTTTCAACAAAAAAAAATTGGGCCTCAAAATCAGCATTTTCGGTCCCCTTTTTACCCCCCTGGGGGGGGGGGGGGGTGTTCTAGTCTCCGTAGGGCCATAAAATTTCATGGCACAATAACCCATCCCCTAAGGATCCTTTTTCAACAAAAAAAACTTTTCAGTGGGGGGAGCCGGTAGGGCTCAATTGGGCTCGGGATGATCTCCTTAAGCCACAATGAAGCCTTATGGAGTTCATTATTTATACTCTCCGCAATCAGAGCGAGATTTTGTTTGAAAGGGATGCAGAAAGCGTGCTGTCATCGGTAAAAAGTATGAATTTGAAAAATGATGTATATTTAATAATATCATTGATAAAAATCAGGAATAGGAGAGGCCCAAGGACAGAGTCTTGTGGAACTCAATGGCTAATTGTCTGTGGGTCCAATTTTGCATCGTCAATGACAAGGTATTGCTTTCGATTCGTTAGGTATGATCTGAACCAATCATGGGGAACCCCTCGAATGCCATTACAGTGTAGTTTCGAGAGCATTATGTTATGGTCCACACAATCGAATGCTTTACGAAAGTCAAGAAAACAGAGAAGACATGCTTTCCCTCATCTATATTAGAATAAAGGAATTGTAAATGATTTAATATAGTCTGTGTTGTAGATTTTTTAGAGCGAAAGCCGTTTTGTTTATCATAGAGAAATGATTTTTATTCAAAATAAGAGTACACTTTTTGATACACAATTTTCTCGAATATCTTGCTAATAATTGGTAGCATGGATATAGGTCGATAATTGTTTATACAGTTTTTTTCATCATTTTTGAAGATAGGGGTTACTCTAGCAACTTTGAGGGAGTTCGGGAAAGTGCTCAGGAAGAAAGACTGGTTAATAATATTGGATATGAGCGGGGCTACAAAATCGGCAATAACTTTAAGTACTTTAGTCGGGAACGTTTGTAACCCCCTCGATCTATTTTTCAGGTTGTTTATGCGCGAAATTACATCGGAAGAGTTGGTTGGCGTAAAGAAAAAGGAGCTGTGTTCTCGATGACCATAATACATTCATCTACCATACTGAATAAATCCCGCTGCTCAAATCAGCTTCGCAACAAAGCACCCATCATGAAATTTGGTGACATATGCACTCATGAGCATGAAAGACTGTTCACCATCACAGCTTATCGGTAACATGTCAATTACTGCGGGTAAGGACTTTCATGTCAGTCTCTTTGAGTCCTAAGTTCCGGTAAAAAAGTGCTTCTTATTTTCCACCAAAAATTACAATTTTAAAATTATTCCAGAATTTTGAAATACATGTCACTTTATTGCTCGAAATTCAAGGCAATTCAAGAGAAGCCCTGTTCATAATTTGGTTACTAATTTCGACTATTAGACCCTGTAGAGAGTATGATTTTTATATAAACATCGTTTCAAAAATTAGGAAATGATTGTGAGAACTTGTAATCAATTGGTAGTTTTATTTTAATTTAAATTAGGCATGGAATGATCGCTACTTACCTGTTTATGATGACATAAGTTACCAAACTATTAGAGCTTATTTCTTTATCAGAGCCTACCACCATAACACACACTTTCAAGGTTATCGGATTCTCCAAATTTATTAAACTTGAATTTCGCAATCTTGAACAGACAATAGTTAAAATTACAGAATTTAATTTATTTGGAACGACGAATGAGACCTTTGCGGCATTGGTAATTTCTTTCTTGCATGCCTTCCAGTAACATGAAGGCTCGTCTGTAGCATGTCGATTCTCAGCATTTTCAATTTTTCACTTCATCAGCGGACTATTCCTTCTCCAACCAGAATGGGTCGGAGATAATCAACGATAATCTAGAAAGGTAGCGTGTTTAATTTAGTTCCCAGTATGGACAAATTGGTGGATTTTGATTTTTAACTTTTTACTTTTACAGTGTTCTCGATTTTGTCGCTCAAACTGTTCATGTCTCTTAGCGCCGAGAGGTGTGGTTTTAAATGCGTCACAACTTCTCCAATTAATGAAAACGTTTTTCTAAATGTGACCTGCTAAAATGGGGGTGCATTTTATATGCCCGTGCGCGATATAGCCATCAAATGCGGTATTGCCAAGTTTACTGACTTAAGACGACAGTTGTACAGCAAAAAGCATTCGAAAGAGAGGAAATGACCATTCAGAATAGATATAAGAAAACACAAAATCTATGCCCATTAGGCATAGCTACAGAGAGTTAGAAGATTATTAAATAAAATGAATGTTGGAGACACAATGATCAAGTTCTGAAAAACATGACATCAATGAACTCTGAAAAAACGGTCCTCAATCGAACAAAAAACTTATTCTATTTAACAAATAAAAACCCTAATCTTTAGCTCAGGACCTCAAATACTCCCCATGGGAGCGCTAATTCCCATACATACAGTACAGTAGGTCTTTGTTGTGCGGCACACATGTGATCCTGAAAACCGTGCCACAAATTGACATTCTCGTATACCGAACTCATTCTGATTTGTAATAATAGGAGATGTGTTCTAGCGCTTCGAAAGTGACCTCTGCAAAAATTATAAAAACATTCAAATACTTATAAAAACATGAGTACTCAGCAAAATGTAAAAAAAATGTTTCCATTTACATCTAACTCGGCAAGTGTCACGTCTTGCAAGACGTGACAAAATTCGAAGAATTTTGATAAATTTGTTTCGGCAACATTCCGCGGATCCGCGCTTCGTCCGCAAGAATGACGCCAACGTTTTACTTGTTTGAAGTGCGTGGGAGGAACAGGTTCCCGGATAATCTTAAGTTTCTGTGTCGTTTAGGAAGTGAACTTGAGTGGGAAACTCATTTGATTTACGTGTTACCTCGCTGGCTATATTTTTCGGGTGTTTTCTTTCGGTGTAGCCAGTAAGCTGCAGTGTAATGCTGGGAATTAGTCAGGTTCTGGTTTAACGGTATTTTAGCTGAACACTGTGATTCACTAATGAACTTTCCTATCTCTGTTGCACTGTTCCAAGTGATTTTGTGTTAATGTCCAAATGTTTTTTTTTGCTCAGCAACATTTGCATAATAGCCAAGCCATGTAAGCTATGTTGTCATAAATAATATTGTAAACAGTGTCATGGGCAGTAAATGCAACATGGAGAGACTGACATTTCAATGCTTTTAGTTTGACACAGAGGATTACTTGAAGTTTATTGCATTTCATGGATTAACACAAGATAGCACAATTTTATATTTATTTGATAATACAAACCAACCACTGCTTCACTATTGAAAGATTTGTGTACTGAAAATAAAAACTATGGTGATTCTTCCATGGATTAGACATCAGTTGTTGATATTGAAAAATGGTCATGGCACGTCGTGCTGGACTTGTACCAACTAGGGAACATGATTTTCCTTGTCTTTGTATTATTTGTTGTCTTTGTGTTATTTATAACATTCATTAATAGAAAGGTGTGAAGCAAGTAAAATAAATTTAGTCGATTGGCTTCTTACCTATGAGCTGTGCTGGGCAAGTTGCGCCAGTCAGCAAGGTGGAAGCCCATTCAGTAGACTGAGAATAGGCGCAGAAATTTGAGACCACTAGCTCATATGATTTGTGTTTTCAAAGCGACGTTGACAAACGTGTACTTGCCTCTCTCATTTTTTTTATAATAAGAATTTATTGATAGTGGTTGATTTGATGACCTGAGTGACTTGCCCCTGCTTTAGAGACCTAATTTTTGCTGTCTCTTTTCCACAGATAGGGTAAAGAAAGCCAGAGTAGGCACTTATTTTGCAGACTAAAATAAGCTGTCACAGGTCTAAACTGAGGGACCTTTCCTCATCGTCTGTAAGTATTTTAGAGTATCCTCTTTCAACTTGTGATGTTACCTAACTCGTCATCTCTTTATATGTCGTGAAGCATTCATGTGAAAACTATAAACTTGTTGTGCGATCGTCCACCTTTGTTCAAATAAAGTGCTTATTGACTAATGACCGCTGTGTTAAGATTGTTGGATACGGATGTACATTCATATATATAACTTTGTACTTCCTTAAAAGGACACTTTGAACATTGGCCGAAACAAGCGATTCATGTATTATTGCCTGGCGTCAAGGATTACGAAGTTTATGTCATGTACATATAAACTATCAGAAGTGTTCTCACCTCACAATGGAAATGCATCGTCCATGAAATTGCGCTGTCTCTTATAGCTATCATTACATGCATTATCGAATGTAGATTGGGCAAGATTAGGAGTACATTGCCCTCAATCATTCCCTTCGACTAGTGACACGAGTTTACAATATTCGTGTGCGTATATCATGAATGTGTTCTTTCTAAATGTGTTCCTCGACTAGAGACTTATTTTTCTTCCCTGTCGATGCAACGGAAACCTTTCTTGTTTGCGAACTTATTTCCCAGCCTACTGTTCCTGTGCACCTTGTGCGTAGATTCCGCGTTCCCCCAACTACACGCTAGATGGTGCCTTCCTCTTTCCTCTCTTGGGACACCTTTTTCGTCGTCAAGGGAGGCTAAAACTTTCTTATATAATAATACTAGTAATAGTAATGCGAATTGTTGTTGTGCTACGTCGTTAGCAGGGCGGTGAATTCTCTTTTTATGTGCTACTATTCTATGGCCTCTTATGTCCCACTCAGCTATTTCTCGTGTACCCTTGAGGTGTGAATTTACTTTCTTGTTGTGCGGTGCTATATACACCAGTTAATCATTCGACTATGATCTTGAATTAGGCTTCTCTTGTCATGCAATTCGTGGTCCGACTCTGAATCATACCTTTCTGGGCAGATTCACGGAGTCGTTTGGATAAGAAATAAAACCGAAGAAACCTCGACTTCTTTTGGAATCCTTGCGTCTACCGTTCTATGTTGTGCCGAAGCGAAGATAGCGAAGATAGAAATTCCGCTAGCGCACAACATAACAGTGAATAGACGTCAGCGGAAGGTGCCCTCCCACGAAGAAGCCCTCCAAAGAGGAGGCCCACAGCAGATTCTCAGCCGCCCGCGGCGAATATCCGAGACCACAGAAATGACCTCTCTCGGCAGAAAGAGCAAGCCTAGACTTCCACAGCTGGAAGAACAATTCCATACGGAGCTAGCAGCCTTGAACAGTCTCCTGAATGGTGCAGTACCACGAGATCTCAAGACTCCCAGCGAGGTGGATCAAGTCCACGCTGGAATCCGAGCAAAGGCTAAGACCGTCAAGCGAATCGGAGACCAGCTGGTCCTACCTCTCGAGGGTTCAGGAGCCACCGCAGAAGCGACGGTAATCCGAGGCTCATTGACAAGCGCCAGAGCTCGCAGGAAAGCACTAGCGGACTCAATGGACCACAGAAACGAAGAGCTCAGTGCGAGCTCTTCACAAAGCATGGCAAAGGAACCATCCCAGCGCAAGAACTCGAGGTCGATGAAGACCTCGTCCAAGAACCAGCGGCAAGGCGCTGCATATCAGAACGAGTCCTCAAATTCACTATTGGCTGAGAGCAGGAACGAACACCGTTCCAACCGTCGGGGTGAAAAACAAGCAAGCCCCAGTTATCGTCGTCAGAGTCGCAAAAGCTCGAGCTATTGCAGCCAGAGTCAAGCCAGTGAGAGCGATCACAGCCAGAGCCTTCCCAGCGCCAGCTCTCGTCACCAGGACGGCGAGTCCGAGCGCCGCGAGCCCCCTAGCCGAGGCAACAAGCAGATGCTTATCGACATCACGGAAGATCCATCGGTGCTGTTGGCACAAATCACCATCGAGAGGTCGAAACTGAGGAACAGGAACCGAACGGAGAATGATCAGCCCTTCGGTGAGCAGAATACCGAGTGCAAAGAGGACCGCACAGGAGCGTGGGTCGACCAAGCCTTCCAGCATCACGTCATTGAACCCGCAGGGGGCACAGCGGCGGTTGCGAATGCTTCGCCCCGTGACACCGATCTCGCACCTCCGATGAATCCCTCCGCACCAGCATTCCAGCCCCGGGCTTCCACCGGATCACCCGCCGTGGTCTTTGAAGCGAAGCCACCAGTGATCGACGGAGCTATGAGGCTCTCAATGATCGAAGATCTGAAGAGGGCGCCCAGCCAACCCTACGCGGGAGAGGCTCACCTGTTCCACAGATGGTTCGATGCCATCAAGAAAAGGATGGAGAGGCTCGCCGTGGAGCCCATCGACGCCATCGAGATCCTCACGAACCACACCTGCGGCGAGCCAAGGAGCCTCATTGACGACACCCTGGCAGCTACCTACCTGGACACAGCGGCCCTGCTCACCCTCATCGTCGAACAATTGAAGACTCGCTTCGCCTCTGACGACAGGGTAGCCGATAGCCTGCTCGAACGCCTTGCGCAAACGTCAGACATACAGAGGACAAAGGGCGACCGCACGGTCGGTCTCAAGCTGCGGAAGTTCAGCGACGCCTGTCTAGCGATTCATCACACAATGCAGCACAATAAAGGCCTCGCCTTCCTGAACACCGACGTAGGGCTGTCCCCCATTGTCGAGAGACTACCCTTCTTCGTTCTGGACGCCTGGAGAAGCGAACGAACTAGGCACAGAAGACTATCTGGATCGCTACCTGATTTCGCGAGGTTCTGCGATTTCATCAAAACGCTGTCAGATACCCAATGCGACAGTTTTGGAGCATCAAACCTCAACTGGGTGAGCGCCCGACGTGACGCCGCGGCACCCGCTCGTCCCAATTCAAGAGCCCCGCGAGTGCTCTACACGTCCTCGGAGAATCAAACCGGCAGCTGTGTCCTCCACCACAGCGCTCAGCACGCGACAAACTCGTGCCAAGCGGTAAGAAAGATGGAATCTCAGAAGAAGAAGGACTTCATACGCGAGCACGAGCTGTGCTACCGTTGTTTAGGCCCTCACTGGGCAAAGCACTGCCGAGAAGTCGTAAAGTGCGATGATTGCGGAGCTGACAACCACAGCACGACGGCCCATTTCAACCGAATGAAGACCGAGAACCACGGTGTAGCTATCAGCAGGGCACGCCCCAAGCGGGACACAAGCGTCGAACAGACCCCGGGCGAGGTCGGAGAGAACCCGGAAGCCAGGGCATTGAATTCTCGTTCGGCCACGACCGGAGGCAGAGCATGCAGTAAAACCGTCCTGGCCGACGTTTTCGACGAAAGATCGGGCCGGTCGTGTCGCGTCTACGCCATTATCGACGAGCAAAGTACGACGTCCTTCTGTTCCTCTAAGCTACTGGACTCTCTTCAGGTGACGGGCCCCAAGTCCTACTACACACTGGAGAACTTGTCCGATCAATCGGTCGCTCGACAAGGCAGATGCGTGTCCGGATTGAAGATCAAGGGAGTCTCCGAAAGCAAGGCTTTCGAGCTCCCACCAATGTACGAGTGCTACCTCATTCCCGACACCAAAGAGGAAGTGGCGACTAAGGAACGTGTGGAAAGGACCCCGGAAATAGCCCACTTCGCCCCCCACTTCCTCACCCTCGACGACAAGGCAGAAGTTGCCGTGCTTCTCGGGACAGACAGTGGGGACATACTGTACAGCCACGCTGACCAACGTCGTCAGAGTGCCCCATTTGTTCACCACACCGCCTTGGGCTGGGCCGTGGTCGGCAAAGTGAGCGACAGCGTCGGGCCCTCACTCGGACGAAGATGTACAATCTTAAAGACAACAGCTGAAACCGTTCACGAACATCTCAGCGCCAGGATGTGTTTCGGGACGTCCCCCGAAAAGAACATGTTCGTCCAACAACCCGACGACGAGATGCCCGGTCTGTTTCACGACGACCGCAAGTTCTTGAAAGCGATGGAGGAAATAAAGGTAAACGACGAAGGCCACCTCGAAGCGCCACTGCCGCTGAGATCGCTCGACGCGGCGCTGCCCGACAACAGAGTGGCGGTGTTTCGTCGTCAAGAGAATACGCTGAAGAGACTAACGAGGGAGCCGGCGAAGTTACAGCAGTGTCTAGATGCCATGAAGAAAAATCTCGACATGCGACACGTTGAGCAGATACCGGCGATCGAAAGGAACCGACCGTGCGGTCTCACATGGTACATCCCCATCTTCCCGGTAGTCCAAGAAAAGAAGTCCAAGGTGAGGCTCGTCTTCGACAGCGCTGCCAAGTATCAAGGGACTAGCCTCAACACGTGCCTGCCGTCGTGACCAGACTACAACAATCGTCTGCGGGATGTGCTAACGAGATTTCGGGAGCACAAGATCGCCTTCGTAGCTGACGTCGAGAGCATGTTCCACGCCTTCCACGTACCGCCGGATCACAAGAACCTAATGAGATTCTACTGGTGGGCCGACAACGACCCCCAGAAGCCCCTCGTGCCGCATCGAGCGCGCGTGCACGTATTCGGTAACACCAGCAGCCCCGCCGTAGCCACGATGTGCCTCAACCGCGCCGGCCAGGGAACTGCCAGCGAAACGCGGCCCGAAGATGCAGAACACCTCGAAGCGGCGCAAGATTATGTAACGTCGCATTTCTACTGCGACGACGGACTTGGAACTGCGCCAGACCCCGCCAAAGCTATCGGAATCTTGCGAACGGCCAAATATCTCCTGTCACGTTACCACATCAGACTGCACAAGATCATGTCTAACTCCATGGAGGTCCTCAAGGCCTTCCCCACGAGCGAGAGAGCGACCGAAGACGACATCGACCTGATTACAGCCCCCAACCACAGCACGCTCGGCGTGTCGCGGAACATCGCCAGCGACTGTTTTGTGCTGAAAGTGAACATACCAGACCGCCCCCACACGAAAAGAGGACTGCTATCTGCAATCAACTCAATCTATGATCCTATCGGCTTCGCCAGCCCAGTCACACTCGGCGGGCGACTCATCCTACGAAACCTGCTCTCCGAAATCGACCGAGCATCTGGTGGCAAGACATTGGATTGGGATGAGCCCATCCCGAGCTGCACGGTTCAGTCGTGGCTGCGCTGGCTCCAGAGCCTTCAATGTCTGCACGAGCTCTCGATTCCAAGGTGCTTCCTTCCACCAGAATCGAACGGAAACGACACCCAAACCTTGCACATTTTCTCGGACGCCTCGCAGGAGGCCATCGGAAACGTAACGTACCTGCGTACGACCACCAACAGCGGCCAAGGGCACGTCGCGTTCGTACACGGAGAAAGTCGTGTGGCTCCAAGAGCTGCCACCTCGATTCCCAGATTAGAATTGTGTGCAGCAGTGGGAGCAGTTTTGTCAAGCCTGCAGACGATACAGGAACTGAAAAGGAAACCCTCTCGAGTATACTTCTATTCGGACAGCAAGGTTGTGCTAGGTTACATCAGAAACGACTCTGCGAGATTCAGTCGGTATGTTCAGAGAAGGGTGGACATCATCCGTCAGAGCAGTGACCCGTCCCAATGGAGCTACGTCGACACCACATCGAATCCCGCCGACCTAGCTTCGAGGCCGACTGACCCGTCGAGACTGATGCAGACGGAATGGCTCAGGGGTCCGGCATTTCTAATCAGTGACGTCGTCTCCCCTTCCTCCACCTCGGCTTACCCGACGGATCCCGATGAACTCCCCGAGGCCGAAACAAGGGCCGACGTTCAAGCCCTTCGATCGACGGGCAATATCGCTGAATTTCTGTACTCCAAGCTCTTCTCAAAATTCAGTTCATGGTCGGCCATCCTGAGGATTGCCGCCAGGGTAGTAGCTCTGTCGCAAAAGCTACTCAACAGAGTCCTCCACCGAAGAGCCGACCAGAACAGCCACATCGCGGTTGCCGACCCTCAAGCCCTAGCTCACAACGTCCTGGTTCTGGAAGCCCAGAAGTCCGCCTTCTCAGATCTTTTCGACCGGATGCGCCGAAAGGGAAGTGTAGCCCCTCGACACAAACTTGCCAGCCTTGCACCCTTCGTCGATCAAAGCGGGCTGATCAGAGTGGGAGATAGACTTGCCATCTCAGACTTCCCAGAAGACATCAAGCACCCCTTGCTGCTCCCCTTCGACCACCCCATCAGCGCTGCTGTCATGATGCATTACCATCAGAAAACGAAACACCAAAGCCGGCACGTGACGCACGCCTCCATCCGAGAAGCCGGATATCACATCGAGAACGGCCGAAGGGCGATACAGAAGTTACTATGGAACTGCGCCATCTGTCAGCGACTAAGGGCCTCCTTCTTGACCCCGCAAATGGCAGAACTGCCGAAGGAACGCTCCGAGACCACGCCGCCCTTCACCTTCGTGGGCTTCGACGTCTTTGGTCACTGGATGATAAACAACGGACCAGCCACAAGACGCAACGCCCCCCTCAGAAAGTGCTGGGCTCTCCTCCTCACTTGCCTCGCTTCCCGCGCAGGTCATATCGAGATGCTGCCATCCCTCGATACTCCTACTTTCATCAACAGCTTCAGGAGGTTCATAGCGGTGCGAGGTCCCTGTTCAGTCCTGCGGTCCGACAGAGGCACCAACTTCATCGGAGCCAAGAACCTAGCCGAAGAAGTCAACGTTCAGCAGGCCAGTCGGGCCCTATCGGACCTGGGAGTGCGTTGGGAAATGAACCCACCGGACGCCTCTCACTTCGGCGGAGTGTGGGAGCGCAAGATAGGTCAGATCCGAAGGTGTTTAGAAGCAGCCCTCTTGCACGCCGGTCAACATTCTCTGTCCTTCGACGAGTTACACACCCTACTGCAGGAAGCAGCAGCCATCGTGAACTCCACTCCACTGTGGGAGACGTCCTTTGATCCCAACGAACCGCTGCCAGTGACCCCAAACATGCTCCTGACGCAGAAGACCAGCACGCCACAGCACGACAGGCCCGCGCTCACTCGACACGAACCGGCTTACGGGAAGTTGCGATGGAAAAAGGTGCAGTACCTGGCAGATCAGTTTTGGCTGAGGTGGAGGAGGGGCTACATCTACGAACTGCAACAACGCAGCAAATGGAGAGCCGTCAACCCACCGCTAAAGAAAGCAGACAAAGTCCTGGTGAGGGAGAAGATGGCCAGGAGAACCACCTGGCCGACAGGCGTCATCGAAGAGACCATCCCCAGTCACGATGGATCGTTGAGGACAGCCACCGTACGACTCGCGCGACGAAACGACAACGACGGGATCCAGCGGGTGGTACGTCCCGCCACTGAATTAGTCCTCATCCACCGCCCTCCCGGCGTCAGCACTTAGTGGATAAAATCCACAAAGGAGGGGGGAGTGTCACGTCTTGCAAGACGTGACAAAATTCGAAGAATTTTGATAAATTTGTTTCGGCAACATTCCGCGGATCCGCGCTTCGTCCGCAAGAATGACGCCAACGTTTTACTTGTTTGAAGTGCGTGGGAGGAACAGGTTCCCGGATAATCTTAAGTTTCTGTGTCGTTTAGGAAGTGAACTTGAGTGGGAAACTCATTTGATTTACGTGTTACCTCGCTGGCTATATTTTTCGGGTGTTTTCTTTCGGTGTAGCCAGTAAGCTGCAGTGTAATGCTGGGAATTAGTCAGGTTCTGGTTTAACGGTATTTTAGCTGAACACTGTGATTCACTAATGAACTTTCCTATCTCTGTTGCACTGCTCCAAGTGATTTTGTGTTAATGTCCAAATGTTTTTTTTTTGCTCAGCAACATTTGCATAATAGCCAAGCCATGTAAGCTATGTTGTCATATATAATATTGTAAACAGTGTCATGGGCAGTAAATGCAACATGGAGAGACTGACATTTCAATGCTTTTAGTTTGACACTGAGGATTACTTGAAGTTTATTGCATTTCATGGATTAACACAAGATAGCAAAATTTTATATTTATTTGATAATACAAACGAACCACTGCTTCACTATTGAAAGATTTGTGTACTGAAAATAAAAACTATGGTGATTCTTCCATGGATTAGACATCAGTTGTTGATATTGAAAAATTCATGGCACGTCGTGCTGGACTTGTACCAACTTGGGAACATGATTTTTCTTGTCTTTGTATTATTTCTTGTCTTTGTATTATTTATAACATTCATTAATAGAAAGGTGTGAAGCAAGTAAATTAATTTTAGTCGATTGGCTTCTTACCTATGAGCTGTGCTGGGCAAGTTGCGCCAGTCAGCAAGGTGGAAGCCCAAAGTTACGGCATTCAGTAGACTGAGAATAGGCGCAGAAATTTGAGACCACTAGCTCATATGATTTGTGTTTTCAAAGCGACGTTGACAAACGTGTACTTGCCTCTCTCATTTTTTTTATAATAAGAATTTATTGATAATGGTTGATTTGATGACCTGAGTGACTTGCCCCTGCTTTAGAGACCTAATTTTTGCTGTCTCTTTTCCACAGATAGGGTAAAGAAAGCCAGAGTAGGCACTTATTTTGCAGACTAAAATAAGCTGTCACAGGTCTAAACTGAGGGACCTTTCCTCATCGTCTGTAAGTATTTTAGAGTATCCTCTTTCAACTTGTGATGTTACCTAACTCGTCATCTCTTTATATGTCGTGAAGCATTCATGTGGAAACTATAAACTTGTTGTGCGATCGTCCACCTTTGTTCAAATAAAGTGCTTATTGACTAATGACCGCTGTGTTAAGATTGTTGGATACGGATGTACATTCATATATATAACTTTGTACTTCCTTAAAAGGACACTTTGAACATTGGCCGAAACAAGCGATTCATGTATTATTGCCTGGCGTCAAGGATTACGAAGTTTATGTCATGTACATATAAACTATCAGAAGTGTTCTCACCTCACAATGGAAATGCATCGTCCATGAAATTGCGCTGTCTCTTATAGCTATCATTACATGCATTATCTAATGTAGATTGGGCAAGATTAGGAGTACATTGCCCTCAATCATTCCCTTCGACTAGTGACACGAGTTTACAATATTCGTGTGCGTATATCATGAATGTGTTCTTTCTAAATGTGTTACTCGACTAGAGACTTATTTTTCTTCCCTGTCGATGCAACGGAAACCTTTCTTGTTTGCGAACTTATTTCCCAGCCTACTGTTCCTGTGCACCTTGTGCGTAGATTCCGCGTTCCCCCAACTACACGCTAGATGGTGCCTTCCTCTTTCCTCTCTTGGGACACCTTTGTCGTCGTCAAGGGAGGCTAAAACTTTCTTATTTAATAATACTAGTAATAGTAATGCGAATTGTTGTTGTGCTACGTCGTTAGCAGGGCGGTGAATTCTCTTTTTATGTGCTACTATTCTATGGCCTCTTATGTCCCACTCAGCTATTTCTCGTGTACCCTTGAGGTGTGAATTTACTTTCTTGTTGTGCGGTGCTATATACACCAGTTAATCATTCGACTATGATCTTGAATTAGGCTTCTCTTGTCATGCAATTCGTGGTCCGACTCTGAATCATACCTTTCTGGGCAGATTCACGGAGTCGTTTGGATAAGAAATAAAACCGAAGAAACCTCGACTTCTTTTGGAATCCTTGCGTCTACCGTTCTATGTTGTGCCGAAGCGAAGATAGCGAAGATAGAAATTCCGCTAGCGCACAACATAACAGCAAGTATTCCATCAGATTTCAGGATTTACTTGTGTTCATTGGGAAACGCAAGAAGAGAGATTGTTGTGGTGGCCCGGCGGCACCCACGTTAAAGTTGCTCGAGTCTGTGTGCGTCTGCGAGTCTCTGTACGTGCATTGCTAGTCAACGTCACCAAAAACCACGCCCACTTCAACAGCTGCCACACGTCGCTACGTGACATAATTGTTATACAAATATTTATTATGGTGTGCACTTTGCCTTTGAAGTATCATTTAATAGTGAATTAAAATACTCTATGTTTCATTGTACACTTGAACGTCTCAGCCGTCTTTAAACGACACATATTATATGAGTTAGATGAAATAAGAGAACAGTTACTACGATTCTACTGTGTCATAATGTATCGTTCGTATGTCACGATGTATTGTTTGTAATGCAAATCTAGTTTATATGATAAATATGTAGTTCATTCGAACAATTAACCCATTTTTTAAGTGAATATAAGTATTTTATTCACTTAAATAGTGAATAAAAGTATTTTATCTGGTTCATTATAATATGAATTAAATTAAAGTATTCAAGTGCTGAAGCGTTCTCTAAGATGCTTTTTATGCATATTGACGCCAGATGAATTCGATTAATTTAATTTTACAAATTCAGTGGAAAACTTGATGTGCTCATATCAGTATATTTACTAGCCACTTCCTTCTCGTTTAATACCATACGATTTTGGTCGTAAAGTGCAAAGTAAAGGAACCTGGATACTTTCATTGGCGATAAAGAAAACTGGACGCTAACACAAGAAGTAATGAATGTTATAAATTTCATCACAAATGTTTCACCTTTTTAGTTTCCCTCGGGAAATATTCCCCCTTCCCCTGTCATATATGACATACAAATATGATGCTTCATCAATACCGATTTCTTTCAGTTGCTCTGGCGATGAGATAGTTTTTGAATGAATATTAAAGCTCGTGGCCACACTATTTAATGCTACCAAGTTAGCTATTTTTTGTGTCTTTACGTAACAATTATGATTCATTGGACGATATTTAATGTCATTTTCAATACTTCTTACATAAGTTATGAAAAAAACATTCTATATGAAAGATAATTGCATGTAGTAATATTTATTTGTAAATGTGAAACATGCTTTCATTATTCATTATGAATTTAGTTACGATCAATTTTCAACTTCTCAATTCTACGAAATATTTTCAGTTCTTCACGTGTTTAAATAAAATAGAATTCGCTCAACATTTTTACTGCAAAAGGACAATCGTTAAAGTTCTGTGCCTCTGCCAACCTATAAAATGCAACTTTTCGATGCAACTATCATCTTTGGGCTGAAAAAGCTAGCCTGCTGGTGATCGTTATTACTACAG
The DNA here is from genome assembly GCA_030386875.1 of Morinoia aosen. Classification (NCBI taxonomy): domain Eukaryota; kingdom Metazoa; phylum Arthropoda; class Malacostraca; order Amphipoda; family Talitridae; genus Morinoia; species Morinoia aosen. The sequence continues at coordinate 79,960,491 of CM059564.1, forward strand.
TACAAAATATCGCTCCCATATAATCGTCTTACAATGAAAATTTTGTGTTTTACTATGCCTGCTTCTACTTGAACAATTGATTGTCATTTTCTATCAATATGACCGTATAAAAATAGGATTTTAATTCATTTTTCAGCCCGAAGGTGGTAATAGTTTCATCGAAACGTTGCATTTTTTAGATTGATAGAGGTATAAAATTTTAACGATTGACATTTAGCAGTAAAAAATATTACGATTGCTTTATTGAGCAAACTTCTATACAAATACATCTAAAAACATATGAAAGACGACTTTTTTGAAAGCATTATTGCTTGCTATGAAACACTACTGAATTTCTGCATTTTGCACATTTTTAAATATATATATATATATTAAGTGATAAATTTCTGTTTCTTTATAAATATTATGCAAGTGCATAACGAACTGCATTGCGCGGCATCTGGTCACTTATAGTTGGACGATACAACGACTTCTGGCAATGAGTTCAACTCTGGACCAGTGCACATGACGCACCCTACACGCACACGGCGGCTGCAACACACGCACACAGAGTGGAGCAACTTTAACGTGGGTGCGGCCCGGCGGCGTGGTGGCGCTACGGTACGGTGTAAACAAAACACGAGCGCATAGCGCATCTGGGAATTTTCTTACAGAAAATAGAATTTAGGGTTGTAATTACCAAACACCGTAACTGAGAATTTACCGAATAACGAAGAACCGCATAAGGAGGACTTACTGTACCTGCATTCTCTTGAGATCAATCATCTTTCAAAGATATTTTTGTTTTCGGTATAGGCAGACGATGTCAGATTAATTCAACATACCTAATTTGAATACACATTGAACACATTCTGCAGTCTGGAATCAGATAAACCTTCACAGAAATGAAAAATGTAGGCGAATAGTTAAAAAAATCCGAAAGTAAGAATTATCTATTTTAGAAACTACAACTTTAGTGCACAAACACTCTAAGCCTCACTTTGCGTCATCATGAAACAAAAGATAATTGAGTAGCTCAGAAGTTCGCTCACGGTTGGTAAACCTGGCTTTTCCAAGAAAACTAATTTTTCTGATTATTTAGTTATTTTATATTTAAATCGTCAATCTTCAGTTTCATGTGCAGCCCTTGCTAAATGGGTCAACAGAATTTAAATGCCTACAGAAGTAAAACGCACCAAAGCCTCTAACAGATATCTAAATTACGCTGAAAAATTTGTCTGTTATTTCTCCTACACATTATCTAACGGCAACATTCTCCCTGAGTCATGAAAGGAAAAAATTAGAAGGCGTACTCATCAATCTTTGTAAACTTCCCAATTAAAAACCCCTAAGTTATTATTATCATGCATGGTTTATGAGTGATACGGTATCTGAATGTTATACCCATGCTAAAATCCATCACATCTGTTTAGTTATTCACTACCATCCTCTATAATTCCAGGGAAATAGTAACGTCCTTCACACAAAGAAGAGAAGATACTACAAAACAAGTTTTCTTAATGGTTTTGAGCATTCGTAGCATATCTTGATACAGGGTTTATATTAGGCATCAGGCAAAATACATCAAGGATAGCTGATAAAATTTCAAAGATTATGAGAACTTATTGAAATTAGCTATGGACTTCTTCACTACATTTATATAACCTCTAAAATAACACACCAGTATTATTTTCCATAAAAAAAACAATCTTCTAGAAAATCAAAACCAAAAAACTGCGCTCTTTCAACCATCCAAAGCTAGTTTTTGGTGGCATCCCTTAATCTGTTTAGCCAAATATTATCCACCTTTTACTAGAAACTCTAAATAAGAATTCAATTCATTTTCATACATGAATAAAAGGTTAGGTAATTTTTACTCAAGGTAATAAACTCGCTTCTTATAAAAAGTCAGAATCAGATATATCTAGAGTTTTTCCTTTGTTTAACCAGCGCCTTTTGCAAAGAACTTAGATCAAGATAGATGTATGTGATATACATGACAATTATTGAATTATTCTTAGAACTTCGTGGCTCATTCCTATAATTCACTTCAAAAGTCTTATGTAAATTATCAGCATTACTCTCATGCATAATTCAGTCTTAGCATTCAAGCAAGCTAATAGAAGCAGTCATGACATAAATACCATTCTTCCAAGGTCCTTCGAAAGCTCTGCACACACTCGATTGGTCGTCCTGAAAGCTCTACCGAAGTGATCAATCGGCCCATGCCAGCTACAAAACTGCAAGTATAAAGACTTCAAACTTGGCAGGATATCAAATTGTGACACTTGACAGAGAAGTATATTACCTACTGGTTTATTCTTTGTAAACTATCTACTCGAATCACGCACTAGTGGTTGTAAAATCATTATTCACGCCCAAACAGATGAAGATTTCTTCATTAACAAATGGAATTATGAAACACAAACAATCAAATCAGCCCAAATAAATTAAGTTAAACTGAACTGCAACGCACTTCAGCCCTGACTATCTCTTCCAACACACGCAACGACACCACTATCGTTCTCAGAGATAACAGCTATCATTTTCAGAGATTACACGCACATGCCTCAGACGTAGATATGACGTGGCATGCCTATCAAAGAGTCTCTCAGATAATTGCGATAATTTAATTTCATATATTACGTGACTATCTTTTTCATTTTTACATTGAACATTTTTTTCTTGCTTTAGTTTTTAGAATGTGTTATATTTAATACATTCTAATGTACATATCGATCCTAGAAGGGAAGAAATGAATGAAATGGAGAAAGAAAAACAGTTTATTTTCAATAAAGGTGACACAAAACCATCATTGGTTGTTAAATGTATTATCACACATGGGTATCGTAATACCCTTGCCAATTGTCGAAACAAATAATTGAGAGGAAACATGATAAAGTGCATCCGGTTTTTTACCGGAGTGCGAAATTTCGACCTCTCGCGCGAATGTCCATTTGAGGTTACCGTTTTCCCAAGAAATATGGTAATTATGATGAGACCCTAATATCTTAACTATTGCACCTAAAAATTCACATTTGATGTCAATTTTAAGATAATAATTTTTTATGACTGTACAAAGGGTTCTGAAGCTTTCTATCTATAAGGGGTGGGAGCACTAATTAAACGTCCATTTTGATGAAACTTCAATTTCTAACCTATAGCATCTTTAAATTTAAACTTGGTCTCAATTGGAAGCTTACACTATTTTATTACTGCACAAATGGCCACAAATTTCATTTTTATTTAGAAAGAGCAGAAGCGAAGCCATTTTTTCTTTCCAACTATGCGGATACTTCTGAAATGCTCATTTTGATGAGAATGTAATTGCTAACCGTTTGAATCTAAAAAATAAATTCAGTATCAACTTGCAGCTAATATTTTTTATGGCCATTGATTATGGCCACAAATTGCTTTTCTATCAAGAAGGAACAGGAATGAAGCCCTCTTCAATCTCCCCCCTTCCCCTCTGCAGTACCTTCTTTTGAATGCACCAATATTGAGCTGCTAGTTGCAGCTCCCTTATGCTGCATTGGAGTACAGCTTTAAGGGTCCGTGTTTCTTCGCTCTTCTTCTGCAACTTCACAGCTCAACGCAGAAAATACCTTTTACCTTTCCCACCAAGACAACTGTGAAATGCAATTCAGAGAGTTGAATGTCCTACAGTTCCCATAAATGTGTTTTATTTCGTAATTTAGAAATGTTGTGATGCGATCGAGGGTAGTTTATGATTTGAGTACATCATATGAGTGATACGAAACTCGTATTATTTTCGAATTTATTCACTTTTTTATGAGGTGTTTGAGCGAAGGGTTTCCTTTATACAGGTCACGCAGTCTGATGAAAGGTAATACATATGTGTTTTATTATATATGTACGTATGTTTCTTATATGTATGATATGCATAATGTATATATTTCATATTGTGTATTTAAAGTACGTTATTTAAATATATTGCACATGAATATATATACAGTGGACCCTCGGGTTACGGAGTCCCTAGCTTACGTTTTTTACTCGTTACGAAGTGTAATGCGAAATTTTTCGTCCCCTGATTAGGGCATTTTCCCCGCCTTACGGCATCAACAAAAATTTCTCTCGCGCGGCCAAATATTTGCAAAATTCAAACTTGGCGATCTGTGTGCGAGCGTATGATTGTGCGAGTAACTCACCTCCCACCATGCTCATACGTAACTATATGCATCACTGCATACGCCACTAAGATGCGGGTCTGCTATTGGTCGGCGTCACGGCGTCACTAAGATGCCGATATGTCCGCCATACGAACATTTCGCCTTCCGATCCCAACTCCGGAACGGACTAATGTCGTGTGGCGGGGGTCCACTGTAATGTTACAATTATGTAACAATAAATATAGGTTTTTCATACATACATCGAATGTTTGAAACCGATGGAATTGAGTCAATACCTTGTATAGAAAAAAATACATTGAGCATGTCAGTAGCATTTTAGACAGAAAATATACGTAAAATGAAGCTTGTTGATTACATAGATTATATTGGATATGATTATAAAGCAGAAAACACCGGTGGGATAATTCCACAGATAAAATACATATAACAAACTAAAACTTCTATTTAAAAAACATATGAACTTTTGAAAATATTGGAACAAATTTTTATTCGGAATTCAATCCTAAGAAATAACATCTTTTTAAAATTAAATCCTAAGAAATTACTGTTAGATTCCTAAATCAGATTTCTAGTTACAACAGCATGCCGTTTTGTAGTTTAAAATACTGTTTTATCACTTTAAGACAGTTTCATGTTCTAGAAACCTTTTTATTGTTCAGCATTCGTTTTATTTTTTGAACGTCGTTTTATCGCTTAATACTTAAAGTTACAGGCTGTTTTATAGTTCATTAGCTATTTTATTTGTAGATGAACAGTTTTATTCTTGATTGGCTGTTTCTTTGGAAACAATTTGGAAATAAACATTTTTTCTTTTTCTTTTTTTCTTTCTTCAGCGTAACGAGACGTTCTTTGCTTTACTGGCTTGTTTAACACGTCTCGTTTAACGAGACGCTGTTTAACACGTTCGCTGCCCCTGGAGGCGTATGTGCGTCTAGCGGCCTCATGTTTAAGTAAGGTTATATGGAACAGAGTTTAAAAAACGACTTTACTGCTCTAAAAAATTGCATTTTTCCTAAGTAGTTCGAAAGTGCAATAGCGTAATGATGTTTGACCTCGTATGCTTAAATCTTATGTAAAAAATGTGGAAATAATTGATATATTGTTCTTCCACACCGATACGTAACTGAGAAATTTCCCTAGTGGTAAATCGGCAGTGAACGTAACTGTAGACCATACCGTTAGATTGGCTCCTTACTTCTAATTGGCCTATTTCGTTGATTCTAAGCTGTTTAAGAATTTTGCTAACCGTTTTGTTGCTCTGCGAGCAGTTAAATTCTTTAGGAATTTTTTCATGGTTTGAGGTGCACCACTTTGAAATTTGTAAAACCTTTTTTGCCGCCTAGCAAGCCGTTTTATTTGACAGAAAATAATATTTGCTTCTTTGTGCCATTTCATTCTTTTTACAATGAGCCGTTTTATTTGTTCCTGGGCGTTTTACCCATCAATTAAGTTGTTCACTGTTTTTTGAGCTGGGTACCTTTTGTGAGCCGTTTTTGAACAGCGATCTATGAGCCGTTTTTGAGCAGCGGGTTGCCAATGGTAACCCGTTTTATGGACTGTAACCCACGTTTTATGGCTCACAAACTCCTTTCTGGCATAAAAACCGTTTTATGAACTAAATTTTTTTCTGTCTGTAGATACCGTTTTATGGTAATGCTACGTTATTTTTCATTATGGACTTAATTTAGTTATTTTTCTTCGGAATTGTTGTTTTCGCTTAAGTCGTTTCCTGGCTCGGCGAGCCGTTCTATGCTTTACCAAGCTGTTTTATAGTCCAGCTAGCCGCTTCAAAACTACACGAGCTCTTTAATGGCTCAATAAGACGTTTTATGCATTGCCAGCCAATTTAACTTCTACTAACCACTTTATGCTTATTCGAGGTTGAAGAAGCCGTTCAATGATTTGAAAAGCTGTTATGTGGCTTACCGAACAGTTTTTTTGCTACAAATCGTTAATGTCAGTTTATCGCTGATTGATGAAGCCTTCGAACGAACTGTAAACCGATTTTGCATACCTTTAGAAAGCAATATTAATGATGAAACAGGAAGCTAACTCTAAAACGAGACACGTTAACTTAAAAATGGTAAACTTACTCTAAAACGGAAAGCTGACTTAAAAACGGGAAGCTAACTCTAAAACGGAAAGTTAACTCGAAAACGAGAAGCTAACTTTAAAATGGGAGGCAAGCTCTACAACGGGAAGTAACTCTAAAACGGGAGGTTAACTCGAAAACGGGGAGCCGACTCAAAAACAGAAAGCAAGCTCTATAAACGGAAAGTCAACTCTGAAACGGGAAGTAGCTCTATGACGGGAAGCTAGCTTTAAACAAGAAGTCAACTCTAAGAGTGGAAACCAACTCTTTCACCATTTACTGTGGTATGTCACCATCAACAAACTAAAAATAACTTATTATGGGGTAAATTTATGTTTTTCTTTCCGTGTTTTTGAGCAAGCATTGACACGGGAATTCCTGGCATCCATATACGAGTATGTTCATCAATTTAAAACTTTTGTAATATGACATTTCAAAGACATGTAATATCATCATATGTGTTACCTCCAAAGCACAGTTAACGTTTTCTTTTCCTATTTTATTTTCCTTTATTTTATTTTATTTTCTTTCTCAAAAGTATATTTTTTATCTTTATGTGGCAATTTATCATTTCTTACACTCCCCAGTATATTATGAAAGCATTATTTATGTTTGATATAGCAAATTTTTTGGTAACACGAAAAACAATTCTTTCCATGTTTCTAACTCATTTGAACTCTTTTGTGCCACTAGTATCAACGTGGAAATATTATAAATGTGAACTACGGTAAAATATATGATATCCGAGCTCAGTGCTCACCAAACTTGTTGATGCGTAGGAGTGAAAAGATAATTCAGGATATTGAAATCGGAGTCTAAGACGCAGAAAGGTTTAAATTTAATCACATCACTTTCAACATCAGTTCCGTGTACAGAGAGTTCCTGAGATCGTATTTCAATGGAAATGCTCGTTGTAGAATGCAAGTGTCTTCAGTTCTGTATTGTCATTGGTATAGAGGTTTTTCAATACACACATCTAGATTGCGCATCGAAGGGAATACATTTTCCAAGCTATTCCCTTAATTATCTGTTGCAACTATTGACCAGGGTATTACGATACTCATGTGAGTATATCAATTTAGGAATTTTACGTTACGGTATGTTAGAAATACATTCAAGGGGGAACAGGTGGCTCCCTGTCACACCTCTGCCCCCTGTCCCACCTGTGCTCCTTGTCCCACTTGTGCCCCCTGTCACACCTGTGCCCCCTGTCACACCTGTGCCCCCTGTTACACCTCTGCCCCCTGTCATATCTGTGCCCCCTGTCCCACCTGTGCCCCTTTTCCCACTTGTGCCCCCTGTCACACTTGTGCCCCCTGTCACACCTGTGCCCCCTGTCACACCTGTGCCCCCTGTTACACCTCTGCCCGTCATATCTGTGCCCCCTGTCCCACCTGTGCCCCTTTTCCCACTTGTGCCCCTTGTCACACCTGTGCCCCCTGTCACACCTGTGCCCCCTGTTACACCTCTGCCCCCTGTCAGATCTGTGCCCCCTGTCAGATCTGTGCCCCCTGTCCCACCTGTGCCTCTTGTCCCACTTGTGCCCCTTGTCACACCTGTACCCCCTGTCACACCTGTGCCCCCTGTCCCACATTTGCCCCCTGTCACTTCTGTGCCCCCTGTCCCACCTGTGCCCCCTGTCCCACCTGTGCCCCTTGTCCAACTTGTGTCCCCTGTCACACCTGTGCCCCATGTCACATCTGTGCCCCCTGTCCCACTTGTGCCCCCTGTCACACCTGTGCCCGCTGTCACATCTGTGCCCTTCTCCCACTTGTGCCCCTTGTCCCACTTGTGCCCCCTGTCACATCTGTGCCCCCTGTTACACCTCTGCCCCCTGTCACATCTGTGCCCCCTGTCCCACATGTGCCCCATGTCCCACCTGTACCCCGTGTCCCACCTCTGCCCCTTACTAATTACCCGCACTCCACCCTCCTTACCTGTCACAAATCACACGCCAGATCGCGCTATCGTTATCAGAGAGAACGGCACCTGCGTCCCGGGCGTGGCGTGCCGATAAAGCGCGTAACGAACGATTCTCTTCGATATTTATGATAGTTAAAATTCTCATACCACGTAAATATCTTCTTTTGTTTTGTATCGAATATTATTGAATTTCGATATTTGTAGAATGTGTTAGTTTGTATAGATTACTATCAATAAACTGATCCTATAAGGGAAGATGTAACACATTTTACTTCCAATAAAAGTGAGACAAATACCACCATTACTCGCTAAATTGCTTTAACATAAAAATCCTATGTTGATATACACACATGAGTACCGTAATACGCGTGTCAATAGTCGGGCCAAATAATTAAGGGGAACCTCATAAAGTATATTCTTTTTTACCGAAGTGCGAAGTTTCGATTTTTCCGCAAACGGCCGTTTGACCTAACCGTTTTCCAAGAAATAGAGTAATTTGGATGGGACTCTAATTTCCAACCTATGACATCTGGATATTTAACTCCATTCTGACGCTAACACTTTTTCTAACTGCAGAACTAAGTAACTATGATGCTAAGAAAAAAACAAGCCTAGTCATTATAGGATTAGGTTGTCCTATACATATCTCAAAACTAGCGAAACTAACCCTGTTGGCAATAGTGGAAGAAAACAACCTCTTTACGTGCCTATACTAAATTTCCTTAGTAAGTCGAACAGCTACCTTTGGCATTTAAAGCCAGTAAATTATTTATTGTGACCAGCAAATTGAAAATTGAATGATACATAAAAAGAGCATCTAAAACTATGTGAAAAACAACACAACTTATAATAAATAATTTTCGCTCACCAAATTCAAGTGCTGTTAGCGTTAATGCAATTGCGTACGTAAATAGTACCCACAAGATACGATCCCCATCGTCGGGAATGTTGGATGCAACTTCAATCTACACTTGCGCTATTTATGGAGGCCTGTACTGTGGATACAAGTCGCTGTACTGTGGATACGGTGCATCCTCGTGTGGTGGGCCTTGCAATCTGCCACTAGTTACTGCGTCTGCAGGTTTTGTCTGCCACTAGTTACTGCGACTGCAGGTGTTGTCTGCCACTAGTTACTGCGTATGCAGGTGTTGTCTGTCACTAGTTACTGCGTCTGCAGGTGTTGTCTGCCACTAGTTACTGCGACTGCAGGTGTTGTCTGCCACTAGTTACTGCGTTTGCAGATGTGGTCTGCCACTAGTTACTGCGTCTGCAGGTGTTGTCTGCCACTAGTTACTGCGACTGCAGGTGTTTTCTACCACTAGTTACTGGGTCTGTAGGTGTGATTGTAAATTTACTGAGTATATTCAGTTATTGAACCGACGGGTAAAGACCTCTTCCTCACCAGATTTTCAAAAGAATTTGGTCCGATAGGTAAGAGATTTCCTGGTCATATAAGTAGTTTTCCTGATGCACAGCCGAGCATTGAAGTTGTCAAAAAGTTCCATTGCAGATGGAAACATAGAATGACTACTCCACCTCCACCCGCATATCTCAAGGCACAACGCGCTGACTGCGGTGGTCGCGCTCAAGTTCTGCTGCGATACGGCCCAGCGATGGCGCGTTTGAAGAAGTTATAACAATTTTACAAAATGGATGGACAAAGTTAATGTTTGGTATCTATAATGATGCTGACAGCTTTTGAATATAAATTACTCTTCAAAACTGGACTTCAACTTAACCCACCGCAATCATTGTGTAAGAAGAAATCAAGGTAAACATCCAACTGCAGTACAGATATGCACACCATTCCTCTCTAGAGTCTGGCATGACTCTCATAAACATATTTGCTTCACTTGCTTAAACTTTAAAAGTTGATCGAAATTATCTACTGTAGCCCCACAAAACTTTTCCTTTTGTTTAGAAATTTTATCAACCGTACGGAAACTAAATTGTTCACTCGGAAGATTTATCTTTTCTCTTAAAACATTGAAAATAAAAATATTTCAGCGTATAGATATTTAAAGTTTCATATTAAATATTACATTTGCCAACATTGGTTAGTACAGGTATTATTTTTATCACAAGTAATTAAATTATTTTTGAGATAAATATTGCGTAATTGCTTGATTCAAACGTGTTATCTTCTGCATGCAGTAGCGCGCTACGACGATGACTTGACAACACAGGCAGGACATCAACAGTAATTTTGTGTACCAAACAACACTCAACATTAAATGACCGAGAAATGATCAGGAAATTTCCTCGGTTATTTGTGTGTGCCCAATAAAAAGCTGCATATTTTCTACGTTCCTGAAAATTATTCATTAGGCTAACTAATTTTTAGGAACAATGATCCATCAAATTCCTCATTGCCTACTGTAAATATTGATTGTACGCAAAGACTGCGCGTTGACCAGTGCTTTTCTGGTGTGCAACTGTGTCTATGTAGAGACCTGTTGTTGCTGCTGTTGGTATTGTTGTTGCTGTTGTTGGCATTGCTGCTGTTGCTGTTGGTATTGCTGCTGTTGCTGTTGTTATTGTTGCTGTTGGTATTGCTGCTGTTGCTGTTGTTATTGTTGCTGTTGGTATTGTTGCTGTTGGTGTTGTTGCTGTTGTTGGCATTTTTGATGCTGCTGTTGGCATTGTTGTTGCTGCTGCTGGTATTGCTGCTGTTGGTGTTGGTATTGTTGCTGTTGCTGTTGTTATTGTTGCTGTTGGTATTGTTGCTGTTGGTGTTGTTGCTGTTGGTGTTGTTGCTGTTGTTGGCAATTTTGATGCTGCTGTTGGCATTGTTGTTGCTGCTGTTGGTATTGCTGCTGTTGTTGGCATTGCTGCTGTTGCTGTTGGTATTGTTGCTGTTGCTGTTGTTATTGTTGCTGTTGGTATTGTTGCTGTTGGTGTTGTTGCTGTTGTTGGCAATTTTGATGCTGCTGTTGGCATTGTTGTTGCTGCTGTTGGTATTGCTGCTGTTGGTGTTGGTATTGTTGTTGCTGTTGTTGGCATTGCTGTTGTTGCTGTTGGTATTGCTGCTGTTGCTGTTGGTATTGTTGTTGCTGTTGTTGGCATTGCTGCTGTTGCTGTTGGTATTGCTGCTGTTGCTGTTGGTATTACTGCTGTTGCTGTTGTTGCTGTTGTTATTGTTGCTGTTGGTATTGTTGCTGTTGGTGTTGTTGCTGTTGTTGGCATTTTTGATGCTGCTGTTGGCATTGTTGTTGCTACTGTTGGTATTGCTGCTGTTGGTGTTGGTATTGTTGCAGCTGGTATTGCTGCTGATGCTGTTGGTATTGTTACTGATGGTATTATTGCTGTTGGTATTGTTGCTGTTGTTGTTGGTATTGTTGATGTTGTTGTTGGTATTGTTGCTGTTGTTGTTGGTATTGTTGCTGTTGTTGTTGGTATTGTTGCTGTTGTTGTTGGTATTGTAGATGTTGTTGTTGGTATTGTTGCTGTTGTTGTTGGTATTGTTGATGTTGTTGTTGGTATTGTTGATGTTGTTGTTGGTGTTGTTGATGTTGTTGGTATTGTTGCTGTTGTTGTTGGTATTGTTGATGTTGTTGTTGGTATTGTTGCTATTGTTGTTGGTATTGTTGCTGTTGTTGTTGGTATTGTTGCTGTTGTTGTTGGTATTGTTGATGCTGTTGTTGGTATTGTTGCTGTTGTTGTTGTCATTGTTGCTGTTGTTGTTGGTATTGTTGCTGTTATTTTTGGTATTGTTGCTGTTGTTGTTGGTATTGTTGCTGTTGTTGTTGGTATTGTTGATGTTGTTGTTGGTATTGTTGCTGTTGTTGTTGATATTGTTGCTGTTGTTGTTGGTATTGTTGCTGTTGTTCTTGGTATTGTTGCTGTTGTTGTTGGTATTGTTTCTGTTGTTGTTGATATTGTTGCTGTTGTTGTTGGTATTGTTGCTGTTGTTGTTGATATTGTTGCTGTTGTTGTTGGTATTGTTGCTGTTGTTGTTGATATTGTTGCTGTTGTTGTTGGTATTGTTGCTGTTGTTGTTGAAATTGTTGCTGTTGTTGTTGGTATTGTTGCTGTTGTTGTTGATATTGTTGTTGTTGTTGATATTGTTGCTGTTGTTGTTGGTATTGTTGCTGTTGTTGTTGATATTGTTGCTGTTGTTGTTGGTATTGTTGCTGTTGTTGTTGATATTGTTGCTGTTGTTGTTGATATTGTTGCTGTTGTTGTTGGTATTGTTGCTGTTGTTTTTGGTATTGTTGCTGTTGTTGGTATTGTTGCTGTTGTTGTTGAAGTTGTTGCTGTTGTTGTTGGTATTGTTGCTGTTGTTGTTGATATTGTTGTTGTTGTTGTTGGTATTGTTGCTGTTGTTGTTGATATTGTTGCTGTTGTTGTTGGTATTGTTGCTGTTGTTGTTGATATTGTTGCTGTTGTTGTTGGTATTGTTGCTGTTGCTGGTGTAAAATGGTTAAAAATGGAGCTTGATACTTATGTGCATTTAACCGCTGCTTAAGGGTCATTCTAGTCAAGCCAATATAACAGTTGTTGAGGGACATACATTCTCTCCTCATACAACACGTTTACTGATTGTTTCAGAATTGTCGATGCGTAAAGGTTGGTCCCGAATTTGTGCTGGGACCTAAAACTGCACGTTGCTTTGCATGTTTAAATTTAAATGTAAAGTCGGTAATTTGTGCAATAATTAATCAAGTGGTGCAATAAATTAACAGTGCAATAAACAGAAATTAAGCAGTGCAATACCTAAACGGTGCAATAATGACAGTGAGTGCAGTGTGCCGGCTGGTTCCGGACGGAGTGATATGTGCATGTGGTGACGCTGTGAGTGGCGTGGGTCTTAAGTGTGACGAGTGCGGTGGTTATACTAACCTGGACTGCTCGGGCCTTCCACCTTACCACCTTCTGCGGCTGGAACTCACCAGGACCTCCTTCGTCTGTCGGACCTGCGTGACGCCGGCAGTTCTTAAGACCTCTAAGGAGAAGTTTGACGAGACTGCAAATAGATTGCAGGTTGACCTGGCAGCGCGTGCGGGGCAGGCTGGCCGCCCGACTGGGGGGGGCCACAACTGAACTGCCTGGTCTTCTGGCTGGTGATGCTCTGGTCCCCGACCCGGGGACCAAAAACGAAATCAGCCAAGAGGGTGCTAGCGACCTAGAGGATGAAGATAGCCGGGAGGACAACACAAAGTCTCCACCACCGAAGAAAAAGGCCGTATGCAGCTATTATCTTAAAAAAAGATGCAAATATGGACCCAAGGGCGAGGAATGCCCATTCTCTCACCCGAGGTTATGCCGCAAATTTTTGAAACTAGGTGGAAAACTAAAGGGCGGCTGTAGCAAAGGCAAGCAGTGCGACTTCTACCACCCAGCGCTGTGTCGAAAAGCGTTGGAAGGGCTGCCCTGTGAGCGGAATAAATGCAAATACCACCACATATCAGGTCTCAAACCAAAGGAGGACACCGTGGCCAAGGAGGAGACGGGATTGAGTACCACTGGACCAGTCCGCCTGGACGTACCTACGATCAGCCAGCGAGTGACGGGTACAGCAAAGGTGGATAGGCAAAGAGTGGACTCCTTCCCAAACCGTCAGCCGAACCGGACCCCAACACATGACGAGGGTGGATGTGAAAAAACCCTGGGCGAAGAGAACTCTGCTTTTTTAGAGCTGAGCCGCCAGGTCCTGAATATCCAGGTCCAGGTCCAGAGTCTCTTGAAACTACTCCTGATGGACAGAGAAGACAAGCCGACGCCACAGAAGGGACAAGCGTGCGCCTGTCGAACAAAGTGGGGAGCACTGGCTCCGACACTGCAATACTAAGCTGCAACATAGAGGGCCTGAGCACATCCCAAAAGAAATACAAAGTGGGCATGTTGCGGGAAAGAGCCATGGAAGAAGGTGCTCTCTTTGTTGTACTGGTGGAGACTCACCTCCACAAAGACGTGCTTGACGCGGAAGTGGCAATGGAAGGCTACACTTTACAGATCGGATAGACGCCATGGCAGAAAAAAGGGAGGTGTTGCAGCATACATTAGGAATGACTTGGCACCCCAAACAGTAGTCTTGTCTGCAGACTCGGATGGTGTGGTTGAACACCTCGTTCTGTGGCTGGATCAGGTGAGACTAGCACTTGTGGTCGTGTATCGCCCTCCTGCCTGTGAATTGGATAATTTCCTACCGGTAATGAGGCATGTTTCCACGAAGTTGGAGGAGTTGGGAACACCACCATTGCCCACCATCATAGTGGCGGGTGATTTCAATTTCCCCTCAATGTGCTGGTCGACGAACCATATCTATGGGGGCTCGCGGGAGTTGAGGGCTCAGGCGACTCAGCTTACCGAGTTTATGGAGAAATTCGCCCTGGAGCAATATGTAGTGCTCCCGACTCGGCAAGATAACATCCTCGACCTCTTCCTGACGAATAATGACGAAGTGGCGAGGGAAATTCGGGTAGAGGACACTGCCATGTCGGACCATAGGCTGCTGATAATAACTGCGGACATAGGTTGCGATGGTTTTTGCCCTCGAGGCAACCGAAGCAATGTTGGACTGGGATCGCTAAATTTTATTAGTGATGCGACAGATTGGGACAGCATACGTGAAGAACTGGCGGCCGTAGACTGGGCCCTCTTAACACTCAGTTTGACCGTACAGGAAATATATGAAGTGTTGTTGAAGACAATCACGGATATCTGCACGAGACACACACCAGCGAGGAGGATAAGGTCGAAGAGACTTGTCCCCAGAGATCGCAGGATCTTGATGAAGAAGCGAAAGCGACTACTGCAACAGCTGACGGGAGCATCCAGGCCAGCGGCGAGGCAGCAAATAACGGAAAGAGCTTTGGATTTGGAGAACCAACTAAAGAGATCTCACGACGCCGAGACCGAAGCTGAGGAAGTAAGGGCGGTTGATGCGATAAGGACTAATCCTAAATACTTCTACGCCTTCGCAAGGGCTAAAGCTGGAACCAAGTCACAAATAGGACCGTTCCGCTTGGAAGGCAACCTCATAGGCGATCCCAACCAAAAAAGTGAAGTGCTTAGGGAGCAGTATGAGTCTGTGTTCAGCGCGCCAACCTACACTAATCTGAAGGACCTGTTGTCAGAGCCCCTTCAGTATCAAAACAACAATCACCTCAGCAGTGTGTCGTTCACTGAGGCGGAACTGGCTGAATGTATGGACGAGCTGTCGCCCACATCTGCACCGGGGTCAGACCAAGTACCGGCTGTTCTACTTAAGAAATGTCAGAACCAACTTAAGACACCCCTATGGATCATGTGGAAACTCTCGATGGACACCGGAGATATCCCGGATCAGTTGAAGTTGGGAATTGTCACACCTATATTCAAGGGTGGGGAAAAGCACCTACCTAAAAACTATAGACCAGTAACGTTGACATCCCACATCATCAAAGTATTCGAGAAGGTGATCGTGAGGAAGATGGTGAGGTTCCTGGAGGATTCCGGCAGGCTGAATAGATCACAACATGGGTTCCGTAAGGGAAGGTCCTGCCTCTCGCAATTGCTGGAACATCAAAGAACCATCACCGAGGCTTTGGGAAACGGCCGCGCAGTGGACGTTGTCTATCTCGATTTCGCAAAGGCCTTCGATAAGGTGGACCACGGCATACTGCTTGGTAAGCTCAAGGGCCAGCACATAGGAGGCCGGCTGCTGACGTGGTTGGCTCACTTCCTGACAGACAGAAGGCAAAGGATAGCTGTGGATGGATGCCTCTCGTCGGAGTCTCTGGTAGTGAGCGGCGTGCCGCAGGGATCGGTGCTCGGACCACTGCTGTTTCTGGTCCATATATCGGATGTGGACGCCAACCTCCAATGTTCCCGTGCATCTTCCTTTGCAGACGACACGAGGTTGATGGTGGAGATAACCGATACGGAGGACTGCAGAGGGATGCAGAGTGACCTGGAGCGGATATACCGGTGGGCTCAGGTAAACAACATGCAGTTCAACGAAGCTAAATTTGAACTGATAAGGTATGGAAGTCACCCAAATGATGCCTTCTCCTACGTAACAGAGGGAGGACTGGACATAGAAAGAAAGCCCTCTCTTCGAGACCTGGGCGTCATCGTTGAGGATACTGGGGCCTTCCGTGAGCACATTGACCTGATTGTGAGCAGATGAAGGCGGCAGATGGGATGGGTGTGGAGAGTATTCCGCACATGAGAGACCGTGCTCATGCTGACGCTTTACAAAGCACTCGTCCTTCCCCTGGCAGAGTATTGCTGCCAGCTCTGGAATCCGGGAGCCTGGGCTGACATTGTCAAGCTTGAGGGAGTCCAGAGGTCCTTCACGGCAAGGATCTCGGAAGTAAGGCACCTGGACTATTGGCAACGTTTGAAACATCTTGCCCTTTACTCCCTCCAGAGAAGGCGAGAGAGATACACTATTATCTACACCTGGAAGATTGTGAGAGGGCTGGTCCCCAACTTTGTAGAGGATGGTTTGAAGCTGAAAACCAAACAGCACGTGCGTTTTGGGAGGCAATGTGTCGTGCCGGAGTTCAACAACAGAGCTGCGGCCAGCATTCGCACAAGGCATGAACGGTCGTTCTCCGTGATGGGCCCACGACTCTTTAACTGTCTCCCAGCCGAGCTGCGTGAGTTTGAGGGGTCAGCTGAAAGCTTCAAACAAAAATTGGACATGTTCTTGAGATTGATTCCGGACAAGCCACCTCTACCACATTACTACCAGACCGCCTCTGGCAACAGCATCTTGCAGCAGCTCGCCGACCGGAGAGCGCGAGCGCTGTAGGAGGCGTGGTGGCACGAGGGCGGCGCAACGCGTGGCCCGGGCGGACGACCCGAACTCAACCTCAGGAACCTCAGGTGTACTTGATCCATCAACACTGACAGAACGGATGCGTACTTGATTCGTTATATAAACAAATTTTCATAAAACATCACTATTTTATTTGCTTATTCCTGTCCTAAAATGTTCTCGTTAGTCCTGTGTTGCAATTGTTGTTTTCTTACGCTCGTGAGTATATTATGACCACATCATTTTAAGCAATAAACTTTTTGTTCTGCTCCAGCTATGTTACAAATGCATTATTCAACGATCAATCTCATGTCTGTGACTTCGGTGAACTCTTTTCTACCGGTATTATCAACGTCTTAATATATTTTTGCGTTATAGTCGATTATTTTATTCACTCCGAGCTCATTATTTGGCGTACTAATTGATACGTCAGTAATATATGTGTATATTAATGGACACGACCAATCAAAAATGACGAGATTCGATATTTATATCTATATATTTTCCTTGAACAAATCCCCCAGATATGGATGACAGATAAATATATCCATCCCAATAGTATCCGCCATTAAAATATTCATGTACTTCTGCACTGGTGAAACTCGTATCACAGATACGGTCATTGAGCATCCTTTAGAGAGGACCGGTAACGGCCTGGATAAGTTTGGGTGGGCAGGTTAGGTTAGGAAGCGCAGCGTTCTGAGGTGTCGGCAGCGAGCGACATCGTTAGGCGGCTCTTGATTAAATAGGAAAATTGGGATGGAAGCCTAAACTGATGTTTGGATTACAATTAATATTGTTTTTCGTTATTTCGGTAACTACAAAAATTATGAAAGTAATCTTTACTAATTTTTCAGCATCACGATATATTTGAAGTTCATTACGTGTTAAAATTCTCAGCAAATTGCTTATCATTTTACTAAATCACACTAAAGTCAATAGGTAAAATGCAACGTTTCAATGCCACTGGCATCATCCTCACGCTGAAAAGACGAAAAGAAAACTGGTCACTCAATAGAAATGAAACAATCATACAGGCAAAAAAAGACCATTAATAAAATTAATACAAAAAAACACACATGGATGTAAAATACCAAAACTAACTTTCTCAACACATGTTCACTTGGCCGAAGAATAAAGCGAAATGGTGGACTGCAACGATTCTTCCAACAATTTACGGCACGGTTCTTTTAAACGATTTCAGAGCAAAAAAATCGTTCATATTTTCATTGAGGGAAGGTTTGAGCTTATGGATATGTAAGGCTTCAATTATGTGAATATGCTGTTTTTTACGGACATTATACAATACTTTAGTAGCTGGATAGAGATCTTCATTAGAGGGCTTGGAGCTGTGATGAATACGGAAATGGTTAAAAATGGAGCCTTGATACTTATGTGCATTTAACCGCTGCTTAAGGGTCATTCTAGTCAAGCCAATGCAACAGTTGTTGAGGGACATACATTCTCTCCTCATACATTTAAATTCACAAATTACATTGGCCTTATCTAGATCCCCGACCGCAGGCACTGAAATATTGTTTTTTACAACAAGGTTACTGATTTTGTGATTTTTGTAATAAATTAAAACTTTTAGTCTGGTATTACTCTCAACAGGCTAGACAAAAGTGCGTATTATATTCTTGTAGACTCTTTCATCTATTTTGTAGTTAGGGTGCCTTTGATTTTCGTAAAAAATCTTAACGTAACTGGAACATACATTAGCATGGTTGTAACCGTTTACAATTCTACTCAAAAAATTATTAATTTTGCAGTTAACAAGGGTATTAGGGAAATTATTGTTCACCAGTAACCGTTTTATTCTAGGTACTTCTATGTGAAAATTTGCCCAACTACTGCACACTTTGTATGCTCTATTCAATAATGTAGAAATTACACCTTCCTCCCGAAACTATTAATTATGATTGTGGAGCTTCACAATCATAATTAATAGTTTCCCCTGCATGTGAAGGCTTAGTGTAAACTGATCTCTGATAAGAGGCTTCTGCTGCCTCAACAAGAACGTCCAAAAATGGCAGCTTCCCCTATACACCGATTTCATATGTGAACGTCAAAACAGAGTTACCCATCATCAAATCTCTTAGCGTTTCCAACTGATTAATACTATCCACCGCCACAAAAATATCGTCAACATATCTACCATACACAAGTGGTTTCGTAGGCAAGGCGCTTAAGACCATGTTTTCTACAAAGCACATATAAAAGTTCGCAAACATTGGTCCCAAAGGTGATCCCATAGCCACACCATCCACCTGGCGGAACAAGTTGCCGTCAATGTGGCGAAACGGAGCTTCAGTTGTGAAAAATGCTTAGAAGTTGCTTCAAGAGATGACGCGGGAACTGACGAGGTGCAGGAAGATTTTCACTCTTATAGATGTAATCTAAAATTATTTCGATGGTAGCAGCAACAGGAACATTAGTAAAAAGAGATTCTACGTCCAGCGATGCTATCACTCCACTTGGCTTCTTACCGCGTAACAATGTAATAAATTCATCAGTTGACTTAAGAACGTAATCTTGTGGAAGATACGGTGTTATTATTCGGTTTAAAGTCTTAGCAACTGGATAGGTAACAGTAGGAAGTTGCGATATTATTGGTCTCAACGGTGGGTCATTCTTGTTTTTATGAATTTTAGCATTACCATAAATATAACCAGGTTGATAATGACCTTCTAATTTCTTCAAGTCGAATTCATTGGGAACAGCGTTAACAACAGAAATCAGTTCATTGAGTTTCTTCTTTAGTTTTTCTGTGGGGTCACGTTCTAATTGTTCAAATTTAGTATTGTCAGCAAGTATTGCGTCCAACTTTGCCTTATAGAGTTTATTGCACTTAAATCGGTGTAGAGGGGAAGCTGCCATTTTTGGACGTTCTTGTTGAGGCAGCATGCAGAAGCCTCTTATCAGAGATCAGTTTACACTAAGCCTTCACATGCAGGGAAAACTATTAATTATGATTGTGAAGCTCCACAGACTTACAAGGAAGGTGTAATTTCTACATTATTGAATAGAGCATACAAAGTGTGCAGTAGTTGGGCAAATTTTCACATAGAAGTACTTAGAATAAAACGGTTACTGGTGAACAATAATTTCCCTAATACCCTTGTTGACTGCAAAATTAATAATTTTTTGAGTAGAATTGTAAACGGTTACAACCATGCTAATGTATGTTCCAGTTCCGTTAAGATTTTTTACGAAAATCAAATGCACCCTAACTACAAAATAGATGAAAGAGTCTACAAGAATATAATACGCACTTTTGTCAAGCCTGTTGAGAGTAATACCAGACTAAAAATTTTAATTTATTACAAAAATCACAAAATCAGTAACCTTGTTGTGAAAAACAATATTTCAATGCCTGGGGTCGGGGATCTAGATAGGGCCAATGTAATTTATGAATTTAAATGTATGAGGAGAGAATGTATGTCCCTCAACAACTGTTACATTGGCTTGACTAGAATGACCCTTAAGCGGCGGTTAAATGCACATAAGTATCAAGGCTCCATTTTTAACCATTTCCGTATTCATCACAGCTCCAAGCCCTCTAATGAAGATCTCTATCCAGCTACTAAAGTATTGTATAATGTCCGTAAAAAACAGCATATTCACATAATTGAAGCCTTACATATCCATAAACTCAAACCTTCCCTCAATGAAAATATGAACGATTTTTTTGCTCTGAAATTGTTTAAAAGAACCGCGCCGTAAATTGTTGGAAGAATCGTTGCAGTCCACCATTTCGCTTTATTCTTCGGCCAAGTGAACATGTGTTGAGAAAGTTAGTTTTGGTATTTTACATCCATGTGTGTTTTTTTGTATTAATTTTATTAATGGTCTTTTTTTGCCTGTATGATTGTTTCATTTTTATTGAGTGACCAGTTTTCTTTTCGTCTTTTCAGCCTGAGGATGATGCCAGTGGCATTGAAACGTTGCATTTTACCTATTGACTATAGTGTGATTTAGTAAAATGATAAGCAATTTGCTGAGAATTTTAACACGTAATGAACTTCAAATATGAAAGTAATCGTAAAATCGTTTTGATCAACGATGGAACAAGTAATGACAAGAGGAACAACAGCCCTGCGTCAGATCACACACCGAAGTAACGATAGAGGCAACAGCAGCAAAACACTCAATACAGCGATGATGCTCACAGCAGGTCATACAGGGCAACGTGGAAACTTCCTTCTATTCCGTGAGAACACATTTTGGAAGTATTCGACTCTTTAAAAAAAACTGGAGTTACCCCAGTTTTTGAGAAACGTCCATTGCGACGAATTGAAAAAAGCTATAAATAAAATAAAATAATGATTCATATATTTAATTTTACTTATCAACTATTTGTTTGGCTTTGATGTTCAAACACTGATGATTCATTACAATTTATGTAAATTAAATTTTTATAATGAATAATACGAGTTGTTTTTCAACGGAATTTTCACTAAAAATTTTGTGCAGTTCATTTTCAAAATAGTTCACACTAATCATGTTTTGAAGACCCTAAGGGCTATGCGATTGGTAAGCGGTTCCATCTGAGATGGCATGGTTAGTGTAGAGGCAATACCATAAGAAATGACCCCATAGTTACCAGCGATCACATTCATATAATGCTGGAGCTAATTATGCCAATACTATTTATAACGTTCATCACATTACACAATGACAGCAATGGCACAATAGCGAGTGTAATTCGACGAGAAACGATTTATAAAACTCTTTCCTGTCGATTTTGTCTCTTGGTTCAAGAACAAAAATAGCGTAGTTACTCTTTATAATTCATAAAAGGTAATATTCGAATGAGGTGTGTTTTTTCAAATTTTGATCCATTTACTGAATATAAAAAGTAGTGTTGCAGTAGAATGATGGTAATGTTGGATAGTTCATTTCATT
The DNA here is from genome assembly GCA_030386875.1 of Morinoia aosen. Taxonomy (NCBI): domain Eukaryota; kingdom Metazoa; phylum Arthropoda; class Malacostraca; order Amphipoda; family Talitridae; genus Morinoia; species Morinoia aosen. The sequence goes on from CM059564.1 coordinate 79,982,296, forward strand.
TTTACACGATGAGCGTTATTACAAGTTTAAAAAATTTATAACCTTAAAATTGGGCTAACAACATACAAGCATGGAAACAATTAAAATCTAATGCTTGTTGAGTAAATTTATCTAGAATTTTTAACAGATTTAAAGTCTGCATTTCTCCAAAGAAGTTGACCTGGGTCGACATATAACGCCTGCGAGAGGCGAGACTACCGCTGTTGAGTCTCCGCAGGCGCCACAACAGGAGGCAGCGTAACGGGGCATGTGCATTCTGTTCTTTAGAGCTTAACTTTAAGCCACAACAGGAGGCAGTGTAACGGGGCACGTGCACTCTGTTCTATAGAGCTTATCTTTAAAGGCCCCCTCACACGCGCAAATATATCTGCAAACATATCTGAACTGGTACTGAATTCGTGCGTTTGTATGCTCATTTCAGGTTGGCACAGACTGTATGAGGCAGATGAGCTATGCTTGATAATTTTGGAGCGACCGGCTGCAAAGTGCAAACCTTGAAACTACGTCAGTGTCACGCCAGCCTTTGTGGGTGGTGTGCGACTGTACTTTGCCTCTCTTCCCTCCTTATGCACTTCAATAAGCAATTTCACATTTGCAGTGAAAAATTAAAAAAATGTTGCGGCGCAACCGCAACACCACAAAGAAAGTTGCGACGCAACAGCAACTTTGAAAAAAACAAATTTGCGATCGCAACCGCAACTTGCAACCACAACTTTTAAGTTATTATATATAATTTTATCTAAATATAATTAAATTTATTTACGTATATATTGCTATGAAAAAAAAATATTAAGATATTCAAAAGAATGCATTGTTTTACTAAAAAAATTAATAGATCGAGTAAATGTGGGGACTAGAATTGAATGAAAATCAAGAAATTGAAAGAAACGTTTCATTTGTAAATATAGCATGAACAATGATATGAATTCCATTTTTTAATAATGATATTGGAAAGTTACCTAGCTAGTAGCTATATTTTCATAGGAGTTCCGTATATATAGCAAAAAAATTAGAAAACAGAGAAGTGCAGAACATTTGTTGTCTATATGACACATAAAGAAAACTACGCATATGCTCCAGTAATATATGATGTCCCTCTGCTTTTTTGTTGTTCCTCTTAGGATTTAGTACTAGTTCATGATCTCAATGTGACAATGTCAATGCACTGTAATGACGATCAACGTTGCCTTTCAAAAATGTTAACATTTCATAATGTTCGTCTGAAAGCCGAGCACGTCGAGGTGTCAAAATTTCTTTGCCGAAGGAGAACAGTCGTTCGACCGCAGCGCTCGATGGTATTGGCGTGTTAAATTGGGTGAACGAAGTGACAAATTCACTTGAAGGAAACATCGCTCAGTGAACATCACAGTGGCTAGTTCTGTTCATTACTGCCTGTTTCAGCCAATCATTGACTCCTTTCAACGAACTTTTCTTCGTTTTTTTCCTTGTCATCCGATATCATTACGACGTTGAAGAAGTCATCTTCGTCATCTACGTCCTCGGCACTGCTCCCCTCAGCTGAAATACCATTTTCCGATCTGTTATTAAGATGGGCGATTTTTTTTTTGTTATTAACTCCACTTTTTGTACTTCGTTTAGCCATTTTAGCTTAAAATGTGGATGCACAGAGGACGCCAGGATAAAATCGTCGTTGTGAAGTACATTGTGAAATCGCAACATCTAGCTATGAATATTTACCGTATAACACGTAATTTTACACTTACAACTCACATCGTTCCTAATAAAATATGTTATATAAAGAGTTACATTATATATACTTACATACTGTAAGCAAATTGTATGTGTATCACTGTATCGCCTAATGCTAATAATGAACAGTTGCCTAATCCGTACCGAAGAGTACGGTATAGTTTTAAACGAGAATGAAACGCGTATTAAACTTTATTGAAGTCATTTTGAAAATTAAATTAACATCGTAATGTTGCGGTTGCGAGTTGCTGCCTGACACGTCGAAAATTGTTGCGATCGCAACAGATTTGCCATACTTTCCAAAAATTGTTGCGGCACAACCGCAACCTCAACAGAAAAAGCTACAACCTCAATTGCGGTCGCAACTTGTTGCGGCGCAACTGCCCAACACTGCATACATGACATACAAATATGATGTTCATCAATACCGATTTTTTGTCAGTTGCTCTGGCGATGAGACAGTTTTTAAATTAATATTAAAGCTCGTGGCCACACTATTCAATGCTAAAAAGTTAGCTGTTTTTTGTGTCTTTACTTGACAACTATGATATATTGGACGATATTTAATGTCATTTTCAAAACTTCTTACATAAGTAATGAAAAAAACATTCTAAATGAAAAACATTTGCAGGTAGTAATATTCATTTGTAAATGTGATACATGCTTTCATTATTTATTATGAATTTAGTTACGATCGCTTTTCAACTTCTCAACTCTACGAAATATTTTCAGTTCTTCACATGTTTAAATAAAATAGAATTTGCTCAACATTTTTACTGAAAAAGGACAATCGTTAAAATTCTATGCCTCTGCCAACCTATAAAATGCAACTTTTCGATGCAACTATCATCCTTGGGCTGCAAAAGCAAGCCTGCTGGTGATCGTTATTTCTACAGTACAAAATATCGCTCCTATATAGTCGTCTTACAATGTGAATTTTGTGTTTACTATGTCTGCTTCTACTTGAACAATTGATTGTCATTTTCTATCAATGTAACCGTATGAAAATATGGTTTACTTCCTATTTCAGCCTAAAGGTGGTAATAGTTTCATCGAAACGTTGCATTTTTTAGATTGATAGAGGTCTAAAATTTTAACGATTGACATTTTACAGTAAAAAATATCACGATTGCTTTATTGAGCAAACTTCTATACAAATACATCTAAAAACATATGAAAGACGACTTTTTGAAAGCATTATTGCTTGCTATGAAAAACTACTGAATTGCTGAATTCTGCACATTTCTAAATATACATTTTAAGTGATACATTTTTCTTTCTTTTTAATTATTATGCAAGTGCATAACGAACTGCATTGCGGCATCTGGTCACTCATAGTTGGACGATACAACGACTTCTGGCAATGAGTTCAACTCTGAACCAGTGCACATGATGAACCCTACACGCACTCGGCCGCTGCAACACACGCACACAGAGTGGAGCAACTTTGGCGTGGGTGCCTCCCGGTACACTTAGAAATTAAAATTTTTTTAACAAAACTATGAAAATCTTTCAGAGAATCCAAAATTCGGCGTAAGGTTAGCGTGTGCCAATTTTTCAACAACAGAGTGAAATTTGGGGCAGATCGTTTCTACTATGAACGACCGTACCAATTACGAAAACCTTACTTCCTAGGCGTCAGTCAAGACACCGGTCAAAAATAAATAAATTGCTACTTCTGTTGATCACCAGGAAGACTCTGTTGTTGTTTTTGTCGATGCTTATCGAAAAGACGGAAAGAGAGTTTGACGCAGAGTGTGTCGGGAAGAGAAGGGGTGAAACGGAAAAGTGTGAGGAATAATGGCCTCAAGCCCTCACACAATCGAGTTAAGGAAAGAACGAGAAGTTTCGCCAAGAATTAATTTAGAACGTTTAATATACTGCAACGGCAGAGTAACAGATAATTAAATTGCGGTCAGCGCCTTAACAGCGAGACCTATTAAGGTCGCAGGCAGCGTATGCCGTTTAATTTTTATTCGAGAGTTACATTTAAAATTTTTAAGGATACACGTTTATTGCTTTAAAATGGGCAAAATAACCCAATTAAAAGTGACAGCCAGGGTAGTTAATTTCAGCTCTACCACTCCGGCAAGGTCGAAGGGAAAGCCAGCTCGGACAGGTAGTTTCGTAGCTAGAGGTCCGAAAGGCAGTTTCAGAGCGTAAGTTGAAGGATTAGGTGAGACAGTAGTAGCGTCAAAGTGACAAGACACCGTCACGCAGGGAGATCGGCCGCAGAAGGTAGACTGCCGCGCCTTTAAAGAGATTCTCAGGAATCCTCTCAACACCAGGGAGTGGAACGGATGGGACAGCAACACTCAGCACCAGCTGGAGGACAATTCAGAAATAAATGAACAAACTGAAAAACGAGACGAACTAAACGAACGAGATCAAGTGCAAATATCAACAGTAGACTAATAACAATTATTTCAATTTTAATTACCCAAGTTCAATCCCTCAATGGAGTAGACTGCAGACAATCAAGGGGAAGAACCGGAGCTGCGACGATAAGAAGTACTGCAGAAAAGAATTTACTTAGTATTAAAACAAGGGCTAACGACCGATACCAAAAGCTGACGAAACAAGTCGACAAGTTCAAAAATTTCACGAAATACGACTAACTAGACTGATTTTACAATAAATAAACAACAATACACACCTGAGCTTATAAATGGCACTCAGTGTAGGAACTTTTAGGCGAAGAATTAATTATTGAGAAATTAAGTAGAAATCAGTAGTAGGAAAGTGTCCAAGGCGTGAAAGATAGCAAGTATAGCAAGAGGTTCAAATGCGTTAGAAATAAGGTAATTGAGTACAGGTCGATCCTAGGTCGCTTGCGCCACCTAGAAACTAGCAGAACCGCACTCTTTTAAGTTAAGATTTTATGTTAATATTTAAGGTTACCGAAGTAACTAGTTAAAGGCCAACTGGCCGAATTAATTGCCAAGGACACTTAGAATATTTAAGCAAACAGTAAGCAACATAAATTAAAGAAAGAAATCATTCATACAAACAAAAAATCATTAAAGAGATAACAGACACCGGAAGAATTTTAGAAAAGTGAATTGCCCCAGTTCCAGCCAAATACAGCCTCCTCCATCACCGTCCCGTCTCAAGAGGTGGAGAAGGCAGCGTAAGCACGACGCAGCCCGACGCTCCACCGTACTCCATCCAACAAAGGCCCCAAACTAGCCTTCGCCAAGCCAACGCACGATCTTTACACTGACTGCATTTAAAAAGCCAAGGTAACCTCCCGCGGTAAGTACGTGAAGGACGTTCAAAGAATTCACACGGAGTTTCTTAAGGAATTTAAGGAGTTCAAAAGGATTCTGCCAAAACCTCCCGACACAACGACCCACCTCAGCTTCGATCCGACCGGAACAGCCAACCTCGGACTCACAGAACAACGCTCTCGACAGACGCACACAAGACGTACAATTTTGAGGAATTATTTCCGATAAAAGGATAGATAGGAAACCGATTGAGATGCGCTTTGCGCATATGATGTTAGTGTTGAGGGTATTTTTTTGTAGGTAGTTTAAGGGTGATAGAAGTTAATTACCCGTCAGGGCTTTGTATGGGTGGATCTTTAGTTAGTAAGCATCTTTAGTACCGGACGTGGGTAAGTAGGCTTGCCGTAGTGGTTAAGTCTCCTCTAACACAAAACATTCGCAGGAGTCGGTTATGGTCCGTCGAGTCTGTCCGTCCGTCCGTCCTTCGTTAGTGTCGTGTTAAGTGTATTTTGGTCTCGGTTGGGGTGCGAGTGTTTTCATTTTTGAGCTCTGGAATTGTTTGTGCGGTATTTGCGGAGTGTCTTTCGGGAATGTGAGTTGTAAGTAGAGTTGTGGGTGCGTGTCGTGAATATTTTGCCAGATTCATTTTGCGTGTTTGTGTAGCGTTATAATGATGGGTTGCATGTTTGCTCGGCGATGTAATTACACAGATTTGGAAAGAGCCTTCTGCAAGTGTACATACATTTGTTCCATACTAAGTTTACTGAACATTGGAACTAGGCTACAAATTGTATCCATAACTAAACTAGAAATAATGAAATAAAACGAATCGCTTTAAACATCCGAGAACAACCTGAACTCAATAGCACCAATAATTCTTATCGGTTGCTAATTTCCTTGTGGATATTATTAGGCACATGTATTTTATAGAAAAGACTGATATTGTTTTTTATTTTCAACTTAGCCCACTGTTAACTGAAGATGGAGCTGGTCTCCGGTACGTTTTATTGAACTGACTTGTTTTAAATTTACACTTTATGAAATCTTTATTGAATTTGTTTCCAATACGTAGTGATTTCGTCGTTTTTAAATTCATCATGTTATATACAACTCCAAGGAATATCGAAGTGAATTATTTCTAGTTTAGTTATGTTCTATGAAGTTATTCATGTATTCAGTTAATTTGAATTGCACTATAAGAAATGAAAATTCGAACGAATATTTCATCTATACGGATTTAAAAAATACTTTTTGAGCTGCCTAGAGCGGTACTAATATCTAGGTTATACTACGTTTAACAACAGCGAGGCCACTTCATCCCGGCCGTAATGTAGCGGCGGATGACGTCACAAAAACGTTCTATATTAAGGGAAGCATTTTGGGAGCTTTTTGGTCATCTGCAGTCCAAAAGTCGATTCTCCCGATTTTTTTTTTTATTGCTTTAAATGAGTTTGAGATATGTCCCCGAATGTCTGTAAAAATATCAGGAACGTATCCCAGAGCTAACGTCCCCCCCGGGGGGGAGGGCATGCCCCTTACGGACCTATTTTTTCATTTTTGAACCTAGATCAATGAAATTTGGTATACTGATAGGAAATGCAATTTAGAATCATTTATCATCAATGACAAAATGCGATTTTCTTGAAAAGAAAATGGGAAATCATAGAAAACGACATTTTGGGAGGGGTTTTCTAAATGCCTCTCCTCCTACAGTTTTTGAGCTACAGTAATGATTTTGGTATCATTGAATGCAAAATAACGTGATAAAAAAAAAAAAAAAAAAAAATTCTCAAATTCTCAATTTTATTTCATTTTATTTTTTTTATATATTTCATCATTCATATTCCTCAAAGTAAGCAATCCCAATCCGAATATTTCTCTTATTATTGAATTTAGAGCAATGGAATTTGGTATACTGATAGGAAATGCAATTTAGAATCATTTATCATTTATGACAAAATGCGATTTTCTTGAAAAGAAAATGGGAAATCATAGAAAACGACATTTTGGGGGGGGGGTTTTCTAAATGCCTCTCCTCCTACAGTTTTTGAGCTACAGTAATGATTTTGGTATCATTGGATGCAGAATAACGTGGAAATTCCAAACACTTGAATGCTTTTCCTCAAATTTCCAATATAAAAATTTAAAAAATTAAAATAAACAAAAATCAAAATATTCTCAAGAAAATTCAAATTTATGACGTCATAACTTCAAAACAAGAATGAATTTTGTAAAACTTCTCAATACATTTTAAAGCCCTTGTTTTTCTGCATCCAATGATACCAAAATCATCACTGTAGCTCAAAAACTGTAGGAGGAGAAGCATTTTTTTTCTTAAAAATAGGTCTTCTAACAAAACTAAGTTTTCAAGACGTTTGTCATTATTACTCCGAAGTTTACAAAGCTAGAGCAATGCGGTTTGTTGCATTTGAAAGTGAAATGATTGCTCTATCTAATTTACTAGAAGATTTTCAAAGTTTTTTCTGTAAAGCTTTCCGTAGACTTTTTACCCTAAAAGTATAATTTTTGATCTGACCTTTACAAAAAAATTCATATAAATTCTGAATGAAATATATCAAAAAATGCCCTAGTAAATTAGATAGAGCATAAGTTTGACTTTCAAATGCAACAAACCGCATTGCTCTAGCTTTGTAAATTTCGAAGTAATAATGAAAAATATATGTATATATAATTTTTTTTTTTTTTTAATAATTAATTTTCTATGCCCCGGGGAAAAATTTTTCTTAAACAAAAGTTGTTACAAATGTGGAGATCTAGTAGTCTGCAAATTTTCATAGACGGAAGTCCAATAGAAAAAAAGTTTCAGTTTTTTGGAAATGGTTCCCTTAATTCAGATGCCACCGGTTTCCAAGAGAACGGTGGCCGCTACATAGCGGTGCCGTCGGTCGCTCTAGCGTCGGACATAAGTTAGCGAACGTTTTTACGGTGTCGGTGTCTTTGATTATTGTAGTTCCACTGGTTAAAATTTTGAAAAGTAAACTTCACATTGTCGAACGGCGAAGAAGATGAAATGTTAATTGACTTTTTTTAGAAATAATAAAGCTCTGTATAATGTAAAGAGTGAAGACTAGAAAATCACAACCTTAATGAAATCTTTGGAATGATATCCGGACTTCTCTCAAAAAGATCAGGTAGGGTCATGCAAATTGTAGGCAAATAATATAAAATATTTATTACACATTATTACAGACGGAGAGAAAATGATATACGTACAATATTTGTGGGAACTCATAATATTTATACCTGGTTTTATGAACAGGTACTGCTAATGAATAATTTGCACCTACAAAAGAATTTGCATCCAAATGTTCGATCAAAAAAATACACAAAAAACAGAGATCAAGTTCGAAAAATTGATATAACCACGATTGACCCGCAGCACTGCCTCCACACATGATGTGGTGCAACAGTGAAGCGTCTCTGTGTGACGTCTCATACCGTCATCTAAAACAATGACATAAGACATATGGCCGTACCATACCTGTATATATTAATGTCGTGCTGCATTATGATGTTACCATTCAATACTACCTGGCCCGTTAAAGTAATTTTTAAACATTTCTCGAAAGTTATTCATTCCAGAAAGAACATTGTGGCCAGCTAGAGGAATTAAATTTCAAGTGGGTACTGGAAGTGCATTATCAAGGTGTTTTTGGCCTGGGGCAAGTACTTGTGCTTCCATTACAATGTTATACAATATACAATATACAGGCACACATAATCAGTTTGTCTGTAGTGTCTGGGACAGCAGCAATGGGCTGGAAGCAAATTCGAGAATAACAGCAAAAAATTCCATAAGTATTTTCAGTTGTCCTTCGAGCTCGAGATGGTCGATAGCTATGGACGGCTGTCGATGGATCGTGTAGATTGCTGTCTTGGGTGAGGTTTCATCAGATTTGCGTGCGGAGCAAAACCTTCATCACCACATATCACATATGGGACAACATTATTTGTAAAAGCACCCTCTGTAGATCGACTTTCAAACATCTCACTTTCCTCCGAACGAACCATTGTCTTCCGATGACTCATCATCTTCCAGGTATATTAACAATGCTCTGTCTAGATCGTACATTCTGACAGCGTGATAGGTCACATGCTCACCGCAATGCATCAACACAACTCCCAACTTTACACTCATGAACGACCGTTACATTACGTTCGCGGCATCACGCCACATTACGGCCGTAACGGTCGCGGCATCACGCCACAATACGGCCGTAAAATAGCGGCACCGCTTCTCTAGGCAACTTAGCTTTAGAATATTCAGAGGTGAGTTACATCGTAATGCAGAGCCCGGAATGTGATCATGTGGTACTAGAGTAATTCTGAGTGTAGGATCCTACTTCCGGTATGGGATAATTTACTGAGTATTGGTTCCTATCTCCCGTGTTGGATAACATTCTGTTATGTTGTTTGAGGTGGTATATAAATCTGATATTGGATATTAGTCCAGCCAATATTAGCATTGGATGCTGTTCGTAAAATTTGTGAATGGTTTTGTGATTGGATTTATTATTGTATTTGTGACAAGAACAATAAAATAAATAGAGCTGCTCAGACATTATATCGTCGACGTCAGGTAAGTATTCTGGTATGAAAACCTGTGAAGAATTCTCTCAACATTTTGATGAATCATTCGATTCCTACAGATAAATTTTATTGATAATATATTAATTATTATTATTTACAGTAATCATTTTTACTAAATATTATTATCGCTGAGCAATAATAGCATTATTAAACCCAACACCCAATACTTAATGAATCTGTGAGCAGTATTGGCTGAACATATTTCCAATATCAGATCAATATTTTTACATCAAACAGTGAATAAGAATATTATCCAATACTGGCCGCAGGAGCCAATACTCAGAAGGGAACTATTCTCACATACACACTTCGAACGCTTAGTCCGGACGTTGTACTATATATAGTTATTGTTCGCCCGTAGGCTGTAAAAATTGAATAACAGTATTTGGTGCTCTAACAATAACCCTGTACGGCATGCCAATTTTCATGCGTGTTTGAAGAACTGAAAAATGAATGTACAAGACACATAGAATATTATTAAAGTAGTGCACATAGAATATTATTAAATTATATATACTCGAAATAAAAATAGACGCTTCGCGTGAACGCTCAAAGTTCAGCAGCGCAGAGTTAAATTTTGTTACTGTTATTGTCGGTGGGCGTGTGTGCTTGTGGGGGGTATTGGTTGAAGGATTATTGGCTATAGGATAAATTATGTTGCATAAATAATTATCTGATGCTGATTACTGACTTATATGACTTTAATTTTGGGCAGCTCAATACATGAGGATAGAAAATTCAATATTTATGCATAAAACTAACTACGATGGGTTTTGATAATTTCCATATGACAGTAAATTCAAAGTTACCTCAAACCATTGACACAAACTTTATAGAAATAATTGATTTTAATAAAGGAGAGTGAATACAGTGAATTCCGTAGATGGAAAAATTGCCTCAATTTATTAAGATGAATGTCGGCACGACATTTGGTCGAATAGGACAAACCGCTAAAGTTAAATGCAACAAAAGAACTATAAACTCGGAGCAGGACTTCAGGTAGACAGGCGGGCGCTGGACTTGCGGTCCGCGACTGTGCCGTCATAGGAAGCAAGCCGTGCTCTGTGGAGTTAGTTGCAGTTAAATGTAAATTACGCTCTTGGGTGGCAGACGACTCAGTGTAAATAATCTAACTTTCATTCACCTTCATTTCTAGTGAAGCCGAATCCCTGCCGGGGAATGTACAGAAAACTTACAGGATATCCTGTAATCGTTTACAGTTTATTAACTTTAAGCTTGTTTCTTCATGAACTTAAAATTAAAGACTAAAATTAAATTAACATTTAACTTATCAATAAAACTTTATCTCTGAATATTAAATCTAGAATTAATGTAGCAAATTCAATAACCTAATATGTAAAACTTTTTTCAACCCAGCTCTAGGCTTGTCTTTGGTTCTTGAACTTTGGTTTGCCATCCCTAATACAACCTAATGAATACATTATTTGAGCCAAGCCGCACTTACCTCGTAAATTTTCTGGATGCCAATTCAGATCGCCTCCAGCCATTGACCACACAACTTGATCATCAACTTTATTACTGAGCCTGCACAGCCTTCGTCGTTTTCACCTGCCTCCGCATCCCCGGCGGAACCTCCCGTGGCATTTCATCCGCTTCGCTGCGCTTTCCTTCCATCGAGGACCGAGCGGACGGGGGACGAGAGGCTAAGGCGCCTTTCTTGCTGGTAACTGCTCCGCTCACCGTCCACTCACCTGACTGCTCTTCCCGGCATGTTCTGAAGCTCACGAGTACTTGTGGAGGTTCGTAAACTATAGTTCATGACCAATTACTTGCCATGCCGTGAGCTGGGTACGTAGGACAACGTTTCCCCATGCATTCTCTTAAACTATAACTTACCTTATAACTGGAAAACGATAACTTTCCTTATAACTGGAAAACTATAACTGACCTTATAACTTTAAACCTATAACTTACCTTATAAATAAAAACGATAACTTACCTTATAACCTAAAAACCAAAACTCACTTTATACCTTAAAAACTATAACTTAAAAACTATAACTTACCTTATAACTTTCAAACTACCGTATACCGTGTCCAAGCTTTAGGGTATTGACATGGATGATAAAGATGAAATCATTTGAGTCACCGCTGTACGCACGCCCAAATAGCGGCCCTGTGGTGAGGGCTGCCGGGTGTCAGGTTCAGGCGCATCGGGATATGCACCCGTCATAGAGTGATGTAGTGGGGATTATTACTGTTTTAACCGCTCTGAGCGGTGGAAAATTTCGGTATATTTAGAGAAGGAAATGTAGGTATACGTAATCACATAGACCTTTCATTAGTGTGACTTAACTTTACTGAAGAGTTATCACTTGATAAAAAATAGGCATAATTATACTAGAAATAATATTGGAATTAAGCGATAAATCGCTCCATACATCCAAAAAAACTGAACTCAATAGCGCCAATAAATCTTATCCGTTCCTAATTACCTCGTAGATGTTATTGTGCCATGTTTTTTATGAAAAAAAACTGACCTTATTCTTTAATGACAACTTTGTAGATTGTTAACTGAACATGGAGCTGGTCTCCGACACGTTTTACGGAACTGACTTGTTTTAAATTTATAGTTCGTGAAATCTTTATTATACTTGATTTCGAAACGTGGTGCTTTCTTGGTATTTAAATTCGTAATATATATCTACACCTCCGTTGAATGTCACTAAGAATTATTTGCAGCTTAGCTATGGCTACTAATTTTTGAGCAGTTTGTTTATTTAGTAAATTTGAAATGAAACGATGAAAATTTTGTCATTGATGGAATTTTAAAATTAGATTTACACTAATTACTAGCACTGTCATGAGCGCAAGTTTCCCTGATCAAGTGCGGACGAAAAAGCGCATAAAAGCCCTTTAAAATCCGCAAGTAAATTCACTTCAGCTAAATGTAGGTTGGTGATGGTTACATGCCATGAAGTAGCTTAAGTTATCAGTAAATTTGTGATGGTGTAGTGAAAATTTCAACATTAAATGTTGAAGAATTTGATAAATCGCTTTATTACCTATGGCCCCCGCCGAGAGCGAAATGAGGGCTGCGTATGGAAAATAGCGAGCCTATGTGTCCAGTCAGCTATGCAACTTAATATGCTACCTATATTCCATGTAACATAGGGCCGGGATGGTGCTACCTTCGCTGTTGAATTTTTATAGCTTAAGTGAGGTGACGAAGCTGAACATTTATTGAATAAGTTTACATTATAACATCTTAGGATTACTGAAAAATTGAAAAAACTGGATTAGGTTTTTGCGGCACCTGGGCTAGATATGCTCGACATTTGGTTCAGGAGTGACTAAAAGATAATCACTTCATGGGAAATTATTATTTCAAAAAAATCCAGGAAAGGAGTTTCTATCACTGAAGTTAGATTCTCGCTGTCTGCAAGGCTCGGTCTGCACCTCCTACAAGTAGAATAAGACAAAATTAACCTTAAAAACTAAACGAAAACTTTATTTAACAATATTTATACAGCTTATGGTTCTTTACAGCCTTTTTACACAGAGATTTTTTGTTACATCTAAACTACCCTAACATTTATACTAATACTACCTAAGAAATTATACTAATACTAAAAAATATTAATAAACTACCCTAATACTATTACTACAGAACTGGATAAATAATAATCTAAAGCAGATTCAAGATTTGTTTGATTTCATCATTATGGTCAGCTCAATATATAGGGATGGATCATTTGTTAATAATATATAGAATAAATCGGCAGGAAGTTTTGATAAATACTCTATCGCAATTAATATATAATTACTGCAAGTTATTGATATAGAAATAATGTTGAGTAAATATATTTATAAACCCTGATCAAATTTACTTTTGTTACACTGAAAAAGTTTTGAACTTCCACGAGTTACACACCTGCGTGTGTGACCACGGGCTGCCAGTTACACTCACCACACACCGGCGTGTGTGACCACGGGTTGCCAGTTACACTCACCACACACCTGCGCGTGTCACCACGGGTTGCCAGTTACACTCACCACACACCTGCGTGTGTCACCACGGATCAACCGAGAACATTACGCACGTGATATCAATTGTGAATAGCCTACGTATCAGCTCGCAAGCTCAAAAATACATTGAATTTTATCTTAACCTGAAATCCATTTGTTGGATGTTTAGTTTGGCTGTATCCTCTTGGGAGCCAAATGTTGGATATTTGTTTAGGCGGATCCGCGTTAAGCGCCAGTTATAGATTATTTAGGTGGGCGAGTCCTGTCTCGGCCCGATTTGAGAGTTATTTGGATTGGTCCTTCTTGGGAGCCACCTTTGATATTTTCCCTAGGGTTCCGAGGGCCGTAATTTCTGAGGCTTTTATTCCGGAGAACCTTCCTGATTTTTCAGGGATAAGAGAAAGGTCAGGTTCTGCTGACTTAATTTTATTGTGTTGGGGGTTGCCCACAGTTTTCAAGTTGCGAATATTATTAAGTTATTTTCTAGTCCAATCTGGTTACAAGGTGAGAAGATTTGAGCTGTTTTACAAGCTTTCGAAATTGGAGCCGAGAACGAAATCGAGCTAAGGAGTTTTTCGCGTTGGTAATACAGGCTTCGAAAGTTAAGAGCCGAAATGAAATTCAAGCTATGAGCTAAAAGCTTCGAAGTTTTCAAGCTGATATAAAAATCAAGCTGTTTCCAAGTTTTGAAGACGTCGAGTCGTTTTCTAAGCGTCGAATTTGAGTCGAGATGAAATCAAGCAACGGAGCTTTTCGCACTGATAAAACAGGCTTCGAAAGTTGAGCCGAATTAAAACTCAAGCTGTGAAATTTTGGAATTCGAGATGGAAGTACGTTACTCATGTATCTGTGATACGAGAGCTTACTTATGCGAGGAGAATTATTTTCCCTCCCGTTAAATTCCAAGGCACTAGTCGGCATCTTTGACAATAGCCTGACACCATTCCCAAATGTCGAGCTATACCACCATTGTTGAGTTACATTAACCTACATGTATATTGTCATCTATGTCTTTTTTGTGAAGTTCTTCCTGAAAGACACTTCAATTGCAAGCCATTGAACGCCTCCAAAATATGTTGTACGGAAAATTATATGTTTTCACATATATTTTATTGTTGAGACATTGAGATTTTTCAAAAAATATTAAGGGTAGCAGAAGTAAATTTAAAGTGTTCACTCCATCAAGTTCCCACGCAACACAACGCCCACATCAACAACTTGACGTAGCCATATATTTATCGCGATAATGAATGTATCAAAACTCAATATAAATTTGTTCTATACCTAAATATTGGAATAGTGATCCCTATAAATTGAGTTTACCATAGTTAAACAACCATTTAAGTCAGTAATCAGCATCAGTTTATTATTTATGCAACATTGTTCATGCTATCTCCAATAATCCTTCAGCCAATACCCACCACAAGCACACGCCCACCATAATAACAATTTAATTGTTACAATTAAATTGTTACAATTACAATTTTAAAATAAATTGAAAAAATGTTCTGTTTGTATTGTTTATTGTCCTATAAAACTGATAATTGGCATTAAAATAAAATCATTCTGTTATTTTAGTATCATTAATTCACTTTCTTTGGTTTTTGCTTTGAAGAAATTCAATTGTATTTTGTTATCTACGCAGCTCTATTTAATTTATTGTTTCAGTCACAAATCCAATAATAGATCCAATCACAAAATTATTCACAAATCTATCAATTATATCAGCACCCAATTCAACTCATGGACAGCATCCAATACTACATTAATCTGTGGTCAATATTGGCAGAAATAAAATCCAATATCAAATCGATATTTTACCTCCAAAAGAAAACAAGAAAATGTTATCCAATCCTGGACATGAGACCCAATACTCAGTAAATTATCCAATACCGGAAGTTGGATTCATTACTCAGTCAAGTGTATCCAATACTGCACACGGGAGCCAATGCTCAGTGTGTCCAATACTGAAGACGAGGGCCAATACGAAGTAAGTGTATCCAATACTGGAAGTAAGATCCAATGCTCAGAATTAATGCAATCTCTCATGATCACACTCCGTGCTCTCCAGCTCGAATGTATTCTATTTCAGATAATCAGCCGTGGGCTGCAAACATTTAGTTTTTACCGTGACCGCTGCCTTCGACGCTCGGGCGCTAGAAAATGAATGAACATTCGAAAAAAACTGTACTTTAAATGTACAAATGAGATTTTATTTTTTCCCGAATAAAATTACAACACAATCAAAATTTTTATCAAAGTGAAGTGCAAATAAATATATCATGCATAGAATTTTTTATTTTATAATAATTCATATGCACACGACACAATTGAGAAATTAAATAAATTATCATGTTACGGGGTGACAATCTTTTTTTGAAGCTGATCGAAATGCGAGTGTTTCTATGTCAGAATGTAAACAACGCAGCAATAAATGATTAGAAGGATATTATTTAATTTTAGAATTTCATCTTATCAATTAGCCTCTGATATTGAATAGATCGATAATTAGATTGAAGCCTTTTTTCTTTCTTTATTTTCACGTTGCTAATATTCTAAAACAAGCACGCCTGCTTTACGATTAAATTTAAAAACAACATGCTCACCCCAAAACTTCGTTAATTTTGATGTCTGATTTGTGTCGTACTCACGGATTATGTTTGAAAACATTGAACTTCATTAAATGTTCAGTATACTTTTTCTTACTTTACAGTGTATAGTTTCTTAGTTTACAAACTCCTTGGTACCCACATTCACACCATAGTCGATTTACTGAGAACTCAAACATAATCATAAAATGAAGCAATAACTAAACTAGAAATAATATTGATACAAAACGATAGATCGTTCTAAACATCCGAGAACAACCTGAACTCAGTAGCCCCAATGATTCTTCTCCGCTGCTAATTAACTTTTAGATGTTATTGTGCCAATGTATTTTGTGAAAATGACTGATCTTTTGCATTTTTCCCAACTTTGCAGACTGTTAACTGAAGATGGATCTGGTCACCGAGACGTTTTATATGTTTGAATTGTTTCAAATTTATAGTACGTGAATTTTTCAAGAAATAGGATAATAATACGTGGTACTTTCTTCGTTTAAAATTCCTTATATTCTCATACAACTATTAGAAACATCGATTCTAATTATTTTTAGTTCAGTTTGGGCTAGTTTCTAAGAAGTAGTTTGAGTTTTGAGTAAATTTCAAACGCAACATCGAAAATTACAGTTACGTAGTTCTGATTTCAAAAATGTTATGTAGGTATATTTTGCACCGCCGGTGGCGGTATATGCCCTACGTAAAGCACGGAGCACCGCAAGGGCCCAGTGACGTCAATGCGGACGGTGCTAGACATGGTAGACTATAGGAGGTACCGTCACTTCTACGGGGACAGCCGCGCACATTGCTAATTCGACTAGCCAATAGGAGGCTTCATTTCAATCAAGCCAGATGACGTTCCCTCCACACCATGACGTCAGCGGCGGCAGCGTACTACTACGTAGCGCACTCTGCCCTTCCAGACGTACGATCAACAACATGGCCGACTGCCGGTGTGCCTCCGCAAGGTACGGATTTTAATTTTTTGAAAATTGAATTCCGTCCAGCTTCATAAAAATCTACCAGAACTAAAAGGTTATCGATCTACAATTTTATCATTCCGGCAACTTCATAAATTGACAGCTCTATCCAAACTGTATGAAAATGTACTTTATTCAATCATACAAAACGTTTTAGTACTTTTTCCATGCAGATGAAGCTGACTATGGCCCGCCGTGTTTAATCGTAAAAAAGGATAATATAAGATTCAGTTTCACATATTTATTTGAAATAAAACCTGCGATATATTCTGCTTGTAATTTCACGAACTGAATGAGCAGGAGCATTGATTTACAGTTGTATGTCCTTTTTCAGCATCTAAACTTCTAAGCTAAAAAAAGACTTCCGATAAGAAGGCACCATTTAGTTTAGAGTTAAGGGAACGCGGAACCTACCCAGAAGGGGATATAGAAACAGTGAGTTAAGAAAGAAGTTTATGAAAAGAGATAGAAGTTGACGAAGAAAGTAATAGGTGCTGAAAAACAGGACTGCAGTGAACCGAAAAAATGGTCAAAAAAATCATTAAGACTACTTTATTTTAACGAAAGGCTTACCTAACCTTTAGCTCAAGAACTTGTACATTTCCCATGGGAGCGCTAGGAACAGAGAGCTTTGATTATTGTTATCGTTGTGAGGGGTAGTTATAATTACTCGCGTTCACATTGTTGCAATGATTATTTGAATAAATGATAAAATACAGAAAATCTAGATGAATATGACACCATTTCAGAACTTCTCCCCACAAAAAATAATGGTGTTTCATGAACAAGAAGGAAGAAGGCACCAATCGGTGGGGAAAAAAGAAATCAGGAAATCTATGCACGAGGTGTGTTCCCAAATATGTTTTGGATGGAAGCATCAAGGTACGAAATTTGCAATGAAAAATCTACCATGGATATGTAAGGTTGCAGAGAATAGGATGCCAATGGACTGAAAAAAAGTCGGTACAAACTAAACAAAATATTTCAAGGTTAGATTATTGGTAGTACAGGCCTCCCTACTGCAACAAAGTCCAATCAAAGGAAGTTAGAAATCATTCAATATGAACTTGACACAACGGGGAATGCGAGCACAAGATTTGTTCCTACACAAGACTCCATCACACACTTCATTAAATTAGATTATTAGTTAGTTTAAACCTCCCTATCCGCAACAAAGGCGATCCAAAGAGAGGAAGGATTGATTAGATTAGTCGTTAGTTTTAGCCTCCCTACCCGCAGCAACAAATGCGGTCCAAAGAGAGGAAGGAGGAAGGCACCATTCAGTGTGGAGTTAAGGGAACGCGGAATCAATGCAGAAAGGGCATGGAAACAGTAAGTTGTGAAAGAAGATTATGAAACAAGATCAAATTTGAAGAAGAAAGTAGTAGGTGCTGAAAAACAGGACAGCTGTGAACCAAAAAAATCTGTTCCTTAACACAACAAAAACGTTTCATTTTAACGAAACGGAAGCCTACCCAACTCTCAGCTCGGGCCCTCACATTTTCCCCGAGGGAGTGCTAATTCTCATGGATGTAATAGTTGTGTCCCTCTGAGGGGGAATAGCGAATAAAAATCCGTTTATTTTGTTCATTCCATTCTGTGTTTCCCTATAAGGGCTACCGCATTCAATATCGCTCACGAGTTACGCCACAATATTTTCATGTTGAAAAATTTTGAATAGTTCAATCGCTAATTAAAAACAAATAATGACAGCAGTGAATAGAGAGATGATCTGCAACGGAATCAAAAACGTTTTCTATTCTCAATAAATTGATGGCTTAAATAAGTTAGTCGTGGGACTTTAAAATCTTTTTCCATAAAACACCCAGTCTTCATTATGAATACTGACTAGTTCTACAGATTAGATTACGACATAGATTCAGCCTTCCTTACCACAACAATGCTGCTCAAAGCGACACAGTCGCGGGACTTTACATATTCTCACATAGAGCATCAAGTTTTTATTACAAAAACTGACTAGTTCTATAGATTGAATTCTGACTTGGGTTTAGACTTCATTCCATTACTACAATACAACCGTTCAAATAGAGGAAGGAAACGCCAAGCACCGGAGTTAAAAGGAAACGCATAATTAATACGCAGGGTGTTTCCACACAAGAGAACCTCAGTATAGGAACAATATGTTGAGGAGTAAGGTTATGAAACAAAATTAAACCTGAAGAAGAAAGTCATAGGTGATGAAAAACAGGACACTGATAAACCAAAAAAAAATGTTCTTAACCTAAGGAAACGAAGCATTTTAATTTGAACCACAAGAAGGCCTACTAAACTCTCAGCTCTGGACTTTAGATCACTTGTTCTATAAGGATGGGAACAAAATATTAGCCAACAACTCGTCCCTGAATATATATTCCTATTACTTGAAAATATATTTCGTTTCTAATATCTCGATGTTACGTAAACTTTCGACGATAATGAATTAGATAACCTATTTTTTTCATCAAAAACAATAATTGGTACACCACCGACCACTCAAGGCACGTTCAACATTTTCCGGCTAATAAATTCCGAAATGTACACCCAAGACAACATAAAACTGAGCTTTCAAATCTCGGTAAGGACTATTCGTACATAATGACTTACTAAACATCACAGAGCGCAAACGGCAGCCCTCCTGATGCACAAGCGCTATCTTCAAACATCAGGACTCGTGCTCTGCATAACAGTAAGTTATTATCATTATTATATAAGAAAGTTTTAGCCTCCCTTAACCACGAAAAAGCTGTTCCAAGAGAGGAAGGAGAAAGGCACCATTTATTATGGAGTTTATGGAACGCGGAATCTATGCAAAAGGTGCACAGAAATAGTAAGCTAGGAAAGAAGTTCATGAAACATAAAAAAGTTGAAGAAGAAAGTAGTAGGAGCTGAAAAACAAGGGATGAGTGAATCTAAAAAAATGGTCCGCAACAAAACAAAACAAAACGTATTCCATTTCAACAAAAAGGAAGCCTACCTAAAGTTTGACTCGGGCCCTCACATAGTCCCCCTAGGAAAGGTAATTCCCACAGATTCAATAGTTGTACCCCCTGAGTGAGGGGCATACCAATAAGTAAAGAAGCATTAAATAAAAATAATGAACTGTTAAATTTAAAAAGGAAAAAATGTAGCATAATAGACTATAGATTAGATTATTAGTTAGTTTGAGCCACCCTATTCTCAACAAATAAGATCCAAAGGGAGGAAGGAAGAAGGTACCATTTAGTATGGATTTGGGAACGCGGAATCTATGCAGAAAGGGCATAGAAACAGTAAGATGAGAAAGAATTTCATGAAACAAGATCAAAGTTGAAGAAGAAAGTAGTAGGTGCTGAAAAAACAGGACAGCAGTGAACCAAAAAAAGATGGTCCGTAACAAAACAAAAACCTATGTTATTTTGACAAAAGGAAAGCCTACCTAACCTTTAGCTTGGGCCCTCACATTGATAATAGACTCTAGAGATAAACATTAGAAAGACCAGTTCACGTCAAACTTACTATTTGGGTACCGTTTCTCCTAGCTCAGTGCGAGTGGGAAGCCTACGACGCATCTTTCACAACTATTGGATGCATGCTCCAAATCAATCATTCAAAACGGTAAAATAGTTTTTACACACAATTGTATGATCATCAATAAGCAGAAGTCAATTCATCGGCACGCTCAGAAGCAAACTGCGTTGTTTAATAACAAGACAACACTCCAGATAACTTTTTAAAATGTATGTTAACTTTGTAGAGACTGCCGGGAAGTGTATCTATTCCAACATAAGCCGTAGAATGCAAAAACTTGAAAGGTAAGCATAACTCTAGTTACGTGTGTATTTTCACAGCCGGTCTAAAGTTTATCAAATTATTCATTTCGAAACCAAAACAATGAATGTGTCATAAGAATGCAAAGGTTTCAATGAGTACATCCAATTTTTTTTGCTGAGTTCCAATTACGAGAGGAAAACAAGGATAACAAATATGTGTAGCGCGTAGATAGTAAAGCTTATTTATAACGCTTCACGTTAGCAATGCACCGAACCAAATCAACAAATAAACCTTGCACTACCATCCGTTAATGTGTTTTAAGCGAGACAAGATTGAACGACATTATAGTTCACAGCCTTAAATTATAAACAGACAAAGAAAAAAGGTTTATCACACGCTTGATACAATATAACACATCAAAACCTTAAATTCATCTGACACCAACAAAACAAGGCTAGCACAAGTCGAAGACTAAGTGGTTGTTCATTAACAGTCATTGGAACTTTAATTAACACCACTTACTGAGCTGAGAGCGAGTAGTGCGCAGATATTTGTACAAATGTAGGTTGTATGGTGCCTCGGACAGAATGATGAGCCTCAGCTTGCCTGACTAAATATCTCAAGTTTGGCCACAGCAGACAGGAATGACACCAGGCCATCCAGAAAACACAAACATAAGTTTACTTTTAAGTCTAAATTTACTGGCTCCACTTGGCTACCAAATGAGAGACACAAATTATATCACACAGAAATTTTACCTCATCTCAATCTTTTTTTTTGCGTGTTAATTTGGCTTACAGCTGAGTAGTTGAGTGAGTAACACTAACACTAAAATTAAGCTTTGTTATATTTCAATCGGAATGTATGAAGTGTTGCTGTACATACAGCAACGGGGAAGTTATGGGTTTTACAGGAGGAAACAGTAACTCGCACGTAATTGATTCTAATGAAATAACTGAACTATAGGCATAAATTAACTGTGAATACAGAAGTGCATTCGGTAAATCTGAAGGAGATGACAGTTGTCGATTTTGTGAATTTCGATGCCTTAGCATAGTTAATTAGATCGAAATAAACAATTTTTCTTCTATGCACTTTTTGTCTCAAATGAGTATTTAATTAGTTATAGCGGTAAATGACTTACCGCAACTCCAGTCTTTGAAGCGGAAGGAAATTCTTGGATCGAGCTGTATGGCAATACTGCAATGGCGTCTCGCTTCCAGCGCTCTGTCTTGAAAGACGAAACCAAACCTACCGCTATTCCTCGTTAAATACTCATTTGACGAAAAAAGTGTATAGAATAAAAGTTGTTTATTTCGATGTTATCACCATGTTTCAAGCAACAAAAATTCGAAAATCAACGAGTAGCTGTTTATTCGAGCGCATTCGTCATCAATGACGAAACTAAACTTACCGCTAGAAATCGTAAAATACTCATTTGAGACGAAAACAGAATAGAAGAAAACTTGTTTATTTTGATTCAATTAATTAGGTTCAGGCACCAAAAAGTGGAAAATCGACAACTGTCATCTCCTTCAGATTTACCGTGCATTCAAACTGCTGCTCTGTAACATATCCGCCCAATGTGTCCATAACACTATTGCCAGCAGCCTACACCCATGTAAAAAACGATTTAAAATCCAGAAACGATCTAAAATAAACTGAATAATGTGATACAACAAAATTTATTATATTTCACCCTAGAACATGAGAACAAGGACTCAGGAGAAAAGTGCAGTGAATCACTTGTGCATCACAGAAAAAGTACCCTGCAGAGCTCTATTGTAAGCTCTGATTGACTATAATGTTCTACATCTGAAGAAAAACTTTATTTACATTTTTATTTTGGAACAGTAGGTGGGATGTTTAGGGCAGTTATCATGAATTAATTCATAAACATTTTTGCTGAAGCCTAGTAAGTGGCTGATTCGATTCAACAGATACTGCAAGAGCCTCTTATAAAAATAATAGCACGAAAGATTTACTGCACAATTCAAGTCCCTTGTACAGATCAACAGACCGAATATGCTTTTGAAATGACACAAAAAGATGGACACAGGAAACTTGCTCACTGAAAATGGAACAACTTATAGTGCAGTGAGTCAAAGAATTTTTTCAGCTGCTGGTGATGCATGTCTGTTTTCATGACTAGGTAACCGGAGCTCTAGCGGCAGCATCTTCCACTTCCGGCAGCAAAAATTCCTCCAATATTGGTGGTTCAGTTGAATACCGCAGCAGCTTTTAGCTCCTCTTCATCCACCTTGATGACGTTGAAATTATTTCAGTTTCATCCGGTAACTGGAAGGCAAATAAAAATTAGTGAATTTCTCTAGTTAGCAGTTTTTGAATTTGTTTCTGGCTCAATAAGCACACATTTTAGTTGGTAGTAAGGGTACAGATTGAAATTTGTCAGTGGAAATGTGATGAATCAAGATGCAGGTGAGAGTATTTAATAAAAAGGTTCAGCTGTACAGAGAGATGATGTTGAATATGAAGCAATACTGCAATGCATGCACAAGGAATTGGAGGCAATGCTAAACTATAGTGTAATATAGAATATAAAAATACAAGGAGTCAAAAGGGAGAAAGTGATAGGGGAAAAGAGCAAAAAGGAGCTGTGGAAGAATTAAAAAAAATTAAAGAAAAAAGGAAAAATTAAGTGTAATAGGCAGTGAAGTACTGAACATAGCATCAAGTACAACAAATAAGGCAGAGAAGTACTGTACATAGGTTCAAGTACAACCAAACAAGGTAACACACTCACGCTGGTTCTCACAATTTTTCATTAACAGTTACTGTTGGGTAATATACGTAAATTTATCGGTGTTATTTAATAACAATCCCAATGTCACATAGCCTTATATATAAAAAACTAGTCTAAAAAACAAATACCAAATTGGTAAGACTCATAAAAAATGGCAAGTAAAGAAATCAGCCCTTAATCTGGAGAATGTTCTACATTTCATTTTTGCATGTATGTATTCCTTAGTGGATTACCAGACTCATTTTACTTCTATTAAGAAACATAAAAAGAGAGCAAAATACAAATACAATCCTTGACATAAACATATGACATGCTTTTTTGAAACATGGCAGTAGTAAGCACAATACCAATCAGATCACAATTCACCACAATTAGCTTGAAATGGAAATTATTTAAAAAACAATTTCGAAAAAGATTTATTCTCTGACGAATTTTGACTTTATATAAGTCAAAACGACTTACACAAACGACTAAGTCACTTTTAGATATAAATTTCAATTTTCTTAAACTACCCACAAGGGTTTCATCAATAAAAACAATAAATAGTATGTTTAGGAATAATTCCGTTCTCTGAAGTATGTTTTAGGAATATATAATTTATCAAAGTTTTGAAAGTACCTACCTTGAAGTGGATGTCTGTCTTTATTAATAAAGATAAAATTATATGGTTCTTTGTGTGTGTTTGAACAAAACTCTTTAAATTCATCAAAGGGCATGTCCTGAGATATGATATCTGTGTAAATGTTCTTCATATCAGTTGAGTCTAAACCAAAAAGAATTAGAACGTTAGCATTTGTTCTAATTGTTTGTCTCGGTAATAAATAATAATTTTGTGATAAGTAGATTGAACAGCAGTTGTTGTGTCTACCTCTAGTGTAAAAGCTATCAGCTGGACTTTGATCTCTTTCAGTTGCTATATCGTCGAAAATAAAAAGATTTTTCTTTTTTGAATCTACGTCACTTGGGTCAGGAATAGTTGTCATATCTTGGAAATATTCAATTTTAGATTTTGAGTTTCTTTTAATAGGTAAATTCTCAAGGAAATCGTCAATATTACCATTGCCCTTTTCAAATAATTCAATTATTTCAGATTGGTTATAGCCTTTATCAAAAGCATTCTTTAACAATTTATATTCTGGTTGATGTATTGATTTACTGTACAGAAAAAGATGATTAAAATCGACAAATTTTTCTAACAGAAGCTTTATTAATAAAGAAGTTTTACCACAGTTTGATCTCCCTACGATGAGACATCTCAAGCCAGGAGAAGGAAAAATAAAACGATTCTTTTGATTATTTCTTTTACTGTCTTTCCACATATACACCATTTTATATAACTAATAAACTAAAACTCATTTTCCAAAATTTATTTTCTGTTTCTAGCAATTGTAAACATTGTTTTTTTAAATTTGCTACTTCATTAAGTTCAATTCTTCAATTTTTTTTCTTTCTTATTGGTTGTCTCGTTGGGCAATAACGAGAGAAAAAGCTACCTTTGGTGTCATAAGAATCGTTAATGATTAATGTTTGAAGATGAATGATATTTGACTCTAATTGAGTGATAACTTCCCTATTGAATTCGACATCATTTTGAATTTGATTAACATCTAATTGCAATTGATTTATGTTTGCAGTATTGCGAACAACTTCTCTTTGAATGTCTGTAATAATATCTTCCATTTTATTAAGTTTAATTCTTCAACGTGTTTTTCTTTTTATGGTTGTCTCATTAGTCAATAACGAGGGAAGGAGCTACCTTTGATTGTAAATAAAGTAAATACATCGAGTTTGCAAATTTTTGAGCACCTATTACTTCATATGGAATATTGCTTTTCATTTTGATTAATATAAATTTTGAGAATACTTTAAAATTTACATTGGAAAAAAACATTGAAATTTTTAAAATACACTGAGAAAATAATTTATTAAAAATGGAATCATTTAATGTATCACATCTATCTAATACTAAGAATACAAAAAGGCATAATAATATAAAGAAAATTTCAGTAAAGATGACTTCAAGTAACAATTTTTGTAATATATGTAATATTTACATCATCAACTTGAGAAGACATGAGAAAAGCATGAAACACAATAAAAACGTGAGTAAACTATTAATCTCGGATCTGTATTTTGATAAAAACAAAGATTTCTGTAATATATGTAATATAAATGTCTCTAATCTAAAAACACATCTAAAATCTACTAGGCATATTAAAAACATAAATCAAGAATTAATTTCCGATTCATATTTTGAGGAAAAGGTATGTAAGATATGTAAAGTAGAAGTAAAAAATCTAAAACAGCATAAGAAATCAAAGAAGCATTTTAGAAACGTTTATGGCTGTAATTTCAAAGGAAAAAAATGTGCTATAAATGAAAAATGCCTGGAATATATGTTCTCTGATATATCAGTTATTGATCCAACAGTTTTCATGAGGAATATGACACCGGTTGTGAGATCAATTTTGGGAGAGCAAAAGTTTGATAATATGAAGATACAATTGGCAATTTTAGTTCAATTTTATAAAAACAAAGAAAAAAATGAAAAGGTATATTCAACAGCATGGATGAATACAGGTAAGTTTGTAGACATATTGAAAAACTTTACAAACATTGATGATCTGTATAAAGAAGCTATTAGAAAGGTTGAAGAATATACAAAAAACTCCTCTGGCTGGATAACAGATAAATTATTAGACTTCAATGTAAAAATAAATTATTATTGAATACAAGCCTATCAAAGGTTCTAGTTATATAGAATTACCTGAAAAGTTTCAAAAGTCGACTTATGAACTAATCAATATTAAAAATACCGATAATAAATGCTTTATGTGGAGTGTAGCGAGATATTATTGCCGAGATGAGAAAAACGGCAATAGAATATCTAAAAGACTAAAAACTGAAGCTGAAAAGTTAAATTTCAGAGACATAACATTTCCAGTAAAACTTAAAGATATCGATAAATTTGAGAGAAACAATAATGTGTCAATAAATGTTTACAACTTTAATTACTTGAAAGAATTATGTCCTCTGAGAATAACAAAGGTAAAAAATGACGATGTTATATCACTTTTATTGTTAACAGATGAAAATAAAAGTCATTATGTATTAATGAAGTCATTAAGTCCATTTATGCTAAGTAATATCAAAATTACTAGCAAAGATACATTATAAATTGAAAAATATGAAGTTTACAGGCCCTTGATTGTAACAAATTAGAGCGACTTGCACGCACACCTCACCCTTTGACATGTGGTGTGGTACTAATTTTGCTTTGGAAAATGAAAGGGAGGGGTTGT
This sequence comes from Morinoia aosen, assembly GCA_030386875.1. Taxonomy (NCBI): domain Eukaryota; kingdom Metazoa; phylum Arthropoda; class Malacostraca; order Amphipoda; family Talitridae; genus Morinoia; species Morinoia aosen. Next base: position 80,009,232 of record CM059564.1, read on the forward strand.
AGGGAAGGTGGGTGGAGCAACTTCAGCCAAGCGTCTGTGGTTGGCTCATAATTGTGACGTGTCGGGCATTGAGAGTGCCCTAGCGTCTCAACTTTTGCTGCCAAATTGAGCCCGATCGGAGTGCGCTATGCTCCCTCCATATATCCTAGCTCCATGTTCAGTACGCTGTCAATAGTAGCCAGAGGAGGGTTGTAACGCTTCTGTCGATCCATCCAGCTTAAGTTCTTTCTTCCTCCTGTAAAAGAAACAAAGATGCATCTAATAGCTCATAATAGTTGTTTTGATTAGTTGTATGGTGAAAACTTTTAAAAACTGATTTTTAGATAATATTAGTACTAAGCTAAGGGGTCAATTTCGATTTCAAGGTACTTCAAAATTATTCGACGAAATAGTTCACAAAATTTCGCCGGGCTGCTACATCTCGTTCCAATTTGCCATTGTGTCCAGGCATAAAAAAGTGCCTTGAAATTCTTCCCTGTTCTAGAGACTTTGTTAGATCTTAAATAACAGCCATAAGTCTTGGTATTTTTCACGAGCTGACTAATCAATTTTCAAATTTTTGTATCCAGATAATTGGATTGAAATGAACTTTTCTTCCATGCACTTTCCGTGGGAATTAGTTTTTTAACAAGTTCTAGCGGTAGGTTACTTACCCATATACATACGAGCGATGTACTTATTATTCGCATACAAGCTATCAAATTGCATGTGCATATTATAAATGTCTTGATTGTCGTATAATGTAACGAAAGATAAGATAATTAACAATAAAAATTCCTGACTTCTTTTCCAGTACGTACTGCAGTTCACACTTATTGTGTAGACGCAAGATAGAGAGCTATTTTAGTTTTGAATTCTCCTAATGTGCAAGGGGTTTTGATGCTCTGGGGGAGTTTGTTCCACAGTAAGGCGCCTGACAGGGCTTTCTGCCCAATATTATACAGGGTGGGGCAGAGGAAACGCATGTTTTTCAATATTGAATTACTGGGACACAATGGGTTGAAAAGAATGAAAAAACAAGTATTAAATGATAGGTTTTTTAATGCAGTTTTTGAAAATACATACCATATTTAGGTTCGAAAAATAATATTTTTGAGATGACGTCCTTCTTGCTGGATACAAATTTGGATCTTCTTCTGAAAATTACGGACGGCTCTCTCCAACATTTCATTCGGCACGGCTTCAATTTCCTGACGAATGGAATTCCTAAGGTCATCAAGTGTACGAGGCTTGTTGATGTACACTTTTGATTTCAAATATCCCCACAAAAAGAAGTCACATCAAGCAGTTTTTTAGAAACAATGATTTTGTTTCTAAAAAAACTGCTAAACAACGAACACACGATGTTGTACGCTCCAACGTTTCATAGCGACTGAAAAGGCATTGTATGGGCCATTTGCCAACATTCGTTCAAGGTCAATACCCCCTCCCGTCGCCACGTACTAGCGGTTCTAAAAACATGCGTTTCCTCTGCACCACCCGATTGTATTTGATTTGATTGTATTTGATTAAGACATCACGATTGTATTTGGTATTTGATTGTATTTGGTATACCCGATTGTAGTTGGTTTTTGATTAGGACATCACGTCTCCTACTCGGCTTTTGGTTGGTGACGGTAGGGGGATAGAATTTCACTATTTCAGCATTGCTATGAGGGAGATATAAAGAGGAGAATACGTATTGGGCTTTGTTCGCCAGAAACCTTTCCTGAATAGGAGCCCAGCCGAGCTTATTCAGGAGAGGTGTTACGTGACCATTCTTTTTGAATTTACCGTTGCATACAACCTTAGCTGCAAAATTCATGCAATTTTGTAGATTTTTTTGAAGATGTTTCGGTATATCTCCCCAAACCATGCTACAGTAGTCAATACGTGATAAGGCCAAAGATTGAACGGCCAACCATCTAGATTTTATGTCAAGCATACTTTTTATACGATTAAAAAACAATAAAGTCCCGTGAATTGTGTTACAGTTTTTTCAACGTGGGATTTGAAGGACATGTTTCTATCGAACCAAATATCTAAGTTTTTTACTTTTTCTGATGGGTAAATTTTATCATTCCCAACTGTAAGAGTTAGATCTAAATTTCGAATGTTGTTTATTGAATCTTTTGACCCAAAAATAATGAATTGTCTTTTACTCGCGTTTAGCTTGAGACCATTTCATGCCATGACTAGAGGCTGATCAATAATGCTTCAGTTCCATTTTTCGTCTGTGATTGAGGTGTCGAACACAGTGCCGCCTGGGTTGAAAACACCTATGAGAGAGTGAAGGTAATAAAACCGATACCAAGAGGTCACAGAAAGAAGTAGGATTCTGATGTGAGTAATTCAGATTGTTTATTTTGGGAATCCCTGACGATACCCCCAACTAATATATAACTGCCACAGATATACAAATATCGGATTCACAAAATTAGGTACAAAACATCACAAGAAGTTTAATGAGAAATTTCAAATCCCTTAATCCTAAAACAAGAAACATGAACAAACACGAACATTTTAGTTATTCCATAATTCATGGACCATAATTCATGGTTTCGGGATTATTAATAATTAAAATTGTTATTAATTCATGAAACGGAGAGTAATTATTTAATAAATCATGGTTGTAAGATTATTATTAATTAAAATTAGGATCAATTCATGAAATTCTGAGCAATTATTATATAAATCATGGCTTCGGGATTTAGAATAATGAAAATGGCGATTAAAAAACAAAAAGCATGATCAATGATTTCACAATTCTTGGTATTGGGTTTTGAAGCTGGAAACAAACAGCAATGAACCAAAATTACTATTTTTCGTAACATAAAAATGAGTAAATGAATGAATGAAAAATATAGATAAGTGGTGCACACAACACCGCACTACTTGTAGGTGACCAGCATGTCACCACGTGATCACAATTGCGACCGAATTCAGAAGTCCCTGAAATCCAGAGAGATCTTGTGTTCCTCATCCTCATGGCGATAGTGAGGCTTCCAATCACAAGGAACTGAAAGGTACAGCCGGTGTTGCGTGGAGAATTTCTTGCCAAGCTCAGCAAACACGGAGAACAGCGCATTTATGTAGCATAAATATCGGCTGTCATAGTACCCCGGCAGGTACACGCGGCACTCGCTGGAACAAAACAATGGGATTACAAAGCTGTTCTCCACGAGTCACTCGCTGGAACAAAACAATGGGATAACAAAGTAGCTCTCCACGAGCTACTCGCTGGAACAAACAATGGGATAACAAAGTTGCCCTCCACGAGTCACTCGCTGGAACAAAACAATGGGATTACAAAGTAGTTCTCCACGAGTTACTCGCTGGAACAAACAATGGGATAACAAAGTTGCCCTCCACGAGTTACTCGCTGGGACAAACAATGGGATAACAAAGTAGCTCTCCACGAGTTACTCGCTGGAACAAACAATGGGATTACAAAGTTGCTCTCCACGAGTCACTCGAGACGCAACCAGTGGTGAGAGTGGGTGTGTTGAGAAGGGCAAATGCAGAAGACAGGCATTGCATGAGAGGCACTCGAGCAGGAGTTAGGTCCTGTAACATCAATCTTAGAAATGCCAAAAGCTAACACTAGTGATGGCATAGAAATATTCCTTAAATAACCAATTAATATCATTACCGTGCCATTAAATAGGACGGCACAATTTACCAGGAGTCCCACTTTGAGACATTATTGAGCTTTACCTAAAATTTAACAAAAACATTTAAAATTTAATTAGTACTAGTGCTTCTGTTTATCAGTAATGACTGCAAGAAAAATACAGAAACTGAAGTGACACTATCATTAGAAGATATACACCTCAAGGATTGGAGCCCAATATAAAGTTTAGTATTAAGCAGCAACTGCAGCACAAGTTGATATGCACAATACATGCTCTACATTCTGCGTTACCCTCCAGTGCTCATAAACTCCAGCACCACAGCTTTGCTACCATCACACTGCCTCCCTGATACTATGCAAGCTCAAGGTATATGTATCATACGATATATTTTCATGCGTAATTAATCTTCAAGATTCCCTTGGGAGTATTTTCTTTCAACGTCAATTTGAGATCATTTAGATTAGGTGCGGTACCAAACGCAAGACGCAGCTGTCCGTGAGCCAACACAGGGCCGGCAAGTAGACACCAACACGCGACAAGATTGTCCTCGTGACTTGCTGATGGACTTGCTGATGGAAGAACGCACAAATGACCGCAAACTGACGGCTGCCACAGCTGAACGCAACACTTGCAGCGCTGGCAGTTACATTTGTGTAAGTTACAACTGTGTTTGCATGATGACCCTTGTCGAGTGGGCCTTCTTTATATCCTGACTACCGATGCTACAGTTATAACGCTAATTCTTCTATATTTTAGTGATGCCGATATGTTCTTCTCTGACAATCTGCATTGTCACAATATGCGTAATTAATATAAATAAATTTATGTTCACATACTATGTGTCAGCAACGAACCTAATAATTCATAGCTATTTGAACAGTATCTATGATATCACAGCTATCACCCAGTCAGAAATGCTAGTGCGGATCGGCATCGGTTATATGGGAACAGTGCACCTTTTTAAGGATCAGTGCGGGGCCCAGTTCGGGAAGAAAATTTTCTTCACCGGTCACTGCAGATCCATGCAGAAAAATTCTGGACAGAAATGTCTGCAGTGATCTTAACAGAAAAAATCGGCACTGCTCTCCAATAACTTAAATGAGAGGTATATATTTTTAAACCAGTGTACAATATGAAACCGACATTTTATTTCAAATCAAACGTGTAACTTTCAAGTTAATTAAGGGGATTTCTAGCCCTAAATTTTTTCTAATTTCCTATTTTTGCATTTCTCTTGCAACTTGGGAAACCAAAATGCAAAGGGATATGTAACTTTGAAATCCAAACACATTTGCTTCAATAAAAATTCTCGTTAGGAAAAAATTTATTGTGCGAACATATGAAAAATTTATATATATTGCGCAAAATACTTCTCCTTCTTCAATTTTCCACATAGAAACTTGATTTTGGTCTCATTCGATGCAGAAAAGCTCTGGCAACTGAAAAATAAAAGATTATTTTGATTTTCGAATTATAAAAAAATGTATTGATACATTTGTCCAAAAAAATTCCTAATGCATATTGATATGCATATATCTTAATGCATATCTTAAATTCATATCGATGTAGAAAATTAAATTCTGAACACATTTGCTTCCATTGAAATTTTCGATTTTTGCAGTAGAAAAAAGTTAATGAGCGAACATATACAGAATGTTAAATGAAAAAATTGCGCTGAAGACTACTCAGTTTCTACAATTTTAAACGTAGAAGCGTGATTTTGGTCTCATTCGACGTGGTAAGACAGTGGAAACAGCAGAGCGAAGTGGAATTCCATTTGAACTCTATATTAGATTTTCATGGTGAAAAATATGACACCTTAAAAAAACTTTTTTGACAAATGTATCAATAAAATTTTTCTAATTCGAAATTCAAAATAATCCGTCATTTTCAAGTTGTCACACTCTTTCCGCGTCGAATGAGACCAAAATAAAGTTTCTACGTTGAAAATTGTAGGAGAAAAGTTTCGCAAATGTTTCACGTGATAACTTTTTATATTGCATAAATAGAAACTTCTTATTGAAGTAATGTTTTTCGAATTCAATTTTATATATCGATATGCATTTTCGCTCCCCAGGTGCAATAGAAATTCTAAAAGTAAAAGTTGAAAAATTAGGCAAGTTGGGTCAATTTTTGATGTCCTGATCCCTTAAAATGAGCCAATTCACGCGTAAAATCAGTTGTTTTTAAATCAAATTTCACACCATTACTTTTTCTGTAGTTTACCACCAATTGAGTACACGCACATGTTCTGACTTGTAAGAAAACAACGCTAGGAATTAAACCTTATTTTTTGTGAAATCTTTTACCCATGGTTTGAATAAATGCTTTAGGCCGCCGTCAAACGGAGACTAAATGGTAACGTTTCATCATATTTTGTTTACAGTCGGCGGCACCAATCGGTCTGTCCAGCGCCGAAACTGTCAGATTTCAGCCTTAGTTTGGGACAAGCTTATTCATACTATGATTAACTAAGGCTGAAATCGGACGGTTTCGTGGCGCTGGGCAAACCGATTGGTGCCGCTGACTGTAGAAAATTATTATAAATTTTACCATTTGGTCTCCGAGTGACGACGGCCTTACCCTATTTTCATTTTTTAAATTCCTTCAAAGGATGTAAAAAATGAATGCTTCCTAACGGGTAACGCTCGTTTGGCAATTATTTTGCGGTAATAAAATGTCATCTTACATTAAATCATTAAGTCGTTTCGCTTCTAATTATGGAAATTTAAATTTCAATAGTCAACATAATGATTAAATCAATTTGGGAAGAAACAAGCACGGCGTTACACACGAACGAACAAACACGCGCATTAATATAGGAAAAAATTTTTACTTGAAATTACACTTGAAATTATTGTCACAGTTGAAATTATTATGAGCAATTGAAATCTAACCTTTAAAATTTAGGTGCAGAGGTTGTACGTAAATTGTACAAACATATACATAAAACCCCGGTGCTATTATTCCTCTAATAATAATTACGGCTCACTTTGCATTACATAATTTAATTGAGTCATAAATTATTTCATAATAAAGGATATTTTCTTTATTTTGAGAGCTGAAGAAGTAATGATATTGTCATATTAATTTAGCAGAAACGTGGAACTAGTTTGCCTGATCGTACAAATTTCGCTACCAGAGCGTGCAGCGGCCACATAGTCCGTGGCTCAAGCATGACTCACGAGTTTACAGTGTGAGTAACTCACACCACGATTTCGGTCTTTTGAGTTTGTGAGATTAGCTTTGAAGTCCAAAGAAGACGCTAAGCGTGTGTAAGATCGTGATGGAAAATAAAAGAAAAAGAAAAAGAAAGTTTTTTGCTGAATTAAGTGAAAGGCAGAAAAGGCGAAGGATTGCCACCTGTTTAGAAAATTCAAAGAGCGACATAGGTAGCTCTTCAGAAAGTCACAACTCAATTTCTCCAGCAAGAGTTAAAACTATGTGCGGTGAATCAGACACAACAATTGATGCTAATTCGAGCAGTTCTTTGTCGATTTCTAGTCGTGGAGATGATGTAGATGTTGTGAGTAGCAGTTCCAAATCTGAGCCTGAATTTCAATGTCAGGCGAATGCTTGTCCATTTGGCTGTGAAATAAAATTCCAAGAAAAACTAGCAAAGTGGTCTCGTGAAGAAAAAAATGTAAGTTCTGAATCAGTGACTAGATTGCTAACATCACTACGTGAAGATTTTCCCACGTTCCCATGTACGGCTAAAACTTTGCATAAAAAAGCTGTGGACAGTAGATCTTGTGATATTTTTGAAATCAGTGACATGTTCAACGGGGAATATGTGCACTTTGATTGGGTGGGCAGTTTAAAAAATTTTTTAGAAATATATTTCAATTCTAATAGTGCATCTCAAATTAGTTTAGCGGTTAACATTGATGGCATTCCTCTGTTTAATAATACCAATAAATATACAGCATATGCAATCCTTGTGTCTGCTATTGAATATCCAGCAAAAATATTTTGTGTAGGCATTTATTGTTCAAATAAAGTCTCCATGAAAGGAATGCCAAATCCTGATTTGTTGCTACAGAAATTCTTGAAAGACCTAGAAAACTTATCTGGCCAGTTGGAATGCAAGACAGGCACATTTACACTCTCACTAGGTCCGTTCATCTGTGATGCACCAGTTCGCAGTGACCTGAAAAACATCATTGGGCATTCTGGGTATAACAGTTGTGAAAGGTGTATGCAAACAGGTGTTTATAAAGGAGGTCATGTGTGCCTCTTGAAAAATAATCAGCCACAAAGATCTGATGAAAATTTTCTCAGCCGTTCTGATCCAGCCCATCACCGACAAAATATTTCTGTGCTTGAAAGAATGCAGTATCCTATGATTACAGGTTTTGTTCTTGATTCCATGCACATGTGTTTCCTTGGTGTTACAAAAAGAATTTTGACAGTTCTAAGTCATCCTAAAAAAAGCATGAAAAGAGTCCATATGAACTATGCTGCAAAAAAACAATTTGATGATTACTGCAGTAAAATGTGCAAACACATACCAAGTGATTTTAATAGAAATTGTGAAGGTGGAATCTCCAACCTATCTCGCTGGAAAGCCAGTGAATTTCGAATATTTCTAATATACACTGGGCTTGTTATTCTTGCAAGAAAAGAAATCGTACCTAATGCAATCTATGAAAACTTTAAAAAATTTTCTATTGCAATGAGAATCCTTTTGAGTAACAATCAGTTTGAAAAGTTAGACGTTGCAAAAGGTTTGTTTATAAAATTTATTGAAGAGGCTATTCATCTTTATGGATCATCTTTTGTAAGCTATAATGTACACTCTGTACAACATCTTGTTGAGGATTATGCCAGATACGGCAATCTTGAAAATGTAAGTGCTTTCAAGTATGAAAATTATTTAGGAGCACATGTAAAAGGGGCTGTGAGATCAGGCTACAAACCACTTCAGCAAATTGCACAGCATATAGTGAATGAAAACAATGCAGAGAGTAAACCTCTAACTCATGATGTAGTTTGTAACTCCACTTGTACTCCATGTACAAGTGTGCTTCAAAAGTGTACATACAAAAAAATTCAATTTGGAAATTTGTTTCAAGTCAAAAGAGGAATTCTTGGCAGCAGAGATAATTGTGTGCTATTAAAAAACCAGTCTATAGCGGTAGTCAGAGATATTTCTAAAACAAAAGCTACTATTAAATTAGTAATTCAAACATTTAAGCACCAGAAATCACTTTTCAAAGTTCCTATTGACTCAAAGGACATAGGAATTTTTAAAGTAAAAAAAGAAGAACCACTTACAATAGTCAATGTTGAAAGCATACAGTGCAAAATGATGCTTCTTCCAATGGAAAATTATTTTGTAGCTTTCAAGCTGCCACATACAGAGCTTATATAAAGTGCTCTTATCTTTAAAAATTTCAGACAAGATGAAGAAATTTGCTGGTGTACAATTTATCATAGACAGAACAAATGCTGTTGTGCCATGTTCTTGGCTTACTGAAGAAATAAAATTAAAGGAACCTAACTGTTGCTGGTGGCCCCCTCGGAACCCATATGAACAATCAAAAAAGGAGCAACCACCAAAGACCTCCAAGTGGCAGCAGTACCACTGCACTGTGCTCACAACTGCAAGTAAGAACTATATTTGATCTATGTGAACGCCGCCTTGTATTTTAAATTAATTCCAGCTAGTGTTGCATAATATACTAGTGTGATAATTGTAATATGAATTTTAAAGGGCAACATAATGCATATTTTTGATCCAAGTGTTTTAAATTCTTGTGTAATACGTTCTTTTCAGGTGTCACCCTGATAGGAGATATATTTCTAAAATACGCTAAAATTTGTGTTTTTAATCTTTGTATGTTTATTCAAGTGGTCCAAACATTGTGTTGAAGTTCAACTCAGTGCAACCACCCTGTAGAAATAAATGAGTGGTAAAAAAGAAAATATTTCTTTCAAACAAAGCTAAAATAAAAAGTCAATTGAATTGGTTGTGAAATATGTATCTTTAATTAACAGAAAATGAATAGGAAGCACATGAGAAAATGTTATTCATGTACTTCAAAAAATTTATGTTCTTACCAATGTAATTTTCTTCACTTCCCAGCAACGCATGAACGGTGCGAAAACAAGTTGTATGGAATTACTGGGGCTTCAACCACTGAGTCTGAATTTGATGAGGGCAGAACAACTCCAGAGCCTCCTCAGTCTATAGCCTTCACCCGGACTGCAGAACGAGTCATTTCTCAACCAAAGTAAGTCTTATTTCTACTTAGAATAATATGTTAATATAAGCTCCCTTATCCTAATCAATGATGAACCTAAATAGGAGACTATTGATAGACAATCTAGTATAAAAGCTTACACGGCAATTCTGGGCACAAACGTGTTCTCTCACTCATAGCAAGGCAAGTCAGGAAAGAAGTTTATATAATAACTTATTTGATGGTGGAAGTTTCAAGCGCAGAAGAAAAGGAAACCAGTGAACCAAAAAAAAGTTCAAAGGTTCTGAGTAAAACCAAAAATCTGTTCTATATCAAGAAGAAGCTCACCTAGCAATTTACTTGGATCATCCCTTTTTCTTCCAGGGAACATTTGGGGGGCAAATATGCAGAGTATCCTAACCCACAAATCAGAGGTCAAAACTGGAGAGTGCATTAAAGTGATCATTTCACCTCATAGTGGCATAGATGTCTTTCAGGCCGAGTGGCCTGGTTTCTAGTTCAGTTCCTAGTTAGTAACTTGCCTAGGAAAAGCCAGTTTGGCAACCCTGCCTCTAACTTGAGTGTCCTAAAATTCTGTGTTTGTGGGTTAGGACACTCTGTAGATTTGCCCTCCATTTCATCCCATAAGTATAATGTTTTTATCCCTCTCAAAGAGTTTTGAGTTTTATCACCGATCCTGAATATTTGTCCGTAATATTTTATGCGATTGCTGGTTTTCATAAAACAACCGAGTAGGATATCACTTCTCACTGCTAAATGTGGTATTTTACTAAATTTGCAGTCATTGCTGCTGCAAAGAAATAATGGAAGGATTCAAGAAATTGGAAGGAAAAGTAGACAAGCTGACTGGGAAAGTCGACAAGCTGACAAAAATCGTTCTCAAGAATGATGAAGCCCCCCAAAAAACACCCGTGGGTTCTGTCGCAGTGATGCCCCCAGCAGCAAACAACCTTGAGGAGCTAACAACCTTGGCCAGTCACCCGCAACTGGTAAGTTATCTGCTTGAAGAAATAGTTGTATCCCTGAATCTGCAAGGATAAACAGAACTATTTGCCCTGCTAATTGTGTTTTGGCTGGTATGTATATGCCAAAGCTTATTCTTTCCATTGAGAATGAGTTACTGTACAATGAACACAGTAAGTGTCACAGGTTAATTTCAAACATCGCCTTCTGGTTTGTCTCTCAGCTGGACAACTTTATATATCACTGGTTTGCTTGTGCAGTACAGAAAAACTATTTGAATTAAACTAGAATTTTACTGAATGATTTTGTATGTTTTGAAATAAGATCGAATGATTAGGGATGGGAATGTCAGGTTTGTGATGGATGTTGTTTAGGTAGAGTTGTATTTTTGGGTCAATGTGAGAGACTGTTGAGTGGGTGGATAGGATGAAGGGAGAGATGTGAAAAAGTTAGAATTTGAATGCAGTGAAAATATAACATATGTAATGGTGAAGGTGAAAGACTGAGAGCCAAAAAACAGTTTGTTAGGTTAAAAGGTAGAAGTAGAGGTGAAAAAATGAGCAAAGAGGGGGAAAATAATAGAGAGATGCACAACATTAGAGAGGCAAATGACTGGTGGTAGAAATGAAGCTGATGCTAGGAATAGAGTGAAACATAGTTAACTATATACCATAGTTCACTGTGAGGTGAGAAAATATGATAGAGAAATTCATGTAAACGAAGATTATTTTGATGTGGAGTCAGATCCCCATATGAAAGTTGTCAACTGATACTGGGATATGAAGAATTGGGTACAGACGAGTGATGTGAAAGGATTGAAATTCATCAATCTAGCAAGAATTTAGTTTCAAATCGAAATGATGTTAATGGAATAGATAGGTATGGACGTCTAAGGAATATGAACAATGAAATATCAAAAAGTGTTGAATGTTACAGTTCAAAGCATGCAAAAAATGAAATGTAGAAAAAATTCAACTAGAATGATGTTCACTGCTTTCCACTATTGTTTGTAATTTTCTGTGAAGTTTTTCTTTACGAATTGATCATACGCACTACAAACTTTGGTTTCAACTGAAATATTACTTTCAGATCGACATGCTTAAGCCATTCGTTGGAGTGAACACCGGAGACACCATGCGCCGCATCCTCAAAAGAACAATGTCCCAAGACCTGGCTGTCCAGTTCAGCTATACTGGGCTTGGGAAAAATCGGCGGCGAGATAAACAAGAATTCAGAGTACACCCACTCTGCGTCCGAATCATTGGTCAGTGGACTTTATATTTCGTGCATTCATTAAATAAATTAAGAAACTATTTCATTAGTAATTACTTTATTTATTAAATTTTTAACGTTATTCATTTTAATTTTTCATATTAGTATTGCATTTCATCACAACTTCTTAGCTATTCTGATGCAATACACCGACGGTTATCTGGTACCCAAATTATTCATCGCATGCGCTTAGCATGTAGGGAGGGCCAGTATTTTTCGATATTCGAAATACCTTAACGGGACCCCCTAAAAAGATTAGGCTGATAGAAAAAATGATTGGTAAAGTTTCAGACCATTTGAACATCATTAACCCGTGCCCCAACGGCCTCAAAGTTCTGAAAAATGGCATTATTTTGTAAAAAATCGTGATTTTTCTGCTCTAGTGCAAACTGTGTAAGCTATGAAGTAATAAATAGTACATTTATATATGGAAAATTTGATGATCTTTACTTTATTTTCTCATACAAATCCTTATACAGCGAACGGTTTTCGCGTAATTTTAATTCCCGCGCATCAGGTCGAGCTTAGTACCCCTAATACGAGACCTTATTACAATATACGAATGTTTAAATTTAACTCCTAGAATTTTGAACAAGAGTAACTCAATTGTTAATTTTAGGTATTGTGCGTTAATTAGAGTAAAAATAGTTATTTTTCTTGTGAATCAGACATTTTTAACAGAAAATTAGAGTACCTACCAATCCTAACATTTTAGGATTATAGGTAATAATAAAAACAATTGTTGTTAAGTAAGACAATATCGGTATTGTTTTATTTCTCATAACTACACAAAGATAATATTATTACAGAACAATGTGAATATTTGGAATCACGTGGGCGCTAAATGTTTACTTAGGGTCGATTTTTTTCACATACTGTCGAAAATACTGGTTTATGGTAAGATAGTTTGAGAAAAAAACAATTCTGGCTTGAACCTGCAAAAAGGGACCGAGGTATGTGTTCTTATTTAGTTCTATTATGTAGGGACCTAATATTGCAGTATCTAGGTAAAAAGAGTATTTTTAGAATATTTTATTACATAATAAGAAAAGGTATAGGTCATAGTAATATTAAATCTGCCATATTTTGCCGAGCCTTCTCAATCTCAGATGAAATATTCATGAGTTTTAATATTTTTTAGTAAGGTCTCGTATTAGGTTTACTAAGCTCGACCTGACGCGCGGTAATTAAAATTACGCGGAAACCGCTCGCTTTGTAAGGATTTGTATGAGAACATAAATTGAAGATAATAAAATTTGCTATCTATTAATGTACTATTTATTACTTTGTAATTTACAAAGTTTGCACTAGAGCGGCAAAATCGCGATTTTTTGCAAAAAATGTCATTTTTCAGAACTTTGAGGTCGTTGGGGCACGGGTTAACGATGTTCAAATGGTCTGAAACTTTACCAGTATCATTTTTTCTATCAACCTCACCTTTTTAGGGGGTCCCGTCAAGAAAATTCTGTGAGAAAAACTCTACCCTATGCGTACTGGCCACCCTAATGTACATGCACAAAGCTAGAAAATTTACTACGATAATTTTTTCATGCAGTCTAATCCTGTCCTCAAGTTTCTTTTTTTGTCTGTTGACGTTTTTAAATCCTACATATAGGGTTTCTCCTCTGTTGACCAAGATTCTGCTTTGAACATAGGTGGCTGGAAACCCTCTCTGTTCCGCATCATGTAAATGTTCTATCTCTTTGCATTTCTCCCTCATATCACCCACTGATGTGACGTGTTTAAAAAGCCAAATAATTTTAAATATTTTCGAAAACTGTTTTTCGTAGTAAAATCCACCGTGACATAGCTTTTAAAACGATCTGTCAAAAAAATGTTTATCTTATTGAATAAGATAGTGGTAAATTATGGAAATCACCCCTCAGGGGGACACTGCTATTGTATCTGTGGAAATGAGCGCTACCAGGGGGATAATGTACGAGCCCGAGCTAACGGTTAGGTAGCCCTTCTTTTTGTAGAAATAGTGTATTTTTTGTATTGTTGGAGGCCGTTTTTTTTCGGCTCACTACTATCATTTCCTAAAAATCTACCATATTTTTCTTGAACTTTAATCCTGCTTAAACTTCTTTCCTGACCTGCTGTTTCTATGCGCATGATGTCCTGTTGATTGACAACACACTCGTAGTGCCACACGAGAATGCCCATGTGAGAGCAAACATTGTGCATAGATTCATTATGTACGTGTTCATACAAGATAGTCCCTTCATTATTCCTCTCTTAAGAACGCCTCTTTTCTGGTTAGGGAGGCTTAAACTTGCTTATATTAGAATAACAACCAATATGATTGGTACACAGTTATTTCTTACTGTATAATGTTATTCTATGGCAAGACGTTTATTTTCTAGACGGTGCATCCGAATTGGGACTGAAGGCAAGTAGAGCTGAGCTAGTGCAAAGTATACAAGCTGCCCTGCGTGGAGCCCGAGATTGGCATGGGAAGCGAAGATCCACTTTGCTGGAGGTTACCTCAGGTGTTGAAGATGCTTCTCAGTTGGAGGTCTTGGCAAGAAACATCAGAAGCGAGGACTAACAACGATTGTGGGGCCCTGAAGAACAATGTAATTAGGATGGAGAAAAAAGGGAAACTACCATATTTTTGATGTTCTTGTGGACTCTTAAAGGGTTTATTCATTTATGTTCATATTCGCATCCATGACGTCTTCAAACCACCTATAGTCGTGATCTCCGTTTTCATTATACTAAGATTAAAAATATTTATGTCCAAATATTAGAGGTATTGCATTCCAATAAATTCTCGCCTCCTCTCAATAGAATTAATAATAATTAGGCCCATATGAATTATCACTCCCAGGGTGAAAATGTAAGGGCCCGAGCTGAGTTAGGTAGGCCGTTTTTTTGTTGAAATTAAATGTCTTTTCCTTTTTAATGTTGAAGACCACCTTTTTTGGGGTCACTGCTTTCACTTACTACTTTCTTCTTCAACTTTCACTTTGTTTCATAAACTTGTTTCTCAACTTACTGTTTCTGTGCGCCTTGTGCATAGATTCTGCTTTCCCTTATCTCGATACTGAATGGTGCCTACCTCCTTCCTCTCTCTTTGAAATTCATTTTTTTAGCGGTTAGAGAGGCTTAAACTAACATCTAATCTGATCTATTCACCATCATTTCGCTCTCAAGTTAATCGAACATCGGAGTGCTGAATTATCGGAGCGACTGATGCACTCATTCAGTTTTGCAGTCTCTTCGTTTTCGGAGCATGTACGGTACTTGGTACGTTCATCGATAGTTTTTATGTTTTCCATTGGAGTCATTTCTTGAATAGTTTGTGTTTTTGGTAGTCGAGTTTCACTTTTAGTTAAGGATGCAAACGTTTTCGTTTTTTTCGCCCATGAGATCGTCATTGGCTTTATATGATACATTGTTTTTTCGTTGGGTGTTATGTGCAGCATTATATCCATGCGTTTTCTCTTTTATCTTTATCGATTATCTCTGTTTCAAAACTAAAATTTTGTATACCGTGACTAGAAACATTTTTATGCAAATATTAAAAGTATTTCTCTTTCATGAATTCTCACCGCCTCTCAATAAAAGTATTAACCATTACTTCTTACAACTATTGCATTTATAGGAATTAGCTTCCCCAGGGGGAAAATGTGAGGCCCCGAGCTGAGTTAGGTAGGCCGTCTTTTTGTTGAAATCAAATGTTTTTTTTTGTAATGCTGAAGACCACCTTTTTTAGGGTCACTGCTTTCACCTACTACTTTCTTCTTCAACTTTCACCTTGTTTCATAAACTTGTTTCTTAACTTACTGTTTCTGTGCGCCTTCTGCATAGATTCTGCTTTCCCTTATCTTTATACCAAATGGTACCTTCCTCCTTTCTCTCTCTTTGAAATTCATTTTTTTAGCGGTTAGAGAGGCTTAAACTAACATCTAATCTGATCTATTCACCATCATTTTGCTCTCAAGTTAATCGAACATCGGGGTGCTAAATTATCGGAGCGACTGATGCACTCATTCAGTTTTGCAGTCTCTTCGTTTTCGGAGCATGTACGGTACCTGGTACGTTCATCGATAATTTTTAAGTTTTCTATTGGAGTCATCTCTTGAATAGTTTGTGTTTTGGTAGTCGAGTTTCACTTTTAGTTAAGGATGCAAACGTTTTCGTTTTTTTCGCCCATGAGATCGTCATTGGCTTTATATGATACATTGTTTTTTGTTGGGTGTTATGTGCAGCATTATATCCATGCGTTTTTTCTTTTATCTTTATCGATTATCTCTGTTTCAAAACTAAAATTTTGTATACCGTGACTAGAAACATTTTTATGCAAATATTAAAAGTATTTCTCTTTCATGAATTCTCACCGCCTTTCAATAACAGTATTAACCATTACTTCTTCTCACAACCATTGCATTTATAGGAATAAGCTTCCCCAGGGGGAAAATGTGAGGGCCCGAGCTGAGTTAGGTAGGCCGTCTTTTTGTTGAAATCAAATGTTTTTTTTGTAATGCTGAAGACCACCTTTTTTAGGGTCACTGCTTTCACCTGCTACTTTCTTCTTCAACTTTCACCTTGTTTCATAAACTTGTTTCTCAACTTACTGTTTCTGTGCGCCTTCTGCGTAGATTCTGCTTTCCCTTATCTCTATACCAAATGGTGCCTTCCTCCTTTCTCTCTCTTTGAAATTCATTTTTTTAGCGGTTAGAGAGGCTTAAACTAACATCTAATCTGATCTATTCACCATCATTTTGCTCTCAAGTTAATCGAACATCGGGGTGCTAAATTACCGGAGCGACTGATGCACTCATTCAGTTTTGCAGTCTCTTCGTTTTCGGATCATGTACGGTACCTGGTACGTTCATCGATAATTTTTAAGTTTTCTATTGGAGTCATCTCTTGAATAGTTTGTGTTTTGGTAGTCGAGTTTCACTTTTAGTTAAGGATGCAAACGTTTTCATTTTTTTCGCCCATGAGATTGTCATTGGCTTTATATGATACATTGTTTTTTGTTGGGTGTTATGTGCAGCATTATATCCATGCGTTTTCTTTTTTATCTTTATCAATTATCTGTTTCAAAAGTAAAATTTTGTATACTGTGACAAGAAACATTTTTATGCAAATATTAAAAGTATTTCACTTCTATGAATTCTCACCGCCTCTCAATAACAGTATTAACCATTACTTCTTCTCACAACCATTGCATTTATAGGAATTAGCTTCCCCAGGGGGAAAATGTGAGGGCCCGAGCTGAGTTAGGTAGGCCGTCTTTTTGTTGAAATCAAATGTTTATTTTTTTTGTAATGCTGAAGACCACCTTTTTTAGGGTCACTGCTTTCACCTGCTACTTTCTTCAACTTTCACCTTGTTTCATAAACTTGTTTCTCAACTTACTGTTTCTGTGCGCTTTCTGCATAGATTCTGCTTTCCCTTATCTCTATACCAAAAGGTGCCTTCCTCCTTTCTCTCTCTTTGAAATTCATTTTTTTAGCGGTTAGAGAGGCTTAAACTAACATCTAATCTGATCTATTCACCATCATTTTGCTCTCAAGTTAATCGAACATCGGGGTGCTAAATTATCGGAGCGACTGATGCACTCATTCAGTTTTGCAGTCTCTTCGTTTTCGGAGCATGTACGGTACCTGGTACGTTCATCGATAATTTTTAAGTTTTCTATTGGAGTCATCTCTTGAATAGTTTGTGTTTTGGTAGTCGAGTTTCACTTATAGTTAAGGATGCAAACGTTTTCATTTTTTTCGCCCATGAGATTGTTATTGGCTTTATATGATACATTGTTTTTTGTTGGGTGTTATGTGCAGCATTGTATCCATGCGTTTTCTTTTTTATCTTTATCAATTATCTGTTTCAAAAGTAAAATTTTGTATACTGTGACAAGAAACATTTTTATGCAAATATTAAAAGTATTTCACTTCTATGAATTCTCACCGCCTCTCAATAACAGTATTAACCATTACCTCTTCTCACAACCATTGCATTTATAGGAATTAGCTTCCCCAGGGGGAAAATGTGAGGGCCCGAGCTGAGTTAGGTAGGCCGTCTTTTTGTTGAAATCAAATGTTTATTTTTTTTGTAATGCTGAAGACCACCTTTTTTAGGGTCACTGCTTTCACCTACTACTTTCTTCTTCAACTTTCACCTTGTTTCATAAACTTGTTTCTCAACTTACTGTTTCTGTGCGCCTTCTGCATAGATTCTGCTTTCCCTTATATCTTTACTAAATGGGGCCTGCCTCCTTCCTCCCTTTTTGGAATTCATTTTTTTAGCGGTTAGAGAGGCTTAAACTAACATCTAATCTGATCTATTAACCATCATTTTGCTCTCAAGCTAATCGAACATCGGGGTGCTAAATTATCGGAGCGACTGATGCACTCATTCAGTTTTGCAGTCTCTTCGTTTTCGGAGCATGTACGGTACCTGGTACCTTCATCGGTAGTTTTTAAGTTTTCCATTGGAGTCATCTCTTGAATAGTTTGTGTTTTTGGTAGTCGAGTTTCACTTTTAGTTAAGGATGCAAACGTTTTCGTTTTTTTCGCCCATGAGATCGTCATTGGCTTTATATGATACATTGTTTTTTGTTGGGTGTTATGTGCAGCATTATATCCATGCGTTTTTTCTTTTATCTTTATCGATTATCTCTGTTTCAAAACTAAAATTTTGTATACCGTGACTAGAAACATTTTTATGCAAATATTAAAAGTATTTCTCTTTCATGAATTCTCACCGCCTTTCAATAACAGTATTAACCATTACTTCTTCTCACAACCATTGCATTTATAGGAATAAGCTTCCCCAGGGGGAAAATGTGAGGGCCCGAGCCGAGTTAGGTAGGCCGTCTTTTTGTTGAAATCAAATGTTTTTTTTGTAATGCTGAAGACCACCTTTTTTAGGGTCACTGCTTTCACCTACTACTTTCTTCTTCAACTTTCACCTTGTTTCATAAACTTGTTTCTCAACTTACTGTTTCTGTGCACCTTCTGCATAGATTCTGCTTTCCCTTATATCTCTACTGAATGGTGCCTGCCTCCTTCCTCTCTTTTTGGAATTCATTTTTTTTAGCGGTTAGAGAGGCTTAAACTAACATCTAACCTGATCTATTAACCATCATTTTGCTCTCAAGTTAATCGAACATCGGGGTGCTAAATTATCGGAGCGACTGATGCACTCATTCAGTTTTGCAGTCTCTTCGTTTTCGGAGCATGTACGGTACCTGGTACGTTCATCGATAGTTTTTAAGTTTTCCATTGGAGTCATCTCTTGAATAGTTTGTGTTTTGGTAGTCGAGTTTTACTTTTAGTTAAGGATGCAAACGTTTTCGTTTTTTTCGCCCATGAGATCGGCTTTGTAGAATACATTGTTTTTTGTTGAGTACAATATGCATCGTTTTATCCATGCGTTTTCTTCTCCATTTGAGAAAGATCGGTAAAGATTCACTTTAAAAGCTCTTCTGTGATTAGTGCAGTTTATTGCAGATTAATGAAATTTTTCGCTTCTGGTCAGTGAAGATCTTTTCAGAAATTCGATGCCGATCTGCACTTCGAAAGCGGACAAATACTGCACTAAATCTGAACTAAATCCGCACTGAATGCAGATACTCCTGCGATGATCTTGTATGATCTGCAGAAAATTTCGGCAATAAATGGCAATAATCTACTTCGATCGGTGATGACATTTCTGATTGGGCATAGGTGCGTATCTTTGAAACTACAGGTATTGCAGGTGTGTATCTATGATACCACTGACAGGAAAATGATTATGACTTAATTTATTACTTGTACAACCCAAATCAGCATCTTTATAACCACCAACTGTATCCATTCTGGGGCCTTCAGAATCTGGATTCGAAGAAGCACAATTTATTTCATCAATGGAAGTTAAGGGAAATTAATTCTATTGCTTTCCGGCACATCTTCTGTTATACAGCACTACAAAATTCGGAAGGTTCAGTAAATAAAAAACATTGAACAGTCCCACTCACCCCATGTCAGGCTGGGCAATGTAGTACAGGGACGACAGGATGCACTTTACCCACTCCAAGTGTTTCCTGGGATACATCCCAATGACATGCACCTCGAGAGGCAGGGGCCAAGACCTCGTGCTGCTTTTAACAATCTTGCCAAATGCCAACACACCTGATGAAGTAGCAAAAGTAAGTTGCAGTTAACTGCACAGGATGGTCAGGATTCTCAGCTACTGCAGCACTCAGCAGGGGGGAAGTTCATCACTTCATTTGACCTACCCACACACGCTCTATGGTTCAAAGCAATTGAAATTTTCCCTAAATCTTCCATAGCTGGATTCACCTTGCTTGTTCAAATTATTTCTACCGGCAAATAAGGAACTACGAGCCTTACATTATACATTAGTCAACAATGGAACTGATAACTTCTGAAGACAGAGCCACACTCCAACACTCAAACCTAACAAACAAGGTTAAAATTTCACTTACACAATAGAACGCAATGGTTAAAATGATCTGTATCACAGAAATTGGCAGATTTAATTTTAGAACAGAACATGAGTGTAACTGGTTTCTAAAATGCATGAAGTTTTGACTCATTTTCATTTCCCATTGGATACGATGACACGTCTTGGACAACGCATGCATGTTTTCTTACAAAGAATCATCCAGCTACTATGACAACTCATGTCACCTCTGCTCTCATGTTCCAACAAGACAAATTGAAGTACTTGGAAATGTATCACTGCTTCTACCACAAAAATTTAATTTAGAATAGCTATCCCTATTTATTTTAAGAATCTTGAAATCGAGGATAATTTAAACCTTTGTTTTGAATTACTAGGACTGAATATTCACCAACACACCTTCATGTGTGGCCAATACTGTACTGCCAAAAGTAGCCTACACAACCAGCACGATCACCTCGAACATCCTTGGAGCAAATTCACAAAAATGAGGAAACAAATATGCAAGAAGCATTCCTTATATCATCCGCGCATTCCCTCACACTCACACCACTCACAAATCTATGAACGCATTTAAATCCCCTAATGCTGAAAAAGGCCAAACTCGAATGTTTACATAATTGTTTGCTCGTAATGCAAGAGTTTGTAATGTTTTAATGGATATCAAAGAATGTGCTGCAACACAGGAATGTTAAATTTGGTTTTCTTGTTCCAACAATTGTTCCCTTGGAAGTTATGTATCATCTCAATGCATTGCAATAGAACAGTAACTATAACTTTTCACTAATGACAATACATGAGGCAGTTGTTTTGAATTAGTTTAAAATTAGAGGGTATTTTAGAGTTTGAAACCATGAGCTTGTAACTTGACATTTTTTTAAATTCCCCAAAGTTAAGCAATGCACTGATCTCCACAAAAAAATCGAATGGGTTGCCTAAAAAGCTCCTAAACAAATAACCAAACTTCAATATACGGCTACACCGCGCGCTCATGAACACCAAATCTTTACCAGAGTGCATTACTATAATTCAAGTTGAAGAAGCAATCTCTAGGGAATGAACAGGAGTGATCATACAGCACGGACTGTAGACAACGGGAAATCTATGCACAGAATTTCCTGCACAAAGATTTGTGCAAAGTAAGACACCCTCTTCTCCCTCTCAGGGAGGTAGGAGGGTGCAACAACCACCATAAAGAGTTCTACATAAGAAAAAAATTTAATCCAAGGGCTACATTAGAAAGGACAAGCTACTATGGACTACGATGGCCAGTACAAATTAAACTGTCGTCTCTGGTAATCGTAAACCTGAGGTCCTTTTGTGTACATGCTCGCACGTAATGTTTGTACGTTGGATGGTGAGGGAGTTAGTATTTCATAAGGTAATGAATTAGGTAATGTTTAGATGGTTATTTTAGATTGTGCTATCTCTATATCAATATGCTTGTCGATACCGTCGTTTGGTCGACGTGAGGGTTTGTGGGAAAGGGGCTGTCTTCTGTGCAGCTACCTTTTTCTGGGGGCGCTAGCTTTTCTGCGCAGCTGCCCTTCCTGAAATTCATGTGGGTACCGCCAACGTCGTAAATAGTCCGCTAGGGCAACAGAAGTAAATTCTGTTTGTGCTGAAGTACGGCTGTACCGTTAGGAAGACGAGCAACTGTCTGCGCCGTAATCAGTCCATTAGGGCTCCTCAGGAAATTCTCTCATTCGCCGAACTGCGACAGCGTCTACCTATACGACAAACTATGCAGAATAGTTTTTCCTCTCGAGGCGGTTCCTTGAGCCCCTTTTAGGCTAGGTGTCGTATTAGACTAAAGCCTGTATCAAAAAGGAGAAAGGAAAACTCTTCTTACCTCAGGAAATGAATTGCTTTTGGCTAAATCTCTTTGCAGTGCCTCTTAAATAGACAGATACATTTTAGCAAGGACAATGAATTATTTGCTTATGCAAAAATAGTGAGTACAAACATGAGTTACTGCATATCATGGTACAACACAAAATTCCATTTAAAATATTGATCCTATTCAGGTAGTTAATCATAATAAATATGAATATTAAAATACAATACAAATAACACTTGAAGACTAACCAAAGCACGTAGATACACAGACGCACTATCGACGCAGAGAAACAGACCTTGGTGGGGTACTAGAAACTGATCACTTGATGAAAATACTTTAGAATATGGGTAACTATAAAAAAAGATTCGACAACACTTGCGCGGCCTGACAATGCCTAAAACTAGGTTTGTGGGTAACGCTCCACATCCAACAGACTAGATAGAAGATATGTTGGTTAGGTTCATTTATTTCATTTATTTCTTCAATTTTTTAATTTTTCATTTCACTGATTTTTCTGTTATTTATTTTTTGTTACATATGTTTTTGTTTTTCATTTTCTTTGTTTGAAGTTTTCTTATAAATTTTTCAAATAATATTTTTATTTTTTTAATTATATCTCTTCAACTTATTTTATTTTTAATTTTTACTAATTCAAATTTTTTATTGCATTTCTATTTTTTCATTTGTTATATTAATTTTTTTTATTTTTTTTATTTTTTTTTTCGTTTTTTCCCCACTTTCATTTTTAATTATTATATCTTTGATTTAGTTTATTCTTTTTTCTAATTTTATTACATTTTTTCATATACATTTTCCAATTTTGTTCCAATTTTTGTTCATTTCGTTTCACTTTTTCCATTTTTTATTTATTTTAATTTTTCATGTTTTTATATTTTTTCATTTTCAATTTTCTAAAATGTCTCATATACTCAATTTTTCATTTTTTTGTACGTTCTTTATAATTATTTTTTTTAATAATTCAAGTGTTTTTAATTCTTGAATAATTTTTTCATTTTTTATGGATTCAAATTTTGGTTTTTCATTTTTTTTTCATTTTAATAATTTTTTCAGTTTTTCCTATATTTTTTAATTATTTGTAATTATGTTTTTTTCATTTTTATTTATATTTACATTTTTTATTTTTTATTTAAATGTTTTTAATTTTTATCATTCATATTTATATAATAATATGCTTAAAAATAAGTTCGTGTGTAACGCTCTTATCCGAGTTTGCGGTATCATGGATTTTGCATTTCTGAGTGTTACATAACATGTTCGCCTTCACATGCATTGATACGTTTGACATTTTATCATGATAGGTAGGATAAATCAAATTAGGTTAGGGTATTTATTATTTACACGTGTTGGCTTGTGAAAAATGACGGCATTCAATACCTCTCATGAACAAATTTTCCAGATGTGGATCGTAAACTAATGCATCTATCCTAACAGTACCGTGATAAAAAATACTATTGTACTTGTGCATTGGTGAAACTCGTATCACAGATACGGTCATTACAACTATCCTTATGAGCATGAAAGAAATGGTAGAAGCAAACTCCAAACAAATAAACGAAAAGTATCAATAGACAGTAGCAGGACCTATGAAAATTCCATGGACAATGTCATCGTTAAGCTAGGTGGACCTGTGGAAAATGCCATCAACATCACCCAACCTATGCTAACCTAACCTATCCTACCCTATCCTGATCTAACCTAACCTATCCTATCCTAACTGAACGTATCCTGATAAAATGTCAAATATTTCATTGCGTGAAAAGGCCATCTTTTAATGTTTCACTGATGTATTTGGTATCCATGATACCACAAACTCAGACAACCTATGTTTCTAAAGAAGTGGACACTAAACAAATAAATAAATAAATAAATGTTTAAATAAACACACTACGGGGATTATTAGGCTAGATTTTTATCATTATTTTCTTCATTTTTATTTATATCAATTATTTTTTATACATTGTTCTTATATTTTATTGTTCTATTCTTCCTTATTAATTTAATTAATTAATTTTTTCCTATTGTTTTATTTATTCATTCTTTCTAATTTTTTATTTTTCATTTTTTTTTATTTCATATTAGTTTAATTTTTATTTTATTTAATTTTATTTCTGTTTTTTTCAATTCTTTTATTTTTTGTCATCCATTTTTTTCATTTTTTATCTATTTTTTAATATTTTTAAAACTAAGTTCTCGTGTAACGCTCTCATCCGAGTTTGCGGGATCATAGATACCGAATTCCTGAGTGTTGCAAAAGAAGATCGCCTTTACGTGCATTAATACGTTTGACATTTTATCAGATTAGCAATGATGAAATTTTTGAAAACCAGGCAATGATAAAATTTTTCCGTGGGTCCATGTGTTTTGTTTGGCATTTTATCAGGAACACTTTGGTTAGGATAGGTTAATAGGATATGTTATGCTAGGATGGGTTAGGTAGAATGTGTCTTGTTAGAATTTGTTAGGTATGTTGACGGAATTTTTCACGGATCCACCTAGCTAAACGATGACGTTACTTAACCCATTGATCAAGACCACTCAAATGATTAAAGATAGGATAGGTTAGTAGTAGTACAGGTTAAATTAAGATAGGATAGGTAAGGATAGTATAGGTTAGGATGGGATAGGTTAGGATGGGATAGGTTAAGGTAGGTTAGCATAGGTTAGGTAATGATGAAATTTATTCATGGGTCCATACTTTTTTATGTTTGACAAATTATCAGCATTGCTTTGGTTGAGATAGGATAGATTAATATATGCTATGTTAGGATGTGTTAGGTTAGTATATTTTATGTTAGGATGGGTTAGGTTAGTATATGTTATGTTAGGATGAGTTAGGTTAGAATATATTATATTAGAGTTTGTTTGGTTATGTTGACCGAATTTTCTCACGGGTCCATCTAGTTTATTGATGACATTGTCAGTGGAATTTCCACGGGCCCTGCTAGTTATAGTGAGTACGTTATGTTGGATATCAATGTTGAACATATACACATTACTTGTTATTTAATTTGTGTTTCAAATAATATAGATAGATATCATGTCCTAATAAGTGAGTTATACCAAGTAGAGAGACAGCAGTAACTAATCCTCAAATAGTCCCTCAATCACTGATGATGACTACCAGAACGTTTAAATCAATGATGTACCGATGTATCAGTATCGGCAGTATTGGTCGTTTTTACTGGTATTGGTATCGGCAAAATCCGGCCGATACTTTATCGATACTTTCCAATAATACGTATTTCACCATAAAAATGAAAGTCATAAATCATTAAAGTAAAAGTATAACCAAATAAAGAGCCTATTCATACCTAGTAAATTAGTTAGCTAACTGTTGAATTACAGCATTTAATCAGGCCCGCTAACTGAATTTACTACTTTGAATTCCCGATGAGTCACATACGGTCAGGGAGTGAAAGCTATGTAGCATGAATTGTTAAATAAAGTTGCAACATAAAATTATTATAATTTTACAACTAAAACCTATTTGGTTTGACCCAATTTCCATTTCTTAAAGTGTGTGACAGGCAAACAAAAATCAAACCAATTAAATAAAGTTGAAGGTGCATTTTAGAGTTTTTATAAATTCAATTTAGAAGTAGCTGAAAATTATATTTTAATTAAGCTTGTAAATCGTCAAATATTTTGAAGCAAATAATTTTATTTTGATTTAGCATGTAAATCGCCATACATTACGAATTTTGCATTTTACTTCTATTCTAATATGTTTGAAAAATTTACGAACAATCTTATAGTTGGTTGCGTGTTTGCGGATCTTTTGTGTTTCTAGGCCCATCAAATTTTAATGTTTTCTTTTTGCCAAAGTATGTACTTTTGTGTGAAAAATACGAAATTATAACCATTTTCGGGGAAATTATTTTTTGGCTCACTTTTGGAACCAGTTGCTATTTTAGCTAGTCTACACTACGTTGCAATACGATTAGAAATACTTATCTATCGAATGGATTTCATTTTGTTATTTTTCCACAATATAGTTAACATAGCAAGAGCAGTTTTATTTTTCCTTATTGAAAACTTTATGGTCAATATTGTTATATTATTATATATATTAGTTAATAATTTTATTATAATACCCATGTAGGGCTTATTATGGTTTTATTTTAATATAATTGTAAAAGTATTGGTATCGGTATCGGCCCAAAAAATGTCATCGGTATATCACTAGTTCAAATATTGCAATGTTAGGAGTACTAAACGGTGCTAATCAATGATTTGGATGGTATTTAACCCATTCCAAGTGACAGGATAATTACCGGAGCGCACAAATTTTGAAATGATCTATTTATAGTAGCTGTCCCTGTTCATGAGTCGCTCCTCCTCGCTATAAATAGTTGCGCCGCTAAATGGGAGGCATGAACTTGTGATTTCAATTGCATTCTTCTCACTTGTTAATGAAACATTCACTGATATGATCGCCTCTGATCTGACTCCAGTAGCAAAGCGTTGAAGCTACTTCAAGTGCATGAATCCCTGATTGCTATTGGAAGGAAGGAAATGAATCTTCTATTCTAATCTGCAAACAATAATGTCAGGCCACGCCTAGCATTCAGGATAATCATTTTACATCACTGGTCCAGAAGGTTATCAAGGAAAGATTTACCAGATTTGAGATGGGGGCAGAACCCAATCAATTGATTTCAAACATGCTTCAGATTAGAGTGAGAAGTTAGTCTGAATTGTTCCATGCAGGTTGATTTGTTTGCATTATTAGGCTAATATATCTTAGGATTTTATTTGAAAAAAGATATTGATGGAAATTAGACTATAAAATAATATAGTTAAATCTTTGTAAAATGGTCAACTTTGATTTCACTCACAGACATCGTAGGTGCGAGTGACAGGATACACGAGGATGATCACCTTGTTTTCAGCAGCATCGTTAGTGACATGATCAACGGCAGTCAGAACACCAGCCAAGGTTTGGAAGTAAACCAACGAGTTTGCCAAAGTTTTCAACCTGTAACTAGAAAATTAGAAAATATGTTTGTACCAGCAACCGTCTTCGTACCGCCTACTGCCACCGGTAACACTCAAAGGTTCAAGTTGATGAACTAAACCAAAATCCTACTAAAACCGCATGCATGCACTTTGCATACGGATACATTGAAGAATAGGTTATTCAATTTATTTAAGTTGACGAAAGATCTAGTTAGCTATCTTCATAAAGTGCAATCAGGGTTGCATATTAAAAAAATAACGTATTTTAGTTTCAGATGATTGTTTTTAGATAAAACCTCAGCCACCAACTACTAAATTTAGATAATAAATATAGTTTAATGAATAACTAGTCCATCCCCCTGAAAATTTTAGAGTTTATTTTTAATTTTTTCCACATGTTCTTCAAAAAACATAAACAAAATAAAATAAAGGCCAGAAGAAATTAAAAAATCAGTTTCTCGAGACTTGATGAGGCCGAATGCACTATTGTCCCATTTTTCAACAATACGCGTGATATTCTTTCCTACTCAAAACCTGATGGATTATTTAAAAAAAATTGTGCAGTTGACGAGGCTTGTATCACAGATATGCTCATCACACACTTTCTGCTGGGGGTGTGACGGACAGACTGGCTCATTTCACAGTATGAAGGCCGAGTGAAAAAGTTCACGCAAGCAACATTTCATTGGCCGGCATATAAGAAATACAGTGTACGTGAAAATACATGATACCCGTCTACCTATACGCCGGAGCACGAAAAAAATTATACCTTATCTATTTATTTCTGTATATGTAGAGGTGTCAAGTATTTTTGCTTTCTATAGCACCACATTGCATAGTAAGCAAAGAATTTATAAGAGAATCAGGAAGTATCAGAGCTCATTGCTTTTGGAACTGCCATTAAATGTGCATTAAGCTCCACTGTCACTTTGAGAATTATCAAATTTTGCATCCCTAACCATTTCTAAATCATTGCATTATTTTGCCTGGAAGAGAACTCACAGAAGCAGAAAAGGCTACTGCACAAGCCCTGATAAGTAAAAAATGCTCCTAAAGAAATAGCTGCCCTAATCGGACAAGGAATTGTTACTGTGAAAAGTGTTGCTGCTTCCCTGCAACCTGGTGGATTACTACCTACAAGCCTTAAAAGGAAGGCCAAGAAAAACCTCAATAGGTACAGACCATTTTTTGAATAGAAGTGTTGAAAAACCCTCGAATGAGTGCCACTGAATTGAAAAACTCATCCTTTGATTCTTGAAGCTGTTTCAGTGAGGACCATTTATAAAGGCTCCTGAAAGATTTCAAAATACCCTCGCGTTCTCCAGCCAAAAAACCTCTCAACTGATAGGATGCGGAAACAAAGATTGAATTTGCTAAAAAATTCATTAAATGGACACCTGAGATGCTTGAGAATGTTATGTGGAGCGATGAGTCAACATTTAGGAGCAATTCCGAACGTCAAGGAAGGGTGAGACAGATATGATTGGTTCAGATAGACATGACCCAAGTTATACCAGTCGGACTGTCAAACACCCTGATTATGTCATGAGGTGGGGATGCTTTAGTGGCAAAATGGTTAGAGGTGGCTTACACTTCTAACCCAAGCATCAAACAATAAATGGCGATCGTTACTCACAAGTTTTAGAATATCATTTGCTCTCATGTATTGAGATCCATGATTGCAATTTTTATGTAAGATTTGGCTCCTGTTGCCAAGCAAAAAAGGTTTTAAAATACCTCAAGGACGAGAAGATAGAAATGCTTGAATGGCCAGGCAATTCACTGGACTTCAACCCTATTGAGAATTGCTGGTCTTACAAGAAGAGAAAGCTCCAAGACCAAGACACTACATCAGTCCCAAAATTAAAAGCCCTGCTTAATCTCTGGACAAAAGATATGGATACCTCTTACTTTAAAAAAAATTGGTCAATTCATTCCCAAGCCTCTTTAAGGTGTAATTACCGCTTGAGGGTACATGACTAAATATAAAATTAAAAATATTATGTAATTTTGTGAATACAATTTGGATATAAACATGAATTTTGATTGAAATTACCCAAAAAATAGACAGGGTACTACATCTTGCTTTCATCCTTCCACTTTTGAACATCCTTGTTAAGGTAAAGAGAGGCTAAAACTAAGTTATAATCAATCAATAGTTCCATGGTCAGCTTTTGGGTACAGCACAGGATTACACCAAAGGGACAGACTTGGAGGCAGGGCAGGCACAGATGTGACTAGGCTCCTCAGTGCGGCAGCTATGATGTAACTTCAGCGACACGGATATGACTTATTAGAGCGAGTGCTGCGACTTGACTGCCCAATGGGTCAACTCGTGCACTGAAGTCCCAGCACTTACGCGACTGTATAGTACCAACCATCAAGTTACACAGAGACAAATATAGAACTTGCAGCCACATTAGTTTACTTGAAAGAGGCTTCAGTGAATGACCCCATTGTTCACAATATGAATGCAATAAATGACTGACACTCAACTCAGTAGTTGGTTCCTGGATAATGAATTGTAGTAGCGCATCAAGACTCAAATAACTTTGCAGTACAGACTAATGAGAAGCATAAATTAAATATTTTCGTAATTTTGTGAATAAAATTTAGATATAAATATGAATTTTTATTGAAATCACCCAAAAAATAGACAGGATATCAACTCTTTTTGTGCCAGTGTAATTATACAATATGATTTGTGACAACAACTATGAACTACTTACAATGTGAGATCAAATGGCAAAAGATTCTTCCTGATTAGGCAAGGTAAAAAATTCAAGCCTCCTTAACTTCAACAAAGCTATTGCAGAGTGGAAGGAGCAAGAAAGTGGTGAAGAGAAATCTATGCACAAGGTGTATAGAAAAAA
This sequence comes from Morinoia aosen, assembly GCA_030386875.1. Taxonomy (NCBI): domain Eukaryota; kingdom Metazoa; phylum Arthropoda; class Malacostraca; order Amphipoda; family Talitridae; genus Morinoia; species Morinoia aosen. The sequence goes on from CM059564.1 coordinate 80,039,404, forward strand.
AGGAATTGATTAATGTTATATATAGGATATTGAAATATGCGGAGTTCGGTAATGGGAAAATTTACCGTAATTTATTACATCAAATGTCAGAACGACATTTAAACAAGACCAATGCACTAAAACTAAGGGCAACAAAGGTAAGAGTCCTTCAGAGCCGGTCTTCTGGGAGACAGGCGGGCGGTCCACTTGCGATCTCTGACTGCCGTCGTAGGAAGCAAGCACCCGTGCTCTGTGGAGTTAGTTGCAGTTAGTTACGATATAGTGTTTAGTCTTAGGTTTAATACGGTTTATCGTTGTAAAATAAGTTTTTAGGTAATAAGTTTATAAGTTTTTAGGCAATAAGTTTATAAGTTTTTAGGTAATAAGTTTATAAGTTTTTAGGTAATAAGTTTATAAGTTTTTAGGTAATAAGTTTATAAGTTTTTAGGTAATAAGTTTATAAGTTTTTAGGTAATAAGTTTATAAGTTTTTAAGGTAAGTTATAAGTTATAAGTTTTAAGAATGCATGAGGAAACGTCGTCCTAAGTACCCAGCTCACGGCATGGCAAGTAATTGGTTACTGAACTAATAGTTCACCAACCTCCAATAAACTCGTGAGCATCAGGATGTGCCGGGAAGCGGAGTCAGGCGAGTGGATGGTGAGCGGAGCGGTCAGCAGCACGTAAGGCGCCTCAGCCTCTCATCCCTCGGCCGTTCAGTCCTCGATGGAGGAGAAGCGCAGCGTAGCGAAGCGAAGGAAAACCCACTGGCTTCCCTGCGTTGGCAGCACGGGAGGTTCCGTCGGGGATGCGACGGCAGATGAAACCGACGGAGGCTGGGTAGGCTCAGTTATAAAGTTGAAGTTGTGAGGTCAATGGCTGGAGGCGATCTGAATTTGCATCCAGAAAATTTACGAGGTAAGTACGGCTTGGCTCAAATGGTGTATTCATTAGGATGTATTCAGGATAGTAAACCAAAGTTCAAGAACCAAAGACAAGCCTAGAGCTGGGTTATAGAAATTTTTACGTTATTGAATTTGCTTAAATTATCTGCACTAATTTTAATTTAATGGTTTGAAGGGCTATTCATGGTTTATTATCAATTACTTATATCCTTAAAATTAAGTTGAAGAACAAGAAAAGCTTAAAGTCAACGAACGTGAAAACTGATACAGGAATTCCTGTAAATTTATTGTACATTCCCCGCCAGGGATTCGGCTTCACTGAAAATGAAGGCGAATGAAAGTTAATTAAGTTAAATTTACGGTGTCGTCTGCCACCCGAGAGCGTATTTTACGCTTAACTGCAACGGCAGCTTTCTGTTAGAGAAGAACATTAGGCACATCTAATTTAGATGATAGTTCACTCGAGCTTGTCGGCCGCCCACTAATAGCTCCATCCGCTGGAAGAAGAAGAAGAATTAGCCTCATGCATGCCTTTTTTGCACAAGTAGGTCATGTGCTGACCGCCACAAGTCCGGCAAGCCGAGGAAAAGTTAAATTTGCAATTTGCAGCGTTATGGTTCTGGAACGAACATTTCGTGCAAGCACAAATAGATTTCAGTTTATCACATTTTTTGGTGGGGTTGTCATACCTTGAGCACTGGCTAAGATTATGGTCAGCATTTACGCCATCCGATCTGCACAGCACACAGAATTGTTTTTTGGGCTTCACAGCGACAGCTGAGGAGACCGTGGGATTAGTTTTAGTCAACTTACGGTCGTTCCGTTTTGGAGCGTCCGCAGGTTCAAGTTCCCGTTTGTAGCGTTCCGTGGCTTCAAACAAGTTGTCTTCTATCTGAGAAAGAGATGGCTTATTAGTGTTGGTTATTTGGATGAGAATGTTCTGAAACTTGGTATTAAGAGCGTTCCAGAAAAAGTACGCCATGACCGCGCCTACGTCTATTTCCAGTTTTTTTGAAAGCAGCAACTGTGGATTTTAGCTCGCCGATGTACACATAAGGGTCATCCGACTCAGTTAGTTTGATGTTGGCAAGTTTTTCAATGGCGTTGTACTTTTGAATAATTACTGATGCAAAGGCCTTTTGCAACAGGTCTTTAGCCGTTTCGTAGGTCTGATCAGCTATATCTAGGGAATCTAAAAAAATTTTTGGCGAGCCCGAAACTTGATTGTAGAGGTACACGAATTTTTCATATGAGGTCAAATTATGTTTATCAAAAATTGCTTCGAAACTGAACAGGAATTTTTCAAAATTTTCGTTAGGAGAGTTGCTGAATTTAGGCAAAGGAACATCGGGAAGTTTTAATTTTTGTTGAACATTTACGATACCTGCGGAGGAAGTATCAGCTGCGTCACCTTTGGCAGATGTTGAGGTAGAAGGTTGTGACTGGAGGAGGGCCAGGCAATCTAACAATTGCGCCTCGTACGACTCCTGCTCGTTGGCAGCAGTCTCCAGCACGTCGTCAGCAGCGTCGCTGCGAAGTAACAAGTCAAAGATTGACTTGTCCAAATCCTTAAGCTCAACCTGCAAGGAGGTAGCTTTAAAAATGTTTATTAGTCGGTCATATTGCGAATAATCGTCTATGGCAGCTTTAACGGTGTTGTGTAAGCGAGTTACACGCTGCCGTACATACTTGCGAGTTCTTGTCAAAATAGTGAGGTCGCCGTTCCCAGCCGCTCTCAGCGCAGCTTCTTTTTTGGAAGCCATAGCTGAAATGAATCTGTAGTAAAAATTAGTTCAAGTTATGGTTATCAGCGCAAAAGTCGCAAGGTTTAGAAAAATATGTTGAAGAAGAATGCTGCCGCCGCTGATGCTGCACCACACTCGCCGACAAACCTGAGCTCCCGGCAACACATGTCTCCCCATACTGGCCACCATATAGAAAAAAAAGAATTGATTAATGTTATATATAGGATATTGAAATATGCGGAGTTCCGTAATGGGAAAATTTACCGTAATTTATTACATCAAATGTCAGAACGACATTTAAACAAGACCAATGCACTAAAACTAAGGGCAACAAAGGTAAGAGTCCTTCAGAGCCGGTCTTCTGGGAGGCAGGCGGGCGGTCCACTTGCGATCTCTGACTGCCGTCGTAGGAAGCAAGCACCCGTGCTCTGTGGAGTTAGTTGCAGTTAGTTACGATATAGTGTTTAGTCTTAGGTTTAATACGGTTTATAGTTGTAAAATAAGTTTTTAGATATTTAGTTTATAATTTTTTAGGTAATACGTTTAAAAGTTTCTGGGTAATAACTTTATAAGTTTTTAGGTAATAAGTTTATAAGTTTTTAGGTAATGAGTTTATAAGTTTTTAGGTAATAAGTTTATAAGTTTTTAGGTAATAAGTTTATAAGTTTTTAGGTAATAAGTTTATCAGTTTTTAGGTAATAAGTTTATAAGTTTTTAGGTAATAAGTTTATAAGTTTTTTAAGGTAAGTTATAAGTTATAAGTTTTAAGAATGCATGAGGAAACGTCGTCCTAAGTACCCAGCTCACGGCATGGCAAGTAATTGGTTACTGAACTAATAGTTCACCAACCTCCAATAAGCTCGTGAGCATCAGGATGTGCCGGGAAGCGGAGTCAGGCGAGTGGATGGTGAGCGGAGCGGTCAGCAGCACGTAAGGCGCCTCAGCCTCTCATCCCTCGGCCGTTCAGTCCTCGATGGAGGAGAAGCGCAGCGTAGCGAAGCGAAGGAAAACCCACTGGCTTCCCTGCGTTGGCAGCACGGGAGGTTCCGTCGGGGATGCGACGGCAGATGAAACCGACGGAGGCTGGGTAGGCTCAGTTATAAAGTTGAAGTTGTGAGGTCAATGGCTGGAGGCGATCTGAATTTGCATCCAGAAAATTTACGAGGTAAGTACGGCTTGGCTCAAATGGTGTATTCATTAGGATGTATTCAGGATAGTAAACCAAAGTTCAAGAACCAAAGACAAGCCTAGAGCTGGGTTATAGAAATTTTTACGTTATTGAATTTGCTTAAATTATCTGCACTAATTTTAATTTAATGGTTTGAAGGGCTATTCATGGTTTATTATCAATTACTTATATCCTTAAAATTAAGTTGAAGAACAAGAAAAGCTTAAAGTCAACGAACGTGAAAACATACAGGAATTCCTGTAAATTTATTGTACAAGGTGTGCACCCACATAATATCCTGTCTGCAGTGTAAGAGTAAGTTACAAAAAAGTTTATGAAACAAGATAAAAGTTGGAGAAGTCAGAAGTGCTGAAAAACAAGTAAGGAGTGAACCCAAAAAGATTATCGGTAATATAACAAAAAATATTTTTTCAAGAGAAAAAAGCCCACCTATTCTTTACTACAAATTTTAGATATAATGTAGATGTATTTACATTTTTTATGTAATCAGGTCCTAATACATTCTGTGAAGTTGAGCATGCACACTTTCCTTTGAAATATTATCTGTATAACAAGTACTTAATAACCTTATTACAAATTTTACTTACAGAGTAGCATCATCTAGAATACACATATACGCTAAGCGGCTCAGTAAGTCTCGAGGTTCAACATTTTAGTTTGCAAGCAATTCAGCCCCGTTTTGCTCAAATTACAGTTTTCACTTTATGCTGCATTCATTCTGGAAGATTCAAGATCCTCTGCTGTTCTATTTTGGCTACAGTTGAAGGAACTCTTACCCCTAAGTAGGAAGTTGAAAGAAGGGGCAATGAGTCATGCAAGATCATCCCATTAGTATGCATGGAGTTCAAATCATGAAATTGTAGCAGACAGTGCACTTGTTCAGATGTTTTCTAACTTGTAATAAATCATGGTGAACATTTATAACCTTGTGTATACAAGCATTGCCCTAATAGATCCCGTTGCCATCAGGAGAGTATAACTCCATGGCAAATGAAACTTCACAAGAACGACTTGTGAAATGCCATCAAGACTGGTGCTGGCGAGTTTTTTTTGGGTGATAGTAAGATAATAACTTTAATGGACTAAAGCCTCATTCTGCTGATTTCTCAGAATGGTCATTGTGATAAATATGATTATAAATAAATTTCATCTTGATGTTAATTGTTTCAAATAATGAATTACTTAAATAATAATTTTCTTTCCATTCTTCATTCAATTTTATTGAGATGTTCTGAAGTTTAAACATTGAAAGTGGCTCAGTAACTACTGCAATGATGGAGTAAAGTTGCAGCTTTTTGTTACACAAAGGCAATTCTGAAATATGTTTGCACTGATTACACAAAGTGTTTTATGGTATAATTCAAAATTAAAGATATAGCATGAAAAATGATTTGAGTGTGTACAAAAGTGAATAAATTGCATTCGACTTGTGTGAAATGCTGACCCTATTACTCAAGACTTTACAATGACATAGTGAAAATACAGGAAAATAACCTTGTGGTCTACTAAAACTGATGATCAAAATCATCAATTTCCCTCAATGAGAGCAATTACAGTATCATTCATGGTTATACTATATTCATCAAAGATTTGTTTAACAATACAGTATTCAGATTCTGAAGCATTTGGAAAAACATTCAGGAAATTCTACAGACAACTGTACACTGAGCTACTGGCCACACCCTGCATACCTAAAAGCCTCACCCCAGTTCAAGCTTTAGCTTATAAAACGAGAGGTTAAAAAATACAAAGTTGAGCGTTAATTGAATAGATATGTTTCTAAAAATGTGGTAAAACAACAATTTGTAGTCAATAAAGATTGAGATTTTAAAGGCTTAGAACAATGTATCAACCACTGATTGTAGCTGTTGAATTATAATATAATCAATCAGAGAGAAAATATAACTCCTTGACGCTTCCAGTATTCTACTATCACGATGCTAAAATTATGAGGTAGATTTTATTACTGCACATGGCCTTGGGTTAACAACATCATCATGAGAAATTTTAACTAACAATAACCATGGCTTGGTATGGGAGTTACACAATACACAATAACCAATATCTCCACTATACGATCAACATGTGGGTTAATTTGCAATGTTGTGTTCACTTCAAATAGGAGAGAGCAGGGAAATAAAATTTAACAATTATAAGACTTAACACAAAAAAGACACAGAAATAAAAGATGGAAGCAAAAAAATAAATGAAATCAAATTAACTTATCACCTACGTCCCCAGCAGCCATCAAAGCAGTCCACAAGGAGACATACATTTAACCAACCATCACATGAGGTCACTAAACCCCTGCACAATATCATGTTCTCCGAAATGAAAACAGAGTGTTTTGTGTCCTCAGTTAGCCTACACTCTCTTCCCTCACAGCACATGGTAGACTAAGAGAAGGAGGCCTCCCTGTGTATAAGTTCAGCCAGTGTTTCTCAGATTTAGGCAATAGCCATAGATTTCTAGCCTTATATTATCTGATCAGCTTCTAGTACTCTCGCAATAACCCTCCTCAGACTTTTACCATATTCAATAATCTATAACTTACACATCAGAATTATCCCTGTGCTCATCATTCTCACCGATGATTGAAGTCTGTTGATTCATCACCTCCCGCTTTCAGAGGAAGCCAGTTTTTTCATAAGGAGCTTTCACAGCTTTATCCATAAGCTGCAGCTCCATGGTAGCACTTGAGGCAACAAGATACTGCAGCAGCTCCTGGAGGCACAGTGTTGGGCTCTCATCAATCGATATCACAGTTGCTTTAGGAGTCTGGTGGCCAGTCTCCTTCATGGTGCACAAAGCTTTTTCAGCCAGCTCAGTGGAGATGATAACCCAAGGGTGACCATCAGGCATGTATTTCTCAATGGGCTTGTCTTTCCTCCCAATGGCTGAATCACTGATCTGCATAAAATAAAAAGCATATATTATGTCTTTTAAAATAATAAGCTATCAAACTTGAGAAGTAAATTAATCATTATTAGGCATTAGAAGAACATATATTGATGGCAAACTCATCCAACTCACCTGACACTACACACCCTGGTCTTGGAGTGGTTTGAAGGTTTTACCAACATTGCCTTCTTTAAATTGCATTTGATTTAGATCTTTCAGTATCTTTAGCACAAGGTTTTTCTGCTCTGATGAGGGCTTTGATGTAATTTTTCCCAATACTTTCAAAAAATTATTAAGAGTTGACTCCTGTTTGAGAACAGCCTTTTTTAGCTGAGGAACAGAACTTTTTACTTCATCAATAAAGCCTGCCAATGATTCTAATTGCTGTAAATTATAAATGGAAGCTTTAAGCTGGTGCAAATTGGCATTAATTTGACTCTTTAAATGTGGGAGAATTCTCCCATCAGCAAATATTTCTTCGGCCAAAATTAAGTCATGCTTAGCATGGGTCTGAATGAGACATCTTTTGCAGATTAGAACTTTACACTCTGAACACCAATAGTCCAACTCGTTTTGATGAGTTTTGCAGAATATTTTCGTGCTCGCCGCACTTCCTGAGGCCGCTTCCCCAGAGCTAGAGGGGATCACAACAAAGTTGACAGGCAACTCATCCACTGGAGTCACAATCTCCTTCCTGCAGGAGGGGCACGCTGGGCTGCTCCCTGACACCACCTTATGAAAGCACTACTGGCAGTACGTGTGGCCACAGAGGAGCATGAGTGGTTTCCTTCCAGTCTCATTGTATGTATTGTCACAAATACCACAGACATGAACTCCAGGCATGATTATCTCCTGATAATTAATACGTATCAATTCTTGTACTGAAAAAAGACCATTAAATTTAAAAAATATAAACCAATTAATGACCAAACAATTTAACATTGATATGTCTTACAGAAAATCGTTTGCTGCTGATTTTGAACGGGCAAATTTCATCTGCAGAACAAATATACATGTACGTTAATTTCGTTCAGTAAAAAGTAATAATAATCTTAAAAAGCCAACTGTTTGTAAGTCCTCAAAATCAGACATGAAAACTTATGGTTTGACCACAGGGTATGGTTAATGACATAACGAAAGAAAGTAGTGTATACAGTAATAATATTTGATCATAAACAATTCAAATTGTCAATGTATAAAATCAAATTTTAAACAGAAGAAAAAACAGGAAGTAATGAGCTAAATTTGTTGCCCTGTTGAATGTTAACTAACTCACAACTATTTCATATGCGGTTGTGTCCAATGTTCTTCCCAATGCTTCAGAAAAAAATGGAGTTCTTCCCTCAACCAATATAGAACCTGGAAGTCAATGAGTACGGCAGTGTAGACGGCAACTCAACACTTTCACCGCAACGTGAGCCACAGATTGGATTAACACAAGGGATTTTATCAATTCTGCTGACCGACCAGTAGTCAAAAACTCGATTTTCATAAATACTCAAATAAAGCTAAATGAAGACACAATTGAGATAATGTTTGCTATTTTCGAAATTGCATAAAACTAGTGACTTTAAATTTGAGTCGAACATTAAACTTCAGTTTAACCAATTGCAGTCAACGTGTTAGGTTGGCTAATTATAATGATTTTGAGAACAATGAAGTGCAAGATATAAAGCTTAATAACATTTTATGCAGTTTTTCTCGCTGCAGAGTAAGAAGGATATAAGTGATATTGATGAAATATTCTGTGAACAATACAGATGAAAAATGTCCACAAGAAGTAGCAGAAACATCTCGGTTAGCTGAAAATGTTTACTTTGTGGACGGAAGCTAAAAATATTATGATTATTTTTTAAATGAGTAAATTGATATGTACAAAGTCCTACATTCGGGAAAGAAATAAATAATTTTCGTAAATTCCAATGTTATTAAAATCTGATTTAAGTATCAAAAAATGTTAAAAAGGCAGAGCAATGAATGCATGAGGTGATCCCACGCAGGATGCCCCGCGCACAAAAAATCCTATTAATTTAATAAAACAAACGAAAGAAAAAATAAAAAAGAGACGACGAAGAAGGCATGAACACAGAAAAAGGCGAAGTGAGCACGAAATACAGAAGTCCCAAAGCCCATCCACAGCTGAGGGACCACAGCACAGTCTCCAATAAAAACTCTCCATAGAACAAGACAGGCAAACCTCGCCTAACCCGAGCCTATCTCCTGTGCTGTCTACTGAGCGGCACCGCTGATAGAGACTCGGTAACTCAAGTGGAACAAAATCAAATTTTATTAAAGCGATATGCCTGCGTGTAATATTCAATTAGAAAATTATGCATACATTTTTGCGTATTTTGAGTGAATTATCATTCATAACAGAGTATTCCTCGTAACGTTTTCTTAGGAACAAAATGTCTCACATAATTTATCTGAGTTACTGCCTATTTAGTTTTAAATTTGTTCTTTGATAGGCATTGAATTTAACCATCGAAGGTTTATTTTTCACTTTTTTCATCGATTTTTCGCAAAAGGATTTACTCTATTGAAATATTTGACTCGTATATTACTCTATCTCACTTCAAATCACCGCGTTACCGTTTTAGTAACGTTTGAGGTAAAACAGAAAACGTAACGGCTATTCAAATATTAATAGATAATTTCTGATACATTTTTGTTGATAAAACGCTGCAAATTAAACGATGAAAGTTTTCCTTCTTATTTTTAGCCTAAATAAAATATTTCAAAACGCTTAACGCGTATTACAAGTAAAATATTTTTGGGGTCATTTCGAGGCGGACGAATTTGAAGTCAGACTTGATTAGAACTTTAATTTTGGGAGGTTCTGTATCACGTTAAAAAGGAAAGGCTAATTGAATACGCAAATACTATACTATTTTTGTGTAGTAACTTCAATTCTGACACCATCAAAAATCGCTGCAATCTGCTTGAGTTGACTGGAGTTGATTTTTTGTTATTCTCAATAAAGTATTGCTTTCGGGAGCTGTACAAATCTGAACTCTACGGAAGAGCTGCAATTAGAAAACCTCTGCCCTCGAATACAAATGTTTCAAAGCGTTTAGAGTGGTGCAGAAACCATTAGAATTGGTCCGTCGAGCAGTGGAAAAATGTGACTTTTCTTCGACGAATCATCGTTTACCTTAATTCCAACCTCCGGCCAAGTGTACGTTCGGAGACAGCAGAAAGAAGCCTTTAATTCAGACTGCCTAGTCCCAACCATGAAACATAGCTGAGGTTCTGTATAGATCTGGGGTGCTATTTCTTGAAAATCCGCTCGGTCAATGATTTTCTTTTATAAAAGAATTAACAGCCAAGTCGTTTTAGGAATTTTGGACGACCAAGTTCATCCTATAGTTCAAACACTGTTTTCGGAAGGGAACGTAATTTTCAAGAGGATAATGCCCCAATCAATCGCTTAAATTCTAAAAGAATGGTACGAGAAACATTCTAATAAAGTTGAGCATTTCATTTAGCTACCACAATCCCCAGACCTCAAAATTACTGAGCATTTATGGCCAGTTTTAGAGATTCAAGTATGAATTCGATTTTCACCGTCATCGTCTCTTAAAGAACTGGAAGGTGTTTTAACTGAAGACTGGGCTAAAATTCCTTCGAAAATAAATCAAAATTTGTATGAATCAATACCTCATAAAATTGAGACCGTATCTATGAAATCAGATTCATCCCCTATTTCACATTGCTGAGTGGGAAGTACGATGTAGAGGGCAAGCTCTCTCGTAGGATGATATCATAAAATATTCTTGCCATCAATAAAACTCGAATCGGAGCCGAGCTTACCACATTAGCGGGGATAAATAGAAGAGCGGTTACACGGTCCAGAGACGGTCGACGGCGCTCCCATAAAGTGCATCGCTATAAGTCCTGAGGACGCAGCAGAGCTCTTCGTAAATTGGTCAAGGATCATATAAAGTAATAGATGAGATATAAAAACAATGTGCCGGTCCGATCGTGTTAATGGGGAAAAGAGCGTGGGATCAGTCATTGAATTAGCCATGGCTAGGAGAAAGCGGGGCCCCACGAGAACATACCCCACGTCCCTTCACCCCAAAAAACCTACCCCCTCTTCCCCAACCGCACCTCCTTTTGGGAGGGAGGCGCGGTCGAGATCTGGCGTTGGGAGGACCATTCATTAAGTCGCCGGTCAGTTTAGAGTGAGCGGTCAAGGGCTCCGGAAGGGAGGGAACTATCTGAGGCCGAACACTGGCGTTAAGTAGAGTCCGGGAGAGATGGTCTGAAGGTTAAGTCCAGAACTCGAGCAAGTTTGTATATGTCTGAATCAGGCTGTTGTGTTCTGCTCAAATTGTTGTATTGGTGGATCGAGTCAAGTGTCTGTAAAACACTCATTGGATCGCGTCGAGTGTCTGTAAAACACTCATTGGATCGAGTCGAGTGTCTGTAAACGCTCATTGGATTGAGTTGGGGTGTCTGCCAAACCCCCGGCGAGACCGCGATTGAGTATATGCAAAATATTCATCCGAGCTCGAGTTGTAGGTTCTTTGTTGGCGGTTGTCACTATTCGTCTCCTGGGGGCGTCAGTACGTGTGGGCTGACCCTCGGGTATCTATGTAGGTTTCTATAACCTCGCCCGTACTCTCGCCGTCCGTGCTTGCCTCCCTAAATACATCTCGAAATCTTCGGTATGTGTGATTTTCCTCAACTTCGCATCTAACTGTCACCGTGGACGCACGCTCCATGTTACCGGAGCTAAATTGTTTCAGAATGTGAGGGAAGGAAAATTCCACGAAGTACGAAATTAGAACTGTGTGCCCGTGAATGTGCCGTCTACCTAACTAAATGGTAAAAGTGAACTTTCAGTGTTTCGGTGATTCAATTATGATCATTTTAACAAGCAGATCAGAGTGGCGAGATGTGAAAACTTTGTGTTGCTCTCGCAGTGCCGGTGAGGGGCAGCGCGAACAAGCACACCCCTGCCCCCTCCATCCCCCCTCCATCTCCACTCCATCCCTCCAAAACACCTCTACTCTTAACGTGGAAGAACAAGTGCCGTTATCTCCAGAAATAAAATAGAAAGTGTGCTCTGTCAAACTCGCATCTTTGGAAAATAATGGTGACCATTTTTTGTGAACTATTTTTGTTACAATAGAGCATGAATGTTGACAATTTCTAATGTACTCATTCAATTTTTGATTCAAAAATTAGCTTACCTTATTATCATGTTCTTTTGATGGACAATTTTGGTTAACTATTGACGTTAAATGTGAGAAGGATAAAAAACTTCTTCTTCTTTGAAGGAACTTTTAAGTATAAAAATTAAATAAACTTGATCCAGCAACTTCGGAAATAATTTACCATCCCAGGCAGCATTAGAATATCCTAAGGATATTCCCTCGGTGTCCTCTATGTTCGCTGTATGTCCTCATGTTCGGAGCTAATATTGTTTCGATTTTATACGGATATCGTGAATTAACTATACCCCTTTTCAATATTGAGAGGATATCCGCACGATAACTTTGACGTATTTTAAAGTCTATTAATAAATTTAGTTGAAAATACAATATTTCCTTGAGTTTTTTCTGTCTAATTGAGATTGGACATGTTTAAAAATTTGTTTCTATCGTAAAGTATTATATATGTGTTTGCAGATGGTCTCCTCTTAATATCCGCCGGATATTACTCAAGGACATAGGTATCTCTGAAAATAATTTGTCTTCATGTTTATTTTGAGTTGGATTATCTAAACACTATTATACAATCAAATAAACCTTTTGTCGCCTTTTTACGAAGGTTAAATTCATGAGCGTCATAATTTAAACAAAAGTAAAAATTATAAACACTCTCAAATAATTTTTTCCATTCAGTAAATAATTCATTTCAAACAAATTACATTACGAAATTATCATATATATGCTCTCCCCTGAACGAATTACGTTTCTATTTGTTTGAAGGCAGTAAACGTCCGGAGATTTACCTCCTTTAATTTAGTCTAATATTAAATGACAACTTGAAATAGAAAATCTAATTAAATATGTAAACTCTTATCAGAAATATAATGAATTAGAAAAGTATTTTCTGCACGAATGTACCTACACCTACTGTCAAACTTAAAGGTATGAGTATAATTATATAGGAATTTTACATGCAGTAAACTAAACAATAATGCCAGTCACATAATAAGTATTCACGTTTTCTTTCAAGCCCCTCAATACACTTTCTTCACATACCTAACTCATTTAAAGAATATGTTCATTAGGCTATGATAGTTCAAACACATATATGTCTTTGTAAATATAGATAATTACAAGGTTTTTATAAATACGTGGAAGTTTTTTAGTGCTTTTAGAAGTGTTACTACTATTAGGAGGTACGCACATGCGTACGTACTTTGTAGTAGCAACAATACTATTCATTTCATTTTAGTTATTTCGCAAATTTATAGGGGCCGTAGAAAATTATTATCTATTTCAATGTGGAAATGTAAATTTTTGAGGGCTTGTAAAAAATTTCACATTATTTTCCGGTAGCATTCTGCAACGGACTAGTTTCAATTGCGTTCTATAGATAAGGGTTGCTAAGCACTGCACGGCGTGCAGCGGCGCCGTGGCAGTTTCAAGCTAGCTGCTTGTGTAGGGTTGACGCCATCTAAGATTCATACGTGATAGCGTTATTAAGTGAATGCTTGTGATATTTTTCTTTTAAACAATGTCGTGTAAGAAAAACTACTATGGTATATGTAGAAAAACAACCGAATTCCGAAAAAAATTGAGAAGTGTTGGAGTAAACAGTGGAGTAAATTTAGGTGAGGTGAAGCAGTTAGTAGTGACAGTGAAGTAAGAACCCCTGTGACAAAAAAGAAAATTCATACTCAATCATTTTCTGATGAACTTCTTCCATCTCCTCCAAGGAAGAAACAAGTTAGACTTCCTTCAATCGGTAAGTCCTTATTTATAGCTAAGTAATGTCAAACCATTTTAGTTATTTAAATTATGAGAGAAAAGAATGAGCACAAAGCCCAAGTTTTTTTTGAAAATTGTTTATCTTGCTGCTGAGACTGTTACAGATTCTGATTATAATAATGAAGAAAATGTGTAACCAAGGATTTTAAAAATTGAGCACTTGACATAAAATTGGATATTTGCCTAGGTACTGCAATGATGTAAATAAGCAATTTTAAAAATAGATAATCTAAATAAATGAAAATAAATAGCTTATATAAACATTTTAGCTTCACTGCTACTGAAATTTTCACCGCAGATACTAATACTGGTACTCAAAATTCACAGATAGCAAAACCCTATACCAATGCTAATACACTAATTTTTTTACAAATTTACAAAACTAGCATTACTTTCCATTCATTGCTACTCAGATAAAATTATAAGTCTTATGGAATTATATGTTGTTGAGCACATCTTGAGTAATGATCCCCATACTTTGAATCAGCTCAAATTACATTAACATTATATTATCTGTGCTTGTCTATTTACGTATGATTGTTATTTAACATATTTTTTTTTGTATGTGCAGCACGGGCACCTGCAGTTAAAAGCGGCAATGTACCAACTTCAACGAAGAATTGTTGTTGTGAGGCTGTTGCTGCCTTGAAATCTGATGTAGTAGAGCTTAAAAATCTTATTGTTGGAGGATTTCCTAATATTCACAAGGAAGTTTTTAATGGAAGTGAGGAAGCCAACAGGGCATATAAGACTTTCAAAAAAATTGCTCGTGCATCCAGTTCAGGTGAAATGTTACTGCAACATAGTAAGGAAAGTAAGTTACCATCATTTCCTATTAAAACAAATGATGATTTGATAGCATTGGAGGAACTTCTGAACAGTGAAGATGAAAGACTAAATCTTGTAATGAAATTACAAACTGTTGGAAGTACTCACACGAGAGCTATCATAAATAATATGATGAACTTCTGTCTTGTAAGAGAACTAGCACTGGACTTCAGTATGCATGGCAAAACTGGCAAAAAATCTTTTAAAGATCTGAAGCTGTTCAGCTGCATATTGGGTAAGCAACACTGATACTCTGTATGTATGTAAAATTGAAAATTTCCTAACTAGGGTGACAAAAAATGTTACCTTTCTTTGGGTCATCATGAAGTTAACTAGCTAGATGCTAGGTTTAAATAAGTTGTGCCATGAAGAATCAGATTCAAAGTTTAATAATTACATTTACTGTGTAAATGATGAAAACCAGTTAAGCCACAGGGTTCAATACTTATCAAGTTATCACTATTAATAATAGTAAAAAAGGCAATGGCTAAATATATCTTTGAAACTTGTTCATTGCACAACTTCTTTCAACCTTTCTACTTTAGTAATTAATTAGTTGTAGACATGAATTTTTTTCCATTCTGTCCGCTGGTGGAAATTCATCTCTAAATTTCTTCTTCATTCTGGGGCTATAGAAAAAAAGAAATATACATATGTATTTGCATATGTTATGATTTTTGTAGTCTGCTATATCCATAAATGTGATTGTATAAATTTATAATATAGCTACTAACTAATATTTGAATTAGGGTAATGTTCGAATGGCCGGTCGGTCCGAATCGTGGGTCATTCTTAGTTAATTTTAAATTTTCGCGCTCGGTAGATATCTAAAAACTCAACCCGCAAGGCCTGTAGTGGTGTGATCTGCTACGCGTCTAACGGGTTGGCTTTTGGATTGTTACCGACCGTCAAAATTGAAAATTAACTAAGAATGACAGACGATTCGAACCGGCCGGCCATTCGAACATTACCCTATATCTGTATGATTAATAACATTTCATGGTACTTTTTTACAATATTTTTATTTTTTTAACTAAATTTTATGCTTCAACAGATGCCTTGAAGAAAAATCCGTTCTCTTCTGAAACTAGCACGGATCAAATTGTGAAACTCATGGCGTTGAACGCAACACATGCCAAAGACAGACTCACCAAAAAGAAAGGTGCTGTTCAAGAGTCTGGAGCGCAGGGGCAGGATGAGCCTGAACCTGGACGTGAACTTTGAACGAATTGTGAGATACATATCTGCAGCTGAAAGAATTTGGATACATTCTTATGTTCTTTTTATTTCCATTGGGGTTATTGGATGCTCGTTTATTTCTTTACATTGTTTAGGTCCGTTCTGTTTTTTAATTGCTAATTTGATTAGTTAAAGTTTCTTGAATTTCTGTCTCTTACTTTCTTCTATTGATTTTTATTTTATGCATTCTGGTGAGACAGGTCTCCTTTTTGTTCTAATAGATTAGGTTTTGTTGTGTTACGGATCATTCTTTTATTCGACCGGGCAACCGCTGTCCTTTATTTCAACGCCTCCTCTTACCTTTTCTATCTTTTTCTCTTGCTTTATAAACTTCTTTTTCTCCTTTGAACATCCTTGCTAGTGAGGGAGGAAGGCATAAGCGTTTATAATATATGAACTTTGGGCTTTAGCCTAGAGTAGCTATGTGGTATAGATATATTTAAGTAATAATATTTTTGATTTCCAGTATTGAGGTTAATGCCACTGAGCGTTTTGGACGATGAATGATGTTCTTTTTTTCGTAGTAGTGTTAATTATTTCTAGTTGAAAGGACATAATTTACTCAAAGGACTGGGTAGCTACTAGCTATAACTGGCAATATCATATATATTATATTTTTGTTGTAGGTAACTATGGTATTTCAAACTTAGTTATGTTCAATTCATTGCCATACCTTGTCAAAATGATCTGGGCAGTTAAATTTTTTTCCTAAATTTTGAAAACATGCCTAAACTTGAAAATAATTTAATTAATCTTTCTATATGTAGGTGATTTGTGAAGAAAGGTGTGCTTACTGTAGTTTTATTTTATTTTTTTGGTATATAACTTTGTTTCCACAATGTTGGCATCAGAAAATTTGTAGAGAATTAGCTATAGGATGAATATGAACCCTGGGTAAACAATTCATTTTGATTATTATACGTCTGAAATGGTTATTTACTGAATAAATGTTTATGCGGTTAAACTTTTTTTATTTTTAATTTAGATTCTTGTGTCGATTTGAAAATTTTTAATTTCATAACTGGAGCATGTGGTTTGAAGGACAAACTTTGAGGATAGATGGTTTATTAAATCTCATACATTATTACATTACTATGTTGTGAACAAAGTACTGCACACACACACACATATACACACACACACATGCACACACACCTACACACACACACTGTCCTGTCATATTATTTGGTATCAGTAGCTACATATGCTAATTCAAGTGGTTTATGTAGGACTATGTGAGTCTGTAGTACTCTTGTGAAATTTGAGGACAACCGATCTCAAATTTTACTAAAGTACTTCAGATTCATCATGGTGAGACTTCCACTTTAATATAAAGTCAACGACGGTTCACAGAGGGTGCCTCTTGGGAGACCGTGGAAATGACCCTCTTTACTCTACGTTTATAACACTTAGTTGAATTTAATTGGAATGATGATTTCTTTTCGAGCCTTCTGTACTGTAAAATGTTTTCAAGACGCAATTTATTTGATGAAATTTTTTTCAGTAGTTAGACAAAGGGTTTTCAATTGGATATTTTCAATAAGCTCATTATTTAACTTTTATAAATAAAAATACTGTACCTAATTATTAATTGTTTCATGTTTCAGAGATTCAGACGGTTTTGCAGAGATGATTGAATTGCGGGTGAAAATCAACCTAACAAACATCATCAAGGAGTGGGTATGAAATAATTGTTCATATAACTAGCTATAGAATTCTTTTACATGGAATCGAGTAGGTAAGTTATTCATTTTATCAAAATGGTTAGTTACATTGATATGAACTTATCTTCATTGACCTGTAATTGATTGCTCTTCTTCATAATTTTAGTAAGTTTAAATTTAACCCTTCCTAACCTGCATGTTTTTATTTGACAATTTAAAAAAAACAGTTTTGTTGGTAGTGTACTTTAGATGGAATATATCTAATTTATTATACCTAGATGGGTTCAAAGTCAAGTTCCTGCTGTTTTTATCCGTTTCTGTTCAGTGGTTGATAACACAAGGAAGTGGAAGTAGGTATCTAGGGTGTTAGAATGTTTTGCAAACTCTAAAAATATCACGAATAATGTAGTTAGTATGATTAGTAAATGAATTTTTGAACGACTAATTCTGTAGTGATATTATCACTATAATACTTTCAGAAAGTTCCGTAGACATTCCATTTAATATCAGTAGTGGATATTCTCTTTAGAGGTATGTGCTGGTGACCCTGGTGGAAGTTGATTTCTAAATTCCTGCCTTCAGAGTTGAGGGGGACATCATTGGAATGTTTGAATATTATATTCCCAGGATATTTGATTCTGATGTCCTCTGGATGTCTGCTTGTAATATCCCCTGAATGTGTACAAATTTGTATATCGCGAGGATGTTATCAAAGGACAATCCTGGGACATCCTGAGAGGATATCCTCTGAATATCTGCTTGTAATATCCCCTGAATGTGTACAAATTTGTATATCGCGAGGATGTTATCAAAGGACAATCCTGGGACATCCTGAGAGGATATCCTCTGAATATTTGCTTCTAATATCCCCTGAATGTGTACAAATTTTATATCGCGAGGATGTTATCAAAGGACAATCCTGGGACATCCTGAGAGGATATCCTCTGAATATCCTACGAACAAACAAATGCTACCTGGGATGTTAAACATAGTAAGCCTGTGTTCACAGACAGAGCATAATTCCACAATGTGAAGTAAACTTGAACAATCCGACGTTTCTCGAAAAGTTCACCAGAGCAATCTTCTGATGGAAGAGTTGAAGTTCTTTTTCTTCTTTTCTTCTTCTTTTTTTCTTTTCTCTTTTCCTCCCCAAGCAGGACAGCAAGCAACGCTGCTCTGCCGACCACAAGCATCCTGCCCCCTCCTCCCGCTCACACTCTGTCCTCCTCTGTCTTACACCCCAAGCCCCCCCCCTTGCTTTCCTACTGGCAGTCTCTTTTTATCTACCTTTAAAAGGCGAGGTCTTCTACTTTAACCCAATGAACAAAATTTAATTTTTCTTCCTCTCTATCAACGTCACAATGTATCAATATAGAACTCGTTCAACTACTCGGAAGGTTGCCCCATTTGAAAAAACATCCTCCAGTACAGCTTCGTACGGAAAGCTCAGTAAAAAGCATAAAGCACCAGCCATAAAGCGGAAAGGCAGACCTAATAAATCCGCCCCCGTGAATCCACCAGTTCAAGGTCCTCAAACACTCAAAACGAAAAATGCTTCTCGGACGTTCGTGAAGTCTGGTATCAGCAAGTGTTTCTCAGCCCGTGAAGCATCACTAATGACTGCAAAATCAGAGTCATCTGACACGGGCGAAAATCTTTCAGGCGCTGCTTGTAATAATTCAGCTCCCAGTAATTATTCATCTTCTCAAGTTCTGAAACCTGCTACGGGCACACCCGAAGCGAGTTCAAGAAATTCCGTACAAGCAGCACTCGACTCTCAACCCCACGCTTTGGACTGTGTCCGAGAAGATTCATCGTCCACAAAGCCGAGAATCTTTAGTGAAGAAGATACGTCCTCACTGGCGGAAGCTGCCACAGCACTGCGAGCTCCTTCGTCTCGCCGAAACGATTGCGTCATGGCGACGTCGCCCCTGCCCTGCGTCACTGAGAAAGCTCAAAATCGTTCACCCCCGACGGAAACACCAACGTCATCGTTAGAACGCGATAAAATTTTGGATGTGTGCAACCAGTCAAACAGCATTAGGGGTAATTTTAATTATAATTTTAATGATAAATTGTGTGTAGACCTTTCAGGCGGCGAAGTTATGTTTGAAAATGCATACGCAGCTGCTGATACTGGCAGTAAAATACCTCAGAGCGTAAACTGCGAGCATAACGTAAGATTTTCAGTGGAGAAAAATACAACCAGACCTGTTACCGCTTTTGATGGGTACTTACATCCTCTCCAAATGACCAGTTCCCAAACTATTCACGAAATAAATAACACGCTGTCTCTTACAGCTGCATTTCTCAATAAAGCTTTGAGACAAAATTGTCCCCCAAGCCCAGCGTCGATTTTTTCCACTGTATCAAATATTCAAGTGATTACAGAACAGCTTTTTGCTTTAAATTATTGTATCAGCGCTCATGATTTTACGCCGGTGGTAGCTGCGAGTAACCATCACTATGCGAAATCCCCTCTGGACACTTTTCTCGTTGGAGACAATAGTCTCACAAAAATCAACAGAGATGACATTGATAGTGCATGCAGGATTCAGACCATAACTTCGGAACGTCTAAATGATCTCTATGATGAGATTGAACGCGCACCTCCTTTCAGGAACTATATAATTAGTTTCAAAGGTTTGAGCCTCTCGTCCCAAAATCTCACGAAATTAAAAAATTTGATCATGACAAAGAATCTTCTTTCTCGTATTTATGTGGTAAGTGCCTGCAGTGGGCAGCAACTGTACATGGCATCGAGCCTGTGCAGAAAAATTGGTCTTAAACTGATTCCGTTGCGAGCAAATGTAAAAACCGGTCCTCTTGATGAAGCTTACAACAATGTCCGCACTTGGCCCGACACGCATCATTTTCTTCAACAAATTGCTCTAAAATCACCTTTGAGACTAACTTCACATTTTATCTCCTGTGTCAGAAACTCCCATGATCTGAATGAAGAAATTGAATACTCTAATGATTATTCAAAACAGCGAAATGAGTTGAATGATTGTTCTAAGTTGACCGCCTATCCACGTGAAACCTCCAGCAGCATAAACCGATGTTTGCCTTCATATAACAAACCCTCTCCTCCCCTCTCCTCCCGATGTTTGCCCTCATATAACAAGCCCTCTCCTGCATCCGCCACAAACAACTGCGGAGTGCCTACAAAAAATAGGTTTTCATTGCTATCCAATGCTGATGAAGAAGATGAAAAGCCCCTCTCAGACACGAGTACAAATCAACATCCAATCACATACTCGGAAGCAGTAAAATCAACAGGAAGAGAGAAATCGCTGCAAAATTGCAGTCGACAATCGATGGAAAATCCACTACCCAACGGTATGCACAATCATCACCAGAAAAATATAATTGACACGAGCATTTCTCAGTTCTCTGCAAATCCCCATACGAGAAATCACCACAGAACGGGAATTCGGAGCAAGAAAAATGTAAATTCCCCGCACCTCTCAGAACCTCTTAATGATGAAAAAAGTGCGAAAAAAACGTCTCCAGCCGCATTTGTGAACGCATGAATTCCACAATGGATGAATTGAAACGATCATGGAACATAAAACTGATTCCCACCAAAGCCGATGGACACTGCCTCCTCCACGCAGTAGCTCATCTACTTACAAAACAACCAGCATCAAAATGGAATTACAATTCCCTAAAGGCTGCAATCAAAACAGAGAGTAAAGCAAACTACAGCACATATGCTAAGTTTTTTGACAAGAACAGTAGCGACATGCAAAACCTCATAGATAATTAAATTGACGAAAAACATTTTGACCAAGCTGCTGTAGACCTTATGCCACTAATCATTTCAAATGTGACAGGCCAAAAACTTCTCGTCCTGGATGAAAAGATCATTGTGTTTTGAAAATATCAGTCGTTCCCATTTCAGAGTTATCAAATAATAACCCTCCACTACTGCTCCATCGTAAAAACGATCACTACAGTGCTCTTGTCACACAAGGCAAAAATCAGACCGGGGTTACCTCATCTTGACAAAGTGCCGCTGCCCAGCCAAATAGTAGACTTTCTTACATAGCAGATGCTGGGCCAAACACCCTGGGCAACTTAGATAAAATCGATAAATCCCCTGAACGATCCCATCAAGATAGTAACCTCGCTACCTTTAAAAAGAGTGCTAATATAGGTAAAATCAAAATCAAGCACGTAAATGCTCGAAGCCAGAATGGTAAATTGGATGAAATCAGAGTAATGTTGGTCACTGAAAAAACTGACATTTTGTGTGTCTCAGAAACATGGTTTGATTCACGAACCCAAAGTTCATTTTTTAACATTCCTGATTACGTGTTGTACCGCTACGATGGCGCTAAAACCAGCCGAGGTAGTGGATCTTGTATTTTTGTGAAAGAAATGTACTCAACATCTTCACTACTAGCGAATAAAGTTTGCGAAGGCATTGAAATGGTTTGGTTAGAAGCGCAAATAAATAAAAACAAATCAATAATCATTGGCAGCCTTTACCGGCACCCATCGTCTCCCCTAAATCTAACACTAGATTTCATTGAGGAAACCTTCAAAGAAATCCTTCAGGCAAAAAAATCATTCTTTGCTTTCGGAGATTTCATTGTTGACCTAACGGACAAAAACAATCAGCTAAGCAAACTATTGTATAAACTAAGCTTATCACAAATGGTCAAAGAACCGACTCGCATCACTAAAGTCTCTGCAACTCTCCTCGATCTAGCAATCACAAATTATCCCACCGCAATACTTAGTACAGTAATATCACCTTCTATTTCCGATCACCACTCTATAGAATGTGAAATTAATATTGCGAAGGAAAGACAAAAATACCGCTTAATGACCTATCGCTCGAAAAGGCACTATTCAGCAGAACTATTTCAAGAAAAACTACTCGATAGGTCTACCGAATTCCAGAAAATGATGCAATCTGACGATGTTGACATACAAGTGTCAATTTTCAACGAGAACTACACAGCAGCTCTCGACGAATGTGCACCTTACGTCACCAAAAAAACCAAGCCAAAACGGACTGTTTGGATTACTGACGAAGTTAAAGAGATGAGCAGAATAAAGAAAGCTAACTTGCGAGAGTACAAAAACAATAGATCAAACAGTACCTTATACAAGAGATATAAAGAACATGAAAAAATTCTTCGAAAGAAAATCACTGAAGCGAAACAAACTCACTTCCACCAGGCACTGATAACGGCTAAAAATACCCCGAAGCGAACTTGGGAAATCATTAGTGAGGTAGCCCCATATAAAAATTTAGATCGCATAAGTAATTTTGAAAAGCCCTTGGCAACAGCCACGGATTTCAACACATTCTTTTCAAAAGTAGGGGCTCAAGTTTTCAGTGAGGTGTGTACCAATTCAGATGAAACGACAATTGAAAATTCATGCCCCACTGCACCCTCGAGGACTGATGTTAAGTGGAGACCACGCCCTGTCGATTTACCAGAGTTACGAAACATCTTATACTCACTAAAAAACACAAAGGCAGTTGGACATGATGGTATCAGTCTTCAATATATCAAAGACAGTTTCCCTGTTACAACACCATGGATTCGTCTGATAATTAGTACATCAATAGTAACCAATACGTTTCCAAACCAATGGAAACACTCCATTATTAGACCGTTGCACAAAAGTGGTGACCTAAATACAGCATCAAACTACAGGCCCATCAGTATTTTGCCTGTCATGTCCAAACTATTGGAGAAAGTGGTGACAAATCAACTGTCATTTCACCTGGACGAGTCAAATTTACTCCACCAAAACCAATATGCCTATAGAAGAAATACTAGCACTCAAGACGCTCTACTCAACATATCTGAAAAAATATATAGTGACATCGATCAAAAGAATGTAACACTCTTGCTACTACTCGATCTCTCTAAGGCGTTCGATAGCGTCCAACATGAAAGACTTCTACGTAAAATACTGAACTTGGGAATAAACACGCAATGGTTTGAAAGTTACTTGTCAAATCGATCTCATGCACTCCGCATAGAAAACAAATTGTCCCCATTTATTCAAAACAATTTTGGTGTTCCCCAAGGATCCATTCTTGGTCCGCTACTGTTTTCTATTTTCATTCATGATTTCCCTCCAATGCCTTCTAACACACGAATCTCAATGTATGCAGATGATGTTCAAATTGCAATAACAAGTTCTGTATCGGAAATACCACAGACGCAAATTAAAGCCGAAACTTTACTGACAAGCCTGAAATCATGGTACGACCGAAATGGTCTCAAATTAAATGCTAATAAAACACAATGCATTATTTTTGGATCCAAAGATGCAATTAAAAAAACTTCAGATCTTACCCTTGCAGTTGGAAATGATAAAATTAATGCATCAGAAAAAGTTAAAAATCTAGGTATCTGGTTCGATAGAAATATGTCCTTCAAATCTCACGTTGAGACTACTTGCAACAAAATCTACGGAACTTTAATGTTTTTTCATCGTATCCAGATTATTAGCCATTGAATCCCTTGTGTTATCGCGCATTGACTACTGCAGCCTAGTATAGGGAGACTTACCTCAATACCTTCAAAGGGACTTACAAAAATGCATGAATTTTGCAGCCAAGGTGGTATGCAACGATAATTTCAAAAGAAGTGATCACGTAACCCCTCTCCTCAATAAACTCGGCTGGATCCCTATCCAAGAAAGGCTCCTCATGCAGAAGGCCCAATACGTATTCTCCTCGTTATATCTTCCTCAGAGCAATGCTGAGATAGTGCGTTTCCATCCACCCACTGTAACCAATCAAAAACCGAACAGAAACAATAATGTCTTAGTCAACTATCGTTCATCTCACTTAGGGCAGAAGGCTCTGTCCATATCAGGCGCCTTACTGTGGAACAAACTTCCCCTGAGTATTAAAGTCCCTCAAAGACCGAGAGAATTTAAAGCCAAAATAACTCGTCATCTTGTGTCTCAATAATAATCCTTAGTTAGAGAACATACTGAATGAGTACTGACGAATCTCATTTACCTGGTATCTCCATTGCTGAACAATCTCCCTCGCTCATTGTTTTATAATTCAAGACATCAAACAACAGTTTTGAAGTATGCGTAGGTATTATGATTTGAACGCATATACGTTGTCATTTGCGGACATGCTTACTTGTATATGTGTGTACGTATATGGGTGTATGTGCGCATATGGGTGTGTATATGTGCACGTACAACTGTGTGCACTAGAGTAGTTGAACCAGTCGAAGGTGCATTTTATGTCATTCCTCTCCGTTTCTGTGCAAGCATAAAACTAGACCGTCATGGTACCTATGTGTGTGTGTGTTGATCAATTACAGACATTCTGCACCATATTACAAAGATCATGTATTTTTTCTAATATGAAATTGTAAAGCATCCATGTGAAAAAAATAAATTCGTTGTGTGATCATCCATTTATACTGCAGTAATATACTTATTCGACTTATAGTTATATGCTTATAATAATGTGATACCTATGTTTGTTTATCAATTGACGACAATTTGCGCCATATTTCAAAGTTAATGGGATTTTTTTTTCTAATATGAAACCTTTATAGGACATTGATGTTTTCTTTCTTATTCACGTCCCACAATCGTTTTCATGTTTCTGACTTAAGTAGACTGTTTTGTGCCACTATATTTAGTACGAAATTTTATAAAATTCATGCTATTATAAAAGATATTTTCTCCGTTTCCCTCGATTGGAATTCTGGTTTATACTGACTAGTTTACGCTGATATTTGCGCACATGCTTACTTGTGTAAATGTGTACGTATCCACGCTATGCGTATGACACTCTGTAGAATGCGTATGTATTGCCTCGATGCATAGAAATGCATTTGTGTATGCTTACGAGTTAGGTGTAAATATGTGCGTGGGTATATGTGTGCATGTGTATGTGTAAATATTTACATGTATACGTGCACATATGTGTGTACTAGACTGACAACTAGCATTTTACTAGAGATAATGGTCTTTTTTCTGTGCACTCTCAACTTGTAACATTACCTAACTCGTCATATCTTTAGTATTGTAAAGCATTCATGTAAAAACTATACATTTGTTGTGCGATCATCCATTTATATTTAAATAAAATGCTTGTTAACTAATGACCGTTATGTTAAAATTGTTGAATCAGAAATACAAAACCTATCTATAATCTTCTTGGTCCTCATGCTTATATGTACACATATGTATATATGTGTGTGTGTGTGTGTGTATGTGTGTGTGTGTGTGAGTGTGTGTATGGATATATACACACATGCATGCGTATGTGTACAAATGTGTGTATATGGATATATATTTATATATATATTTTTCTTTTTTTTCATGCTTCCTTAAAATGACACTTGTGAACATTGACCGAAACAAGCGATTTCATATATTATTTCCTGGTGTCAAGAATTGCGAAGTTTTATGTCATGTACATGTAAACTGTCAAAAGTGTTTTCACCCCACAATGAAAATGCATCGTCCATGAAATTGTGTTATCTCTTACAAATATCATTACATGTATTATCAAATGTAGATTAAGCTAGATTAGGAGTTCATTGCCCTCAATCATTTCTTTTGACTAGTGACACGAGTTTTTCAATACTCGTGTGAGTGTATTAATTTTAAGATATTTTAAAAACCAATGATGGTACTTTTGTACCATCTCTATTGGAAATAAACCGTTTTTCTTTCTTTCTTTCTTTCTTTTTTCGTCTCGCTCTTGAACTTGCAACTTAGAAACGCGTGCCCGGAACCTCGGCCGCTACCTGAAAATAATAGTTCACGTTTTTTTTCTCACCCCTTAATTAATTCATATCTTATTAAATTCGAGGCTTGTGCCTCAGGTGGCAGCGACCGTTACCATTAACTTTCATCAAATAACTCATGACGTATTCAAAGTAATCTGAAAACTCTAATGCTATAAATCTAGAAAGTGGAAGAAAAACCCAACTATATTCACGTAATTGCCACTAAAAGTGGACCCACACCAAAATAAAATATACTTTGTTGCTTATACAAGGTGTTTCCATTATTTTGTCAAAATCCTGTATATTTTGAACAGAATAAATATTATTCAAAAATTAAAATTAACTCAAGTAATATAACTTTTAATATTAATCTAGTTGTAACTATGTTGAACTGAATCAATAAGCACAACCCTTTGCCTAGGGGTTGCCCCATGTTGGGGCTTTTATACCGCAAAAAGTTGACGTCGCTGAGACTGATTTCGGCTCTACTGGAAACGGAAGATTGAAGTTACTAGATGGAGGTAACTTGACTTCAAATCCAGAGCGTACAAAGTCTATACGTTCTGGATTTGAAGGCTAGTGACTTCCACCTGCAAAGTGGATCAATGGCCTTCTTACATACAAGTTCTTTTGAAGCAGTCAATGGGACACGTACTAGGTCATAGGGAATCTATCTACGTGTGTCTCTATAATGTATTTCAGAATTCTTTGAATAAGATTTAACATAAGGCATTGCAGCTTAAATACGCATAATTGATGCTATGAAGAAATATCCTGCAGCACTTAGCTCCAAAATTACTCATACCTCTAAGAGGGAGCTCGTCGCCTGATCAATGGCAAACAGGATTCCAAAAAGGTTTACTTCCTTGGTATGCTTAAAGTGAGCAACCTTATTGAAGTTAGCGTGATAATCACAGCAGGGGCTTGAAATTGCTTCCGTCCAAATGATGATTGTGAAGACAACAATCAAAAAATTTTGATTTGTTTTCCCCAATCGTACAATTGCCCCTGACTCGGGTATTGCCTACCTCATATGGTCAATCCACCAATTTACAACCTTTAAGTCAATAATTTTTTAAAACCCGATTTGTTAGAACGTGTTTCATGTATCGAAGTTTATTTTTTATAAATAAACAGTTCATTCTTTTTATCGTACTTCAATTGCCTCGTGAACTCATGAAGGGAGGCTACTTGGGCAGGATCAGGCCGAAAAGATGCAATTTGTTAAAAATTAATCGAAAAAAGTAATACGTTAACTGGAGAAACATTCGCACAACATAGCATTGAAAACTGTGATATACAGAACACTACAGCCGTGCTCGCTCGGCGGAGATAAAGTACTTTTTACATTTACCTTGAATAAATGTATTATACAACTCTTTAATATTAGCCTGGGAGTAACCATGGGGAACTGCACCAATGAGCACAACCCTTTGCCTGGGAAGATTTCCGCGTGTAGGGGCCCCTAAATTCACAAAAAGGTGACGTCACGGCGACTGAGTTCGGTCACATCGGGAAATGCTTAAAGCTTTTTCTGTCCACGAGTTGTTGAATTATTAAAAATCATCATATTGACTGACTATAGTTTCAACAAGATGATACAGCTATGCAAACGTTCACTCGGTAGGCAGTTAAGGACGTTCATCGTTTAATTTTGGAAGATCCAAAGGTTCAATTGAATTTGCCCTATGTCATTACTGAAAGCAAGGTGTTGAATTCTGCATTGGTGATTTCCCATGTTTAATGAAATAGGCCTTAAGTCTTTCAACAACAACTCAGGAATTCAATGTTCGGCATGACCAGTGTAAATTTTGAAAAAAGACTTTAAAACTGCTTCTGTGTTGCCATAAAAAAATAGGAAGCAAAATTTTTTGATTCACTAAAATAAAATAGCCGTGAACCGCAATGTCATGAATTGTTCTTCGCAGCATCATTTCTTTCTGGTTATTAACCAACCGCTAAACTAGCTGCACCTTTTTTCCCGGTGCTTGTTTAACATATTTTTAGGGGAAAATTCTCCAGGAAGTCGACATTTGAAGCAGATCGTAATCACAATACAGCTGGTGATCAGGTTTAATTTTGCCCTTTATTAGTCTAGAATTTGGGGATTGAATTTTGAAGTAAACTATGTAAGTTCTTTTGCTCAATGTTATTACTGAAAGAAGGGTGTCAAATTTTGCCCTATGTTATTCCTGTAACCATGTGTTGAATTTTGCCCTATGTTCTTCCTTGAAACAGGGTACTGAATTTTGCATGGGTAACTTACCTTGTTTATTGAGGTGGATTTCAAGTCCTTTCTAGGATACACTGTTTTATCTAACGCCAATTGTTGAACGCTTAACCTTTTAATTATGAGCGAACCACTTTACTGATCAGTGTAGTGAGCGACCAGGCTGAATGGACTCGTATAAACATAATTGTGCATCTTATAAGAGCGATGATGATAGGATGCCCTGATGTCACACAATATATTTGGGTCCAAGAGCAGCTATACTCAAATGTGTCCATTTTAATATCCTCAGGATGAAATATTGCATAACTTGTGCTGAGTAAATTATAGAAAATTTCTAATCGATAAAATGAACTGAAAGGAATGACATTAAACCAAAAGCTATTGAAAAAACCTAAATAGACACGGTCCTCTACAGCACATCCAATGATTGCATAAATAAATCAGGGCATCGTAAGTAATGCGACGCTGTATCAGAATTTAACATTTCAGATTAATTGTGTATGATATTCGGTAAAGTTGGCATGTACGTAAGAATATAATGTAATTATTTGCTGTTTAATTGTACACTGCACGGTTAAGCGAAAGTAGAAAGTTTATCCCTTCTTTTCAAACTCTCATACACATTTCCATCACCCTGCTCCCCTCACACACCCCCTCTTCCCCTGCTCCCCTCCCCCTGCATCCCTCCCCCTGCTCCCCTTACACACCTCCCCTCCCACCACTCCCCCCATACCTCCCCTCCCCCCCGCTCCCCTCACACATCCCCCCCTCCCTCTGCTCCCCTCACACACCCGCAGACAAAGGGGACACCAGCCGAGGTCATGCAGCCGTCGCGTAGAAACACGCCCCCAATCTCCCCAACTCACCCCAATGCCATACCCCCTCATAACACCCCAGCTGACCTTTTAAAGAAAATTTTCGATGCTAGAAGCTTCTTTTATGACAAGTTATACAACAACAGCAGAGTTTGAAGCTTTCTTACACAAAGATTCACAAACCATACATTCTCTAACACAAAAATATGGAAGAGAGAGAAGTAGAGTCGCAACGCATGACGCCCCACATAGCTGTGCAGTCCATTTTGTTAATGGCCTCCATATATTGTGTTATATTATTGTGGTGTTCTTTTGAGCCGAGCTCACCGCTGTACCGCCTCTGCAGCAATATAGTGTTGACAACAACTCCAGCTGCCACCAGCCGAGCTCACCGCTGTACCGCCGCTGCAGCAATATAGTGTTGACAACAACCCCAGCTGCCACCAGCCGAGCTCACCGCCGTACCGCCTCTGCAGCAATATAGTGTTGACAACAACCGAAGCCGCCACCAGCCGAGCTCACCGCTGTACCGCCTCTGCAGCAATATAGTGTTGACAACAACCCCAGCTGCCACCAGCCAAGCTCACCGCTGTACCGCCTCTGCAGCAATATAGTGTTGACAACAACCCCAGCTGCCACCAGCCGAGCTCACCGCTGTACCGCCTCTGCAGCAATATAGTGTTGACAACAACCCCAGCTGCCACCAGCCGAGCTCACCGCTGTACCGCCTCTGTAGCAACACTTCACGTTTCTCCTGCATGAAGCGCGGGCCGTGAGGAGCAGGAGCGTGGCCCTTTGTGGCGGCTCTGGTGGGGGTATCCCTCGGGACTTGGTCGGGGGGGGGGGGGGAGGGCTGGGGGAGTTGCGAAGGGGAGGAGGGCTGGGGGAAGTATACGAAGGGAAGATAGCTGGGGAGGAGTACGAGGGGAGGGTGCTCAGGGGAGCAGGGGGAGTAGCCATGACTACATGTCAACACTTACTCTCAACAAAATCAATGATTGACAGAAGCAAATTTAGCTCCAGTTCACATGTAAGAGTAGAATGCTCTTTTTGGTGGTGTTGCTCAGTAGTATTTAAGTCAAATTTGGTTGTACTTTAGTCAAATTCGGTAGTATTTGAGTCAAATCCAATAGTATTCAAATCAAATTCGTAGTATTTAAGTCAAATTCATGAGTATTTAACGTCTCTTGTGACGCCCATAAGCATACTTAGTGACCGTATCTGTGATACGAGTTTCACAAGTGCACAAGTACAAGAATATTTTAATGGCGGGTACTATTATGATCTATATATTTGTTTGTAATCCACGTCTGGAGGATTTATTTAAGCTCAAGTTCCAAACTCGTCACTGTTAATTAATGTTAATTAAAGCAATTATTCACATTTCACACGTAAATATATTATATTATGTTTGTTCTGAGATTAACTTCCGACCACAAGTGAGTGATGAGCGTATCTGTGCTACAGGCTTCGCTACCTTATCGGTATAAACGCATCTAAAGCTTAATCTAATATAAATATTGCTAGGTGTTAGTTCGGGAGAGGAATAATATCGGAAAAGAAATTAAGATCGGAAAAAAACAAAGAAGATAGAATGCCGTATCGGATATTAATGGGCCTTTTTGAATATTTTCTCCATTTTGTCAATCAATGCAGAATGCTTCTATTTTAATTGCATTTTTCTTTATTATCATACGGGATTCATTGAAGCATCGGATAAACAAATGTTGGATACGCACGGTACTGGCACGCACGGTACTGGCACGCACGGTACTGGCACGCACGGTACTGGCACGTACGGTACTGGCACGTACGGTACTGGCACGCACGGTACTGGCACGCACGCTACTGGCACGCACGGTACTGGCACCTACGGTACTGGCACGCACGGTACTGGCACGCACGCTACTGGCACGCACGGTACTGGCACGTAAGGTACTGGCACGCACGATACTGGCACACACAGTACTGGCACGCACGGTACTGGCACTCACTTATAAACGGTATATAATTATTTACGTACATATTGCCGCAGTTGCTCACTCCACACGCACCCAGAACAAGCCAACCCTCAGCGATGTGTGACGCAGAAGAACAAGTCCCCTGGTCACTTACAAGCGTCCACACTCTCATGGTGCACAACTCTAAATTTTATGCATGGATAAACGAAGTATCAGGGAAGTTCATTGAGAAGTTAATATCATTAATTTTAAAAAGTTTCCAAATTAATTTTATTATTTTAAAAAGTCCTGCTCGCCTAACCAGAGCATGGAAAATTTACGGCAAACACTTTATGGCAAAATTATCAAACCCGCAAGAATAAACGTCACTTCTGCACACACACGGCCGGTCTTCTTGAGTATGAAATTTTCTATACTTATAAATTAACTGACGACACTAACGCTGCAAAAGAAATAAGTTAACTTATGCCAAGACCAGGCGTACGAGACCGAGGTCGTTGGGCACACATGCGCCGCACCTCCCAACCTTGCTCTTGCACTGCAAACACGGCAGTGACCTGCCACGGCTAGGGGGTGCACCAGACTAGGTGGTTGAGCACGTTGCTATGCTGTAATGGAAGATATAATGCCAGGCAGGTTTTTACTAGAAGTGCTAAAATTAATTATGTTTTAAAACATTTCTTGGCAAATTGTAATTATCGTGCCAATTTAAATAGGTTGTTGATGATAATATTGTAGTCAGTTTATCTGGCATGCCAATTTTACATGGCTAAATATTTTGTTCCAATCTTGACACCCCTCGCTACTAATTGTTATGCCGTTGACTACTCAAAGAGTTTTGTAGAATGCGTATCAGATTTTAATAATACTGATGACCTGTTCTTGACGTCGATAATTTATTTACTAATGTTCCGTTGATTAAAACCATTGAAATTTGCTTAACTAAATTATTCTCAGATTGTTCAGTATTCACGGGGTTTTCTCGTAGGATTATGCAGAAACTGTTTGAATCAGCCGTTTGTAATTCATTTTTCATCTTCAACAACAACATGTTGTTATGTCTCCGAACATTGTTTATCTATATTGTAGTATTCCTTTGTATGGTGTAGTTTTTATTTACTCATATTTGTTTTGTTTGAAACAGAATACTTTTTCTGAAGATGAACTGTAGAGTTCGAAGAGTTCAATTTTATTCATTTAGACTTCACTGTTTGTATTAATAAAATGACCACCAGACGCACAGCGATTTGCGCCTTACTTTTCATTTTAAGAATCAGACTCATGAATGCGGATTTTATTTTAGATATTTTTTCTTATATTAATTTTCAATACTTATATTTATGAATATATGCGTATGAGTGGATGTGTGCGCATGCATAAATGTATATCTATGTGCGTGTGTACACATGTACAAAAATCTAGTCATATATACACACATATACATGTTTCTATTTCTATTTTTTGCGTAAACACATAACCTCAAGGTCCATTACATTTTACCTAATGCTTTGCGACCAGTTAATACTAAATCATATTTCAGAAATAAATATATTTACTGCACTTGCTTAATGATTCAAAAATAGACCAATCACTACCTCGAGGGAGTTTATGTGAATATAAAAAAAGAAAAATATGAGCAGATATATGAAATAAAGCGCAATTTCAGCATATGACTTGTGTTAAAATTATCTTTCTGTCCGCACGTCGAACAGGCCATGAGTTTCACTTTGTGTGTATGTTTGTTTACATGTTTCGTGATGTGCGTGTTGTGTTACGCGATATTTTTATAAATTACTTCATAACTAACCTTTCCTCAATACTTGATAATTATTTACGAAAGTGTTTCTATCTGCTTCGGTATGGGATTTTTTGTCATTTCTTACTTCTTTTCAACTAATAATTTAGGAATTCCATAAAAATTATTTAGTAGTATTGTAATTATTTACGAATAGTTAGCTATCTCTTGGAGTATAAAATATCCAAGAGATGATATATTTCATTTAATTAACCCTTGACAGAGTTAATCTATTAGCACGCCTCGTATGGTGTGTCTATTTGTGCGCCTCGTATAGTTTGTCTATTTGTGCGCCTCGTATGGTATGTCTACTTGTGCGCCTCGTATAGTTTGTCTATTTGTGCGCCTCGTATGGTATGTCTATTTGGGCGCCTCGTATGGTATGTCTATTTGTGCGCCTCGTATGGTATGTCTATTTGTGCGCCTCGCATGGTATGTCTATTTGTGCGCCTCGTATGGTATGTCTATTTGGGCGCCTCGTATGGTATGTCTATTTGTGCGCCTCGTATGGTATGTCTATTTGTGCGCCTCGTATGGTATGTCTATTTGTGCGCCTCACATGGTATGTCTATTTGTGCGCCTCGTATGGTATGTCTATTTGTGCGCCTCGTATAGTTTGTCTATTTGTGCGCCTCGCATGGTATGTCTATTTGTGCGCCTCGTATGGTATGTCTATTTGGGCGCCTCGTATGGTATGTCTATTTGTGCGCCTCGTATGGTATGTCTATTTGTGCGCCTCGCATAGTTTGTCTATTTGTGCGCCTCGGATGGTACGTTTGTCTAAGGACGTCTTACATTAAGAAATTTTTAAACCTCAATATGTTGTCATGCATCTCATCTATTAACTTTTTTTTAGAAATAAACGGTTTTTCTTTTCTTTCTTTCTACTGTTCGTCTGCAACTACTGTGTGCAGGTTTTAAAGTCATTTATTACCTAATGACTACTTTTTGCCTTTGTGCTTGGTCAAAATGGCGTTTATAGTAAAATAGCATTTTTGCGATAAATGCAATTTTTAATTTGCATTTCTAGTCATTGGAGCATTTATACGATACGTGCTAGAAATCCTGGCTCTAATTATGATAACCCAATCTAGGTGGTCAATTTCACGTGTTAATCCAATTATGTTGTACATGTCTTGGTGGCCGTAGCAGAACAATCCATCATTTTCCTTCTGAAAATTCTTCATTTTCCAGTTGCCACAGTCTTTCCGCGTCGAATGAGACCAAAATCAAGCTTCTATGTTGAAAATTGTAGAAGGAGTAGGGTTTTGCGCAAACATGTATAGTTTATATGTTCCCGTAATAACTTTTTCTATGGCGAAAATCGAAAAACTTTATGAAAGCAAATGTGTTAAATTCAATTTTACATATTTGTACGCATTTTCGTTCCCCTATGTGCAATATAAATGTGCAGAGTGAAATTTGAAAAAGTATGTAAATTAGGTGATTTCAGTGGGTGAGAGGGAAGTCTCAAATGGAACAGTGAAACTTCTGCCTTCACGTGAGATTAGTCGCGCTGTTCCTCTCAGCGCCTGTTACGTCAGAGTAGAGCTACACGCGTCCGCTGATATATTTTATTTTACGAATTATATCTTTAGAATGAAGGTAATAGCAAAGAAGAACTTTAAAATCATTTTCATGAAACGTTTCAAGCCTCAGCTCATCATCAGTCATACTCTGTAAAAACAAACAATACACGCATTGAATAAAATACGAAAAATTAACAAAATTGTTCTTCAAGTATTCAAAATTGGTGCCTAAATAAAACAATGACATGACGTCAAAAACGGATGAATCTAAATCACAGATCAAACATCTGTTCTCTTTAGAACAGATGTTTGAGACAAATATAGCGGAGGAAATAAAAGTTTTGTCACTTAGAATAGCTGCTCGTGGAATATAAAACTTCGGAAATTTGAGTTTTTCATTAAAAGAAGATTGTTATCTTATGATCGCCCTGAAGCGCTAAGAAGAATGCGTTTGAAGAATGCCGTCCAACTTTTTTTGTCTGAACATTTGTGTATTTGTCGCCACCGATCCAGCGTTGAGAAAGCATCGTAGACGTCAGGATAGGCAGTTCTTCGTTTATTTTAATAAGTTATTTTGGTCTATATAATGGCTCTGATGACATTGCTATAAAAAATGTTCATCCACGGATTACCGCTCATGCACCTGTGGTATCATAATTCAACATGTATTCGGTAATTTTCTAGATGAAGTTTTCTATGAACTTCGTTAGTTTGAATTCAAAACTGACATTCGATGTGAAATTTCATTCGCTAACTTTTTCTGTCATAAAATCTGGAAAACTTTTTACACGTACTGTATGTGATGATGAAGTGTATTTCTACTTCTGGCTCAAAATAAGCATTGTAAAACAATTTAGTTCTCACAATCGCAATACTGATGATGACTTGAATACAACCCACGCTGGCTGCACGCAGCGATGGAGATCACGTGCAGATCTCACGCTGACAAAAGCGCTCTTTACACTCCTGATAATATCAGTGAATGACTTTTTTCAGACAATGATGCAGTGAACTGGCTGATATATGTCGGTCATTTGATGCATGATTTTGGTTTCATCAAATATTATGTTATTTAATAGAGTATTACCTTACGACACCCTTAGTCGCTTAGTCATTTGATCGTGGCTCTAAGGAGTAACCTAAGTGAGTCGAATTGACTTATGTTCATAACAGATCGTTGATTGCAATTAATAATAATAGTAATAATATTACATTTGACTTCCCGATGTGCCTCCGTATTACAGTCCAGTAATTTAGCTCATTCCAGTCTGCTGTGTACGTCTCACAAGTTCGTACAAAACATGCAGTGAAATAACAAAGTATTATAAATGAAAACTGATTATCATTGATCAAATTAGGGAAGTATTAGTTACTGAATAAGAACGGTTTGGGAAAAATACAGTGAAGCTGTCACTAACATTAATCATGACGTTATTGCTGCGAACATGATCTTAGGCTACTTTATAAATGATTATAATATATCCATATCTGAATCACTCATTTAATGTGCCGGATTATAATGCCCTTTGTATAACTAATGATTTCCAGGCTTAATATTTCATTGTCGAATCATAACTGTTTGCGATGTGCTGCGTAGGAGTAACGGAGCTGAGGAATTTACGTCGTCATCGTGCGAATCAAACCCGCACGTTTAGTCCTCCTGCCTTCATTGCGCACAGATGTTGAACAGTTCATGCACTCCTTTATTGTTTATTGAATCTTGACAATTAGCATATTGTCTTACTGCTTTCAGTTCTACACTGTCCTGCCACTGGCAAGAACTTGCGAGTAAACTCGCTTCAATAATCTTACGCATGAGAGACACTATGTACGAGAACTTTCCCTTCTGAGCGATGTTGACGCTCTATTTGAGACATCTCACTAGTGCCTTTCTTGCTGTTATTAGTTCAACTAATTTAAAATGAAGTATGTTTATGAAATTTAGTGACACTTGTTGTTAGAGCACTTCTTTCTTCATATTGTACTCGTTTAAGTAAATGAAATCATTGTGTCACATTATCAAACTCTACTTATTGACTATAAGTTACTGTTTTTCGAAAAAATTATTATGTTTATGTTTAGGTTAAATTTGAATTGCACGAGTGTTCAGTCATACTAAATTGTAGACGAACCGATACGCTATCTGTGATATCAATTAGGGACTAAATGTCGTAGGAGCTTGGAAATCGATTTATTACATACGAGAAACAATGAAAATTACAATGGCATTATTGCACCCACAAGAATTCGTGAAAATCCTGGTATCTTCGATCGCGTCTGGCAAACGATTACACCGGCCTGTGAACGCCTGCTTAGCCACGGGTGCTAACAAAACATCTTTTGTTACCACATAACCTAATCTAGTAATATGTTATTGTGGTCATCATATTCATTTGAGGCTGTTATATTTTTATTATGAGTTCATAACAAAAACGTTTCTATATTTTACATTTCGTCTTTTTTCCACTTACGAAACACAAATTTTTCTCCATTACGTTTTGAATTTTCAGTCTTGCAACGCTTTAACGAAGCATTTTCTAACACCTTATAAATGACGGAAAAGTTTTTATTTTATCGGTCTTAGCTTAATTTTAGAGTTGGATCTAGATATGAATTATTGAGGCAGGCGACACGCAACTTTGATATACATGTTACGTCAACTCAGTTCATCGCTCCACATTACGATTGCTTATATCTGCAAATACAATAGTTTTCCTGGTGTTGACTTGGGGTGGAGGGAGAGCAATGCGAGCCCAAAGTTATACTTTTACTCTTCTTCCTTTTAACCTTGTAGATACACTTACAATTTCCTAGGCCTTAAGATAAGCAGAGTGTCAATAGAAAAGGTACATGCATACATACATATACCGGGCTTATCCTCCCTATGGGAGGGTAGCCGACAGCAGGCCACAATCACCACACTTAGTCACTAGGAGGCGAGAGAGGCAGCACTGGCCGCACCTGAACTGCCAGTATCAGCAGCAGCCCAGCACAACCACATTCCACAGTCAGGCCCGACAGCCATAGCTGGTTTACCCCGACCGCTTCATTGAGTGCAGCTCTTCCCCCCGCACAGGACAAGAAAACCCCATCACACACGGGCAGCTTCCAGTAACGCGTCAAAAATAAAATTACCTTCTTATGAACTGCCCCCCCTCACTTCTGTCAGCAGCCATCCCTCTCGCCACGTCCACAGTCAGACCCCTCTCATACAAAGCACGTTTCACCCCATCCATCCAACTCATCCGTGGTCTACCTCGCGCTCGAAGACCACTCACTTCCGACATATAAATCTTTTTC
This sequence comes from Morinoia aosen, assembly GCA_030386875.1. Classification (NCBI taxonomy): domain Eukaryota; kingdom Metazoa; phylum Arthropoda; class Malacostraca; order Amphipoda; family Talitridae; genus Morinoia; species Morinoia aosen. Next base: position 80,077,186 of record CM059564.1, read on the forward strand.
ACCAGCCGCTCAACATTCATTCTTTCAACATGCCCAAACCATCCAAGCACTCTTTCATCCACTCGCCTGCTCAACTTTTTGATAACACCCGTCTGCCCCCTAACCAACTCATTCCTGATCATATCTTTTCTAGTTACTCCATGCATGCTCCTCAAACACTTCATCTCAAACACAACCAACTTCCTCCTCTCAGCTGCTCTCAACTCCCAGGACTCAATAAAACTGGCACAACAATCAAAAAAACAAAAATGGCACAATCAAGCTGTCATACAGTCCCCTCTTAGTATTCATACCCAAACTCCTGCATTCAAAAACTTTCTTCATTGCACCCAATGTCTTACAGCCTTCACTCACTCGATGCATCACTTCTACTTCCATACTATCCTTAACAGTCGCATCCGACCCGAGGTACCTAAAATGCTCTACCTCCTCTAAAACTTCACCACTCAACCTCACATCCAAAGTTCCAAACACTCCACCTTTTGAACATCTCATCACCTTACTTTTATTCACATTTACCCTCATTTTCCGCCTTTCGCACACTCGACCAAACTCTGCAACCAGTCTCCTCAGTTTTTCCTCTGAATCAGCCACAAGCGCTGTATCATCTGCAAACAACAGCTGACACACTCCCCAATACATACCATTTCGTCCCACCAACTGCGCACCTTTTCCCAACACTCTGGCGTTCACTTCTCTCACCACACCATCCATGAACAAATTAAACAACCACGGCGACATCACACATCCCTGTCTCACACCTGTTACAACTGGGAACCATTCACTCACCTCATTCCCTACTCTCACACATGCTCTGCTATCAATGTAGAAACTCTTGATCGCATTCAACAGTCTCCCACCCACTCTATACAAGCGCACCACTTGCTATAGAGCCTCACGATCCACTCTGTCATACGCCTTCTCTAGATCCATAAATGCCCAATATACATCTTTTCCCCTTAATAAGTATTTTTCATTCACCTGCCTCACAGCAAACATTTGATCCACACAACCTCTACCACACCTAAAACCACACTGTTCTTCAGCAAGCACACGAACCGTCAACACTCTCAATCTTCCAATTAAAACTCTTCCATACAGAAAAAGTATATGGGAAATAGAATGCGAGTTAATTTCCTTTCGAAAACAAATCAGTTACCCAACAAACTTTGTATTTGAAAGGTTAGTAGTATTTTGAAAATGGGTTAATACAATTTTTTTCGCTCCTGCATGTGTTTACTTATATATAGTTTAAACTTATACGGGGTTTAAACTGAGATTATGTAAAGGGATAAATTATTGTCCTGCATTAAGCTCTGTACCAATACCTTAGACCCACTATTATTCTACGAAACTGGAGTCATGACGCAGTGAATGTGCAGCGGGTAATAACAAAGCGTAAATGAGAAGTCTTAGGAAATATTCGCAATATATTTGTAGTATTACTATGCGTTGAGTAATTAGACAAAACTAGATTAAACAGACGTCGTAAAAATTAGAATCCAGCGCAAGGAAATACAGCCGAAAGTTGAGGTTATCGTTTTTTAGTGCCTCTAAATGTAGTACAAAGGTAATAATTTTAAGATTTAATTTGATTTGTTTACAGAATTCATTAGTGTAATTTTTTTACAAGAGGTGTGTAACGAAACATCTACCTTTACATTACAGAGTGCATAGAATATCTGCAAGGCTAAGTAACTGAGTAGTATTTGCACGCGTCAATGCGGTATTACGGTGGTGATAAACGCTCAGAAATGAAAGTTGTGGTGGTATGAACACACACCACCACACAAGCTTAGAAGCGCCACCTCATAGCCTCAAAGCGCCAGCGGACTCTGAGCAACTACTTGAGCAATAGAACAGCAGCAATAAGAATAGCAAATTACATAGGACCCAAATTCGCATTGCACACCGGCGTACCCCAAGGAGCATGTTTATCCCCCACGCTTTACAGCTTCTACACCCACGATTTACCTCCTCCACTACCACATACGGATTATATATGTTTCGCAGACGACATCACCCAAATAACAGCCGGACAATATTCGTTGAGATTTGCAACATTAAGAACCAAAAAAGCAATAGAACAGATCAATTCATTCGAAAATAAATGGAAAATCCTAACCAACAGCAGCAAATTTGCCATTATTCCAATCAGTCGAAGGAAAACTCTTGATGTAATGATAAACAACCAAGTGATTCCATACACAAATAGAGGCAAAGTTTTAGGACTAAACATAACGTCACAAGGCATTTCATCTCAGGCTTCCACTAGACAAGCAATAGCGTACAAAAACCTAAACAGAATTCTCCGTTTCTCTCATCTGTCCACAAAAACGAAATTAAAACTTACATGGCCTACGTAAGATCACCACTAATATACCCGGTTATACCATTACACACAGCATCAGCATCATCAATATCCAAACTGCAAAAGGTTCAAAACAAAGCTCTCAGGTTCATCACAGGCAACACACTAATAGACGCAATACCATCTGAATATATGCACGTACAACTAAAGGTCCCTCCCATCAATATACTGTTGCATGAGCACGCAAACAAAATCTGGAACAATATGCAGCAATTTGACCCCGATCTGTATACTAATCTAACCTTCCCACCAGACCTCATCTCAGAACAAAACTCCAGATTCAAAAGCTCAAGGTTACTCGCAATGGCCCCTCCTCCCCCTCCAAAGTTTAATTGAACCACCAATATTTAACAAACATATCTATACGAAAAACCAACAAATTCTAAAACCTCTTCGGAGGAAGTGGGGGAAGACCAAAAATACTTTCATTTACATTTATTTTTTGTTTTTCTGGGGTTTTGGCGAGCGGCAGGACGGTCTTCCCCCCCATGGGTGGGAAGCCGAAACCCCAGACATTTTACTTCATTTCAATCGCACTGGAAAAAAAAAAAAAAATTTCTTTAATTATTTTTCATTACTTTAAAAAGTTCTTAAATTCCTGTTTACTTGCACCTCTAATCATTCAATAGCCTTTCTGTAAAAAAGGTATGTATTGGTAGGTGCATGTCTGCAAAATTGTATCTAGGTGTATATAATGTATGATGTGCACAGACGCTATAATTGTATATATGTTGTGAATAATAATTAACTCGAATTGTATGTATATACGTAGGTAGGTATGGTAGGTGGAAATTACCATAAGAATAGATAAAACTTGTAAATAAGATAGTGTATAGGTGAAAACTCATACATTAATCATAGGCACGAGATGATGTACATGTGTAGATATTAAATTGTTGATACCGTTGCTTAATAACTAGATAGGTCTTAGTCATAGTTCAGTACCACGAATGAAATTTTAGGTAATGCTTACTATGTAGGTAAGTTAAGTGTAATTGTGTAGATAGCTAGAATGTAGTGTAGGTAAAAAAAAAAAAAAAAAAAAAAATTATGTATATATACATATTGGTGTGCATGAGTATTGTCGGGTACGTGTGTATGTTTGTGGGTGTTCAAGTATGGGATGTATATAACTATTTGTGTGCTTTTGTGCTGTGTGTGGTATGTATATATATGTACGATAAAAAAAAAATAATAAATAAAAAAACAAAAAAAAAAAAAATGTATGTTTGTTTGTCGTGTGTGTGCACAATGGAAGAAAAAAAAAATTGTGTGCATGTGTCTGGTATGAATGTGTGTATATGTATGTAAATTTTGTAAATATGCATATATATATAAAAAAAAAATAAATAAAAATAAAAATAAAAAAAATGAAAAAAAATACAAAAAAAAATAAAAAACAAAAAAAAAATAAAATAAAATAAAATAATAATGATAATAATAATAATAATTATAATGATAAAAGAAAAAAAAAAATAAAAAAAAATAAAAAAAAAAATTATATAAAGAAAAAAATAGATAAAAAAAAATAAATAAATAAATAAATATAATATATGTATATGTTAGTATATAGTGTATGTATATATAGTGTATGTATATAGGGTATTGTAGATGAGCACAAGTTGCCTGAGCTCAAACTTAAACTCACTTCATGTACGGATTGCTGATGTCGCCCTCTACCGTGTATATAATAATACAATAGAGCAAAGTAGACGCGGCACAATAGAAAACATGAATCATTTTTTAGCATAAAAAGCCCTGACGGGTACCTTTCCCTTATCAAATTAACTAACTAGCAGTATAAAGAACACAAGATGCACAAGATCACCTAATTATGCGTTATGCGCCTTTTTCTTCTTCCACTATCCCTTTCCTTTTCTCTCCTCCTATTTCTCTTCTGGCACACTCTGTGCCAAACTCTAATTTCTCTTCTCTTCTTTCCTATTGTCACCGCCCCCCCCCCAAAGCGCCAGTACTAAACAACCAATAATCAGAGCTAAAGTCTGGCGCTGGGGTGCCGGACCGAACTTTATAAGCAGCCTGCTTCAAACAGTCAGGCAACGTCGATAGAAACCTCCGTAAGTATAGCACAAGCCTAGACGGCGAAAAGTGGGCACCCCAGTCTTGGTCAATCGGAGACCTGGACGGGTAGAGTCAGCCTCCAGCGAGGCCTATATAAACAGCCGCGCAGCCAGCGGAGCCTCAGTACACTCTCAGCGTCCCTAATATTCACACTAAGTCTCGACGCTCCACCAGCACCTCACCCGTCGCCTTCACCGCCTCCTCGACAGCCAGCCGCCACGTCTTGTTGCTTGCTAGACGCATCAGTTCCCTGCTACCGCCTCTGGTACTCCTTGGTCGGAGACCCTCCGCCAGCAGCAGCCTCACCGGTCTGCTCTCGTCCCTCAACCACGCAGCGTCTCCCCGACAACCGTCGGTCCGCCAAGACGTCATCTGTCACTGTATTACTCGACTGTAATATTCCCTTGTGCCATTATTGGCGACGGTCTTCATAATAATACGGCGTTTATTCCAGTTGTGTTTTCCTCACCTTGCCGGTTCGTTTGCACCTCAGGCACTCACTTCGGGCAAAGATATTTCACAAGTCTATCGATATTCACAAGTCAATAGATATTCACAAGTCTGCCCGGAGTGTAAAGCAGCCTGAGGGAGAACACCACACTGGTGACCCCAGAGTGACCGGCAGGTGGAAGCATGGCTGGGAGAGATGTCCGGTTACCCGCCTTCAGTGGTGACATCAAGGGATGGCTCCTTCACTGCGATGTTTTTCTCGCACAAATCCCGAACCTGGACGACGCTTCGAAGTTCGGGGCGCTCCTAGGAGGATTACCCACGCACACTGTATCCGGAGTACAAGAGATACTATTGAACCCCCCGGCAAATGGTAAATACGACGCATTAAAGGCGGCGTTGACGCAACGTTTCGTGCGTCACTACGAAGAAACAAACTACAACGCCATCGTTAAAATAACGCTGGGAGACAATACGCCTTCCGAGTTGCTCCTGGAAATGACGCGTCTCAACAACTGTAGACAAGCTCCGCTACCCCCGTCAGTCATCCGCTCGATGCACCTTTCAAAATTGCCAGTGGAAGCACAGCCACTGATTGAAGCTTTAGAAAGAGGAAAAACGGACGAAGAGTACAGGGAGATTGCCGATCAAGTCACAGCAAGGCAATCCGCGTGTCGGTCCTCAACTGCCGAGCCCCTCACCGTTAACGCTGTCAAGCCATCACCGTCTCCGACAGTGTCAAGAGCCGAATTCGACGCAGCTATGAAGGAGATAGCAGAACTCAAAGAAATGTTAGGAAGGGCGTTACGCCCGCAAGAAAATGTCCACCAAGCAGACAATTGGCGGAATCAAGCCCCGGCGCCCAGAAACGTCCAAAACGCTAACAAAGGAAGCAGGCTCGAACAAGTTTACTGCTACTACCACCGTACCTTCGGCGATCGTGCAAGAAAGTGCACGCAACCGTGCAGCCTTGCGGGAAACGACGGCCGCGGAGGATGGTAGGCGCCCCATCTTTCGCGCAGGCAAGAGCAGGCGAGCTGTTGTACGTTAAAGACGCGAACAACGTCCGATATCTGGTCGATACTGGCTCGGCGGTCAGTTTAATCCCTCCCGACGGAAAAAGTTCGACCAGACCTCCGTCCTACGATTTACTAGCAGCCAACAATACTCCAATAGCTTCATACGGAACGGCAGGAAGGAACATCCAGCTCGCCCCTCAATTGTTCGTAAGATGGGATTTTGTGGTGGCCGATGTCGGTCAACCCATCATAGGAATTGATTTCCTACACGCGAACAAAATCAACGTCGACGCAGCAAATGCAAGATTGTACATCCAAACTACACAAACAGAAATTCCTTGTGAGCGAGCAAACTTGAGCAGCGCAAAAATTCACAGGATCGATCATCAAGCATCGCCTGAGTTCAACGACCTTTGTAAGGAGTTCCCCGAGATAATGGCTTCACACGAACGCACTCCGCAACCAGGAAGAAAAGATGTAGAGCATCACATCGAAACGGTCGGCCCCCCGGTGTACGCGAGACCGCGGAGACTCCCTCCAGAAAAACTCGAAGCAGCACGGGACGAGTTCAAAAAGATGTTAGATCAAGGCATCATCAGACCATCAAAAAGCGCCTGGGCGTCTCCTATTCATATGGTCCCTAAGTCGTCCGAACCCGGGGCTTGGAGAATCTGCTGGGACTACAGGCGACTAAACGCAGTTACGAAGCCCGATCGTTACCCCATTCCACACTGCCAAGACTTCCACTACAAGCTGCACAAGAAGACAATTTTCTCAAAAATCGACCTCGTAAAGGCCTATCACCAGATACCGGTGAAAGCTGAAGACATCCAGAAAACGGCCATCACCACACCGTTCGGCTTGTACGAGTACACTGTAATGTCTTTCGGACTCCGGAATGCTGCTCAAACGTTCCAGCGCTACATCGATGCGATCACCAGAGACATGGATTTTGTCACGGCGTATATAGATGACGTGCTGATAGCATCTTCGTCCGCCAAGGAGCATAAAGATCACTTAAGGCAACTGTTCCGTCGTCTGCGAGAAGAGGGACTACAAGTGCACCCAGCAAAATGCATTTTTGGAGTGCCCGAACTAGACTTCCTCGGGCATAGAGTGTCTGCTCGGGGGATCTCGCCGCTTCCACAGAAAATAGAAGCCATCTGCAACTTCCCACGACCATCGACGATAAAAAAACTAAGACAGTTTCTGGGAATCGTCAATTACTATCATCGATTTCTCCCAGCTGCGGCAGAAAAAATGCAATCTCTCACCGAACTAACGAAAGGCTACTCACAGAACTCAAAGAAAATCATCAATTGGACCCCGGAACAAGACGCAGCTTTTGTGAGATTGAAGAACGAGATTTCCCAGCTCACCATGTTAGCGCACCCGGCTCCAGAAGGCAAGACAATCCTAGTTACGGACGCCTCTGCCACCGCGATGGGGGCCGTATTGCAACAGGAAATCGAAGGAGAGCAACTACCAGTAGCCTTCTTTTCAAAGAAGTTGGACGACACGCAGCGCAAATACAGCACCTACGACCGGGAGTTAATGGCCATCTTCTTAGCAGTCCAACACTTTGAACATTTCTTGGAGGGCCGGAGTTTTGAGATCAAAACGGATCACCGACCACTCTGCTTCGCTCTTCACAAATCTACGGAGGGCAGCAATCCACGCGTGGCCAGGCAACTGTCATATCTCTCGCAGTTCGACTGTGAGATCAACCACATCAGTGGCACCACCAACACTGTAGCAGACGCGCTATCGCGTATGGTGTCAGCAATCCTGCCAAAAGAACCTTCAATCGACTACGAGGAAATAATGAAGGAACAGAATGAAGATCCAGAATTAGAAGAGCTCCTGAATCCAGCGTCGATGAGTGCTCTGAAGATACGACCTATCAATACACACGGCGGCAAAATACCCCTGTGGTGCGACGTGTCCACCGGCCAGGAGAGGCCGTACATCCCCAAGAGTTGCCGAAAAACAATATTCACGCATTTTCACGGAGCCAGTCACCCCGGAATTCAAGCTACGCGAGATCTCCTGAGACAACGAGTAATCTGGCCCGGCCTCAACAAAGATGTCGGCAAGTGGACACGAGAATGTATTCCGTGCCAATCGAGCAAGATTACGAAGCACGTCAAGAGCCCACTTGGAAAAATGCCAGTTCCAAATGAACGATTCCAAACCATACACGTGGACATCGTCGGACCGCTGCCCGTATCGCAGAATTACCGGTAACTTCTTACGTGCATCGATCGTTTCACAAGATGGTGCACGGCGATACCAATGATGGATTGTACGGCAGAAACGTCTGCCCGCGCCTTTCTCCAGGGTTGGGTGTCTTCGTTTGGAGTTCCGACGACGATCATCACGGACCAAGGAGTACAGTTCGAATCAACTCTGTAGAGGAACCTCCTAGCAGCTTTGGGCACAAAGCGACACCGGACTACAGCCTACCATCCACAAAGCAATGGCTTGGTGGAAAGACTACATCGACGATTGAAAGAAGCCCTGAAAGCTACTGTGACCGACGCGAACTGGGTGGACGCTTTGCCCCTCATACTTCTTAACATCAGAGCCACACCACACTCAGACGCCAACGTTTCGCCGGCAGAAATGGTGTACGGGCAGACGTTACGCCTCACCGGAGAACTACCTGCAATGAAGAACGAAACTCTCCCAGCGGGAGAATTCCTGCAAAGGCTACAAGAAACAATGACACGATTACAGCCAGTACTCCCAAGGCAGCAGGGGCCTACAGACATCAATGTCCCAAACGCCCTGCTAACGGCAACCAACGTTTTCGTTAAACATGGAGGGGTCAGAAAATCATTGCAGAGACCGTACGATGGCCCTTTTCGCGTTCTAGAAAGGACCCCGAAGTACTTCACCTTAGACATACGAGGGAAACCTACCAATATAATGATTGACAGGGTGAAAGCAGCGCACCTACCCGACAGCAGCGAAACAGAAACGGAGCACGTGGAACCAACAAGCGCAAAAGTACACGATGTCTACGAAGGAGTTCCCTTCCCCCAGGCAGTGGTGGCTCCTGAACAAGGAATCGTAACTAAATACGGAAGAAGAATCAAACCTCCACTGAGATACTCGGAAACTTAAAAAACAACGGGGGGGCACCTGTGGTGGTATGAACACACACCACCACACAAGCTTAGAAGCGCCACCTCATAGCCTAAAAGCGCCAGTACTAAACGACCAATAATCAGAGCTAAAGTCTGGCGCTGGGGTGGCGCTGGGTTTTTTTCATTTTTTTTTTTCATTTTATTTTTTTTTTTTCGTTATACATATGCATATATACATTTTACATTTATATACACACACACACCCGACACATGCACTCGTACCTATTTTTTTTTTCTTAATTCAGAATTTCCCACACGATACACAGGCATACATATGAGTATAGAAGATTTTTGTACAATTTTTGTTTTATCATACATATATATACATCGTCACCCACACACGACACATGAGAACACAATGGTTCTATACGTTCCATACCCTTACACCCACAACCCACACACACACGAATTACATGCACACTAATATGCATATATACATTTGATTTGTATTTTTTTGTATTTTTTTCCATTTTTTTTTTATTATAATTTTTTTTCTTTTTATTTTTATTATTATTTTTTTTCATATTTTTTTTTTTTCATTTTTTATTTATTTTTTTTTATTTTTTTTTCCCCACACTATCTATTTTACATCCTAGCTATCTAAACAATTACACTTAGCTACCTACACAGTAAGCAATATCTAAAATTCATTCTTTGTGACTGAACTATGACTTAGGCCTATCTAGTTATTGATCTACGAGTATATACAATCTAATATCTACACAATATCTACACATTTACATCATCTTGCGCCTATAATTAGAGAATAAGTTTTTACTTATTAAATATCTTATTTACATTACCTACATTACATCCTAGCTGTCTAAACAATTACACTTATCTTACCTACACATTAAGCAATACCTAAAATTTCATTCTTGTTACTGAACTATGACTTAGGCCTATCTAGTTATTGGTCTACGCGTATTTACAATCTAATATCTACACATTTGCATCATCTAGCGCCTATAATTGGAGACCAAGTTTCTAATTATTTACAATCTTATTTACGAGTGCTGTCTATTCTCTACAGTGCGCGAGCACATTATGTTGCATTACCTTCGACCTACCATATATATCTACATATATATATATATACATTTCAAGTTACTTATTTTTCTCTACCTATTTACAATTATAGCGTCTGTGCACATCGTGCATTATATACACCTAGATACCGTTTTGCAGACATGCACTTTACACTACGTACATCTTTGCAAGTTGGCTATTAAGTAATTTGAGGTGTAAGTAAATAGGAATTTAAGAAATTTTACAGTAATGAAAAATAATTAATGAAAAGAAGAGTTTTGTGTATGTCAATGCAACTGAAATGAAGTTAAAAGTCTGGGGTTTTGGCTTCCCACCCATGGGGGGGAAGACCGTCCTACCGCTCGCCAAAACCCCAGAAAACAAAAAATAAAAATATTAATGAAATTAATTTGGTCTTCCCCCACGTCCTCATAACAGGACTGGAATTTGTCTTACTAGGTGTGCCTGGCAAGATTGTTGGTTCATGTATATTTCGGAGGTGGAGGGGGGGCCAATGCAAGTAGTCTAGAGCTTTTAAATCGGGAATGTTGATTGGGGATGAGCTCCGGAGGAAAACTTAATTTTGTGTACAGGTCAGGATCGAATTGCAGTATGTTGTGCCAGATCCTGTTTGCATGCTCGTGCAGCAGTATGTTTATGGGAGGGATATTTAGATGATTGTGCAGGTGTTGTGATGGTACTGCTTCTATTAAACTAGTGCCGGTAATAAATCTTAGTGCTTTGTTTTGAACTCTTTGTAATTTGGATATTGCTGTTGCTGATGCTGTGTGTAAAGGTATGACTGGGTATATCAATGCTGATCTTACAAAGGCCATGTATAATTTCAGTTTGGTTTCTGTAGGAAGGTAAGTAAAACGGTAAATTTTTTCTAGATTCTTGTAGGCTATTGCTTGTCTAATGGAGGCTTGTGATGATATACCATGTGTAGTTATGTTCAACCCCAGGACTTTTCCTTTATTTGTGTATGGTATTGATTTGCCGTTTATGGTAACTTCAAATGTTTTCCTTCTATTTATGGGGATTGTTGCAAATTTGCTACTGTTGGTTAATATTTTCCATTTACTTTCAAATGTGTTTATTTGTTCTATTGCTCTTTTGGTATTGGCTGTTGCATAATTTGGTGAATTTTTTCCGGCTGTTATCTGAGTGATGTCATCTGCAAAGCATATGTAGTCTGTTTTAGGTAGCGGCGGTGGTAAATCATGGGTATAAAAGCTAAACAGTGTAGGGGATAAGCATGCTCCTTGGGGTACACCTGTGCACAGTGAGAATCGCGGTCCTAAGTAATTGGATATTCTTATTGAGGCTGTCCTGCCATTGAGGTAACTATTCAGGGTCCGGAGAAATATAGGGTGAAGATTAATTTGCGAAAGTTTGAAGATGAGACCAGAGTGCCATACCTAATCGAATGCTTTTTTAACATCTCTTAAGCAAATGTCTATTGTGAATTTTTGAGCTAATTGGATGGAAATTGATTCGTGAAGGGTTGCCAGTGCGGTGTGAGTGCCTCTATTACATCTGAATCCGTGTTGTCTGCAATTAAAATGGCTATGAATTGTAAGGAAATTTGTTAATCTATTATTTAAAATTTTATCTAGTAATTTGCCGTGTACATCCAGGAGGGAAATTGGTCTGTAATTTTGAACTGATTTTAGGGATGTGTTTGGTTTTGGGAGGAAAATCATTATGGCGTGTTTTAGACTGTTCGGGAAGTAACCAGCAGATATGGGCATATTGAAAATGTAAATCAGAAAGTGAATCATGTTTTCTGGTAAGTTTTTAAGTTGTAAAGTGGTTATTTCCGTTGTCCCTGGTGCTTTCTGTTTGAACGTTTTCAGTGATTGTAATAGTTCTTCGAATGTAATAGGGGGAAAATGTATAGGGTCCAGTCTGTTGATATTTCCCGTTCGGTATGGTTTGATTGTATTTGCTAAGTTGATCATTTGCTCTTGTACCGTTTCAATGTGCTCCTTGTCGAAGAGGGGATCGTCCTGTTCAGTGAATATTTCCTTCCAGTGTGCTCTGAAGATGGGTTCTTTTTCTTTAGGAGTATGTAACTGTTCTTTATTATGTTCTATGTATGGTATTTGTTGTTTAGTGTTACCGCCCATCATCCTCTTGCAGGAGGACCAAAACATTTTCGTATCCTCCTGCAGTTTGAGACTGTGAATTAATTCCTCCCAGGTTTGCTGATATTTGCCTTTGTAAATTTCTTGTAATCTGATTCTTATTGCGTTCAAATGTCGATTCAAATCTATTGATGGCCCATATCTGGAGATGTATTGAGTTGTCTGTCGGTATTGTGCTTGTAATGTCAAAGTTTCGTGAGTTGGTTTGATCCCCGGGATTATTCTGTGATTTATGAGTGGAACGGCTGTATTTGTGGCATCCTGTACGTGTTTGGTCCATGTGTCTAGGTACTTGTTTATTTCGTTTATAGTTGGATCCGGTTGCAAAGGGGGTGTGACAGGTGATAGTAACTGTTTATATAAATTCCAATTTGCTTTACGAAAGTGTCTTCGCGGTTTGATGGGAATTTGTATTGGGTTGGCTGTGATGGTAGCGATTATTGGAATGTGATCCGAAGGCGTGATGGGGCCCGGCTTCAAGAAAATATTATGAAATGCATGCTTGTTTTGCAAAACTACATCGGGTGAGGTGGTGCTATTGTGAGTTATTAGGGTGGGAAAAAAGGGTCCAATGTGAGTGCATTTCTGTTTTGAGATTAGGTAGAAAAGATGATTTCCTCTATTGTTCCTATGTGAGTATCCAGTTATGCTGTGTGCGGCGTTTATGTCACCTAGAAAATAGGTTGGATGCGGTCTATTGAAAAGCATGTGGAAGTCTATAAAATTCAGGTAGTCTGTTCTCGGAGGTGTATATGTAGTACCTATGGTGATTGGTCCCTGTAGCGTATCTATTGTTACTGCTAACATGTCTGTGTGGAAATCATCGTGAAGTCTGTACGAAATGCTTTTCCTGAGTGCTATTGCAGTGCCTGCGTGGTTTTCGTTTTATTTATTTGAATAAAATATATTGTAATTAAAGATCTTAAGGGGCTGGTTATTTATGAGGCAGTGACTATTGATAAGTATTATGTCTGGGTCCAGTGAGTTGTATATGTTGGATAGTGTGATTCTATTTGTATTCCAAGATTGCACGTTATGTTGAATTATTGTTACTTTCTTTAGGTTCATTTTTAAGCAATTAATTTTTTTGGTTTTTTGGCGGCTGCTACTATTGACTGGTGTCTTGAAAGATTTATGAAGTCCTCATGGGGGATTATGTTTATTTTTGTTCTTGTGAATTGGACCCTGTTACTCTTGATGTAATCCAGTAATGTTTGTGATCTTAAGTCCTGAACAGTGAATTTTAATCCTTTATCATTTTCTTGTCTGCTGAGTTCCCGGATTTACCATTCTATTGGGGGGTTTCTGGGATTGGTGAATTGTCTATGAAGTTTCTGTACAGTTTCATTTGAAAGTCGTGTTTGTTATCTAATACTATGCTTGAATTACCCAAATCATCACTTATCCTTCGTTTAGTTCCAGCCTCCGTGTCCATAGCCTCCTCCATCTGTTCCTGCTCACATTCCAGAGAGACATCCACCGTTTTTTCCTGTTCCGTTTCCGTCTCCTATGGTATTGTTTCTGATTTGTAGTAAAAGTTGAAAATTGCGGCTGAGTCACGATCTGGGAAAATAGTATCGATATTGAAGTTCAGTTTTAAAGATTGTGAAAGAAGTTCGCCAAATTTCTGTGTTCTGTTCAGTGCTGCTATGTGTGCTTCCAAGATGAGTGCTGTCAGTTTAATATGTGTTTGTGATGTTAGTGTGAGGGTGTGTTCTGGGGGGTTTGTTTGTCGTATTGCGTGCTTTGCAATTTCAGCATAGGTGTTTTGAGTTTGTTGGTGATGCTCCTGTTTTTCATTTTCGATTTTTTGTTTGATTACATTTTTCCTATACGGGCAACTTGATGCTAATGTTCTGTGTGGTCCATTGCAATTGAGGCATTGTTTAAGTGTGCTTGTGCATTGTTGGTGAGTATGTTCCTGTGAAGAGCATTCTGAGCAATATTGTGTTGTTTGGGTGCATTTGGATGTTGGGTGGTCTTCATATTTATAGCACTTGTAACAGATGAGGATATGCGTGTATTTTTCTTGTTCACATTGATAGGGTGTAATTTTTGTTTGATACAAATAAAACCCATCTCGGAGGATCCTCTGTGCAGTGGTGGTGTCGGAAGTTATAATTTTGATTAGATGAGTATATTGCTTTATTTTAACTATTTCTGTGGCTGATAACCATGAATTTTGCTGTTGGATTTCTGATTTGATTTCATCGGCAGGTCTTGCACCTATTTCATTATCAATTTGTCTGACAAAAATGGATCTTTTTGCTCTTAGGTCGGGGGGAATAACTGGTATTATATTCAATTTTTGGAATGCATTGATTGCTTTACTGGAAGTTAGTTTATCAACCGAAGTGACATCGTCAGTTACTGCATAGAAACCTGTACTGGTGGAAGTCAGTCTAATGAGAGGAGCATTTAGGTCTTTGAAGGTTGTTTCAAAAATTTTTGTCTTGTCCACTGGTTTAGCTGGATCGATATACTTAAGTTGTACTCTATATGTTGATGACTTTATTCTAGGTGCTGTACTGGTTGCGGCAATGTTGGGTTTTGGTGGAATAAGCATCGTAGGCGGAGGGTTACCAGGGTTAAGGGGGAAGGACCCCGGAATTGTGTTCCTAGTTTTGGAATCAGAACGAGGGTTTGAAGAAAGAGGGGCCCTGGGGGGGCGGCCACCCGGGCCTCCCCGCCCAGCACCAGCTCCCCTCCCCCGATCCGGGGGGGGCATTACGGAAGGGGCCTTGCCCTACCCTACTATAATTACAGTTGAGCTACTCAATATTATGATACAATGTATACAACACACAGCTGTACAAATCGCCTCCTGAAGGCACACTTAGCAACGGTGCCCCTAGTTCAGTTATTAATTACCTAAATAGACGAGTTCCAGAAAATTGTATCACTGTGAACTATACAATATCAACACAGTGAAGCAATCCCTAAATGAAGAAGCATATTATACATTACACTATACGATACTAATATAGTAAACTATACAGTACTGATACAATAGGCTATACAATTATAATACAATAGACTATACAATATCAATACATTAAACTATACAATGTGAGTGAATACAAACTGTACAGAATTAGGACATTTGAATCGACATGTATGCACAAGATCACACACTGAAAAAACACATGGAATGAGAAAAGCAACAGTTGGGAAACAGTGCTCACCTCAGGCCCGGAGGGGGTGGCCCTGGGCCGGTGGTCAAAAAAACCACACTCAATCCTCCGACTTAACTTTCTGTTAAGCCTTCAAAAAAAAGAGAAAGAATAGAAAATAGGGGGGGGGCGGTGACAATAGGAAAGAAGAGAAGAGAATTAGAGTTTGGCACAGAGTGTGCCAGAAGAGAAATAGGAGAGAAAAGGAAAAGGATAGTGGAAGAAAAAAAGGCGCTTAACGCATAATTAGTTGATCTTGTGCATCTTGTTCGATTGATACTACTAAGTTGTTAATTTAACGAGGGAAAATACCCGTCAGGGCTTTTTATGATAGAAACGATTCATCTATTTATTTATGCCGCGTCTACTCTGCTCTATGTAATTATTGTTCAGTGGGAAGGCGATAAAAGCCCTCGGCAAGCAACATAAGTTTTAAATGGGGGGAAATTTATGCTCATCTACAAGTCCCTATATACAATATACACACATAATTATACATATGTATATATTTTTTTTTTCATTTCATTTTTTTTTTGTATTTTTTTTTTTGTATTTTTTTTTTTTTTCATACATATGCATATATACATTTTACATTTATATACACACACACACCCGACACATGCACTCGTACCTTTTTTTTTTCCTAATTCAGAATTTCACACACACGATACACAGGCATACATATGAGTATATAAAATTTTTGTACAATTTTTGTTTTATCATACATATATATACATTATCACCCACACACGACACATGAGCACACAATGGTTCTATACGTTCCATACCCTTACACCCACAACCTACACACACACGCACACGAATTTCTTGCACACAAATATGCATATATACATTTAATTAATTTTTTTTTTTTCATTAGTATTATAATTTTTTATTTTTTTTTTTTATTTTTTTTTTATTTTTTTTTCTCTTTATATTTTTATTTTTTTTATTTTTTATTTTTTTTTCATTTTTTTTTCTTTTTATTTATTTTTTTTCCTTTTTTTTCATTTTTTTTTCTATTTTATTTTATTTTTTTATTTTTTTTTATTTTTTTTTATTTTTTTTTATTTTTTTTATTTTTTTTTATTTTTTTTTTTGCACACTATCTATATAACATCCTAGCTATCTAAACAATTACACTTAGCTACCTACACAGTAAGCAATATCTAAAATTCATTCTTGTTACTGAACTATGACTTAGGCCTATCTAGTTATTGATCTACGAGTATATACAATCTAATATCTACACATTTACATCATCTTGCGCCTATAATTAGAGAATAAGTTTTTACTTATTAAATATCTTATTTACATTACCTACATTACATCCTAGCTATCTAAACAATTACACTTATCTTACCTACACAGCAAGCAATACCTCAATTTCATTCTTTATTACTGAACTATGACTTAGGCCTATCTAGTTATTGGCCTACGCGTATTTACAATCTAATATCTACACATTTGCATCATCTAGCGCCTATAATTGGAGACTAAGTTTTTACTTATTTACTATCTTATTTACGAGTGTTGTCTATTCTCTACAGTGCGCGAGCACATTATGTTGCATTACCTTCGACCTACCATATATATCTACATATATATATATACATTTCAAGTTACTTATTTTTCTCTACCTATTTACAATTATAGCATCTGTGCACATCGTGCATTATATACACCTAGATAAAGTTTTGCAGACATGCACTTTACACTACGTACATCTTTGCAAGTTGGCTATTAAGTAATTTGAGGTGTAAGTAAATAGGAATTTAAGAAATTTTACAGTAATGAAAAATAGTTAATGAAAAGAAGATTTTTGTGTATGTCAATGCAACTGAAATGAAGTTAAAAGTCTGGGGTTTTGGCTTCCCACCCATGGGGGGGAAGACCGTCCTACCGCTCGCCAAAACCCCAGAAAACAAAAAATAAAAATATTAATGAAATTAATTTGGTCTTCCCCCACGTCCTCATAACAGGACTGGAATTTGTCTTAGTAGGTGTGCCTGGCAAGATTGTTGTTAAATAGGGAGCTGAAAAAAGTATTACTTAAATGCACTTTTAGGGGGGGGCGGTGACAATAGGAAAGAAGAGAAGAGAAATTAGAGTTTGGCACAGAGTGTGCCAGAAGAGAAATAGGAGGAGAGAAAAGGAAAGGGATAGTGGAAGAAGAAAAAGGCGCATAACGCATAATTAGGTGATCTTGTGCATCTTGTGTTCTTTATACTGCTAATTAGTTAATTTGATAAGGGAAAGGTACCCGTCAGGGCTTTTTATGCTAACAAATGATTCATGTTATCTATTATGCCGCGTCTACTTTGCTCTATTGTATTATTATATACACGGTAGAGGGCGACATCAGCAATCCGTACATGAAGTGAGTTTAAGTTTGAGCTCAGGCAACTTGTGCTCATCTACAATACCCTATATACATACACTATATACTAACATATACATATATTATATTTATTTATTTTTTTTTCTTTATTTTTTTTTATATATAAATTTTTTTTTTTTTATAATTATTATTATTATAATTACTATTTTTTTTATTTTTTTTTTTATTTTTTTTTTTATATATATATGCATATTTACAAAATTTACATACATATACACACATTCATACCAGACACATGCACACAATTTTTTTTTTTTTTTTGTTTCATTGTGCACACGCGACAAACATACATACATTTTTTTTTTTTTTTTTTATCGTACATATATATACATACCACACACAGCACAAGAGCACACAAATAGTTATATACATCCCATACTCAAACACCCACAAACATACACACGTACCCGACGATACTCATGCACACCAATATGCATATATACATAATTTTTTTTTTTTCATTTTTTTTTTATATTTATTTTATTTCTTTCTTATTTTTTATTTTTTATTTTTTTTTTTATTTATTTATTCATTTTTTTTATTTTTTTTTTCTTACCTACACTACATTCTAGCTATCTAAACAATTACACTTAACTTACCTACATAGTAAGCATTACCTAAAATTTCATTCGTGGTACTGAACTATGACTAAGGCCTATCTAGTTATTAAGCAACGGTATCAACAATTTAATATCTACACATGTACATCATCTCGTGCCTATGATTAATGTATGAGTTTTTACCTATACGCTATCTTATTTACAAGTTTTATCTATTCTTATGATTATTTCCACCTACCATACCTACCTACGTATATACATACAATTCAAGTTAATTATTATTCACAACATATATACAATTATAGCGTCTGTGCACATCATACATTATATACACCTAGATTCAATTTTGCAGACATGCACCTACCACTACATACCTTTTTTACAGAAAGGCTATTGAATGATTAGAAAGGCAAGTAAACAGGAATTTAAGAACTTTTTAAAGTAATGAAAAATAATTAATGAAAATTTTTTTTTTCAGTGCGATTGAAATGAAGTAAAATGTCTGGGGTTTCGGCTTCCCACCCATGGGGGGGGAAGACCGTCCTGCCGCTCGCCAAAACCCCAGAAAAACAAAAAATAAATGTAAATGAAAGTATTTTTGGTCCTCCCCCACTTCCTCCGAAGAGGTTTTAGAATTTGTTGGTTTTTCGTATAGATATGTTTGTTAAATATTGGTGGTTCAATTAAACTTTGGAGGGGGAGGAGGGGCCATTGCGAGTAACCTTGAGCTTTTGAATCTGGAGTTTTGTTCTGAGATGAGGTCTGGTGGGAAGGTTAGATTAGTATACAGATCGGGGTCAAATTGCTGCATATTGTTCCAGATTTTGTTTGCGTGCTCATGCAACAGTATATTGATGGGAGGGACCTTTAGTTGTACGTGCATATATTCAGATGGTATTGCGTCTATTAGTGTGTTGCCTGTGATGAACCTGAGAGCTTTGTTTTGAACCTTTTGCAGTTTGGATATTGATGATGCTGATGCTGTGTGTAATGGTATAACCGGGTATATTAGTGGTGATCTTACGTAGGCCATGTAGAGTTTTAATTTCGTTTTTGTGGACAGATGAGAGAAACGGAGAATTCTGTTTAGGTTTTTGTACGCTATTGCTTGTCTAGTGGAAGCCTGAGATGAAATGCCTTGTGAGGTTATGTTTAGTCCTAAAACTTTGCCTCTATTTGTGTATGGAATCACTTGGTTGTTTATCATTACATCAAGAGTTTTCCTTCGACTGATTGGAATAATGGCAAATTTGCTGCTGTTGGTTAGGATTTTCCATTTATTTTCGAATGAATTGATCTGTTCTATTGCTTTTTTGGTTCTTAATGTTGCAAATCTCAACGAATATTGTCCGGCTGTTATTTGGGTGATGTCGTCTGCGAAACATATATAATCCGTATGTGGTAGTGGAGGAGGTAAATCGTGGGTGTAGAAGCTGTAAAGCGTGGGGGATAAACATGCTCCTTGGGGTACGCCGGTGTGCAATGCGAATTTGGGTCCTATGTAATTTGCTATTCTTATTGCTGCTGTTCTATTGCTCAAGTAGTTGCTCAGAGTCCGTAGAAATAGAGGGGGAAGGTTTTTTTTGTGATAATTTAAAGATCAAGCCAGAGTGCCACACCTTGTCAAATGCTTTCTTTACGTCTCTCAAACAGATGTCTATTTTACACTTTTGTGCTAGTTTGATTGATATAGTTTCGTGAAGTGTTGCTAGGGCCGTGTGAGTTCCTCGGTTGCATCTAAATCCATGTTGCCTGCTGTTGAAAAAGTTCTGAATTGTGAAAAAATTTGTCAATCTGTTGTTTAGGATTTTGTCTAGTAATTTACCTTGTACATCTAGGAGGGAGATCGGCCTATAATTCTGCACTAATTTTAGGGATGAATTTGGTTTCGGTAAAAAAATCATTTTTGCATGTTTTAAGCTGTCGGGGAAATAGCCTGCAGATATAGACATGTTGAAGATGTAAATGAGAAAATGTATCATGTTTTTTGGGAGGTTTTTTAGTTGCAGAGTGGTTTTGCCTGTTATTCCTGGTGCTTTCTGCTTAAATGATCTGAGTGCGTGCAGTAGCTCTTCATATGATATAGGGGGAAAATGAATTGGATCAAGTCTGTTAATATTTCCTGTTCTGTGAGGGACAACCGAATGTGCTATGTTGTTAATGTGATTATTTACTGCTTCAATATGCTCTCTGTCAAAAAATGGTTCGTCCTGCTCGGTAAATATTTCCTCCCAATGCTCTCTGAATATAGGTTCTTTTTCTTGTGGTGTGTGTAATTGAATTTTATTGTTTTCTATATATGGGACTATTTGTTTTGAGTTGTTCCCCATCATCCTCTTGCAGGATGACCAGAATGCCTTCGGGTCCTCCTGCAGTTCAAGATTCTTAATTAGTTCTTCCCAGGTTTCATGATATTTTCTTTTGTATGCTTCCTGTAGTTTGGTTTTGATTGCGGTCAGGTGTCTATTGAGTTCTATGGAAGGGCCGTTTGTGTAAACATATTGCATTGTTTGCTGGTATTGTGCTTGTAATTGCAGGGTTTCATGAGTTGGTTTGATTCCTGGTATGATTCTGTGAGTGATAAGTGGGATCGTTGCTTTGGTGGCGTCCAATACGTGTTTTGTCCACATTTCCAAATAATGATCTATTTCTTTAAGCGTCGGGTCCTGTTTCAATGGGGGTGTGACTGCTGAAAGTTTCTGTCTATAGGCTTGCCAATCTGCTTTATGAAAATGTCTTCGAGGTTTTATGGGAATTTGTATTGGATTTGCCGATATTGTTGCTATTATGGGAATGTGATCTGATGGAGTGGTTGGTCCCGGCTTCAGAAAGATATTGTGGTAAGCTTGTTTGTTCTGCAGGACTATATCTGGTGAGGTGGCGCTATTATGAGTTATTCTAGTGGGAAAATATGGTCCAACGTATGTGCATTTGTGTCTGGTGATTAGGTAGTAGAGATGTTTCCCCCTATTATTCCAGTTTGAGTATCCTGTTATATCGTGTGCTGCATTAATGTCACCAAGAAAGTAAGTTGGATGAGGTCTGTTAAAAAGCGTGTGAAAGTCTATAAAATGCAGGTAGTCCGTTCTGGGGGGTGTATAAGTAGTGCCTATAGTGATTGGTCCTTGGAACGTGTCTATTGTTACTGCCATCATGTCTGAATGAAAATTATCGTGAAGTCTGTATGAGATGTTTTTCTTGAGAGCTATTGCGGTGCCTGCGTAATTTTCGTTCAACTTATTTGAATAGAATGTATTGTAATTGAAGATCTTGAGAGGTTGATTGTTTGTGAGGCAGTGACTATTGATGAGTATGATATCTGGGTCCAGTGTATTATATATGTTTGATAGAGTGATTTTATTGGTATTCCAAGATAGTACGTTGTGTTGAATTATTGTTATTTTCTTCAAACTCATTTTTGAGCAATTAATTTTTTGGGTTTCTTAGTGACTGCTATTAGTGACTGGTGTCTTGGAAGGTTTGTGAAGTCCTCATGTGGGATGATGTTTATTTTAGTTCTTGTGAATTGTACCCTGTTATTGTTTATGTATTCCAGTAATGTTTGCGATCTCATGTCTTGAACAGTAAATTTTAATCCTTTGTCATCTTCTTTTCTATTGAATTCCTGGATGTACCATTCTGTCAGGGGATTTTCTGGAATTGGTGAGTTGTCGAGGAAATTCCTGTAGAGTTTGATATTAAGGTTGTGCTTATTGTCCAGTACTATGCTTGAATTTCCAACGTCATCACTGATCCTACGCTTTGCTCTCGCCTCCGTTTCCATGGCCTCCTCCACGAGCTCCTGCTCACATTCCAGAGACACATCCACCGTTTTTTCTTGGTCAGTTTCCGTTTCCTGTGGGGTTGATTCTGATTTGTAATAGAAGTTGAAAATTGCTGCAGAGTCTCGATCTGGAAAGGTGGTGTCAATATTGAAATTCATTTTTAGGGATTGCGATAGAATGTCACCAAATTTTTGGGTTCTATTGAGCGCTGCTATATGTGCTTCCAATATGAGTGCTGTGAGTTTTATGTGTGTTTTTGTAGTTAATGTTAGAGTATGTTCGGGGGGGTTTGTTTGTTGAATTGCGTGCTTCGCAATTTCAGCATAGGTGTTTTGGGTTTGCTGATGCTGTTCATGTTTTTCATTTTCGATTTTTTGTTTAATTACATTTTTTCTGTACGGGCAACTTGATGCTAATGTCTTATGAGGTCCATTACAGTTGAGGCATTGCTTGAGTGTGCTTGTGCATTGATCGTACGTGTGTTCTTGAGAGGAGCATTCTGAGCAGTATTGAGTTGGTTGGGTGCATTTGTTTGTTGGGTGGTCTTCATATATATAGCATTTGTAGCAGATGAGGATGTGTGTATATTGCTCTTGTTCACATTGATAGGGTGTAATTTTCGTGTGGAACATGTAAAAACCATCTCGGAGGATCCTTTGTGCAGTAGTAGTATCGGAAGTTATCAGTTTGATTAGATGAGTGTATTGTTTTATTTTGACTATTTCTGTTACTGATAGCCATGAGTTTTGTTGCTGGATTTCTGCTTTTATTTCTTCTGCAGGTCTTGAGCCTATTTCACCGTCTATTTGTCTAACAAAAATCGATCTTTTTGCTCTTAGGTCCGGGGGAATGGCTGGAATGATGTTCAATTTCTGAAATGCATTAATTGCTTTGCTTGAGGTTAGTTTGTCAACTGAGGTGGCATCATCTGTTACTGCATAAAAACCGGTTTTGGTGGGAGTTAGTCGAATAAGGGGAGCATTGAGGTCTTTAAAGGTCGTTTCGAAAATTTTTGTTTTATCTACTGGCTTTGAACTGTCAATAAGTTTTAGTTGTATTCTGTACGTTGTTGATTTGGTTCTATGTGCAGAACCGGTTGCGGCACTGCTTGAAGTTGGCGGTATGAGTACCGTGGGTGGAAGGTTACTAGGATTTATGGGGAGGGACCCCGGAATAGCATTCCTAGTTTTAGAAGTAGAACGAGGGTTTGGAAGAAGAGGGGCCCTGGGGGGGCGGCCACCCAAGCCTCCCCGCCCAGCAGCAGCTCCCCTCCCCCGATCTGGGGGAGGCATATCGGAAAACGCCTAGCCCTACCCTTATTATATTTGCAATACAATATACAGTATTATACTACAATATATACAACTTTCGACCACACAATTTGGAACCAACTTAGGGCACACCTAGCTGCAGTTTAACTGAGTGAAATATCAGGTTCCTTAACTGGCGAAATCTAGATTGAATACGTTAAACTGTACAGTACTGATACATTAAACTATACAATGAAAATACATTAAACTGTACAACACTAATACATTAAACTAAACAATACTTATACACCTAACTATACAATATCAATACAGTAAACTATACACATCAACACAGCAAACTATCCAATATCAATACATTTAAACAAGTATGCACAAGATCACCGGAATAGAGTGACGGAGACAAATGAAAAAGGCAATAGTTGAAAAAAATTCTCACCTCTGGCCCGGAGGGGTTGCCCCGGGGCCGGTGGTCAAAAACCACACTCCGATCCGACTAAGCTACCTCTTAAGCTTTCAAATAGAAAGAATAGAAAAATAGAAAAATTAGGTAGCTGAAGAAAGAATTGTTTTTAAGCACATTAATCGCACAAAGAGAGCCACAAACCATCCACGGCGCATTCACGAGAGTCCATGCACTTTTACCGCACAAAGAGAGCCACTAACCAACCACGGCGCATTCACGAGAGTCCACGTCGATAGAAACCTCCGTAAGTATAGCACAAGCCTAGACGGCGAAAAGTGGGCACCCCAGTCTTGGCCAATCGGAGACCTGGTCGGGTAGAGTCAGCCTCCAGCGAGGCCTATATAAACAGCCGCGCAGCCAGCGGAGCCTCAGTACACTCTCAGCGTCCCTGATATTCACACTAAGTCTCGACGCTCCGCCAGCATCTCACCCGTCGCCTTCACCGCCTCCTCGACAGCCAGCCGCCACGTCTTGTTGCTTGCTAGACGCACCAGTTCCCTGCTACCGCCTCTGGTACTCCTTGGTCGGAGACCCTCCGCCAGCAGCAGCCTCACCGGTCTGCTCTCGTCCCTCAACCACGCAGCGTCTCCCCGACAACCGTCGGTCCGCCAAGACGTCATCTGTCACTGTATTACTCGACTGTAATATTCCCTTGTGCCATTACTGGCGACGGTCTTCATAATAATACGGCGTTTATTCCAGTTGTGTTTTCCCCACCTTGCCGGTTCGTTTGCACCTCAGGCACTCACTTCGGGCAAAGATATTTCACAAGTCTATCGATATTCACAAGTCAATAGATATTCACAAGTCTGCCCGGAGTGTAAAGCAGCCTGAGGGAGAACACCACAAAGTTATACCTGATGAGGAAACACTCATTATGTTCAGTTCATCACAATAAAATTCAACGGTTATTAACGAATGCGAGTTTTATTCGGCATGGACGGGCAATCCATGTTCTTGTCCTCGCGCTTATTTCCTGGAGCGTATTTGACTTACCGTATGCATGGTTCCTACAAACGTACATCGATATTGTAGTCATGTGTGTGCACACACATAAAATGACGCGAATGATAGACAATTCGTTATACCTGATTAGATATGAAGTTGGCGACATTTGTTGAGAACATTTTTGACTTAGAGATGAACTATTAAACCGATCACGAGGGAACCGATGACTCCATCTAGAGTCTCGTCTGAAGTGCGTCAGATTCTTGGAAGTTTTCCACAGAGTTGGCAAGCTGATGTGGCGAGGAGAGCTGACTTGAGATCAGGAGCTGCCGCGAGGACGGCAGTGAAGCCTTTAATCAAGGAGCGAATATATCGAGAAGTTAAACCTTCAACTCGTCTATTTTATGCGATGCTTGCGCATAATATTGTAATCATATTAGCTAGTTGACGAAGACGATCTCAACGAAGACGATCTCACGAGAGCGAAGAGAAGGGATCATCTAGTATGGACTACAAAAAACCTGGAACCTACGCACAAGGTGTGTTCCCACACAGGATTGTAGATTTATAAAGGGGCGTCGATAGTCGTCGTCCAAGAGTTTAATGAATCGTGGAAACACAATGTGCAATTTGCTCGCTCATCTTCTGCTTCAAATAACTTCTCCTCTTTGTGAATTTGAACTTGTGACGTAATTTGACACTGACCCATATCGTCTCCCATCCGATATTTTGTGAGTTATATGGGTTGTTTTGAAGCCTCATATTTACCCATTTCAGCCCAAATTGTTCACTCATGTTCCCAATATTACAACCACTGTCATTAGACTTATGCTGGCATCAGGTTATTACCATCAGAGTGAGGACGGAACTGCCATCCAGCAGAGAGTTTTAAAAATTACATTAGGGCACAAATTCGACGAGAAACAATTGTCTCAACATTTTTCGACAGTACCAGAAATTGGGACTGTTAAGGGTGGAAAAGCCCTCATCCAAATGGGGCTTTTTTTTGGTTGTGTAATTTGCGGTAAATTCGTTAGTTTCTCAAGTTTCCAGTCAATGGTATCAGCAGCAATAAAAGTCGCAAAACTTGAATTAAGTCTTTGCCTCAGTATTAATTTGGCACCGGGATCTGCCGTAAATCGACCGTGTCTCTATGGACACACGCATCTGCACTCGATACGTAAACTTCTGCTGTTTAAATACACTCATCTCTATTAGGAGTCTCAGCCCTGCGTTACCTCGTGTGGTAATGCGCAATCATTTCACTCATTGTTCAAGTTACACATCTGCGGGGGTATTAGTCAAATGCATTTAAGATTATTATTATTATATATGAAAGTTTTAGCCTCCCTTAACCACGACAAAGATGTTCCAAGAGAGGAAAGAGGAAGGCACCATTTAGTATGGAGTTGAGGGAACGCACAGAAACAGTAAGCTAGGAAAGAAGTTCATGAAACAAGAAAAAAGTTGAAGAAGAAAGTAGTAGGAGCTGAAAAACAGGACAGCAGTGAACCGAAAAAAGATGGTCCGTAACAAAACAAAAACCTATTTAATCAAAACAAAAAGGAAGCCTACCTAACTTTTAGCTCGGGCCCTCACATGGTTCCCCTGGGAGCGCTAGTTCCCATAGATACAATAGTTGTATCCCCCTGAGGGGAATGCATTTAAGAATAAACATTTCATTTGCAGGGTAAATCATAACTGATCTAACACTTTCTTTCAACTGCAAAGCGCGGTCAGCGACGATAATCTACGGGTCTCAATGGTTCGTACTGCATGCCTCCATTAGGCTTAAAATGTTAATATAATATAGAGATTCTAAGGAAAAATCTGCTTATGACAAGCACTATATGAAAATTCATGTCATAAGTACCGATGAACCAAAATTCAAAAGCTTATTGGGTAACTAATGTACGCGAAAGCAGAACTGACCTGAATCTCGCCTATAGGTCATGCATAAATTTCTATTTCAATTCCTTTTTCTTGTTTGTTCAGTCCCACATAAGTGTAAAGGTGTCATTATGAGCAGTACCGCTGCATGGCACGTAATGATCACGCTACCCGTGCATCTCAGTTACATATCTGGGATTTAGCAACAGATATTATACTTCCATGCCTTGAATGTTCCATCAGAGTAAATAAACACCCATCAAATTGTTATTTATAACAATCTTGTCTAATTGCTATTTATATTAATCTTGAAATCTTGCATAGATATCACGAAGGATAAAATAATGCAATGGTTTAATATTTCGTAAACATCGTTTCGAGATAAATTGTTTTTAATTTTTTTAATGAAAAAAATCAGATAATTTGTGACCATCAAAAAATTGAAGAACTGTTCATGATCAAATAACTATTGGTACGTGGCTTGCATTATTTATGTGAAAAGTTCATTAAACATGATGGATATTGTGTATATCGCTTACAAAAATTAAAATTTATGCCATAAGTTCTAGAAAATTACCAGTTCGGGTTTGTCATTCATGAATTGCTGAATGGATTCTCCATCCGTCATTTGACATCCATATTCATTAAACTCTGCAATAGGAGCGTCTGCTTCGTAGGATGCCAGTGATGTTGACGTCAACTTCATATTATTGATCTTGTACCCGTAATAATACAGTCTGGGTAACTTATAGTACTGCCCTCTTCTTTCCTGGGCAAAAAAACACGATGATAATAATAATGGTGCTGCCATCCTATTGCAAATAACCCCATTTTTCCTATGTTATTACAATGGGTCAGGTTTCTGCACATATACACATGTACACAGTAGTTGCTTGTTTGGTTGGTTGGTTGGTCCGTCTCTCTGTCCCACTCTAACCGCGCAACGTGCGCCAACGGTGGCCACGACGGGGATGTTCATTATGCTGCTGACCGCCAGTAGCCACAAACTCTATTTTCAGACAACTAATAATTCTCCGTACTCGGATTCGCGATTGAAATCAGTGAGAATACTGCTTCAAGGTCACAAGAAGGAGTAGATAACCAGAAATAAATATTTTCTTAAAAACACAAAGAACACGAAACAATTCAACATTGTGACCGTTAATCCTGGAATATAAAAGAAGAAAAAGAATCTGCAGTGCGAGTCAGACAAATGTCACAAGGAGGCGACAAGAAACACGAAATAGATGTGAACAGCAAATTTTCATGCGTCATTCTCGAAAGCAACTCAGCACTGAAGGAAAATTCTTATTTCATTCAAAAAAGAACCCTTTGGAATTCCTGAAAATTGCGCAGAATAGTATGCGAAACAAAGAATGCAGTGTCAATCAAGAAATAAAATTTTAACAACAACGCTACAGAGGCCTTAGATTAGATTAGACGAGATAATTTAGGACTTTTCAATTATAAAAAGTAGTTTTAAGAGAGGAAAGAGGGAGACATCATTTAGTAATGACTTAATGGAATGCAGGATTCATGCACGTGGGTCATAGAAACAGCATATTGCAAGAAAAGTTAATGAAATAATTTACATTCGAGAACGTAACCTATGCCAAAAAAGGGACTACAGTAAATATAGACCTTAACAAAACTAAAAATATTTAATTTCAACAAAAAGAAGGCCTCCTTAACTCTTATTTCAGGACCTCACATATTACTCTAGTGAATGCCAATTTCCATGGGCACAAAAGTAATCTTCTCCTGAAGGAGAAACTTTTTAGGTCATTGACCACAAGGAACAGCTACAATATTTAACAACTCTGATGTGTGGCGTAGAAATTAGACATTTCAGTAATCTAGAAATGTGCATTTCACTGCTAGAGAGGAAACAAACTGGTGCAACCATGTTTTCTAGCTCGGTGTAGTTCAAAATTATCATTACGAGTAGACGAATAGTCACATAATTCACACGTGAACAGCTGACCTTTACCGTGCTTGCTAGCCTGGTGTACTTTTACACTATCCTTCCGAGTAGAGGAATGGTCACAAAACTCACACCTGAACAGCTGACCTTTACCATGTTTACTCGATAGGTGTCGTTTAACGTTATTCTTATGTGAAGAGGAATAGTCACATAATTCACACTTGAACAGCTGACCTTTACTATGTTTACTGGCTAGGTGTCGCTTAACACTGTTCTTGACGGCAGAAGAATAGTCACATACTTCACACCTGAACAGTCGGCCTTTCCCATGTTTGCTGGCTCGGTGTTCTTCGAACCTAGATCTAGGAGCAGAGGAATAGCCACAGTACCCACACCTGAACATTTGACCTATACCATGTCTGCTGGCTAGGTGTAATTTCACAAAGATTTTACGGGCAGAATTATAGTCGCACAACGCACACTTGAACTGGTGAGTCCTATGTTTGCTAGCTTGGTGTAGTTTAATACTATCCTTACGAGTAGAGGAATGGTCACAGAACTCACACTTGAACAGCTGACCTTTACCATGTTTACTGGCATGGTGTCGTTTGACGTTATTCTTACGTGAGGAGGAATAGTTACATAAGTCACACTTGAATGGCTGACCTTTACTATGTTTGCTGGCTAAGTGTACTTCATGTTCGTTTGTACGAGCAGAGGAATAGTTATCTAACTTACGCCCGTAAAGCTGCCGTTTACGATGTTTGCTTATTTGATGTCCTCTTTTGCGTTTACCAAAGAAACACTGCTTCAAGTTTGATTCATTAGCTGAAGAAAATTCGCACAGCTCACACTTGTACAGCTTACTCCTGTCTAATGCACCATTTTTAGGTGTTTGTGAACTGGACTTTGTGACTAAAGGAGAGCCACAGAATTCACATTCGAGCTCTTCCTGACGAAGTCTCTCAGGTCGCTGTCCCCCCATCAGTTTCACACCTGGATAATGGGAACGCCCAGATAGACCTTTGCACAGGTTCTCATGATCATGCTGCTCCCCTATATGTCGTTTCAAAGCACTCATGTACATAGTGGAGTAAGCACACAACACACAATCGTAGTAACACCCTAATTCATGCCTGACACGGAGGTGCAGCTCCATACGGTCCGTCCTATCGGTGGAGTAATCACAATGTTCACAGGGCTGTGACACGAGTGTGTTTGGAAACGCAGCCTCAACACCACTGCCGCTACCCGGCACATCTGATGGTAGAAAGTCAGCGCTCCCTTGAGATGCTCCAGCTGGTCTTTGATGGACAGCACTTTTGTAGTAAGCCCCAGAGCTGCTTTCCCTCAACTTGTCTTCTGCTTCTATGCGCCCTGAACGTGCCTCAGTGCATTCATCGTCTAATTCTCTCTTGAAAGCAACTGCATGACGGCCCACACTTGAACTGGCCTGTGAAAGAGAACTTTTTCCGATTATCACTGTACAGAATTCCTCAAGTAAGTTGCAGTTAAAGTTATCTCCTTTGTTTACCCACGTAATTTTGAAACGAATTTTTGCAATTGAGCACCTGTGGTTATCTTATCATTCACTAAATGCGTACCATTGTTCAAAGTCGAATACAATAAAAATGCATGAATATAAATAGAAGAAAAAATGGCAGCACACTAATTGTTGCCTAATTTGAAATTTGAAAACCCCGTTCACTTTACACAGCCGGTAAATATTTCAATACAGAGCAAATATCTAATGAAGTATTCAATGCCTCTTAAAATGTAGCACTTTTTCAAGAAATAAACGTACAAGAAACGGTGAAAAACTTTTACTGCATGCATTAGCACCTGTCATTACCCCAATATTTTGGATCATGATCTTTAAACAAATTCTACTCCTAATATTTTTCTTTTCAATCACAAAACAAACCCTCATTCTTCCTATATTTATAGGCTATAACAATTGAATCAGAACTTTATCCTTGCATAGATGAGAGAGGCTGAAATGATTTCTTACACTAGCAAAACAACACGACCAAAAATTATTCATTCGTTGGTCTCACACAAAGCAATATGATCGCATACAAATCAGAAAATTTGATTCAAGTATTTCATACGGTTTTAAGTGTGGCAAGAATTTCACAACAACGCGTTTTCATCAGAAAATTTAGGATCAAATGTTTGAAATTGTTAAAAAAAGGAAAAAGAAAACTACGAGTACAAGGAATCTTAAACGATCACTAGTGTAAACCTGTTAAAATGCGACTTTTAAGTCAACTCACTGAGGGACAACGCAATTAAGAAAAGGCTCCACGACACAGGAGATACAAGAAGCATGCTGAAAATAGCTTCGAAACAATTGATGAAGGAACCGAAGCTTAATCAATATTAGCTGCGATTGTGAACGGGAATAAAATGGATCACATAGAGAATTACACAACAAGACTCAATTCAAGCAGTCAAAAGATAGAATCACGCTAAGACGGACACAACAATAACTAAAAATAAAGTTTATTACACAAACCCTCAATTAGGCAATCAAACAGACATAAACCCCAATTCAACATAATAGAAACTCAAGAATTATGGAGTGTGCAGTGAGAATATTATCTGGAACCGGAGTAAAATATCGCTCAGCAGCCAATGAAAAAGTTTAGTAATAAATTAGACTTATCTAAAGTGAGATGCTTCAAGTTATTCATAAAACAATTCTGATAGAATGAAATCCACCGAGGGAAAGTTTTGTCAATTATGTCAGAAATGCTCAAGGGAATGAGAGATGAAAGCCGTGATAAAGATATACATGTCATAAATTGGTGGCTCAAAACAGGTAGAGACCGACTACATATGAATTAAAATCGGATTTTGTGAGGAAGTGATATATGCTCTGCTGAATCGGTTCGCCTTCCCTAAATTTACGTAATTTTTCAAATTTCACTTTTTGCATTTCTATTGCAACAAGGGGAATGAAAATGCATGCAGATATGTGATATTGAATTCTGAATACATTTGTTTCTACAAAATTTTCGATTTTTGCAGTAGAAAAAAATGTAGTGCACTAACATAAAAAAATATATAGGGTTGCGCAGAACCCTACTCCTACAATTTTTAACGTAGAAGCGTGATTTTGGTCTCTGTGCTGCCTTCGCAGCAATTTAGGAAATTTCTATTTTCAAACAGCGGTAGAAAATTTGTGCCTTCGAATATCGAGGGAACCAGTCCGCACGTTCACTCGTTTTCCGGAAACGCTCTCTTCCGGTACATTAGGTATTTAAACTCTGCGAGCTGAGTAGAGGCCGCCAGTTGTGTTGAAGTAGTGTGTAGACTCCAGAGAAGGAAATGTAAGTAAAGAGTGCTAAATATTAAGTGCATTGGGTCCCTATAGATGTCTGTTTTGTGTCTCCTACTAGACAGTGAATTCTTAGGTCCTAGAAAAGCTAAAAGATTTCAGAATGTGTGCTGTCACAGTTTTTCTGTTTGTGCTTTTACAATTCTAGATACTGATTCTTCATTCGCGGTGCCAATATAATGTAATGCTGTGTTTACCTATTTGTACCTGGCTCAAATTGTCTAGTGGTATTGCCCTGTGTTGGACAGGGTTGTGAGACTTTCTTGCAAACACTCAGTCATGTTTTGATTATATTGTTGAGCCTGATTTGTTCTGTGCTTGTCAGTGCTACTTAATTTATTTGCTGGAATTCACAGCTGGATTCATTGTGCTCAGTTGTTGATTTGATCTAAGCACATTGCATTATATAGATCCTTGTTATCACTCACGATTAATGTTAGTGGATTTAAACTCTGGTATTTGGACTCTAGAATTGTGTAATTCCTCACTCAAGTTGCTATTTTACCAGTCTGTAGAGTGTGGTGGTTGTTGCCTATTTTTATTTGTGTGATTTTTACTGTGCTGCGGATATTTATATTGCCTGGTTGATGACGTGTTCATGCCTGTTAGGTAACTATTTACTTGTTCAGAGGTGTCTAAGTATGCCCCCTTGTTCACTTATTAACCACCTTTGTAGATGGGTGTGTTTTAACTATGCCCAGGTGGTACTATAGATTGATAGACTTTTGTGACTAGTCATGTGAGTCAGAAACAACTCAAGTTGCCAGGCACTGTTTACGTAGGAATAGCTGTGTAACTTTAGTTCAGCGTCTACCGGGTTGGACATGCATTTTTATATGGGAATAGCCGTGTAACTTCAATTCAGCATCTACCTGGTTGGACATTAGTGTGTAGAGCCTACTGCCTGACCTTAGTATTTAATGAGGGCCTCATTAGGTTGACTGGTTATATCTGATTGTGCCATTGGGATGCTCGTATGAAAATTGTACTAAGTCTCGCCAATGATTTGGGTGTTGAATGAGCCGCTGAAGTATTACCCGTGTTCTCTGAATTAGATTTTCTTGTGCCAGTGATGCAGTTCTGCCCCAATTTTTGCGTCCTTATTTTCTGGTTTGCCCTCTGAATCACTTTTAGATATTCAATCTCTAAAAACTGTATATTTTTTGTATTACTTTTGTGCTAACTAGACCTTTCTATTTCAGGAAAATTTATGTACAAATAAATGGCTGCTTAAGACAAGTTTTGCATCATCCGTGGACTTTTCTGAACCTTCCCCTCGTCGATAGAAATTGTTGAGGCAGTCACAATAAATTTTCAACAACATCTCTGCAATGTCTCAAATGGCCAAAAGAAGCTCAAAGAAAACCCTTAAACTAGCTGAAGTTGAAGCCGTAAAGACCTATGACGATCTTTATGAAGCCCTGTCCAGGGAGAGTCCAGGAGAGGATGAGACGTCGGCCATCTTATCCTTCATAGCTGAACTTAAGGTCAAGCGCGATCAGTTCATCACTTCAAGCAGAGCCTTTGAAGGTTCTTTGGAACGAGCAGGACATAAGCAGCGGTACCATGAGCAATTTTTGAAGAGACGTGTGATGCTGGAAGACTGCTTTGGTCGCATCGCGACGCTCAACAAACAGATGGAGAGGCTTGGAGGGGACATGGTTTCCAACCTTGATCCCAAAGACCTGTCTTCTCTGCGTAGTGAGAGAATGAGTAAACTTACCTCCGTAAGAAGAGAAAAAGTTGGACCTTTTTCCACACCACTGTCGGTAGCCTCTGAGGTTTCTACTATCTCAGAAGGAGAGGATGAAGAATATCAAGAGCAGGAAAGCAACCTAGATGATCTGGCAGGGCTGATGGAACACGCTTCCGTGAGCTCTCGCAGGTCGATTCTAGAGCCTAGAGTAGAGGCAAACCATCGACTGAGAGCTCCTAGGCAGGGAAGCACTCTAGATGCAGCTTCTGTTCACCTTATCCGGGCCGAGCTGTTGAAGACCCCTGCCAACCCCTTCAAAGGAGACATCGGATTGTACCATTGCTGGGAATCTGATCTGAAGAATCGACTGCAGGGACTAGCTTTGGGCCCCATCGAAGAGCTACAAGTTTTGGCGGCCAATACCGCGGGTAAACCCAAGGAGTACGTTCAGAGAACTATGAGGTCAGTCATCGGAAACAATGCAGAGGCAGTGTTGCAGGTGGTATGGAACACCCTTCGTGAGCGTTATGGTTCGGACTGGTTGCTAACAGAACACACGGCAGACCAACTTCGGAACTTCCCAAACATCCCTCCTGGGGATCTTACCGCTCTCCAGGATTTCTTAGATTCTACGAGTACCGCACTTACCAACGCAGCAAGATCGGACGAGCTGGAGGAGTTTTGCACTACCAGAGGCATGAGGCTCTTGGCACTCAAACTCCCGCCCGATCTGCAACGCAGATGGCATAGGAAAGCATCTGACCTACGAGCCAAGAGTGGGCAGCGCCCAACGTTCTCCTTCTTCAACCAGTTCCTAAGAGACGAAGAAAGAGCGATGAGGGATCCATTTTTCAACCCAGCACTGTCAGGCGGAAGACCCAAGCCCGTTCGGGTCCTGCACACAAGCGCTGACCAGAATACCAAGAAAGAGTCTAGTGAAGGTGATCAGTCCATGGTGGCCTACAACAAACCTGAGTCAAGATATGAGGCGCAAGGACCTCACAACAAAAAACCTCCGGAAACGGACCATAGAATCAACAAATGTATTTTCCACAAGGTCGACGCCCATGGAACCTGGGAGTGCCGGTCCTTTGGAAGACTACCCATCGACCAGAAGAAGAAGCTCATCACCGAGGCGAAGGTATGCTTCCGATGCCTTGGTCCCCATTACATCAGGAACTGCGACAAACAAGTGAAGTGTTCTCACTGTCAAGGCTCACACTTGACGGTCATGCACCGGGCAAGCACTAAACCGGTGACCCCTGGTGAGGTCGCCACCTGCACCAGAACGGGATGCCTCGGTCTCGAGTCCAGGGAATTTTCCAAGACGCTGTTAGTAGATGTCACCTCGACGTCCACCCAGAGAAAAGTGCGTTGTTACGCCATCATTGACGAGCAAAGCTCAAGATGCTTTGCGGACCCTTCTCTGATAGAACAGCTCGATCTTAAGGCCACTCCCTGGAAGTACGCCCTCAGAACACTGAGTGGTCTGTCGTCTGAGGTGGAAGGACACGCCATCACCGGGCTCAAGATAAGGGGTGTGGGTGAGAACCGATGGCATCAGCTACCCACTACATGGACCAACGAAAATATCCCGGACACGACTGACGAAGTAGCCACTCCCGACGTTGTGAAGAAGCTCAGCCACGTTGCGCACCTGGTCAAGCACTTCAATGAGCATGATCCTTTGGCTCGGCCACTGATACTCATCGGAAGAGATGCCGTGTCGCTCATGGCATCTAGACACTATGGAGTACGAGGTCCTCTTGCCTGCAAGACCGCCCTGGGCTGGGCACTGTTGGGACCATTGAACGGAGGAGCGAGAACCCAGCAGACCACTGCCCTGCGGACGTCATTCGTGAACCACGAGGATCATCACTTCTCGATCAAGATACGTGGGCCCAACCCTGGGAGGCAGACGCTCGACGTCTTTGAGGAGCGAGTCGACGACGAGCTCCAGGGTCTGAGTGTGTTAGACAATAAATTTGTAAGTATTTTGAGAGCTGGTATCGAAGTGAAAGACGATAGGATTGTTGCGCCCTTACCCTTTACTAGAGATCCACCAAATTTGTGTAATAATTACGTGTCTGTATTGGGAAGAACGAACACGACGTTGGGAAAACTGCGTCGAGATCCCTCAAGTGCTACACTAAGTCTCGAGAAAATGCAATCGTACATTGACAATGATCACGTTGAGGAAGTAGTCGCAGGGGAACTTCCTGAGAAAGGCGTGGGATGGTACTTGCCTATCTTCCCGGTAAGGCAAGCCCAAGAAGGGAAAGTTAGGTTGGTGTTCGATGGTTCAGCAAAGCACAAGGGACACTGCCTCAATGATGAGTTGTTGACGGGCCCCGACTTGAACAACAGCCTTCGGGGAATATTGCAGAGATTCCGACTCCACCAGGTAGCCTTTACAATTGATATAAAAAATATGTTCCACAATTTTCGAGTCAAGATTGAAGACAGGGACTATCTGCGTTTCTTTTGGTTCAAAGATAATCGGGTTACTAACGAGATTGTCCCCTACAGAGCTAAGGTCCATGTCTTCGGGTTGCGGAGCTCTCCGGCCGTCGCTGCGTTCGCCCTTCGCCATATCGCCGACCTGGGCGATGCATCCGGACGCCCGAGCCGGGCCACTGACTTTCTCCGTCATGCGACGTACGTTGATGATGGGTCTGCTAGTTTGGACTCCCCAGACGAGGCCAGGGAGCTGCTTGGCGAGGTGCGGTCTCTGTTGCACAAGTATGGGTTGAACATTCACAAAGTTGCCACATCTGACACTCGGGTAACGGTGGGTCTGCCAGACGAGGAACTAGCCGCACCAAAGACTGTCACTTGGGACGGATCCGTTATCCAACGAACATTGGGGATCCATTGGAACGTCTCCGAAGATCTGTTAATATTCAAGGTCAATATCCCGGACAGACCCTTCACTAGGAGGGGTGTGCTGTCTACTGTGAACTCCTTCTATGACCCCCTCGGACTAGCTGCGCCTCTTATTTTGGGTGGCAGACTTCTACAAAGAAAGGCGCTGTCTGATAGCACTGCCGAAACTAACCAAAGCTCCACTCTGTGGGACGAACCTCTACCTAAGAAACTGGAAGAGCATTGGGAATCGTGGAAAGACGGACTGAGAAGATCAAAGGAAATACGCCTCAGTCGGTGCGTGAAGCCGCGCGACTTTGGGGAGGTTTCACGGCACTCGCTTCACGTTTTTTGTGACGCCTCTCAGGAGGCCATTGGCTATGCGATTTATTTGCGGCTGACCAGTACCCGAGAGCAGAAACATTCCACCTTGATCAACGCCAGTTCGAGGGTGGCACCTAGGGCAGCTACCACCATACCACGGTTGGAACTGTGCGCCGCAGTCGAAGCAGTACTGGCAGCAAGAGAGACCCTCAACGACCTCAAGGTGAATATGCAAGAAGTCAGATACTACACGGACAGTCAAATTGTTCTTGGATACCTGAAAAATGAGGATAAACGCTTCACCAGATATGCGACCCGGAGAATAGAGTTGATTAATAAGCATTGCTCTCCGACTCAGTGGTACTTCGTAGACACGAAAGAGAACCCCGCAGACATGGCTACTCGTCCCACGGATGTAGAGCAGCTCGTACACAGCCATTGGTTCACCGGCCCTGCCTGGATATTAGAAGATTGCGTCGTCGACGCTCAGCCCCCTTTTGAGGAAGCGCAACTAACAGAATCGTTGCCGGAGACCAAAGCCTTCACGACCTTGACCGGTTCGCCACCTCCATTTCGTACGGTGATGGACCGACTGAGTAGGTGGACCAGGCTTCTCGGGGTTACCCGCACCGTGCACAACCTAGCACATAAGTGGCTGATGCGAGCGAGATCTAACCTCAACACTTCTTCGGAACCGACACTACGTATACTTCAGAACGACCAGGAAGCTGAAATGTACCTCGTTAAGGCCGTCCAACAAGAATCTTACAGCGAAATACTACCCAAGACGGGGAAACCAGGTCCAATGCAGCTACCGGAAGGACATCAACTGACACCACTGGCCCCCTTTGTGGATGAAGAGGGTCCGATCCGTGTAGGAGGCCGCCTAAAGCACAGTGACTTACCAGTGGATCAAAAACACCCTTTGATCCTACCCAGGAACCATCCCTTCACTCAGATAATTATAAGACGGGCACACCAGCTGGTGGCTCACCAGGGCCGTCTCCTCACCCTTGGTAAGGTGCGATCTCTGGGCTTCTTCATCCCGCAAGGTAGAAAGCAAATAGAACGACTCCTGAGGAGCTGTGTGATTTGTAGGAGGCTGAGAGCTCCCTTTGAGCAACAGATGATGGCCGACCTCCCGGAAGATCGTCTCATCCCCACCCCACCTTTCACCCGGGTGGGCTTAGATGTCTTCGGGCCGTTCACTGTACATGACGGACAGAGCACCCGAATCACAAAGGCCACGAAGAAAATGTATGGCCTACTGGTGACCTGCCTTGTGTCCAGGGCAGTTCACGTTGAACCTCTCTGTGGGATGGATACTCCTTCCTTTATGAACGCATTGCGTAGATTCATCTCTGTACGAGGCACCCCCCAGCTGATAAGAAGCGATCGAGGCACCAACTTTACAGGTGCGGTGTCTCAATCTTGCGATTTGAACAAAGTATCAAAGGACATGGAGACTAGGGGATGCGAGTGGAAATTTAATCTCCCTGGAGCGAGTCATCATGGAGGTGTGTGGGAGAGAAAAATTGGAGCGATCAGAAAGGTACTCGACCTGACCTTGGGGAGGTCAGGAAAGGTGACACTCAACCGTGATGATATGCACACCCTCCTGATAGAAGCCGCGGCCATTGTAAATTCTACGCCCCTGTACGCCCCTTCCGAAGACCCCAATGATGTGTTCCCTATCAGTCCCTCCACTTTGCTAACCATGAGGGACGCCTCTCGCACACAGTCGTCAGACTCGTTCACAGATCGCGACCTCCTCGCTTATGGTCCACGAAGATGGCGGCGAGTGCAGCTGTTGGCGGACCAATTCTGGCAACTATGGAGACAATTCTACCTTCAAGAAATCAGTCGTCGCAGAAAATGGACGACACCAAGGCGTCCCTTGTCCCAGGGGGACATCGTACTGGTACGAGACTCGCAGTCTCCAAGATGTCAGTGGCCCCTGGCTCGGGTAGAGTCGGTGCATCGCTCGGGATCGGACGGACGCGTGCGTGGGGCGACGCTGCGGCGGACGGACAATTCCGGAGGTACCAAAAGTTGTGAGCGATCGATTAAAGATATTGTAGTAATCTTACCTAGCACTGTTGAGAGAGAGGAGTGTGCTGCCTTCGCAGCAATTTAGGAAATTTCTATTTTCAAACAGCGGTAGAAAATTTGTGCCTTCGAATATCGAGGGAACCAGTCCGCACGTTCACTCGTTTTCCGGAAACGCTCTCTTCCGGTACATTAGGTATTTAAACTCTGCGAGCTGAGTAGAGGCCGCCAGTTGTGTTGAAGTAGTGTGTAGACTCCAGAGAAGGAAATGTAAGTAAAGAGTGCTAAATATTAAGTGCATTGGGTCCCTATAGATGTCTGTTTTGTGTCTCCTACTAGACAGTGAATTCTTAGGTCCTAGAAAAGCTAAAAGATTTCAGAATGTGTGCTGTCACAGTTTTTCTGTTTGTGCTTTTACAATTCTAGATACTGATTCTTCATTCGCGGTGCCAATATAATGTAATGCTGTGTTTACCTATTTGTACCTGGCTCAAATTGTCTAGTGGTATTGCCCTGTGTTGGACAGGGTTGTGAGACTTTCTTGCAAACACTCAGTCATGTTTTGATTATATTGTTGAGCCTGATTTGTTCTGTGCTTGTCAGTGCTACTTAATTTATTTGCTGGAATTCACAGCTGGATTCATTGTGCTCAGTTGTTGATTTGATCTAAGCACATTGCATTATATAGATCCTTGTTATCACTCACGATTAATGTTAGTGGATTTAAACTCTGGTATTTGGACTCTAGAATTGTGTAATTCCTCACTCAAGTTGCTATTTTACCAGTCTGTAGAGTGTGGTGGTTGTTGCCTATTTTTATTTGTGTGATTTTTACTGTGCTGCGGATATTTATATTGCCTGGTTGATGACGTGTTCATGCCTGTTAGGTAACTATTTACTTGTTCAGAGGTGTCTAAGTATGCCCCCTTGTTCACTTATTAACCACCTTTGTAGATGGGTGTGTTTTAACTATGCCCAGGTGGTACTATAGATTGATAGACTTTTGTGACTAGTCATGTGAGTCAGAAA
The DNA here is from genome assembly GCA_030386875.1 of Morinoia aosen. NCBI lineage: Eukaryota > Metazoa > Arthropoda > Malacostraca > Amphipoda > Talitridae > Morinoia > Morinoia aosen. The sequence continues at coordinate 80,117,160 of CM059564.1, forward strand.
CAACTCAAGTTGCCAGGCACTGTTTACGTAGGAATAGCTGTGTAACTTTAGTTCAGCGTCTACCGGGTTGGACATGCATTTTTATATGGGAATAGCCGTGTAACTTCAATTCAGCATCTACCTGGTTGGACATTAGTGTGTAGAGCCTACTGCCTGACCTTAGTATTTAATGAGGGCCTCATTAGGTTGACTGGTTATATCTGATTGTGCCATTGGGATGCTCGTATGAAAATTGTACTAAGTCTCGCCAATGATTTGGGTGTTGAATGAGCCGCTGAAGTATTACCCGTGTTCTCTGAATTAGATTTTCTTGTGCCAGTGATGCAGTTCTGCCCCAATTTTTGCGTCCTTATTTTCTGGTTTGCCCTCTGAATCACTTTTAGATATGCAATCTCTAAAAACTGTATATTTTTTGTATTACTTTTGTGCTAACTAGACCTTTCTATTTCAGGAAAATTTATGTACAAATAAATGGCTGCTTAAGACAAGTTTTGCATCATCCGTGGACTTTTCTGAACCTTCCCCTCGTCGATAGAAATTGTTGAGGCAGTCACAATCTCTTTCGATTTTCCCATGAGGCAGCAGGCCAATTAAGGGGGTGAGAGGGGTCGAAAGACCACTCAAACCCTAATACTAGGATCTATGAATGTAAGGGGGTGTGGAAGTAGAGCAACTGAGAGTAAGAGGGAGATCGGAAGATAGATGATAAGCCGGAAGATTGATGTGTTGGCCCTGAGTGAGACAACGTTGAAGGTAATGGTGAGTTGATGTTTGGGAGTGTGGGGGGAGGAGAGTATCTGGGGTGCGTGGGGGACATGCAAGAGAGGGTGTGGCTATATTATTGAGTGAAAGAATTAGAGAGAAAGTAGTTGAGCAAAGTAGTGTGAGCAAGAATAATGTGGATGCGAGTGAACTGGGGGCTAGAGTCATGGGTGTTTGTGAGCGCGTACGGACCGGAATCGGAGAGGAGTGGGGAGCAGGAAGAGGAGTTTTGGGAGAAGTTGTCCGAGTGTGTTGCATTAGTGGGAAATGGTTGTAAAGTTGTGGTGATGGGGAACCTGAATGCGAGAATGGGCGATGAGGTGGTCGATGGTGTTGTTGGTAGGTATAAAGTAGCTGGGGCGAATTAGAGTGATGAATACTCGGTGGAGTTATGTGTAGAGAGCGAGTGAGTGATAGGGAATAGTATGTTTGAGAAAAAAAGTATAAACAAGTATACATACGTGAGGACGAATGGAGGTGTGATAGTGAAGAGAGCATTGATGGATTATATTTTGGTTAGCAGGGAGTGATGGGTCGTTTGCTCGATGTGCATGTGTTTCGTGGTGAGGTGAATGGGATAACAGATCATTACTTGGTCGAAGGAAAGTTGAGAGTGAGTGCAGTGTGGGGAGGTGTAATAAGGAGTGGAAGGGAGGTATCAAATTTAAGCAAGTTGCATGATTCTAAGCGTGAGTATATCAGGAAAAGATAAAGTAGAGTATGAGAGGGTGAAGGTAAGTGAGGTTGGTGGAGTGGAACGGGATTGGAAGTTGTTTAAAGATGCGGAGGAGAAATGTGCAAGGGAAGTGTGTGGGGTAAGAAAGGTTGGAGGGGGGATTAGAAAAAAAATGAATGGTGGAACGGAGAAGTAGGAGCAGCTGTGAGAAGAAAGCGGGGGGCGTTTGAAAGGTGACTGCAGAAGGGCAGCCAGCAAAATTTCGAAGAATATAAGGAGAGGAAGAAAGAGGTACAAAGAATGGTAAGGAGAGCAAAGAGGGCGGCGGATGAGGAGTGGGGGAGGAAGTTGGGAGGGGACTTCATGGAGAGAAGGAAGGTTTTCTGGACGGAGGTGAAGAGAATTAGGAAAGGACAGGTGGAGAGTGAGGCATGAGTGAAGGATGCAAATGATAGGCTGCTAGTGGAGGGTTGTGATGTGAAGAAGAGATGGGCAGAGTATTTTGAGGAACTGCTGAATGTGAAGGATGATGGGGTTGCGAGAGTGGTAGCTGTTGGAAGTGATGTTAGAATGCTTGTGCTTGGTGAAGTGAATAGAAGTCGAATAAGATGTGTAGAAGTGAAAGATGCGTTGGATGTGATGAAAATGGGAAAGCTCCAGGTAAGGATGGCTGCACGGTTGAATGTCTAAAGAAAGGAGGAAATGGTGTTCGTAGAATGGTTAGTACGTTTGTGTAAGGTGTTTTTCGAGGCTAGTAAAGTGCCGGTCGATTGGAGTAGCGCGTGCGTAGTTCCGTTGTTCAAGGGGAAAGGTGGCAGGTATGAGATCAGTATTTCTGTAGGTATAAGTCTACTGAATGTCGTTGGGAAGCTGAATGGAAGAGTTTTAATTGGAAGAGTGGGAGTAAGGACGGATCGTGTGCTTGCTGAAGAACAAAGAGGTTTTGGAAGTGGTAGAGGTTGTGTGGAACAAATGTTTGCTGTGAGGCAGGTAAACGAGAAATACTTAGCAAAAAGGAAAGATGTATATTGGGCATTTATGGATCTAGAGAAGGAGTGTGACAGAGTGAACCATGATGCTCTATGGCAAGTTGTAAGCTTCTATGGAGTGGGTGGGAGACTGTTGAATGCAATAAAGAGTTTCTACGTTGATAGCAGAGCATTTGCGAGAGTAGGGAATGAGGTGAGTGGTTTCCAGTTGTGACAGCTGTGAGACAGGATGAGTGATGTCGCTGTGATTGTTCAATTTGTTTTTGGATGGTGTGGTGAGAGAAGTGAATGCCAGAGTGTTGGGAAAAGGTGCGTAGTTTGTTGGACAAAATGGTATGTATTGGTAAGTGTGTCAGCTGTTGTTTGCAGATGATACTTGTGGCCGATTCACAGGAAAAACTGAGGAGACTAGTTTCAGAGTTTGGTCGAGTGTGCGAAAGGCGTAAATTGAGGGTAAATGAGAATAAAAGGTGATGAGATGCTCAAGAGGTGGAGCGTTTGGAACTTTGAATGAGGGTGAATGGTGAAGTGTTAGAGGTACAGCATTTTAGGTACCACGGGTCGGATGTGGCTGTTAAGGATAGTATGGATGTAGAGGTGAGGCATCGAGTGAGTGAAGGCTGTAATACATTGGGTGCAATGAGGAAAGTTTTTGAATGCAGGGGTTTGAGTATGAATGCTAAGAGGGGACTGTATGAAAGCTTAATCGTGCCAGTTTTGTTGTATGGAGCAGAGTTCTGGGGGTTGAGAGCAGCAGAGAGGAGAAAGGTGGATGTGTTTGGGATGAAGGGTTTGGGGAGCATGTATGGAGTAACAAGAGATAGGATCAGGAATGAGGTAGTTAGGGAGCAGACGGGTGTTATCAAAAAGTTGAGCTGGAGAGATGATGGAAGAGTGTTTGGATGGCTTGGGCATGTTGAAAGAATGATTGTTGAGCGGCTGGTGAAGAAGATTTATACGTCGGAAGTGAGTGGTATTAGAGCTCGAGGTAGACCACGGATGAGTTGGATGGATGAGGTAGGTGAAACGTGCTTTGTATGGGAGGGGTCTGCCTGTGAACGTGGCGAGAGGGATGACTGCGCACAGAATTGAGTGGGGCAGTGCATAAGGTAATTTCATTTTTTATGCGTTACTGGAAGCCTGCCCGCGTGTGATGGGGTTGACCTGTCCTGTGCGGGGGGAGGGGCTGCACTCAAGGAAGTGGTCGGGGTAAATCAGCTATGGCTGTCGGGCCTGACTGTGGAAGGTGGTTGTGCTGGGCTGCTTCTGATCCTGGCACTTCTGGTGTGGCCAGTGCTGCCTCTCTCGTCTCCTGGTGACTAAGAGTGATGATTGTGGCCTGTTGTTGGCTACCCTTCCATAGGGAGGAGAAGCCGGGTATATGATGTATGATATACGTTCACACAATAACTTTTTTCTATTTCAAAAATCGAAACTTTTTAAGGACGTAAATGTGTTCAGAACTCAATTTCACATATCATAATACAGTGTCCTTCCCCTAGTTGCAATAAAAATGCAAAAAGTGAAATTTTAAAAATTAGGTATATTTAGAGTAGGCAATCCCCTGAAATCAAACGGGAGCATATGAGGAGAAAGTAACTACCCAATTGGAAACATTCAAGAGGAGAGGACGCAAGCAATTGGAAACACTGAAGAGGAGAGTAAAGACCCTATTACACAGGGCAGCCAATTGCCATGACTACGTCAACTGAATTGACATAACTTGTGGGTGCGCTATCAAACAAGGCAACCAGAGGGGCGTTGCCCGTTGCAGAGGGAGGTTGTCACTCGTAATGACTGCAGCATGTGACGTTGTGAAATTTTTCATTTCATAATTAAATGAAAAGCATCAAGGAGATATGCAAAAATCTTCCTGTTTCATGTCTTTGAATGTCCGTGTATTATTTTTTGTCTCTATTCACCACTTCCCATCAAAATATGGATAAGGTTGAAATGTTAATAAATTAATTATATTTCAAAGAATAATTAACTTCTTTAAAATAATCTTGAATTTGTAAGATTCAATATTGAATGGATTGTTAAAATCATAATATAATAAATTTTCCACTTAATTTTTAGAGCTTAAATTTGCATCTTATTATAATTATTCATGTTTTTATATCGTACAGAACTAAACAATAGAAACAGCAAATTATTTATTTAATTTCATTCATTTGTTGAATTGATATAGCTGTGCCACTGGATTATCTGCTGGTGGGATAGGTAAACGCTCCTTACGCTGCTCAGTTTACCAGTAGCAGATGTTGTTACAGAGTGGGAGGCGGTCCAAATGTGCAGCTAAGAATGCAGCGGGTATATTTATGCTTGCAAAACGGAGTCAGAGGGACGAACGCACATACATACTACACATAGTTAGGTTCAGATCAAAACAACATAATAAATACGAGACGTTTAATCATTGAAAGCCGAATGTAGTATAACCTCTTTTATACCCTCTACTTATGATAGAAATTAAAATGAATGCACTTTTAGTTACCTAACGCCATAGAGTCAATCGTCTTTTTTCCTGTCTCGCTTATGGCAGGTAGTGATGTTTCACCATTTTTTATGGCTTTGATAGTTACATCAAATTTAGCTAACCTGTATTTGATCTTTTGCAGAGCTCCGTGTCTCGCGGCACAATTTTTCTGCTGAGGGTTTGATATCTGGATATAAAATTTGGAAGATCATTGAGTGCTTATTATGGTTCTCAATTCTACTCAGAAACAGTCAATAAAAACCGAATTGCACGTCTGTGTTGTTTTATATTTCTTCACACAACTTATGGTTTATAGAGAGCATAAACCTTTACACTTATGGTTTCTGCTTATTAAATCTCTCACCACTTTATTTTACCATAAAATACTAGCTGACCTCAATTATATTTTAAACTGACAGCATTTAAAAGTGAAATGTTTCACGTATGTACTGTAAATGGTAATATTCTGCCTAGTGTGAACAGCAATTACCTCAAATCGACTAATTATGTGACTAAAATGACATAGTTTCTGTAGCATTTAATTACATTCCATAGCATGAGACAGTAATGAAATCCTATCAATTGTATGGCAGATTAAGTAAATGCTGGCTCAGAGAGAGGCGGTGTCACAACCACCCTCACTCTACGGCTGCTTGCCCACTGAGACGATGCGATAGATGAGACATCGCACGAAAACAGAGCTCATCACGTTGCATGCAACTCGTTCTATCAGTACCGCCAAGTGAAGCAACTCGTATCGCTGGCCTGTCCCACGAGAACCCAATAAACATTTTGCATCTGGCAACAACTCGAGCCCTGCTTTGCAGCGCTCAACTGCTGATGAGCTGAGCGGCGGGAAATTTTATGTATACAAATTCTAGTGACTGCTCAGCCATCTTTAAACACGGATCCATTGCTGATCTACTTGTGGTACAAACGACGGCAACGTAAACAATCGAGGCAATGGGTTCATCCCATAAATCGTTTACGAGCAGAAAGAGGAGTCATGAAAACATTATACATACAACTACGTAATGACGAACAACAGTTTGAAAACTACGCAAGCATGAGCACGGCTGCATTTGACGAGCTGTTAGGAAAGGTGCCCTCAAATTGAAGGGACTTGACACAAACTGCCGACGCTCCATTGATCCGTCAACAAAACTTCTCCTTACTTTGAGGTAAGTGAAAATAATTGTTTCTGAGATTGTTGATGTAATGTACGAGAATAAAAAAAATATTACTCAAAACAGTGCATTGATCTTTTATTCGGAAAATCAGTCCATATGTGCAACAATGCCGTACAAATTCAGTAAAAAATATTTCATCAGAAATTATGAGCCTATGAATATAAAAAAAATCGATATTGAAAATTTTGAACTACAAATACATATAACATCTGGTAAAAACTAGATCATTTATTGTGTGAACAATTGATGATAGAAAAATATGTGAAGTAAACAATGCCGCTTTGTGAGTAAATTTATCTTTAACTTATAAAATCATATTCCACATAAAAAATGAAATAATGTAACTAATATTCTAAAGAAAGTAGAATCAATAAGTTTTATTTTTTTTAAATCAAGTACACATCCAATGAAAGGATCATCATTCACTGTGAGGGAGCTTGCGTCCGCAGATGTTCCAGCAGCTAAGTTGTGATAGCGCTGATTTGGCATGATGCTGTAGTCTGATGCTTAATTGGGATGAGATTCTGTGATTTTGTTTCGTTGATACTGATCACTTGTACAGTCAGAATCATTGTTACAAAGTAAACGATCTAGAAGTGACAATGTCTCCATTTCGAATTTTCGTCTTTTGGCAATGCTCAACGACCTCATATCTGAGAGCAAACTTTGCAGGAAATTAAAATCAGGGTCTTCATGATCTTGCTTTTTGTCACTTGCATCCAAGGATATTGATAAATATTTCACCATCGCATCATCAACTTTGGACACAGACTTTTCGGTACGTTTGCGTGATTTCGAGTGTACTGTTTTTTGCATTGACATTTCTGCCATTCACGACATCAGAATTTGCCTGAAAATTGTCAATATTGTCGTTGGTACAGAAGTTGCCAGACATTTGAGCGTGCTTCCCGTATGGGATCAAAAATCCCATCTGCTTTTTTAAATGCCACTCAGATTGCCTTTTTAGTGCACCTGATCCACTTAGCTGATTCTTTCGCTCATTGAGATGCCTGTTGAAAGTTGTACGCAAATTTCGCCACCTCTTCTTTGTTTCTGGAACTGTGGAAACGAGAAAAATATTTTAATGGGAGCATTTTCTTCTGATAAATATGATATGATACTGGTATAGAAAATATATGACATTATTTTTCGTTTACAGACATTGTACAATAGACTTTATTAATATTCGTTCTTTGCAGGTACTTGGCCACTGGAAAGTCATTCGTCTCGCTGCACTACCAGTTCAGATTAGGAGAAACAACGGTCAGGCGTGTCATTGGTCAAGTCTGTGATGCAATTTGGGAAATTTCAAATTTTACATGTCACAGAGATGCCAGTACCAGATGTGCAAGGATTAAAAAATATTTTAGAAAAGTTTCAGAGCTTATGGCAATTTTCAAACTGCGTAGGCAGCGTTGATGGTGAGCACATTCGTGTCAAAAGTCCATCTAAATCTGGTGTACTACAACAATAAGCAGTTCTTTTCAAAAGTGCTACAAGGGGTAGCAGATGCAGAGGGGTGCTTCATTGCCATTGACGTTGGTGATTACGGAAAGCACCATGATGCAGCAGTTTTTAAGCACTATGCTTTCGGGAGGGCTGTAATGGAGAAATCTCTTCCACTGCCACAACCTCAAGGCTTACCTAACAGCCATGTTAAAGCTCCATTTGTATTTATTGGAGATAAAGCTTACTCACTACTTGAAAATCCTCTCAGACCTTATCCTCACCGAGATTTAGATAGTCGAAAGCGAATCTATAACTACAGACATTCTCGAGCTCAGCGAAGTGTGGAATGCACGTTTAGCATGATGACTTCTAAATTTCAGTGCTAAGCAAAGCAATTGAACTGTCAACCAGTGACTGCTGCAACAATAATATTATTGTGAAAGCGTGTTGCGTTCTGCGCAATTTTATTCGTCGGAGAGAAGGAAAGGAGTATTCCCTCAACAATATGAGCCTGCCGAACAACGCAACATGGTCACAAATCTTTCTCCAATTAATCACAGACCGTCAACGTCAAGTGATACGCTGTCGCTCAGAGATAATTACACAGAATTTTTCGTCCGTGAAGCAGGAAAATTACCGTGGCAAAAAGAGCATGCTGGAGTGCGAATTGCTTCATAATATTACATTTTAGTTAATTATCAAAAGCGTCATGTAAATGGAAGTCAAAGCGCTTCGCAAATAAAAAATTGTAAACTCGAAGTTATTTTACCAACTGTATGATATGAATAATTTCTCGTCGAAAGTCAATAAACAGGAAATTTTATCTTACCTGTAATGCCCATTTGCTCTGATATTTGTTGCCATAGCATATGCTGGCAGTTTCTGTCATGGTACAGCACATCACTTGGATCATACAGCGCCGATCGTTCTTGAACAATTTAAGACATATAAATTTTTCACTTGCGTCCATTTCCGGTTGGGAGGCCATTACAGAAAAATTAGGCTTTTAGGTAATATCCAACTGCCAGATAAAGAATGAGTCAATGACAAGCTCAACATCGTTGGCCAGTGCTAGAAGTGGAATGGATGCCAAGCAGCGCCATATTTTGGTGTTTCATTTCCCGCAGCATAGCATAGAAAAATCTTTCTCATTTCAGTTGGCATTTAGCATGACTATTTAATGTCTATTTTTTAGTTATTTGAGGGTTTTGAAACTTTTATGAATGTTTTTTTTTGCGCTGTGGTATATGTTCTGTACCAATTATATATCGCTAATACATGAGAAAAGTGGGCGGGAAGCTAGGCAACACAGTGCTATTTCTACTGTGCTGCAAATGAACCGTGCAATTTTGCAAGGCATCGCACCAATCACATCGCGTCAGTGGGCGGGCTGCCTGAAACGGTCAGTCGAGCACTGGCTCCGTCACTTTGAGGTGCTCGAGGTTTCTGAACAAGCACGGCAACCAGAAATCGCCCAGCAACTGCAGACAGTTGTTCTTAGAGGCAACCGTAATTGCTTCTAGGAACAATTAGTTGCCCCGGGTAAAAACGAATTGAGCAACCAATTAGAATCACTCAAGAGGAGAGTATGCAACTAATTAGAAGCACTCAAGAAGAGAGTACGCAACCAATTAGAAGCACTCAAGAGGACAGTACGCAACCAATTAGAAGCACTCAAGAGAGAGTAGGCAACCATAAAGAAGCAATCAAGAGAGTAAGCAACTAATTAGAAGCACTCAAAAGAGTAAGCAACCAATTCGAAGGACTCAATAGAGTGAGCAACCAATTTGAAGCACTCAAAAGAGTAAGCAACCAATTTGAAGCACTCAAGAAGAGAGTAAGCAGCCTAATGGAAGCACTCAAGAGAAAGTAAGCAACCAATTAAAAGCATTCAAGAGGGAGTCAGCAACCAATCACAGTACCTGGGGTTCCTGATGCCAGTCAATGGGCTCATCTTTCACAGTGACGGCCTCCAGTTCAGCGTCAGGCACTTCACTTTTGATGTAACTTTCTCCTACATGGCTCCCAGAGCTCGGCCCGTCGCCTGCAAGTGACACAAACTCAATGAGAAAATCTCCTCTGAAATAACGAATCTATTAACAGTTCTTTGTTTGTTAAAACAGAAATATAATTTCATAACATTGACGATGTTAACAATTTTCTTAGCATTTTAAGGCGTGAAAAACTAGAACAAAACTAGAATTAGAACAGGAGGTGAAGAAACAATTTCAAAAATCATGAAAAAAGTTGACAAAGAAAGTATCAAATTCTGAAAAACAGGACAGCAATGAACCGAAAAAGATGGTCCATAACAAAACAACAAACAAGAGAAACAAAAAGGTTAGGTCTGTTTCAACAAAAGAGAGGCCAACCAAATCTTCAACTAGGTACCTCACATATTTCCCTTGGGAGTGTTAATTTCCATATAGACAATAGTTGTCTCTCCTTGAGGGTAAATTTAATAAACACATAACATTACATGCATGGTACACCAGATAGAAAGAACATCAGTGAGATAAGGTTTACTCTGTGAGAACAAACAAACAAACAAAAAAAACGTTTATTTCCAAGTTGCCACATGAGATACATATGCCAACATATTGGCTTTTAAAAGTTCCTTAATATAAGACGTCCTATAACAAAAGATCCATACGAGGAGTATTAATTGACAAACCATACGAGGCGTACAAATAGATAAGCCATACGAGGCATAATAATAGACAAACTATACGAGATGTACTATTAGACAATACTATCATAGGTGTACAGATAGATAGACCATACTAGGCATATTAATAGAAAAAATATACGAGGCGTACTAATAGACAAACCATACGGGGCGTGCGAATAGTTTAACTCTGTCAAGGGTAGTTGAATGAAATTCTTATTGAAATTCATGGTGGAAATGCTCAGGTTGCAGACACTAGAAATTTTGCCATGAAAATTATAAAAAAATATGGTACTTCAATGATCTATGGCAAACAGAGATATACATGCAGTATTGCACTTTCAATTATTGAAACACTATCTCAACACATGGCTGTGTGTGCACCAAAATGTATGCAAAATGACAGTATAAAACCCAGAACGACCAAGTAGCAGATGATGTTGAGAACACTAACTCTTATGTTAGTGTTCTCAACACTACTTCTCCTATGTTATAACATAGGAGAAATTACAAACACAAAATAAATAAATTTATTTATTTAAGGAGACACCTGATATTTATTATATAAGGATAATTTATTTTCCTTCATTCATTTGTTCCATCTCATAATACCATAAGCAGTAGGTCTTGCCCTTAATACCGTGTAGAGAGCTTCTATCTCAATAGCATTTTAGTTGATTTCCACACAAGAAAGGCTTAATTTTAGACCGTAATACACAGTAGAAGAAGTAAAGTAGGGTCAAACCAGTTTTTTTCTGTTGCCAGAGTGGCAATGCTGATGTCAGGGAAACAAAGTATCAGCAGCGTTCATATTGCATCTGACAACACTGCTAGCCTCAAATCTTGCACCACTATTGGCCTAACGACGTGTCACAATAGTAACGTCATAAAGTTTATTTGAAATAAAGTCATTCTATTGGCTAGCCAAACAAGAAGAGGAGCATTTTCCCACAAAGAAATGACAACCTTGTTTCTTCTACTAAGCGTAATACATATTAACTGCCTTTGTCTCATACTTAACCAGAACTCTCACCTTGCACCCTGTCCTTTGCTACAGCTTCCTGCTTGATGAAGTCCTGCCTGCAACACAGCCTCTCCCCTTCAGCATCCATCAACTTGTACTCAATATCAACTGCATGCTCCATGCTGGTTGGTTAGGTACCTGAGCAATGGGCAAAGGGATGCTTATTTGTTCTAAAATTTGAAAAATACTAAAGCTACAACCTGCAAAACAAATTTAAATTTGACACCGTTCTTCCATCATTGCAGAATATATGTGGGCTGACCAAACATTTCAATAATCCAATCTCCCATATCAAGTGGATTGGAGAATTTAAATTTAACCATTAAATGAATGGGGTGATTTAATTTTTGTCCATGAGTTATAGGATGAACAATTCAAAGCTTTTTTGGTGCCAAAAAAAGAGCATGCAATTTGAAAAAAAAATTATTAAAGTGAAACCTATTTTTTAAACCATTTGGTTCTTCAAATGGAACACGCATTTTCGAATGACTTTCTGGGATAATTCTTTCCTTTTTCTTGCTTTTTACTTTTATAGCATAACCTAGTAAAAGATGAGATTCATGTTTGGGTCTCTCTTGATGCATCAATAATTAGTCACTAACAAAAATCAAAAGTTCATTTGCCAGCTTGAATATCACAAGCTGAAGAAGTTGCAGTCTTCATAAGGGTCTCCCATTGGTGGGACATCAACAGGGCAAAAGTAGGTATCCAAATTTAATTTCTGAATGTTATCTTTCTCTTGCCTACTAGGGTTCACAAAATGGTTGCAATATCACATCATTGGAAACTAACTGTGTCAAGAGAAATAGTAATGTATGAGGTAATTCAAGCAAAGCAACAGTGTATGAAGCAATAGATGTCAAAAGTATTATGTTTACTGAGACTTGTTCATTCATTGATGCATGCAATGATGAATAAAATAAATAAATAATCACTACAGGAAAGGAATGACGCTCTAGAAAAATTACATTCACATAACATTGAAGTTCAACAGAGATGATTCAGGAAGTTAAAAGAAATTTTGTAAGGTAGCATAGATTTTGTATTACTATGTACATTCTATATATATAAGGGCGCATAAATAATTGTCGAAAAATATAAAACATCCTACAACTTTATGAAATATTTGTGCCAAAAAATTGATAAATAAAATTTCAACAATTGGAGCTTGCTACCATCCACTGGACACTCTTTAAATCATCAACAGTATTCCTGACTAAGTGTTAGAAGCTTCAGTTCCTTTCTCTTTACCACCTTTTCATGTCCCCAACATAACTACTGAAAAGATTTAAAACAAAGTAGAAGAGAATTAACAAAAAGCATACAAAAACAAATAACAATAAACAGCATGTGCAAAGACATTACAGAAAAAATCGCAGATGCTAGATAGTTGAGCAGTGGTTTGTTTGAGACTTCATCACCATTGCATTAATGTTTTCCCACAAAAAAATAGAAGATCACACAGTATACACTTGAGAAACTGTGAAGACAATTTGAATAGTATGTTCCATTACAGGCTACCCACCATATGCATCTAAACAGCCGGTTTGGGGGGAATAAAAACCAAAAAGTAATGAAGACGCATGAAAACTGAGAAAAGCAAAGTGAGCACAATTTATAGAAAACACACAGGTATATCCAAAGGGGGTACAACTCAACAGCTGGAAGAAATTTCTCATTTTGCTCATGCTCAACTGGAAGAACAATAGCCTCATGACTACTATGAACTTCTCAAGCTTAACCGCATCTTCTCTGGCAGTGTTGTGTCAAAATTCAGTACTGAACCTTAAACTAAATATTGCTAATTTACTTCATAAAGAAAGGAATTTTATTCAAAAAATAAGGATTGTGATGACAACAATTTGTAATGTATTAGTGTTAGACGACTGAAGTACATTTCATTGAAAAAAACAAGATCTTCTACAGGTGTGGTCTCATGTTCAACTTTCAAAACAGTCATCTCAAAATTCAAAGCATTCAACAGCACAGAGAACAATATATGCTAGAATATCTTGCGCCTAATAGCGACATAGATGGGTGCAGTGACATTTCAAATTTACAAGAAAATTCAGAAAAAAATTGCTGAAAACAACATAACATGATAAATTATTTAAACAAGATGGAGCTACAGCCCATGTTTCACATGAAACCACAGATTGGTTGAATTCCTGATTTCCTCAATGACTAATATCACATTGGTCAAATTTTTCTCATCAAACAAAATTGAATGATTTGTATCTTTTAAACTTTTTTGAGGGGTTTGTAACATGAAAAGTATTTTATAGTACACACAGTAACATTGCCCCACTAAAAAATGATGTTGGAGAAGTCATCAAATTATCTATTTTAACACTTTGCAGAATGTTGTAGCATGCATTGATAATTATATGGGAGACTATAAGGAGACTAGTGGTTGCCATTCTGAAGGTTAAACATGGAAGAAAATAATATTTCAGATTTTGATCATCCCAGTCAAACAAATTTTAAGCTTTTAAGAGTAATTTAAAGATTGAAAACATTTACTAACTGGCTACACTTTCAACAGACACCTTGTAATTACTAAGGCATGCATTTCACCAATGGAAAGTAGCCCACCAATGGGAATCAAGATCCACCCCCTATGGTCAAACAGCTTTCAAATTGAATGATAAATTAGTTTGAGCCTCCATAACCCTAACAAAGGAAACTCTGAGAGAAATGAAGAAAGCACTGCTTGGTATAGAGTCAAGGGATTAGATTGGGTATGTTAGTTAAAGCCTTCCTAATCACTACGGAGATATTCTGAAGGGGAAAAAGACGGAGGAAGTGTTTAATTTGGAAAAAGGAAACAAGGAATCTACACACAAGGTGTGCTGCCACACAGGGTTCCCTGCATGCAAGAACAGCAAGTAAAGAAGAGAGTTTAAGAAACAAAATTAAAGTTGAAGAAGAAAGTTGTGGATACTGACATCAGAAAAAGACAGGAGTAACTGCAAAAAATAGCATGTAACAAAATAAACCTGTTCTATTTTAATAATGAGAATACCCTACTAACTTTAAGCATGGGTTCTCACAATTCCTCATAGGAGCAGTAATTTCCCCAGACACTGTATCCTCCTGAGAGGACAATAACTTTCAATTGTTTACTCTCATACACCTACATCTATTGGGCATCACTTCCACAGCAAGGCCCAACAGCACCATGCAGATTTACCCTTGCACATTTGAAAGACTACAAAGAGTTAAACCTACAGAACTGACACCATTACACATTCTATTCATCAAACCTGTGTCACCCCTGCAGGCTAAGAACCTAGAGCCACACTCACTATGACTGAATCACAGTCTGGCACTCACAATCACTATCTACTCATTGCCTACTAGAGCTTATCTTCTGGCTTCCTGTTACATAAAACTTCAATGGTGATACAACCCTCCAACTCCATTAATTCATCCAGTCTTTGGCCTACCTCTTTACCTACCTTTACCAACCTTTTTTCCTTTCTTTTCCACATATGGCCAAACCACTTCAACACACAGCAGTTCACTCTTCTTGCCAGCCTCTCCAAACTCATCATTCTCTTTACCTGCCCACTCCCTTGCCTACCCTACAATGTCAACCCAGCCCTACACCTCATACACATCATCTCAAGTATATTCAACTGGCTCACATTAGACACTTCAGAGCCTCATGACTCATAACCATACAACACTATCAGAACACTCTCATGCTGTTACACAACATTTGAAGGTTTGCCTCCTATAAACAGGAACACTTGAGGTCCCAGTAAGACCCATACAGTACCAATGATCCCAAAGGCAGTACATAAGAAGGCTTTTGAACTTCAAGCAGCCACAGAAAATTTTAACAGAAAATTGAATGATATAAAGTAACAAGTTAAATCACCAACTGCTACAAAAACTTGGCATAACTGAGCAAAAATAAGACTAAGACTCCATGATAATGGAATACATACAAATAAAAACTCACAATAACTCAAAAATCCTGAGTGATATTACAAACAAAAAACTTGGCAAAGGATATCTTGAGACTGAAGACAATTCAAAACTTAAACTGAGGAACCAAAGAGTGATATATATATATATATATTATATATCTAAATAAATATAAAGGTGAATTAGGGCCTTAAGTACATTTGGTAAATCTGAAGGAGATGACAGTTGTCGATTTTGTAAATTTCGATGCCTTAGCATAGTTAATTAGATCGAAAAAAACAAAGTTTTCTTCTATGCACTTTTCGTTCTCTCAGTATTTTATTAGTTATAGTGGTAAATGACTTACCGCAACTCCAGTCTTTGAAGCGGAAAGAAATTCTTTGATCGAGTTGTTTGGCAATACTGCAATGGCGTCTCACTTCCAGCGCTCTGTCTTGAAAGACGAAACCAAACCTACCGCTATACCTCTTTAAATACTCATTTGACGAAAAAAGTGTATAGAATAAAAGTTGTTTATTTCGATGTTATTACCATGTTTCAAGCAACAAAAATTCAAAAATCAATGAGTCGCTGTTTATTCAAGCGCATTCGTCATCAATGACGAAACTAAACTTACCGCTATAAATCGTAAAATACTCATTTGAGACGAAAAAAGAATAGAAGAAAACTTGTTTATTTTGATTCAATTAATTAGGTTCAGGCACCAAAAAGTGGAAAATCGACAACTGTCATCTCCTTCAGATTTACCGTACATTTAGCCAATGAAACGGTTAATATGCAGTTTAATGGGCTCACCGAAATAAAAAATTCTGTTCCAAAGAATCACTAAATAAACAGATTTAAAAATGTTTGACATGATTCTGCTTGCTGATGTATTATTTTGGCTGATGAATTATTTTTGCATTCTGCTTGCTGATGTATTATTTTCAAGTTATTCAAGTTTCAAATTTTCGTCTTCCATGGCAGTTGCGCTGCAAGCTTGAGCTGTTAGAGTATGTTTGGAGACATAGTAATTTATTATTACCCAACCCTGCGGAGCCTGAACCCACTTCTAGGATGTTTCAGTTAATAACACAATAAAGGTTATCATCCAAAAATATTAGCAGGACTGTGGTAGTAAATACTGAAATTGATATGCAGTTGACATCAGTTTCAATATGGCGGCCACTGTAGAACATTAGCAAAACTGTGGGAGTGAATACTGTAGATTTAACTATTCACTCTCCCATTTTCACTAATAGTTTTTGGTGATAATTTTTATTGTCTTATTAACTAAAACATCCTGGAAGTGGGTACAGGCTCCCCAGGGTTGGCTAATAATAAATTACAAAGTACCCAAACGTACTTTAACAGCTCCAGCTCAAGCACACAACTGACTGGAGCTGTTATGGAACTATAGAAAAAAAAGGATTGATTAATATTAATTATAGGAGATAGAAATACGCGGAGCTCCGTAATGGGAAAATTTGCCGTAATTTATTAGGTCAAAATGTCCGACATTTGGAAGAAGGACAAACCACTAAACTTAAATAAACCAAGAAACTATAAACTCTTCGGAGCAGGACTTCAAGTAGACAGGCGGGCGCTGGACTTTCGGTCTGCGCCAGTGCCGTCGTAGGAAGCGAACCGTGCTCTGTGGAGATAGTTGCGGTTAGTCGTGATGTAATTTTAATCATAGGTTTAGCACAGTTTATCGTTATAAGTTTTATAAATTATAAGGCAAGTTATAGTTTTAAGTTATAAGGCAAGTTATAGTTTTAAGTTATAAGGCAAGTTATAGTTTTAAGTTATAAGGCAAGTTATAGTTCTAAGTTATAAGGCAAGTTATAGTTCTAAGTTATAAGGCAAGTTATAGTTTTAAGTTATAAGGCAAGTTATAGTTTTAAGTTATAAGGTAAGTTATAGTTTTAAGTTATAAGGTTAGTTATCGTTTTAAGTTATAAGGTAAGTTATCGTTTTAAGTTATAAGGTAAGTTATCGTTTTAAGTTATAAGTTATGAGAATGCATGGGGAAACGTCGTCCTAAGTACCCAGCTCACGGCATGGCAAGTATTTGGTCTTAAACTTATAGTTTACGAACCTCCAATAAGCTCGTGAGCATCAGGACGTGCCGGGAAGCGTAGTCAGGCGAGTGGACGGTAAGTGGTGCAGGTCAGCAGCAAGGAAGGCGCCTCAGCCTCTCATCTTCAGTCCGCTCGGTCCTCGGAAGAAGGGACGGATAGCGTAGCGAAGCTGACGTAAGACCACCGGCGTCCCTGGGCTGGTTGCAGGCAGGTTCCACACGGTGTTCGAGACGAAGGCTGAGTAAGCTCAAGTTTGTATAAGCAATAAAGTTGATGGAAGATGTTTGCTTAGTGGAGGTGAGAGGCGATCTGAATTTGCATCCAGAAAATTTACGAGGTAAGTACGGCTTGGCTCAAATGGTGTATTCATTAGGATGCATTCAGGATAGTAAACCAAAGTTCAAGAACCAAAGACAAGCCTAGAGCTGGGTTATAGAAATTTTTACGTTATTGAATTTCCTTAAATTATCTGCACTAATTTTAATTGAAAGGTTTGAAGGGCTATTCATGGTTTATTATCAATTACTTATATCCTTAAAATTAAGTTCAAGAACAAGAAAAGCTTAAAGTTAACGAACGTGAAAACTGATACAGGAACTCCTGTAAATTTATTGTACATTCCCCGCCAGGGATTCGGCTTCTCTGAAAATGAAGGCGAATGAAAGTTCATTAAGTTAAATTTACGGTGTCGTCTGCCACCCGAGAGCGTATTTTACGCTTAACTGCAACGGCAGCTTTCTGTTAGAGAAGAACATTAGGCACATCTAATTTAGATGATAGTTCACTCGAGCTTGTCGGCCGCCCACTAATAGCTCCATCCGCTGGAAGAAGAAGAATTAGCCTCATGCATGCCTTTTTTGCACAAGTAGGTCATGTGCTGACCGCCACAAGTCCGGCAAGCCGAGGAAAAGTTATATTTGCAATTTGCAGCATTATGGTTCTGGAACGAACATTTCGTGCAAGCACCAATAGATTTCAGTTTGTCACATTTTTTAGATGGATTGTCGTAGGCAGAGCACCTACTAAGACTATGATCAGAGTTAATGCCATCAAATTTGCATAAGACACAGAATTGTTTATTCGGTTTTACAGCGACGGCTGAAGAAACTGTGGGATGAGTTTTTGTTAGTTTACGGTCCCTCCTTTGAGGAACGTCACAAGGCTCAACTTCTCTCTTATAGCGTTCCGTAGCTTCGAACAAGTTATTTTCGATTTGCGCAAGAGACGGTTTATTAGTATTCGTAATTTGAATTAGAATATTCTGGAACTTGTCGTTAAGCGCGTTCCAGAAAAAGAAGGCCATGACGGTGTCAACATCAATTTCTAGTTTCTTGAAAGCTGCAACTGTAGTTTTTAGTTCACCAATGTACACATACGGGTCATCAGATTCGGTTAGCTTAATTTTCGAAAGTTTGTCTATCGCATCGTATTTTTGAACGATGACAGAAGCAAACGCCTTTTGCAATAGTTCTCTAGCAGTCTCGTACGTCTGATCGGCAATATCAAGAGAATTCAACAAGATTTTGGGCGAGCCCGAAACTTGATTGTACAAGTACACAAATTTTTCGTACGAAGTTAAATTGTGCTTGCCAAAAATTGCCTCGAAATTGAACAAGAACTTCTCAAAACTTTCGTCCTTTGAGTTACTAAACTTAGGCAAGGGAACATCAAGAAGTTTTAATTTTTGCTGTACATTGACAATACCTGCGTTTGAGACGGAGGAAGTAGCAGCTGCGTCCTCTCTCGCAGATGTAGAGGTAGAGGTAGAGGGCTGCGACTGCAGGAGGGCCAAGCAATCGAACAATTGCGCCTCGTAAGACTCCTGCTCGTTGGCAGCAGTCTCCAGCACGTCGTCCGCAGCGTCGCTGCGAAGCAGCAAGTCAAAAACTGACTTGTCTAAATCCTTCAGCTCTGTCTGCAAGGAAGTCACTTTAGAAATGTTAAGTAATCTGTCATGGTTCGAGATTTCATTGATAGCAGATTTTACGGTATTGTGCAAACGGGTTACACGCTGCCGCACATATTTGCGAGTTTTAGTCAAGATGTTAAGATCGCCACCGCCAGGCGCTGTTGGAAGAGCTTCCTTTTTGGAAGCCATACCTGTAATTCCAAGTTATGAGTACGTTAGTTTATCAAGTTCCAATTGATTAGCGTGGAAGTCGCAGGGGTTAGAAATTAAGTTACGATGAAATGCTGCTGCCGCTGCACCACACCCGCCGACAAACCTGAGCTCCCGGCAACACACGTTTCCCCATACTGGCCACCATATAGAAAAAAAAGGATTGATTAATAATAATTATAGGAGATAGAAATACGCGGAGCTCCGTAATGGGAAAATTTGCCGTAATTTATTAGGTCAAAATGTCCGACATTTGGAAGAAGGACAAACCACTAAACTTAAATAAACCAAGAAACTATAAACTCTTCGGAGCAGGACTTCAAGTAGACAGGCGGGCGCTGGACTTTCGGTCTGCGCCAGTGCCGTCGTAGGAAGCAAACCGTGCTCTGTGGAGATAGTTGCGGTTAGTCGTGATGTAATTTTAATCATAGGTTTAGCACAGTTTATCGTTATAAGTTTTATAAATTATAAGGCAAGTTATAGTTTTAAGTTATAAGGCAAGTTATAGTTTTAAGTTATAAGGCAAGTTATAGTTTTAAGTTATAAGGCAAGTTATAGTTCTAAGTTATAAGGCAAGTTATAGTTCTAAGTTATAAGGCAAGTTATAGTTTTAAGTTATAAGGCAAGTTATAGTTTTAAGTTATAAGGTAAGTTATAGTTTTAAGTTATAAGGTAAGTTATCGTTTTAAGTTATAAGGTAAGTTATCGTTTTAAGTTATAAGGTAAGTTATCGTTTTAAGTTATAAGTTATGAGAATGCATGGGGAAACGTCGTCCTAAGTACCCAGCTCACGGCATGGCAAGTATTTGGTCTTAAACTTATAGTTTACGAACCTCCAATAAGCTCGTGAGCATCAGGACGTGCCGGGAAGCGTAGTCAGGCGAGTGGACGGTAAGTGGTGCAGGTCAGCAGCAAGGAAGGCGCCTCAGCCTCTCATCTTCAGTCCGCTCGGTCCTCGGAAGAAGGGACGGATAGCGTAGCGAAGCTGACGTAAGACCACCGGCGTCCCTGGGCTGGTTGCAGGCAGGTTCCACACGGTGTTCGAGACGAAGGCTGAGTAAGCTCAAGTTTGTATAAGCAATAAAGTTGATGGAAGATGTTTGCTTAGTGGAGGTGAGAGGCGATCTGAATTTGCATCCAGAAAATTTACGAGGTAAGTACGGCTTGGCTCAAATGGTGTATTCATTAGGATGCATTCAGGATAGTAAACCAAAGTTCAAGAACCAAAGACAAGCCTAGAGCTGGGTTATAGAAATTTTTACGTTATTGAATTTGCTTAAATTATCTGCACTAATTTTAATTGAAAGGTTTGAAGGGCTATTCATGGTTTATTATCAATTACTTATATCCTTAAAATTAAGTTCAAGAACAAGAAAAGCTTAAAGTTAACGAACGTGAAAACTGATACAGGAACTCCTGTAAATTTATTGTACAGGAACACAACAATTTCCAAGTTGAATAACTCAAAAATAATGCATCAGCAAGTAGAATGTTATTCATGAGAAAGGTCAATAAATGTGTTCCTTTAGTGATTCTTTGGAACGCAATTTTTATTTACGCGAGTGCATTAAACTGCATATTGACCAATGAAACAAATAAGCAAGTCTTATTCCCTTCCAAAACTATGTCCTTCCAGCATGTATAGTCAGGTACATTTTCTCCACAACTGCTTACAAACTTATACATGCTTTTTACCCTCTTCAAGTTTTCACCATCTTATCTAATCTAATTCCTCATTAGCAACTCCAAACACACCTAAAACTAGAAAAACCTTATTTCTATTTTTCAAACTTACATTCATTCTTCATGAACCATTTTTTCTCAACACTTTTTTAACTTTATTTATTTCTATCCACCTGGAGTATTTTTCCATAACAGACTCTTATAAACATATCCAACAGTCTATAGTTTCATGTCAACTTAGCTACTAATGCTAAAATATCAGCACAGAGTAGCTGCTTAGTAATGATGACTGTGCTCCATGCAGCCAACATTTCCATTGCCCACCAAACAGTCTTATCCTCACTTGATACAACACTCCACCTGTATACATACTCAACACAAGACATTACACACCACTGATGCAAACTCATTAGCACTGTACACTATTTCCTAAGTACACTTTCAGTTCTCACATACCCTCAGCTATAAAAATAATAGCTCATGGTCTCACACACCCTTTCTTTATGGCACTTCCAATAACACTCTGTGATCAACTGTATCATCCACTCCTCCAAATCCATAAATGACCAAAACTTCTCTTGCTTTTATAATTCACACACTTGTTGCACTGCTAAAATCAGATGCACACACCCTTTATTCTGGCACAAACTGCACAATTTGTCTTATATTGAATTTTCTGTATCCTCTTTCATATAACCCAATAGCACTCTTCTTCTTGATTGGGGTGAGGCCTCTTTAAAGTCTCAGATCTTCTCAGCTGGAAGACCGTTGGACCTGGGAACCTTTGGATGAAGCTAGTTCAGTGGTGGTGACAGTCTTGCACAGTTGAAACTTGACACTGGCAGAGAGCAGCAGCAATTTTCTGACATACACACTTGGTATATTGGAAAAACATTTCAGTTTTAAGTAATAATGAAAATTCTCAGCCAACAGTCGACATCTCAACTTAACAAATTAATTGGTAAATCTGAAGGATAGGATATGACAGTTATCAAATTTTCACTTTTTGGTGCCTGAACCCCTAATTGATTTAATCAAAATAAACAAGTTTTCTTCTATGCCCTTTCCGTCTCAAATGAGCATTTTATGATTTATAGTGATAAGTTTAGTTTCGTCTTTGATGACGAATGTGCTCGAATAAACCGCTACTCATCGATTTTTCAATTTTTGTTGCTTGAATCATGGTAATAACATTGAAATAAACAACTTTTTTTCTATACACTTTTTTCGTCAAATGAGTATTTAACGAGGTATTGCGGAAGGTTTGGTTTCGTCTTTGATGACGATTGCGCTGGAAGTGAGTGTGCATTGCAGTGTTGCTGTCCGACGTGCTCCTTGAATTATTTGCCTCTTCAAACACTGGAGTTGCGGTAAGTCATTTACCGCTATAATTAATAAAATACTCGTTTGAGACGGAAAGTGCATAGAAGAAAACTTGTTTATTTTGATCTAATTAACTATGCTTAGGCATCGAAATTTACAAAAATTGATAACTGACATATCCTTCAGATTTACCTCACTTTTTTTTCCAAATCTGTACTTAGTTTAGAAAATTTCAAAATCTGTTCATGAGGAATAGTTTATTTGATTAATTAAAACCTTAGACATTATTGAAATGTCAATAGTTGTTAGGTAATTGCCATTGGATAATTTATAAGGCTACCTAATAGCAAGTTAATGATTGTAAATTCCTGAAACGTTTCAATGAGGGAATTTAGTGGTCAATATGTATTTTTGGTGCTACACGGAAATTATAAAGTTTGTTACAAAGAATCTCTACAGGAAGGCATTTAAAAACGTTTTACGTGAATGACATGCTGCTCGCTGATGCGTTATTTTTGAATTATTCAACTTTGAAGTTGGCTTTCGCGCGCCAAAGGAAGCGAGCACGTCATGCAGAACTTAAATAATAACGGCAATCCCTAAAATACGGAACGATGGAACGCCCGGAACGGAACGTTCCGTGGAACTGATATTACTGGCCCTAAAATCCGGAACGTTCCGTTCCGAATCGCCCGGAACGTTCCTTTCCGTAGTGCCGGGAACGTTCCGTTCCGTAGTGCCCGGAACGTTCAGTTCCGTAGCTCCCGGAACATTCCGTTCCGTTGCGCCCGGAACAACTCGTACAAACGTAGTTACGAATTATCGTAAGTGATGATGGAATACGCGGAAAGAGTTTGACCAAGTAAACAAAAATGAAACCCTACAATAATTGAGTTCTATAAACACCACGCGAACATTTCTACCCAGAAGCCAATAATAGTTCCGTAGTGCTCGGAACGTTCCGTTCCGTAGCGCTCGGAACGATCCGTTCCGTAGCGCTCGGAACGATCCGTTCCGTGGCGCCCGGAACGATCCGTCCCGTAGCGCTCGGAACGATCCGTTCCGTAGCGCTCGGAACGATCCGTTCCGTGGCGCCCGGAACGATCCGTTCCGTAGCGCTCGGAACGATCCGTTCCGTGGCGCCCGGAACGATCTGTTCCGTAGCGCTCGGAACGATCCGTTCCGTAGCGCTCGGAACGATCCGTTCCGTGGCGCTCGGAACGATCCGTTCCGTGGCGCCCGGAACGATCCGTTCCGTGGCGCCCGGAACGATCCGTTCCGAAGCGCCCGGAACGATTCGTTCCGTAGCGCCCGGAACAATCCGTTCCGTAGCGCCGGGAACGTTTCGTTCCGTAGTGCCCGGAACGATCCGTTCCGTAGTGCCCGGAACGATCCGTTCCGTAGTGCCCGAAACACACGGAATAAATCGTTTTGGGATACTCAGAAGAACTCGTTCCGATACACTTGGATTAAACTGTTTAGCAACACTTGGAACAATAATACAAATAAACTTAGTTCACGACAGTTACCGTAGAAAACGCTCATACTCAGTCACGTTTTTTAGCTCGTAAACTTTAGTTGAAAACATCACGCGCAATCCCCTTTCACTCTTATTACCGTGAACGTACCTGTCACACACTCACTGATGGGCGTTTTCATCATTGCAAGGGTATCATTTCCGTTTAACTTAGCCGCCATATGAATTGTTTAGCAAGGATCAGCCCAAAAATGAAAATGCGTATTTTGCTGCTTTCCTTTCAATGAAAGGTTTCAACTAATACCAAACATGGGTGCTACGATGCCCACGCGTTCGTCCCAACATAATAAACCATTTTCGAACTCCCTATAAGTTTCTCCATCAATCAAAATTTTTTTAGTGGCCAATAATTCCTATTTCTGGTGATGAAAATTAAAAATCTATTTATTTTATGCTGATTTTACCTCCAAAAATTCATGTTACATTTTTCCAGTCAACTCTAAACAGGATAATGAAAACCAACGACGTGATCAGCAGCGGTTGGCTGCAGGACAGTATCACGACGCCACAGGGACAGCACCAGGCCGCCCCGGGGACAGCACCAGGCCGCCACCTGAGAGCAACAGGCCGCCACAGGAACAGCAACAGGCCGCCACGGGAACAGCAACAGGCCGCCACGGGGACAGCACCATGCCGCCACCGGAGAGCAACAGGCCGCCACAGGAACAGCAACAGGCCGCCACAGGAACCGCAACAGGCCGCCACGGGGACAGCACCAGGACGCCACCGGAGAGCAGCAGGCCGCCACAGGGACAGCAACAGGCCGCCACAGGGACAGCAACAGGACGCCACAGGGACAGCACCAGGCCGCCACGGGGACAGCACCAGGCCGCCTCCGGAGAGCAACAGGCCGCCACCGAAGAGCAACAGGCCGCCACAGGGACAGCACCAGGCCGCCACCGGAGAGCAACAGGCCGCCACAGGGACAGCACCAGGCCGCCACCGGAGAGCAGCAGGCCGCCACAGGGACAGCACCAGGCCGCCACAGGGACAGCAACAGGCCGCCACAGGGACAGCACCAGGCCGCCACCGGAGAGCAGCAGGCCGCCACAGGGACAGCACCAGGCCACCACCGGAGAGCACCAGGCCGCCATAGGGACAGCACCAGGCCGCCACCGGAGAGCAACAGGCCGCCACATGGACAGCACAAGGTCGCCATCGGAGAGCAACAGGCTGCCACAGGGAGAGCAACAGGCCGCCACAGGGACAGCACCAGGCCGCCACAGGAGAGCAGCAGGCCGCCACAGGGACAGCACCAGGCCGCCACCGGAGAGCACCAGGCCGCCATAGGGACAGCACCAGGCCGCCACCGGAGAGCAACAGGCCGCCACATGGACAGCACCAGGCCGCCATCGGAAAGCAACAGGCCGCCACAAGGAGAGCAACAGGCCGCCACAGGGACAGCAACAGGCCGCCACAGGGACAGCAACAGGCCGCCACCGGAGAGCAGCAGGCCGCCACAGGGACAGCACCAGGCCGCCACCGGAGAGCAACAGGCCGCCACAGGGACAGCACCAGGCCGCCACCGGAGAGCACCAGGCCGCCACCGGAGAGCAGCAGGCTGCCACAGGGACAGCAGCAGGCCGCCACAGGGACAGCACCAGGCCGCCACCGGAGAGCAGCAGGCCGCCACAAGGACAGCACCAGGCCGCCACCGGAGAGCAACAGGCCGCCACAGGGACAGCACCAGGCCGCCACCGGAGAGCAACAGGCCGCCCCAGGGACAGCACCAGGCCGCCACAGGGACAGCAACAGGCCGCCACAGGAACAGCAACAGGCCGCAACAGGGACAGCACCAGGCCGCCACAGGGACAGCACCGAGCCGCCACAGGGACAGCACCAGGCCGCCACCGGAGAGCAGCAGGCCGCCACAGGGACAGCAACAGGCCGCCACAGGGACAGCAACAGGCCGCCACCGGAGAGCAGCAGGCCGCCACCGGAGAGCAACAGGCCGCCACAGGGACAGCACCAGGCCGCCACCGGAGAGCAGCAGGCTGCCACAGGGACAGCAGCAGGCCGCCACAGGGACAGCACCAGGCCGCCACCGGAGAGCAACAGGCCGCTACAGGGGCAGGACCAGGCCGCCACCGGAGAGCAGCAGGCCGCCACAGGGACAGAACCAGGCCGCCACAGGGACAGCACCAGGCCGCCACCGTAGAGCAGCAGGCCGCCACAAGGACAGCACCAGGCCGCCACCGGAGAGCAACAGGCCGCCACAGGGACAACAACAGGCCGCCACAGGGACAGCACCAGGCCGCCACAGGGACAGCAACAGGCCGCCACAGGAACAGCAACAGGCCGCCACAGGGACAGCACCAGTCCGCCACCGGAGAGCACCAGGCCGCCACAGGGACAGCACCAGGCCACCATCGGAGAGCACCAGGCCGCCACAGGGACAGCACCAGGCCGCCACCGGAGAGCAGCAGGCCGCCACAGGGACAGCACCAGGCCGCACCCGGAGAGCAGCAGGCCGCCACAGGGACAGCACCAGGCCGCCACCGGAGAGCACCAGGCCGCCACCGGAGAGCAACAGGCCGCTACAGGGACAGCACCAGGCCGCCACCGGAGAGCAGCAGGCCGCCACAGGGACAGCACCAGGCCGCCACCGGAGAGCACCAGGCCGCCACCGGAGAGCAACAGGCTGCTACAGGGACAGCACCAGGCCGCCACCGGAGAGCAGCAGGCCGCCACAGGGACAGCACCAGGCCGCCACCGGAGAGCACCAGGCCGCCACCGGAGAGCAACAGGCCGCTACAGGGACAGCACCAGGCCGCCACCGGAGAGCAGCAGGCCGCCACAGGGACAGAACCAGGCCGCCACAGGGACAGCACCAGGCCACCACAGGGACAGCACCATGCCGCCACCGGAGAGCAGCAGGCTGCCACAGGGACAGCAGCAGGCCGCTACAGGGACAGCACAAGGCCGCCACCGGAGAGCAACAGGCCGCCACATGGACAGCACCAGGCCGCCACCGGAGAGCAACAGGCCGCCACAGGGACAGCACCAGGCCGCCACAGGGACAGCAACAGGCCGCCACAGGAGAGCAACAAGCCGCCACAGGGGCAGCAACAGGCCGCCACAGGGACAGCAACAGGCCGCCACAGGGACAGCAACAGGCCACCACAGGGACAGCACCAGGCCGCCACAGGGACAGCACCAGGCCGCCACCGGAGAGCAGCAGGCCGCCACAGGGACAGCACCAGGCCGCCACCGGAGAGCACCAGGCCGCCACAGGGACAGCACCAGGCCGCCACCGGAGAGCAACAGGCCGCCACATGGACAGCACCAGGCCGCCACCGGAGAGCAATAGGCCGCCACAGGGACAGCACCAGGCCGCCAAAGGGACAGCAACAGGCTGCCACAGGGACAGCACCAGGCCGCCACAGGGACGACCACATCAGGCCGCGGGACGACCACGTCAGGACGGCCACATCAGGCAGCGGGATGACCACATCAGGCCGCGGGACGACCTCGTCAGGACGGCCACATCAGGGTGCGGGATGGCCACATCAGGACGGCCACATCAGGCCGCGGGACGACCACGTCAGGCCGCGGGACGGCCACATCACGGCACAGCCACATCTGTACAGACAGTGCAGGCGTGAGGACATTCTGTCACGTTTTTATACCAGCGCTGAGACATGCAGCAGGATTTCAATCAGAATGACATTGCATCAAGCTATTTCTTAATATATATCATTCAATGTTTTGGAATATCATAAGAGTTTTATTTACATTGGAGAGAAGCATGCCATAATGCAGCATCTCAACTGATTTTTGAACTTCCACTACTATTTTTGAGTTCAAATATGCTCTCGATCGGTATAAAATAATGACACATTCCATCAGCAGAGAACTTTAATTGATTTTTCAACTATACTAAGATAATAGTAGTACATGAGTGTAGCACATCTCATTCACCTAAATAAGAAACATAACTGATTTTTCTAATACTGTTTAACAGCAAATTCAAGGCTTCTCATCGTGCATCAGAAATGAGTTACATTCATGATTTTGAAAATGCCGGGAAATTTTTGCCGCCACGGAAAAAAGGTTATTGCTACGCGCTAGGGGTTTAACAGAAGTATGGTTGCGAGTTCATGATGACAAATTAAGCCCAACTGCGAATTCATTGAATTGATTTCGATAAAGAATAAGCTGGTTTTACTTCAGTAATAATGCAGAAACACACAAACTAAACACAATACAGAAAAGTCATACAGGACAGCAGGGACAATAGCAATTTAGAGAGATTTTGTGCGTTGTATAACAAAAAGATCGCGACATCTACTCAAGCTGCCGGAAAATGCAGCGTGTTCTTTACCAAGTGACCGACGGGGTTGTGGGAACGGGCGGGCCGCCCTCGATCAATCCTAACAATGAAGTTATTACGCAACATATATAGAGGAAATAGTGTGCAATAATTTTTATATACAAAGGCATTAAATACAGAGGAGTAGATATTATACCCAGGATTTTCATTGTACCGATTTTCCCGCTATTATTTCAAAAACTATTCATTATATTTCGTAGGCACATCAATGACATTTTAGATCAAATTCAAGTGTCACGGCATTGATCTAAAGTTTTCAGTTGCTAGGCTTAGTATTGTGTACCGATTTAATCATAAAGCTTTATTTTAAATTACAAGTATTAAACAAATTAGTAGCTACTTTCTCAAGAGACAAACAGTGGATTCAAAGAAAGGCAATGACGCAGCACAAAAATATGAAGTCTACTCAACTTGATAATTCTACTTCATGAATTAATCTAAATAAATCTTCATTATTCAATTTACATCCGAGAAATGAGTTCAAAGAGAAGGAATAATTATTATTCATACATGCAATTGAAACTTTCACTTCACACAGGCAGGAGAGACGTCTGCTCTTACACACACGGCACCGCAGGGGGGTAGACGAGCTTAATAAACCACATCTTAATTGAAGTCTTCAACGACCAGGATATACACATCTTCATTCCTCTTACTGCTTACTAAAGCCTCTAATATTCGAGCCTGTATCACCACTGACTTTAAAAAATAATTTATACAAATTGAAATTGCCCCGGCACACGTGTTAAATGTACGCAGCGCCAAAATAACACCATCTCATTAGACTAAATTAACCATTCTCTGTTCAAAATTTTTCCTTTTTCAAAAAATTCCGCCAGTAACGCTTTTCTTCAGATACGATGGAAAATTATAAAAATCTGCCTCTGTAACTTATAGAAAATATACATTATATGTAGAACTGTTTCTGCCCTACCTATCTTTAGTAAAACATTTCAGAAACACATGAAAAGTATAGTGCGATTTCGAACAGAATTCATTTATGTTAACCGCAATGACTTCCGAACAAACAAATTAACAATGCAGGCTGCTTTAAAATCATCTGTAGCACATGTACAAATGCCTCGATAACGGAAGCCGAGTTTTTCAGTACTTCTCGACTTTGAAAAAACATTAGATTGAGTAAGTAATACAAAATCACTCTAGAAACTCCACTGTGAAGGCAATGGAGGGACTTCTCCAACTTGATTTACGCTCGCCATAGCCGTGTGTCTATAGTCCCTGCCAGCCGTTCGGGAAACCCGGGTTCGATTACCGGCGCTGGATGGCGATTTTCTCTGTTGGGTATAGGAGAAAAATTCCAAGCACAATACCCCACTCTACCCAGGTGTCTGAAATGGGTACCGGTCTTGACCGGAGGAAAGCGTCATGGCGTCCTGGCGTTAGATATAAGGCATTTGAAAATCCAATGTACAAGGTGATGTGTACCAGGCTTGAAATTGGAAATAAAGCATCCGTAGATGCCTTCATTATTATTATTTGATAATTTTCATCACATAAACGAGATTTTTAGTGTCACACGACCTTTGAAGGCTAACAAATTCATTTTGCTGAACTTATATTCTAATTCCGACTTAGACTTTTAATAAATCTACAACACTTGTAGGTCAGACTTGTAACGTAAAAAAATTCGTTTGCAGTAGACTGACTGACGCCCGGCTATCCTCGCAGCATCAAAACATTGCTGCGACACAGTGCCGGCGACCACTTAACGACGAGGAAGGGAGCGACGCAACACGTGAGCGGTACAGTCGCCGGTCAAAAAAGCCTTCTAATCTCTTTCAAAATCTGCGAAGGGGTTTCACGTAAACTGCGCGTATTCTTTAATAGTGTCGAATTAAAAAAGTCGATCTCTCTGACAGTGATAAGAAAAGAGCAACCGAGTAATATGTTATGACAACATTTACATATCGAAACACCTTTATTGCGTACATCACGACTGTGGCGTACGTAAACAAATCGTGGATGAATGGCTCCGTCAGTTACACAAAGCGATGATGCTCAACTCAAGCAAGCTATTAAGTGACGCAACAGCCAATATTACTTTGTCAAACTACGTTACTGATTCATTCAGAGCATTTTCATGTAGTAGTTTCGAAGGTGATGAGTAGACCGATTAGCGTCGAAGCAACATGCGTTCTCTGAAACAGTTAACTTTGTAAACATAAAAACTTCTGATTCTTGGTTCAATTTTTGTTGAGTTTCAAGTAACCAAATTCATCGCTGAACTTGGAAAAAATTTCAATTTTTTCTTTTCTCATGAGTACAATTTATGTTGAAGCATCTTTACTATTACTCAGATCAATCATTTAAAGTGAAAAATCCTACCACAACAGCGAAATACGCACGCATTTCTTTTATTACTCTTGATTTCAACATTCAAATTAGTAATATCTGAGATCGAATCATTTTTTCCTTAGAACTTATTTAGTCTTATCGTAATAAATATTTAAAATACATTTAACCTTCCTTTTCAAGAGTATCAAACTGAAATTTCACAACTCTTTATCAAGTCAATGAATTTAATTTTCTGTACTTAAAGATGCTTCCAGCCACCGGAACGATTTTGTCGAACCTAAATATTATTTTTGGTATTATTTCGAAGCAGATGAAGTAAGTGTGTAGACCAATAGTGTACCAAAAATTTCATAATATAAAATGATACTCTCTAGTGTTCTGCATAATTAAGATAAGT
The DNA here is from genome assembly GCA_030386875.1 of Morinoia aosen. Taxonomy (NCBI): domain Eukaryota; kingdom Metazoa; phylum Arthropoda; class Malacostraca; order Amphipoda; family Talitridae; genus Morinoia; species Morinoia aosen. The sequence goes on from CM059564.1 coordinate 80,148,104, forward strand.
GAAAACCACATAAGCATCGTTATTCATGTATTACACAGTTTACACTAGATATTCAATAATGATTGCAACCTGCCCATAACGTGAGTTCAGATGGATCAAGTTCCTGAGTTTGTACAATTAATCAACATAGTTCGTTAAGAATGAAAGGTAATTCAACAAATCACAGATGAAGCAAATTACCGAATTTTCGAAATATTTGGAAATACTCATGGTCACCGGAAATGCGAGAGAAGCTCGTGTTAATAATACTTAATTGAAGAAAGTTAAGTTTCAAATACCGTTTGAGTCTTAGTATCATTTTAATTATCAACAGGAGAAATATTGAAAATACTATTTGTATTCCACTTTAGGCTTGAGTACATCGTTCAAAAAATGATCTACTATCACAACATGTAACGACCATCAAATTGAAATGAATGTAATAATTGTTAATAGTTTTTGGATTAATCTCAGAGAAATTCAAGCCTTAATTACTTTACACTCAATGATCATATTAAAAGTATAATTTTAGATAGGCATCGCGAATAAAATTATACCGGTGTCAGTATCGGCAAAAATTTTACCTTCAACATATTCCTAATTCTTCCCGCGACATAGCCTGAATAAATCAATGCCCAAGTTAAATGATCTACATTGAATAAAGCCTTTCAAGGAATAATACGGCAATTGCATTATCTTCATCCATTAATCGAAAGGACACTCGCTCTGGTTTAACAACTTCATTTCACTAGTTTCGATGGTTCTCACATAGTTAGTTGATGGATGAGCCAATGATCCCAACTGCTGAAAATATCCCACGTATTTTTAGAAACAAACAAACATCGGCATCTTTGGAATGCTTTATTTCCAATCAAGCCTGATACATATGATCTTGAGCATTGGTTTTTCAAATGTCTTATAACCAACACTATATATAGGACACCATGACGGTTCCCCCCGTAAAGCCGGTACCCATTTCCGACACCTGGGTTGAGTGGGGTATTGTGCTTGAGCTTTCCCTTTTACCCAACGAGGAAAATCGCCGCGCCAGCTCCGGGATACGAACCCTCGTCTCCAACATACAAGGCCGATCCCTTAACCACTGTGCCACGGCGAGCACAGGCAGGACTAAGCAGGAAGCAGGACTAACTACAACGGGCGAATGAGTGACAAACATACGTGAGCGACGAATTTATTAACAAATTCATTAGAGTCACTCAATACGCACATGGATTACAATGCCCTAAAGTAAACAATAGAAGATAGCGTAAAAAAACCTTTGACTCACGATTTCAGCCGAGCGGGCGCACTTGAAATGAAGCAGGACGCAGAACAAACGTTTCGCTATGCACACTCACCGATGATTAGAGACTGTCTGACAGTCTGAGTCTCTGAGAGACTGAGTCACTCTGTGGCGGCAGCCGAGGTGGCCGAGCTTTCAGCCTGTAAGGCCTTGCTGCAACTCTGAGCTCATGCGGAGTAATTTGAGAGAGACACTCAGTGTCAGAAGTCACAAACTTTGAGCAGACTCAGCAGTAAGTGGTTGCGAGAGTACACCATACTCAGTTAAAAATAATAATAGCACGTACGTAGAAGGGCAAGGGATACCGTGCTGCGAAGATTCTTTGACTTCTAAGTTTTGTCTTCGGCTGTCCACGGGCGAGGGAGAAGCTTGGCTTGTGTTATTGTTCGAAGTTCAAACATAGCAACCTATGCCCTTCTGCTTGGTATACTCAATCGGTTATTTAGATGCGCATCATCTGATGCTGTTTTGGTAGGGCTTGCACAGCAGTAAAAAGAACTCTTTCTTAAATGATGTGTGTGGAATAAAATGAAGTATTGAAGACTGAGTTTGAAGTTGCCGTACGCGCAATAATTGGGTGAAATGAAGTGTGTGAGCGATTTTTCACAATAATTAACGACCACCTGCATGTGCTGAGTTGAAAAGCTAGGTCAATAGCCCCTCAAAACGGCTTTTAAATTAGATCATTAATTTAAAAAAAATGTCTGACTTTTTATGCTGCCACTGCCCTCTCTTTGGTATTCGAGATTGAAGTTGTAGAGGAGAGCATAATACTTGACATGTATGCTGACTTGAGTTTGGGATGGCGTTATTTTGTAACGTACTCTGATTTGTTAAGAGGATAATTCTCATTGCTTTCTGTTCAAGTTTACATTTTGGTTATCAAAACGTTTCCTATTGCACCTACATTAACCGAATTTTGCAGCCTCATTGTTTCAAAGAGAGACACCTGTGAAACAACTAATGAAAACTGATTATGCTGCTGTTATTTTTGTAATTTTGCAAAAAAATCCATAGAAAGTACTTGGTAGAGATACGTGATATAATGATAGTCATTCAAGACATCAAATGTAACTATACATTGTAATAAACGGGTGTGTTGAAGGTAGCTCCATTTTTGGAATGACATTTTCGTTTCTGTCTGCATTTTTGTGGAAAAATGAAAACTCACATTCTCTTCCATAACTTTCCATAGAACTCAAGTTCATTAAAAAATCTTTAACCCCGAAACTGATTTTTGTAAAATATAAAATCCCACTTCTATTTGCGCTTAAATCGTCATCCTACTCTGCAATCTGAGCCCAAACAATCGTCCCAGGTACGAGGAAAATCATTTTAATGAAAACAGGGAGAATCCTCAAAACTGAGTGTTTGCCTGCTCGCCATTGAGAATTGCGCACTTCCACTCTGTCTCATATGGACTGAGCGAAGTGATATGGAGTAAGAAATTAATTTCAGTTGAAATGAAGTTAAAAATATAATTTACCAGAGTTATTGCTCTCTTTTCATACATATAACATATTTTCCTACGAAGATTCAAGTCGCAAAGTATTCAACAGCGGGAGCGTGTATATCAACGTGAGCGTTTTGATCAGTCTAGCTGATTAGCTGCTTAGGTACAAAAGTGAAAAAGAATTGAGGCCGGGCAATGCATGAAAGAGTATTTAGCCAGCTGTTTATCAGGCTTACAAGCTTTCGAAACATAAATGATTTCTGAAAATTTTTCGTTCATAGATAGGGGACCTTTTCTTCAGTGATGTCTTTATTTTGCATTGTCAGTTTTGAACATCCTTAAAATTCCTTTGCCTTGTTGTTAAAAGGAAATATAAAACATGCGCATGTACGTGATTTGTTGTTTTTACTTAGGAATTAAATGTTAAATAGTTAACCAATGATTTCCAGAGCAATCCTTCAATTTTTGCGAATGGAGTGAAAAAATTTTACTGTTATTTCTGTTCCTTGTTTACTTTTCAAATGTTAAATAATTTTTCCACGTAAATAATTACCTCAATACTTTCGTCTTCTAAGCAACATGTTGTACTTGTTGATAGCTGCTGAATATTGTTGCCTTTCTTAGTTTCATTTGTATATTTTTTTTCTTATTAAAAAATCAAGTTTCGTTCGCCTCATTTTTTACTCAAAGTTTAGCTAATGCTCTCTGAGACGCTAATTCATCCATGCATTAAATCTAAGCTGTACGGTTGAATGCATGGTTTCGAATGTGTTTAGTCTTCGAGAAGGTCCTATTCAATTTTCAATGTTTCATCAACGGCATCTACCGTGAGCATATTTTTATATTGCAATTTATCAGGATTGTCTGAAAATTTAACAGAGGTTAGTAGCAGCTTCCCACCTTCACGTACGCAAGCAAGGTTACAAAAGGCATTCCAGTTTAGCTCTATAGAGCAGTATCCTAGCAATCTAGACTCACAAGAAGCCGTCCACTTCAATGTTAGCTCCCTGTCAACGAGCATGAATTTCGGGCAGATGTACATTAGCACACATGAGTCACAGGTTACTACCTGCAACGAGCTGTCAAACAACCACGTGACTATACTCAGCAAATTGCCATTGCCAAGGTCAACACTCTATAGTATGTAGATGTCAGGTAAACGACAGTCACGGGCGATTCATTCAACACACCTTGCTCCTGTCATCTTGATAACGACTTACATCTCTTGGGAAGACATATTATTGGCAAACAATTTCATTTTCCTTACAGTATCCGTTCACGTATCATGCCAAACTCTGTCGTACATTAGTTAGGTCTTTTGTTCAGAAAATGTTTACGGTGGTGCGAACTGGAAGCCTGTCAGAGAGTTCGTAATCGAACACAAAACCACGTAACTGCTGCAAAGTAGTGTATTCTGGAAATATTCCGAGGAAATATTCAAAATTTTTTCTCTCTCTACTCAAATTTTGCTGCACAAGTTCCTCTGTATCAGGCATGAATGCATAAAGATTCGCTGTTCCATGTTTTTAGTGTTTTCGGGAGCTTTACAGCTTCCGGGTTACTTCCGGGCACTACGAAACGGTTCGTTCCGGGCACTACGAAACGGTTCGTTCCGGGCACTACGAAACGGTTCGTTCCAGGCACTACGAAACGGTTCGTTCCGAGCACTACGAAACGGTTCGTTCCAGGCACTACGAAACGGTTCGTTCCGGGCACTACGGAACGGAACGTTCCGGGCACTACGGAACGGAACGTTCCGGGCACTACGGAACGGAACATTCCGGGCACTACGGAACGGAATGTTCCGGGCACTACGGAACGGAACGTTCCGGGCACTACGGAACGAAACGTTCCGGGCACTACGGAACGGAACGTTCCGGGCACTACGGAATGGAACGTTCCGGGCACTACGGAACGGAACGTTCCGGGCACTACGGAACGGAACGTTCCGGGCACTACGGAACGGAACGTTCCGGGCACTACGGCCGGAACGTTCCGGGCACTACGGAATGGAACGTTCCGGGCACTACGGAACGGAACGTTCCGGGCACTACGGAACGGAACGTTCCGGGCACTACGGAACGGAACATTCCGGGCACTACGGAACGGAACGTTCCGGGCACTACGGAATGGAACGTTCCGGGCACTACGGAACGGAACGTTCCGGGCACTACGGAACGGAACGTTCCGGGCGCTACGGAACGGAAGGTTCCGGGCACTACGGAACGGAACGTTCCGGGCACTACGGAACGGAACTTTCCGGGCACTACGGAACGGAACGTTCCGGGCACTACGGAACGGAACGTTCCGGGCACTACGGAACGGAACGTTCCGGGCACTACGGAACGGAACGTTCCGTTCACTATGGAACGGAACGTTCCGGGCACTACGGAACGGAACATTCCGGGCACTACGGGCACTAAGGAGCTATATTAGGCTCCTGAGAAGAAATGCTCTTATGGTGTTTATAGAGATCAATTATTGTAGGGTGTCATCAAAGTTTGCTGGGTCAAACTGTTTCCGCGTGTTCCATCATCACCTACCACAATTCGAAGCTAGGTTTGTGAGAGTTCCGTAACCGTTCCGGGCGTTCCGGATTTTAGGGCCATTAGTATCAGTTCCACGGAACGTTCCGTTCCGGGCGTTCCGGATTTTAGGACTAGTAAAATCAGTTCCACGGAACGTTCCGATCCGGGCGTTCCATCGTTCCGTACTTTAGGGATAGCCAATAATAACGGAAGCTAGCACCCTATTACAAATGTAAACAGGTTAGGTCGTGAGGGGGAGCCACAGTTCTTCTAGTGAAAATCATAAATAAAGGTTCAAACCCTCCCATTTGGGCGACGTCCGCGGTAAATTAGTAACCGAAACTAGAGTCTTAGGGTGCGTTCACACTATGAGCGGAGCGAGCGGAGCGGCGCGGAGCGTCGCGGCACGGAGCGGAGCGGCGCGGCGCGTATGTTCACATGTGAGCTGAGCAGAGCGACCTACACAAGCATCAGTCGCTATGGAGCGTTCCGTGAATGCGCTTCTGTTGCTCGACGGCAAAACGGAAACACTGGATCCATCCCATCAACATGAGGAGAGATCGCTATGGAGAATACCATTATCTCTTCGAAGCACTGAGGAGAGATGAATCACAATTCTACGAGTATTTACGGATGAAGCCGGCAACTTTTGATGTACTACAATCCCTTATAGAAAGAAAAATTTCCAAAGAGATTAGATAAATTTGCTGTTTAGCAATACATAAATTTTTATTGAGGATACATGTAAAGCAAAGTAGTTTAAGCAAAATTAAAGTTCCATATAGGCTGTATCACATATATTACTACAGGTTTTCGTAGGCCAGTACGATCAAAAAAAGTCTTGTGGTAACTTAAACGTGAGTGAACGTAAAGTAATTCCCTTCAGAAATTCAGGGTTGTGCCCGAGAAACGTAAGTGAAAAATACTGACAAATATTGACTTGTCCTGACCAAATAGTTCTCGAAATACTGATATGCTTTCCGTTGGTATTGGAAAAAATCACCCAAGCTCATAAAATTTTGCAACTTATTGTGTATTTGACACTCATTGAGTCCTCCTCATCATCATTTTTATCTTCCCATTTATCTCCCATTTTCCGGAAAATGAAAACTTTATTAAAAAATCGTACATAATTATACTTTAATCAAGATCATAAAATAAAATGCACAGCATCACAAGAAAGATAAAACAACATCACGAGAAAAGCATAATAAATTCCTTAAACTGAAGCAATAATAAAGTAACTTATCAGAGAAAGCAGAATAAAATAGAAATAAATGATTAATGAACCCAAATGAGTGAAATTACATTAAAATATTACATGTTACACCATCAGTTATAATTGTAATATGATTAGTTGTACAAATAACTAGTTATATACTAGTTTTATTTAACTCAAACGACAATTCTACTCCTACTCCTGTAAGATATGACGATCCAAAGGCGGAGCCAAGGAGAAACGCTCGACGCAAGCGTCAAAAAATCCCAAAGAATTTCCCGAGCGTGCCGCTCCGCTCCGCTCCGCGCCGCGCCGCTCCGCTCCGCTTGTCGTGTGAACAGCCAAGCGTTTCTGCATTCAAACCTGTACAAACATTATTGCCGCTCCGCTCGTAGTGTGAACGCACCCTTAGAAGCGGGAGCGCGTGTATGGCAACACTGCCATGGATGCTCACATGGATCAGCGTGCCAAACAGCATACCGGGTGGCCGCCATTTTGGAGCTGATGTAGACATAACGCATCAGCAAGCACAATGTCATTGTTGGAAATGCGTGGGTTAGAACCTTTATTTAAAATTTTCACTAGAAGAACTATGGCTCCCTCTCACGACCTAACCTGTTTACGTTTGTAATAGGGTGTTAGCCTCCGTTAATAATTAAATTCTGCTAGGCGTGCTCGCTTCCTTTGGCGCGAGAAAGCCAACTTCAAAGTTGAATAATTCTAAAAAAAACAGATCAGCGAGCAGAATGTCATACATGTAAAACATTCTTAAATAGGTTCCTTCTATTGATTCTTGGCACAGGAATTATTATTTTCCGTAATCGCATTAAACTTAACATTGTCTTTAAAATTACACTGTAATTCATTTTAGGTTTACATGTCACGAAACAAGACTCGGCTACTGTCTTGCCTTGTCTGCATTCGTAGGGAGGAATCAAAACCTCCTTAGTAAAAGGGGAAAGATGAGAATACAGGGCGGAAAACACAGAAAGAGGAAATGCTAGAACAGTTGGAAAAATAGAGAAAGGTAACTACTGGTCTGCTTACCCACACCAGTACCCCTAGTTAACACGGGTAATGAAAAACACTTCATACATTTATTATATTGAACACATGATCAAATTTTTTCTTGTTTTACTGACGAGTGCACATTTAAACCTATGCGTGGCAAAATGTGAGAAGTCTACACTGCAGCAATGCCCAAACTTTGCGTTACATATCACAATACCAGGGAATAGAAATGTTGTTACCTACAAATGCCAAAGCGCCTACTGCAAAGCATATCACGTTTCACTGCGCCAGCTAGCCCCAAAGCTCACGCGATCAGCCAGCGACTTTCCTGTATGTAGATGGCCTGCTCCCAGTGTGCGCACTGGGTTCTCTTAATGAAACCTTGATGAGACTACCAGATGTTTACTTTCCCCATCAGCGACATTTCGCTGAAGGTCGCCCCCAGGCTGCCTGAGATTTAAAAGCTGCAGAGAACACACCGGCTAGCTATTTTAGAGAACCCATCTAAGATCCTTCGCGAATTACCCTGACAAAAAAGTTTATTTCTAAACTCTAAGACGTACAATCTTGAAATTAGTAACAAATTAATGGGCGTGACGTGTACAACATATTTATGTAATGAAAAATTTTTTACGCCCCTGTGGGGGGGAGGAAGAGGGCCTCTCGTGGGCCGTCAATGGTCGGCCGATTTTCTCTATAAAGCTCATTTTGACAATGTTATAATTCCTGAACTATTGGACGCATCGTCTTGCCCGTTTTCCTTGTCTTATTCTTATTGGCTAAAGGATAATCAGATTAAGCATTCCACTAAATCTTTACATTTAACGACGTTACTTTATTTTGACTTAAATTTAACTTTGGCGAGATTATAACTATACCTCTTATAAGATAGCCTGGCTTTGCATACATTACATTCAGTCATTTCTCTGAGCAGCGATAGCCGCTGTGTTTGGCGCGGCGAAGTCCTGGAGCACCCCACGGACCAGTTGTCTGCGAGGGCCTGGCACGAGGCTCCTCTCCTCTTGTCTCCAAGAGGCGCAAGAAAATTATCGTCAAAACCAAATCATCCGTTTCCAAGACTATTAAATTAAACTCATTTGAACTTTATTTACTCTCCCAGTAAATGATTTTCTTCGGCTGCAGCCTCGTTTTAAACTTACCTTTGTTGCTCAAAGTATTGCACAACTCTAGAAATCTTTTATTCCCTTTTGTGTTTTTCTAGATGGCGCCCAACGTGGGGGAAAAACACAAAAGGGAATAAAAGATTTCTAGAGTTGTGCAATACTTTGAGCAACAAAGGTAAGTTTAAAACGAGGCTGCAGCCGAAGAAAATCATTTACTGGGAGAGTAAATAAAGTTCAAATGAGTTTAATTTAATAGTCTTGGAAACGGATGATTTGGTTTTGACGATAATTTTCTTGCGCCTCTTGGAGACAAGAGGAGAGGAGCCTCGTGCCAGGCCCTCGCAGACAACTGGTCCGTGGGGTGCTCCAGGACTTCGCCGCGCCAAACACAGCGGCTATCGCTGCTCAGAGAAATGACTGAATGTAATGTATGCAAAGCCAGGCTATCTTATAAGAGGTATAGTTATAATCTCGCCAAAGTTAAATTTAAGTCAAAATAAAGTAACGTCGTTAAATGTTCAGATTTAGTGGAATGCTTAATCTGATTATCCTTTAGCCAATAAGAATAAGACAAGGAAAACGGGCAAGACGATGCGTCCAATCTACCAGCTCTCGAAAATCGACTCCAGCAAGCTATCGGTCGACCAACCTCCGCAGAGCCTCGACGCCTTCCCAAGTTGGTGCGCAGAGCAGGTGGAGAGGCCACAGCTCGGCAGCAAACTGTCGCGTCTCGGGGGGGCGCAGCCAGTCCGTCGCGCTCCAAGTCCCCGAAGGAAACCCGTCGACGAAGCGAAGCCCGAAGAGTCGCGCAAGCCACCGAGGATTGGGTAAATAGGCCAGGCAACGTAAGACGCAGCAGCTCAACAGAAAACGTGCGCACAGTGTGAAGGTCAAGTGATCTGTGGGAGCTGAGCGATATATTAGCGAAGTCAGCTCTCGTGCCAAGTAAAGGGTCAAACCTGAGAGCTACTGAGATCGCACGAGAGCTGGCATTATAAAAATAACTTTATTAACTATTAACTTTTTAAAAGCATACATTTTTGGATTTTATTATTCATTTTAAAAGCCTTTGCACACAAAACACAGTCATTCTCTATACTCCCCGCCGGGGATTCGCCTTCGAAGAAAAAAGAAGGCGAATGGATAAAATGGTTAGAAAACTCTGAAAAATACAACAACTATATACAATCCTCCTGAGCCAGAGAACTAATTTTAGCTTTAGCCACCTTGGCTGCCGTTCTATGGACAAAGCGCCGAACAGGAGAATCTTCAGCGACGTTGGAAGGTTCAGCATCGCCACTCGTCCCATCTGAGCAATCAGAAAGGAGTAAGATCAATGAAGTGGAATGACGATAAACTATCTCGCCAGTGCTCTTTCGCACATGTGCGGCTGTAACCTCTCCCAAGGAATTAACCTCGGTTTTGATGACACGACCAAGAGGATAAGAACTTTGTTTCAAAAACTTGTCTGTCAACAAGACAATATCCCCAGGTCGCAGATGAACATGCTTTTTAGGTCTATACCTTTCTTTAGCGTTAGTCGCTTGATGGACAAGTGTTGCCAAAAATTCTGAATGATACGCATCCTTCAAATTTGAAAGAATTTTTGCCAGCTGGGAAAAGTTCGCTCTAATGCCATCCAATGAATCGGGTTCGTACTCTGGATCTTCTTCCTGATAGTGCAGATCTGGCACAATATTGACGGATGGTAACTCAAAACCATGAATCAAAATCTCCGGTGTTAAAGGAGTTTCGAAGTTCAAGTCTGTGGAGCGCAACGATTCCTTAAAAGCTATCGGCCTTCTATTGACCAAATGAACAACCTTCGCTATCACGAACTGAAAATCAAAAACGCATAGAACATTCTTCTTTATAGCTTTGAATATCAAGCGTTTAGTCGCCTTTACGCACGACTCGACAAGGGAACCTAATGCGCTATTCCCCTTGCAGTACTGGTCTAGAGCAAGCCGGCCTATTCCCTGCTCTTCAAAATATTTAGCAGTTTCGTGATCGTCAAGGAACGATCGTAAAACGTTGAAGCATGCAGTGATTTGGCTACCCAAATCAGCAACGCAACTCTTAAAAATCCCATATTCAAAGACGTGATGCTGCAGTGCCTTCAAAAAATTTCTGGTATCAGCGCTCAAACAAACCTTCATGTTAATAGCGCGGCTCCAAAGACACGTTATTACAAGTACGTAGACCTTTTGCTTTTTCTCCCCAACCTTCACCGTCCAAGGACCCATGTAGTCCAGAAAAAGTGACGAAAACGGTCTAGCTGGAGGAGAAGTTCTGAATTCTCTATATGCATTCTGGTTTAGCTGAATAGGTTTTTCGTTCAACCTACGACAGGCAATGCATTTTCGCAAAACCCTCCGAACAGTCGAAAAGGGGTGAATAAAAATATACGTTTTTCTTAATTCTCTCAGAACAGCATACACTCCTGAGTGCAAAGTCTTCACGTGCACCTCTTCGATTATCTTTTTGGTCAATTCGCTATCTTTAGGCAATAAAATAGGGTGTTCTCTGGGACCTACATCCGGGAACTTCGACTTCACCCTAAGCAAACCATCCGAGTCAATAAAAACATTTAGTTTGGACACGAGGGGTGGAAGCTTTCTCAGAGTTTTCGCGGAACTAGCTAGGTAAGCGCGAACATCGGAAAACACCATTTCCTGCTCAATGCGAATAATTGCAGTTAACGCCAGAGCATAAAAATTAGTTTTTACATCGTAAGACCTGAATTCCCTTGAGTTGCCTTTGGTACACGAAACCTTCCATTTCAAGTAGCTGAAAAATTTCAAATAAACTCTCGTCATGCGCACAAGTTTACACAAGCTCGCGTATCTATCTAGTGGTATGGGGTGCTGACACTTGATGGGCAAGGACTCGCCACAACGCGTCCTTGCTTCAGCATCGCTCGCATTACCTGTATCCGTAAGGAGATTAATCGCAGCTGCAGGAGACTCGGCCGCATCCCTAGACAGGGGATTTGGCAGGGTGATGGTAAACTCCGCTGATGGGTCATCAGTGATGAAGGAAGGTCCTGAAAAATAATTAGATTTCTTCAGTTGCTTAGCACTAGCAATCCTGCTAACAAAATCTGCGGGATTGTTTCGTCCAGCGGTGAAATGAAACGAAACTTCTCTTTCTGAACACAAATTTTCGATAGTCCGCAACTTATTCATTGTAAATACATTTCTTTTCTGCATTTTTGCAAAGTCTATGGAATAAGATTTTAACCAGTGTAAAATGACCATGCTGTCCGTGAAAAGATACAAAGAATGGATTTTCACTGGGATTACAGTTGAAGGCCCGCTTAAGTCCCTCCACCATTCAACAAGAGCTTGGACTCCTAAAGCTAGTGCCGTTAGCTCCAAAACAGGAATAGTTTTAGTTTTCAATTTACTGCTTACAATTTTCGATTTACTCGAAAGCAAAGTAGTTCTGTTAGTAGAATCCTCCCTGATGTAAATCACATACCCGTAAAGGATTTTTGAGGCATCCGTGAATGCTACCAGTGAAAACTCACTAGATCTTGTACCAACAGACCTAGGCACCGCAGGGCTTTCAGCAGTGTTCACTTGTCTGGCAATATTGGACCATTCCTTCAACCCGACATCCGAAAGCTTTGTATCCCATCCCAGGGATTTGTTGCACTGTAATTTGTGAAGGAAAAGCTTAGCTCTATTCAGAACAGGACAGTAAATATCAAATACGTCATAGTTCTCATTAATGGTCTTCAGAATTTTACGCTTAGTATCAGCCTTTCGGTTAAGCTTGAATGAAACAGGTTTCAACGAGTCTTCATTCCTATCCCAAAGCATTCCCAGCAACTTTACCTCGTTCTCCGTGGCTTTACTTTCGTCCATATCGATTTTGCTTTGCAAATCTGAAGAGTTTGTCAGGAACTGCTGTAGAGGAAATTTGTAGTCTGCGAATATTTGAGGTAGCAATTCATACGACCATTTCAAATCATGCAAGTTATCTGTGGAGTATCCCCCGTTATCCATATACATCATATCGTATACGAGATTTTTCAATCTAATGATTTTGGAGTCTACAATGTCGCTATCTAGCACCAATATCTTATACAACGCTAACATAAGCAAAGTGGGGCTTGGTCGAATTCCAAAACTAAGTCTCAAATTTTTGTAGGCTATGACCTTGAAATCCCCCTTAATAACATTGCGAAACCACAAAAAAAGCAGTCTGTTTTGGTCAACTTCACGCAGTTCAATATTCAAGAAAGCCTTTTTGATATCGAAAGTGAGCAAGTATTTGTCAAAGCGATGAAACATCAAAGCTACATTAGGCTTCTGATTCAAGCAAGGGCCCGCTAACATTGCCTGATTATGACTAACTCCGCCCTCTGACTTGTCGCTCAAATTAGCCAAGAAAACTACTCTACATTTCGTACTTTCATTCTGCATTCTGTACACTCCCATATGGGGTAAAAAACTGCACTCTGGATGCTCGGCAATAAAAGTTTCAACGTCATCAATGCGTTCAATGATTCGATTTTCCTCCTGCTCGCGAAAGACGGAATCATACATACGCAAGCGCTCAGTATTTTGTGAAAGTTTTTTGTATGTCGATTTCAATACCTGGTGCGACAGAGCATAATTTCGGCACAATCAATGGGATATTTTATAGTTCCACATTAATGGCATAACAAGCCGTCCATCAACTTTTCTACTTGTATTTTTTAGCACATAATCGACCAGTTCTTGATTATTTTCACCATGTTCAGGATCATTTACTTCATCGAGAAATTTAGTGCAATAGTCATTGAGTACTTCGCCAGAAGCCTCATCAAAGTTAGGTGTCTGCACGCCACCCGGCAAATCTCCAATAATAATTGTACTCACCATTGAAGAGTCTGAACCGGGAAGCGGGCAGCAGTACAAGGCCCGATGCAGTCCGAAGTACCAGATACAAACTGCAGGGGAGGAGTTTTTGTAGAGTCCTCCGGCAAGGCATCAAGATTCCTCAGAATGGAGCCAACATTACCCGTGAGAATAACCCCCATCTGAGTTAAAATAAAGCAAGATGGACTCTTTGAATCTCCGAACCTAACATAGTTCATATCTAGAGTGGGGTCAGATTCCGTGCCGAGAATGAGGGAAATCTTTTGTGCTAAGTTCATGCTGGCGTCAGAAATCGTTTTGTCCGCCAGTTCATAACCCTTCGCTTCAAATTTATGAGCTATTTTATCTAAGCCTGCAACCGGAAGGGAGACCCTAATTTGCGGAACACAAACAGCGGTAATTTCCCTAACTTCATTTTTCAATTGTAAGGGCACCTTGACTAATTTAGTCGTTATTTCCTTCGTCGCATTAAACCCGTTTATGGTAATCACGTAAGCACTATCCTCTACAGGAAGAGACAAATTCTCGGCTAGGCGCCGACATATGAAATTTCTCTGGCAACCACCGTCCTTCAATATCCTTACAGTTTCCGATCTACCCCCAAAAGATACATCGGCCGTGAAGGTCGGCAACAAGTTAGTGCAGGAACCCACCTTGCAGGGCAATGCCTCTGTAAGTATCATGGCGCTTTCCGCCAGAGTGCTGTTCCTCTGAACATTCTTAGCAGAATTACAGCAGAGGAAGGACATGTGGTCACCTTTACAATGTCTACAATTAGACGTAAATTTAAACACACAATTAGAGGCTACATGATTTCTGTAAGCACACCTAGTACAAGCATTAATTGATTTCAGTTTGTCGCATTTTTTATACGAAGTGCGATACTTCAGGCAAGATGCAATGTTGTGGTCAGACTGCAAGCCATCAGCCGAACAAAGTATGCATTTATTGAAGCTAGTCTTAACATTTACCGCCAATGATGTAGCGTTAGATTTATTAGGTTTATTCTCGCTCTTAGAGTAAGGGCTGTCATTAGCTTTCGATTTATCTTTCAAAGAGGCAAATTCTTTAGTTTCCAGTTTATCAATTTTTAATTTGTCATTTTCTCTCTGCCTCAAGAACCTTTCAGTAGCTTCGAAAATGTTACTTTCAATTTGAGAAAGAGTAGGCTTGTTGGTATTTGTAATTTGAATCAAATGATTCTGGAATTTTTCATTTGAAGCGTTCCACAAAAAGAAGGCCAAGACTGCATCTACCTCAATATTCAAGTTTTTAAAGGAGCTCACAATAGTTCTCATTTCACCAATAAAACTGAAAGGGTCACCTGACTCTTCTAATCTAATGCTAGAAAGTCTACTGATGGCTGTGTATTTTTGTACAACAGCAGAAGCAAATGCTTTGCTCAGCAACTCCTTAGCAGTTTCGTAATATTGTTCATCAGCATCTAAAGAATCTATCAAGACTCTAGGAGCTCCAAACAACTGGTTACGTAAGTACACAAATCGTTCATAAGAGGTCAAATGGTGTTTGTTTATAATGCTCTCGAAATTATGGAAGAATTTCTCCAAGCTTTCATTTTTATCGTTCCTAAAAGTAGGAAACGGTATTTCAGGTAACTTTAATTTTTGCCCTGCATCACCTGTAGAAGAAAAGTTCTGCGATGACACAGAAGCGTTACCCCCTGAGCACCAGTAATACGAGAAGGACTTACCGGTTGAAGCAGACACTCGCAAGTGAATAGCTTCTCCTCGTAGGACTCCTGCTCCGCGACAGCGGATTCCAGAGCATCGTCGTCCGCTCCACCCCGAATAAGCAAAGCAAAGATTTGCTTGTCCAAATCCTTGGACTCCAGCTGCAAAGACGAAACTTTGCTACGATGGAGCTGCCTCTCCTGAGCAGAAATATTAGAGGGACCACGTGTAATGTTAGTATGCAGCCTTGTTATGCGCTGCCTCACGTACTGGCGAGTTTTTATTAAAATGGAGAGATCACTTGCGTCACAACTGTTGTCGCCTGCCATTATGAAAGGAAAAGTTTCTTATTAGAATTACAAACACCAACCGAATGCTCACCGCAAGGGAAATCGCTGCCCCACGTTGGGCGCCATCTAGAAAAACACAAAAGGGAATAAATGATTTCTAGAGTTGTGCAATACTTTGAGCAACAAAGGTAAGTTTAAAACGAGGCTGCAGCCGAAGAAAATCATTTACTGGGAGAGTAAATAAAGTTCAAATGAGTTTAATTTAATAGTCTTGGAAACGGATGATTTGGTTTTGACGATAATTTTCTTGCGCCTCTTGGAGACAAGAGGAGAGGAGCCTCGTGCCAGGCCCTCGCAGACAACTGGTCCGTGGGGTGCTCCAGGACTTCGCCGCGCCAAACACAGCGGCTATCGCTGCTCAGAGAAATGACTGAATGTAATGTATGCAAAGCCAGGCTATCATATAAGAGGTATAGTTATAATCTCGCCAAAGTTAAATTTAAGTCAAAATAAAGTAACGTCGTTAAATGTAAAGATTTAGTGGAATGCTTAATCTGATTATCCTTTAGCCAATAAGAATAAGACAAGGAAAACGGGCAAGACGATGCGTCCAATCTACCAGCTCTCGAAAATCGACTCCAGCAAGCTATCGGTCGACCAACCTCCGCAGAGCCTCGACGCCTTCCCAAGTTGGTGCGCAGAGCAGGTGGAGAGGCCACAGCTCGGCAGCAAACTGTCGCGTCTCGGGGGGGCGCAGCCAGTCCGTCGCGCTCCAAGTCCCCGAAGGAAACCCGTCGACGAAGCGAAGCCCGAAGAGTCGCGCAAGCCACCGAGGATTGGGTAAATAGGCCAGGCAACGTAAGACGCAGCAGCTCAACAGAAAACGTGCGCACAGTGTGAAGGTCAAGTGATCTGTGGGAGCTGAGCGATATATTAGCGAAGTCAGCTCTCGTGCCAAGTAAAGCGTCAAACCTGAGAGCTACTGAGATCGCACGAGAGCTGGCATTATAAAAATAACTTTATTAACTATTAACTTTTTAAAAGCATACATTTTTGGATTTTATTATTCATTTTAAAAGCCTTTGCACACAAAACACAGTCATTCTCTATAAGGTGCAATAGTTCAGGAATTATAACGTTGTCAAAATGAGCTTTATAGAGAAAATCGGCCGACCGATCGGCCAGTAATACGAGAATCCTCATTAAAAAATTTGAAATTGGTCTCATTATAAAGATCGATTCATTCTCCAACTCTGAGTGTATAATAAAACTGTCATACGCACCCTGGGGGATGACAGAGAGCAAGGTTTCTCCACCTTCTCCTAGCCCGATAATCCGCGCTCGGAAATGCCGCCCTCACCTAACTTATGACGTGCTGTTCGAATGCTGGTCCATAGCCATGTCGTTCTAGGCACGCTCACCCCACATCGTGCCTCTTCGAATCCCGGAGGTGACAAATTTTTTTCTCAGTTGAGAATGATCATTTTCATGTTTTTCTTACTCATGTAGACTTTTGTGAGGCAATATTATAAGAAAAGCTGTGCCAATGCATAGCTTGCATATATGTACTCAAAGAGATATGCAGAATGTTTTAAGCAATGCAAAAAACTATCTTGTGCATATGCAAAATCACATTTGCAATTACGCATGTACACTATAACCTCCAGCAGCATAAACCGATGTTTGCCTTCATATAACAAACCCTCTCCTCCCCTCTCCTCCCGATGTTTGCCCTCATATAACAAGCCCTCTCCTGCATCCGCCACAAACAACTGCGGAGTGCCTACAAAAAATAGGTTTTCATTGCTATCCAATGCTGATGAAGAGGATGAAAAGCCCCTCTCAGACACGAGTATAAATCAACATCCAATCACATACTCGGAAGCAGTAAAATCAATAGGAAGAGAGAAATCGCTGCAAAATTGCAGTCGACAATCGATGGAAAATCCACTACCCAACGGTATGCACAATCATCACCAGAAAAATATAATTGACACGAGCATTTCTCAGTTCTCTGCAAATCCCCATACGAGAAATCACCACAGAACAGGAATTCAGAGCCAGAAAAACGTAAATTTCCCGCACCTCTCAGAACCTCTTAATGATGAAAAAAGTGCGAAAAAAAACGTCTCCAGCACCATTTATGAACGCATGAATTCCACAATGGATGAATTGAAACGATCGTGGAACATAAAACTGATTCCCACAAAAGCCGATGGACACTGCCTCCTCCACGCAGTAGCTCATCTACTTACAAAACAACCAGCATCAAAATGGAATTACAATTCCCTAAAGGCTGCAATCAAAACAGAGAGTAAAGCAAACTACAGCACATATGCTAAGTTTTTTGACAAGAACAGTGGCGACATGCAAAACCTCATAGATAATTACATTGACGAAAAACATTTTGACCAAGCTGCTGTAGACCTTATACCACTAATCATTTCAAATGTGACAGGCAAAAAACTTCTCGTCCTGGATGAAAAAGATCATTGTGTTTTGAAAATATCAGTCGTTCCCATTTCAGAGTTATCAAATAATAACCCTCCACTACTGCTCCATCGTAAAAACGATCACTACAGTGCTCTTGTCACACAAGGCAAAAATCAAACCGGGGTTACCTCATCTTGACAAAGTGCCGCTGCCCAGCCAAATAGTAGACTTTCTTACATAGCAGATGCTGGGCCAAACACCCTGGGCAACTTAGACAAAATCGATAAATACCCTGAACGATCCCATCGAGATAGTAACCTCGCTACCTTTAAAAAGAGTGCTAATATAGGTAAAATCAAAATCAAGCATGTAAATGCTCGAAGCCTGAATGGTAAATTGGATGAAATCAGAGTAATGTTGGTCACTGAAAAAATTGACATTTTGTGTGTCTCAGAAACATGGTTGATTCACGAACCCAAAGTTCATTTTTTAACATTCCTGATTACGTGTTGTACCGCTACGATGGCGCTAAAACCAGCCGAGGTAGTGGATCTTGTATTTTTGTGAAAGAAATGTACTCAACATCTTCACTACTAGTGAATAAAGTTTGCGAAGGCATTGAAATGGTTTGGTTAGAAGTGCAAATAAATAAACACAAATCAATAATCATTGGCAGCCTTTACCGGCACCCATCGTCTCCCCTAAATCGAACACTAGATTTCATTGAGGAAACCTTCAAAGAAATCCTTCAGGCAAAAAAATCATTCTTTGCTTTCGGAGATTTCAATGTTGACCTAACGGACAAAAACAATCAGCTAAGCAAACTATTGTTTAAACTAAGCTTATCACAAATGGTCAAAGAACCGACTCGCATCACTAAAATCTCTGCAACTCTCCTCGATCTAGCAATCACAAATAATCCCACCGCAATACTTAGTACAGTAATATCACCTTCTATTTCCGATCACCACTCTATAGAATGTGAAATTAATATTGCGAAGGAAAGACAAAAATACCGCTTAATGACCTATCGCTCGAAAAGGCACTATTCAGCAGAACTATTTCAAGAAAAACTACTCGATAGGTCTACCGAATTCCAGAAAATGATGCAATCTGACGATGTTGATATACAAGTGTCAATTTTCAACGAGAACTTCACAGCAGCTCTCGACGAATGTGCACCTTACGTCACCAAAAAAACCAAGCCAAAACGAACTGTTTGGATCACTGACGAAGTTAAAGAGATGAGCAGAATAAAGAAAGCTAACTTGCGAGAGTACAAAAACAATAGATCAAACAGTACCTTATACAAGAGATATAAAGAACATGAAAAAATTCTTCGAAAGAAAATCACTGAAGCGAAACAAACTCACTTCCACCAGGCACTGATAACGGCTAAAAATACCCCGAAGCGAACTTGGGAAATCATTAGTGAGGTAGCCCCATATAAAAATTTAGATCGCATAAGTAATTTTGAAAATCCCTTGGCAACAGCCACGGATTTCAACACATTCTTTTCAAAAGTAGGGGCTCAAGTTTTCAGTGAGGTGTGTACCAATCCAGATGAAACGACAATTGAAAATTCATGCCCCACTGCACCCTCGAGGACTGATGTCAAGTGGAGACCACGCCCTGTCGATTTACCAGAGTTACGAAACATCTTATACTCACTAAAAAACACAAAGGCAGTTGGACATGATGGTATCAGTCTTCAATATATCAAAGACAGTTTCCCTGTTACAGCACCATGGACTCGTCTGATAATTTATACATCAATAGTAACCAACACGTTTCCAAACCAATGGAAACACTCCATTATTAGACCGTTGCACAAAAGTGGTGACCTAAATACAGCATCAAACTACAGGCCCATCAGTCTTTTGCCTGTCATGTCCAAACTATTGGAGAAAGTGATGACAAATCAACTGTCATTTCACCTGGACGAGTCAAATCTACTCCACCAAAATCAATATGCCTATAGAAGAAATACTAGCACCCAAGACGCTCTGCTCAATATATCTGAAAAAATATACAGTGACATCGATCAAAAGAATGTAACACTCTTGCTGCTACTTGATCTCTCTAAGGCGTTCGATAGCGTCGAACATGAAAGACTTCTACGTAAAATACTGAACTTGGGAATAGACACGCAATGGTTTGAAAGTTACTTGTCAAATCGATCTCATGCAGTCCGCATAGAAAACAAATTGTCCCCATTCATTCAAAACAATTTTGGTGTTCCCCAAGGATCCATTCTTGGTCCGCTACTCTTTTCTATTTTCATTAAGGATTTCCCTCCAATGCCTTCTAACACACGGATCTCAATGTATGCAGATGATGTTCAAATTGCAATAACAAGTTCAGTATCGGAAATACCACAGACGCAAATTAAAGCCGAAACTTTACTGACTAGCCTGAAATCATGGTACGACCGAAATGGTCTCAAATTAAATGCTAATAAAACACAATGCATTATTTATGGATCCAAAGATGCAATTGAAAAAACTTCAGATCTTACTCTTGCAGTTGGAAATGATAAAATTAATGCATCAGAAAAAGTTAAAAATCTAGGTATCTGGTTCGATAGAAATATGTCCTTCAAATCTCACGTTGAGACTACTTGCAACAAAATCTACGGAACTTTAATGTTTTTTCATCGTATAAAAAGTATGCTAGACGAAAAATCCAGATTATTAGCTATTCAATCCCTTGTGTTATCGCGCATTGACTACTGCAGCCTAGTATGGGGAGACTTACCTCAATACCTTCAAAGGGACTTACAAAAATGCATGAATTTTGCAGCCAAGGTGGTATGCAACGGTAATTTCAAAAGAAGTGATCACGTAACCCCTCTCCTCAATAAACTCGGCTGGATTCCTATCCAAGAAAGGCTCCTCTTGCAGAAGGCCCAATACGTATTCTCCTCGTTATATCTTCCTCAGAGCAATGCTGAGATAGTGCGTTTCCATCCACCCACTGTAACCAATCAAAAACCGAACAGAAACAATAATGTCTTAGTCAACTATCGTTCATCTCACTTAGGGCAGAAGGCTCTGTCCATATCAGGCGCCTTACTGTGGAACAAACTTCCCCTGAATATTAAAGTCCCTCAAAGACCTAGAGAATTTAAAGCCAAAATAACTCGTCATCTTGTGTCTCAATAATAATTTTTAGTTACAGAACATCCTGAATGAGTACTGACGAATCTCATTTGCCTGGTATCTCCATTGCTGAACAATCTCCCTCGTTCATTGTTTTTTAATTCAAGACATCACACAACAGTTTGGAAGTATGCGTAGGTATTATGATTTGACCGCCTATACGTTGTCATTTGCAAACATGGTACCTATGTGTGTGTGTGTTTATCAATTGCAGACATTCTGCACCATATTACAAAGATAATGTGTTTTTTTTTTTCTAATTTGAAATTGTAAAGCATCCATGTAAAAAAAATAAAAATAAATTCGTTGTGTGATCATCCATTTATACTGCAGTAATATGCTGATTCTGCTTATAGTTATATGCTTATAATAATGTGATACCTATGTTTGTTCATGAATTGCCGACAATTTGCGCCATATTTCAAAGATAATGTGATTTGTTTTCTAATATGAAACCTTTATAGGACATTAATGTTTTCTTTCTTATCCACGTCCCACAATCGATTTCATGTTTCTGACTTAAGTAGACTGTCTTGTGCCACTATTTTTAGGACTAAATTTTATAAAATTCATGCTATAATAAAAGATATTTTCTCTGTTCCCCTCGATTGGAATTCTGGTTTATAATGGCTAGTTTATGCTGATATTTGCGCACATGCTTACTTGTATATATGTGTACGTGTGCACGCTATGCGTATGACACTCTGTAGAATGCGTATGTATTGCCTCGATGCATAGAAATGCATTTGTGTATGCTCACGAGTTTGGTGTAAGTATGTGCGTGGGTATGTTTGTGCATGCGTATGTGTATATATCTACATGTATACGTGCACATATGTGTGTACTAAACTGACAACTAGCATTTTACTAGAGAAAATGGTATTTTTTCTGTGCACTCTCAACTTGTAACATTACCTAACTCGTCACCTCTTTATTATTGTAAAGCATTTATGTACAAACTATACATTTGTTCTGCGATCATCCATTATATTTAAATATAATGCTTACTAACTAATGACCGGTATATTAAAATTGTTGAATCAGAAATACAAAACTTATAATCTTCTTGGTCCTCATGCTTACGTGTACATATATGTGTATATATTCACATGTATGTGTGCACATATGTGTGTACTAGACTGACAACTAGCATTTTACTAGAGATGATGGTCATTTTCTGTTCACTCTCAACTTGTAACATTACCTAACTCGTCATCTCTTTATCATTGTAAAGCATTCATGTACAACTTATACATTTGTTGTGCGATCATCCATTTATATTTGAATAAAATATTTAATAACTAACGACCGTTATGTTAAAATTGTTGAATTAGAAATGCAAAACTTATAATCTTCTTGGTCCTCATGCTTATGCGTACATATATATATATATATATATCTGTATGTGTGTGTGTATGTAAGTATATATATATGTACGTATATATATGTATATGGATTTGTATTTATATATTTTTTTCATGCTTCCTTAAAATGACACTTTTGAACATTTGCCGAAACAAGCGATTCATATATTATTTCCTGGCATCAATAATTGCGAAGTTTTATGTCATGTACATGTAAACTGTCAAAAGTGTTTTCACCCCACAATGAAAATGCATCGTCCATGAATTTGCGTTATCTCTTATAATTATCATTACATGTATTGTCAAATGTAGATTAAGCAAGATTAGGAGTACATTGCCCTCAATCATATCTTTTCGACTAGTGACACGAGTTTTTTCAATACTCGTGTGTGTGTATCATCTAAGTGTATTAATTTTAAGATATTTAAAAACCAATGATTGTATTATTGTACAATCTCTATTGGAAATAAAGTTTTTTTCTTTTTTTTATAACAGATGTAAAATGCAAAGTGCTTTTTGCATATGCACAATATCATTGCACATATGGTGTCATGCGAGTGGTGCAATTTGATTCTCCTGTTTATAATGTAAAACTGCAAATATGTTCCTTAATCCAGAAATTCAGTACATTGATTTAAACAATTTAAACAATTTATTTACCACAGGTGATACAGAGGTAGAATTTTTCTTAAGTCTAGTACAATGGTCAAATTTGAGTATAGCTACCTGTGGGCCCGAATAAGTTCAGCGACTTCTAGGGCATCCTACCATCACGTTATTCTAGGGTGTACAAAAATGTTTAACCTAGTTCACTTAACCTAGTTTCGCATTAGACTGGTCATTGAGATAATTAACTCGATATTTTATTCTGTATTTTACAATATAGGTCGAATCGGCTATATTTAACAGTATGTTCGATAAAACGATTCAAGAGCAGAGAGAAGATTGGTTATGGTACACAAGGCCAGTTACATTATGACATTATCATTAGTTACATGTAGGAGGCAAGATTTTGACACGGTGATCATGATGGGACCTCTCGCACAAATACTCTCGGTTGCAAGCAACATCACAAGTTTTACCCGGTGCACTGTCGTCAGTACCTGATCCCCAGGTTACCTTCTTGACCTGTTCTTCAGTTGTGAAATATGGTTCATCAATAAAATACAGTAGAGGTGTCCGAACTGAAATTAATGCAGTTTCAAGTTCTTAAGACTTTTATGGCGTGATAGTTTTGTACATCTAGTGATAGTTTTCTTGCTCTCTTCTACACATTGGCCTACCTATACGTACAAAAGTGTTCAAGTGAAAATACAACTGTGAAATTTGTGTCAATTTTTGAAACATATGCATTTAGTGAAGGAATAATAAATACCTCTGATGTGCTCTGCCTGTTCATTAAAAAATGAGAAAAAGCTCAACAAAGTAATCCCTGTAATTCCGGAAATCCAACGAATTCCCAAAGTTTGCATCATTATAGTGATTTCGCTTTCTGGACTTAGAGCTGCAATTGACATTTAGAGATTATATACTGATTTGAATATTCCTGCAATACTTCGTTATTTAAAACCTAATGCGAATGTTTGGTATTCTGGGATCTCCAAAATGAGAGGGATTACGTAGAGGAAAATTATGATAATTATTTTCTAATTTTTTTATTAATTTTCGAATTGAAATGTAGCGATATATTTCATAATATGTAGATGATTGAAGAAGTGAACAAATTTCTTATACTATTCTAATGATTAGCATTATTCAGTAGTTACACCATGCCCAAAGTACCCCAAAGTGTAAGGAATGATACTTTCATGAATGAATTCCCAGAATATGACTCTGGGACGGAAATCTGTACAATACTTATTGCGGGAAAACTGTTCGTTTATCGTGAAACATTATAAGAGTCTACACTGTTTTTGTCCAAATATCGGCTGAGACTTCATCTTTTTCAATAACGAAGATAAACCTTTAGGTTCAGCATAAAGGTAACTAAAATTAACCGTTTTCATCTACGATAAAATCAAAGAAAGCTGGTAGCTCGCTTTTACTAAGTTCCCTTCTGTCACGGTGTCGCGGGTTCGAATCCCATCGCTGCGCATCGATTTTTGCATGGCATCCAGTGAATATTTTCATGTTTTCTTCATTATCAGCAAATGCATTATATTTTAAATAAAGAAGACTATCGTAAAGAATCATTACTTTACAGTTCAATATTTGATATATCGCACAATATCCAACTAACTGAAGCCCTTCATTCAGCAGTCGCATATTGCTTGCATATAATTGCGAGTACTGTGCATACGACACTCCGCAATGTCATCGCATATATCTAACCTGAAGCCGCATATTTTAAGCGCTGACAATTTCACACACGCGTCCATATATACATGCGCATATTTGCACAGCTTTAATTATAAGCATTATTAGGTTTCCTCAAAGCGTTACTGCAGAAATAGAAAGTTAGTATCAAGTTCTTGATGCAAAAGTTATGCCAACATGCCAATACAAAATACGCCAATACAAACGCGCCCCAACGAGAGTGTTCTCAACTATCCGCAGTTTTGGGCAGCTGCGCCGCAAGTTGCGGCCGCAATTGCGATCGCAACTTTTTCTGTTGCGGTTGCAACCAGTTGCGCCGCAATAATTTTTGGAAAGTTGCGAACCTGTTGCAATCGCAACAATTTTCGACGTGTCAGGCCACAACTCGCAACCGCAACATCACGATGTCGATTAAATTTGCAAAATAACTTCAATAAAGTTCAATACGCGTTTCATTCTCGTTTGAAACTAAACCGTACAGGGTACAACCTATCTGGCAACTTTTTATTATTAGCATTAGGCGATACAGTGAAACACATACACTTTGCTTACAGTATATAAGTATATTTTAATGTAACTCATTATATAACATATGTTATTGGGAATGATGTGAGTTGTCAGTGTAGAGTTATGTGTTATACGGCAAATTTACATAGCTAGATGATGCGATTTGCCAATGTACTTCAAATCGACGATTTTAGCTTGGCGTCCGCTCTGCATCCACATTTTAAGCTAAAATGGCTAAACGAAGTGAAAAGAGTGGAGGTAATAACAACAAACTAATCGCCCATCTTAATGACAGATCGGAAAATGGTATTTCAGCTTAGGGGAGCAGTGCCGAGGACGTAGATGACGAAGATGACTTCTTCAACGTCGTAATTAAATCGGATGAGATGGAAAAAACGAAGAGAAATTCGTTGAAACAAGTCGATGATTGGCTGAAGCATTTTTGAAAGGCAACGTTGATCGTCATTACAGTGCATAGACATTGTCACATCGAGATCATGAACCAGTATTAAATCATAGGAGAGGAATAACAAAAAGCAGAGGAATATCATATATTTCAGGAGCATATGCATGTTTTTTTTATGCGTCATATAGGCAATACAAATGTTCTGCACTTTTCTGTTCTCTAATTTATTTGCTATATATACGGAACTGCTATGAAAATATAGTTACTAGCCAAGTACCTTCTCATTATTATTGTTAAAAAATGAAATTCATTTCATTTTAGGGTGTGCCAAGAAAGCGAAGTGAATCAGACACACTCTAGCATTTGTTGCCCTTGTTTCCTGTCGTAAGAAATTTAACCAGGGAAATTTTCAGCTTCATATCTCGTCTTTTACTGGTTGCACATTTCATTCAGTTTTGTGCTGGGCGTCAGGTTGTGCAGCGGTCACTGGTATAGCGTGCAGCGGTCACTGGTATAGCGTGCAGCGGTCACTGGTATAGCGTGCAGCGGTCAATGTTGTAAGGGCATTAGGTGAGCTCTATTTTACAATAACAAATATTTTTCTTGTTTCATGAACTTCTTCCTTAGCTTAGTGTTTCTATGCATTTTGTGCAATGTACATAGATTCCGCGTTCCTCCAACTCCATACTAAATGATGCCTTCATCCTTCCTCTTTTTTAACATCTTTGTTGTCGTGAAGGGAGGCTAAAACTTTCTTATATAATAATAGTAATGCTTCCATAGGATAAGCAGAGCTCGCGTCTCGTAGATATGTTAGGGTTTGCCGTGGGTACGGCCAAACGCTAAACGTGAATCGATAAGTATTTGTAAACCATGAGAAAGGTTAATGAGGCGAGGAAACTCAGCTTTTTTTGGGAATTTATTTCGGAGGAAACGCCCAGGCGGACTGGCGGGGTCTTGACGGGAAGATCTTCTCTAGGTGTGGCTCTCCTTGTCAGCGAGGTCCAGTGAACGCTGGTGTCGGCAGGATGTTATGAGTGGTGTTTGGGAATTTATATAAGCCCAATTTAGACTAACTAGTTGCATCAGCCTTTATGAAAAGAAACCCGTGACGTTGATGGTGTCACTTATGATATCAGCGTATTAATCCCAAGCTGGACGAGCAAGTTATCGTAGTAGAAGCAGGTAGTTTATCTAGCCTTGTGAGTGTAATCTTAGGCTTACTAGCTTCCAAAAATAACCCAGATGAATTGCAAGGGAAAAAAATTGTAATTGAGATCTCTCACGGCCAAAACTCAGGTAAGATTCAGTTAAGGCAAGAACAAAGCCCAACAAGGCCCAGGGAACTGATTGTGTGGTGGCGTGTGGCGATGTCGTTGAGGTCCTGCAAAGAGTTGAAAAGCTGGATGAGCAGTCCCAGGAGACATCAAGGGAAAATTCCACCATTGACAGTCCCCAGCATCGTATATGATAAACTCCCACAGAGTAGACTCCGAGAAATCCTACAGATCCGACACGAGCTAATTTAATAAATCTCTCTTTTGGTCAAGCTCAAAAGTAGGATAGAATCAATTTAGAAACTCTTGTACAACTGCTCTTGCTTTAAATGCAAGGGCATGAAATTTTAAAAGGAGACTTTTGTAAAGAACCACTGGTGATTCTTTTAGAGCAAATAATCAGTGATTCCATTTGTGGAATTATAGCAAATTCGTGAGACTGAATACACGGGATTTATGCAGTCGGACGGAATTATTAAGAAAATAGCTAAAATGCATAGGATGAGAATTAATAACTTTTTGTGTACTCTAGAACATCTCTATATCCGTACGAGAAATAACAGGAAAGAAAATCCTAACTTTCGTTTAAGATCAATCATCTGAAAAACACTGGCAAGCATCATTGATAAAAAATAAGGAATAATATCTACCTGAGAAAAGAAACACTAAACGTGTTGCTTGCACAGAAAGAAAATATTTGCAAGACGAAACATGAAAATCAATGTGACAATGACCCGGCGGTCTTTACGTTTCGCCATTTGCAATAAACCGCCGGCATAACATCGTAAGTGTTCACGAAGTATTTTGGTACGCGAGAAGTACGCGTTTACGATGGCAGATGCTAGTATGTATTTCTGCCGCAAGAATAAAAAATTGATTTAATTTGTTGATAGTGATTTATATTGAAATAAGTGCGATTAAACGCAAGATTTAAGGAGTAATAAAAGATGAAGAAAAACTAAAACTTTAGCAGGCATATACATGAATAATATTCATATACATGAATAATCTATACGAAATTATTAAAAAACACTTCTAATTATTATTTCACGTCAAACACAATCCAGAAAACTACCAGTAATGAAACTACTACTAGTAATGACAAAACTAGTAATGACACGAGACGGCAGTTTTAATCTCCGCGAATTTGAGGAAACAAAGACGCCGGCGGTTCTAGCCGCGCTCTATCGACCGTATTCGTAAACGGATCTTGAATTAATATGACAGCTGCAAAATGTCTAACTTGTAGTAAGGCACAACTTAGTTGATTTAATATAATGACTCGACACAGGAAATGAATCGTGACACGCAAATTTATACGTTTTTTTTGTCACGTCGAGGTAGCACTCGAAGCTGAACATGCTAGTCTAAGAATTCTAACACTATTTTAGAGTTTCCCTACATCACGACGATGAACATTTTCTTAAGTTAATCACCATGCACACAGAGAATTTTACACTGTATACTTTACCGAGTTTTCTATTCTCACACTTAATTTCATTTGCACTTACGAGATGATGTTCGCACGCTAACAAGCCACAAGAAAGAGTGAGTCAGTTCAAGCGTCGCGCTTGGATGTTGCCACTTCGGGCTGCTTTAAAACTCGAAATGTCGATTGATTATTTTGATCTCTCATGTATTTACACACAAACTCCAATGATTACGAATTAGAAGTAGAAAATAATTAATAATTATTTAGAGTAAGATTTTTAATGCTAATACTTATTTTATTCAAGTGCGAATGGGAAAGTATATAATTTTTACGCTTTTTAGCGAATGCTACAGATACTTGTGAATCAGACTTCTATCACGATTTTCAAATTTTCGTCAGCTTGTTTGCTTTTTGCTTTTCACCGGACTTATTGCTGAAATTTAGCTTTCACTCATCTCGGGGTGCCTTATGGGGTGAGTATAGAGGTGTGAGTGGTGCCTTATGGCGCCACTCACACCTCTACAGCGAGGCACCACTCACCCCTCTACAGCGAGGCACAAATCACCTCTCTAAAGCAAGGCACCACTCACCCCTCTACAGCGAGGCACCACGCACCCCTCTACAGAAAGGCACCACTCACCCCTCTACAGCGAGGCACCAATCACCTCTCTAAAGCAAGGCACCACTCACTCCTCTACAGCGAGGCACCACTCGCCCCAAATACCTCTCGCCCCTCTACAGCAAATTCACTTTGTTTTCTGCAGGAAATCTGAAGACGATGCATCAGTTACATTACTCATAAAAATTTAGTAGTCCTGAGACGTAATTGTTGACAAGGTAAAATATCTTGCCTTATGATGATTATATTATCAATATATTGAAAAGGGAAATTTGATGGAGTTTATATTTATTTCCTTTCAATGATATTTTATTATAATGTCAATAAATGTCAAATTTCTGCAGCCATTAGTTGTCGGTCTATATGCAATAGAAAAGAAAGCCAGAATTTTATTATTTGATGGAAATTCAGGTCGAATCTCATAGGAGCTTTAAAAAGCGTTCGTTTTGCGCGACCGTTAGATATCGCCCAATGTTCATGAAAATTTGGTGGAATCATTTTCATTTGACGAGGAGCCAGAGCAGCACGAGCTGGATTTGATATCATTACTTTGAATTGCTACCTCTATAAGCTTGGGACACCCAATTTAATCATTCGTGTTATATTCACAAATGAAACGTTTCTTCCTTTCTCATTATTTTGAAATATATATATATACGGAACTCTCATGAAAATATTACCAGCTAGGTACCTTTTCAACCTTATTATTATTAGAAAGTAGAATTCATTTTATTTTTCATGCTATATTTACAAATGAAACGTTTATTTCAGTATCTTGATATTTCATTCAGTTCTAGTCCACACATTTGCTCGATCTATTAATTTTTTTCAGAAAAACAATGCTTAAAATATGCGGCTTCAGGTTAGATATATGCGATTGCGGAGTGTCGTATGGACAGTTCTCGCATTTATATGCAAGCAATATGCGACTGCTGAATGAAGGACTTCAGTTAGTTGGAACCTGTGCGATATATCAAATGTTGAACCGTAAAGTAATGATTCTTTACGATAGACTTCAATATTTAAAATATCGTGCATTTCTGCTAATGAAGAAAACAGGAAAATATTCACTGGATTCCAAAGTAAAACAAGGCTTGACGTATGTGGTTACGTTGGATAGCCATGCAAAAATGGCCGGGCAGCGATGGGATTCGAACCCGCGACACCTTCACGGAAGGGAACTTACAGTAGTCATAGCGAGCTACCAGCTTTCTGTGATTTTATCGTAGATGAAAATGGTTAATTATATTTAACTTTATGCTGAACCAAAGGGAATATCTTCGTTATTGATAACTATGACGTCTCAGCCGATATTTGGACAATAACAGTGTATACTCTTATTATGTTTCACGATAAACGAACAGTTTTCCCGCAATACGTATTGTACAGATTTCCGTCCCCAGAGTCATATTCTGGGAATTCATTCATGAAAGTATTATTCCTTACACTTTGGGGTACTTTGGGCATGGTTTAACTAATAAATATTGATAATCATTAGAATGGTATAAGAAATTTGTTCACTTCTTCAATCATCTACATATTATCAAATATATCGCTAAATTTCAAAACGAAAATTAATAAAAAATTAGAAAAAAATTATCATTAATTTCCTTTACGTACTCCCTCTCATTTCGGAGATCCTAGAATACCAAACATTCGCATTAGGTTTTAAATAACGAAGTATTGCAGGAATATTCAAATCAGTATATAATCTCTAAATGTCAATTGCAGATTTGATTGCCCTTATCTAAGTCCAGAAAGCGAAATCACTGGAATGATGTAAACTTTGGGAATTCGTTGGATTTCTGGAATTAGAGGGATTATTTTGTTGAGTTTATTCTCATTTTTTAATGAAGAGGCAGAGCACAACTATTATGGAGTGGATAGCCCTACACTAGAGCACAGCATAGGTTCCACATAGACACAACATAGATAGAGTACTGCACAAAATAGACAATGCTATGACACAGCAATTTAGGTAAATAGTTCACTCACCTCTTGGATATCTTAACTTAAATACTCAATGTGCAATACTGTGGTTAGTCAGAGTAGAGCGGAGATAGACGGGAATATATATAGAATAGGGTAGAATAGAATTAGTACATTAGTTTAGAAATTAAGAAGTTAGATACCAACCACAGTAGGTACTTATATACACACACTCGGTCAACATGTACTTGTTGTTGAACCCGAGGCCAATAGCAGACTGACTTGCGAGTGTTGCTCTCTCGAGCGTTGCCAACTTATGGTCTCTCTAACTAGAACTTACACTACTCGCTATATTACACCCCTCCCTCCTTAATTAGAAACCCCTCCCTGTATCCCCAGTCCCCTTATTCAATAGTCAATCCTAAAGGTCCATTCTCACCACAGGCTTCCGAGCCCGGGTAGACCTGCGTGAGATGCTAGCACTTGGAGGCTCGTTCATCCTAGCCTCCTGGGTGGGAATTGGGTACTCAGGTGTTTCGGAGTCAGGTTCATTGGTCGGAGGTGGTGGGTATGAATTTTGAGCAGGTTGTGGAAACACAACGGTTTCCTCCGTAGGTTGTCCCAAGGGTTCATGGATGGTGTTCGAGCAGGTAATAACTTGGTCCTGGTGTCGACGAACGACTTCTCCCCCCTTCAGTTGGCACTTGTAGGATACTGGGCCTGTTTTCTCAATGGTGGTAGCAGGGGTCCATTTTGGGGAACCCGGCGTGTATTGACGGACCATCACAGGAGACTCCGGCGGAATATCAACCGTGCGAGACTCTGGGTGGTATCTTTTCTGAGCGTCCTGGCGTTGAGCAACTTTGGACGCGATTGCTTCTGATGGCCAAAGCAGATCAAGACGAGAGCGAACTTTTCTGCCTAACATCAGTTCGGCGGGCGTAACACCTGTTGTCGTGTGGGGTGTCAGCCGATAGTTGAACAGAAACCTGTCTAGTGCTAGGCGTAGGGGTTCCGTTGACTTTCGTATATTCTTCTTGAAAGTTTGTACCATGCGCTCTGCCAGTCCATTAGTTGAAGGGTGGTATGGTGCGCTCGTAATATGTCGCATACCACATGCCTTCACGAATTCTTGGAATTCAGCCGATGTGAAACACGTTGCATTGTCAGAAACAATTGTTACTGGAAATCCAAATGTCGCAAAAGTGTGTTTCAGGCACGATATCGTTTCGCTAGAGGTTGTAGTAGATGTGGGAAAAATTTCAACCCACTTAGAGTGTGCATCCACGATCACTAGATAGTATTTTCCATCCATTGGGCCCGCGTAGTCAATGTGTATGCGATGCCAAGGCTTCGCAGGCCATTCCCACGGATGGAGTTCAGCTTTCGTTGGTGCAGCTCGAGTGCTCAGGCACTCGCTGCATGACTTAGTCGTTTCTTCTAGATCTTTGTCCAGCGGCGGCCACCATACATAGCTGCGAGCTAACTCCTTCATCCTGGATGATCCAGCATGGCCAGAGTGCAGTTCGTCCACAATGGCTTGTCTGAGAGCTTGGGGTACAATAATTCTTGCTCCCCAGAGCACACAGCCATTTTGTGTGGACAATTCGTCTCGCCTCCTAGTATACGGAGCGAGATCAGGGTCACCAATTACCGTCGAAGGCCAGCCTACTTGGCAGTATTTGTATACCTTTGAAAGTACTGGGTCCCTTAGGGTGCCGTCGCGGATGTGGGTGCTGGTGACTGGAGCTGACTCGAGGAAATTCACTAAGGACGTCCATTCCGCAGGAATAGGTGTGGCTTCCTCGGGAGTTGTCAAAGGTAGACGACTGAGAGCATCAGCCGTGCCCAACAGCACGCCGGACCGGTGACGCAAGGTGAACTTGTAGGACTGCAGTAGTAAAACCCACCTTTGAATGCGCCCGGATGCCATCGGAGGAATGCTTCTACCCGGATCAAATAGTCCTAACAAAGGTTTGTGGTCCGTAACCACAGTGAAATCCTGTCCCCACAGGTAGCAATGAAATTTTCGAAGTGCGAACACCATAGCTAGGGCTTCTTTCTCAGTTTGAGAGTAGTTGCGTTCTGTTGCTGTTAGAGTTCGGGAGGCAAAATAGGCGGGGCGTTCAATCCCATCAATAAGGTGACACAGCACCGCTCCCACACCATACGCACTACTGTCAGCCACTACCACTATGGGTTTCTGAGGGTCAAAGTGGACGAGAGTCTGAGAGTCCAGGAGGGCTTGTTTAGATTTCTGGAAGGCTCTCTCCTGACTTGCATCCCATTTCCAAGGGGTTTTGTTTCTCAGTAAGGTATTTAGGGGCTCCAGCATAGTTGCAGATGATTTTAGAAATTTCCTATAGAAATTTAGCAGCCCAAGGTAGGCTCTCAGTTGAGTGACATTAGTAGGAGCTGGTGCATTCTGGATTGCTGCTACCTTCTCTGCAGTGGGGTGCAATCCATCCTTGTCAATTTGGTATCCAAGGTAGGATACCTGTGGCACTCCAATTTGGCATTTATCCATTTTCAGTTTTAGTCCTGCCTCCTGTAGTTTAGATAAGACTTGATAGAGACGCTCGTTGTGCTCTTGCTCATTAGTGGCACTCACCAGGACGTCATCCAGGTAGCAGAACACTCCTGGGAGGCCCTGCAATAGTCCTTCCATGGCACGCTGAAAGATTCCAGGTGCGGACGCAATTCCAAAACTGAGACGGTTGTAGGCAAATAAACCTCTGTGGGTGTTTATTACCGTGAGTTCCTTGGAGTCTTCATCCAAGGGTAGTTGGGCGTATGCCTGAGACATATCTAGCTTGGAGTATATAACTCCTCCTGCTAACCCGCTAAATAGATCTTCCACTCTGGGTATAGGGTAGGTATCAAGCCTAGTGGCTCTGTTGACTGTTAATTTGTAGTCCCCACAGATGCGGATGCTTTGATCAGCCTTGAGCACAGGGACGATCGCCGCTGCCCATCTCGAGTATTGTACAGGGGTGAGGATACCTTCCTGCACCAGTCTATCAAGTTCTGCCTCCAGCTTTGGTCTCAGTGTGTAAGGCACGTTCCTGGCCTTACAAAACTTTGGTGGTACGGCTGGATCCACTTCTATTTTGAAATTCCTTCCCTTAAAGCAACCTAGACCTGGTTGAAAAAGGTCGGGGAATTTATTTGCTAACTCTTCAGGGCAGGTAGTCAATTTGTTGACATTATTTGATACAATAGTTAGCGTGAGGGAATCAATCAGGTCCCTACCCAGCAAAGCTGGCCCCTCCCTGTCTACAATCACAAAAGTTGCTAGTTGAGGAACCATATTACCAGGTTCACGCTGGATGTTAGCCCTAATCTCCCCACAAATCACTAGGGGTGTTCCCCCATAAGTCCTTAGCTTAACATCAGAAGGTCTCAGTTCGGGTCATGACTTAGCTGGTATTTTAGAGTAGGTGGCCATTGAAAGGATAGACCTGGCAGCACCTGTATCTACCTCCATCTCTAATGGCACACCATTTAGTAACAATTTTATTTTGATTGGGGGTTTCATTTCCTCGGCTATTGAGAAAATCTCCCCATAACAGCCTAGATTAGCAACTGGATAGTCTGCACAGGTTGCATTGTTAGTTCTATTAGGGTTAGGGTGGTGTTCCCTCCCCCTTTTCTCATGCATAGCATGCACAAAATTATTTTTGTTGCCTCTAGCAGAATTTTGATTTTTCACTTTAAAGCAACATTTCTTAAGATGGCCTTTTTGGCCACAACCATGACAAACACTGTCTTTATAGGGGCAATCTCTACGCCAGTGCAGATTACCACAGCCGCTGCATGCTCATTTGGGGCTAGCTTGAGCCTGAGTTTTGCCCTGAGGCTTAATAGCAGTTTGCTTTACTCTATGCTGGCCCACATTTAGTATGGAATTAGGTTGCCTTAACACAACCGTCTCCCTCAGTTGAGTTTCTTTGGTAGTTGCCAGATCCACGGCTTTTTTCCATGTGAGGTCATTTTCATTAAGCAAACAATTTTGAACATCATAACTGGCCACACCCAGTATAAACCTATCTAGTAGCGTTTCTTCCAGAACTTCCTGTTTGAAATTACAGGTGTCTGAAAGGGCCTTTAAGCTAGCCACAAAATCAGCAATGCTCTCCCCTTGTTTCTGGTTCCGCTTATGGAACCTAAACCTTTCAAAGATCTGGTTGCGTGTCGGCTTAAAATGCCGTCTTAACGCTTCCATGATCTCCTCATAGGTAGCATCTAAAAGTCTTTTAGGTGAGAGTAGGTCTTTGGCTAACCTAACAATATTAGGACCCACCAGAGCAATAAATGTTTTAGCTTTATTTGAATCTTCCACTTTATTAATACTCAGGAAGCAGTTCAGCCTGACTTCATATTCTGGGAATTCTTCCTCTAAAGGATTGAATTCTCCCACTGAGCCCAGCATTGGCATTTTCACCCAGCTTTACAGCTAATTGTCAGATATCTACCTGAAATAGTAGTAGCAACAATATCAGTTGCAAGAGTAGCCAATTCAAGAGACTAATAATACACCTTGTTAAAAAAAAATCAGAAATATACAGCATCAATACTCTAGTCACTGAATAATAATATAAATTCTGAGTTCCTTCATTAGTCTAGCCTCTCCCAATAGTTCTACAAAAAAAATCCTCGTCGCCAGTATTATGGAGTGGATAGCCCTACACTAGAGCACAGCATAGGTTCCACATAGACACAACATAGATAGAGTACTGCACAAAATAGACAATGCTATGACACAGCAATTTAGGTAAATAGTTCACTCACCTCTTGGATATCTTAACTTAAATACTCAATGTGCAATACTGTGGTTAGTCAGAGTAGAGCGGAGATAGACGGGAATATATATAGAATAGGGTAGAATAGAATTAGTACATTAGTTTAGAAATTAAGAAGTTAGATACCAACCACAGTAGGTACTTATATACACACACTCGGTCAACATGTACTTGTTGTTGAACCCGAGGCCAATAGCAGACTGACTTGCGAGTGTTGCTCTCTCGAGCGTTGCCAACTTATGGTCTCTCAAACTAGAACTTACACTACTCGCTATATTACAACAACAGATTATTATTACTTCACTGAATGCATATGTTTCGGAAATTGATACAAATTTCACAGTTGTATTTTCACTTGAACACTTTTGGACGTATAGGTAGGCCTATGTGTAGAAGAGAACAAGAAAACTATCACTAGATGTACAAAACTATCACGCTATAAAGTTCTTAAAAACTTGAAACTGCATTAATTTCAGTTCGGACACCTCTATTGTATTTTATTGATGAACTATATTTAACAACTGAAGAACAGGTCAAGAAGGTAACCTGGGGATCAGGTACTGAACACATGCACCGGGTAAAAAACTTGAGATGTTGCTTGTAACCGAGAGTATGTATGCGAGAGGTCCCATTAACGTACAAAATTTCTGGATAAATGAACAAATTTACGGTTTTCCCTTAAAAATAGGACAATCAAATTACACCACTCGCCTACCAGGATATATTCAATGATATTGTGCATATGCTTAAAGCACTTTGCATAATACATCTGTTATAGTGTATATGCGTAATTGCATATGAGATTTTGCTTGTGCACAAGATAATTTTTTGCAATGCATAAAACATTCTGCATATTTCTCAGAGTGCATACATGCAAGTTATGCAATTGAACAGCTCTACTTATAATATTGTCTAACAAAGGTCTACATGAGTAAGACACATGAAAATGATTATTCTACAACTGAGAAAAAAATCGTCACCTCCGGGATTCGAAGACACGATGTGGGTGAGTGGGCCAAGAACGACAAGGCTATGGACCAGCATTCAAACAGCACGTCATAACTTAGGTGAACGCGGCCTTCGGCAGCGCGGATTATCAGGCTAGGAGAAGCTGGAGAAACCTTGCTCTCTGACCGGCAGGCCGCAGCCGAGACGGTTCAAGAAAACACGCAACTAACTCATTATTGTCAGTCGTAGTAGTTTGAGTTATATCGAAACAGCGCTTCATCGAAAGAACATGAATTTTAGAGATATATTTTCCAAGCTTTTTCTATAGTTTTATTTTGCTACCAGAAGATTAACTGTGCATAAGAGTTTGATTTTAAAAAGGTTAATTTTTGACGTCTGGTACTCAAGAAGCTCTTGTAAGTAACAACTTATATGTCAATAACACAGTATCAATTTTTTGAAATAAATGCAAATATTTTCAAATTTTGTTGTGCTTCACACAACGCCTAAGGAAAGCTGAGAACTTTTGAAGGATTCGTCCGGATTCGCGAGAAAGACAAAGTTGTACAGTGCACGAAAAGCCCGAGTAATCACCGGCGCGCCATTTTAGAGAACCCACCTAAGATCCTTCCTGAGTTACCCTGACAAATAGGGTAATTTCTGAACTATGAGACGTAGAATCTTGAAATTAAAACCAAATTAATGCTCGTGATAAGTAAAACATTTTTATGTACTTAAATAATTTTTTACGCCCCCGTGGGCGGCAGGAAGCGTGGCTCTCGTGACCCCTCAGTAGTCGGCCGATTTTCTCGATTAACCTCATTTTCCGCCATCATTTATCCCTAAACTATTGCACCTAAAAATTTGAAATTGGTTTCATTTTAAACATCAATTCATTCTGCAACGGAGAGTGTATAATAAAACTCTCAAACGTTTCTTGGCGAGGCATGGATGGAAGTTTTCAGACGCTCGCAATGGTCGGCCGATTTTCTCTATTAACCTCATTTTCCGCCATCATTTATTTCTAAACTATTGCATCTAAAAATTTGAAATTGGTTTCATTTCAAACATCATTTCATTCTGCAACGGAGAGTGTATAATAAAATTCTCATACTTTTCCTGGGAGGATGACAGAGAGCAAGGTTCTCCTACCCCCATAAACCGCGCATGCTATGGACTGAACAACTGCATTTTCATTTGTCTCCCCTCTTTCTGAAATTTTTTATACCTCTCTCGTTCGTTTTCTTCGAAATCCAGGAACTACTGTTTTAAATGTCAGTCAATTGCTGTGTTTCATAATCAGAGATTTATTATCCTTGTTTCTGCCTTTGATTTTGCTTTCTTTACTTCTCATGGCCGAACCTATACGCTACTTGATTATGCCTATTACGAACTCATCTAATTACTTTGGCGATACAATGATTTACATTGCTTTTCTGCGTCCAAAATACGGAAACACTTTTGGATCAAGTGTGCACAGTTTTCTTCCCATTTTTCATATTTATTTCCCTATCTTCCTCATAAAATTTTCTTGTTAGTCGTGTCGGACAACTTCCGTTTTCTCACGCTGTTGAGTTTATTATCACAACTCTATTTTCGGTAGTTAACTTTTCGCTCTGTTCCAGCTATGGTGCAAATTTTATGGTTTCCATTGTACAACAATCCTCATTTCCCTATCTCCAGTGAACTCTTTTGTGTCAGTATTATCAGCGTAGTTTGTGATTTTTTTTAAATTTGTCTTATGATTAAACATGTTATTCACTTCGAGCTCATTATTTTGTTAAACTAATCGATACTTAAGAACGAAAAAAAATCATTCTGAATGTCGACCTCATAATCTTAGACGCAAAATAATTTAAATCTGTCCAACCTACTCTTAACATTAAATCCTCCAATCACCAGTTCCTGTGTTGGTTTGCTCATATTCCAATACAAGTGCGCCCTAACGAGAGTGTTTTACACGTATGCGTTACGAGGATTATGTTTTGTAGTTACTTATATTTATTACCTAGTTATTATATAATATTATTATATAAATTACTGAGTGCTAGTGTGCTCTCAGCCCACACTAGCACTGAACTTTCAAATGAAAACATATATAAATTTTCTCTGCGTAAATTACCGGCTAGCCCATTTTTGAGATCCGATCTAAGACTCTTTGAAAGAACCTATGAAAAAACAGGACAAATAGAGTAATTTCTAAATTATAAGACGTACAATCTTGAAATTGGTGCCAAATTTATTCGCGTGGCGAAAACAACATTTTTACGTACTTAGAAATATTTTTGACGCCCCCGTGTGGGGCAGGAAGCGACGCTCTCGTAGCCCCTCAATGGTCGGTCAATTTTCTCGATTAACCTCGTTTTGTGCCAACATTAATTTCTAAACTATTGCACTTACAAGACAAATTAACCAAGTGAAATTATCGTTATCAAAATTAGGAATAAGGGGCAAACATGCTCAAACGAAATCATACGTGAATATGCACCTTTTTTACTTAAAATGAATTCAAGTCAAGTTCAATTTAACTCCAGTCAAGTTGAATTTAATTGAAGTCAAGTTCAAATTAATCCAACCTTAAGTTCAGTTCAGAATTGACATAGTCGCTCTGTAATTTCAGCCTCTTTTGTGTTATATATGTACCTATTGGATGTGATGAGCAAGACAATCGGTTTTCATATCAGGAAGGAATTCATAAAATTTCCACCGGTAATGAAATTTAAAGAAAAGCTGTCTCAAAATGTGCTGCCTTCGCAGCAATTTAGGAAATTTATATTTTCAAACAGCGGTAGAAAATTTGTGCCTTCGAATATCGAGGGAACCAGTCCGCACGTTCACTCGTTTTCCGGAAACGCTCTCTTCCGGTACATTAGGTATTTAAACTCTGCGAGCTG
Organism: Morinoia aosen; assembly: GCA_030386875.1. NCBI lineage: Eukaryota > Metazoa > Arthropoda > Malacostraca > Amphipoda > Talitridae > Morinoia > Morinoia aosen. The sequence continues at coordinate 80,187,661 of CM059564.1, forward strand.
AGTAGAGGCCGCCAGTTGTGTTGAAGTAGTGTGTAGACTCCAGAGAAGGAAATGTAAGTAAAGAGTGCTAAATATTAAGTGCATTGGGTCCCTATAGATGTCTGTTTTGTGTCTCCTACTAGACAGTGAATTCTTAGGTCCTAGAAAAGCTAAAAGATTTCAGGGGATGTTAGAATGTGTGCTGTCACAGTTTTTCTGTTTGTGCTTCTACAATTCTAGATACTGATTCTTCATTCGCGGTGCCAATATAATGTAATGCTGTGTTTACCTATTTGTACCTGGCTCAAATTGTCTAGTGGTATTGCCCTGTGTTGGACAGGGTTGTGAGACTTTCTTGCAAACACTCAGTCATGTTTTGATTATATTGTTGAGCCTGATTTGTTCTGTGCTTGTCAGTGCTACTTAATTTATTTGCTGGAATTCACAGCTGGATTCATTGTGCTCAGTTGTTGATTTGATCTAAGCACCTTGCATTATATAGATCCTTGTTATCATTCACGATTAATGTTAGTGGATTTAAACTCTGGTATTTGGACTCTAGAATTGTGTAATTCCACACTCAAGTTGCTATTTTACCAGTCTGTAGAGTGTGGTGGTTTTTGCCTATTTTTATTTGTGTGATTTTTACTGTGCTGCGGATATTTTATATTGCCTGGTTGATGATGTGTTCATGCCTGTTAGGTAACTATTTACTTGTTCAGAGGTGTCTAAGTGTGCCCCCTTGTTCACTTATTAACCACCTTTGAAGATGGGTGTGTTTTAACTATGCCCAGGTGGTACTATAGATTGATAGACTTTTGTGACTAGTCATGTGAGTCAGAAACAACTCAAGTTGTCAGTCACTGTTTACGTAGGAATAGCTGTGTAACTTTAGTTCAGCGTCTACCGGGTTGGACATGCATTTTTATATGGGAATAGCCGTGTAACTTCAATTCAGCATCTACCTGGTTGGACATTAGTGTGTAGAGCCTACTGCCTGACCTTAGTATTTAATGAGGGCCTCATTAGGTTGACTGGTTATATCTGATTGTGCCATTGGGATGCTCGTAGGAAAATTGTACTAAGTCTCGCCAATGATTTGGGTGTTGAATGAGCCGCTGAAGTATTACCCGTGTTCTCTGAATTAGATTTTCTTGTGCCAGTGATGCAGTTCTGCCCCAATTTTTGCCTCCTTATTTTCTGGTTTGCCCTCTGAATCACTTTTAGATATGCAATCTCTAAAAACTGTATATTTTTTGTATTACTTTTTTGCTAACTAGACCTTTCTATTTCAGGAAAATTTATGTACAATAAATGGCTGCTTAAGACAAGTTTTGCATCATCCGTGGACTTTTCTGAACCTTCCCCTCGTCGATAGAAATTGTTGAGGCAGTCACAATAAATTTTCAACAACATCTCTGCAATGTCTCAAATGGCCAAAAGAAGCTCAAAGAAAACCCTTAAACTAGCTGAAGTTGAAGCCGTAAAGACCTATGACGATCTTTATGAAGCCCTGTCCAGGGAGAGTCCAGGAGAGGATGAGACGTCGGCCATCTTATCCTTCATAGCTGAACTTAAGGTCAAGCGCGATCAGTTCATCACTTCAAGCAGAGCCTTTGAAGGTTCCTTGGAACGAGCAGGACATAAGCAGCGGTACCATGAGCAATTTTTGAAGAGACGTGTGATGCTGGAAGACTGCTTTGGTCGCATGGCGACGCTCAACAAACAGATGGAGAGGCTTGGAGGGGACATGGTTTCCAACCTTGATCCCAAAGACCTGTCTTCTCTGCGTAGTGAGAGAATGAGTAAACTTACCTCCGTAAGAAGAGAAAAAGTTGGACCTTTTTCCACACCACTGTCGGTAGCCTCTGAGGTTTCTACTATCTCAGAAGGAGAGGATGAAGAATATCAAGAGCAGGAAAGCAACCTAGATGATCTGGCAGGGCTGATGGAACACGCTTCCGTGAGCTCTCGCAGGTCGATTCTAGAGCCTAGAGTAGAGGCAAACAATCGACTGAGAGCTCCTAGGCAGGGAAGCACTCTAGATGCAGCTTCTGTTCACCTTATCCGGGCCGAGCTGTTGAAGACCCCTGCCAACCCCTTCAAAGGAGACATCGGATTGTACCATTGCTGGGAATCTGATCTGAAGAATCGACTGCAGGGACTAGCTTTGGGCCCCATCGAAGAGCTACAAGTTTTGGCGGCCAATACCGCGGGTAAACCCAAGGAGTACGTTCAGAGAACTATGAGGTCAGTCATCGGAAACAATGCAGAGGCAGTGTTGCAGGTGGTATGGAACACCCTTCGTGAGCGTTATGGTTCGGACTGGTTGCTAGCAGAACACACGGCAGACCAACTTCGGAACTTCCCAAACATCCCTCCTGGGGATCTTACCGCTCTCCAGGATTTCTTAGATTCTACGAGTACCGCACTTACCAACGCAGCAAGATCGGACGAGCTGGAGGAGTTTTGCACTACCAGAGGCATGAGGCTCTTGGCACCCAAACTCCCGCCAGATCTGCAACGCAGATGGCATAGGAAAGCATCTGACCTACGAGCCAAGAGTGGGCAGCGCCCAACGTTCTCCTTCTTCAACCAGTTCCTAAGAGACGAAGAAAGAGCGATGAGGGATCCATTTTTCAACCCAGCACTGTCAGGCGGAAGACCCAAGCCCGTTCGGGTCCTGCACACAAGCGCTGACCAGAATACCAAGAAAGAGTCTAGTGAAGGTGATCAGTCCATGGTGGCCTACAACAAACCTGAGTCAAGATATGAGGCGCAAGGACCTCACAACAAAAAACCTCCGGAAACGGACCATAGAATCAACAAATGTATTTTCCACAAGGTCGACGCCCATGGAACCTGGGAGTGCCGGTCCTTTGGAAGACTACCCATCGACCAGAAGAAGAAGCTCATCACCGAGGCGAAGGTATGCTTCCGATGCCTTGGTCCCCATTACATCAGGAACTGCGACAAACAAGTGAAGTGTTCTCACTGTCAAGGCTCACACTTGACGGTCATGCACCGGGCAAGCACTAAACCGGTGACCCCTGGTGAGGTCGCCACCTGCACCAGAACGGGATGCCTCGGTCTCGAGTCCAGGGAATTTTCCAAGACGCTGTTAGTAGATGTCACCTCGACGTCCACCCAGAGAAAAGTGCGTTGTTACGCCATCATTGACGAGCAAAGCTCAAGATGCTTTGCGGACCCTTCTCTGATAGAACAGCTCGATCTTAAGGCCACTCCCTGGAAGTACGCCCTCAGAACACTGAGTGGTCTGTCGTCTGAGGTGGAAGGACACGCCATCACCGGGCTCAAGATAAGGGGTGTGGGTGAGAACCCATGGCACCAGCTACCCACTACATGGACCAACGAAAATATCCCGGACACGACTGACGAAGTAGCCACTCCCGACGTTGTGAAGAAGCTCAGCCCCGTTGCGCACCTGGTCAAGCACTTCAATGAGCATGATCCTTTGGCTCGGTCACTGATACTCATCGGAAGAGATGCCGTGTCGCTCATGGCATCTAGACACTATGGAGTACGAGGTCCTCTTGCCTGCAAGACCGCCCTGGGCTGGGCACTGTTGGGACCATTGAACGGAGGAGCGAGAACCCAGCAGACCACTGCCCTGGGGACGTCATTCGTGAACCACGAGGATCATCACTTCTCGATCAAGATACGTGGGCCCAACCCTGTGAGGCAGACGCTCGACGTCTTTGAGGAGCGAGTCGACGACGAGCTCCAGGGTCTGAGTGTGTTAGACAATAAATTTGTAAGTATTTTGAGAGCTGGTATCGAAGTGAAAGACGATAGGATTGTTGCGCCCTTACCCTTTACTAGAGATCCACCAAATTTGTGTAATAATTACGTGTCTGTATTGGGAAGAACGAACACGACGTTGGGAAAACTGCGTCGAGATCCCTCAAGTGCTACACTAAGTCTCGAGAAAATGCAATCGTACATTGACAATGATCACGTTGAGGAAGTAGTCGCAGGGGAACTTCCTGAGAAAGGCGTGGGATGGTACTTGCCTATCTTCCCGGTAAGGCAAGCCCAAGAAGGGAAAGTTAGGTTGGTGTTCGATGGTTCAGCAAAGCACAAGGGACACTGCCTCAATGATGAGTTGTTGACGGGCCCCGATTTGAACAACAGCCTTCGGGGAATATTGCAGAGATTCCGACTCCACCAGGTAGCCTTTACAATTGATATAAAAAATATGTTCCACAATTTTCGGGTCAAGATTGAAGACAGGGACTATCTGCGTTTCTTTTGGTTCAAAGATAATCGGGTTACTAACGAGATTGTCCCCTACAGAGCTAAGGTCCATGTCTTCGGGTTGCGGAGCTCTCCGGCCGTCGCTGCGTTCGCCCTTCGCCATATCGCCGACCTGGGCGATGCATCCGGACGCCCGAGCCGGGCCACTGACTTTCTCCGTCATGCGACGTACGTTGATGATGGGTCTGCTAGTTTGGACTCCCCAGACGAGGCCAGGGAGCTGCTTGGCGAGGTGCGGTCTCTGTTGCACAAGTATGGGTTGAACATTCACAAAGTTGCCACGTCTGACACTCGGGTAACGGTGGGTCTGCCAGACGAGGAACTAGCCGCACCAAAGACTGTCACTTGGGACGGATCCGTTATCCAACGAACATTGGGGATCCATTGGAACGTCTCCGAAGATCTGTTAATATTCAAGGTCAATATCCCGGACAGACCCTTCACTAGGAGGGGTGTGCTGTCTACTGTGAACTCCTTCTTTGACCCCCTCGGACTAGCTGCGCCTCTTATTTTGGGTGGCAGACTTCTACAAAGAAAGGCGCTGTCTGATAGCACTGCCGAAACTAACCAAAGCTCCACTCTGTGGGACGAACCTCTACCTAAGAAACTGGAAGAGCATTGGGAATCGTGGAAAGACGGACTGAGAAGATCAAAGGAAATACGCCTCAGTCGGTGCGTGAAGCCGCGCGACTTTGGGGAGGTTTCACGGCACTCGCTTCACGTTTTTTGTGACGCCTCTCAGGAGGCCATTGGCTATGCGATTTATTTGCGGCTGACCAGTACCCGAGAGCAGAAACATTCCACCTTGATCAACGCCAGTTCGAGGGTGGCACCTAGGGCAGCTACCACCATACCACGGTTGGAACTGTGCGCCGCAGTCGAAGCAGTACTGGCAGCAAGAGAGACCCTCAACGACCTCAAGGTGAATGTGCAAGAAGTCAGATACTACACGGACAGTCAAATTGTTCTTGGATACCTGAAAAATGAGGATAAACGCTTCACCAGATATGTGACCCGGAGAATAGAGTTGATTAATAAGCATTGCTCTCCGACTCAGTGGTACTTCGTAGACACGAAAGAGAACCCCGCAGACATGGCTACTCGTCCCACGGATGTAGAGCAGCTCGTACACAGCCATTGGTTCACCGGCCCTGCCTGGATATTAGAAGATTGCGTCGTCGACGCTCAGCCCCCTTTTGAGGAAGCGCAACTAACAGAATCGTTGCCGGAGACCAAAGCCTTCACGACCTTGACCGGTTCGCCACCTCCATTTCGTACGGTGATGGACCGACTGAGTAGGTGGACCAGGCTTCTCGGGGTTACCCGCACCGTGCACAACCTGGCACATAAGTGGCTGATGCGAGCGAGATCTAACCTCAACACTTCTTCGGAACCGACACTACGTATACTTCAGAACGACCAGGAAGCTGAAATGTACCTCGTTAAGGCCGTCCAACAAGAATCTTACAGCGAAATACTACCCAAGACGGGGAAACCAGGTCCAATGCAGCTACCGGAAGGACATCAACTGACACCACTGGCCCCCTTTGTGGATGAAGAGGGTCTGATCCGTGTAGGAGGCCGCCTAAAGCACAGTGACTTACCAGTGGATCAAAAACACCCTTTGATCCTACCCAGGAACCATCCCTTCACTCAGATAATTATAAGACGGGCACACCAGCTGGTGGCTCACCAGGGCCGTCTCCTCACCCTTGGCAAGGTGCGATCTCTGGGCTTCTTCATCCCGCAAGGTAGAAAGCAAATAGAACGACTCCTGAGGAGCTGTGTGATTTGTAGGAGGCTGAGAGCTCCCTTTGAGCAACAGATGATGGCCGACCTCCCGGAAGATCGTCTCATCCCCACCCCACCTTTCACCCGGGTGGGCTTAGATGTCTTCGGGCCGTTCACTGTACATGACGGACAGAGCACCCGAATCACAAAGGCCACGAAGAAAATGTATGGCCTACTGGTGACCTGCCTTGTGTCCAGGGCAGTTCACGTTGAACCTCTCTGTGGGATGGATACTCCTTCCTTTATGAACGCATTGCGTAGATTCATCTCTGTACGAGGCACCCCCCAGCTGATAAGAAGCGATCGAGGCACCAACTTTACAGGTGCGGTGTCTCAATCTTGCGATTTGAACAAAGTATCAAAGGACATGGAGACTAGGGGATGCGAGTGGAAATTTAATCTCCCTGGAGCGAGTCATCATGGAGGTGTGTGGGAGAGAAAAATTGGAGCGATCAGAAAGGTACTCGACCTGACCTTGGGGAGGTCAGGAAAGGTGACACTCAACCGTGATGATATGCACACCCTCCTGATAGAAGCCGCGGCCATTGTAAATTCTACGCCCCTGTACGCCCCTTCCGAAGACCCCAATGATGTGTTCCCTATCAGTCCCTCCACTTTGCTAACCATGAGGGTTGCCTCTCGCACACAGTCGTCAGACTCGTTCACAGATTGCGACCTCCTCGCTTATGGTCCACGAAGATGGCGGCGAGTGCAGCTGTTGGCGGACCAATTCTGGCAACTATGGAGACAATTCTACCTTCAAGAAATCAGTCGTCGCAGAAAATGGACGACACCAAGGCGTCCCTTGTCCCAGGGGGACATCGTACTGGTACGAGACTCGCAGTCTCCAAGATGTCAGTGGCCCCTGGCTCGGGTAGAGTCGGTGCATCGCTCGGGATCGGACGGACGCGTGCGTGGGGCGACGCTGCGGCGGACGGACAATTCCGGAGGTACCAAAAGTTGTGAGCGATCGATTAAAGATATTGTAGTAATCTTACCTAGCACTGTTGAGAGAGAGGAGTGTGCTGCCTTCGCAGCAATTTAGGAAATTTATATTTTCAAACAGCGGTAGAAAATTTGTGCCTTCGAATATCGAGGGAACCAGTCCGCACGTTCACTCGTTTTCCGGAAACGCTCTCTTCCGGTACATTAGGTATTTAAACTCTGCGAGCTGAGTAGAGGCCGCCAGTTGTGTTGAAGTAGTGTGTAGACTCCAGAGAAGGAAATGTAAGTAAAGAGTGCTAAATATTAAGTGCATTGGGTCCCTATAGATGTCTGTTTTGTGTCTCCTACTAGACAGTGAATTCTTAGGTCCTAGAAAAGCTAAAAGATTTCAGGGGATGTTAGAATGTGTGCTGTCACAGTTTTTCTGTTTGTGCTTCTACAATTCTAGATACTGATTCTTCATTCGCGGTGCCAATATAATGTAATGCTGTGTTTACCTATTTGTACCTGGCTCAAATTGTCTAGTGGTATTGCCCTGTGTTGGACAGGGTTGTGAGACTTTCTTGCAAACACTCAGTCATGTTTTGATTATATTGTTGAGCCTGATTTGTTCTGTGCTTGTCAGTGCTACTTAATTTATTTGCTGGAATTCACAGCTGGATTCATTGTGCTCAGTTGTTGATTTGATCTAAGCACATTGCATTATATAGATCCTTGTTATCATTCACGATTAATGTTAGTGGATTTAAACTCTGGTATTTGGACTCTAGAATTGTGTAATTCCTCACTCAAGTTGCTATTTTACCAGTCTGTAGAGTGTGGTGGTTTTTGCCTTTTTTTTATTTGTGTGATTTTTACTGTGCTGCGGATATTTTATATTGCCTGGTTGATGATGTGTTCATGCCTGTTAGGTAACTATTTACTTGTTCAGAGGTGTCTAAGTGTGCCCCCTTGTTCACTTATTAACCACCTTTGTAGATGGGTGTGTTTTAACTATGCCCAGGTGGTACTATAGATTGATAGACTTTTGTGACTAGTCATGTGAGTCAGAAACAACTCAAGTTGTCAGGCACTGTTTACGTAGGAATAGCTGTGTAACTTTAGTTCAGCGTCTACCGGGTTGGACATGCATTTTTATATGGGAATAGCCGTGTAACTTCAATTCAGCATCTACCTGGTTGGACATTAGTGTGTAGAGCCTACTGCCTGACCTTAGTATTTAATGAGGGCCTCATTAGGTTGACTGGTTATATCTGATTTTGCCATTGGGATGCTCGTATGAAAATTGTACTAAGTCTCGCCAATGATTTGGGTGTTGAATGAGCCGCTGAAGTATTACCCGTGTTCTCTGAATTAGATTTTCTTGTGCCAGTGATGCAGTTCTGCCCCAATTTTTGCGTCCTTATTTTCTGGTTTGCCCTCTGAATCACTTTTAGATATGCAATCTCTAAAAACTGTATATTTTTTGTATTACTTTTGTGCTAACTAGACCTTTCTATTTCAGGAAAATTTATGTACAATAAATGGCTGCTTAAGACAAGTTTTGCATCATCCGTGGACTTTTCTGAACCTTCCCCTCGTCGATAGAAATTGTTGAGGCAGTCACACAAAATGTACCAAGTATCCTGCATCAAGAGGCAGATCGAGTGTGATTCATACATTTGAGCGACCTGATAATTACAAGTAAATTATAAAAACTTCGAATCATACTAGGCCTACTCATTACAGTTGTTCAAAATTTTCACATTAATGACAGAATGCATCCATTCAAAAAATTTATGTTCAAAAGGGAACTTTTTATTACACATAGTAGTGTCGAGGATTTATTTATACTTAAAGTTGATGTTTGTTCCGAGTAGACTGCGGATATATGATCTTCGAGAGGTCTAGTCTGAATTACGGGTATCGAAGGCATCGAAGAAATACGCGGTCTCTTCGAATTGGTTTCTTTATTCAATGGCCGTTGACACCGTAAAAACTGCACAATAAGGGCACGTTTTAGATTCAAGAAATAAAAACTATAGTTAACAGCACGAAATGTACATTTCTGGGTTCAAAAATGAATTTTAAGGACAACGCAGAATGACATCCTTAGGTTGAAAATTATAGTTGAAATTATGGCTAATCGCACACAAGGACATTTTCTAAGTTTAAGAATGAACTCGCAACGAATACATCTTGGGTTCAAATGAGAGAATCTGCGATTGACTACACAATCAAGAAATTTATAGGTTCAAAACTTCCACAAATGACCACAATGACATTTCTTGACTTCATGAACAAACAAGAGAAACAACCGACTAATGCTCGAGGGGCAACTAGCTATCACTAGAACCAAACAAGATATTCTAATAATAATGATCTACCACGCCAGTCTCAAGAGTCTGTGGCAGAAAATAAAATTTGACTTCTCAATCATGAGATGCATTTTTGCACACGGCAATGTAGAATCGCATCTTATTCACATAAGACTAAAGGCACGACAAATGAAACAAGCACTGGTATATTTGAGGTGGAAACTAGAAATTTGACCCTTCAAACTTGAAATACATTTGCACACGGCAATGTAAAATCACACGTCATAATATGCACCTGGAAGTTGCTTTACTTGCCTCCCATAATTTCTGCACTGTGCACATACTGTGCACTGTGGTCAAAAGAGGACAGTCTACTCTCGCATACTCACGTTTTTGGGGGGACGGTATTCTCACGCCATATAAGTCTTCAATTTCAACCTACATATAGGTAGAAAGGCTATCCTAGTTTTGCTTTACTCTACCTGGGGGAATACACAAAATAATTAGGTATTTGATGCTGAAGGAACGTTACAGCAGGAGTTTATACTATGATTATATCTTTGTCCTAAGCTTGAGAAACAGTCCTACCATCACTCGTGTGAAAAGCCGTGTAAATCATACGTATGCTAGTATCAACCTAGGCACATAAAGTCACACGGGCATGGGCACATTAAGAATTCCTGCGGACATATTCTCAGTCTACCTCAAATTCACTTCAGCTCTAGGCTTCCACCTTGCTGACTGGCGCAACTTGCTCAGCCCAGCTCATGGGTAATGAGCCAATTTAATTTAAACATAAAAAAAAATTTTTTATGACAAATAGAGGTGAACTAATCTCAGTCCGAGCTACGCAATTTCTAGAAGCACGGGTTATCAGTTCTATCTAGCTGCTTATATTTGAAAGTGTCAATTTTACTAATTATGCTCACTCTCAGCAAGCATTGGCTGCTGCCATCCTCCAATAATTCCAGACAAATTCATATTGCAGCATAAATCAATTCACACTGCACATCCATAATGCAGCATAAATCAACCCACACTGCAAGTTCACAATACAGCACAGATCAACTCACACTGCACAAACAGGAAAAATTCTCAATGGCAAATTCCTGTTGCTGGGAGCAACAGGAGTTCTGTTTCCAATAATTCCAGACAAATTCACACTGCAGCATAAATCAACTCACACTGCGAGTTCACAATACAGCACAGATCAACTCACACTGCACAAACAGGAAAAATTCTCAATCGCAAATTCCTGTTGCTGGGAGCAACAGGAGTTCTGTTTCCAATAATTCCGGACAAATTCACACTGCAGCATAAATCAACTCACACTGCAAGTTCACAATGCAGCGCAGATCAATTCATACTGCAAATTCACAATGCAGCATAAATCAATTCATACTGCAAATTCACGATGCAGCATAAATCAATCCACACTGCGAGTTCACCATGCAGCACGGATCAACTCACACTGCAAAAACAGGAAAAGTTCTCAATGGCAAATTCCTGTTGCTGGGAGCAACAGGAGTTCTGTTTACAATGGTCTGACTCGATATAGGTGTTTCGCCGGCTGCCAGCAGCATCGTTGAACGCTCTAGGAACCGGCTGTTCACCATCAAACACACAAGACATGGACATATATCTAGATCAGCGCACGAAATATTTAAAGATTAAATAATTTCTAACACGTTTACACTTAGAAGTTACAATCTTGAGCTCTATCTTAGGAGAACGTCTGCACTTGGTCAAATTAGACAATGGAAGACGCTGTGTTGGGCTTGCGGACCAGTGCGCGGATCCGCGGCCGATGTTGCCACAGAGTTTCTTAAAAATTCGCGTCTCGTAAGACGCGACACTCCCCTCTTTTAGTTGGTGCTGGCGCCAACTAATTACTGCCGCCGGGGGGGCGCTGGAGGAGGACCAGTTCGGTGGCAGGACGCACCACTCGTTGGACCCTGTCGTTGTCGTTTCGTCGTGCGAGCCGCACAGTGGCCGTCCTCAACGACCCATCGTGGCTGGTTCAGTGGCGGGACGCCACACTTTACGTGCTCGTCGCAGCTGTCGCGCCCCGCGGGACGCGTTGGTGTTGTCTTCGGCGATGGGTGGGTGGCCTTCCACCTGCTGCGCGGGCGTGGCTTATAGAGGATTCCTCTCTGCTTCCCGGACCAACGTCGAACTTTCCGTCGCTGGCAGGTGGTGGACCCTTGGAGGGGTCCTGGCGTTGTCTCCTGGTCTTTCTCGACACTGCCCGTCATTCCTCGTGCGTTGGCGAGTGCGTCATGCTCGTCCCGACGCTTCGGATTCCGACGGCAGCTTGTCGCGTAGGCGGTACTGAGAGGCTGGTTAAGGGAAGATGAAGGTGGGTGCTTGGCGTTTCCTGGAGGGTCGGGGGCCGCGGGGCGGCCTTCCCCTATGCTTGGCCCGTTCCGTCGAGCTCTCTTGTCAACAGGTGTGCGCTCAGCATGGTGCGCGTCGTACTTTCTCTTCAGATCGCCAGGGTGCGGAAGCTCCCGTTCTAGTCTCTTCTTGGACTTTGGTGATGCGCTGTCTGGATCGCACCGAGCGTCCATTTCATCGTTTGTTGCTGACTGGTTGATAAATCTCGTCGCTGGTGGGGCTTCCGCTCGGTTGTCTTCCTCTGCCCTGGCGTTTTTCATCTTTTCAGTGTCTCCGCGGTCATCGGGAGGCCGCGGTTGAGAGGTCTCATCGCTGTGCTGCTGGGTAACGGCGTCTTTTCCTGAAAACGGTTCAAGACACGCCTCCGGGCCACAGGTTTTGAGAGCGGCTTCGGCTACGATTCTTGCGACCGTGTAAGAGTGCTCTCCTTCGGGGCTGACGTCGTCGTTCACCTTGCCGACCACTGCCCAGTCTAGAGCAGTGTGGTGGACGAACGGAGCCTTACGGCGTTGTTTGTCGGAGTGACTGTAGAGCAGGTCTCCGCAGTCCGTCCCCAGGAGCACCGCGACTTCTGCGTGTTTGTCCAAGGGCAAGAAATGATGAGCGAAGTGCGATATCTCCGGGGTTCTTGCGACGCGTTCGTAGGTCGCGACTGCTTTCTTTCTATCGGGGATGGAGTTGCATTCCAACAATGGTGGGAGCTCGAATGTTTGGTCCTCGGACACTCCCTTTATTTTCAGCCCTGACACGCGTCTGCCGTATCGAGCGGCGGATTGATCGGTCAGCGTTTCCAGCTCGTAGTGCGTCTTGGGGGTTGTGACGCGGAGGGCGTTCAACAGCTTAGGAGAGCAGAAGGACGTGGTGCTTTGCTCATCTAGGATCACGTAGGCGCGGCACGACCGACCCGAGTTCTCGTCGATAACGTCTGCCAGAACAACTTTGCTGCATGCACTCTTCTCGGCTGTGGGTATGCGGGAGGCCAGGGCCACGGCTCTAAATCTATCCCCGAGTTCGCTCTGAGCCCTGTCGTCGCTCGGTTCTCGACTGGGTCTCTCCCGACGAGTGCTTTCACTCGAATTTCCAGCCGCTCGCCAGTTGAGGTGAGCGGTTGTGGTGTGATTCTCGGCTCCGCAATCGTCGCACTTCACGACTTCTTGGCAGTGCTTGGCCCAGTGAGGCCCTAGACAGCGGTAACACAGCTTGTGCTCACGTATGAAGTCCTTCTTCTTCTGAGATTCCATCTTCCTTACCGCTTGACACGAGCTCGTCTCGTGCTGTGCACCCTGGTGAAGAATGCAACTGCCGGGACGATTCTCGGCAGACGTATAAAGCACTCGTGGCGCCTTTGGCTTAGGGTGAGGAGGAACTGAGGCGTTGTGTCGAGTGCTCATCCAGTTGAGACTCGAGGCCCCGAAACTGTCGCATTGAGTATCCGACAGTGTTCGGATAAATTCACAGAACCTCGCGAAACCAGGTAGTGATCCGGACAATTTTTTGTACCTAGTTCTCTCACCTCTCCAGGCATCCACCACGAAGAAGGGCAGTCTCTCTACGATGGGGGCTAGCCCCATGTCGGTGTTCAGGAAGGACAGGGCCGGGGTGTACGTCATGGTATGCTGGACCGAAAGACAAACGTCGCCGAGCTTTCGCAGCTTAGGGCCGACCGTGTGGTCGCCCTTTGACCCCTTGATGTCTGACGCGCGCACAAGGCGCTCGATCAGGCTGTTAGCCACCTTGTCGCTAGCGCCGAAACGAGTCGTCAATTGGTCGATGATGTCGGTGAGCAGGGCCGCCGTGTCCAGGTAGGTCGCGGACATTATATCATCTATGAGGCTTCTTGGCTCGCCACAAGTGTGACTCGTGAGAATCTCGATGGCGTCGATAGGCTCCACGGCGAGCCTTTCCATCCTTTTCTTGAGGGCATTGAACCACCTGTGGAACAGATGGGGCTCTCCCGCGTAGGGCTGATGGGGCGACCTTTTTAGGTCTTCGATCATCGAGAGCCTCATAGCTCCGTCGATCACTGGTGGCCTTGATTCGAAGACCACGGCGGGCGAGCTGGTGGAAACCTTGGGCTGGAATGATGGTGCAAAGGGGTTCATCGTGGGCGCGTGAGCGGTGTCGTCGGGTGGAAAGTTCGTGACCGCCGCCGCGCCCCCTGCGGGCTCCACGACGCGGTGTTGGAACGCTTGGTTGACCCAGGCTCCGGTGCGTGCATCCTTGTCCTCGGCGTCTTCCTCGCCGATGGGCTGATCGTTCCCCGTGCGATTCCCACACCTCAATTTTGACCTCTCAATGGTGATCTGTGCCAACACCACTGATGGGTCTTCTGTGAGGTCGATGAGCATTTTCTCATTGCCTCGGCCAGGGAACCCATGGCGCTCAGACTCCCTATCCTTGCGATGGGAGCTAGCGCTTGGAAGGCTCTGGCTGTGGTCGCTCTCGCTGTCTTGACTCTGGCTGTAGTAGCTCGAGCATTGATGACTCTGGCTGCGATGGCTGGAGCTGACCTGGCCACCGCTCTGACGTTTGGAGCCGTGTTTGCTCCGACTTTTAGCTGAATGGGAATTTGAGGACCTTTCTTCCCGGGTTGCGGTGTCCTGCTGCTGGTTCTTGGACGAGATCTTCTTGGACTGCTCGGAAGGTCTCTTCGCCACACTCCGTGACGAACTTCCCAAGAGTTCTTCGTTTCTGTGGTTCATTGAACTTGCCAACTCTCTTCTGCGAGCTCTGGCGAGTGTCAATGAGTCCCGAACAACTGTTGCTTCAGCCGTGGCCCCTGAGTTCTCAAGAACGGTGACCAACTGTTCACCGAGTTGTTTCACCTCTTTGGCTTTGGCTCGAACTCCAGCGAATACCTGCTCGACTTCGTTGGAAGTTCTGAGTTCTCGCGGTGCGGCGCCGTTCAAGAGATCGTTTAGAGCTGCTAATGCTATGTTGAATCTGTCTTCCAGCTGGGGAAGTCTGGGTGTGTGCGAGCGCTTCAGTGGGCTCATCTCTATTCTTGTTGCTGGAGTACCGTCGCAAAAAAAAACTTTTTACTGTTCCGACTAGACTGCGGATATATGATCTTCGAGAGGTCTAGTCTGAATTACGGGTATCGAAGGCATCGAAAAAATACGCGGTCTCTTCGAATTGGTTTCTTTATTCAATGGCCGTTGACACCGTAAAAACTGCACAATAAGGGCACGTTTTAGATTCAAGAAATAAAAACTATAGTTAACAGCACGAAATGTACATTTCTGGGTTCAAAAATGAATTTTAAGGACAACGCAGAATGACATCCTTAGGTTGAAAATTATAGTTGAAATTATGGCTAATCGCACACAAGGACATTTTCTAAGTTTAAGAATGAACTCACAACGAATACATCTTGGGTTCAAATGAGAGAATCTGCGATTGACTACACAATCAAGAAATTTATAGGTTCAAAACTTCCACAAATGACCACAATGACATTTCTTGACTTCATGAACAAACAAGAGAAACAACCGACTAATGCTCGAGGGGCAACTAGCTATCACTAGAACCAAACAAGATATTCTAATAATAATGATCTACCACGCCAGTCTCAAGAGTCTGTGGCAGAAAATAAAATTTGACTTCTCAATCATAAGATGCATTTTTGCACACGGCAATGTAGAATCGCATCTTATTCACATAAGACTAAAGGCACGACAAATGAAACAAGCACTGGTATATTTGAGGTGGAAACTAGAAATTTGACCCTTCAAACTTGAAATACATTTGCACACGGCAATGTAAAATCACACGTCATAATATGCACCTGGAAGTTGCTTTACTTGCCTCCCATAATTTCTGCACTGTGCACATACTGTGCACTGTGGTCAAAAGAGGACAGTCTACTCTCGCATACTCACGTTTTTGGGGGGACGGTATTCTCACGCCATATAAGTCTTCAATTTCAACCTACATATAGGTAGAAAGGCTATCCTAGTTTTGCTTTACTCTACCTGGGGGAATACACAAAATAATTAGGTATTTGATGCTGAAGGAACGTTACAGCAGGAGTTTATACTATGATTATATCTTTGTCCTAAGCTTGAGAAACAGTCCTACCATCACTCGTGTGAAAAGCCGTGTAAATCATACGTATGCTAGTATCAACCTAGGCACATAAAGTCACACGGGCATGGGCACATTAAGAATTCCTGCGGACATATTCTCAGTCTACCTCAAATTCACTTCAGCTCTAGGCTTCCACCTTGCTGACTGGCGCAACTTGCTCAGCCCAGCTCATGGGTAATGAGCCAATTTAATATAAACATAAAAAAATTTTTTTTATGACAAATAGAGGTGAACTAATCTCAGTCCGAGCTACGCAATTTCTAGAAGCACGGGTTATCAGTTCTATCTAGCTGCTTATATTTGAAAGTGTCAATTTAACTAATTATGCTCACTCTCAGCAAGCATTGGCTGCTGCCATCCTCCAATAATTCCAGACAAATTCATATTGCAGCATAAATCAATTCACACTGCACATCCATAATGCAGCATAAATCAACCCACACTGCAAGTTCACAATACAGCACAGATCAACTCACACTGCACAAACAGGAAAAATTCTCAATGGCAAATTCCTGTTGCTGGGAGCAACAGGAGTTCTGTTTCCAATAATTCCAGACAAATTCACACTGCAGCATAAATCAACTCACACTGCGAGTTCACAATACAGCACAGATCAACTCACACTGCACAAACAGGAAAAATTCTCAATGGCAAATTCCTGTTGCTGGGAGCAACAGGAGTTCTGTTTCCAATAATTCCGGACAAATTCACACTGCAGCATAAATCAACTCACACTGCAAGTTCACAATGCAGCGCAGATCAATTCATACTGCAAATTCACAATGCAGCATAAATCAATTCATACTGCAAATTCACAATGCAGCATAAATCAATCCACACTGCGAGTTCACCATGCAGCACGGATCAACTCACACTGCAAAAACAGGAAAAGTTCTCAATGGCAAATTCCTGTTGCTGGGAGCAACAGGAGTTCTGTTTACAATGGTCTGACTCGATATAGGTGTTTCGCCGGCTGCCAGCAGCATCGTTGAACGCTCTAGGAACCGGCTGTTCACCATCAAACACACAAGACATGGACATATATCTAGATCAGCGCACTAAATATTTAAAGATTAAATAATTTCTAACACGTTTACACTTAGAAGTTACAATCTTGAGCTCTATCTTAGGAGAACGTCTGCACTTGGTCAAATTAGACAATGGAAGACGCTGTGTTGGGCTTGCGGACCAGTGCGCGGATCCGCGGCCGATGTTGCCACAGAGTTTCTTAAAAATTCGCGTCTCGTAAGACGCGACAATGTTTGTTAAAATAGAGATTTATATGCGTGAAATTCAACTTTTTCACCCATTAGGCTTTGACTTACACTAATTTGAACTTGTTATGGATTAAAATGAATTAGACTTGGATTAATTTGAACTTGACTTGAATTAAATCGAACTCGACTTTGGTTAACTTGAACTTGACCTGGATTAATTTGGAGTGAAAACGGTGTATTTGTTACATTCCACATATGCGATTACATCAAACGCGATAACAATTATTTTATAATGATGTTCAATGTAGTCGTACTAAAGGCGACACTGAAGGGCAGACTGGTTGAGCAATGGCTAACGGCAATATTTATAATCATTGTATGATGTTTGCATTAGGGGAGTTATGCAGACTCTGCTGAAGCCCTAAAATTGTTTAGGTGTTTCTCCGTCTCGCACAGCGGTCTCACGCATCGGGATAACATTCGGGGTATAGTGTCGTTACGGCTGCTTTAGTGTCTGGTTCCACTTGAAAGTTGCACGTGGAAAAGACTTTCGATGTTTGAGTTTATGTTGAAATTTTTGAGAACTGTAACATTGTCTGAGTAATTTAGGAACACAAAAAAGACAATCTCGTAAAGTGAAACACTTGAAATGGAACGTGAAATAGATTTCTTAAAAACACTTGAAGGCAATAGTGTTGAAAGTAAAGAAAAAATTTACGGAAAGCTAATGGTGGAATTTCGTTACAAACGATATCGTAAAGAAAGGTCACGATTTCAAAAGCTAGAAAAGACATGCCCCCCCTTCAATTTTCAAGTTCAGAGAATTCTACGTGTAAGTATTACCATCGAGACCTCATAATTTCATTTCTAACACAGGATGCAATTTCCTCTTTTTGTTTATCCGTCTTTCCTTCCATTCATCTTTTCCTCTGTGTTCCTCTCATTTATTTGTGTGGAAGAAAGTATCAAAGCGCATTAAGTTTGGCAGGCACTGCCATATGGGTCGCATATATTAAGCTATTTTGTATTCTCGTAATTGAAACCTGTAATTTGGGTATAATGATTCATGTAAACGATCGCCATGAATTGTACTGCAAGCAAGATAAATGTATAATGTAATTGGAAATCTCTTGGTTTAAAACGTACGTACAATGCTGTGATGTTGGTTGACCCATTTGCACTACGCAAAAAATCTATGGGCTGCCTAGCATTGTCTCATATGTTGAATTTTCAATTCGGATTAATGTCACTTTCTTGATTCTAAGCGTGCGTAAGGTGCACTCCATTTATGTAAGCCGATTTAAAATAATCAGCTTGGCTATTTTCGTTATAAATAATTAACCGGTGGTTTTTAAGGTTAGTTTTTTTCCCATTTATCTTCAATCGAAATCATTTCATGTCTTTTCAGGTAAATTTGTTTGTGCTGAAGATGAGCGAATGCTTGAAACGTTCAATTATATAGGTTTACTTGCCATTTTTAATTCGAGTAAATGTTTTATACGGTATTTTCAGTTCTCTCCTTTTTACTTAAGATTAGGAAGCCTCACGATAAATTTTTAACTATTTTGATTATGTGAGTGACATGAATCAGCTCTGTTAGGTTGTTACGTGGAAATCGAAAAACACTAGCAGAGTACATTCGTATTATGCAGACACAAGCGGAGGGTAGAGCGAAAGAAGCATCGCTCGCTTAGAAGGAACGCAAGAAGAAGGCGGTGAATGAAGGCGAAGACGACTATGAAGAGGGCTGGGGGGAAAGGGATCTCGGCCACAAACTTTCACTGAGAAAGCTCGAGAGAAATTCAATCAAATTCTGCAGGGTCGACCCCAAGATGGTACTAAGACGAGCGAAACGAAATTGAAAAGTGTCCATTCAATTTTGAAACTTCAAAAAATCCGTGTTAGTAGAACGCTTTCGATTTCTCCACAAAAAAAGACTGTACAAAAAAAAAGTGAAATTCACCAACGACACTCAACACGAAAGCATTGTACAAAACCTGGCCCCTGTATTCTCTCTTGATAATCGAAGTAAATGCATTACAGAAAAACAAGGTTCTGATACCTGTCTTAGCACTCAACAGGGAATAATTACAGTTGATCTCATCTCCGGGCTTCCTAATGCGAATCAAAATGAAGGAAAAACATCTAGCATTACGTGTGAATCCTATACGGATCATGAGCAAGAAAGAAATACAATCCACCTCCTATGTGTCGGGACTTGTGAATCGGACGACAGAAGTACATCAAGCAAGATTTAGTGGCTCAAAGATTTGAACCTGGAAACTAAAAACAAACAAAATATCATTCAAGCAACGAGTTGGCTTTCCAGTGACGAGATTGATGCCTTTTGTACTCTTATTCGCAGGGAGAACCAACAATACAGACTTCAGTCCCCCCTGACGGTTTTCGAACCGAAGCCGCTGAGTTGTAACGCAGAGCTGTTTGTCCAAATATTAAATACCTCGTATTTGCAATGTGCGGTAAAGGTCCGTGAAGAAGGTTACAAAAAAGCTAGTGAGACCGGAAGTCATTGGGTCGTCGTGACTAACGCACTGTGTCGCGACCGCCGAGCTGAAGAAGGCGTAGCGCGCGTCTAGTACCTGTGCTCTTTGAATGGTAATCCCAGTCGTGATGTGATAATCTACTTGAAAAATTTATACGCGAACGTGAAGAACATAAGACACATTCTGATAGAGTGTCTAGGAGTACAACACCAAAGGGATGGAGCGAGTTGCGGTCCATTCTCACTGGCATTTTTGACGTCCGTGGTAAATGGAGAAAACCCGTGCCTCGTTACTTGTGTGAAGGAGGAAATGCGTTCCCATATCATCAAGTGTCTTGAAGGACACTCTATAACACCCTTCCCTTCGTTGGAAAAAGAGAAAAATTTCACGATGAAAGGGAGGAAAATAATTGGACTGCACGGACCCGAAGTTATTACCCGTCGAACAATTAGCCTATAATAATAACTTGGATGTCTCCAATAGCGTAGGTTATTTCGTGCGGCTATTTTAACTTACTTATGAGATTCCTTCAAATGAGCGAGATTAGTCAAATTATGAATTATAATTTATATTTATGGCGAAGGAATATCAAATGTCTCAAGTTGCAAGTTCATCCATCAGTGTCTCGTGAATACAAGCCGCCTCCCGAGCATATAAAAAACTCAAACTGCTAGAGAATGTAATGGAAAAAAAATATTTCACTTCAGATCGCAAATCTCTGTTCCTTTGCCTGCAAAGTGCAGTTGATTATGAAACAATAATTAGGTTCATAAATCACCTATGCGTAGAATCTTTTTACCTATTTGTTGTGGTGATAGCAATTTATTACGGTGCCTGTGTTTGAGCCCACGTACCCATGTCTGTCTGTTGTTTGTTAATGCGAATGCTGCGACGATGAAGGAGTTGTTGTTCTGAAACTGTAGCTTGATTTTCATGAAAGTCCTGTTCGAAGATTAGCAATGAACTCATTTTCACGTTCCCTAAGTCATTAAAATTTCTAACAAAATTATTTCTGTGGACTGTTATGAGCAAGAAAACCGTCACTTCGATATAGCATTGCGACTGCCATTTGCGTTATTGCGTTTTTTACCCAATTTCCTTTGCTTGTGTTTTCATATATGATTTTTGGTCATGTTTCTGTTTCACATGACTGAAAAGAAAAGAATGAGAAGTATGCAAGCTTAGCCTACGTTTCTGGAAACAAATTTTATTGCCATCTATAAGATGAGCAAGCTGTGAAATTCATTGTGCAGGCTTGTGTGTACTTGTTTCTTTATGTGCGCGTTGGGCTACGTTTAGTATAACTCATTTTTGGCTAAGCTTGTTTCTAAGTATTCTAATAGCGTTTTGTAACAAATTGTTTTAGAAAGATTGTAGAATTTCATAAAATACTGGCCCTTTAAAAATATGGGGTACCGATTTAGTACCGATTGCAAATATATTCCGATGCAATCAGAAACAAAATATCTTTCGTGTCACAATTCCCGTGTAAGATAGTGGAATAACAAGCTGCACGTATAAAAAGCGTTCCTGTTCTGCTGTTTTAATTGTAAAGTAGGGACAGGAATAGTATTTAAAAAAGGAATATTATCAAGACTGATTTGTTTCTTTGACGTGCATGTCTCACCGATTGAAATTGGTTCCATGTGGTGGGTATTGAAGCCTCTGGCTCAGATACGCCCATAATACACTTCTGTAGAATCATTTTACAAATGTTTGAAATTATTCAAACACTTGAAAATTTTGTAAATTTTCAGAAATTGTGTAACTTCTGAGATAATTCATTATGTTTTAAATTCTAAGATAATGCCTAATGTTTCAAATTTTTAGATAAGACGAAATGTTTTAAGGTCTTCGAATAAAGGCTTCTCTATAGCCCAAATTATAGTCCCACTATAGCGGCCGACTGATTTTGGCAGTTTCCCATTATAGTGGGGTTGTAATGAAAGGCATTAAACATCACAAAGCCTTGAAAACGGGAGCAGTAACTGAAACCAAAGGAGCTACTCAAGCCTTGGCATCTATGATTCACCTACAGAAGAACAAATTGGTCGTGGTCGTCGTCTTTGCTGTACGCTATCTCGAGAACAGGTGAGTAGGTAGAAGGTAAAATAAATGTAAAGGATGTATTCATTTTACATGGAGTCCAGACCTTCAAACGATCATCTGCATGTCGAATTCATCCTAATTATGCTGTAATTTTCATGATATCTTCCACCATGACAAAGTCAAGTTGACAATAATAGGCAGAAAACGTATTCAGAAATGAACATGACTGCAAGTACTGAAAAAATGAGACATGCATGACACTAATATTAGCATGTTTGAGAATAATTTGAAGTCGATGGGTGCATTCTTTCAAAACTTAAAAACGGGTCAATCTTAAGTTTTTTTTGACGACGCGTGAGTCGGATAGGCTTATCAAAGAATTTCTGCATTTTTTCGAAACCGTTAAGGTCTTGGTCGTATGTTCGATATGGGAAAGAGAGAATGTTCCACTCTTTCTTTTGAGAGTAATTTGAAGTCAATGAGTGCATTCCTTCAAAAGTTACGAGTCGTGGACTAAAGTCTAAAGTAGGACTCAAGAAATTCTCAATAAATTTCTGTACTTCTCACAAACCGTTTCTTGAACCGTCTCGGCTGCGGCCTGCCAGTATACTTTCTATTTCTGCAGTAACGCTTTGATGAAACCTAATAATGCTTTGGACGCAGAAAAGCTAAGTGTGTGACTCATTGTATCGCCAAAGTAATTAGATGAGTTCGTAATAGGCATAATCAAGTAGCGTATAGGTTCGGCCAAGAGAAGTAGAGAAAGCAAAATCAAAGGCAGAAACAAAGATAATGAATCTCTGATTATGAAACACGGCAATTGACTGACATTTAAAACAGTTGTTCCTGGGTTTCGAAGAAAACGAAACGAGAGAGGTATAAAAAATATCAGAAAGAGGGGAGACAAATGAAAATGCAGTTGTTCAGTCCATAGCATGCGCGGTTCATGGGGGTAGGAGAACCTTGCTCTCTGTCATCATCCCAGGAAAAGTATGAGAGTTTTATTATGCACTCACCGTTGAAAAATGAATTGATGTTTAAAATGAAACCAATTTCAAATTTTTAGGTGCAATAGTTTAGAAATAAATGATGGCGGAAAATGAGGTTAATCGAGAAAATCGGCCGACCATTGCGAGCGTATGAAAACTTCCACCTATGCCTCGCCAAGAAACGTTTGAGACTTTTATTATACACTCTCCGTTGCAGAATGAATTGATGTTTAAAATGAAACCAATTTCAAATTTTTAGGTGCAATAGTTTAGGAATAAATGATGGCGGAAAATGAGGTCAATCGAGAAAATCGGCCGACCATTGCGAGCGTAGGAAAACTTCCATCCATGCCTCGCCAAGAAACGTTTGAGAGTTTTATTATACACTCTCCGTTGCAGAATGAATTGATGTTTAAAATGAAACCAATTTAAAATTTTTAGGTGCTATAGTTTAGGAATAAATGATGGCGGAAAATGAGATTAATCGAGTATTATAGAGTGGATAGCCCTACACTAGAGCACAGCATAGGTTCCACATAGACAACATAGATAGAGTACTGCACAAAATAGACCATGCTATGACACAGCAATTTAGGTAAATAGTTCACTCACCTCTTGGATACCTTAACTTAATACTCCATTTTCAATACTGTGGCTAGCAAGAGTAGAGCGGAGATAGACGGGAAATATATAGAATAGCGTAGAATAGAATTAGTACATTAGTTTAGAACTTAAGAAGTTAGATACCAACCACAGTATGGTAATTATTTACACACTCGGTCAACATGTACTTGTTGTTGAACCCGAGGCCAATCGCAGACTGGCTTGCGAGTGTTGCTCTCTCGAGCGTTGCCAACTTATGGTATCTCTAACTAGAACTTACACTACTCGCTATATTACACCCCTCCCTCCTTAATTAGAAACCCTCCCCCTGTATCCCCAGTCCCCTTATTCAATATAGTCAATCCTAAAGGTCCATTCTCACCACAGGCTTCCGAGCCCGGGTAGACCTGCGTGAGATGTTAGCACTTGGAGGCTCGTGCATCCTAGCCTCCTGGGTGGGAGTCGGGTAATCAGGTGTTCCGGTGTCAGGTTCATTGGTCGGAGGTGGTGGGTATGAATTTCGAGCAGGTTGTGGAAACACGACGGTTTCCTCCGTAGGTTGTTCCAAGGGTTCAGGGATGGTGTTCGAGCGGGTAATAACTTGGTCCTGGTGTCGACGAACGACCTCTCCCCCCTTCAGTTGGCACTTGTAAAATACCGGGCCTGTTTTCTCAATGGTGGTAGCAGGGGTCCATTTAGGGGATCCCGGCGTGTATTGACGGACCATCACAGGAGACTCCGGCGGAATATCAACCGCGCGAGACCCTGGGTGGTATCTTTTCTGAGCGTCCTGGCGTTGAGCAACTTTGGACGCGATTGCTTCTGACGGCCAAAGCAGATCAAGACGAGAGCGAACTTTTCTGCCTAACATCAGTTCGGCGGGCGTAACACCTGTTGTCGTGTGGGGTGTCAGCCGATAGTTGAACAGAAACCTGTCTAGTGCTAGGCGTAGGGGTTCCGTTGACTTTCGTATATTCTTCTTGAAAGTTTGTACCATGCGCTCTGCCAGTCCATTAGTTGAAGGGTGGTATGGTGCGCTCGTAATATGTCGCATACCACATGCCTTCACAAATTCTTGGAATTCAGCAAATGTGAAACACGTTGCATTGTCAGAAACAATTGTTACTGGAAATCCAAATGTCGCAATAGTGTGTTTCAGGCACGAGATCGTTTCGCTAGAGGTTGTAGTAGATGTGGAAAAAATTTCAACCCACTTGGAGTGTGCATCCACGATCACTAGATAGTATTTTCCATCCATTGGGCCCGCGTAGTCAATGTGTATGCGATGCCAAGGCTTCGCAGGCCATTCCCACGGATGGAGTTCAGCTTTCGTTGGTGCAGCTCGAGTGCTCAGGCACTCGCTGCATGACTTAGTCGTTTCTTCTAGATCTTTGTCCAGCAGCGGCCACCATACATAGCTGCGAGCTAACTCCTTCATCCTGGATGATCCAGCATGGCCAGAGTGCAGTTCGTCCACAATGGCTTGTCTGAGAGCTTGGGGTACAATAATTCTTGCTCCCCAGAGCACACAGCCATTTTGTGTGGACAATTCGTCTCGCCTCCTAGTATACGGAGCGAGATCAGGGTCACCAATTACCGTCGAAGGCCAGCCTACTTGGCAGTATTTGTATACCTTTGAAAGTACTGGGTCCCTTAGGGTGCCGTCGCAGATGTGGGTGCTGGTGACTGGAGCTGACTCAAGGAAATTAACTAAGGACGTCCATTCCGCAGGAATAGGTGTGGCTTCCTCGGGAGTTGTCAAAGGTAGACGACTGAGAGCATCAGCTGTGCCCAACAGCACGCCGGACCGGTGACGCAAGGTGAACTTGTAGGACTGCAGTAGTAAAGCCCACCTTTGAATGCGCCCGGATGCCATCGGAGGGATGCTTCTACCCGGATCAAATAGTCCTAACAAAGGTTTGTGGTCCGTAACCACAGTGAAATCCTGTCCCCACAGGTAGCAATGAAATTTTCGAAGTGCGAACACCATAGCTAGGGCTTCTTTCTCAGTTTGAGCGTAGTTGCGTTCTGTTGCTGTTAGAGTTCGGGAGGCAAAATAGGCGGGGCGTTCAATCCCATCAATAAGGTGACACAGCACCGTTCCCACACCATACGCACTACTGTCAGCCACTACCACTATGGGTTTATGAGGGTCAAAGTGGACTAGAGTCTGAGAGTCCAGGAGGGCTTGTTTAGATTTCTGGAAGGCTCTCTCCTGACTTGCATCCCATTTCCAAGGGGTTTTGTCTCTCAGTAAGGTATTTAGGGGCTCCAGCATAGTTGCAGATGATTTTAGAAATTTCCTATAGAAATTTAGCAGCCCAAGGTAGGCTCTCAGTTGAGTTACATTAGTAGGAGCTGGTGCATTCTGGATTGCTGCTACCTTCTCTGCAGTGGGGTGCAATCCATCCTTGTCAATTTGGTATCCAAGGTAGGATACCTGTGGCACTCCAATTTGGCATTTATCCATTTTCAGTTTTAGTCCTGCCTCCTGTAGTTTAGATAAGACTTGATAGAGACGCTTGTTGTGCTCTTGCTCATTAGTGGCACTCACCAGGATGTCATCCAGGTAGCAGAATACCCCTGGGAGGCCCTGCAATAGTCCTTCCATGGCACGCTGAAAGATTCCAGGTGCGGACGCAATTCCAAAACTGAGACGGTTGTAGGCAAATAAACCTCTGTGGGTGTTTATTACCGTGAGTTCCTTGGAGTCTTCATCCAAGGGTAGTTGGGCGCATGCCTGAGACATATCTAGCTTGGAGTATATAACTCCTCCTGCTAACCCGCTAAATAGATCTTCCACTCTGGGTATAGGGTAGGTATCAAGCCTAGTGGCTCTGTTGACTGTTAATTTGTAGTCCCCACAGATGCGGATGCTTTGATCAGCCTTGAGCACAGGGACGATCGCCGCTGCCCATCTCGAGTATTGTACAGGGGTGAGGATACCTTCCTGCACCAGTCTATCAAGTTCTGCCTCCACCTTTGGTCTCAGTGTGTAAGGCACGTTCCTGGCCTTACAAAACTTTGGTGGTACGGCTAGATCCACTTCTATTTTGAAATTTCTTCCCTTAAAGCAACCTAGACCTGGTTGAAAAAGGTCGGGGAATATATTTGCTAACTCTTCAGGGCAGGTAGTCAATTTGTTGACATTATTTGATACTATAGTTAGTCCAAGGGAATCAATCAGGTCCCTACCCAGCAAAGCTGGCCCCTCCCTGTCTACAATCACAATAGTTGCTAGTTGAGGAACCATATTACCAGATTCACGCTGGATGTTAGCCCTAATCTCTCCGCAAACTTCTAGCTCAGCTCCCCCATAAGTCCTAAGCTTAACATCAGAAGGTCTCAGCTCGGGTCTTGACTTAGTTGGTATTTTAGAGTAGGTGGCCATTGAAAGGATAGACCTGGCAGCACCTGTATCTACCTCCATCTCTAATGGCACATCATTTAGTAACAATTTTATTTTGATTGGGGGTTTCATTTCCTCGGCTATTGAGAAAATCTCTCCATAACAGCCTAGATTAGCAACTGGATAGTCTGCACAGGCTGCATTGTTAGTTCTATTAGGGTTAGGGTGGTGTTTCCTCCCCCTTTTCTCATGCATAGCATGCACAAAATTATTTTTGTTGTCTTTAGCAGAATTTTGCTTTTTCAATTTAAAGCAACACTTCTTAAGATGGCCTTTTTGGCCACAACCATGACAAACACTGTCTTTATAGGGGCAATCTCTACGCCAGTGCAGATTACCACAGCCGCTGCATGCTGCTTTGGGGCTAGCTTGAGCCTGAGTTTTGCCCTGAGGCCTAATAGCAGTTTGCTTTACTCTATGCTGGCCCACATTTAGTATGGAATTAGGTTGCCTTAACACAACCGTCTCCCTCAGTTGAGTTTCTTTGGCAGTTGCCAGATCCACGGCTTTTTTTCATGTGAGGTCATTTTCATTAAGCAAACAATTTTTAACATCATTACTGGCCACACCCAGTATGAACCTATCAAGAAGCGTCTCTTCCAGAACTACCTGTTTGAAATTACAGGTGTCTGACAGGGCCTTTAAGCTAGCCACAAAATCAGCAATGCTCTCCCCTTGTTTCTGGTTCCGCTTATGGAACCTAAACCTTTCAAAGATCTGGTTGCGTGTCGGCTTAAAATGCCGTCTTAACGCTTCCATGATCTCCTCATAGGTAGCATCTAAAAGTCTTTTAGGTGACAGTAGGTCTTTGGCTAACCTAACAATTTTAGGACCCACCAGAGCAATAAATGTTTTAGCTTTATTTGAATCTTCCACTTTATTAATACTAAGGAAGCAGTTTAGCCTGACTTCATATTCTGGGAATTCTTCCTCTAAAGGATTGAATTCTCCCACTGAGCCTAGCATTGGCATTTTTACCCAGCTTTACAGCTAATTGTCAGATATCTACCTGAAATAGTAGTAGCAACAATATCAGTTGCAAGAGTAGCCAATTCAAGAGGCTGTAATAATACCCCTTGGAAAAAAAAAATCAGAAATTTACAGCATCAATACTCTAGTCACTGAATAATATAAATTCTGAGTTCCTTCATTAGTCTAGCCTCTCCCAATAGTTCTACAAAAAATAATCCTCGTCGCCAGTATTATAGAGTGGATAGCCCTACACTAGAGCACAGCATAGGTTCCACATAGACAACATAGATAGAGTACTGCACAAAATAGACCATGCTATGACACAGCAATTTAGGTAAATAGTTCACTCACCTCTTGGATACCTTAACTTAATACTCCATTTTCAATACTGTGGCTAGCAAGAGTAGAGCGGAGATAGACGGGAAATATATAGAATAGCGTAGAATAGAATTAGTACATTAGTTTAAAACTTAAGAAGTTAGATACCAACCACAGTATGGTAATTATTTACACACTCGGTCAACATGTACTTGTTGTTGAACCCGAGGCCAATCGCAGACTGGCTTGCGAGTGTTGCTCTCTCGAGCGTTGCCAACTTATGGTCTCTCTAACTAGAACTTACACTACTCGCTATATTACATCGAGAAAATCGGCCGACCATTGCGGGCGTATGAAAACTTCCATCCATGCTTCGCCAAGAAACGTTTGAGAGTTTTATTATACACTCTCTGTTGCGGAATGAATTGATGTTTAAAATGAAACAAATTTCAAACTTTTAGGTGCAATAGTTTAGGAATAAATGATGGCGG
This sequence comes from Morinoia aosen, assembly GCA_030386875.1. Lineage (NCBI taxonomy): Eukaryota > Metazoa > Arthropoda > Malacostraca > Amphipoda > Talitridae > Morinoia > Morinoia aosen. The sequence continues at coordinate 80,215,989 of CM059564.1, forward strand.
AAAATGAGGTTAATCGAGAAAATCGGCCGACTACTAAGGGGTCACGAGAGCCACGCTTCCTGCCGCCCACGGGGGCGTTAAAAATTATTTAAATACATAAAAATGTTGTACTCATCACGAGCATTAATTTGGTTTTAATTTCAAGATTCTACGTCTTATAGTTCAGAAATTACCCTATTTGTCAGGGCAACTCAGGAAGGATCTTAGATGGGTTCTCTAAAATGGCGCGCCGGTCGAGTAATCGAAGAGTTGAGATTCTATCATTATCAGTGTTTGCAGGTCATTTCGTTCTAAGATGTTTTGATTTTTCAGAACATTGTCGTGAAGCTCATAGAACTCAAATGATTGATATTGCTGGAGAAAGATTCAAAATTTTGAGTATCACGTAAACTTATTTTGAGACTATTTTAGACAAGCACAATAATTTAACCAAGTGCACGGAGGCTAAAAACACAATTTGAAAAAATGTGTTTTCTACAGAGGTTTACAATATGGCATTACCAAACATCGTAATAACGAGAAAGAATATCAACAACATGGATGCAAAATGGCTATTTATTGTTTCAGCAGCTAGCTTATGTAGTGAAATTATTTCACTGCGTGTTTTGTGCCTTGCGGGTAGTACTGTACGGTACGTATCCCGCAAGGTACGGTTCCGAAGTTTCGTTCCGAGCGGTGTGCACGTGTTTCTGGTCCTCCGACGAATATTGTGGTGAATTAAAGTGAAGTTGCTAAAAAATGGTATAGTTTGTATATTCACGTGAGTACAGTGTGTGACTTTGTATGGAGTGCTCGTGAGAGTAGTTTTTTTGTTGCGTGAGAGTTGAGACTGAGCATTGGACTTTGGTGTGGTGACTTGCAATTTTTGACTGAGGTGTTTTGACTGGTAGTTAAGCTTTCTTTGCATATAAAGAGTATAGTGTGTGACATTGTAGAGAGTGACTGTGAGTAGTAGGAAACGTTTTTGTTTCTTTTTGTTTGATAACTTGATTTTCAGTAGATTTGGTGAGTGAAGACTTCTTCTGCCTGTGAAATTTGTACTGAGATAGAATTCTGTGTTTGAGGATGGCAAGAAATAGGACTGGTCGTAGGAAGGGAGGTGCAAGTGGAATGGATGAGGAGATTGAGTGCATGACTTGTAAAGAGTGGGTAGATATAGATGCATGCAAAGGTTTGAGAGAGATGAGTCGGAGGAAGTTGAATGATCTTGTGTTTACGTGCTGGAAATGTTTGAATGACGAGAGAAAGAAGTTGGAAGAGGAGGTTGAGAGATTGACAATTCTGATGGTTGCTTTAGAGGCTGATTTGAAGGATGGAAGGAAGTTGAATGAAGGAAAGAATGAGAATGGTGCAAATGCAGTGAATGAAGAGGTAAATGGTGGTGGTGCAAGGAGTGCAAATGAAGTGGATGATGGTGCAAGGAGTGTGAATGCAATAAATGAAGTGAATGGTGGTGCAAATGTGCCAGATGAGAGTAGAAGGATGAATGAGCATGATGAAAGAAGTACGAATGGGAAGAGAGTGAAGGAGCAACTTGTTGATATGCCACATGAGGTGCAGGCGCCTGTAGTGGAAGTGAATGAAAGGAAGATGGATGGAAAGAGTGATGTGAGTGGAAGAGTTGAACGAAAGAGTAGTATGAAAGGGAGAGTGAGACCTACGATTAGAATATGTGGTGACAGCATGGTGAAGAATGTGGATAGGTTTGTGAGTATGACTGACCGTAGTGGATGTACGAGCATGAGAGGAAAGGGAGTGAATGAGATTTGTAGGCATGCTGAGGAAGTGATAGATGGAATGGATGAAGGGATGGTTGTACTGCAAGGAGGTGGCAATGGATTGCTTGAATGTGGGAGAGAGCGTACGGTGAATGCAATTATGAATGTTGTTGAAAGGGCGCGAAAGAAGAATGTAAGAGTGGCTGTGACCAGTCTGTTGAGAAGGCCTGCATGTGGTGAGGAGTATGAAAGGGTGCGAAAGGAGGTGAATAGGGAAGTACATAAAAGGATTATGAGTATGAAAGCTGAGAGTATGAGAAAGCATGAAATGGGTTCCAGCTTCCTTGATATGGATAACCTGATCCAGAGTGGGTGTTTTCGTGGAGATGGAGTCCACCTTACCCAAGAAGGTGAGATGAAACTCTCCAGGAGATACATCCAGTGGATTGGGTGTACTCATATTGTAATGGAAGGCGGAACTGGATGAATGGAAAGCTGTCAGAGCAAAAATGAAAAATGTTGTGAATTGTCCAATAGTGTTGTAAGGTTTGGATGTATAAATGTGCGTGGATGGAATGCAGGAAAGTTAAATGACCTTGTAGCAGAATTTGAGAATGGAGATTTGGATTGTGTTGGTGTGGTAGAGACCCAAATGCGTGATAGAGTCAGTTTAAAATGTAAGGAGAGTAAGTACTATATGATTGGAAAAGGGCGTGTAAGTTGGCAAAAAAGAGGTGGTGGAGTTGGTCTCATTGTAAAAAATGCTCTAAATTGGAAATTAGAAGAAATTCCTGTTGGAAATGAACCTGCGAGTGAAGATCTGTTAGTAATAAAGTGTGAAAGAATGCATGCCAGAGAATGTGTTATTGTGGTTGTATGCTATATGACAACTGATGGTATTTTAGCTCATCAAGAGAATGTAAAAAAATATGAAATATTAACAAGAATTGTGCAAGAGCATTGCAGGTGCCCTCTGATTGTGATGGGTGATATGAATGGCCATGTTGGTATACTTGGTGAGCCTGTGAATGCCAATGGACAAAAATTGATTGATTTCTGTGATGAGAATGAACTTGAGAACCTGAATGTAACAATAGGAAATGGCTTGCATACATGGCAAAGCAGGGAATGTAAAACTGCAATTGATTATATGATAGTGAATAGTAGAGCAAGAATATGTGTCAGAGAAATGTTTGTAGATGAAGATGATTTTGATATTGATAGTGACCATAAAATGCTTGTACTAGAATATAATTGGGGTGGAAAGGAGTCAGTGCAGAAGGCCAGCAGAGTAAGAGAAAATTGGCGTATTAAAATGGCAAACTGGGAAGAATTTAGAAATGAATTGAGTAGATGTAACTGGAACAGTTGTGGAAATGTAAATGACCTAAATAAGGAGATTGCAAGAACCTTGTATGATATGGCAGAGCAAAAGATTGGTAGAATGAAATGCAGGAAAAGTACAGGGAATGCTAGGTGGTTTACGAGTGAGATAAAGGAAGAACGAATGAGAAGGAAGACTTTAAATAAAAAACAACGCTGTATGAGGAAAATGTATGAAAGACGCAGAATTACTGAGGATGAATGGCAGAGTGTATGGAATGAGTACAAGGAACAGCAGAAGAAAGTAAAGAGAATGATCAATGAGGCTAGGGTTAAAGAAGAGAGACACCAAGTTGAAAATCTGAGAAAGAAAGGTCCAGATGGAATAAAAGATTGGTATAGGTTTATACAAGGTAATGATAGAGGTAGTGAAGTTCAAGTTGATGAATTAGTAGTCAATGGTTGCAGTGTGCAGGATAGGATGCAAATGGTGAAAGCAGTTGAAGAATACTGGGAGGACATTGGTGGAATGAATGAGCAGGTTACAGATGATGAACCGATAAATTTTCTGATAGAGGAACATGAACTGCAAATGGAAGACGAAATCACTTGTGAAGAGATTGTAAGTTTTTTGAAGAAAGTGAAAAATGGAAAGGCATGTGGCCCTGATAAGATACCATATGAGTTCTATAAATGTGGAGGAGAGAGTGTAGTCAGTATGTTGAAATGTTTATTTGATGAGATATGGAAGAGTGAAAGAGTACCGGATGACTGAAACAAGTGTAATGTAGTTCTGTTGCATAAGGGTGGACATAAGAGTATGAAAGAACTTAAAAATTACAGACCAATTGCACTGGGTGACACCGTATGTAAGATCTTTTGTGGTATTTTGAATGAGAGAATGAAAAACTTAGAAGAGGAATTAGGAGTCCTGGGAGAAGAACAGAATGGTTTTAGGCAAGATAGACGTGGGGAGGATAATCTGTTTGTAGTGAGTGAAATAATTGAGCGAATGAAGAAGGATAACAAGAAGGTATATTTAGCATTCCTGGATATTGAAAAGGCGTATGACAGAGTGGATCGCGTTAGGCTGTTTGAAATTTTGAGAAAAGTTGGTTTTAGCAGAAAAATAGTGAACATTGTACAGAGTCTGTATGAGAACACAAGTGCTATCTACAGGTTAGGAAATTTGGAAACAGGGCAAGTGAGGAGTGTTAGAGGAGTGAGACAGGGCTGTACTCTGTCCCCCTGTTGTTTGGATTGTACACAGAAGAATTAGCAGTTCGACTGAGAGGGAGTGGCTTAGGACTGAAAGTTGGTAATGAGAGACTGAGCTGTTTGTTGTATGCTGATGATGTGGTTGTGGTTAGTGAATGTGGTCATGAACTACAAAGGATGCTTGACATTGTGAATGGATATAGTACTGATTTCAAGATGAACTTTGGTGCAGATACAAGTAAGGTCATGGTTATAAATAGTGATGAGACTGATAGAGATAGACTGTGGAATATTGGAGAAATCAGAATAGGTAGAACAAAAGAATACAAATATCTAGGTTGTATGATAAGTGAAGATGGATGTACTAGAACTAAAGGTGAGAAAGTGGCTAAAGCAATGCAGTGGAGTGGACGGTTAGGTAGTGTGGCCAGATACAGAGCAAACAAGTACGAATGTGTGAGAGGAATGTGGAAGTATGTTGCTGTACCTACTGTCATGTCTGGTATGAGTGCCCTTGCTTGGAATGGAAGTGATCTTGAAAAGCTGGATGTGATACAAAATAAGGTAGGACGTGTAGCATTGGGTGCTCCAAAATGGACAACCTTAGAAGCCATTAGAGGTGACCTAGGGTGGAGCCTATTTTCAGAAAGAATGATGAAAGCTGTGCTGAATTATAATGTGAGAATTGAAAGAATGCAGAATAGCAGGTGGGTAAGGCGAATCTTTGAATGGAATCTGAGTGTAAGCTATTGGGAGAAAGTATGTTGGGGGCATGCAAGGAAACTCAGTATGCAAAAGATTATTCATGTTAGAATTGGGAGACCTGTGGATGACTGGAGTTTAATAAATGTTGGAGGTGTAGGGCCTGAGTGGGACTGCAAGAGGTGGAAGAAAGAGATTGAGAGACAAACAAAAGAGTATGGATTGAATAAGTGGAAGCTTAGCATGATGCGGAAGCCTACACTTAACTGGTATATGAAAAAGAAAGCACCTAAGTTTGAGCTGTTCTATGATGGTAGTTTTGGAAGTCAACTCTTGTTTGCTGTGAGATGTAAGTCATTGAGTGTGAACAGACGCACATGGAGATGGAATGAGAATAATAACAGATTATGTCAGCAGTGTAATAGTGGAGTAGAGGAAACAATTGAGCATTTTGTGCTGGAATGTAGTAAGTATGAGCAAGAGAGAGAGAGTTTTATGAATGTGGTGTCTGAGCAGTATGGAGAGAATGAGTGGAATGCCAGATGTGCTGAAGATGATTGCGGTATGAGCTGTCTTGCTGGATTGGATCAGGAGTGTAATGCGAGCATCACTGAGGCTATGAAAATGTTTCTTGTGCGTGCCTGGAGTAAGAGACAGTGACTGGAATGAGCCAGTCTGGTAGAATGGGCTGTAATGACCCAATGTGCCGGGGGATGGTGTTTAGACACACTGGTTGTCCCGGTGATGCCTTCCAATGGAGGCTTGTGACAAGGATCGTAGATCCTGAGTAGTTTAGTGGACAAGTCTGGTACCAGGCGCTGAACCCTGTGTGAAAATTGTGAAGGGAATTGTAGGCCGTTACAAAGGCCCCGACACTGTCGGCCCTCAAGTTCAAGTTCAAGTTCAAGTTCAAGTTCAAGTTCAAGTATCGCTCCATACAACGACCGCCTGGCTTAAGCCATTCGGAATTTCGGAAAGCCAAAGTTGAAGTTTGCACGGCTGTTGCGTTAGGACCTTCATGCAGTGCACTTGACTACGAGTAGGCTAAATTAAGCTTCTTGCCTGAATTCAGCTTGATGCTTGTGTTAGTCTCCAACATGGTACCATGGTCTCTATACCGTGCTTGGGTAATCCTGCGCCCTTTTTTACCATTGTACTTTAGGTGTTTTTGCGGGGTGTTTAGTCGGCGGAAGAGCTACGATCTCGTGTAGAGAGAAGGCTCTTGCAAGACACGTCCTGAGATTATACGTGTTATGTCTATTATACTTGCCATATTTTAATACATTGTTAATTGTCCATCCCGCACCTTACCCTAGTGTCTGTGCCTAGCTAATTAGCCTGAATAGCTAACCCTTGCCTGGTTGGCATCCTGAGTGAGGTGCAACTCATTAAGCATGACTAGATGTTGAGCGTACATGGAGGTGGAATGAAAATAATAGATTAGGTAAATGTTGAGGACTTGACCATAGTTGATTTTATAGTTTTGGATGCCGAAATATTGTTAATGAGATCAAAATAAATAAGTTTTCTTCAATTCACTTTCCGTCAGAAATGAGTATTTTACAAGTTATAGCGGTAAATGAGTTACCGGAACTCCAGTGTTTGAGGCAGGAAAAAATATACCGCACGGTCCGACGTGAAAGTAAACAGGCGTTGCCGCGCGCCATCCAAGCCGATTTTGCCATAACTCCACTGTTTGAGGCGGGAAAAAATGAAGAAGAGTAGCAAACCCCCTATTACAAACGTAAAGAGGTTGGGTCGTGAGGGGTAGCCACAGTTATTCTGATTAAAATGATAAATAAAGTAATCAGATTCACACAAAACACATGTGGCCATGACCGTTGCTTCGACGTAACTGGCAGCCTTGAGATGACCGCAGGTCCGTAACTTCAACCCCGGTATGTTGTGGGTTCGACGTATCTGAGAACATTCGAATTAAGTCGTTCGGATCGACAATATAACTCGTCATCTTATCATCTATGTTAATGCATACTAGAATTTCTTTTCATTTATAATTTTCACTAAAAGAACTGTGGCTACCTCTCACGACCCAACCTCTTTACGTTTGTAATAGGGTGATGCTTCCCTTATTTATTTATTCCCGCCTCAAACACTGGAGGGTCAATGTGAAGTTTAATGCAATCACGGAAATTGATAATTATATCCCAAACAATCACTAAAAGAACCCATTTAAGAACGTTTTTCAAGAACGACATTCTGCTCGCTGATGCGTTATTTTCGAATTATTGAACGTTGAAGTTGGCCGTCGCGCGCCCGAGGAAGCGAGCATAATTTAATTAAAAGCGGAAGCTAACCCCCTATTACAAACGTAAAGAGGTTGGGTCGTGAGGGGTAGCCACAGTTCTTTTAGTGAAAAGTATAAATAAAGCTTCTAAACCACGCATTGGGGTGACGACCGCAATCTTGTTTACATCGGGTCTAACATGGCGACCACCATGGGCGCCGCCATTTTGGACCCGATGTCAACAAGATTGCGGTCGTCACCCTAATGGGTGGGTTAGAAGCTTTATTTATAATTTTCACTAGAAGAACTGTGCCTCCCCCTCACGACCCAACCTCTTTACGTTTGTAATAGCTTCCGTTATTAATTAAATTCCGTTTCACCGCTCGCTTCCTTTGGCGCCAAGGCCAACTTCAAAGTTCAATTATTCGAAAATAACGCATCAGCGAGCAGAATGTCATTCATGTAAAACGTTCTGAAATGTGTTCCTTTAGTGATTCCTGGGATCGGCATTATTATTTTCCGTGATTGCATTTAACTTCACATTGACCCACTGGAGTTCTGGTAACTCATTTACCGCTATAACTTTTAAAATACTTGTTTCCGACGGAAAGGGCATTGAAGAAAACTTGTTTCTTTTGATCTCATTAACAATATTTAGGTATCAAAAATTTGAAAATCAATTATGGTCAAGTCCTCAACATTTACCATAGATTATGTCAACAGTGTGATAGTGGAGTGGAGGAAAAATTTACCATTTTGTGCTGCAATGTAGTAAGTATGAGCAAGAGAGGAAGAATTTCATGAATGTGGTGTTTGAGCAGTATGGAGAGAATGAGTGGTATGCCATATGTGCTGAAGATGATTATGGGATGAGCTATATTGTTGGATTGAACCAAGAGTATAATTTGAGTATCATTGAGGCTATAAAAGTTTTTCTTGTATGTGCCTGGAGTAAAAGACTGTGACTGGAATGAGCCAGTCATGTAGAGTGGACTGTAATGACCCGCCATGCCTAGAGATGGTGTTTTGATGTACTGGTAATCCCAGTGTTTCCCTCCAATGGCAGCCTGTACAAAGGATTGGTGGATCCTGAGTAGTTTGTTGAACAAGTCTGGTACACAGCTGCTGAACTCCTTTGTGTGAATATAATAAGTAATGCAGAGGGAATTGTAGGTTTAACAATGGCCCCAATGCCATCATCCCTCAACTTTAAGTTCAAGTTAATGCTATTCTTACTTGAACGCTATTTATGCCATATCTCAAAAATTAAGCATTTGTGAGTGCAAAATCATCAATCATGTTAAAACGTTTTAAAAGGTCTCTAATTACCTAAATGAGGCAACAAAATTTTTACAACAGTAAAATCAGTGGTGACCTAGGAAACTATCAAAAAGGGATAGAGTGTAATCTTGTTTTATAGAAGCATTGATGTCCCAAGTTCAATTTTAAGATTAGGCCTGTAGTGATGCAAATAAAAAGCTTTTTTTTTGTCAGTTTTTTTTGCAAAAAACATGTTTTTTATGTGTTTTTCTGTTTCTTTGTTTTTTTTTGCACACACCTGAATGTTGTTAGGTATATGTCTGTTTATTTTTGGTCACATAAAATACGTTAATATCCATGTTCTTTAGTCATCATTTTTTGGAATGAAAACATCAAAAGGAAACCATACTATTAAACTGTGGCAGATAACCCACAATTACCTAGAGAAGTCTAAGAGGAACAGCAGGAGACACAGAACTTATATTGACGAAGTCAAAATTCAGAGCTTACTATCTCTACTATGATTTCATTTTATGTGACCAAAACATCTGGCATGGTAGAGATAGTAAGCTCTGAATTTTGACTCCATCTATATAAGTTCTGTGGCTCCTGCTGTTCCTCTTAAGACTCCTCATAGTAATTGTTGGTTATCTGCCATCACTTGTACTGTATGGTTTCCTTTTGATGTTTTTTATTAGAAAAAATCACAACTAAAGAACATTGATATTAATATATTTTATATGACCAAAAAAGCCATGCTGTTTTTTTAAAATGCATGTTTTTTAATAAAAATCATGACTGAGAAACAGGATTTTAATATATTTTATGTGACCAAAATTTAAAAATCAAAAGTCATGATTTTTGTAAAAATCATGTTAAAAAAGAAATCATTTGTAAAACAACATGAATATTATAATATTTTATCTGACCATAAAACTATGCTGATTTTTTTCACATTTTTTAGTCTATCTGCAGTTTAATGCGCTCACGGAAATTAAAAATTCCGTTTCGGAAGGTCACTAATGGAACACGTTTGAAAACCTTTTACAGGAATGCCATTCTGGTTACTGGTGGAATATTTTTCAGTTATTTAACTTCAAAATTTTTGTCTTCCATAGCGGTCAGTTCCAGTCAGTTGCGCGCTTGAGCTGAAGCTGTTAAAGTACCTTTGGGCACTTGTAACTTATAATTATCAGCCAACCCTGCGAAGCCTGAACCCACTTTTAGGATGTTTTAGTTATTAACACAAAAAACATTTTCAACCAAAAATATTAGCGGGGCTGGGGAAGTAAATACTTGAATGTACAGTATTCACTCCTACGCTTTTGCAAATGTTCTACGGTGGCCGCCATATTGAAACTGATGTCAACTGCAAATCAATTATAGTATTCACTACCCCAGTCCCACTAATATTATTGGGGTGATAGCCTGTATTGTGTTATTAACTAAAACATCCTAGAAGTGGGTTCAGGCTCCATGAGGTCGGCCAATAATAAATTACAAAGTACCCAAGCGTACTCTAACAGCTCAAGCGTGCAACGGAACTGCTATGGAAGACAAAAATTCAAAACTTGAACAACTTGAAAATAACATTTCTGCAACCAGAATAATCTGGTAAAACGTTTTTAAATGTTTCTATTGATTCTTTGATGCGAAATTTTTAATTTCCGTGATCGCATTGAACTGCATATTGACCATTGTTTTTACAAAAAAACGTGTCTAAAAAATATGGATATTAATATATTCAATTTGATAAAAAAATCATCTGTTTTCATACATGTTTTTTTTACAAGTTATTAACATTCATGTTTTGCTCATGACTTCTGTGAAGAAAATGGATATTAATATCTTTTATGTGACCAAAAAAACATGCTTTTTTAAAACAAATGTTTTTTACATTAAATTAATATCCATTTTTTGTCATTTTTTTGTAAAAAGACATTTTTCTACAAAAAGCATGGTTTTGGTCACATAAAATACATTGATATACACATTTTTAGTCATGATTTTTCTGTGAACAAAATGTTTCTTAAAAAAACAGCATGGTTGTATTTGGTCAAATAAAATATATTGACATCCATGATTTTTAGTCATGATTTTTCTGTAAATAAACAGTATTTTTTTTCAAAAAGTCAGAATTGTGTTTTTGATCACACAATATATATTATCTACATTTTTTAGTCATGATTTTATGTACAAAAAATGTTTTTTTTTAAAAAAACAAGCATGTTTGTTGGTCACATAAAAGATAATAGTACCCATGTTTTTTCAGTCATGAATTTTTTGTAGAAAAACATGTTTCAAAAAAACAGCATGGTTTTTGGTCCCATACAATATATCAATATACATATTTTTTAAGTCATGATTTTTTCTGTAAAAAAAAACATTGGTTTTTTGTCACATAAAATATATTAATATCCATATTTTTACCCATGTTTTTTGTAAAAATAACATGTTTTTTTAAAAACAGCATGTTTTTTGGTCACATCTTTATCAATGACTATAAGTAAAGATATATTATAACTACACACTATTTGGGAAGTTGAAAGTGATTCACATGCATTGTAAAATAAATGAAATATCAAAACATGAAACCACAGAAAATAAAAAATTCAATAAAACCATAGAAAACCATGAATTAAGACGTATGCTGTTTTAGCTTATAATCTGACATGAAAACAAATAATGTAAAGTTTTTCTTTTCCTTCCTGAGTTATTTCAAAACAAAGTATTAAAAAAACTAAAATATCCACTTTTTTTTAGCTGTTTTTTTTTTTGAAAAAACATTTTTCTTTAAAAGAACAACACCGTTTTTTCCGAGTTGCATCTCTATGCCTGAGTAAATGCAGACTAGTGATAAGTGAGTGAAATTTGAAAAAAAATATGTGCAATGGGTGTGCTGAAAAGCTGGATTTTCAAAAGTTGTTATGTTCAAGGTATTGCAGACCTTTGGATGACTGGTTTTGTGGTGTATTAGAAGTAAATTGCACGTATTGATGGAAGGAATAGAAGTTCATTGAAAGACTAAAATATGGATTAAATAAGTGAAAATAGCAATAAAAAAATTTACATGGAATGTTGGGAAGCTGGATATAATTTCAAAATAAGACACAACCTAAAAAAAGTACAAAAATTTTGTTTGCCATTTGGTTAAGTAGCTTACATCAATGTATTCAATTTTTTTGCAATATAACTTGAATTTTTTATGATAGAAATTTCATTTGCTTGGAAATATTTTGAGTTATTCAAATGTGTAAATTTTATGTTTCTTAATTAAGAGGTTATTGAACAACAAGTTATTCAATGATTTTTAATTTCTAAAAGCCAAATTCAGCTCAGTGCATGAGGAATATATGACAGAAAAACTGAATGACTACTCTCTATCTAACAATAAATGCTCTTGTTTACTTATTGGCTTTGAAAATACCAAATTGTAGGAGGTTTATGGGAAAAATATATTTATCATCAAATACAAGGCATTTGAATACTCTTTCAGCAAATTCAATTATAGTTCTCCACTCCATTTGTTTTTTCATTCACCTAGGGATCATGTAAGTTAGATGAGAAATATTGTTGGCTAGGAATACAAATAGAAAAAATGCAAGCTTGCCATATCATCACAACTTTTATTCGCTGACTGACAGGCATTGATGCTGGAGCAGTTGGGGAATTGATCCATGCAATAATGGTTGAGAGTGATGAGAAAATTGCTCTAGCTTGAAGAGTAATCTGTAGCTTTAGATCTTTTCACTCCAAATGTCATCAATGTAATTCTTTTCCTTTTTTCTTTTATCTTTTTATAGCATGATTTTAATGTATTTAAATTTCTTTAATTAAATAACTTATAATTAATATCTGTTTGATTGATGCCCATCCATGGTTGCAAACTTGTTTCATTGGCTTTTTATTAAACAGAATGATGAAATGTGTTAGTTCTAATCTTTGATGCTATGATATATTATCCCCCTCAGGGGGAGACAACTGTTGTATCTATGGGAATTAGCGCTCCCAGGGGGACTGTGCAAGGGCCTGAACTAAAGGTTAGGTAGGCTTTCTTTTTGTTGAAATAGAATAGGTTTTTGTTATGTTACGGACCACATTTTTTCGGTTCACTGCTGTCCTGTTTTTCAGCACCTACTACTTTCTTCTTCAACTTTTTCTTGTTTCATGATCTTCTTTCTTAGTTTTCTGTTTCCGTGTCCTTTCTGCATAGATTCCGCTTTTCCTTAACTCCATACTAAATGGTGCCTTCTTCCTTCCTCTCTTTGGATAACCTTTGTTGCAGATAGGAAGGCTTACACTAACTAGTAATCTAATCTATGATGTATTATCCATGTTGAAGATGGTTAGCTACTAGTAATGCATAGAAAGTGGAAGTAAATAGCACTATGTTGAGGAAGAGACTAGGGAGACAGTTACCATCTCTGTAGTAGACTTGCATAACTAGTGCCCTGGTTCTCTGTTGTCTCAAACTCTCCATATTACCTTATCAGAAATATCTATTGACTGATGATTATTCCTTTCCAATTGGCCAGATCTTTGTACAACGTTAAACCTTTGGTTTTTAGATAACTCATTTTCTTCAAGGCTGAGTTGGGCCCACATATTTTGTCATTTTATTGTTGTCTTGTTTATTTAAATTTTATTTCTAGTTTGGTTCTAGTCATACCTTACCTAACAAAATTAATTTGTTCCAAAAGTGGTTTTGTATTGTGATTTTTAATAAGTACCATCACATTTTACATGTAGTAGGCCTGATTTGTTTCAAGGCCCTCCAATACTCCCCCATAAAATCCCTAATTTTCTCTAGAAGTTCACCAATCTTGGATGAAATAAGCATTGAAAGTAAAAGAAAATTGTTTATTAAACCATTGAAATTAATAAGACTTGCAAATCATTTACAATTTACTCCTATCACACCAATTTAAAAAAATGCTAGATGCTATAAGTGTATTCATGTTATGGGGAATTCTGGCGGCTACAAAGCCGAGTGTGCATTATTAGAATTCTTAAGATATACATTTTGTAACATAAATTTTCTTTCATTTTCAGAGATGAAAATTTTACGTTGCGAAAACTGTTTCATAACTTGAAATATTTGTTTGTTCGGTCTTTCATGAGGTTAGGAATGACTGTATAAGTTTTGTAATTTGGCTAGGAAATTCAATATTCCACTGGATTTTTCTACAAATTTTAAATTGCTGCCCTTTTTAATCATCTGTACACATCAGTGATACTTTATTTTAGTATACCTCAAATGTAGTGACTTTATCCTGGAATTTTTACTGGTGACTGAAGAGGCTATTATCTTGGAAATTAATTCTTTGTTAATGACTATTATTTATAGTCTTGAAATTTTAAAACTAAGAGAGGGAGCTTGAGTTTATTTTGTTGCTAAAACTTGGTCATTAGCTTGTATTTGATGCTTATGTAAGGAGTTTGAAGTACAAAGTTGAAATTGTCAATATTTATGAAAAAAATGTTTTCATTGCAATAATAGTTGATTTAATTACATCAATTGTTGAAACCTGGAGAAATCAAATTGTTTTCCCATAGGGAAATGTTACAATGTTCTAATAAATTTTTTTTCATATTTAGTATTAACAATAATATAATGAGCTATATAAAATATTGTCAATAATTCCTTGCATGCTTCAGGAAATAATGTGGTTCTTTTAGATTTAATTTCATTATTAAAAGTGAATGAAATTGTAGTGAAGATTATTCTGAAGATAAAATCAGAGAATAAGTGCATCTCAGAGGGTGAAAATATTTCATTTATTTTGACCCATGAGGGCCAAAAGTTGCGAAATGGTAGTAGGACAGTAAAACTTGGCAGAAATTCTGTAGGTGTTACACCTGATATACATTATAAATTACATAAAGTTAGTACAGATATAAGGTGAGACATTGTCCAGTCAAAAAATTACTCATAGGCATTCCTGGCAAAATTCTGCCTATGTATAGAAAAAATCTATGCATTTTTTATTAATTTCTAGCAAAAACATCCAAAAGCTGTCCTACATAGATATTTATGATACTGTGTTGAACAATTTCCCATTCAATAAAGCTACTGTGACATTACTAAAAGGAGATTTAATGACATAAAATGTTTACCACCACAACACACACTGAAAGCATGGCAAAGTCCTCATGGAGATGTGTGATTTGCTTTGAAACATCTTGGATGAAGAAGGCCAACGTCACATTATCTGCACAGGAACAATGCCCATCCTTAGCGCTGTCTGCACACCTTTGCATGTTCATTCTGCACAATCCTGTGGTTCTTGCAATCATGTCTTACTATGTCTGTCAGCCTTGATGCTACCTTCCTTGGTGACTATAGTATCCATTAGACTTGCAGAAATAGAGGGTGTTAGGGGTTCTATGCAGTTGTACTGAGACAGAGATGTGTCTTTCTGTTCAATTACCAGTGTGCATTATTTACAGTGACTTAGCACAAAAAAAACTAGCCTCCCACATTTTCTCTGTTGCATTCTCACCATGGAGATGCCAACAGCTTGGTCCATAACATCAATGTATCCCATGTTGGCATTGTAGAGTTAAATGCAAACTGGCTGTGGTGTCTGCCGCCACCAGAGGGCGCTGCAAACGTGTGCGCGCCGGCTGAGCAAAACAGCCATCTTGTTGCTGCTTGATGGACGGCTGCAAGCGGTCGGCAGTGTGCCTACAATAGCGGTTCAGTGAGGACGGAGCTTACATTCTTTGAATTTGATTTAAGTAAATTAGGCAAATTTGATTTAAGTAAATAAGACTTAACACTTTAACGTCCGAATTTTTGTACTCATATTACCGTTAACACAACCACCGTCACTAAACTGGCGCTGGCATCTGGCAGTCACCGATATCAGGATGGGATAGGAACTGCCACTCGGCAGAGAACTTCAAAGAACACATTAGGGAACTAATGGAATAAGAAATACAATATATTGAGGGTATTTTTGAAAGAGGCCACTGGTGTCCTCTGGGGCGTTAAAGGGTTAAGACAAATATTGTTCATCAACAGTTATTTGTAGTATTTGGGAATGCTTATAATGAATTAAGTAAGGTAAAAACTAGAAGATGGTTACGAGCATGGCAAGTTTATAAAGAGCTGTAAGGAAAAGTTACTTGACTATAAATGTTAGAAAACTATACTGTAAGGAAATGAGGCATTTTGTTGTTTCATAAGTTGGATGTACTAAATTCTCCTTTTATTTAAATTTCATTCTGTTGTATTCAGTTATGTTCCTTTACTGAATGCTCTTTTAATTCTTTTCAGCTTCATCTTACAATGAGGAAATAATAACGGTATAAAACAAGTTTATTCAATGAATGTTATACCTAAATAACCTTATAAAACCTGTCGTTCTGCAAAAGGAATATTCTGTGTGATCAGGACTCTCAATAGGTAAGTCATTCATTTTTTATTCAAAGATGCTTATGATGCCAGTCTTTAATTACTATAGTTCTGATGTATTGCAGGATTAAACTATTTGTCATGATAATGTTGAAATATAGTCAAGATCAAAGGAGTCACATTTTCTCTTCAATTTAGAAGAACATTTATGAGTGACCTCTTGTATTGCTATTGCAGTTGTATGGTAGGATGAGTTGATGCCATACTGCAACCTTGAAGGTTATGATTGTTTGTCCTTGTTTACCTTCAGAGCAGCAAGGGTCAGGTGGAGACCAGCGAGTTGGTGCTGGCTGGAGTGCCTGGCAGTGTTGGGGCCACTGATTGACTTCTGGAATCTGACAGGTGAGCCTTCATGGCCTGCTCTACTTCTTTGATGCCTCTCCTCAAATCCTGTGACTCCTTGGTTTTTTTAGTTATTTGTTCCTGTAGTTTAAGCTGTATTTATTTTTGAATTGTCTTCAGTTTCTAGATAATCAAGTTCAAGATTTAATTGAATGTGTAACATCATTTAAGGCCTTTGAGCTTTCTCAGTTCTTTAATTTCATTTATAGAATTTTGATTGAATCCTAGTTTTTTTTAGCTATCTGGATTTTTGCAGGAGTCAATAATTCAAATTACTTCTTTTCATTGATTTAATTTTGTTGTAGAATTTCCAGTGTTGATAGAAATTCATGAGTCTTCTCATGTGCAGCCTTTGGGATTGCTAACAATTTACCCATACCACCATTTTGTAGTTTTCTTTGATCTTATGTTATATTTTGCTCATTCATAAGGTTTGCTGTCAGTCTTCCTAAATTATAGACTGTGTAGTTGATGCTATACTGGTCTTCTGGTACCTTGATTCTCGACCGCCTCTATACTCGACCGCCTCTATACTCGACCGCCTCTATACTCGACCGCCTCTATACTCGACCGCCTCTATACTCGACCGCCTCTATACTCGACCGCCTCTATACTCGACCGCCTCTATACTCGACCGCCTCTATACTCGACCGCCTCTATACTCGACCGCCTCTATACTCGACCGCCTCTATACTCGACCGCCTCTATACTCGACCGCCTCTATACTCGACCGCCTCTATACTCGACCGCCTCTATACTCGACCGCCTCTATACTCGACCGCCTCTATACTCGACCGCCTCTATACTCGACCGCCTCGATACTCGACCGCCTCTATACTCGACCGCCTCTATCCTCGACCACCTCTATCCTCGACCGCCTCTATCCTCGGCCGCCTCTATCCTCGACCGCCTCTATCCTCGACCGCCTCTATCCTCGACCGCCTCTATCCTCGACCGCCTCTATCCTCGACCGCCTCTATCCTCGACCGCCTCTATCCTCGACCGCCTCTATCCTCGACCGCCTCTATCCTCGACCGCCTCTATCCTCGACCGCCTCTATCCTCGACCGCCTCTATCCTCGACCGCCTCTATCCTCGACCGCCTCTATCCTCGACCGCCTCTATCCTCGACCGCCTCTATCCTCGACCGCCTCTATCCTCGACCGCCTCTATCCTCGACCGCCTCTATCCTCGACCGCCTCTATCCTCGACCGCCTCTATCCTCGACCGCCTCTATCCTCGACCGCCTCTATCCTCGACCGCCTCTATCCTCGACCGCCTCTATCCTCGACCGTGTGTGCAAGAAAAAAAAACAAAAAAATAGAAAAAAAAAACATAAAAAACACTTTTTTGTACAAAAAATGCCATTAAATAAAAGTTTTTTTTGCATCACTAACCAGCACAGACCGGGGCGGACCACACACACACACACACAAACACAGAAATACACACCTCAACACCCCAAACATTCACACTCTTACACACACTCCCATACATACACACCAACATGTCGCGCACACTTCTAAAAATAACTGCAATTAGCCAACACAATCAGATACACCATCGTCTCAAATCACAAGCGATATGTACAATATATTCCACTCGAACCTCTATGTGGAATTTTCACACACCAACATTTCGTTTACCAATAACATTAGAGGGAAACTTATAAATTTAAATTTATAAACACCAATTGGAAAACCTTGAACTGAACAAAGCTAAAACTAACCACATATCAACTGATTCAAGATCACTTCATTAATCTGTTTATTCTTTAGCACATTATAACCAAACGAACCTGCTGGTAACTTCATTTCATAATGACTACACAAGTCAGAATTCATCCAAGAAGAAATGAGTTTCACTATTACACCTGGACGTAACTGAAGGAGATCATCCCAGGCCCCTGCCAAGCCCCTGTCGGTCCGGGGGTAATTTCTCATGTTTTTGCTGGAAAAGGACCCTTAGTTGGACTATTCGGTCCTAAAATTTTATGGCGCTACGGACAATAATTCCCCCCCCCCCCGCGGTGGAGGGGGTGAGGGGTCCAAAATCTTTCTTTTTTTCACGATTTTGACCCCATATAACAAGAGAACAAATGGGAAATGGAAAAAAAGCCCAATGTGAGTTTGTTAGAAATGTTTCAAGGATTCTAATGTGGGGAAATACTTCACTCGGGGAAATTTGGGAAATACTTTATTCGAAGAAGTATGAAAATTTGGGAAATACCTTATTTCAGGAGATAATTCACCTTTGTTGGGAAATACTTTACTCGGGGAAATTTGGGAAATACTTTATTTGAAGAAAGACTTCACTTCAAAATACTTTGCTTGGGGAAATACAATATCTTGTTGAGCCAGGGACAGTGGACAGGATGTTGTAACCGCAGAACTCTACAAGAACGGCGTTGTTCTCAGGTTTCGACATGAGTCTGGCCATAAATATGTCGAGCTCAAGTGGGTAGCGTTTCGACGAGAGATCTGGCGCAGGCGTACACATAAACACACAAAACACATTTAGGCAACACAACACAAGACACACACAACACAAGCACACAACACACATGCGTTGCGTGGGAATGCCCGGACGATTCAGCTTCGAAGGGGAATACATCCCGCCGGCCAATCAGCGCTCTGGAACGAATCAAGCGCATGGGTGTGGCAGAGAACTCACCAATTACATTTCGGCAACCCGAAGCAGGCAAGATTTCCACCAATCCTAAGGGAAACACGTAATCTTTGCTTGGAAGAAGCTCGAATAATTTGGGAAGGTTCGAGAAAACTCTGGAAAAGAAACCAAGCGAGAAGATATAAGCGGCGTACAAGTACATTGGTGAGGTCTTTTTGTTTCGAAGTCGCGAGAGAAGGACACGTGATCTGAGGGCAGGCGAACGTGGCGTGTCGGCCGTCGCCGATATGCATTTCACACAAACAGCAAATTTACATCAGAGGAAAGTTAACGTCGAAGTGTCAAGAACAAATAATCTCTTTGAAGCATATTAGCACCGCGGTGATGTTCGTTGACGACCGCTCCACAACGATTCTACGGAGGGATATTCAAGAGATGTTTCGACTTCAACACCAAGATCGTAATAACTCCCACATGCAAGCAATAACTGCTCAATGACGAAGGTTGCAACGATGCTACGCAGCAACGAGACCTTCAGAGTTCAATCTCCTTTGGCCCTCAAACGAGAGGTGCTCGATTTGGAGCGCTGGACGAGAGCAACACTACTGAGGCGGCAGGCGGTACTCAATTTAGAGCGCTGGGCGGGAGTAACAACACTGATGTAGCAGACCGGTGAAGATGGTCGGCATCGGATCAACTATACGTGTATTCTTCAGGCAGTATTGGAAACATATTAGGTCATCGAAATCTACATGCTGCAAGAAAGTGTAGCACGAAATAATTGGTTTATAGGACTCTGAAAATTATCCATGCAGTGAATCGCCAGCCAAGTAATAAGTGAAAGCAGTGTGTTCAATTCAACGCGCTAAATTTCGTAAATGGCCCCTTTCCTGTATTAAGTGTTGAGTTATTGTTGGGCGTGCTAATTATAGGATTAAATTGTGTTTGCTATAATGTTGTGCACTTAGCAGGAGGATGTGTTTCGGTTACAAAGCAAGAGTTCAGATGGTACATGATGCGAAGTGTTTACTAATTTTTGAACACCTTGTGGTAAGCAAAGTTCTTTGATTTTATATTGCATTATTTCCGAATGTTTCGTGTTCATGCTAGCCCATTCATCGACTATGTTTCCTGATTTTTGCACAGTGCGGAAAGTTATTTTTGTCGTAATCCTGAATTTGTTGGGCTAGCGTTCATTGTGATAAGGAGAGCAAACTTCTGTTTTTTTGTGTGTCTCATTATGTTGCTCATGTTAACCCGCTCATTTTATGCTCATGTTGCTTTAACATTTCCCTGTGCTTCAATGATTGCATTGAAATACTATGTGTGTCATATTCAAATCCACGTGTTTCCAAATAAATTCATGTAAATCTTCAATCCTTTTATTCTCCATGTCTGGTATGCAGGTGTACGCAAGCATGAAGGATAATACTATAAAATGTGTACGGGGGTTGGAATTCCCTCAGCGTATGGAAAGGGGGTCCTAAACCCACCCCTTCTCTGTATCGCAACAGGAGAAATATATATTAATTGTCCTATGCAAGCGTACTGTCTGTATGTCAGCTTGGAAATTTTAAAGGAATTCATTTTCAGTTGTCTAAAAATTTCTGTTGCTTTTAATTCAGTCAAACAGTCGCTCGATAATTAAGCAGAATTTTCTGCAAGTACAATTCACCCCGTGTCATTTTAAGTACGCTCCAATTCTTGGGGAGTAATTTCTAACTTAGAGATCTATGCCGTCGCCTGAGACCGGGCGAGCTGTTGGAAGGGTAATAAAAGACCGGAAATTTCTTGTGGCGGTAAAGCTGAGCCGCAGTCAGACTATATCTGAGCGCCTAATTTGAAGTAAGCCTGACTGAACTCTGTAAAGCTGTGTAATTCTCTGCCATTAAGTTTCTCAAGAATAATGAGAAGTTCATTTGACAGTATTGCCGGCGTAGATCAGATTTTTTTTGTCATAATGTTGAAATTGATTAAGTTGAATATTGTCTTCTTGGCGAGTTTCACAACAAATTTTAAAAAATAGCAGTGTTGAATCTTCTAAGAGCATTTTATTTTCTTGGCCGTGCTAATCGTTATAAAATTTGCAAGCTCTGAAGTGCAGCCGGCATTATTGAAATATTTTTGTTCATCATTGGAGAAATTTTTTTTTTGGTAATCATTCAATGCCTAAAAGATTTTGTGTTACAATCTCTCAAGGAGTAGATTCAGTCGTGTAGGTGCGTGATATGCAGCAGAATGTTCGTCATGTGCCAATTTCTGCGAGTTATTTTGGTGCCGCCCAATTTTGGTACTGATTCCGGCCAGAAATGGGCCGCTGCTGAGACTGAGTGAGTCGGCTCGTAATGGCATTTCACTGCTTTGAGTCATAAATGCGTGAGAGGACGGAGTAATAAAAGTTGAGATCCTTGCAGCTGCAGTCGGACCATTTCCTGAACGCCTAATTTGAAGTGTACTTAACTGTGTGTAATCCATAGCCATCAAGTTTTTGAAATGCTACGAGAAATTTATACCGTCTGGAATCTTTGCTCATTTTTTTTTGTGCCGCTAAGTTGATCTAGTTAATATTGTCTGAGTGTATATTGCATCAAATACTTGCTCTATTTTCTTGACAATGTGTTCGATAAAATTTTTCTTGAGTGCTGAATTTTTGGTTGAATTTTTCTATGATCTGTACAATTATCAGGTTTAACTGAATTGAGGTGTAAAGCATTGTTTGTGGAAATAACGCCTTAACCCTAGCAAATACCGCCTTATCTCAGGTGCATCTTTGAAACAAGTTTACATTTTCTGGGCTTTGAGACATTTAGTAATTAATCTAGTTGGAATTTTTTTTAATGATACCTCGCTTATAAATGATTTGCAAAATTTTTTTTTGGCCTCGTATGCGTCAATCTTCTCCAATCAGCTTTAGCAACATAATTCATATTTTCATTCGTTGATATTTGAGTACTTCAATTATGTAAATTGACATCTGCTGAGAAGCAGTAATGGGAATTTTGAGAATCAATTTCCTTGCTATCAAAGGGGTGGCAAATTCTTGTTGCAAAACTGTTGAATGAATTAAGTGGCGGTGCTTAGGATAAAAATTAAATGTAGTGTTATAAAGTAAGTGATGGTTTCCAACAATGCTGCACATTCAGTTCGTGGTCTAATTTTATTTGCTTAGATAGAAATGACGCCGCTGCTCGTGTGTTAAGTAAAGTAAATTCGTCCTCCGTTTCTATTCACAAGATCATTGTGCTAAGCTCCAGTACATCAGAGTGAGAATTTAAATAATTGCTTCAATAATAATACACTAAATCATTGAATATTTTGGGTAATTTTCCCATGTGTCAATTATACAATCCATTTCGACACTGACATGAGTCAATCTATACCTTTATATCAAATTCACTGAGCATAAAAATTTTGCTTCCTTAACTTATATAAATTCATGATGTTTAAAATTTCCTTTTGATGTGAATTCGACGGTGGAACTTGGTAATTTAAGATGATTCTATCCTAGCTGCCTACAGGTAGGAAGGAATTTTTATTATATTAAGTGTCAGTAGATTAAAAGGTGGACACGTGGATTAAAACACAATTTTGTCTAATCGGTTACATGTCGCTGATGAATGAAATTTCATTTTTTTTAGCGTGCGTAATTAAAAGATTGTGTATTTTTCTTCAAGTCGTTCGTTGTCTAAAGGAATGTTCAAGTCATACTCATGTGTGAAGTGCAAATTATGTCTTACTGACACTGGATTCTACTACAGCGAAAGAGATAGAGTTATGTGGACTTCGAAGAAATACTGTGTGATTTTTCAAGTAGGATTCAACCTCGTATTTTATCGCAAAGTAAAGTATTGCCTTGTGTGAGAGATGAATATTTCCTGCGTACGCCTGGGATTATTGTCTCCCTAAACAGGAAAATTTACGTGTAGTATAAAGGTAATTTGCCTGGTGTTTACATATAAATTTATCCCTGAACATCCCTGAGAATTCTTCAGAATATTTTTGGATTTTTATAATGGATTCCTAGTATTTGTCTAAGCATTCTCTCTCGTTCGTGCGCGGATTCTGGACAGGTTCGTACGAGGTAGCTTTGCCTGATCAACAAAGTGACTCAAGCGTACCGTCTGAGGTTTGGGCGCGAGATTGAGGGAGCGGGAGCATACGACAATGCTTTGAATGTTGAATGTTAACATGATTAAGCAGTGACTTTAAACAAATTGTGTGGACCGTTTCGTCAGTAATTGAAATTAAATCGTTAATTGATGGCGAGAGTAGGTTTGCATAATTATGATGTATTTATCAACTTCATTAGGATATGTTCATTTTCTACAACGAAAATGCTCAATATTTCGAGATGGAGTGTAATTTCTACAGACGCATTGAGTATAGCGTAAAAATTGAAAATGAATTACGACTGGAATGTACAAGTGAAATCTTCATTGAGAATGTATGTAAGAGAGGTACACCGTGCAGCAGAGAGCCTCTGCCGGAATTTTATTGCTTTATGGATAGCACAAGCAATTAAGAAATTGTGGCGGTACGTTCAAGCTGATGTGGTTAAAACTCTAGTGCGGTATTACGGAACGCAAGAATGTAGGATGTTGTGAGAACATGGAAAGAATGTGTATTAAATGGTATCAGTAGCATTGAGATAAATGCGTAGTAATTGAAGGACGATGAAGAAATGACATCATTAAATAACAATTGTGCAACTCAAAGGCGGAGAATTAGGTGAACAATCATGTCTTTTTGCATTTTTGTGTGTTATCAGGATGTTAGATCATCAGAACGGCTGTTCTCAGCAAAAGTATGATGTAAAGTCTAACGGAGTGATGACACACTGTGTATTCATGTGTACATTAAGTGCGTTAGGGATTTCAGCCTATTTTGGTAAATCTCCCGATTTAGCGTACAATATTTGTGTGAATGTTCATATAATCTTGCGGCAACGTGGAATCATTTAAAAGTGCTGCACTGTCTCTGGGGCTGAGAATCGTATAAAATTTTTATGTCATGTCTATTTTTTTTGCATTTTTGTGTCAGTGATATCACAAGGTCAGATCGTCTGAAGAGCCTTTCGGCGTAGTAAGGTGTAAAGTTTGACGGGTTGATAACACTACATTTTGTCTATTTCTGCATTTATTTGTATGTCGGTGTTGTCAAAATGTCGGATCGCTAGAAAAGCCTTCGTGGCCGAGTATAACGTAAAGTCCGATGGCTTGACTATACCCAATGTATGTGTGCATTTTTTTTATTGGTGCGTGTGCGGGAATTTCGGCCTACATGGTGAATTTCCAGCTATTTCGTACCTCATGTGTAAGAATGTTCATATAGTCTTGTGCCAAGGTAATCGACGCCTACGATTGAAAAATGGGGCTGGTCGTAAGTTACTGGAATGAGATGTATTAGTTTCTTCGAAATATTTAGGTGAATCAACTGATTAGTAACACCGTCGAACGAATTTCGGCTTTGTCTAGAGTTGGTAGAGGATACCGGAAATTAACTATTTTATGTATGTATGTAGAAATTCTTCGCGTAGCTCACCTCCGCCTCACTCAAGGCAGATTTGAAGGAAAGCGAGAAAAATTTCTAAGGTGATCAACCATGTAATGCGCTGTCTCTCGAGTACAAATGGACCAGGTTAGACAATTTACCGCGTATTTTACGGAAGGAGATCATTAGCAATTTAACGCGAAACTCAGGGGTCTAAGTCATGCTGGTCGACAAGCGGACTGAGAATCAAAACCTGAAGATCTTGCAAATAAATGTGCTTCATTTTCTACAATTATGATGAAAGAGCTGATGAGCTCCAACGTGGGAGTCCAACGCGTATTGACGCAGTAATCTACAGGATTTGTCCGCGATTTGACGCAACGAGAATCTACGAAATTTCCACGAGTTCACGTGGCGCCAAGGATGAATTTTCATGGAAAAACTTCAGTAACTTCGATTCTCAGCAGGGGGCCCTCCCCAGGATCAGTAGCAAGCCCAGGATCAGTAGCAAGCCAGGATCAGTAGCAAGCCGAAGAGGAGTAGCACGTCACAGGAACAACAACAACAAGCTGTGCCTAGGTGCACAGGAGGAGCAACAGCAAGTTTTTGTTGCAAGAAATACGTCTACTCTGAATCACAGGATGAAATGATAATTATGAGGAAGAAAACTTGAGGTTGGAAAATTACCTCCATTTGAGATTGTGTTTTTAGGTGGATTGCAACCGAGAAAGCTGAAAGGATGTCTCTGCTTGTAACAAATTCGCCGATTTTTCGATCTCTAATTGATATGTTTATCTATGTCGATGAATTGCCGAGAGCAAGTCGAGAATAATATGTCGTGTGTGTTTTATTTTGTGCGTTCATGTTGTCCGATTTATGCGTTATCTTTGATGTGTTATTTTCTCCTTGCGTTCTATAATAATGTGTATGAGAAATGTGCGTTTCAAGTAATTAGGTGTGTGTCAGGTATTAATGAATTTTTTTGCAAAATGCGTCAACATCGGTGTGTTACAAGAAGGTAAATCATGAGGTGATATGTAAGGATATTTTCATGTCGGGAAAAGCGAAGTGATTGAAAAATGGGGGTGAACATTTTTTAATTTTTTTCGTAAGGGTAAGTCACGGTTATAATTGAAATAAACGGATGAAAATTTGCACCAACTTTGCAAGTTGGCACAAATTTTTCTGGGGCGAAGCGGGTATTGTGGGGAAATACTTCACTCGGGGAAATTTGGGAAATACTTTATTCGAAGAAGTATGAAAATTTGGGAAATACCTTATTTCAGGAGATAATTCACCTTTGTTGGGAAATACTTTACTCGGGGAAATTTGGGAAATACTTTATTTGAAGAAAGACTTCACTTCAAAATACTTTACTTGGGGAAATACAATATCTTGTTGAGCCAGGGACAGTGGACAGGATGTTGTAACCGCAGAACTCTACAAGAACGGCGTTGTTCTCAGGTTTCGACATGAGTCTGGCTATAAATATGTCGAGCTCAAGTGGGTTGCGTTTCGACGAGAGAGCTGGCGCAGGCGTACACATAAACACACAAAACACATTTAGGCAACACAACACAAGACACACACAACACAAGCACACAACACACATGCGTTGCGTGGGAATGCCCGGACGATTCAGCTTCGAAGGGGAACACACCCCGCCGGCCAATCAGCGCTCTGGAACGAATCAAGCGCATGGGTGTGGCAGAGAACTCACCAATTACATTTCGGCAACCCGAAGCAGGCAAGATTTCCACCAATCCTAAGGGAAACACGTAATCTTTGCTTGGAAGAAGCTCGAATAATTTGGGAAGGTTCGAGAAAACTCTGGAAAAGAAACCAAGCGAGAAGATATAAGCGGCGTACAAGTACATTGGTGAGGTCTTTTTGTTTCGAAGTCGCGAGAGAAGGACACGTGATCTGAGGGCAGGCGAACGTGGCGTGTCGGCCGTCGCCGATATGCATTTCACACAAACAGCAAATTTACATCAGAGGAAAGTTAACGTCGAAGTGTCAAGAACAAATAATCTCTTTGAAGCATATTAGCACCGCGGCGATGTTCGTTGACGACCGCTCCACAACGATTCTACGGAGGGATATTCAAGAGATGTTTCGACTTCAACACCAAGATCGTAATAACTCCCACATGCAAGCAATAACTGCTCAATGACGAAGGTTGCAACGATGCTACGCAGCAACGAGACCTTCAGAGTTCAATCTCCTTTGGCCCTCAAACGAGAGGTGCTCGATTTGGAGCGCTGGACGAGAGCAACACTACTGAGGCGGCAGGCGGTACTCAATTTAGAGCGCTGGGCGGGAGTAACAACACTGAGGTAGCAGACCGGTGAAGATGGTCGGCATCGGATCAACTATACGTGTATTCTTCAGGCAGTATTGGAAACATATTAGGTCATCGAAATCTACATGCTGCAAGAAAGTGTAGCACGAAATAATTGGTTTATAGGACTCTGAAAATTATCCATGCAGTGAATCGCCAGTCAAGTAATAAGTGAAAGCAGTGTGTTCAATTCAACGCGCTAAATTTCGTAAATGGCCCCTTTCCTGTATTAAGTGTCGAGTTATTGTTGGGCGTGCTAATTATAGGATTAAATTGTGTTTGCTATGATGTTGTGCACTTAGCAGGAGGATGTGTTTCGGTTACAAAGCAAGAGTTCAGATGGTACATAATGCGAAGTGTTTACTAATTTTTGAACACCTTGTGGTAAGCAAAGTTCTTTGATTTTATATTGCATTATTTCCGAATGTTTCGTGTTCATGCTAGCCCATTCATCGACTATGTTTCCTGATTTTTGCACAGTGCGGAAAGTTATTTTTGTCGTAATCCTGAATTTGTTGGGCTAGCGTTCATTGTGATAAGGAGAGCAAACTTCTGGTTTTTTTGTGTGTCTCATTATGTTGCTCATGTTAACCCGCTCATTTTATGCTCATGTTGCTTTAACATTTCCCTGTGCTTTAATGATTGCATTGAAATACTATGTGTGTCATATTCAAATCCACGTGTTTCCAAATAAATTCATGTAAATCTTCAATCCTTTTATTCTCCATGTCTGGTATGCAGGTGTACGCAAGCATGAAGGATAATACTATAAAATGTGTACGGGGGTTGGAATTCCCTCAGCGTATGGAAAGGGGGTCCTAAACCCACCCCTTCTCTGTATCGCAACACTAAAAATGTCTTACGCTTTGTTCTAGCATCAAAACTCAATGAGAGACATCTTGAAATATACATGAAAACATACCAAAAAACACATTTTTCATCAAAAAAAGACCTAAATCGAAAAAATTACAGGAGTATAAAAGGTTTACTTTCACAAAATACATATACTGGCCAATTTTCAAACGAATCGGACGAAAAAAGTTGAAAAAGTTGGATGATCTTCTCAAGGGGGGCCCTCCAAGGCCCCTTTTCTCTCCGATGGTCATTTTTCATCTTATTGTTGGAAAAGGACCCTTAGGTGGTGGACTATTTGGTCCTAAAATTTTATGGCGCTACGGACACTAGATCCCCCTCCCCAGGGGGGGGGGGGTTAGAGGACCAAAAATTTCGAATTTTTGACCTAATTTCGACCCCATATAACAAAAAAACCAAAAGAGATTCAAAACTTGAAAACATCACTTTATTTACAATGCTTTATGATTCTAAAACTATTTGGTTTTGTTTTAGCACAAAATTTTTTTGACTTCTAGCTTTTTGATATATATAAAAAAATTAATGAAAGAAATTGTGTTTGTTGTTAATAGTTACATATAATAGCTGAATTTCATAAGAATCGGACCACAAATGAAAAATTTCCAAATTTTAAAAGAAAAATTTTTTTTCAATTTTTTTTTTAAATTATAATTCACAGTGTAAAATTGAAGTTATGCATGGAGATTATTGAAATAAAAATAAAAACAGCATTGTAATATAGCGAGTAGTGTAAGTTCTAGTTAGAAAGACCGAAAGTTGGCAACGCTCGATAGGGCAACACTCGCGAGTCAGTCTGCGATTGGCCTCGGGTTCAACAACAAGTACATGTTGACCGAGTGTGTAAATAATTACCATACTGTGGTTGGTATCTAACTTCTTAAGTTCTAAACTAATGTACTAATTCTATTCTACCCTATACTATACATTTCCCGTCTATTTCCGCTCTACTCTTGCTAGCCACAGTATTGAAAATGGAGTATTAAGTTAAGGAATCCAAGAGGTGAGTGAACTATTTACCTAACTTGCTGTGTCATTGAATTGTATTGTGTTCAGTACTATAACTATGTTGTGTCTATGTGGAACCCTTGCTGTGCTCTAGTGTAGGGCTATCCACTCCATAATAAGCATTCAATTACATAAATTTTCCATTATATTACACATCAACAAACAATTTTGTTTTGGCCCGTACTGCAAAGTCACTTATTTTCATCATTCAAAAGAATAGAAGTCGAAAAGTTTTTATGCTAGGAAGAAAACAGACAGTTTTAGAATCCATGGAACATTTCTAACAAACTGATTGGCTTTGATTTTCCGATTTGTACATTTAATTTGTTTTAGGCTTGTTTAAAGCCTAAAAATAGGTATATTTTAGGTATTGATCAAATATCGCATATCGAGAAAAAATAAAGCTTCAAATAGAAATTCCAGGTCAATCAGTTTGTTCGCAATATCACGAGGATTCCAAAACTGTCTTTGAATTTGTTGTAGCATAAGAACTTTTTGACTTCTATCTATTTGATATATGTACAAAAATTACTCAAAAAACTTATTTTTCAAATTTTTCGAAAAAACTAAGGCCAAATCAAAAAAAGTATTGCCGCCAAATATGTTTCTCTTTCCAAAATACATATACTGGCAGAATTTCAGACCAATCGGATCAAAATTCAGGTTTAAGCGGAGGGCCCCCTTACGGAGATCATCCCAGGCCCTTGCCAGATTCTGTCGATTCCATGGTCATTTTGCATGTTTTTGTTGTAAAAGGACCCTTAGGTGGTAGACTATTTGTTCCTAAAATTTTATGGCGCTACGGACAATAATTCCCCCCCCCACGGGGGGGGGGGGGTGAGGGGACCAAAATCTTTCACTTTTTCCCGATTTTGACCCCACATCAAAAGAAAACAAATGGGAAATGGAAAAAAGCTCAATTTGAGTTTGTTATTAATGTTCCAAGAATTCTAAAACTGTCTTTGCTTTTGTTCTAGCATCAAAACTGAAGGAGTTCCATTCTGAAATATCAATATAATTGAAAAGCACCCAAAATTTTCCATTTTTTCCCGATTTTGACCCCATATAAAAAGAACAAATGGGAAATGAAAAAAAAGCCGAATTTGAGTTTGTTAGAAATGTTCTAAGGATTCTAAAACTGTCTTTGCTTTTGTTCTAGCAACAAAACTGAAGGAGTTCCATTATGAAATATCAATATTAGTGAAATATCAATACCTGAAAAACCAATGTCAAATTTTTGCAAAATCTAAGGCCTCAATCAAAAAAATGAATGGAATCAATTGTGTTTCTTTTCAAAGGTTACATATCATGGAAAAATTTCATAAGAATCAGACTGAAAATGAGAAATTTCATTTTGTTGGAAAAAAGACATTTTTTTTGAAATCACAATTCACAGTTTGAATATGAAGTTATGTATGGAAATTATCAAAATAAAAATTAAAACTGCATTCTATTACATCAATTGTTCATTATATTTCACCTCAACAAACAATTTTATTTTTTGCTTATACCCAACACTTCTAATTTTCAACATTCATCCTGGAACTAGTTCTTGAGTTTTGATGCTAGAACAAATCCAAAGACAGTTTTAGAATCCCTGAAAAATTTCTAAAACACTCAAATTCGTTTTTTTTTCAAATTCGAATTCTTTGAAGAAATATATAGCTCTAACAACAAAAAAAAGTTGCTGATTTTTAAAATTTCAAATATTTTTGAAAAAATAGAAAAAATTTGAATTTGAAAAAAAACGAATTTGAGTTTGTTAAAAATCAAGGGTTCTAAAACTGTATTTGTTTTTAAGGGGGTAAGG
The DNA here is from genome assembly GCA_030386875.1 of Morinoia aosen. Lineage (NCBI taxonomy): Eukaryota > Metazoa > Arthropoda > Malacostraca > Amphipoda > Talitridae > Morinoia > Morinoia aosen. The sequence continues at coordinate 80,246,363 of CM059564.1, forward strand.
TAAGGGGGCGTTGGGAGAGTTTCCCCTCCCAACGCCCCCTTACCTTATTGTGGTGGGAGGGTTTGTGTGTTGTGAGGAGGAGTGAGGCTATGCTGTCGGGACCTCGGTCCTGGTGGGTGCAACCGCGGCAGACAGGCTCACTCGGAGCAGCCAGACAAAATGGGGGGCCATGGGAAGGCCCCCCATGTAAATAAAACCGGGCCCCCGCAGTTACGGGTTATAAAGTCCCCGGTTATCCCGGGCATACGTGGGGACTGCCACGGGCGGGGGCCGACGGTGGGAGAGATATTTATCTCTACTGGTGAATGTGCGCCCGCCTTAAGTGTGGAGACACACCAATTGTGCAATTGACCGCCCGGGGGTCCCCTTTCCGGCCTGAGCCAGCCTGGATAGGGAGGAGCAATCCTTCTGACAAAGGGGACCTTAAACAATGTGCTTGCTTCCAATGAAACTTCTTTTACTGTCCCTTCCCCGGCAACGACCCTGATTCAACCACGGGACTTTCATCCGACCGCCTCTCAACTTCAAGGGAACCCCCCAAAAGTGACACAGGTGCCACCAACATCGCAGAACTCTGCGAGTGGAGGTGAAGCAGCTGTGGAAAGTGAGACCTCTAAGAACCCACAACTGATACAGCGACTGCCGCAAACTGCTGTCAGTGAGGCGGAAACTAGGCCGCTTGAGAACCTAAACCTGACAGTAGAACCCTATGAGCCCCCTCTGAGGGTGGATGATTTGTATGGTCGAGGCCAGCCTCGCCGCCAAAATCGCCGTAACCGACGACTACACCACCTTGCCGAACCTGTGTCCACAAATGAAAATCAAAATCAGACCTTACCAACGGAATACAAAAGATTTTTTACTCTTAAAACTAAGAATGGAGCACCGATGAGCCACGTGGACGTAATCGCAGCAAATCGTGATCTGTGCCGAAGGCTGGGTGGCAGACCAGCAAAGGTGACGGAAGCTCGAAATGGTAGCCTCCCCGTAGAGGTCCGAAACCAGCACCAGAGCGCGTCTATCGCAGGCATTCGGACCCTCGCGGGAACCGACATTCAGGTCACCCCGCATGAGAGCCTGAATGAGTGCAAGGGCACCATATTTTATGCTAATTACCCACAATACAGTGATGAGCAGCTTTTGGAAGAGCTGAAGCAGTTTGAGGTGAAGGCGATTTACCGGATACGAAGGATGGAATATGGTGCGTTGGTCCCTTCCCCGATATACATCCTCACCTTCGACCGAAGTAACCTGCCCCAATCAGTAGACATTGGATGGACGCGATGCTTGGTGCGTCAATATATACCGAAGCCTCGCCGCTGCTTTAAGTGTCAGGCCTTTGGACACGGAGCAAAGTCCTGCCGTGCTCAAATTGGCGTGTGTGCCAACTGTGCTGAACAGCAACAGGAAATGCCTTGCACTGGCTCCCCGAGGTGTGCAAATTGTGATGAGCAGCACCCTTCTAGCTCCCGAAACTGTTATTACTATAAGCTGGAAGAGGAGATTCTGGCAGTACAAACAAAAGAAAAGATTAGCTACGGCGAAGCCAAGCGCACTGTTAGCAGCAGGTTTGTACGCCCCCGTGTAACATATGCTGGAGCGGTGCGAGCAACCCAAGAGAGACCGCTAAACTTTATTCCTGCCCTTCTCGGTGGACGACGCGGGAGTGCTGATCCTGTGAGACAGCAGCTGGGACCGGAAGGCCCTACGAGAATTATAGACGTAGAAGAGCCACGGCCACTCAGAGAATCCAGGAGCAGCCAGACAAGCGCTCCCACAGCTGCAGTAGAACCATCTCCGGGTGAGCAGGAAGAACCATTGAGGGCAATTCCATCTATCGTAACCTCCCGGAAACGTATGCAAAGCAGCGCCTCACCACCTCAAAATAGTACTGTAACTAAGATCCTTAAAATCACTGAAGTCACCCAGCCAAAGGCAGGGGTCCCCCTGAGTCGGGCCACCCATGATAGACGCGAACCAGCGCGGGAGTCGACAGGCATGTGCAAGATAGCCCCTGAGCCGCCGCCTGTCGTGACTAGGAAGCCCCGCCCTGCTGTGCGGGAGCCCGGTCGCCCGAGTGTGGTGGAGGTGGGAAACAGACGTGACCTTTCAGCTCCTCGATCGGGTGCCCACGGGTCGGGGGGCAGCGGGACTGAGCTCTTACCTCATGTGGTATCGCAACGCGTGCGATCTCTGGAACGCGTTATAACCGTCCCAGAGGATGTTGCATCCCACTTGTTAAGAAAATTCCCCGCCCCGCCAAACCTTCCAACCAAACCTCCTCCTACAGTGCCTATACACTCATGGGACGACAGACCTGACGACCCTTCATCATCCAAAACGGGATGTACCTCACAGCAGGAACTTGAAAAGGAATCATACCCGTGTAAAACCAAAGTAAGCAAACCATGAACACCTTTATCCAGTGGAACATACGAGGATACCGCCGTAACTACGGTGACCTCAGAGTGCTCATTGAAATGCATCAGCCTATCTGTGTTTGCCTACAGGAGACCATTCTTGGAAGCCTTCAACTCGCCCCTCCGTCAAACTACAATGTTGAGTTTTTCTCGCCAATACCCGACCCAGTGCCAGGAATGGGACTGGCGGTTCTGGTGCGTGGGGACGTTGGGTATAGTAGGGTGACCCTGAACACTAGGCTGCAGGCTCTAGCCCTCCACATGTGCATCGGACGACGTATGGTGTCTGTATGCAATGTATACGTTCCACCTGGAGACCTCAACTCGCAGGACATCACTCATATTAGCAGCCAACTAGATAGGCCGGCATTTATACTCGGAGACCTCAACGCCAAACACGTGTACTGGGGTAACGAGAGTACTGACCGACATGGCAGGGCGGTGGAGGAGTTCCTTGCTTCCACTGACTTTTGCTTACTGAACAGCGGAGCACCGACACACTTCCATGTCCAAAGCAATACCTCATCTGCCATAGACCTTAGTCTGTGCTCGCCAGAGGTCTACCCAGATGCCCAGTGGACCGTCGCCGAAGACACGTATGGCAGTGACCATTATCCCATTATAGTAAACATGCAGCAACGCCACCCTATCTCCATGGAACCGCGCTATATACTGAGGCGGGCAGATTGGAGAACTTTCGAGGCTTTGTCGCTGATGGAGGAACCCAATGAGACCCTAAACGTGGATGCCTTGGTGGGTCAGTTGGAAAGAACCCTGCATGCTGCTGCTAATGTTGCTATCCCTCAATCAAGAGGAGGGCCACCAAGACATTGTATACCTTGGTGGAATGGTGAGTGTGCAGCAGCAAACGCTATACGGAAGCGAGCCCTTCGAAAATACCAGCGGACGGGAGAAGTAGCGGATAAGATTGCGTACAATCGAGCGAGGGCCAAAGCCCAAAATGTGAAAGATGAAGCTCGGAGGATGTCCTGGAAGAGATATGTATCAACCTTGAATACAGACACCCCGATGGCGAAAGTATGGCAGCGCTTTAATAAGATGAAAGGAAGGTATGGCTCCAGGAAACCGTGCTTGGAGATTGACGGCACTCTCACTGCAGATCCAGGACGTGTAGCGGATGCCCTGGCCCGGAACTTCTCTCGTGTGAGCAACGGTCGCTCATATCCTCCTGCTTTCCTAGCGCTGAAGCGCCAGCAAGAGTGCCAGGCACTTGACTTCTCCACGAATGCCATGCTGTCTTACAATGACCCCCTCACTATTACTGAACTATACTATGCCTTAAAGAAGTCAAAAAATACAGCACCTGGTCCTGATGGCATCCACTACCAGATGTTGAAGAGAATGCACTCTACAGCAGTCTGTCACCTCTTATATATTTAAAACAAAGTATGGAACGCGCATATGTATCTACGCCAGTGGCGCATTGCAACAGTCCTGGCCTTTGCAAAACCAAATAAACCCCTTTCTAACCCGAATAGTTACCGCCCTATTGCTTTAACCAGCTGTATTGGCAAATTGATGGAGAGAATCGTCAACATCCGGCTCATGAGATGGTTGGAGTCTGAAGAATTGATAAACCCTGTTCAGTTTGGTTTTCGACCGCACCGAGGGACAACAGACGCTCTGGTTCGTCTCCAGAACTACCTGGTGGCCAATCTCGCCGAGCGCCGCCAGACTCTGTGTGTCTTCTTTGATCTGCACAAGGCCTATGACACTGCCGTCCCAGGAATTCTAAGAACGGAATTCTAAGAACTTTGCACGGATTCGGACTCCGCGGTAATTTGGCCATGTATGTGCAGGAATTTCTAAGAGAAAGAACTTTTCGCGTCAGAGTTGGCACAACGTTGTCTTCGCTGCAAGTGCAACACGAGGGCCTACCACAGGGCAGTGTAATGAGCTGCACACTCTTCAGCGTGGGCCTTAACGAGATTACATCTGTATTGCCTCCCGACGTGTCGGCGTCTCTATATGTGGATGATTTCATGCTTTACTCTTCATCTGCACACCTGCCAGCCTTGAGCCGCAGGATGCAAATGACTATCAGCCGTGTAAACAACTGGGCTACAGAACATGGTTTTGTTTTTTCCCCGGATAAGACTGTTGGCCTGCACTTCCAGGGGCGTAAGCGCTGCAACCCTCCGCGGCTGGTACTACAAGGAAGGATAGTAAGCTTTGTTCATAGTGCCAAATTCTTGGGAATGATTGTGGACGATTAGCTGTCATGGAAACCTCACTTGAACTCTCTCAAGCTTGAGTGCACCCGGCGAATGAATATACTGAAATGTCTATCTGGTTTGTCATGGGGGGCAGACAGGGCTACGCTGCTCAGGCTATACAGGACGCTCATTAGAAGTAAGATGGATTATGGATGTGTTGTGTACCAAAATGCCAGGGAAACTAACCTGGCAAAACTAGATCCTCTGCATCATACCGCCCTCCGACTGTGCACTGGCGCTTTTCGCACTTCACCGGTGGCTAGTTTGTGTGTGGAGAGTGGCGAGCCCCCTCTCTGGGCACGGCGGCTTACTTTGAGCCTGCAGTACCTGGCCAGACTGGAGCAGCTCCCTCTATCCCCAACTTGGATGAGCGTACACGCACCTTTGAGACGATATCTGCGCTTTCCATACTTCCTTCCTTCATCCATGAGCTATCTTGTGCTGGTTCAGACCATGCAGCTGGATGGTATGCGAGTGTGCCCCTGTATTCCTGATAGCACCCCAACCTGGCGACTGCCAATAGAGACTTTCTGCACTGGGTGTCGGCTGCCCAAGAAGCTTTCATTGCCGGCTAACGCCATTAGAGGCCTGTTTCTTGAACATGTTGTTGACCAGCACGCTGCGTCAGTGAAGATCTACACCGATGGCTCAAAGTCTGGCAACGCTGTAGGGTGCTCCGCTGTCTCGGGTGAGATGGTAAGAGCTGGAAGACTTCTCCCGGAGACCTCTGTGTTCACTGCTGAACTGTATGGTGTCGTGCAGGCTCTGCAACTCATAGAGGAACATCCAAATTACCACTTCACTATTTTCACGGACTCAAAGAGCATCATAGATGCTATTCAAAGCTATGCAAGCAGCCACCCCGTTATTGGTGAGATTTACGACGTGTTGATGCGACTTGTACGCGTCTCAAAACAGGTCAGGTTTTGTTGGGTGCCTGGGCACGTGGGTGTCTCGGGAAATGAGAGAGCGGACACTGAAGCAAAATTAGCGGCCGCCGCTGAGGGAGACACTTTGAATGCATCTGTGCCCTGCCGTGACTACTACCCTATAATTAAGGCAGCAGTAAGAGGATTATGGCAACAGCGGTGGGCTGCCGAGAATAACAATAAGCTCTGGAAGATTAAAAACACTGTGCGTGAATGGACCTCGTCCAGCTGCCGTAGCCGCCGGATGGAGGTGGCTTTGTGCCGTCTGCGGATTGGTCATACGAGACTTACGCACATCTACCTCATGGAGCGGCTCCCCCAACGCTCTGTGAGCGATGCAGGGTTCCTTTGACCGTTGAACACTTCCTTGTCGTGTGCCCGTTGCATGCAGGTGTCCGGCGCGCGTGCTTTCCACGTCTGCGCGGTAATGATCCGGATACAATGATGCGCAGCATTCTGGCGGAACCTGAGCGTGCCCCTTTCCATACTGATGCACTGAGAGCGTTTATTGAATCGTGCAATATACTTTCAAAAATTTAATTTTGTGATGAAAAATAAATTTCAAGCCTTGCTATCTTAATGATAAACTGTAATACGGCCGAGCGCTCCCACGTGATGCCCAACGGGGGTTTCAGCGTGGGTACGGCGCTCGGCCGTAAAATGGGTGGGCAGCTGAAACCCCCTGGGGCTCGGCTGCCCAATGAATGCATATGTAACCTGATTTTCTGTTTTTTTCGGAATAATTCCGGGGACTTAATACTTTGATTTAATTACTGAACTGGTGGAGCGGTTGTGTTTGTAGCAACTGAATTTAATTTGAGCTTATCATGACTGACTTTTTGTTGTGTTTGTGGCTGCAACGTCTAACCTGTTTGCGTATTCTTAAATATGTTACATGGAGCTCCGTGATGGCGATTAATGGTTATTTTTGTACCACAACGGTGATGTGACCGATAGGTCGATAATTGTGACGCGAGACCTTCGGCGCGATATAGTAGGACCTACTGAAGCGCTAGCAAATTCATGGTACTACTACTACTACTACTACTACTACTTGTTTTTGTTCTAGCATCAAAACTGAAGAAGTTCCAATGTGAAATATCGATAAAAATAAACCAAAAACACATTTTTCGTCAAAAAAAAAGAGGCCTAAATCGAAAAAATGACGAGTAAAAAAGGTTTACTTTCACGAAAGACATACTGGCCAATTTTCAAACGAATCGGACGAAAAAAGGTCTCGACCCGGGATGATGTCTTAAACCCCAACAAATCTAAGCCAACCTAGCCTAATCTAATCTTAAATAACCTATTTTATCCTAACTTGAACTTATAGCCTTATCTAGCCTATTTTAATGTTTAATTTTCGACTCCTCTTCTTTAATTCTTTCCAACTTAACGTCCATCCTCCGTTTCTTACATATTTAACCTATCCTACACACAATAACATAACTTAACCTAAATCAAATCTTAAAATTACCTAAATCCATAATATGAAACGCGAATGCAAGTATCTTAAAATTCTAAACAGTCTTGACAGAATGAAATTTTAATAATAAATCCCGAATTCACCTAAGGTCGAACATGCTTCAAACCATATCAATAAGATCGTTCATTAGCCCAGAATGCATTAAATATTACCTATAACCAATTTCAATTACATGAGCCTCATTCACAATTTTACTTATACATGCGGTTTAAAAATAAATGCAATTATATCATACCTACTTAAAATTCCGCCAAAGCCAGACGCACGAAAATTAGGCTACCCGTAACATACAACAATTGCCACTTCTCATATCAAAATAGATTACTCACTTTCGTATGAGAGAAGTATCCTTTCGTTCTGAAAATTCATTTAAAACCTTCAACAGAAAACGCAAAACATTCACCAAATTCATGACACTTCCAATTACTATCAATAGTTTCTCAAATGGACACCAAAAACCCAATACTGTATATATTTGTGTCCACGAATAAATGCCAATGAGCGTTAAATTTACATACATCAGATGGCGTCTCAGTTATTCACGCAGAGCCCTTGAATCATCAAATCCTGCTTCAATCTAAAACAATCATTCATCTTCAATCAAATAAAGATCGTCACAAAATTAAAATACCATCGCAATACCACACCAAAACGCAAGATAATTCTCATTTCATAAAAAGTACATCGCCACCTGTTCATCTTCATTGGGTTACTAATGATGGGACGCGCCGTCGCGCGGTTAAATTCGAAGGTTGAGAAAAGTACATCTGAGTTATTGCGCCGCTCAACGGGTGCTATGCACCTCGCTGAGCGGCATTATTGCAGCTCTGATATTAGTCATACTCGAGGGGCACTGCATTTACCTTCGAATCACTTTCAAACTCTGAAAAATGCCATTGCTGTCTCATTTGTACCCATTTTCACCGTACTTACCCCTTACAGTTCACTAACGGCCTCAAAAATACCTGTCCGCATGGTACTGACATTTTCACTTGCAGCAATTCTCATATGCATCCCATTTTGCATTGAGAATAACATTTTAATATCCGTACACTTTTATCGAAATTTTTACCAAGTGTTCCAAATGCGTGATCATTACACAGATCGAAATCTCCAAAATTAAGATCTTCCGGGGCCCTTGCCAGATTCTCTCGATTTCATGGTCATTTTGCATGTTTTTGTTGGAGAAGGACCCGTGTTGGTGGACTATTCGTTCCTAAAATTTTATGGCGCTACGACAATAATTACCCCCCTCCCGAGGGGGGTGAGGGGACCAAAATTTTTAACTTTTTACCGATTTTGACCCCATATATAAAGAGAGCAAATGGGAAATGGAAAAAAAAGTATTTGAGTGTGTTAGACATGTTTCAAGGATTCTAAAACTGTCTTTGCTTTTGTTCTAGCATCAAAACTGAAGGTTGAGTCCCATTTTGAAATATCAATATTAGTGAAATAACAATACCGAAAAACCAATATGTCAAATTTTTGCAAAATCTAAGGCCTGAATCAAAAAAATGAATGGAATCAATTGTGTTTCTTTTCAAAGGTTACATATCATAGTCAAATTTCATAGGAATTAGACTGAAAATAAAAAAAAAATATTTTTTTGATAAAAAGAAAAATTTTATAATTTTTTTTAAATCACAATTCACAGTTTGAATATGAAGTTATGTATGGAAAGTATCGAAATTAAAATTAAAACTGCATTCAATTACATCAATTGTTCATTATATTACACTTCAACAAAAAATTTTGTTTTTTTGCCTATACCAACACTTCGACTTTTCAACATTCATCCTGGAACTAGTTCCCGAGTTTTGATGCTAGAACAAATCCAAAGACAGTTTTAGAATCCTTGAAACATTTCTAACAAACTCAAATTCGGTTTTGTTTCAAATTCGAATTCTCTGAAGAAATATATAGCTCTAAACCCAAAATATTGTTGCTGATTTTTGAAATTTCAAAAATTTTTGAAAAAAAAAATTTGAATTTGAAAAAAAGCCGAATTTGAGTTTGTTAGAAATGTTCCAAGGGTTCTAAAACTGTCTTTGTTTTTGTTCTAGCATCATAACTGAAGGAGGAGTTTCAATCTGAAATATCGATAAAAATATATCAAAAACACATTTTTCGTAAAAAACTAAGGCCTAAATCGAAAAAATGACATGAGTAAAAAAGGTTTACTTTCACAAAAGACATACACTGGTCAATTTTCAAACCAATCGGACGAAAAAAGGTCTCAAACCCGGATGATCCCCTTAACCCAAAACGGTTCAAAAAACGTTCCACTGTCGAAATAAGGGCAAAAACAATTTGCAAAACTCATTTCCCCATATATCAAACAATTATGAATAAAAAAAATTTCCTCACCGACATTCACACCCTACTTTGGATTCCGCTTCATTTGATCAAAAAATCAATTATCTACATAATTTTGAAGTACCCTTAATCGTACATTTCAACATGTATAGGATTTCCGAAAATTACTCACTTTTCAAAACATACCGGTTGCACAATTTTCAAAATGGCATAAACAGACCTCAGATATCTACATTGTATCCAAATTTCGGACTTACACCTTCAATGCAAAGAAAGATATGTCTCATTCAAATTTCAATCAATTGCCAATCTCACTTTCTCAAGACGAAAGAAATGCTATCGCTTCTCTACATCAGGATGCATATTTCATGCAAATTTCGACACGGAACTAAGTGAAATCAGGGACTTCACGAATTTTAAAATTCACTTTTTATTGGGAGAGCTTAGATGGTGTCTCTTGAAATAACTGAACATATGCGCCGCTGAAGGAGAGCTTTGAGGGGTAATTCAAGTCAAAAATCCTTTTCTGCATTTACTCAATATTGAAATCTTCAAAGCAAACATTGAAGTAACAACGAGGCTTAACATACCTAAAGTGAGTTCTCATTACAGTTTCATGCAAATTTCGGCATCGAACTAAGTTAAATGAGTGATTTCTCGAATTTATAAATGAATTCATGTTCGCGATTTCAACCCATAAATGTTCAATTCACCTCCACAAAAACATCATAAAATCGATCCTCCCATTAAATACAATACCTTCACTGGTTTACACCGCCCACAGAACTTAGCATCATTATCTATGTTCGATTGCGAGATATATCAGATCTTAATTCTTCAAAAGAGGTCTTTCATGATTCATGAACAGATAATTTTCCTTCCGTTACCACAAATTTTCCTCAATAAATCACCTACATATAGAAGCCTTTACAAAGTCTGCATCATTTAATTCAACTCAGTACGAAAAACTCACAGGGTGGACCTCAAAATTACTGAACATATACACAACTAAAGCAAAGCTTCGAGGGGTAACTCAAGTAAAAAATGCTGTTTTTACTTCACTCAATATTTAAGTATACAAGACAAAGATTAAAGTAACAACGAAGCTTGACATACATGAATGAGTTATACATTAATAGAAACGAGTTATATAAACAAATAATAACTATTAAGTATCCTCCTTGCTTGGTATCCAAGTCATAAGGGCCACGGCAGTCCGCGTCTTTGAGGAGTAATTCGACCATCGAATACCCACTACAGTTGAAAGTAATAAACCTAGGAAATGAATAATTTCTCTATGCATTAGGAAATTTGGCGAGTTTTTATCATTTGAAATTTGCGTATCATGTTCATCTTCATTAGACAATATTAAAAACTTCGTTTCAAGTTTCATTTCATTGAAGAAAGGTGACACTTTTCACTTTTAACAACTTATGGGTTGTTTTTGTATCTCTTTTCATGAAAACCTGATTTAACAGTTTACTGTCCGAAATGACTGCAGTGTGAGAAAAGCATGTATTTTCCTAACTATGAAATTTAATCAACGAGTATACCATTCAAATAATTTTCTATCAATTCGAAAGACCATTTTTTTGAGGGTTAACAAATCCATTAAAAAATCAGTTATATATGACGTCACTTTACATACTTATTACGATGATGGTGACACTTTAGGCCTTACTTGTGAACATCTTTTACATTAAAACTTTTACAAGCGCTAGAAGATTTGAGCCTCTAATTCTGAACCTCATTGAGATATTGCAATTTGAAATCGCCATGCATCGCAATTTTCTCGAGAGAAAATTGAATGCGGAACCAAAATTTTTTTTCTCTACCAAAACTTGTTGGTAGTGAAATCATGCTATCATAAGGTAAATCGCCTATTTTAAACACATGTTCTCTATGAAATTTCCTGTGAAACTAATAAAAACACTTGAAATGAATCAATTACACGTCGTGACTAAAAGTTATAAGAATTTCAAGGTGAAAAAATTGACTTAGACGGTTTACTGGCGAGCACAATAATTTTATATCAACTCAAACCACCCAGTAAAACTCTCAAAAATTCGCAACACCGCCTGAAATGGGGAAAAATTTGAAAAAACTTTAAACTTCAACAATTCATTAAAATATGTTTTTTTTCGCACTCGAAAACACCACAACACCAAGTCCATGATGATCCACATCCATATACAACCTTTAAACTCAAGCAAGTTTCATTTCAGGCCGCAATTTAGTCACTAAAAAAATTCGATTCTGGAGACTTCAAGTATAGCAGGATAAGTATCTAATTTTGCTCGATATCGGGGCATTCGACCCTATTTTACCCTCAAGTTAGATGTTTTTTCAACTTTAAACAAAAAGTTGAAGGCCTAGAACTTTGAGACAGGTATCAATCGAAAGATCTCCTCAAGACGCATCTTTCAAGTGTTTTTCGACTCCCTGGAAGGTAAGGAAGTGGCCTTCGGGGGGAAGGAAAATCCAAAATTGCCTGGAAAAGTGAAAAAAATCTCTCACGCTCAAACGAAGCTGAAATTCGACCAGCCAAACACTTATGGTATGTACGACGAATAAACGATCAGAAAGTGTTCAATAAAGTTATTCGTTCAATAAAGTTATTCAAAAATATTTTAGGCTGTTTTTCGGGATTTTTTAGGTTTTGCTTGACATGGTTTTTTGAGATGAGTATCGCTGGTCATGGTCTGTATACATGATAACTTTGAGAAAAAGGTGCAAGCTAGGTCGTATCAATTTATACTTGGTCAAACAACGTCGCAACTAGCGCCCAAAAATGACCTTCGAAAAAACGCGTTTTTTTCCAAAACTTTAAAGTTGCACACAACATGAGTTTTCTAGAATGGCACTCTGTAAAACTTGTTACACCTAGTACAAAGCTTTTCGAACGAGTTGTCAACTGCTCAGTCTCTCAAGCATGACCAAAATCCCGGACCAACATGTTTGGACGACCTCCCAAAATTTTTTAAATTTTGAAGAAAAATTCAATCCAAAGTTGCGTATAAACTTGATCGTTTTGGCAGCCGTTGATTTTATGGTACGTAGAACTTTTGAAAATCTATCACTTATCAATGTTTCAGATGGAAATTATCGGTACTTTGTCCAAAAAAATGTCAAAATTTCTGCGAAAATCGGGAAAAAATTTTTGCTCAACTTTGACGCGCAAAAAAGACCATTAGTTCTCAAAAGCTCAATAAAAGCCGCCGCTACCTTGTGCGGCAACTCTTTAGCTACAACATACTGAAAATTGAGCTCTTTTGATGCAACGGGGGACCTCATTGAAACTAGTTAAACGGACCCCATTTTGGCCGATTTTCGACCTTTGAACCACCATTGAAGGGAAAGTTGTCGCACGATCGAAAAGAAAAAAGGCAGGGGTAATGTCGAGACGGAGGTTTATCTGCCTGCCAAATTTGAGCGCGCTGCGACCATGCGTTTGCGAGTTTATATACAAATGCACGAAATGAAAAGAATATACAATCCTTCGGTGATCGCCTCGCGGCGGCTAGGGTAAGTGGTGATCGTTTTTCTTCGAATCTGTGCGCGTATTTATCTTGTTTTTTTCACCGGATTTTCTCAAGCACGTCCGCCGGCGCACAGAAATCAGGCCCATACTGAGGCTGGTTAAGACGATACACAAACAAAACATGATAACCAATCGCGAGGTTCCTCCACTGGAGCTACCTCTAAGACTAATGAACCTGACTCTTCTCAACTAACAACTGAAGGAACCTTGGAGACGTCAGTGGGCGCTCTGAACAATTCAACTGGCTCATGGACTACGATCACCAGAGGAAACCGGAGAAGGAAAACTGTCTGAGAAACTCAAATGGTCTCACTTGATGAACTCTTCCAACCAAAACGACCATATTTTCAGAAATATTTTACCTTGAAATTTCCCCGGATTAACATTTCCTCAGACCTCAATATTAAAACAGATGCTGACATCAAGACTCAGGTGGGGCACTTATCTCGAATCAGAGTAGCAGGCAGGGGCACACTACTCTTGGAGTCCGGCAATCCATCGCAGTCAACTAAGATCCTAGCACTTCGAAGATTGGGCAGACGGGAAGTCGTAGTTGAACCCCATAGAACCTTCAATATTGTCAAAGGCGTAGTCTGCAGCAAAGCCTTCGCTCAACACACAGAGGAGGAGCTGAAAGACCATCTTCTTCTACAAGGAGTAATAGATGTTACACGAATACAAATCAAACGAAACGGCGAACTCACATCAACAAATACTTACATTCTTACCTTCTAACTTAACAAAAAACCACTCAGTACATCTCTCAAACTGGTTCTCTGAGTGCGTTGAAGAGTATGACCACCGATCCCAGCAGTGCTTCAAGTGCCAGAGATACGGCCATGTGACTAAGTACTGTAGGCGAGAAGAGGAGGTATGTGCCAGATGTGGCCTCTCAGGACACAAGAAGGCTGGCTGCACCAACCCTGTCAACTGCTTTCATTGCGCCGATGAACATTATTCTAACGATAGCACTTGCCCCAAATTTAAATGTGGAAGTGCCATAGTTAACCTCCAGATGCGAGAGAGGATGCCACGTAATGAGGCTATGGACGTGACACTAACTCAGAACCCTGTGTGCAAAACCCTCTACTCGAGGCAAGAAAAAACACAACCCTCGGAAAACTCCCAAGGTGTAAACCTCCATAAAACCTTCGCCTCGGTAACAGCAGCGCGGGACCAGAATCTAGAAGAAGAGGCACGCAATACTATGGATATCGAAAAAACAGCTGTGAAAACACAGACAAGACATCAACGTTCACTGAAACTGAACTCACGGACAACTGCTCCGGCAAAACTAGAAGCTGGACCCAGCGAGACTCTTGCTAATACTAGCCTGAAGAACTGCCACCCAACGGCACAAACTTCAATTACGTCGTCAGTCATGCAAGCGAATTCCTTCCCGGGAACTCACCAGTGTTCTATTGCTGATACGGAAAGCTCGAATTCAGAAGAAAGAAGCGCTTCACGGGGAAGTACATCCACAATGGTACCAAAAATACTAGTCAACTACAATGACTCTGAAACTGAAATGGAAACATCCCTCGCGGACATCAAGCGAAAACGTAACTCTTCCTCTTCACCATTGCGTCGAGAGAAGCCTACTAAATTGACAGCCATAGAACACCCACCCTCCGTACGAGAACGCATTTCTACTGAGGTGGAGCTTTCGCCGGCTGGAGCTGGGCGGCCGTTCATTGGGGTAGAGCTGCCACCGAGTGGGACGGAGCGCTTGCCTGCTGTGGTGAGACGCCCGCCTACGACGGGGGAGCGCCGGTCCACTTCGGTGGAACACTTGAACCCTTCACCGGTATGTCCATCGCCGGCGACAAATCAAACACCCACGGGTAAGTTGCCTTATGGCAAAATACCAGTCATTGAGAGTGGCCCATCTCAGTATACCAAACCTCGAAACACATCAGACAAAAAGAAGAGCAGTAGAGACTCAGTTTCTTCTACTTCTCGCTGTTAAAACTCATTCCCATTAATAAAAATTTCCCTTAACTGTTTCTTACAGTGGAACTTGCAGTCGTATTTTACAAAATTTAGCGAATTAAAACTTATCCTCCAACAATACTCACCAGCATGCGTTTGCTTGCTGGAAACTCTTATACACAATCGCAATGCTCAACCACCATAACAATAACAAATAATAAAATCCGCACCAGTCTACCAGGACGGACATGAGAGGCGTTCCCATTCTGATCCATCAAAGAATACCATTCAACATAGTTCAGTTGAATGCCAACCTACAAGCAATAGCAGTTAAGATAGACGTCTCTAAAACATGTACTATATGCTCATTATATATATACCCCATATACCAGTCCTTCAAGAAAATCTTAATAACCTTATAAATCAATTAACCCCTCGTTCATTATTATGGGTGATTTGAATGCCAAAAGCATGACTTGGGGTTCCCAAGTGACAAATCAGAGGGGGTGAATAATAGAAGAATTGCTTCTCGAGCGTAATCTATCAATTTTAAATGATGGTGCTCCAACCCACTATCATGTACAAACTAATACTTGCTCGATAATAGATTTAACAATAACCTCCTCAAATTGTATGATGGACTCTAATTGCACTACACTAACAGAACTACACGATAGTGATCACGATAGTGATCACGATCCTATTCTTCTCGGTCTCAAAACACCATCAATCAATACTGAACTACCAGACCGCTTCGATATCCGGCGAGCCGACTGGCAACTATTCAAAGAACTGACGTCTACAAACATAACAGTAGGAGATATCCCTGAGATCGATAATTTAGTGGCTTCTATTACACGGATTCTTGCAGAAGCTGCAAAACGTTCTGTACCATTGAAATCTTCTAACATGTCCCTTGGTTTAACGACGCATGTAAGGACGCCCGGCGCGCCAGATTATGTGCTGAGCGTGCTTTGAAGTGCAGATATTTAATTGAAAATAAAATAGCACACAATTTTGCAGAGGCCAGGTGCCGTTATATCTTCAACCAACCACGGAGAGAATCGTGGAAAAATTACGTCTGTTCAATTAACAGTAAAACTTCTATCAATCAAGTGTGGAGGAAAGTAGGGAAAATGATTGGAAAATATACATTGCAACCAACACCAGTTTTAGAAATACCTGGCAGGGGTAAAGTCACTGCCCACAATGAAGTGGCAGAGGAATTAGCAGCTCACTTTGCCTCGGCATCTGAAAATAACTACTCAAACGATTTTTTGCGGCATAGAGCTCACATAGAAAGCAGACCTATTATTTTTAATAATGATGAACTTGAAAACATTATAATACGAAGTTTACGATGCGAGAACTTCAATGTGCTCTGTCCACAACTCGGGATAGTAACCCAGGAGAAGATCAGGTAACTTATTCAATGCGGAAGTCCGCCCATCCTTCTTTAAAATCTTTATTATTGAACACATATAACAAAATCTATTCAGAACAACTTTTCCCTTCAGCCTGGAAAACAGCAATAATCGTTCCTATCTTAAAACCTGGAAAAGATACATATAATCCATCAAACTACCGTCCAATATCACTAACTAGCTGTCTCTGTAAACTCCTGGAAAAAAGGTCAATGCAAGACAAATGTGGATACTGGAGCAAACCCAAAAAATTTCCCCAAATCAATCGAGTTTCCGAAGAAATCGATGTACCATTGACAACATAGCGGAATTTGAGCAGGATGTCTTAACTGCTTTTGAGAATAGGCGACATGTGATAGCAATCTTCTTCGATATAAAGAAAGCCTACTATACGGCCTGGCGACATGGGCTGTTGAAAACACTAACCAGGTGGAACATCCAGGAAAATTTGCTAAAATTCATAGCTAACTTTCTAGCTGATAGACTAATAAAAGTACGAGTAGGCCGCACCTTATCCACACCATTTCCGATCAATGAAGGAATCCCGCAGGGTAGCATACTATCTTGCACCTGCTTCATAATAGCTATTAACTCCATAACTGAAAACTTGCCACCTAACGTGAACCATTCTCTAGATGATTTCACTATATGGTCCTCTGGACAAATAATCGCGAGTATAGAACGCAGACTCCAACTAACCCTTAATAAACTAACGACCTGGAGCAATCGCAGCGGTTTTTGCTTCGCGATAGAAAAATTGGTTGTCATGCACATTTGTAAAAAACGTAACTGTCCCAAACTCGCGAATCATTTTTTCTTAAATCAACAAGCAATCCGGAATGTCGATCATCACAAATTCTTGGGAATGATTATAGATGATCGAATGAATTGGAAGCAACATATCATGACTCCGAGAGCTTCATGCATCAGTAGTCTGAACTTACTCAAGCACCTGTCGCACAAAACATGGGGAGCAGATCGCCTAACTTTACTCAAATTATACACTATGCTTATAAAACCAAGACTGGACTATGGCTCCGAAATATATTCCTCCTCACCTTGATCAATCTTAGAACGACTCGCCCCCGTCCACAACGCTGCCATACGTATTGCGACAGGAGCACTTCGCTCCTCGCCCTTACCCAGCCTGTATGCCAATTCTGGAATTAAACCACTAGAAACATCAAAATATCAAGAAATTTAATACATATGCACGCATCGCAGTAAATCCATCCCATCCTCTACACAACCTGATGAGCTATGAAGACCGAGAGAGTGACGACGATGATCATGTTGAAAATCACACGTATGGAAGAAGTTTTCTGCAAAGAGCTGAACAGTTAAGAAAAGTAAATCATATATCTATGGGATCAATACTTCTGGAAGTACCTCCACCGTGCCCACTGTGGATGATGAAAATTACACAATGCACAGACCTTAACAAAACATCTAAAAACTCAGTGACAGCACATGAGCTACGAGGATCCTTCCTACAACATCGAGATCAACACAAGAACTCTATAGGCGTATATACAGATGGATCAAAAACTGCCACAGGGGTTGGATTCGCCTACGTGCACACCAATTTCCAAAATTCCCAGCATAATTATAATAATGCCAGTGTTGATACTGCAGAATTATACGCCATTTACAGCACTCTGAATTCCTTAACTACAAGAAATGAGAACTCAATCTCAATTTATAGTGACTCGCGTAGTGTCATTGAAGCAATCGTTCATACCCCAGCTAAAAACCCACTTGTTCAAATGATTCAATGTCGTATTATTCTATTAAATAAATTAGTAACCTTTTGCTGGACTCCCAGCCACATCGGTATAACACTCAACGAACGAGTAGACAGACTAGCTCGGGAGGCCACTTATGCAGCGGAAATAGCACAACTCCAGTTGCCCCGACCCGATGTCAAGTGCCTCGTAAAGCGTGTTTTGACACTGATTTGGAGAAACCAATGGGAAGCTCTTGCTAATAATAAATACAGACTGGTAACTGGAGATATAAATCCTCTACCTAATACAACCTCAACGAACCGATCGTGGGAAATAAAATTGACTGGTCTGAGAATAGGACACACGAAATTGACACATGGTCACCTAATGGGAAGAAGACCAATCCCGTATTGTGATGATTGTATCGTTCCACTGACAGTGAATCATTTAATTGTGGAGTGCCCCTCCTTTTTGGAAGAGCGATGACGTCATTTCAGAGCCCCGCCATATGTCCTCGTGGATATATTAGCACTAGCTGCTACCACCGCTTTCAACGGCCCGTTACACAAGTACTTAACAGAAACAGACCTATATCCTAAACTTTGATGAAGCTTGAAACACACTAGCCGAACAAGTCAAATGATGGCCGAGCGCACAGTGCTGTTAACTCGGAACATTTTGTTCAAAGGGGACTCCAACGTGGGCAAGTCGCTCGGCCGGGAAGGAAAAAAATTTGCGAGTTGCTGGAATCCTGTGACTGGGTAACAGCTATCACCACTAAGACTCATAGTACGCAAATCAATTAATCGTCATAGTTGCTAAACTAAACGAAGCCTAGAAATACGGAATATTCCAACCTCTGTACAAACACCCAAATACTGTATGAGAATTCACCATTGAATCGCCTATATAGCGTATATGGTGGTTAAATAGTAATAACATTAAAATTTGTTTGAAATTTCATGTTTTTTTTTTTGCAGGAAAATTACGTAAAATTGGGATGTCTTCAATTTTTGGAATAACAATTATTTGCATAACCTTATACAGGATATTTTTAAACTCGTGGTACAAACTTTGGCAGTTGGTAGAAAAACTGAAAATAACTTTTTTACGAATAACACAAAGTCTAGAAATATATTGTTTACAAGATATCAAATCATATTTCTCCACAGTGGGAAGCCACAACCTAACCTCATGAATGGATGTACTTTACAATAGATGATCAATGTGACCATCTGCTACAATGCAGTTTCTGTACCGATGCAGTAGTGATTCCTAGACATGATTAAACACTCGTGGATCATCCGTAAAGCGTCCTGCAGCCTCTACTACCCTTCCAATTAGATTCACCTGTCTCCACTGTCTATTCAGAAACTAAACTGTCCAGGTGACCTTAAAGGTAGAAGTTTAAAGGTGTTAAATCTGGTAACCGAGCTGGCCATGGTACGGGCCCAAATCATCCTATCCATCTGTTCAGTAAGGGACAGTGAAGATATTGATGCACATCCCTAGTGACATGTGGTTTAGCTCTGTTGTGTTGAAACAACTTGTATCGTATGTCTGACAGTACATATTCTAGGTCAGGTAATAACTGCCTGAGAAATGCTTCATAGTTTTTCCCTGTTGAATGTGCACAACAGCCCAACCAAATGGTCACCAATAATTCCTGCCCTTACATTCGCATTAAACCGCACTTGGTGGTTGCGCTGATGCTAAGCATGCAAGTTGTCTTGTTTCCACAAGTTGAAATATGCATGGTAAACATACCACCACGCGTAAAAGTTGCTTTATTAGTGAAGAGTACAGGCTTTGAAAATTCATTATTTGCAGTATTTCCATTTATGAACCTGCATGCAAATCGTTCACGGGGCTGAAAGTTAGTTGATAGCAGTTTTTGTACTCTTTTAACACAATAAGGGTACAGGCCGTCAGCATGGAATACATTCCATACCTGAGAGTAGCAATATTTTCGAAGATCATGTGCAGTGGCTCAAGTGCTGGCATGTGGGTTTCTTTCAAAATGATGTAGTATCTGCTCTTCATCCTCATTGAATACTTGCCGTAGCCTTCGACTATCCGCTTCTCTTCTATTCACCTCAAAACTGCAGGTGTTTTGCAGATGTTTATGCAACTTTGTGAAGAATGGATGATCAGGTACATGACAGTTGGAAAACTGCTCTTTATACAGTCTAGCTGTCAATATTTCATTGCCGTTTGCCAAACCGTATGCCATGTGCACATATGTTTCTTGGAATTTGGGTAGAAATTTATAGTGTCAAACTACTTCACACGTCACACGTTAACAAATGTTGCCAGATGCAGGGGTTGTGAAACTTCTCATTCGATTTCCCGTAAATGATCGCTTTCCAGACTTTTTGTTAATCAAAAAGTTGTTATCTCAATTTTTCTACCCACTGCTGAACTTTGTACCATGAGTTTACAAACACACTGTGTGTATGGATTGTATATTGTAAGAAGAAAAAAATGTCAACTGTTGGAATTTCGTTTTCATTTCAGAAATAATCTTAGTTGAATGAAAATGTTCATGCGCATATATATGAATGGATGTTTTTTGTGTAGCATTGTTCCTTGATTGTTGCTACGTTTGAATTTACTATGCCTGTTTTCAAGGTCTAGTTTTAATTGTGACAGAATGATTATATCCATCTTAACTTACTAATTCTCATGGCATAGGTACTAACAATATGTAATAGCAACCATTTTGTGAACTCTAATTTGGAACAGACAGATAGCATTCTGAAACTAAATCTAGACAACTACGATTGCCTTGATGATGTCCCAGCAATGGGAGACCCTAATGAAGAAAGTAACTTCTACAACTTTATGTGCAAGTTGATATATGAACCTTCGATTTCTGTTAACTATTCATTGTTGATTGCTCATATGAGACCCATAATAAATATACTCATCTTGTGCTTGCTGATTGTTATAAAGCAACCAGACCACAAAAAAACTGAAGAATTAACTTGCAAGGTAATTCAATAGTGCGTGTTTCATTTGAAAAACCAAAGGATTTAAAATACAGGTTTCACATCAATGAAATAATTCTTTTGACTGCACACTTTTTTCACTAAAGAAGCTTTGAGTGGTTCATCCCATAAAACTAAGACGAAAATTATATTGCTCTATTCTTTTAATAAATGATTTTAAATTGTCAAATGTAATTGATATATGGTTATATTGCATTTTTGAAGTGTGTGGCCTCATATTATTTTCTGTAATGATGGAAGAACAATGTTATGCTTATAATTTTTTGAAGTTATGGCATCAGTTTTATCAAATATTAGAGCAAGCAAGCATCCAAATGCTCAGGTACCTAAGCACCCAGCATGGAGCGTGCAGTGGTTATGATGCACAAGCTGACGGATGCTGAAGTGGAGAGGCTGAGCTGCAGGCTGGATTTCATCAAGCAAGAAGCTGCAGCGGAGAACATGACGCAAGGTGAGACTTAGTTCTGGTTATGGTGTGAGACAAAGACAGTTGATATTAAAGAAGAAAACTCAAGCCTTATCAGGATCAGTTCGATTAGGATAGGATGGTATAGTGTATGTTAAAATGTATTATTTTGGAATTATCAAGGGAATGTTGACTGATTTTGGTTTCATGAGCCCACCTAGCATAACAAAGGCAATGTCTGTAGAATTTTCATGTGTCCTGTTAGTTTTATTTATTTTACAATGCACGTGCACCACCTTCAACTCCCCTTATGATGTGTTTTAATAATTTATATTTACTGGTGGTCATAGATAAGGGTTTTTGCCAATTTGATGTAGAGTCTGGAATTTATAGTGGAAAACGTTTTGCAAAACTGCAAGTCTGACTGAAATTTGGCAACACTGTAAGCTAATTGTTATTCTCAGGAAAACTCATTAACTTCTATTCTTTTGAAATGTCAGAAAATTATATAAAAAATTAATATATCCCTGTTTCTCAAAAACTAAGGCAAAAATCAAAAAAGTTATGCATTCAAAATGTGTTTTTTTAAATACATAAATTGTGCAAATTTCATAGCAATTGGTCAAAAAATTAAAAATTGCTGGGCTGTCCTCCTTAGCGTAACCTCAACATCATAAGGAAACCCTACACTAAAAGTGGTGGCAGATAACCTACAATAACCTAGAGGAGTCTCAGAAGAACAGCAGAAACCACAGAACTAAGATTCATGAAGTCAGAATTCAGAGCTTACTGTGTCTACTATGGCTAATTGTTTTTATACTTGACAAATTTGAATGTATGCAAAAAAATGAAAACACATGGAAAAACATGTTTTTTTGAAAAAAACTGCCGATAAAGAAAAAGTTTTTTTACATCACTTCTGCCACCTGCGCATTCACAACATGGATTTTTTTTAAGGATTATTCTTTGAGTAAACCTTATCTCACTGATATTCTTTTTATCAACTGACCCATGCTATGAGTGTAATGTTGTGTATTTAAGGAGGTCACTTGCGGCCACATTTGGCCCGCGCGCCCAACTGGAGTCCATTTTTTAATTGTTGTTGAAAAAGGACCCTTAGGTGGTGGATTATTCGGTCCTATAATTTTATGGCTCTGCGGACTCTAGACCCCCCCCAGGGGGTGTAAGGGACCAAAAATCAGGAATTTTTGATTTCATGGAAATGGAAAATTTTCTAGCGTACTTTTGTCAGTAATGTTTTAAGGATTCTAAAACTGTCTTTGTTTTTGTTCTAGCATAAAAACTCAATGAGTTCTATTCTTTTGAAATATCAATGAAAGAAGCAATGTCTAATTTAAAAAAAACTAAGGCCTGAATCGAAAAAATAAGTAGAAAAAATTGTGTTTCTTTTTAAAAATCACATGTAATAGTCAAATTTCATAAAAATCAGACCACAAAAATAAGTTCATAATTTTGATAAAAAATAATATTTTTTGGGGGGGGGGGGGAATTACATATCACAGTGAGAACATGTAGTAAAGCATAGAGATTATTGAAATAAGAATGAAAATAGCATTCAATGACATAAATTATCCATGTTATTACAATTCAAGAAATTTATTTTTGTTTATGGCTCTCCTGAATAATCATATATTTGATCATTCAAAAGAGTAGAAGTCATTTATTTTTCATGCTAGAACAAATCCAAAGAGGTTTTTAGAATCCTTGAAACATTTTTTACAATAATACGGTCTCAACCTTCCAAATTTGACCAAAATTTTGTTATCAAGCTCAAAACCCAAAATTATTTTATATGCCTAATATTTATAAAATATTGCATATCAAAATAATTTACAATTTTGAACCGTACTATTGTTAGAAATGCTTGGAGGATTCTAAAACTGTCTTTGGTTTTGTTTTAGCATGAAAACTCAATGACTTCTACTCCTTTGAAGTATACATAAAAATGTACTAAAAAACTAAAATTTCATATTTAAAAAAAATAAATAAGGCCAAAGTAGAAGTTACACGAGTAAAATATGTGCACTCTCAATATATACATACACTGGCAAAATTTCAAACGAATTGGATGAAAATAACTAAAATCGTGAATTGACCTCCTTAAAACTGTCACCCCCTCATGGGGATACAACTATTGTTTGTATGGGAACAAGCATTCCCAGGGGGAACATGTGAAGTGTTGTGCTGAAGTAGGCAGGCCTTCTTTTTTTTTAAATAGAATACATTTTTGGTTTTGTTATGGACAATTTTTTTGTGGCTTGGTGCTGTCTGTTTTTTTAGTATTCTTTACTTACTGTGTCAAGTTTCATCTTGTCTCATGAACTGCTTTCGTGACTTAGTGTTTCTATGTACCTTGTACATAGATTCCCCATTTCCTCAATACCATACTAAATAGTGCCTTCCTCCTTCCTATCTTTAGAAAACCTGAGTTGTGGATAAGTAGGCTTAAACTTACATCTAATCCAATTTGAAAACTTTCAAAAAGCTGTGGTATAGCTCTGGTAAAGATGAGGACTTCTGTGGTATAAGGAGTTGTGTTGAGTTTTGGTCTTTGTCTTCAGGGTGAAACTTCCTCCCACAAGGTCGAGAAATGCTGTCATAATTGAGAAAAGATGTCACTAACTGGATTTCATCCTATTCTAATTGTCTCATTAACAATTTAAAAATTGGTGTACATTAATTTTTAATTCAAACTCCCTTGATGTCCTTCAGACATATAGTGAATTGCAAAGTGCATTTTTTATTGAAATATTTGTTGGGTTTGCTAGTTTATTATGAATTGTAACCACTAATTATTCTGAAGACAGTTTCTCGCTTCTTATTGTCATTGAAATTTGCTGGTGTAAGCTAAAAAATTATTAAGCTCATTTAAACTCGAAAGCTTTTGAAATATTACCTAATTAGTTGAAAGGGTTGCATTGTGTTGCCTGCTATAATTATTACTTGATTTTTTCCAAATTTTATAGATTACTCCTGTTTTCATGTATTAAAATATTAACCAAATTGTTGACATTGTCGAAATTATTAAATTATCTCTGTATTTTAACATATAAAAAGATGTTACTAGATTTGTTGTCTCGCAATTTCTCTCAATGAGCTTGTGTCACTTGCAGGTGATGAGCCGAGCTCTGGAAGCCATCTAGAAGAAATTTACATCAAAAGTGAAGTGCCTGACGCTGAGCTGGAGGCCGTTACTGTAAAGGACGAGCCCATTGACTGGCATCAGGAACCCCAGGTGCTGTAATTGGTTGCTTACTCTTCTGTTGAGTGCTTCCAATTGATTACCTAGTTTTTTCTTGAGTGCATCCAATTGATTACCCACTTTTTTCTTGAATGCTACTGTTAGATTTTAGTAGAGTATTTATCATTTCACAGGAAATTTTAATTTACTTCATATGTGGTCTGTTTTTACCTGTTCTTAGCCACTATTTTGTGTCATTTATATCATTATTACTGCTTTCACGTCTTATTGTTTTGCGCATTTCTGACATAATTGACATAACATGACATTTAGCAGATTTAATTCTATTCCAATTGCTTGATGAATGATTTAAGGGTCTGGATTAGCTCAATTTATTGCCGAACCGTTTCATTAGCTGCTGAGCAATGTTTTACTCTGGTTCCAGAAAATAGTCTCACTGCACACTATAGACCGACCGGGGCCCCGGCCAACCCCGGCCATTTTGGCTGACCCCGGCCATTTTGGCTGACCCCGGCCCTGGCAAGCCCCGACAATTTTTGCAGACCCCGGCCCCAGCCCCGGCAAAATAGTGCCCTAAACTGGGGTTTTGGCCGGGGTTTTTAGTTTTTACTACACCTTTTTCACTTTGAATTAATCTAAGTCAAGGTCAGTTTAATCCAAGATAAGTTCAATTTAATCCAAGTCAGATTCAAATTAATCCGAGTCAAGTTCAAATTAATACCAGTCAAGCTCAAATTAATGCAAGTCAAATTCAAATTAAACGTGCTATGTATCCAGCATCAGGAGGCAGAGTGTGATTCAGATCTTTGAGCGGAGTAACCTATAGAAATCAATTATAAAAACTTTGTATTAACTATACATTAAGTTATTTAACAATTCTACATTAATGGCAATGCGCATCCATTCAAATATTTATGTTCAAAGACAATTTTATGGTACACATGCACATACACATAGTAGTATCGAGGATTTAATTACTCATATAGAGATTTATATGCGTGAAATTTCGTTTTTCACATATATAAAGTCATACTTGCATGCAACTACGAAAGATTACCATTGGATGATATGTAGATTTAACCTTTAAAAGAAATATAGCAACGAAGTTTTTTTTGCTTGTTCAAACGATTTTTGTATAAACAAGTTTCAATTGTTTTTCATCGATCGAGATGATATATTTGCCCTGGCCTATTCATTTGAAGGGATGGCACAATTTTTATTGCTATTGCAGGATTGTATCTGTGTAGTAATGTACTCATATAAATTGTAATCAAATGGTATCGTACATAAGTACTCAGTGAATTGCATTTGCTCATTTCTTTAAAGGTTGAATCTACACATCGTCCAATGGCAATCATTTGTAATTGCATGAACATATGATTTCATACGTGTGATAAAGTGGAATTTCAGGCATGTAAATCTTTAAATGCGTGTAAATAAATCCTGATGCTATGTGTATCTGTAAGATAAAAGTAACTTTGAACATAATTATTTGAATGGATGCACACTGCCAATAATGTAGAATTATAAAACAACTTTAATGTGTAGTATAATACGAAGTTTTTATAAATAACTTCCATCTGTTACTCCGCTCAAGGATCTGAATCACACTTCTGCCTCCTGCTGCTGGATACCTACACATTTTACGACAGCTAGTTTTTATGCTGAAGAAATTTTATGTATTCCTTGCTGAAAGGAAGAGCGTTTTTCTTGATGATCACATCCAACAGATACATTTTTAATACAAAAAACGCTCAAATTAACGAGGGATTTATGTCGATTCTTAATTCAAGTTGGGGCTGGATGAATTTGAACTTGATATGGATAAATGTGAACTTGATATGGATAAATGTGAACTTGATTTGGATTAATTTGAACTTGATTTGGATTAATTTGAACTTGACTTGGACTTATTTGAACTTGACTTAGATTGATATGAATTTGATTTGGATTAATTTGAACTTGACTTGGATTAATAATTTGAAGTGAATAAAGCGTAGTGTGCCCTGCTACCCGCACGTGAAAAATTCACGTGTCTTTTAAATAAATTTGAAAAAATTTATCAAGAGATTTGCGATTTCATCGCAATCCTGAAGAACATGCAGCCGCTAAGAAGAAAAAGCAGTATCTGTGCTACCATCCAGTGCGCAGTTATTGACATGAAAAAATCTCGACTTGGAGAGGTCCTAATATCAGCAGTTATTGAGAAGACGCTGTTTTCGTTAATTTACTTGTGTATTTTCTTTGAAATAGCAATCTGAATTTGGATACTGAGGTCCGGAATTAGTCTTGTTGTAATTACCTTCTCTGATGGAACTTGAAACTTCTGATTCAAAAATCATACAAAATTAAAAAGTTTCCTTTTCCATAGGGTCGTAAGGATTGAGCATGTCACAAAGCCAGTAAATTAACAATTTCTCTTTATTTATTTGGTTAGTATTATTTTGCTCTCATTTTTTAAATTGAGTGAATGTTTCTTTTAAAGTCAGCTGTTTGCCAGTAGACGAAGACGACTTGCTACAATCGGCAGTTTTATCACTGCTGCAGCCTAAACTGTCTCTGTTTGTTTTCAATACATTGACAGTTTTTCTTCTTGTTCGTTTTGTTTCTATTATTCAATTTATTTTCGTCGTTTAGTTTTTCTTCAGCTTCCAGGAATTGATGATTTTGTGTCAATTTTAGATGGCCCCATAAATATTTAGTTGATGAAGTTTTCTAAGATGCACCAGCCGCTCCTCGTCGTATATTTGCTTCACAAATGGTGCACACTTCAATTTTTACACTCTTCACCGATATATATGTAAAAGTAATCCCATACTGCTGACGCACTACTTTTAGTCATTATACCGAGTGTCCCACAAAAATGTCACTGAGTTTTAATTGATTAACTTCCGCTTTAAATTTACATATTTTAATTTTCATTTTTCACAATGTAGTAAATTTTATTTTATTTTCGAATAATTTAGGTTTTTTGAAAATCGTTTTATAACAACTTTACATTGATCGATTAACTGGAACAGATAGAAAAACTAATTTTTCCAAGGAAAACATTTTGAAACAATATTGATATTCTTCCTTATTTTGCACTTTCCCAAAAACCGAACAAACAAAAACTTAATAGAGTAATAAATCAATACATTAAATAAAGTTTAAATAAAAAAGTAATTTAATATCCTTCGACATACCCACCATTTCTCTCAAGGCAATCATTACTTCTAGCCACTGTTAAATGAAGAGTTTTACGGATCGTTTCACTGTTTTCTTTTAGTTCTTGAAACACTTCAACTTGTTGTCGGAGAACTATTAATGATGGAGGTGATGTTTTGAAAACGCGTTCCTTCACAGTAGGTATTGAGAAATGAAGATCACCAGTGTTGTTTTTAAAACTTTTCCTTTGAACAAATAGTTTTTCTGCCTCTTTCATTAAATCGATCACTATAAAGTGGTTATTAAACGATTTTCAAAATCTCAAATTATTCGTAAAATGAAAAGAACAACCAATATAAAATGGAACATTCTTTTAATGGCAAGCATTTCGGAATCTCTGATTCCATCATCAGTGCTGTAAAACAAGGAATAAAATACCTACTGTGAAATACCTTGTGAAATACCTATTGTGAAATACCTACTTTGAAATACCTACTGTGAAATACCTTGTGAAAAACCTACTTTGAAATACCTACTGTGAATGTATCGTTCACAGGAAGAGGCCCTAAAATTCTTTGACTACATGAATGGACATCACGCCAAGATAAATTTCACAATGGGAACTGAGCAGAATGATAAATTGCCATTTATAGACGTTCTTGTAAAGAAAACGAATTCAACGTTCACCACCTCTGTTTATAGAAAACCTACATTTACGGGATTATGTACCAATTTCTTCAGTTGCTTTTACAAGTGTTATATTAAAACAAGTGTCTCAACATTATTGCATAGAGCATGCTGTATTTCAAATTCATGTAAAATATTTCATGGCGAAGTGAAATATATCACAAAGTTACTTGTACAAAATATATACCCTGTATCTTCAATTAACAATCTGGTTAAAAAGTTTTTAGAAAAAAAACTTTCCCCTCCGTGTACAATTCTGACCGCACCGAAGCAGAAAGTTTTCGTCAAGCTCTCTTTCTTGGGCTATCTTTTCAAGGAGATGAGAAAGGATCTTTTATCTCTGATGCACTCTCATTTTACTTGCATTGACGTGCTGCCATTTTATTGAAATAGGTTCATTTTTCAATAGGAAAGAGCGTTTGGAAGAGTGCCTGAGAAGTGGTTGTGTATATTTGTATAAATGTGATTGCTGCATGCAGTCCTATGTTGGAAGTACCACACTCCAGCAATTTGTTCGTCACAGCCAATACTCTGGTATCTCCCATAGAACCGGCCGTCCATACTCATCTCCCTCCCAGTCAGCCATCAGAGATCATTGTCATAGTTCAAACCACCCTTTCAAAAGTTCCAATTTCTCCAAACTTTGTAGAACTGCAGAGGAATTTGACCTTAGAATTTTGGAATCATTGTTCATTTTTGCCCATAGACCTCATCTAAGTAATGATCAAAGTGCGATGTAATTAAATATTGCCCCAACTGTGTAAATAGGAGTGTGTTGGAATGTGGGTGTGTCCGTGTGTGTGTATGTAGTTCTGTTACTTTGTGTAGATGTTATTGTGTGTTAGTTTGATTGCTAGAATTTAGGTGTATGTGTACGTATGGCTTCGAATGTTTAAGAGAAATTGTGTTTTTATTTTTAATGGTTAGGCATAGCTATTTTTCGATGTAAGTATAGTGATATCAATTTCTTATGGCTTTTTCGCATTTCGTTCATTACCGTTTTTTATTCCTTGTTTAACAGCACTGATGATGGAATCAGAGATTCCGAAACGTTTGCCATTAAAAAAATGTTCCCTTTTCTATTGGTTCTTCTTTTCATTTTACGTTTTAGATTCCCAAAAATCGCCTTTTAATTCTATTAAATTATTCGAAAAGGAAATGAGATTTACCACATGGTGAAAAAAAAGACAATTCAAAGTTGTTAATTTAAAGCGGAGGTAGAATCAATTTAAAAGTCGGGGACATTTTTATGGAACACCCGGTACATTTAATTACAATTATTGTTTCTGTATTAATTAATTCAACAAGCACTGCAACTGCAAGTCTACAAAACTTCATTGACTTGACATAAATACAGACCTAACAGCAACTGTAATTTAACATGCATTGAGCCACTAACCGGCGTTATGCACTACGTCATCGTGACACGTCCTGACACGGTCTGAACCCCGGCCCCGACTCCGGCCCCGGCCCCGGCCATGGTAAATTTGATAACCCCGGCCCCGGCCATGACAAATTTGTTGACCCCGGCCCCGGCCAAATTTTCAAGCCCGGTCGGTCTATACTGCACACTCCATCATTCTCGAGTTTAAATTCTGTTGAATTGGGATTTGTTGTCTATTTGATTGCTTGTTGGTGGTTAGTGTAATACATCTTATTTTCAAAAATTGTTGTGCCTGTCGTAGAGTGATTGTACCTTTGACTGCTGGCATTATATTGATGTCATGTTTTGTAATTCTCTATGTGGTCCACTTTATTCTCGTTCCCCAACCACAGCTAGTGTTGAGTAAGTTATGGTCCCTTGATTAATAGCATTAAAGCTATTTTCAGCATGCTTCTTGTATCCCCAGTATCGTGGAGCCCTTTCTTAATTGCATTGTGCCTCTGTGAGTTGACTTGCACGACTCATTATAACTGGTTTACGCCAGTGATCGTTTCAAAATACTTCGAAGTTTTCTTCTGCCCTCTCAACTTCTCTAAGCATTGCCTGTCACATTTGTGATTTGAAGAAGACCGTGTGGAACTCTTGTCACATGTGAAACCATATTAATTACTTAAGGAGCCAGATTTATGATTTTCATGTGTGTTTCTTGCTTTGTGTGTGTGAGACTAACGAATGAATAATTTTTTATTGTTTTGCCTGTGTAAGAAGTCACTTCAGTCACTCTTAGTTTTTCAGAGACAATATTTCTAATACAATTGAAGCTGCTTTTAAATTCAGGAAGAATAATCAAGTTTGTTTTGTGTTTTGAAGAGAAAAACGTTAACAGTAAAATTTTGTGCACGAATCGTTATCCAAAATAATGTAGTCATGACAAGCGCTATTGCATTTAGAAGATTTTGCATGAATACTTCGTTAAATTTTTGCTCTATTTTGAAGTGTTAACCTCCTATGAAGAGAGAATGTGCTTTTCAAATGTCTCTTGTGCCATCGTTATTTTTTGCTTCCTCTATTACTTTTATATATTTTTGTTGTATTTTTTTATCAGTGGAGCGCATTTGCTAAAGATTAAAATAAGAATGGATGCACAAGTGCACAACTTAGTCTCAAAAGTAAATGTTTACCAAGTACATAGATACTTTTAATTGCAATTTGCGTATATTGCGTTTTTTTCCTGAGAATCTTGGCCAGTAATAATCGGGAAATGTTTTCCTAACAGGCCAGTTCAAGTTCAGGCTCTCATGCAGTTACTTTCAAGAGAAAAGTAGACAATGACAGCACTGAGGCACGTTCTGGGCTCGCAGAAGCAGAGGATGAGTTGAGAGAAGGCAGCTTTGGTACGTGCAACACAAGTACTGTTCATGAGGGACCAGCTGGAGCATCTCAAGGGAGCACTGACTCGCTACCGTCAGATGTGTCGGGTAGCGGCAGTGGTATTGAAGCCGCACCTCCTTACAGACTCATGTCACGGCCCTCACTGTGTGAACATTGTGATTACTCCACTGGTGGGAGGGACCTTATGGAGCTGCACCTCCGTGTCAGGCACAAATTGGGATGTTACTACGATTGTGGGTTGTGTTATTACTCCACTATGTATATAAGTATTTTGAAGCGGCATATTGTGGAGCAACATGATAATGAGAGCTGGTACGAAGGCCTATCCGGGAGTTACCAATATACAGGGGTGGAAATGACGGAGGAACAGCGACGTAATAAACATGGTCAGAAAGAGCTTAGGTGTGATTTCTGTAACTCTCATTTTATCGACGAGTCCAGGTCTGATTCACCTAAAGAAGATGCATTGCTCAACAGTATGGTGAACAAGTGTGAAGTGTGCGAATATTCTTCAGCTGATAAAGGAAACATGAAACAGTGTTTGTCTGGTACACGCAAAATAGGACCTCAAATAAGCAGACATGTTCAAAGTCAACTTTACAGGCGAAACTTGAATGACTCAGCTCGTAGAAACGAACATGAACCACACCAAGCCAGCAAAGATAGGAAGGGACAACTGTTGGAGTGTGAGTTCTGTGACTATACCTCTGCTCGAAAGAGGAGTGTTAAACTGCACCTAGCAAGCAAACATGGTAAGGGTCCGCTGTTCAAGTGTGATTTATGTGACTATTCTTCGGCTCAAAAGAGTAATGTTAAACTGCACTTAGCTGACAAACATGGTAAAGGTCAGCTGTTCATGTGTGAGTTATGTGACTATTCCTCTGCGCAAAAGCCTAGTGTTGAACTGCACTTAGCTAACAAACATGGTAAGGGTCAGCTGTTGAAGTGCGAATTATGTGAATATTCCTCTGCTCGTAAGGTTCGTGTTAAAGAACACCTAGCCAGCAAACATGGTAAAGGTCAGCTTTTCAAGTGTGAGTTATGTGACTATACCTCTGCGCAAAAGCGTTATGTTAAACTGCACTTAGCTAACAAACATGATGAAGGTCAGCTGTTCAATTGTGACTGATGTGAGTTTCTCTGCTCAAATGAGCACTGCTAAACTACACCTAGCCAGCAAACATGGTAAAGGTCAGCTGTTCAAGTGTGAATTATGTAACTATTTTTCTGTTCGAAAGGATAAAGTTAAAACACACCTAGCTAGCAAACATTATTGCACTAATGCGTTTCCTTTCTAAATGTGAAATGCAGATTTATTGCACTATTCAAATGTCCAATCACTACATCGCACTTCACATTTTTTAAATATTGTAGCTCTCCCGTGTGATCAAAGTTCTTACGGGCTTCTCCCTTTGCAGAATGCAACTTCTGTGTCCTTGGGAATTGGTGCTCACGAGGGGAATAAGTGAGGTTCTGAACTAAGAGTTAAGGAGGTCATGTGGTATTGGAAAAGAAATGTTTTAGTTTTGTTAAGGCCCATCTTTTTTGGGTTTACTGCAGTCCTGTTTTTCATTATTCGTTACGCCTTCAACTTTCCTTTTTTTCATAAATTTCCATTCAACTTGCTGTTTCTACGAACCATGTGCATAAACCCTGCGTTTCCATAAGTGACTACTGAATGATTTCTTCCTCATTCCTCTCTTAAAACCACTTTTATAATTAAACAGGCTTAAACCATCTTATCTAATGTAATCTAACGCCTCGGTATCATTGTAGTTGGTAAAATTTTCTTTTCTTCCTAACACTGAGTTCTTCATTTTGCGTACTATTCTGCGCAATTTGTGGTGTGTTATTCGAATGAAATGAGATCTTTCTTTCAGTTGTTGAATGGCTTTTCAGGATGACGCATGAAAATCAGCTGTTCACATTCTATTTCGTAGTGTTTTTTTGTCGCATCCTTGTGACATTTGTCAGACTTACACTGCAAATTTTTTCTTCGTTTATATTCCAGGATTAACGGTCACAATCTTGAATTGTTTCGTGTTCTTTTTTTTCGTGTGTTTGGAAGAAAATGTACGTTTCTGGTAACCTACTCCAATGTTTGATATCAGTGGTTCCCAAACTGGGGTCCCAGGACCCTTGGGGTCCCTGAGAAGGTCCAAGGGGGTTTGCGACACAATGGAAAAAATTACCTTCAGACAAAAATTATATGAAAATATATAACGCTGAATCTCTGTCATAATAATAGGTGGTATCGATATTTTGGTGTGCAAGCAGCCAGCACCTCTTTATCACATTTCTATATCTGTCATAATATTTATGTTTGTTGGCTCACCCTTTGCTTCCGGCTTCATTGGAGCACTGTGTTTACTTTAGTGGTTTGTGTGTTATGGTCTCCAGAATGTGTGTGGTGGGTTTTTGATATGTGTGAAAATGTTGAAGAATGTCCATGAATTGGTAGGTTTTAATGTATCTTATTTTAAAAAATGATTCATTAGCTAAATTTGAATTTAATACGCCGTAGCAACTTCGATCCTTCGTCAGACCAACTGTCACTATCGTGAGTTTTGTGACCGGCAGTCTGGCCCCAAGTCCATTTAGGATGGCTGTCTGATCGGTCTGGCTGTTACATTGTACGCAGACGGCATTCGCTATATGTTGCTATCATATAAAAAATTTACAGTTGGTTGGTAGTGAGTTGTTGATAATTAACAAAACTTTATTTGGCAAGAGGAAAATTTCACTGCTCCCTTTACCAAGTTTACTGGCATCGAGTGTATTATCATTCTTTTTTTGCATTTTCGAACATTGTTAAAGGGAAAAATAAACTACTTCAGACAAGAAAAAAGAAAGAAAAAAGAAAAACACTTCATTTCCAATAGAGACGGTACAAAAGTACCATCATTAGTTTTTAACATATCTTAAAGTTAATACACTTAGGTGATACACACACATGAGTATTGTAATACTCGTGTCACTAGTCGAAAAGAATTGATTGAGGGCTATGTACTCCTAATCTTGCTTAATCTACATGTGACGATACACATAATGATAATTATAAGAGACAACACAATTTCATGGATGATGCATTTTCATTAGGGTTGAGAACACCTTTGACAATTTACGTATACACGATATAAAACTTCGCACTTCTTGACGCCAGGAAATAATATTAGAATTATTAATTTCGGAAGATGTTCAAAAATGTCATTTTAAGGAAGCACGAAAAAACTAAATAAATATACATTCATAAGCATGAGGACCACGAAAATTACAAGATTTGTATTTCTAATTAAGCAATTTAAACATAACGGTCATTAGTTGATAAGCATTTTATTTAAATATAAATGGATGATCACACGAAAAATGTAGTTTTTTACGTGAATGCTTTACAATAATAAGTAGGTGACGAGTTAGGTAATGTTACAAGTTGAGAGTGAACAGAAAAATAAATTATCTCTAGTTAAAATGCCAGTTGTCAGTTTAGTACACACATATGTGCATATATACATGTAAATATACACACATATACATACATGCACATACATACCTACGCACATACATACACCTAATGTAAACAAGCACAAATACATTTCTATGCATCGAGGCAATCACAATATATGCGCGCTCTATAGAAATGCTGTGCGATGTTCTGAAATATAGGATAATGAGAAAAGGAAATTCGTGATAACTCTCAATATGTTTTGCTGCTTACAATTTCTAATGAAATATTGTTACGATGTTTTATTAAATATTGTATCAAAAAAATCATTGATTGATAAGCGTCCTATTTATCATATGTGGGTGATCGCGCAACAAATACATTTGTATACATATATTTTATAAATGCTGCACAATAATCAAGTGAAATGAAGGATTACGTAGTAACACGTTCACCTATCTACGTACGCATAGCGTGCACAAGTATACACATACACAAGTAAGCATGTGCGCAAATATCAGCGTAGGCTAATCGGTATAAACTAGCATTCCAATCGAGGGAATCGGAGAAAATATCTTTTATTATGGCATGAATTTTATAAAATTTCAGTCTAAAAATATTGGCACAAAACAGTCTACCTTAGTCAGAAACATGAAAACGATTTTTCTACAACGGTTCCCAAGTACAGAATATTTCCAGAAGTACGCGAGGCTTAGGTGCAGTTGTTATAATATACTCTGGAGCGTATGATATAATTTGCACTACACTAGCCTACTAAGAGCATTTTTGGACGTGACGAAGAAAGAAACAAGAATGTCCCATAAGGGTGTCATATTAGGAAAAAAATTACATTATCTTTGAAATATGGCGCCAAATGCCTGCAATTGATAAATATACATAGGTACCATATTTTACATGTACAAGACATTTAAGCTTGGGATTGCCTTACAATAATAAAATGAAATGATGTGTTGGGTAGTGTTAGAAGTTGGGAGTGAGAAAAAAGTCTGGTATTTATAGTTTATATACCAGTTGCTAGTCCAGTGCACACAGGTGTATGTGCACATATGCACACCCATATGCGCACATACACCCATATACGCACACACATATACAAGTAAGCATGTTTGCAAATCCCAGCGTAATGGCGATCAAATCATAATACCTACGCATACTTCAAGACTGTTGTGTGATGTCTTGAATTATAAAAAATACTAATAAACATAAAGAACAATCTTGCTCATGCTGCATCTAAAGAGACAGTCAAGCCCTGTGTAATCGTAAGAAATAATCCGAGGAAAAAGAAGGAATGTGAAAAAAGACTTCGAAGAACGTATAAATGAAATGGTTTATAATTTTCAAAAAGCAATTTCAAGAAAACTCAGGTTACCGTCGAGAAAAAACAACAAAAAAATATTTCATGTCCTCTCGGTATTCTCTGCAACATTATGCGGAAATGGGTACATGGGATAAAATGGAGATAAAGTGTAAGCCGGATATCACTGATGATTGACAAATATCTACAAAATTTTGGCAGAAATGCGTAAACAAACATAAAATCAAAATGGAAATTCATAGCTTGTTCAACATACGGACAGAAAGATAATTTTACCACGATTTATATGCTCAAATTGCACTTTATTTCACTTGTCTAATTGCACTTCATTTTTTTCGATTCACAAAAACGCCCTCTGGGGAAGTGATAGATATATTTTTTAATAATTTCGTCAGTGCAACAAAATTTATTCACCGGGCTGTTTTCACCTAAAAATAGAAATAGAAATTTTATCTATTTATGTAGGTATTCATATACCTACATACGAGCACACACATATTAATATACATACCTATTGAAAAAGAATATAAGAAAAAAATACATGCATAAAAAATAAAAAGATAGAAAAAACCTACCTCCTACAATGTCAAAAATGACAGTCTGATCACTGTAATCGTAAGAAATTATTCAGTTAAAAATAACCTTAAAGAAAGAAGACTTAGAAAAACGTAAAATTGAACTGTTTTTAATTTATTATAGAAATTTTTAAGACAACTCAGGTTATAGTCAAGGAACAACAACAGCTGCAAAAAGACATCTCGGGGTTCAAATTCAATATGAATTCTCTTCAGCATTATACGGACATGTGTACATGGGATAAAAGGGAATAACATTGTGGCCGGATATTACATCTGAGTGGCGAATATTGACAAAATTTGGCACGTATAGGTAGATTAAACAGTGGTCCACAGTAATAATTTTAACAACGGAAATTTAGAGTTTTTTCTGATTTGAAAGTTCAGTGCTAGTGTGCGCGGAACCTACTGAAAATTAGAAAAAAAATATAATGCCTAATTACCCCCTTCCCTCCAGCTCAGCGAAATCGATTGAAACACCCACGTGAATGATTTCGAAATAGTGAGACAACGTTAGCCAAAAATTAATTTAATAAAGACATAGCACAACCCTCACATCTATTAATCTGTACATTGATCTGCACACAAAAATGTATTTTAGAGTTTGTTTGTCATACGGACGTTAAATAAATATACAGAAAAGAGAAAAATTAAAAATAAAGATAAGGAAATACTACTAATTAGGGAAAAAAGGACCTTCATTTCGCTGCATTGAACTAACGGCTGTGGTGCTCATTATATTCGACAGAAATAAGTAAGATCAATATTAGAATGACTTGGCGATCGTAAAATGAAATGATTTCTAATTTTCTAACAGAAATTTCAGGATAATAAAATTTTCAGGTAAATGAGAAATTCAAACCAAAATGCTGCAGGCCCTATGACGGAAATGCAAAATGACGGGACATATGTACTCTAAATTCTTTTACAGTTTTAGAGTTTTTAATATGCTGGGGAAGCTTGTTCCACAGGAGAAAGACAGTTGCGTTCACTGAGTAAACACTGCTTTTGCGAAGCTCCTTCGAGGCTGCAAATAACCTGTAACTATTCCTGAGATCAAAATTAATATCTCATTAATTACTTTCATTAAATCAGTAACTGGCTTTCTCCCTCCATCTGGGGTGGGTTGCCCTACCGTATTTCAATTAAGGTAGGCTGTAAGCCTGATTTGTCCATTGTCTATCTTGTAATTTTGTTTTATTTCTTATAATTTTCTGTAAGATAAGAATTTTACTAGTGTGTGACCCCCTCCTCGGGGTTACATAACTTAACGATGGCAGATTTGCCACTAAAAAATTGCTATTGTAATTTGAGAAAGGAGAACGAATCACATGATGAATAAATATTGCAATCAGTCAATTTGGAGGTGGAAAGCGTCAGCCATTCACTACTCAGTAGTAACCCAGCAGATCTTGAGTGTATGGAGGACTCAGTCGTTCAAGAAACTTGGTTTAAAACTAACCGACGGTCAAGTAAATTAGATAGAGAAAGCGAAAGTCTAGACCATCTTGACTCAGAGTCTAAATGTGAAGCATCAAAAAAGACAAAAAAATTCCTCTTCTCCTCTCAAAACTCCAGCCTACCCAAGAAATAAGACACTAATATCTCTAAACAATATGAGTACTCTACTTTTTGCTCTGCCACTAGAATCTGCTGAGTTCATTGGTGCCTCGAAAAGAAAAATGACGCTTGTTCCTTTTGGAGTGGCTCAAGGATTAAAGGAGGTGCTTAACTATGATTTTGTGAAAGAAGTAAGAGTCAACAAACGAGTGAAACGAGAGTCAACGAGAATAGCCATAGAATTCAAAGATGCACCACAGTCAGAGTTTGAAAGAATCCTAAAAATAGATCATGATGGTAAATTTGCTATTAAATGTAATAAACCTCAAGCTGAATCATCTGAAACCTCCTGGGGTGTTATTGGTCCCATTGACCAGGAAGTCAACCTTGAAGAACTGATTCCTCTCATCAAATGTGACAACCACATTGCAGTAAAAATGATAAGACTACCTAAGTTTGTGAATGGAAAGAAAGAAGTTTCTCAAAGTGTCAAAGTAGATTTTGCGAGAATGGAAATTCCAAAATCCCTTAAAATTGAATACAGACACTATCCTGTCAGACCCTATTCTCCTCCTCCTTTGAGATGTTATAAATGTCAGCGTCATGGGCATTTTGCTAGTGGTTGCACATCTGTGGAGCTTTGACTCGTATACAGTGGTAATCACGCTAAAGATAAGTGCACTGCTAATGTTTCTTGTTGTGCAAATTGTGAGGGAGCTTACGTGGCAAGTTTTAGGTACTGCCCTCGTATTAAAAGTTCCATAGAGATCAGATCTCTAATGAGTGAAGGTGTATCCTTTTTGGAGGCACGTAGAAGGGTCACATCTGGAAGTGAAGAAAATATCAGTACCCCCTCCTCAAATTGTGGAAAACCACTCCCAGAGGCGGCATGAGCCCAGTTTAATTACAGATGGGGAAAAATTACCCAATTTTGGGTAGACAAACTGCAATCAATACTAGTGGCAATAAAACCCATGCCTCATTATTGAAGAGTGCTCAACCCAAAAAAGTGGTTCATATTGATGTCCTCCAGTCGCAGGGGTACTACTATTTGCCACGAAGGGTTCCCAATCTCAATTGTAATAGAGGTCGCCGAAATGTATTGATGGAGTATTTGAGCCCTACGTTAATCGTAATGGAGGAAGTCCAAATGTGTTGGCAAACTGTTCTAGAGGTCGGGATGCTCCTGCGGACAGTAGCATCTCTGTGGACTCTGGACCTTCTGTTAAAGAAATGATAGAGTCTTACATGCAGTCAATGTTTGAGGATCTTTTTACTCGTCTGGGTAAGTTCATAGTAGAAGCTCTTTCCTATAATTTGACATTTAAAAATAAACATGAACGTAGTTTGTTGATTTTAGGTATGATTAGAAATCATTTTGGACAAAAAATAGGTAGTAAACTGTTGAATGAGTACCATAAATCGGCAGCCTCTCAAGATAACTCTGTAATACCGGATAAAAACAATTATCCACATGAGTCTCAGCAGAAAGATAGATTAACTAGATCAAGCAGAATTCCAGAGACAACCCATGCTCAACATAGAGGAGTTAAACAGCAAGGAATGACCACAAACAAAAATGCAAAATAAATTTAAAATATGTAATCGATCTATTCGAAGAAGTGGTCAATCAGAAAAGCTTTTTCAAATCTCTCAGTTAAACTGCAATGGATTGCAGAGGAAACTTTCAGCTGTAAAACTATATTTGTGTACCAAAAAACCTGACATCCTCTGCTTGTGTGAGGCTTGGCTCAATGATCATGAACCAAAATTTGTTGGCTATCAGTGTGTATGGCTTCATAGAGAAAATTGTAATTTGTAATAGAGGTGGTATGTGTTTTGTTATCAGAAATGATATAAATTTTTGTGAAAAGAAACTCCTTCCCTTTCCAAAAGGAAAGTTAGAATTTTCATGTGTTAGGGTGTCCTCTTCTTCTGGATATCTTGATGTTCTTAACATTTACAATCCTAATGCTTATATCACTGTTGAGTTTCATCATTACTTTTGTCAATTTTGTGAAATATTTATTATTATTGGAGACTTCAATGCTCATGCACCTCTTTTGGACTCCAGGCAAAGATGGAACACCACTGGTCGGAGTCTGATTCAATTTATGGATGATAATTTACTAAGCGTACTTAACCCTCCTGATCTTCCCACTTATATAGATGCCAGAACAGGTACACGCTCCACTTTGGATTTGTGTATAGTTCCTCCAACCCTCTTGGCCTGTGGATCCCTGCAGAGAGGTGCAGATCTTGGCAGCGACCATTTTCCGATCGAGTGTTCCTTTGGTGTAGCCCTTAAAAAGTTAGATATCTTGAACCCTCCAAGGTGGATCACCAAAGCAGCTAACTGGGTGGGCTTTCAGCAAGAGCTGTTTCACAATAAAATAAGTTTAATCCAACCATCTTCTGTTGATGAGCTAAATTCTGAAATAACCAGTAAACTTTTAAATGCTGCAAATAACAATGTTCCTAAAACCTCGTCAGCTGGAAGAGCTACCCGTAGAACACCTTGGTGGGATCAAGAGTGTGCGCTTGCTGTGGCAAAGAGGAGCAGGGCCCGCAATGCTATGGCTAGATCCCCAACATTTGATAACTTGAATGCCTATCGTAAGGATGAATCGGAAGCAAAAAATGTTATAAAGCAGAAAAAGCCAAACAGTTGGAATAATATCATTAGTGGCCGAGACTCCAGAACTGGGGTGGGAGATCTTTGGAGACTAATTCGTTCAATGAAGGGTAGTACTGCATGCCCCCGAATACAGGTGGGTGATATTGCAGAAGACTCAGCTGGTAAAGAAATATTTCTGAACTTATTTCACCAGACATGAGATAAATGTAACAGATTTGCAGAGAACATTGGTGGAGAGCACCATTTCAAGTATATCCCCAGTAGAGATAGAGGCGACCATATATAACTCCAGACTAAAACTGAGTGAACTTAATAAAAATCTGGAGAAAATAAAACAGACAAGCCCTGGAGATGATAAAATTCTTTACATATTTCTGCTGAAAGCACCTGAAACAATTAGGAAGCATATCCTTTATTTGTTCAACTTTAGTTATTTTACTGGGAACTTTCCTAAGGCTTGGAAATTGGGAATAATCTGCCCAATCAAAATGCTGGGAAAAAAACAGTCAACTCCTGAGGGATATAGACCCATAAACTTATTGTCATGTTTATCTAAGATCATGGAACAAGTCATTAAAATCAGACTAACCTCTTTTCTCGAAGCAAATAGAGTGTTTTCATGTTACCAAACTGGATTTCGTCAAAAGCGATCCACCTATGATGCCATGGCTCTTATCAAGAATGCAGTCACTCGTGCTTCTGCCTGTAGAGGTTACTGTTTGGTTGTTTACATTGATTTAGAAAGTGCCTTTGATACTGTCTGGCGCGCTGGTTTCCTTTATAAACTGCTGAGATTAGGCTGCGACCTGCGCACTCTTCTCTGGCTGCGTTCTTATTTATCAAATACAACAGTTAGAGTGAGAGTTGGGAGTGTGCACTCGCATGACAAAGTTTTGACATGTGTCCTACCCCAAGGGGCAGTTTTGAGTCCAATGCTTTTTAATGTGATGTTGCATGATTTACCCCAGATGGAGAAAATTGAATGTGTTACATATGCAGATGATATCACTATCATCACAAATGGAGGATCCCCTGGGGAAGTTCAGCGGGCAATGCAGGAGTACCTGAATGCCCTCACTCGGTGGTTCTCTACATGGAAATAAACAGTCAATACATATAAAACTAAGCATCAAGTCTTAACCAGAAAGAGAAATGTTCCCATACCCAACTTGCGGCTGAATTTCAAGCACATTAGTGGGACAGAAACTCAACGAGTGCTCGAAATTGTTTTTGATGCACCAAAACTTACCGTTCTCCTTCACTTGAAAGATCTCCAAATAGATGGACAAGACGGGTGCAGGTACTTAGAGCATTGTCTGGGATCTCTTGGGGATCCTCCCAAAAATTACTGCGTCAAGTGTGTGTCTCATTTGGAAGAAGCAAACTTGTTTATGGTCATGTGATTTTCCCTGAACTCACAAAAAAGAGCTTGAATTTGCTAAATAAAATCCAAAACTCAGCCCTCAGATGTATATTGGGAGTTCGAAAGACATCTCCTATATTTTCAATAGAGGCTGAAGCTTTTGTTTTGCCTCTTAAGCTGTATTTGCGTTTTCTCTATATTAAGTGGTGCTTGAGGTACAGCAACTCTAGCAGTGACCCTTCAGTGTTTGTTTCAAAAATTGGACTGTTTGCATCTCCTTGTAAAAGCTTTTTCTCCTCTAAAAGAGTGCAAATACTGAATAGCATTCAGTTTACTTTCCCTCACCTAGAGGTAAACACTGAACTCCCTGTTGCTGCATATGAACTTCCCACTCTGCCCATTTGCACATCCTTTCTGGTTGTGCAGTCTCTCAGCACAGATGAGATCAATATAAAATTTGAGGCTTATGCTGTGGTGCAATATGGCGATTGTTGCAGGGTGTATACTGATGGTTCTAAACTGGAGTCAGGTTCTACGTCAGCTGCCGTATACATTCCGTATTTGAATTTATCCACGGCTTGGTTGCTTAATCCTGCTCATTCAATAGTGGGAGCAGAGCTGTTTGCAATCCTAAATGCAATAAAATTGATCAAACGCAGCATCTTAAACCAAAAAGTGATAATTTTTACTGATTCCATGAGTGCCTTGAGTATTATCTCCAATTTTGTTGATCCACTATATAAAACTGTTAGCAGGAATATCCAGAGAATTTTGCTTGAAGCCTCATCCAGCATCCACCTTCAGTGGATTCCCTCTCATACTGGAATATCAGGCAACGATATTGTTGCTAAGTGTGCAAAACTGGGCAACAGAAATTTAAAATCAGCTCTCACTCAACTCAGCTACGAGGAGAATGTGAATCAACTAAAGCTGAGGATGATGGACCATTGGAGTGGGTGCTGGCAGGGACAGGTGGAAAGTTTTGGCAAGGGAAGGTTCTATTTTGAGTTGAGCAAAAAACCTCAGTTCTAGTTACGAATTTAGTTACGATCGCTTTTCAACTTCTCAACTCTACGAAATATTTTCAGTTTTTTATGTGTTTTAATAAAATAGAATTTGCTCAACATTTTTACTACAAAATGCCAATCGTTAGAATTCTATGCCTCTGCCAACCTATAAAATGCAACTTTTTGATGCAACTATCATCGTCGGGCTGAAAAAGCTAGCCTGCTGGTGATCGTTATTTCTGCAGTACAAAATATCGCTCCTATATAGTTGTCTTACAACGTGAATTTTGTGTTTTACTGGGTTTGCTTCTACTTGAACAATTGATTGCCGTTGTCTATCAATGTGACCGTATAAAATTACGATTTACTTCATTTTTCAGCCTGAAGGTGGTTATAGTTTCATCGAAACGTAGCATTTATTAGATTGATGGAGGTATAGAATTTTAACGATTGACATTTTGCAGTAAAAAATATCACGATTGCTTTATTGAGCAAACTTCTATACAAATACATCTAAAAACATATGAAAGGAGACTTTTCTGAAAGCATTATTGCTTGCTAGGAAACACTACTGAATTTTTGCATTTTGCACATTTCTAAATATATATATTAAGTGATAAATTCCTCTTTCTTTTTAAATAATTCTCAATTGCATAACGAACTGCATTGCGGCATCTGGGCACTTATACTTGGACGATACAACGACTTCTGGCAATGAAATCAACTCTGAACCAGTGCACATGACGCACCCTACACGCACACGGCCGCTGCAACACACGCACACAGAGTGGAGCAACTTTGACGTGGTGCCACCGGGTTGTACCTCCTTGTGGCAGTGCTCACCGGGTGGTGCCTCCTTGTGGCAGTGCTCACCTGGTGGTACCTCCTTGTGGCAGTGCTCACCGGGTGGTACCTCCTTGTGGCAGTGCTCAAACGTTTCATTAAAAAGTATCAGACATTTACATGGTCTCCTAATTATTCAGGTGCAGAATTAATGAAGAGTTTATCTT
The DNA here is from genome assembly GCA_030386875.1 of Morinoia aosen. Lineage (NCBI taxonomy): Eukaryota > Metazoa > Arthropoda > Malacostraca > Amphipoda > Talitridae > Morinoia > Morinoia aosen. Next base: position 80,290,556 of record CM059564.1, read on the forward strand.
AAAATATTTGAAGCCCACGATTGAGGGCCCTACGCATTGACTACTGCAGCCTAGTATGGGGAGACTTACCTCAATACCTTAAAAGGGACTTACAAAAATGCATGAATTTTGCAGCCAAGGTAGTATGCAACGGTAATTTCAAAAGAAGTGATCACGTAACCCCTCTCCTCAATAAACTCGGCTGGATCCCTATCCAAGAAAGGCTCCTCATGCAGAAGGCCCAATACGTATTCTCCTCGTTATATCTTCCTCAGAGCAATGCTGAGATAGTGCGTTTCCATCCACCCACTGTAACCAATCAAAAACCGAACAGAAACAATAATGTCTTAGTCAACTATCGTTCATCTCACTTAGGGCAGAAGGCTCTGTCCATATCAGGCGCCTTACTGTGGAACAAACTTCCCCTGAGTATTAAAGTCCCTCAAAGACCGAGAGAATTCAAAGCCAAAATAACTCGTCATCTTGTGTCTCAATAATAATCCTTAATTACAGAACATACTGAATGAGTACTGACGAATCTTTTTTTACCTGGTATCTCCATTGCTGAACAATCTCCCTCGCTCATTGTTTTATAATTCAAGACATCACACAACAGTTTTGAAGTATGCGTAGGTATTATGATTTGACCGCCTATACGTTGTCATTTGCAAACATGCTTACTTGTATATGTGTGTACGTATATAGGTGTACGTGCGCATATGGGTGTGTATATGTGCACGTACAACTGTGTGCACTAGAGTAGATCAACCAGTCGAAGGTGCATTTTATGTCATTCCTCTCCGTTTCTGTGCAAGCATCAAACTAGACCGACATGGTACCTATGTGTGTGTGTGAATTGATCAATTGCAGACATTCTGCTCAATATTAAAAAAAATAATGTGTTTTTTTCTAATATGAAATTGTAAAGCATCCATGTAAAAAAAATAAATTCGTTGTGTGATCATCCATTTATACTGCAGTAATATACTTATTCGGCTTATAGTTATATGCTTATAATAATGTGATACCTATGTTTGTTTATCAACTGCCGACAATTTGCGCCATATTTCAAAGATAATGTGATTTTTTTTTCTAATATGAAACCTTTATAGGACATTAATGTTTTCTTTCTTATTCACGTCCCACAATCGTTTTCATGTTTCCGACTTAAGTGGACTGTTTTGTGCCACTATTTTTAGTACGAAATTTTATAAAATTCATGCTATAATAAAAGATATTTTCTCCGTTTCCCTCGATTGGAATTCTGGTTTATACGAACTGGTTTACGCTGATATTTGCGCACATGCTTACTTGTGTATATGTGTACGTGTCCACGCTATGCGTATGACACTCTGTAGAATGCGTATGTATTGCCTCGATGCATAGAAAGGCATCTGTGTTTGCTTACGAGTTTGGTGTAAGTATGTGCGTGGGTATATGTGTGCATGTGTGTGTGTATATATTTACATGTATACGTGCACATATGTGTAAACTAGACTGACAACTAGCATTTTACCAGAGATAATGGTCTTTTTTCTGTGCACTCTCAACTTGTAACATTACCTAACTCGTCATTTCTTTAGTATTGTGAAGCATTCATGTAAAAACGATACTTTTGTTGTGCGATCATCCATTTATATTTAAATAAAATGCTTGTTAACTAATGACCGTTATGTTAAAATTGTTGAATCAGTAATACAAAACTTATAATCTTCTTGGTCCTCATGCTTTTATGTATATATGTATTTGTGTGTGTGTGTATGTGTGTGTGTGTGAGTGTGTGTATGGATATGCACACACATGCATACGTATATGTACATATGTGTGCATATGGATATATATTTATATATTTTTTTTTCATGCTTCCTTAAAACGACACTTGTGAACATTGACCGAAACAAGCGATTTCATATATTATTTCCTGGCGTCAAGAATTGCGAAGTTTTATGTCATGTACATGTAAATTGTCAAAAGTGTTTTCACCCCACAATGAAAATGCATCGTCCATGAAATTGTGTTATCTCTTATAATTATCATTACATGTATTATCAAATGTAGATTAAGCTAGATTAGGAGTTCATTGCCCTCAATCATTTCTTCTCGACTAGTGACACGAGTTTTTCAATACTCGTGTGTGTGTATCATCTAAGTATATTAATTTTAAGATATTTAAAAACCAATGATTGTAATATTGTACAATCTCTATTGGAAATAAACTGTTTTTCTTTTTTTTTTTCTTTCTTTACGTGATGTCAGA